>HG996555.1:12160595-14660595 GCA_905340355.1 Rhagonycha fulva
CGTCGCTGTTTTGTATTAAGGGCGAATAAGCCATTTTTACGAAAATGAGATTTTAATGAAAAAATAATATTCAATACACTAATATTGTTATGTGAAAATATCAGATTTTTATTTTCACAGGTAAGGCCAATATGACGATGGCGTAACGGCGAATATCCAAAAGTGGTTACGTATTAAAGACGAATGTAGGATATTCGCCTTTTCATCAAATTGTTATACTAGACTTGATAAAATTTTTGTGATGTAAAGGCGATTATCCCACATTTTTGTTCATTGTTTATTTTCTAATTACAGATAAATGAATTTAATAGGTAACAACAAAGTACTATCGTTGCATATTAAATATTAGAAATATGTAGGTATATTACAAGATGCAGTTTATTTACTCGGGAAGTGTTCATAGTTGCTTTTAGTGTTGTATAGTTGATTTTCACAAAGTTTCGTAATTGTTATAAACCAAAAGTTATAAAAAATTCAGTTTCTATTGACAAATAACAAAAATGAGTGAGACGAAATCTCTGGAAAGCTCTTAAGGGTACTGAGATGCCACGATTGTGGCCGAAAATATATGAATAAAAATACTCTGAAAATTCATATTAAGAGTAAACATGCAAACAAAAAAAAGTTGATACTGACACAAAAATCCAAAAATAAAAAAGAAAAAAACTAACTAAGGGCTGCAGGTAAACAATACAGAACCATAAGAAGAAAAAAAGTGAAATCTCGAAGTCGTTTAACTTTCTTTTGTAAAAAAAGGAATTTAAAATGTTATGAAAAAATTTCTGAGAAAGGAAAGGATGCGATTTTTCAAGAGTTTTGGAAACTGGGTGAAATTAGTGGTAATCAACACCTACAAAGACAGTATATTTCAGATAATGTATCTGGTTTAGAACCCAAGAGACGATGTATAAAAGACAATTCAAGAAAACAAACTGGGCAATACTGGGGTGGTGCAATTGCATAAGCCAGAACGACAGCAATCAATCATTAAAACATTAGTAGAAGATGAGAAATTTGCTAGAGAACATTTTTGAAATAATCAATTCATTAAAATTTGAATAATTTTAAATAGCTAATAGATAACTCACACAATAATACTACGCAAAATAGTGAAATATTTGCGAACTCTCTTGTACTTAAAAATATTTTTAACTATGAAGCCCTTATTGTCCCACTTTTAAATTTTGAAAATCACTTAACATAAGTACAGACTATTTACAGGATTTTTTTTGAAATATTTTGGTGATGTGCTTTTTCAGAAAATCAAAATCAAAATTTTGGTTTTGAGTTTTGAAAAGTAGTTTTACAAGAAAACATGTTGTGGTGTATATTGCTGGAAAAGGCATAAAAAACTGAATAAAATGACAGTACTCCCGCCTCTCTATCTTCATTAAAAGAGCAGCTATGATAATTTGAAAATAAACCAGCAGCCTACTTTAGAAAATTTTACATAGCGATATTTCGAAAACCGTTTGAGATATTTAAATAAAACTTTTTTATTTTTGTTGATCTCCATAAATTCTACCCGTATACCAAATTTTAACAAAATCTAAGATGATCATTAAAAAAAGTGTGTTGATTTCACGTGGAATTACCCTTATATAGCAACAAGCACTTTATTTATAATATTTTATAATCTAGTCCATTATTATATAAATATAAATAATAAGATTTTTTATTTAATTCACCTAATATAAGGGCGAACATTACAGGAGTTCAAGTTTAAGATATGTATAAAGGGCGATTATCCATATACACGTATTTTTCTCTTTGCACAAATAATCTGAAGCATTAATTTTATATTTTATAGTAAGTAATACCCATAGGCTTTAATATTAATAGTGTACAAATTTTAAATAGCTAATAGATAACTCACACAATAATGTGAGAAGTCATAAACGCTGCTCCTGTAAAGTTTGTCATTTGGTTAATTCGCCCTTAATACAAAACAGCGACGATATGAAGAACATAAAGATATAAGTAATAAAATCAGTAGATATCAAAGAATATGTGGCACAATTAGAAGAACGTTAGGAAAAAAGCCAACGAAGGAAACGCAATTAAAGTTCTATTAAGTAGTGGTTATTATTATAAGTAATGGTTGCTCCAACCATATGGCTCTGAAAACTGGATAGTAAGAAAAAAAGATCTCCAAATATACAAACAGCAGAAATGAAATTTCTAAGAGCAGTTAAAGGATGCACCAGAGAAAATAGAATAAGAAATGAAGACATGAGAAAAACTAAACATGTATTCAATTGTAGAAAAGACCCAGATATATAAAGAAAACTGCAAAGAACACTTAACACGTATGCAAAACAACAGAATCCCAAAACAAGCACTTGAATACAGTCCTAGTAAAAGAAGAAACGTTGGTAGACCGAGGAGACGATGGTGAAGCCGGAACGGGCAAGAGGGGCCTAAACCTGGAAAGGGAGAAGAAAAAGAAGAAGATATTGTACTCTCCAATAATCGAATAAAATTGGAAAATTTTTAAAAATAAGAATGGGAAATACAATCCTTAAATGCACCGGCTAACAATGACTCTTGTTTTTTTGTTAAACGCTGTAACTCATGCACTAGATAGAGCAATATAATAAAACTCCTAAGGTTTGTTCTAACCAGCCAAGTAAGTCACAAAATCTACATTTTTCTACCAATTCAGCTTGGCTATATTCAATATTACTATTTTAGCACAAAAATTAAACAATTCTTCACTGGAATCTAACTTTGATCAAAATCATTGCTTTGATCCTAGAAAAAATTATAAATTTGCACAATAATGCTTCAGGAAGAAAAAAACCCCGTCTTCCCAATATGGATGCCGGAACCAAATCTCTTAACAACGTAACGTTGCAATAAGTATTAAAATTAAACTTTTACGGTCGATTGAAGGCGAGATAATGGAATTTTAACTTTGTAAGTTGTTTTGAACAATTTCTCTTCGTTTAAGCCTGCTGGAAATGAAATTTTTGCACTGTACGCATCCAAATACGTTATATACAATGTTTAAAACAACTTGGAAATTTTGGTCGGATTTTACAAAAACTACAGAAGTTTGTTAGAAATCAGTTAATTAAAACTAGAATTTACTAGTTAGATGAGGTTTTAACTGATTTCGGGTTTTAACTGCAACATATACAATGTTTAAAACAACTTGAATATTTTGGTCGGATTTTGCAAAAACGATAGATTAAGGGTATTAGGCAATGGTTATTGGCAAAATCGGCGCTTTAGTTTTTCTTAATTTTAACATAGAAAGAAAGCAAATACACACGTGTAATTTTAACTAATACTTATTAATATATAAATGATGAAAAAAATTGTACCATGGAGCCCATAAAAGCTTACAAAATGGCGGTACAATCTGTGGCGTATCTACCCGTTTATTTTCCATTTTTCCCTACTATCGTATTAAAAAAATAATTTTTTTTGGGTCTGCAGATAGTCTTTCTTTTCGTAAGATATGTAGTTTCGGACTAAACCTAAAATCACAACGATTGAAATGGAATTCTTAAACTTGTAGACAAAAAACCGCGATTTTTACGATAAAAATGTGAGTTTTTGTAACTGGACAAATAAATCGCGACTTTTTAATTTTTTTAAAGAAATCTCGAATTTTTATGGGTTATTTTGGAGGTTTAGTCTGAAATTATACATGTTTTACGTATTTTCTATTTTTTTCAAGTCACCAGAGACCTCCGTTCTCTGGGAATCAAGGCAAAACCGAACGAAAATGAAAAGTCGAGAAAAACGAGTTTAAAGTTTCTTTATCAATTAAAGTGATTTTACTTATATTTATCTCCCTTAAAAATCTTCAGAAGCATAGAATGATGTTTCTAATAGTGCTTCGGCATCAGTCCGTTTTTGAAAATTATATTTTTATTAGTGGACTACAGGTAAAATAAAATGAAATTGCAATATCATGATAATGTTGATCTCAATGTGAACAAGTTCAAACTGACTTTTTTAAATATTTTTCTTTGTAATAAAGTAAAAACCAACCCGCAATTCTAACGATAGGTGGACATCTCTATGTACCACAATATTTTGGTTTTAAACCCTCTGAAAATGCAATGATGCAGATGTCTACGATTTGTTCCATATTTGTCAAAGTATTTGAATTTTACAAAAATCTTTATTATGATAAATTATTAAATTTTATATATTTTAAAATGTCCTATTTAATTATAACAAAATATTATGATAAGGAACTCAGATCGTAACATTTCGAGCCCCCCAGGTAATGTTCTCTGCTCGACTACCAGCCGTAGACGGAAATCAAGTCCACGCACTGGCACATTTTTACTTGCCTAATCAACAATTTTACGAATTTCGATATGAACCAAACGGTATCCTGTTCAAGAAGGATAGTACTTTCAGAAAATGTAATAAAAAAAATATTGATTTTTCCATTGCTTAATACCCTTAACACCTTTGAAATGTTTTTTAACCCCAAAAATTCAATATGGAAAAATGGAAATCCATCCCTTTTTCAATGTATTCTTATGTATTTCGATCAGAAAATTCGTTTGAAGCAGTTTATTTTGCAGTAAGTATTAAAATGAAAAGCTACAGCAATGGAGTGATGTGATCGCTGGTTGAGTATAGAACGGAAATTCTGGGTTCAAATCGCGGATTGCACAGAATTTCTTGGCTCGGCCTTCCGGTGAACATCCACACTCTGTGGTGATCCCTGATGTTTGTGTCGACGTCATTACCGTAAATACGGCTGCGTCACACACGCAAAGCTAGCAAGATAGGTTAGGTAAGCAGGGAAAAGCCATGGGCCTTCTAGGCCTGTAAAGCTGTCATATATATATATATTAAAATTAAAATTTTTAACTTTTGATTAAAGCCTTATAATCGATTTTAAATTTTTTAGCTTTATAATGGTTTTTGAGCGATTTCCGCTGGTTTCCGCAAGCTGAAAATGAGCTTTTTGGATTCAGAGCACCCAAATGCGTCATGCACAATGTTCAAAACAACTTGCAAATTTTGGTCGTATTTTACAAGAACAATAGATTAACCCCTTTGAATTTTTTGCACTCCAAAAATTCAATATTGGAAATTTATCGCTTTTTTGACATATTCCTATATATTGACGTGGATTGTGATAGGTTCAAAATTCCGAAATTATCCACAATTTAAATTTTCATTTGGTCAAAGTTTTGTTTTAGAAATTTTCTTAAATTTAATTGGACGAATAGTAACCTGTTATTTTTTCAATTACGTGCCAAAGGGATACGTGCAGAGACGAGATTTTTAGGTTTGGAGATTAGTCCATATAGCCTGAAAATTAAACATTTCAAACATGAAAAACGTTAAATTTTTGATTGATTTATTTTTATTTGTTCTTAAAATTGTTAACTTACGTTTGAATTGAGTTGGTACAAAGGTAGCTACGAGCATCGATACAGTGTTTTTAAACCAAAAGTGTAGTTCGCAATTTAAAAATTTAGTGACTTCAAAATGTTGAATTTGGCATCAGAAAATTTGAATTTCGCTGGAAAACCAACCAACCAGAGTGCGACACGATTTTCCTGAGAAAACTTTGTACAGGAAACGAGATAAGTGGTGAGTTGCTCGAGGGTAATGGAGGTGTGAAGTCTAGAACTTAACGGCTTCAAAGTGTAATCTTCGAATGTGTGAAAATTACCCATTGGTAATTAATTTAACGATGATTATGAGCAACTGGGTTTATGTTGATGGTGTGTGCTGCTAAAGAAGAGTGTTATGAAATTCATTGTGATTTTTGAAGATTTGGAAAGTTTACGTACCAGTCATGACATGAGGTCACCATTTTGTCAAATCGTAGATGCAAGGAATTTGAAATTCAATCATCAATTATTCAAGCCATCGTCTTGGTAAATAATTTTTAAATTGTTTATTTACGCTATATCGGCAATTGTCTTCGATATTTGTTACGATGTCGCGGAAATTTTGAGGTTAACTACAATGGACGTTGTTAAATTTGCATTTCGAGTCACAATTATGAACAGATTTTCACATTTAATTATTTAAGCACATCAGTGGAACAATTTTAATAATTAAGTCGTGTTATTTAACAGCAAAATTTAAATTTAGGTGATAAACTTTTTCGTACGGATATTTTTCGTATTTGGTAGTGGTTACCATATCGGCAACGGTAGTTTAATGATACCAACTCTTTTGAACAATTAAAATGCGCCAATATTTGAAAATTAAACAATTTTTTTAATTTTGTACAATTTTTATTACAGATGTTTTATTTAAATTACAATAGAACGTTGATTATCTTACAAATTGGAGATACTGTTTTTGAGCTTTAAATGTGTAAATTTGTAGGATAATTCTTCATGATTTTGGAATTATCGATTGTGACGATAAGTTTAATTACAAAAATTTCGTCTTGTTTGAGTTATAATTCTTATATTAAGTACTACTATCGTCATATTAAATTATCAATCAACCCTGAGAATTTTGTTTCATTTATTGTGGATAGTTTAAGAGTATAATTTTTGGAACCTACTCCTGAGATAGTCTCAATAATGCAAACTACCGACTATAACGGCTACGGCTTTTAAAGAGTTGTTCGTCAGAACACGACAATATTTTGATCAGAAAATTTGTTTGACGAAGTTTATTTTGTAATAAGTGTTAAAATTAAACTTTTACGGTCTATTGAAGTCGTGAAATGCATATTTAATTTTTCAATTTTATAAGTCGTGTTGAATGAAGCAAATGTAAAGCACTTTCTGACGGTAAAAGCATGCAAAAGAAACCTGCACAAGAGACTTAAAAATAATTCCTTTGTAGTAAATCCTGACTTCGAAGATGTTATGAAGAGGAAATATAAGACAAAAATTATGAGGATTCTAATTTTAATGTCCTAAAAATTTGAATTGTAATTTGACGTTTTGCAGCAAATGGATCAATGCAAAGCTCGTCAAACACAAAATTACATTAAAAAAATTCTCTTTGGCCATATTTTTCTAATTAACCACGATGGAACATTTAAAACTTGTTTAGTTTAGCTAGTAATTGATTTTAAAATTTGTAATTTTCGTTTTCTCGAAAATTGAGTCGACTCTATTGACACATTTTGTCGTCAGCTTGTATAGCTTTCGTCTCATGCACGGAGGATAAGGACCGATGGAGCACATTTAGTTGTACCTACATCATGGTACAGTTAATATCAAGCAAATTTCACTTTTTAAGATTTTTTTTGGCTTAAATTTGATGAAAAAAATCAGAGATCTGCTATCATCGTCTTACTAGTATCTTTTCCGAGTTGGATGGCCCCCCCATATTATTAATTAGCACCGCGTTAGTTAAGAAAAATCCATCATCAATAAATCAATTTAAAACCTATATGCAACTAACAGCGCCATTATGTAATATGTTTTATTTTTTAAATTATTATCCCTAAGTATTTACAATGGCTGATAAAGTTTTTCGTCATTTTCCATCATTCCTTCCTTCAGAAATTCTTAACTTTGGAGTGCTGGTTACTGACCTACTCCCTTATTTTAATATAATTTGCATCACAATGGGTTGAAATTGTATAGCTAAGAGGTACATACATGTGTAAGCACAAAGTGCATTTCTTCAAAGAGAATTCAGAATGTTAAAGTGACAAATTTTATACAAATAATAATCAATTTTCTTAGTTTTCTATATTTCGTATATCTTTCTTTACACATGTGGACACAAATTTTCAGATAACTGTCAGACAATGACTAATTAGTTATAAATTTATAAAATATAATAATTACTTATTTGCATAGCTTATCTTCGTACCTAACCATTGTATTTAATAAAAAGAATTATTAAAAACACAACTGTCGGTTTGTCATACATTTTCTTGTGTAAAAATACTTATTTCTTAACAACTGCTTCACTGTTAAGTGCATGTAGACAGTAGGTGAGGTGCACATAAAGGCATAAAAAGTATAAAAGCAGATAAATGTACATCAATGAACATACTTTTAATTTTATTTATCAAATAATCTTTGACTACAAATCTTTGAAATTTTATTGGACGTTTCTCGGGTGGCAAACCCGAGGTGGGAAGGTAATTTTTGAGTAAAACAAGACTTGCGTGTGATTTCCAAGTTTCAAAGATGTATTAATTTTTGAGTTGAAAACGTTTGTAGAAATTTCGGTGATTTTTAAGAATGAATAAAAATAAAATATTGAGAAAAATGTGCGTAGTTCTTTTAGTAGTTTGTTTTTAAAACAATAAAATTTTGGAAAAGTTTGATAAAAATAATTGAATTAATTGCGAAATAATTGCTTGAAAATTTACAAGGTTGTGAGATAACGGCCACGCAAGAGATAATTACGATTGGGCTGATCGTGGCAAACGAATCCAATTCTACAACTCAAGTTTAAATTTTTAATGGGTTTATTTTTAAAAACTTTTTATTTTGATTGGAAAATTTGGGCGTTGATATTATGTTATATCAATGCGACATAAAATAAACTGAGCTTACCTACAACAAATTAAAATAAAAATACCTACCTATTTAAATTGATCCAATTTCAACTCAACAGATATAGTACCTAGGTATTTTATATCGCCAATAATCACCCTCATAACTGTATATTTTTGTTATTTTGATAAAATATTATCTGTTGTTATTTTTGAAATATAATACTGGCAAATTTTCTAAATTAGTTGGTATTTTATTACTCATAACTACAATATTAAAACAAATTTTTCTACAAAAACATTCTAATTTTGATATTATAAAATATAATTACCACCCGTCAGTTACTGGAAACTCCTTTTGAAAAAGACTTCCACGTCATAAATTAATATAACACAGAAATAAGTGCAAAAAAGCAAATTATTTTTACTGTCTAAATTTCCATATTTTAAGCAAGTTTTTCATTTTAATAATTCTAAAATATTTTATATTTATTAAATTTTTTTTCTCCGTAAATCATACTTAATGCTTATAAATGAAACAAATTTATTTCAAAACAAAGTATTATTTTCTAAGTTTTATTTAAATTTAAATTTTAAATTGCAATTTAATGTAAATGTTTTATTTACAATGTACTTTTGAGCGTTTTAAGTTAATGTAATAAAAATAATACCGTTCAATCCTGCAGGATTAATCTTAATTTCTTTATGTTATGCATGCATATTTAACTTAGATCTGTTTTCGGAGGGTCAAGTAGTTTAATTCGGAATCCGTACAATTCTGGAAATCGTATTGTTGTATTTATGTAGAACGCATACAAACTCCTTTAATCCAAATATGAAGGGTTACCTGATACCAAGGATCTGTTGCAGAACTTCCGTTTAATTAAAATTCCTTTATTCTGTTTGGCATAGATGATACATCCTAAATAAGGTCTTAACTTTTAAATACATTTTCACTTCTTAAGTTTATTTATATGTTGGAAATTTCATAAATAATTTATAAATATAAAGAGGTTTCCTGTGTAAAATTTTGCATTATTTATTTATGGGCTAACTTGAAGTAAAATTATAAGCCAACTACAATAAATATGCAATGTATGTAATTTTGTTTGTTTTCAGGACTACGTTTTTGAATTTGCATGCTTAATGTTACTAACATCTTTGATGTATTTATTTACAGGAAAATTAGGGCAAGAATAAGCGAGGATTATATATAATTTTTTATGGATATAACTACGTACTTAAAAGCAAAAGTTAGATAACAAGGTTATGTACAAATACTCAAATTAATTTGAATATTCAGCACTAAGCTTTCGAAATGCCTCAAGAGACGAACTTACGCAAACCTTTCATTCTATTTACATTTTGCACGACAAATTAATGCATGCTAATTAAATATCTACCTGAATAAATTAGTGCCAAGTATATCAATTTGAATTAATTTTAAAAAACCCTATAGTTTTTTTAAAAATTGTCGAATGATAAAATACATACGTGCCGTCATTAGATAATTAATTAATTCACATCTTGAAGAACTTGAAAATGTTTGAAGCGTAAAATGATACAGTTAAGCATTGATATGTATTTGAAACGTGAGTTTCAATGTTGAGTTACACTTATTGATCCTACACACGTCCCTAAAGGTTTTTAAGGGTGTTGGGTAATATGAGGTGGAGCTGACTGTCTCAAGGGTACTTCACTATCACCATCATTCACTCAAGAATGAAAGTAGCCTTTCTCGTAACTTTAAGTTGTAAATAATTGAATTTTCTTACTTTTAATTTTAGGAAAATAAGGAAAATTTAATTTTTCAAGAGAGCACTTTATAAAAATACTTAAATTTAATACCACAATTTTTTATAGGAGAATATCAAACATTTTCGGTAATTTTCTTTGTGTTAAGGTGGTATAAAATTAGTTTCTAGTTCGCACAAAGAAACTTTCATCAAACACTTCTAGTTTTCGAGTTCAAACACTGATACCGTTCTTCATTCACGGACAATTGGTATAGATCGAGGGTTGAATACAGATTTGAAATATTGCATTTCGTAAGCACACGTTTTGCGGAGCTCGATAATCTTAAAATTTTAGAGGTTTTTTAATGCTAACATTATTTTTATGAAACGTGGTTAATTATTAACATCGGTTCCAGTGTTGAAATAGAAAATTTTTTGTTATAATAAAATTATTTTAAACCACTTTAATAATTGTTGACGCACTTGAATATTTTATAAGGCATAATGTGAATTCCTTAACATCACCACGTTTTCTTTTAAATTGCCTAATTAAAATTAACAAAACCATCCAAGTTTTGATTGGTTTATTTTAGCTTACTAAATGATGTACTTAGTTCTCCCCTTGTACGACGTGACCTACGTTATCAGCGGTATTGAAAAAATTACATCAAAGTCATGTTTTGCCAATATTTTTCATTCATTTTGCAGTTAAGAAAGTTATGACCAATACTCAACAAAATTAATTTCTTTATAAAAATTCATTTAATCGGAGAGTAAACGACTGCAATTAATAGTTCGCGATTTTACATAAAAATATAGTAAATAAGATTAGTACCTTTCTAACTTCCTTTTTTCAATTTTTCGATTCAAGTTACGAAATGTTTTACTTTATATACTCATATCGACACTAGTTACAAAATTACAAACAAACGCCTTATACAAAATATAGCATTTCATAACCGATTACCTCTATAAAAAGTTAAATATTGGATAACTGACCAAACTAACAGAATTTTGGGTTGGCTCCTTCTAAACTAATAAATACAAATGAAATAGTGTCTGTGTTGTACTGCAATAAAAATTAGCTGAATTTCTAAAAATTATTTGAACAGTGCTATTTATTGGATTCAGCCCTGATTATCAAATTTTAATATTTAGCAATAATAAGAATGCTTCAAAAATTTTTAGTATTATCGATATACTTGATGGTCGAAATTTAATCTCCATCCAAAAGACCAAAAATTTTTGATTCATAGTTAGCGTTTGTTCAATTGTCGACCGCTCCAATTAAATATTAATTATTCATATCTGTCTAAAGGATTACATCCTCAAAGTAATTTTTTCTTAATTCTTAAAAAGAAAGAAAGAAAATATCATTGGATTACATTCATCATTTCCACATATTATAAGATCGTCACTCTGCTCTTATTATAGCAACAAATTATTTCAAACCTATTTTTTTCTTATATAGGCTATTTGTATTAATGGCGACTAGCCTTTGCACTCGGCATCAAGAGCTTGGGATCTTGTAAATTCTTCACTCAGAAATACTTATCTGGTAACAACCGTTTATTTAGTCATTAACAGAAAATGAAACAAAGGTGGAGTTGATATGCTTGAATTCCAAAACTAAAAGATACAAATAAATACAAATTCGACGCAGAGTAAGGCAGGGTTGCATTCTCTCACCATTATTATTTAATTTGTTTTTTAAATAAATGTTTTGAAGAGCATGAGAGGATTTGGAAAAGGAATAACAGGTAACAGGGAGTGCATAAACAACGTTAGATATGCAGATGACACGGTGGTATTTGAAGAACTATAAAAACTGATGACCCGAGTAGCAGAGGCAAGCAATAGCAAACGCTGTGGATTAACACTAAACACGAGCAAGACCAAGTACGTAGTAGTGAGTAAAAAAAGCAATGCCTCCGGGACCGTTGATTGTTAACAACAGCAATATAGAAAGGCTAAGAAATATACTGTACTAAAATAATTCTTGCTGCAATTTTCATAAATAAAATAAAATTTTAATTTAATAATTTTTAAAAATCCAAAATAAATTTCTAGGATTATTCAGTATCCTTGCCCAGCTTGCTCAATCGGACTTTTTCCACCATGATAACGTGCGACCTTGCCATGTTAGTAAATTTTAACTTTAATAAATTCAATTCAAAATTAATAACACTCAATTTTCTTTACCAAAATTTTATTTTCACTTTTTTTCACTTTTATACAAAATCAAAAAATTTCCATGCAAAAATTACGACCATCCGGTCAAACTCGCCCGCTAATCTCTTCAAACTCAAAATTCCCACCTTTGCTATCGAAACCAGGTGCGTCGAATGCAAATTTACAAATGAAATAAAAATACAAAATTTTTCATAATTGAAGAAATTTCTTCATCCAAAAATTATACAACAATACATACGTACCTCGAGACAAATGTGAATGAGCAATGGATTATTCCTTAGAATTTAAGTTCCGTATATAAAAAGAGCCAAATTTACGTTTGAAAAGATGTCTAGTATCATCAAGAGTCACGATCTGAGTCTGGACACAAATATTAGAGTGACTCATAGCTATGTATTCCCGGAATCTACGACAATTCGTCGCGGCTAATTCGTCGCGCGACAATTCGTCGCGGTCAATTCGTCGCGAGACAATTCGTCGCCTGCGACAATACGTCGCCTGCGACAATACGTCGCCTGCGACAATTCGTCGCTTAAAATAATTTGGTGCGAGCCACAATTTATAGCGTGCAATGGTAAACCATTTTAAAATATATTTTTAAATTCATTTTTGAAAGTTTTTTAGTGCAATGAACGAGTTTCACTATTTTTTTTTATTATTTGAAAGTAAATGTCAAACTGAGTCTTTAAAATTAAAAAAAAAATATTTGAGTACTCCTAACATCGGGGGCGGATCCAGCAGCTTTTTTTAGAGGAGGGGCGATTTCATAGATTGTTAAGAAAAATACCAAAATTGATAGCCCTTTCTATACTTTTTTCCGGTAATTTTAGTTTTTACGTTATATTCTGTCCTCTTCTGGAAATTTTAACAATTTATCTTGTATACCACATGACTATTTACTACCTTTTTATTTTTCGAGAACGTTAAGTATAATATATAGTTTTATATCTTGAAAGGTCCGACACCTACTTGAGAATTGGCGTTTGGTTTGTTAGCATTTTACATTTTTTACCATGACAAGGAGCCAACCTGTTGATAGAACCTCCAATCTTGTTTGATTGGTATCGGACAACGTCGCAAGACGTTTCAAATCGATTATACATGGTGAACGAGACCACCCGTATCAGCGATTTTTTTTAAAAACGCTTAGTTGTAGAGAGTTGGGTCAAAAAATGTAATTATAAAAGCCGTAATAAAGAATCAAATGGTGATATTATTATTTCCGGGAAAGGTTGGCATCCAGAGTAGTTTCCTCCAGAATATCCAGAACTCCAGAATTTTAAATAGCACCATAGGTCGAAAATGTAATTTTTGAAAAGATCTTTAAAAGATAAGCAAGTTTTGTGAGAAAAAGTATTTTATTACTGCCACCCCTTTGAAGTAATATCCGATTGAAGTTAATAAAAAAGAACACCATTACTGTAAACTTAAAAATATCGAGTTTATCTTTTTTTACATTTTGTCAAAGTAATAATATTCAATAATATGTGAAACAAATTTCAACTTAAAATATTGAAAATTGACCAAGTTACAGCAAAAAAAAGTAGTGACCCGTGGTCTCATTCACCCCATATCTTGAAAGGTGTAAAAAGTTGAAATAATGATAAAAATTAATGATCTTATCAACTTTATGCAGTTATTTGCGTAGGTGGATCGGCACCTTATCTACGCGCGCAGAGTAGCCGGACAGATTGCAAGGTAATCTTGATTATTACTTCTTATTAGTATAAAAATTTTAGTCGTGACAAAGTGTTTTGTAATTTAGAAGTAAAATAAAATTAATCGGCAATTGCAAATATCTAATATTGATATATTATAAAAGTGATTTTTTATTATAAATAACAATGGATTTAGAATATGTTAAAAGCGAGAAAGGCAAACAATTATTGGTATTGAATGGGTACGTTTACATGGAAGAAAAAATTACTCAGTCAACCGGTAAAGTTATTTGGAGATGTACAAAGTATTAGAAATCACACTGCACTGGCCGTGTACACACTATGGGAGCAGAAGTTGTAAAAAGTACTGACCACAATCATGTTGCCAATGCAGCCGAAATTGGAGTACGAACATCGTTAGCTGAAATGAAGAGTGCAGCAACAGATGTTGCACAAAGTACGCAAACGATAGTGGGAACAATTTCCGAAAATGTGTCCGTTGCTGTCGCTGGTCAACTACCACCAATTTTGTCTATGAAAAGATCTATTCAACGTACACGCGTGAGGACAGAAGCTGCTCCTCCAAATCCTAGGTCTTTGCAGGAATTACGATTTCCTGAAGAATATACAATTACGTCTTTAGGAGAACCGTTTTTGCTAAATGATAGTGGACCCGGCGATAATAGAATTTTGTTGTTTTCGACACAAGCTAACGTAGATTATATGTCACAATGCCATCATTGGTATGCGGATGGAACGTTTACCACTACACCACATTTGTTTGCTCAATTATATACAATTCATGGTGTGCAATATAGTAACGTTATTCCAACTGTATATGCCTTGCTAGCAAATAAATCTGAAGAAACGTATAATCGTTTATTTTGAGCTATAAAAGAGCTGAAGCCTGGACTTCAACCTTCATCAATTATGTTCGACTTTGAATTAGCTGCAATGAATGCATGTCGTAATGAATTTCCAAATGTTACAATACGAGGGTGCTTTTTCCATTTCACTCAATGTATATGGAGACATTCCCAACAAAATGGGCTGCAAACTCGATTTGCAGGAAATGCAGATTTTGCATTAAATATACGAATGCTGCCTGCTCTTGCATTTGTGCCGGAAAATGATGTCCTTGATTAGTTTCAAACTTTGCTCGATAGCGAATTTTACACCCAAAATGAAGAGATTTTGACGCCATTAGTCAATTATTTTGAAGACACATGGGTAGGTCGAGCCGATAGAAGAGGAAGGGGGCGTCCTCCTTTATTTGGAATCCATTTATGGAATTGCTATGAAGCGGTTTTGGAAAATATTCCTCGCACCAACAATGCAGTTGAAGGATGGCATAATAGCTTCATGTCTATAGTCAACGCCGCCCATCCCAGTTTATGGAAGTTTGTAAATGCTATAAAAAAGGAAGAAAGTTTAAACAAATTAAAAATAGAACAGTTTGTAGCGGGAAATGAAGTGCAGCAGAAAAAGGTGTATAGAGACACTGCCAGAAGAATTAAAACTATAGTTGAAGATTATTCTAATAGATCAACTTTAGATTTTCTTCGAGGAATAGCTCATAATTTTCAGTTACAAATATAAAATAAAATGTTGTTCTTGCGAGATGTTCTTGTTTATATTAAGCAAAAAATATATAAATAAACTATATTGTATTTTTGTCATAAATAAATAAATAAACTATATTGTACTTATTTGTCATCGATTGAATTGTCGCCCGCGATATTTTGGTGTTTTTTTTAACAATCTTTGAAATTGCCCCTCCCTGAAAAAGTTGCTGGATCCGCCCCTAAGAGTACTCAAAAATTTATTTTTAAAATTTAAAGATTCAGTTTGACATTTACTTTCTAATAGTAATAAAAAAAACAGTGAAACTCGCCCATTGTATTAAAAAAAATTCAAAAATAGATTTTAAAAAACATTTTAAAATGGTTTACCGTCGCACGCTAAATTGTCGCTCGCGCTGAATTATTTTAGGCGACAAATTGTAGTAGGCGACGAATTGTCGCGCGATTAATTGACCGCGACGAATTGACGGTACACCGTATTCCCGTTGCTCTTATACGAGGCGGAGACTTGAAACCCTATAGAGACATCCAGTAAAAGACTAAAAGTATTCGAGATGTGGCTCTATATGCGTATGCTGAAGATCTCTTAGGTCAGTATGCATCGAACAACAATGTAATGAAAAAATAGTAAAAATTTTTGCACAAACTTTAAGATGAAATAAAAATTATACAATCAAGGAAGAGCGGTAGACACATCTACATATTTTATTTCATCTTAAAGTTTGTGCAAAAATTTTTACTATTTAAAGAATGTAATGGAAAGAATGAATGAAAAAAAAAGAGATTCTCAAAAGTTAAAATTCGAAAACTGAAGTACTTCGGTCACATAATGAAAAACAACAAAGGAAATGAACTTCTACAAGCAAAGTGTTGGAAAAAAGAGGTCTAGGTAGACGTAGGATATCTTGGCTTAAAAACTTAAAGCTTGAATTACATTATACTTTTTTCGTATATTTCCATACTTGAAAGTAGTTCCGAATTTCATCCGAGATTCATCAGAGTTTCATTCGATTTTCTTTCGATTTTTTATTTCATTTGCTTTGGTATAGATGTCGCCAATAGGGACGACAAAATCACCACTTGTCACCAACCTGTGACCAACCAGTGTGGAGTTATGTACATGGTTTTTTGCATTCGATGTTGGCACTACCCAATTTCGTCCGATCTCGGATGAAAACTCGGACGAAAACTCGGACGAATCGTATATTTCTATACTAGAATCTCGGACGAAACTCGAACAAAATTTTCAGAATTACATTATACTTTTTTCGCATATTTCATCTCGGACGTATCTAGTACTAGAATCTAGTATGGAAATATGCGAAAAAAGTATAATGTAATTCAAGCTGAAGAACATGGTTTTGTACATCAACAGTGGCTTTGTTTAAGGCGGCAGCTGACAAAGTGAGACTAGCCATGATGATGGCCAATATTAGGTAACGGATAGGCACAAAAAGAAGAAAAAGTTAGTAAGTTATCTAAAGAAACACTTTGATACAAAAATTCAGGAAAATCATGATAGAGCTGTAATTTGGTCAGAACCAAAATTTGTGACAATCCTAAATTGTAGATCACAAAAGTTTAATCTACCAAATCCTAAAACGCAACCTGCTCTTCTGGATCTATGGCCCTCCTGGCACTTACGACTCAGCTCAAGGCAAAACACTTTGGGGGGAGGGGAGTGCAATCCAAGGAGATCCTCGAGCCTATCAAAAATATTGCGCAAAGAAAATAATAAAGGCCTGACGTGCTTATCACCGCTTGCCAATAAATGTTGGTGTAGCCTGAAAGCACAAAAGTAGTGAAATAAAACTTCAAGCCACAATTAGATAGTTTTAATAAATTGAAGCATGCAATCAAAACTTTTGCTCCGATTTTCGCAAACAGATCTGATTGGCTGATCGCTACCTGGAACGGTAGAGACATCGCATCGATCTTATATTACACAATTACACAATGTAATAATAGATCGTTAGTAGAAGATAACAAAATGGAGTCGCAGCTGTCACTTATGAAATCTCGTTGATGCAATCACAGACAAAAACGGTTGTTGGTGTCTTTTTTAGAAGGTTTAAACCGAAGTTTAAACAAATACATCAACAGGAAGGATACTCTAGAGTCTCACTCGCATGTCCCACAGGTGCTAGTAGTGATAATTTGCATTTTTGGCCGGTGGTAAATTAAAAATCGTGTTGTTAATAAAATAATTGAAAACAATGGTGGTACCTGCTAGACGCATAAAACGAAATAGTAGCCTCGAATTTATTGGATTTTAATCCAATAAATGTATTGTGGGCTGCAGCCCACACCAGGTGGAATATCACGTGGAACGTCCTGTTACTCTTTTGACATCTCCGTTATGAACAATAGTCAATACGATTGTGAAATCCAAAAATCATAATCAATCTGTACCTATCGTCCCCCAAATTCGCACTTTTTTATTGTAGATCGTCGCTAACCGCAATTTTACAAAAATTACCTTCCATTTCCCATGCCATCTTATCACCCAATAGCAAAAATCTGGCAGTTCCTATATCTTTTTATTTGTTAGAAAAATTAAAATTACTAAAGTTATCTTATAAATAATAATTGTAAATAAAAGAATATAGGGTGCTTCAAAATGTTTGTATCCTTCTGTATTATTAACCGAACCATGCTAGAGCGAAATTCGAACGTTGCAAATTTCGGCGGGAGAAAATACTGTCAAAATCTCAATCTAGTGTTAATTCAAACATGATAAAATTTTAAATCCAAAAAGGTGAGGTTTGTAGGTCTTGTAGGTCATTTGTTTGCTTGATGTGTGAAGAAGCCTTCTAATCAAATTTAATACTAATCTTTCACCTATCACATGAAAACTCTTTTCAATATGAAGTGTATGACATTTCCGTGGTTCGGATTCCATGTTAAACCGTATGTTCTTTAGGTAGTATATACAAAGCTGCTTTTCAGTGGTAATACAACGGAAGAGAGGAAAGCCTGCTAAATATTAATATACAATAGACATTTATTAAATATTGTCTAAATATTGAGGAAATGTAGCTAATATAGTATTCAGCTATAAACTAGAAAAATACACTTGGGAATTATTGCAAATGTTGAAAGGTTTCTGGAAATTGGTAAATCGTTAACAATTGGCAACCCTTTCTTACCCTATTATGATGATTACAGAAATGTATGCTATACTGCCATGAATCCTTTATAAAAGATTCTGTTTACACACTCTAATAAGGGCCAATAAAGAACAAAAGCGAGATAGGAGCCATATCGACTAGTGAAAACTACACGAAACACAGAACAATGCGCGTGGCGGGCGGCTCAGACAACCGTAAAATATTTAAATTGGACCTGTTATGTACATATCTCGTGATACTGATAGCAGAATGAACACCAATATTAAACTGGGGTTTCAAAAAACCAACAGTTATTTAATTATAAATTAAATCTTTCTAATAATTTTAAATCCGAGATTCGCATTTAAATTTTTATTTCACAAGTCATGGTTTTATGCGGTTTTAAGCTATTTCGAAATGTTGCAAACAAATAGAAAAAGCACGTCAACAATTTATTCATCTCTGATGCAGACAAGCGGAAAGTTAATGTGTAATTCATAAATCAATTTACTATGACTAAACAAATATTTAACAGCTGTATGATGCCCTGTGCTACCCTTTTGCATACAAGCATGCAAAATTACATGTTTTAAAAATTTAAATTGTGTACATAAACCTTCTGCCAGCGGCAGCCCTCTATGCACAATCTCAATAATAGAGAATAAAAAAATATTTCCTCTCGATAAAATTTTAAGTAGCATTTACAAAATGTATGCAACTTTACCTCTTATAAATTGTAACTATAAGTTTAAATAACGTATAATATAAAAGTATTCAAAAACACTTTGTGACATTTGTTTGCTAATTTATTAAAGGGTAGATTAATAAAAGATTTTTAAAATATAATAAAAATGACATGAGAGAATTTCTGAAAAATTAAAAAAAAAACGCTTTGCGAGAAAAAGTAGTACCTGCAACTTAATACGTAGGATGATTGACAGGTATTATATGCTAGCTACAATCCTAGCTAAATATTTAATGTTAATAAACTTTGTACCGTAAAGTGAAAATTATAAAATTATGTCTGAAGAACAGATAAACTACAAAGTAGAGAATGTTTCCAACATAACTTTCATCCCAAAAGAACATCAACAGTTCTGACTGACTGACGGACGGCCGTGGCTGATGTTCTTTAGGATGAATGGTATATTATAAACATAAATTTACGTTGTAGTTTTAATTTATATTGAATTAATTTAAAAATTAAAATATATTATGGGTTATTAACTTGTGAAATTACAAAATTTCACATTCAAATTAATTTTATTACAGCCTGATATAAAACAGTAAATAATAATTTGATATGATTATTTCAGTCAGAAATACAGCTTTATGTGTAGTTTAAAATTAAAATATTTTAATGTTTAATTGATTTAAAAATTTGCAAATGAATTATTGCAAATGATAAAATAGAAAATATGAAATACGTAATAAATTATGAGCATATTTTACATAAATATTTACCCAGCTTAAAAATTTTACATTTTCAAAATAAATAATATTTAATTTTAAATGTCACAATAGCAATAATTGTATAGAAAGCTTTTATAATATTATATTTATTACCAAGTTTAAAAAATAGTTTAGAATTGCTTTGAAATTAAAATGAAATAGCAAATAAAATAGAATTAACCGCATATTTTTTGCTAAAATGTTAGCACTTACCTAGAGGCACTTTGCCATTGTTCGCATGATGTTAATGCTTAGAGACATCTAAAAGATATCTTTACGATGTTCTCCGACTTCTATGCCCGACATTATTACTATAAAACATTCTATCATAATGTCAGTAATGTGCATGAATATTATGCTTTTTAAAGCTAAACTGACTATATTTGAAGTTTAAATTAAAGTTTTGTTATGCATCCACATTTTTTGTACTTCATCAAAAATTTGAAAAAAAATTTCATAGCTTGACTTTACGGATGTATACCTTTTTTAGTTTTTAAACCTTTATTATTTAAATTGCTGCAGTATGTACCCTATAAATACTGTAACTTTGCACAACCCCCTTAAGGTACTTGTTTGGTATGCTAATTGTCTCTGAACTTGCTTCTAAGAAACTTACAGGCCTATTATCGATAATCTATTATCAACATTTAGAAATGTAAAATTATGTAATTAAATGATGCGATCCCTTGCTTCAATAACTTTGTTAATTAATGGATTCTTTATTGCGCATCAACAAATAATTGAATATTTAATGAAATAAAGCAGTATTGATTTTAGTTAGTTTTCAGGCGCTGTGTATATTTTATAGTTTTTTTATTATTTTATTATTTAATTAGTAATCCATTTCCGAACAGGGCTTGTTTTTGTGATTGGCAATTAATGGACAATACATCAAAGTGCTTTCAGAGGGTAATTAGATTATAGTCGTAGTTTTAAAAAACTGCACGTTATAACAATAATTATACACCTACTACATAAAAAGTTTAAAGGTTTGCATTTGAAATGTATATACGGGGTGTAGAAATTAAGTTACACAGACTTTTACTACAAGCCCCGAGCAGAATGGTGACGTTGCGAACAAGCGATAGGCGAAAATATTTTTTAATCCAATGAGAACCAATAAAAATTTTACTTCACACAAATTTTCACTCTTTTCGCAATTATTTTATTAATAATAATTTAAACATAAACATCTTTTTCAATAGCAAAAAGCACGTGCCGGTACATTTCAGTTTAAGTTAGGTTAGGTTACAAAAAATATGTAAACTTTTGTGCCATTTCGTTCCAGTGCTTTATCTATAAAAATTACTTCTGAATTTAAATGACCAAATTTAAAAAAATAGTAAGAATTTCGCAAAAATGTGGAACTTTTTGCAATAATCTTAAAATTTCCAACATTTTTACTATGTATGTAAATGTTTATTATATTTTAGGCTTCCGTGCAAGAAATAAACTTAAAATTTGTACCTTCCAAATCTTCTAAAAAAAAAGGTTTTACGGTACAAAAGAATTGTCATTAGCTTTATTATAAACATGTCAATTAATATTTATATTAAATTATAAGTTAATAATTTATTTTTAAATAACAATCCGTACGATATTACATCGAAATAAAAGTGCTAATAAAATTAATTTCAATGGAGGATGCAATTCCATGTCACCACATAAGAGATGATGGATCGTATTATTATGGAACACTTTAAGTTACTCGAGAAATTTCCTGTTGGAGATTAATCAATTAAATAGTTCACGTTTTTGGTATGTTTAGTGTACCACTTACTTGAACGTTTTCGGAAATGTAAAGTCGTCATCGAGGCCGAAGTGGTGGAAATTATAGAAATGCAAATTAATCATATGTATTGTTCGTATTAGGGGGTACTTATGACCATATTATATAAGTTCTGTACTGCTAAGTAATGATAAGGTTGTCACAAACTAAATTACTAATGTTTATTATGTACCTAAACTAAATCTAAATAACCGTTCGTATACATTTAATTATTTACCTTCAAAATCATATTGTTTACCTAAAAAATGTCGTAACCCTTTTTTCTATGTTTCGAAGTAGGATTCTGTTAGTAGATTACCCTGGTAGTGTGCAAAGAAAATCCCACCAAAAAGTTCAAGACAGCAGATATTAATTATCTTTATTACCTAATTTAGGCATGAAAGACTTTGGACATCTCTCCCATATAAATACTTTTATCTTACAAAATCATGACTTTCGTTTTTATTTTCTTACTTTTTATAATAATTTAAATTATCATTCCATTAGTGGAAGCTTCATACCACATTTCCGCTTTCGCAACATTATCATTTTGTGTAGTTTTCGCCTCGGTATTGTTGAATTACTAATATTACTATATATTATTTTCAATAAAAGTGACAGTTTATTTAATTAATTTGCAAGATAATATCAAACATCAAGTTAGTTTAAATTCAGCATGTTAGTTATATTACTCTCTAAACGCGAGAGCCGTCAGAAGCGCCACTGTTTTTGTTCAACATTTCTCAATTGGAACTGTCGATTCTATCTCTATATAATAAAATTATATTTAATTTGAAAGCCGTTAACAGATTTAATATAGTATTTTTGTATATTATATTGGCGGAGAAAATTCTGGCGCTTAATTTAAAAATGATCTAAAACTTAAGAGGAATTTCCCAATGTGCAATAGTGTCACTTCTAGTCGGTTTACATGTGTCACCTGATCACTTAAAACCATTAGCAATTTTCCAATATTTGTTAATTTGTATTCAAATTTTATTTTATCTAGATTTTAAAAATTAAACAACTATTCTTACATAATTAATTTTTATTTAATATTCAAAATTTGTAATTAATCATCCAACATCAGATGAAATGTTTTTACAACGTATTACTGACATTATTGCATTTTACAACATAACAACTTCAAATTTGTGATAATTTTATTGGCATAAATGCGACATCTCGTGACAACTCTTAAAATATTGCAACTTGGAACAAACTTACTGAAACCATAATGGCCAAAACCACATTACAAGTCAGCAGTTTCTTTTTCTACATTTTTCTGACTAAACGGCATAGTAAGGTAGTAATTCCACGTGCAGTTAGTCATAAACACGGCACAGATAAATTTCGAAAAGACCTGGATGTGCATTTATGACATTTAGGTCTATAGTTCAACTTCCTAACCACTAAGCTAAACTACCTGCACTAAAATTTAACATTTGTAGAATGAAAATGTAAAATTAACATTTAAAATCACTAATTCCAGGATCATCCTGTCGAGCAAGCACGGCTTGATTTTTGTTCCCTCTACACTCTTCTTCAAACCATCCCGGCATTATCAAATTTACAAAATTTCCAAAATTTCCAAATTGCTCTACAGGCCGGGTCAGTCAGAAATAATACGACAATAATATGGTAAGAATTACATTTTTTTACACCAAAAACGAATTTTAAGGTTAATTAATTTTTATAGATTTATTAGGGCTATTTTCGTTCTGATTATGTAAAAAATTTTGTTATGATTATGTATTAATTTTGGTTGTTAAGTGGAATTCTTTAGAAAAGTATGAGTAAGTCCAAATCTATTTTATCGCTTTTGTAACTCGATTCTTCAATGTGGTAGTTGTTACTTTACCGTTTTTACAAAGGTTGGTTTTCATGGATGTGCCGTATCTGGACGATGTTTGCCAAACTTTGGCAGTAAAGTTGGTCACAACGCCACTTGATCGTTTTATGATAGAACAGGTAGCTAACTTTTGGTACTTAACTGCAGTCGGAGAAACAACGACTCGCGCAAATGAGCGTTTCGTAGGTTCTTTGAAAATATCTAGTGTATTTACCACGACAGTTGCTCTTAGTGTCTTCAGTGACTCTACCTGCGAAAAATGTAAATTTGGGCGCCAGTTGATGATAAAAAAACTTATCAACAAAATAGATTTTTTAATTTGCAGCCAAAAGATATTAAATGGAAAATGTGTAAAATTACTTACGTGAATATTCGAAAAGAAACTTCACACCAAGCTACTACAAAAAAAATCCAATCAAACAACTGGATCAATAACTGATCCAGGAAAATATAAAAAAAAAACACTTTCAAACTTTTTAACCACCACACTTCTATTTTTCTTTTCTACCAACCTCTGTTTTTAAAATCCCCAAAGTTAACTAAAGTAACTATGGTTGTTATATACAAGGTGTTACAATCTGTTTCCACTTGTAATCTTGACGTTTCTAAATTGTTTTTTTACCATCTGGGATGTTCAGAATCGGGTTTATTTTGCTTTGTTTTGGAATGGTATGATAGACTTAGCCCCTACCCCTTACTCTTTTTACTGGTGCATGTGTTCTTAGACAATGAAAACCTCCAAATCTTTACATAGTAGTATTATTTTATAGTAATTGGAATTTAAATTTTATGGTAAGTTAAGCAGCCGATGACCCATGAACTTGCTTCAACCATTACATTCCAATTGGGTTAATGAAATGTTACCTTTTTTATATTTTTTACCATACCCTGGACACAAATTATGTTTTAAATGACGTGAAAGATTGGAGATCATAAATAGGGCAAGCTATGACTGCCTGGTAAGTTCAAATGCACTTGCTGAACTTCCAAACGTGAAATTTAATAATCTTTTGTTATAACGATTTTAGTGGCTGCAGCGTATTTTTTTCTATTATATGACTCTGCCTTTATTATGATAACGCAATTATTTTTTTTTTATTATTTATTTTTTTTTGCTTATTTTGTAAAAGTGAAAATGGCAGGTAAAATTTGGAGTGCAAGTGATTTGTCAACCTTAATTGACTTGTACAGAGAAGAAGAAGTGTTATACGAGTACGATACAAAAAACGAAGTGTACCACAAAAAATTTGCATGCAAATTGATGCAGGGTTTCAGCTTTTCCAGTAAATTATTAAATGTTGTTTGATCCATCCGCATATAATTTTTGAACTCATAAGGATTCTCATCAGCAATTTCGTACTTTAGGAAAGAAATTATATTATTGGCTCCCTTGTCTTTATCCATCAATGCATTCCTTCTTTTAATCCAAGGCCGGGCCCATATTTTTCTTTTTCAATTTTGCGTTTTGATTTTTTTTTAAATTAAAATTGCTGCTAATGATAATAACAACACTTTCTTTTTTTGTATTAATTCGTAATAAATCACCATTCATATTTATATTGCCAACGTTACCTGCGAGCGTCCGCCGGTGACATATAACCTCAAAGTTTAACTTCATATAACCTCAAACACCGTGAATTGACGTTTGTTTGTTGTTTGAAAAAAAAAATAGAAAATTGTAGGAAAATTGTAGCTGACGTCAAAATGACGTCACATAAAATTTTGCCACAACAAATTTGAGAGAAATTGTAGCAAAATTTGATAGTGTGACAACAGCCTAACTGACCTGAGTTACTGTTCTGCATGTTGTAACCAATTATTTCACTTGTTTTGATTTTATTAAAAATTAATCTGGGTTTAATTTTCCTTATTCCTGCTCTGCTATCACTTCAACTTTTTTATTCATTCATTGATTATGTTGTAATATAACGGCACGAAAGAAAGTCTTTTTTGCTTCGAATAAAAAGTGGATTTGTTGTAAAATTTCTAAATGCAAAAAATCATGGGTAGATTCAGGCCAGCTATCAATATCTACTGCAAAACCAGATCAATTTAGAAAAAAATGCTTTGTATTTGATGCGATCAGATAAGTGTGCTATAGCATAAGCTTCTAAAACCTGATGAAACCATTAATACTAATTAACTAGCGACAACAAGTGATTAATTTAAACAATGCTTTGATCGAAAAACGACTAGAATAGACTAGAAAACTTCATTTTACATTCACTTTCCATTCTATTTAGGAGCTTTTTGCAACTTTTTCTATGTGTCTTTATTTCTTGTCCTAGGTCAGTTGGGTTTTCTTATAAACTGCATGTTCCTTGCTTGCAGTTTGGATTCGTCCCTCTTGGAGAGAACCCATGTTAGAACAGGTATCGCCAGTGTTTTATAAAATTTTATTTTTATTTTATTCTTTATCTTTCCGCATATATGCGAGAATCTAATTATTTTGCTGGATATGCAGTTGTCTTTGTTGAAGCTTACGTTGCATCCTAAAAAATAAAATGGATTGTTTGTTCTACACAGGTTAGTTTTTTATAACCATTTTACTCCTAATTTTTTCTTTTCCTTTAAACTTCATACATTTCTTCATTTCTATCGATATTATCTGTTCATATTATTTGATACACAGTTTCTACAGAGCAAAAATCGCAATTTTAGGTTATCTTTTGTCTATTAAATTGTTAAAAGATCATCCGAAAACAATAAAACAAATTATTAAAAAGGGTTAATGATGATAAATGGCTGTATTTCTCACAAGTGACCAATTAGTCTCCTCAAGGCTCCATTTTTCAATAGACGGTTAAATTGTTAGTTAGGTTATCTGTTCTGTCGAATTAATCTTACAATTGGTCAAAATAGTAACCAATTTTTTTGTTTCCAATTAAGAAAAAATTTTTTTGAGATAAATAATGGTTAATTCATAACCAATAGTTAGTCAACGCTTAAAAACCGGGAATAAGCGCCCCCCCCCCTAAAAAACAACATTATTTAAACTTTAAAATTTAAAATTTATTATTGAGATTTTAGTTGGATTTTAAAATAGGTAATATCTTTAAAAATATATTTATTTTCTATTACTTTATTAACTTCTATCACTTATTTTGATTTGTTTCTAAGAATTTTGCTCCTCGCATGAAATTGATCTACAAATCCACATTTTAAATACATTTTTTTGTGTAAAATACACTAACAGAAAAAGGTGAACTGTCCTCTTGGAAGACAATGGCAAACCACTGTTAAGAAGCAAAACGAGGATGAAAAAAAAGTCTAACAGATCTTACTGACAACGATACCAAAACCAACGAAACTATGGAGTTCTATACTACATACAACTTGAACTTTCGACATTTATGTAAAATTCAAATAGTTCAACCATCACCTTAAGGTTTTCATTATCACTACTCATGTGGAAAATTTGTTTCTGCGAATTTTCACTTTATTGCAGTTGAAAGTAAATCTCAGTTAGAAAGCTTTCAGCTATGCTCAGTATTTAATCAATTAATCCAACTACTGTAGTATGTTAATTAAAATGTTTGAATCTAGAGATCGCAAGTAGAATCGATAAAATAGTCAATTTAAATGGCATTAGTGGTTTTACAGTGGTTTGTTAAAGCTTGTAAAAACGTAAAGCATATTACTTTAAGGATAAAATCTATTCTGACAAAGGAAGCAATTGTCTGCAATGTACAACAAAAGACTCGTATCAAGTTTATATTAGCATAATCAAATTCTGAAATGTGTATGAAAGTATTTGGTGATGTAGCTTTAGAAACAGGAAACGCCATGACTGGCAAAGAATTTAACAACCTT
Source organism: Rhagonycha fulva (assembly GCA_905340355.1). NCBI lineage: Eukaryota > Metazoa > Arthropoda > Insecta > Coleoptera > Cantharidae > Rhagonycha > Rhagonycha fulva. Next base: position 12,188,177 of record HG996555.1, read on the forward strand.
TGCGATTTACACATTTCAAGAATACTTCCTGAATTTTCTCCAGGTAATATATCAAAATACGGAAATATTGAGTCAGATTACTAAATTTAACAACTTGAAATGTCGCGGAAGTATCAAAGTATTCAAAGTGCATCCAACTTTGCTAATCGAACAGCATTAGTACAGAACCTAACTCTTTCAAATTTCATTTAAGGCTCCAAAAAAACCTAAATCGATCTTTAACATTGAAAGTCATATACACAGCAGAAACATAAGTTCAATCATAAAATTTACATTAAAATCTAATTTACTGATTACAAAACATTCTGAATCGCGTATTTGCATATAACATAGAAAATCTTCTCTAAGAAAATTTAATTCTGGTGTAAAATTATAATGGCTTATTAAAACTTGGCGAATCAACAAACCTCTCTCTAGCTTATTCCAATTAAACTGCTCTTAATGACCGCAATAACATTATCAAATCCATTAAACGATCTCTATAAATTCTCTTGGTAACATTTTACACAAAAGTTATAACTTAAGATGAACTAAAAAAGAAGTAAACATGAAACTTATACAAGTTTTTTGTTCAAATATTACTCAAACCAATCAATTTATTTTACCCGTTCGTTTTCACTGCACTCGTTTATTTTGCTATTGTAAGCTGTAAACACCCTTTTCAGCTGAAATTAAATCTCAATTGAATGCAGTAATTATTTTTTATATTCGAATACGATACAATTTTTATCGTTGTAAAACCTGAGGGGTTATAATCCTATACTTTAACAACTTTACAATTGAAAGTTAAATGTAGTAATTGAACATTCAGTGTGTCAAATTGGAACTAAAGGAAAATCGTCCTTAATCGTCATTTATTTAAGTTTAAAATTGATAAATGCCTTTTCCCTATGTCGAATTAGGTTAAACTCGATGGGTAAAACTTGTAGGGTTAGATTGTACATAATTCCTCGGGATCTACTTGGAACCCTTGTAAATGAACATAGATTTAACGAAAATTTGGCCGGATACTGTGACACTCTGATATTTATCATTAAGTATGCAAATTTTTATTCGATATAATTTGATTATCTTTCAAAACTGTTGTTTACTCAGTTTCAAAATCTGTTTTTTTTTTATATCAACGGGAATTTTTTTGTAGCTTGGCCTAAACATAAACATTAGCTATCTTGGTGCAAATTGAAAATTTGGCCCAAAAGACCTTTGGTTAATTTGAAAACCTAGTTTTTTACTTTGTGGGCATCAAAGAATTAATTAAAGAAAAAAAGCTGTTATTTTGCTGACTAGGCACCACCAAGAAAAAATAAACAAAACTTGTGGTAAAAGTAAAAGTTGGAAAACAAAGAAGAATTTCAAGATATGTTGTTAATCGAAATAATATGTTATTCTGGACTATCTTCAAACTCTGCCATTATTGCTTCTCGATATAATCAAAAACTTGAAATCTGCTACACAACCAAAGCAATAGAGAAGCATTTGGATGCGAAGTTCGAATGCATTTGTTCTTTGAAGTGGGTTTTCATTTTTTATTTGATGGTTGCAATTAAAAGTGTTAATTTGAATAATTGATTGAAACTAGCAAGGAGTGTAATTTTCTGTTATCTAGAAATGGGTTATAGAAGCGTGTAAATTGCACAATAGTCGTCACTATACGAATCCGGGTATTGTAGCATGTAAACGGATTTGTGTGCATATGCATATTTACAAATCATTTGCAAAACTGCATTATGACAGCAAAATATTCTGCGTTAGTTTGCATTGTTGTATAATATTATCGCTAAAATGGAAATAACAGAATTGATTTATCAGTTTAGCTATAATGCTAATCATTGCTTTGTTCGGAGTCGACATGTACTTTAGCATTTCTTTCATCATGTCAAAAGTTTTCTATGTGATTTTGATGGAAAACTTAATTTTAATATATTAAGAATGCGTGAGGTTCAAATAGGAAATAATACGTAAGTTCTTTAGGGGTTGACGGATGATGTGCCAGATATATATGGTATCGATTCCGGTCGGATGCTTGTTGGGTTTCAGTGGCGGTGGCGGCGCAAGCGTGCCGTCGCGACGCTCAAAGGTCCACGACGGTAACTATCAGCTGCCAGTTCTTCAGTTTCCGTGTGAACTGATTGACCAACTCCGTTTCCGCAAATATTCGATCGCAGCTTTCGGCTCACATGGTTAACTTTCGAAAATTGCTTAATTAATTCCAAAATATTTTCAAATTTATTCCACCTCAAGATTACTACTTTAAGATAAAAATAATTATTTTGTTGATTGTTTACCAAACAAACCGTTATAACAAACTTAAAGACTTTTTGATGTTTTGACACAAAATTGTGCTAATGGTGAACTTGCAAAAAATACACTTAAAATGTGATTTATAACCTAAAGTAATTTTAATCTCCACGGTAAGTTCTCCTATTAAATTACTTAATTTAAAATATAGCTAACAATTTGAGGTTATAAAAGTAACCGCAAATAAATTGAGTTTTATAAAAAAATGAGCTTTAATTTTTAAGACTCATGAGAAGGTCTCATATTTAGTAAAGCTTTATTTAGTCCTGTTAATTTTTTACTGTTGGTTTTTGTTTTTTTCTTCTAATAAAATTTTGCTAATAGATTTATCGCTACTTTAAAACGAGATTTTTAATCTAAACCATTAGTTTACACTTGTATTTTTTATTGTTAACATTATTTTTTTTAATTTTTTGTGTATAATCGTATCCATTCGAAATAATGGTGCCAAGTACGATAAAAACTTAATTGGCTTTCAGTATATAACATGTAATGAGATTGTATGTGCTTCAAGCACTTTTACAACTGTAATGGGGTGTATTAAAAAAGCAATTTTTCTATATTATGCAAATTTAAATTTAAAATCTATGTTTCTTCAAAATGTATATTGTATGTATAGAAAAAGTTTATTACAGACATTTTTAAGCATTAAATTGTATGGTTATGAATGAACACAAAGAAGATCCACATAAAAAGTTTATAAAAAAATGCAATTTAGAAGCATTTTTTTATATTTCGGACCTTTCGAGAAGACAATAAACTGCTAAGAGTACATAAAAACTTTAATTTATTATTTTATTGTTTTATTAACTTCTTATTATTTCAAATATTGTTTTTCTTCATGAAGAGCTTTTACTTTCGGATTTTAAAATTTATAAAAATGTCTGTACATGAGATTATTGCCAAAACTTTAAATTTGATTTTAAATATTGCATCAATCACAGAGAAGCTTTTGCTTAAGATTGATGCTGTGCAAAGTAATGTGAAAATTATTAACCTTTTAAATATTGCACTGCACACTACATACTTTTTCAACCACCAATTATAGATGACAAAGTGGGTGGAGCCTGCTACTGTCATTTAAGTGACATAACCTAGATTACTTTAACTTAATTAACTTAATATTTACTGCAATATTGAAGCTATGCTCTCTCAAAAGCATGCTCAGACGTTCAATGACCGATAGCAAAAAATAAAATTTCTGAGCTTTATAAAAATGATACACTAATATTTATACCATACAAACGCAAACCCGCTCTGAATGCAGATAATTTTGCAGCATTGCATGGTAAAGTTGAAGCTTGCGACAACTAATGAAATAGAAATATCTTCTTCTACAGTTTATTTTATTGTACAAACTTCTCAACTTTAGCTGATGGCTGCTTTTGGATTATCTATTCCACATCTAGTGTGATTCCCACACCTGCACGAATCAATGAAAAATTTTAACTAACAAAGATTGTAAGAAATTCTTGTTAGCAAAAATATCTTGTTAAAATAAAATATTTGAAAACCACCTATGCAATGAAAATCAGCTTCATTTATTTGAAATGTAATTAAAGGTGAGCATTGCTTTACAATTTTCACTAATTACATGTTGCAATCACTTGTAAAATACATGTGCAATTGAGTTCTCAATAATTAATTTCCAAGTATTCAATGTCTACCTCTATGAATACAGTTTTTTTTATTAATTAATGAACTCCTACGGTGGAATTGTAGTCGATAAAATTCCAGGTTTAGAAATTATTCCTTTACAACCACTAATTTTATTACTAAAATATGCAATAACCTCCACAGTCAGCTCAACAATTTCAATTGATTATCTAGAATGGAGGCAGCTACACATTCAAACAGAATAATAAATAAAACTTAGCAAGCTTATCGATGTATGTAGAGAAAATGCATCTTAAACCTTAAAGAAATTTTCACATCAAATTGTTTTCTTTTTTAAATATTAAAAATCTGTTTGTTCAAACTACACCCGAGTTCAAATATTTCAAAATCAAATCGTTAAAACATTTTGAAATTAAGAAAAACAAATTTATTTTTTAGAATTTTATTACAGTTGTAGTTAGAACTGGCAGATTTTATGAAGTACCTACTCTGCATAAAAAATTTAAGATAGTTGTACTTGTCAATTGCAATTTGGCTGGTACCTTATTATCATGTAGCAGCTTGATTTGCGATAGTGGCAATAGAGTACCTTAAGGTAATTTGCAAATTTATTGCAATTTATCTATGTATGTCCGTATATCTCACATCTTTAACACTTTGGTTAACTGTCCATGTACTACAACAAGGCTTGGGCCAATTCTTAATTTATTTATAGTATAAACAATAATAAGCCATAACTCGATTGTCTACGAGTATATTGGTAGACAGACTAGCTATAGATGTTTAACTATTCCTTATTATATATATGCACTGTCTCGCAGACTAATTAAATAAACTGTAAAATTGTTTAAAAATAATTTACTATTATTAATCCAATGACACCGAGATGAAAACTAACACAATAATGTTACACAGAAGAACCAATAATTGTGTCATTTACGAAGTCGGATTATAATCGCTAAACAAATAAGTGTCGGGCATAATAAATTTTACATATAAAATAAAATGGAAACTTCAAATGACTGACACTAATAACAATAACGTGGACTTTAGGTAATTTATATTATTAATATTCAATAACAATTTCTTCATAAGGACTAATTACAATTTTGTTTATTACTAAATGTTTGCTTTACAGAATATGATTTTACGATAATAATTGTACAAAAAAGACGAACAGTAATTATTATTGTTATTCTTTTCTATCTTATTTTTCCTCTGTAATATTTATGAATAACCAATAATTGTGACAAAATATCCATCTTTATTTAGTTATCGGAAAGCAATTTTTCTCTATAAATTACTTTATTTGAGAAAACAATATTTGTTTGACGTAGGTGAGATATTAAAATATCATATCAATATTAGTGCAATATAAATTACTGCGTTAGTGGTAATATACTATAATGAATACACATTCAATATTGAATTCATAGTGACAGAAGTCATTTCTACCCCCGAAAAACATTTATTTTAGCACATTACGCGGTAGTTAACTATTTTGTCAGCAAGGAAAAAACTTTTAATATTAATGTCATGCGAATCAACTAATGTGGCATGCTATTCATCACGTTTAAAAATAAGGCAAAATATTTTAAATGAAAAGATAAAATATTTTCATTTTGTTCACCAAATTATCAGAGTGTAATTTGTGGTAACTGTAAACTAAATTACATTCCGTGCAAATATCAGTGAATTTCGTACTTTTTGAGGTGAATTAATCACTTCATTCGAACCACTAGGTCTTATATTTTGTTATCTTTTATTTTTTTTTGTAAGCTATGTATACAAAAGTAATTTGTATAATGTATTAATTTTGTAATAATTGTATTTGGTTTTTTAGGTTACTTTGATTAAGAAATGCTGTGGATTGCAAAATATTCGATAGAAAGTAAAGTCTACAGAAAAATAAAACAAATAACATTAAAAGTGTTTATTTAAAAAAATAATAATTTAGTAATTGTTTTATTATTATGTCACACAACATCGTTCCAAAAAACACACGTTCGTATAATAGACGTATATTTTTGGAATATTTTTGGTATACGCCTAATTTTGGTATATCTAATATAGGTATATATCATATACACTTTAAATACCTTTACTAACATTCCCATTAAGAGGGAAAGCCATTGTGACGGTCAAAAAAGTAACCTAGTTTTTAAGATTTATTTTCACAGAAGTAACTAGTTATTTAAGGAATTAATTATTGTTATTTTATTAAGTGTACATTGAACTTGTTTTATATAAATTTTTATCTTATTATCTTAAATATTAACAAAAATATGAGCCGTTATGTAAAGACTGATAAGAAATTCTCTCTCCATGGTGGCATCGATATCTCGGTGAAGAGTTATCCGAAAATAAAAATGAAAAAATTATCAGAATTTAAATGAATGTAGCTATCGTTGTACGTAGTCGTTTTTTATTTTTTCGATTATTTACAAAATTAAAATTTTGAAAATTGGCTACGTACAACGATAGCTACGTTTATTTAGATTTTAATAATTTTTAATTTTGGATAACTCTTTACCGAGATATCGATGCCACCATGGAGAGGAAATTTCTTTTATCAGTCTATACATAATGGCTCATATTTTTGTTAATATTTAAAATAATGAGATAAAAATTTATATAAAACTAGTTCAATGTACATTTAATAAAATAACAATAATCTGATTTCTTAATTAATTAGTTACCTCTGTGAAAATAATTCTTAAAAACTAGGTTATTTTTTCGATTGTCACAGCGGCTTTCCCCTTTAGTGACGACAAAGGCCGATCAGCTACATATAATATACAAAGTTGTTTATTATATTTTACATATTTTCCAATATAATAACTTTGCTAGAGAAATCTTTTCGTTCTCCATGTCATTACGTCATTTATAGACGCACCTCTAATTGATTTGTTAATTTATTAATAACTTAAAAAGTTTATCAATATAAAAAATATTTGAAAACTTAAAAGGCTAACATTATCATAGTACATCTGATTTGTCACAAATGCGGAGATACGATGAAATCCGGGATAACAAATTAAAAAATTTGTGAAAAAAAGCTTGTAAATAGTTCAAAAAACAGTAAATTATAAACATAAATTTTATGGATCCTTGAAAATATAATCATCATTATTATCAAAGTTTCTGAATTAGGCTGAAGCCTGTTCTGGTTTTCACCGTTTCCTCGGGCGTTTAACCTCTCTTTTCCCTTTAGTATAGTATATCATTATCATCTGTTTTTACGCCAGGCAAGCTCTGGAGAGCGTAGAAATGCACTCCAGAGTAGTAAAGAACTGCCTTGACACATTGATGAGACTGGCACAAAGCAACAGGCTATTACTGATGTGGGTTCCGAGACACATTGGTATCAGTAGTAACGCAAAAAATCTGACTCCCTAGCAAGAGAAGCTGTATCTAGCAAACCAGTAGATCCAGAACCAACTTGTGGGATTGCATACAAAACTGAAAAAAGGACTATCAAGGAACTACTAAGAAAGAAACACCTTGTGTACTAGAGTAACATTCCGGCACTGAGGCAATTGCGGATGTTCATTAGAGAACCCTCCGGGAACAAAATGATTAAAAAAATCTTCCAACTGAGTAGAACTCAGCTGAGAAAAGCAGTAGGACTGTATACAGGACACTGCTGCTTAAATAAACACCTCAACAACATCGGGGTCGTCGAAGATCCTACATGTAGAACGTGTTGTTTGTTGAGAACTTGAACTTGTTGGAGTAAAACTAGGAACGCGGGGTGCAATGGGCCAGAAGCCTAAGTGCAAGTGGGAGTAACTATTACAAACCACACCCGTTCAGAAATAATAATAATAATCTGTTTTAACTAAAAATACAATAAATAAAGCTTAAAATTTACAAAAAAACTGAAATATTACATGAACTGGCATTTAACGAGATTGAATTGGTTGAAGCCATAAAGTTATCTTTGCTCACTTTTCATTTGATGACAGCGTCTCAGAAGTTTATAAATATTAGACCAAAACTAGCTAAAAATGGTCAATTTTAATTTAAAAATTTAAAAAAAAATTTAACGGTCCACTTATAAAAACAAAATCGGTTTTTTACACTAACCTAACCTAGATCGGTGGATCTTTCTTTTACCATATTTGGTTTATACTGCAATACGCAGCTTTCCTGTTCTCAAACGCCTAGCTGCGTTTGGTTTATGAGCATTCTACATTGTTTACCTACGACGAGGAGCCAGCCCGACGTAGAACCCCCAGCCTGGAGGATCATCTTTTTTGGAAGATCTCTCTTTTAACTGTAAATATACATATACCTAGTTCTTTGCCCCTAGTTAATTAGTTCGATATTAACGCCACGACGGTGTAGCAGTAATAGCACGTGATCCGATCTAGAAGATATTAAATTTATTAACAAAAGTCAATGGAATTTGATAGATAACATTAAAATAAACCGTTTTAGGTGAGAATTAATTCCAAATATCGATTAGTTTCTCCAAAAACCGATTTAAAAGTTTACAGTTTTACACAGAGAGCAACGCTGCTTCGTACTGTACCCTACTGTACAGTAGGACCTAACACACTTTGGTACCTTGCGTTAACGCCGAGTTAACATCAAGGTTTAGAGTTATTTTCACCTTTAAGAGAAATCCACTGGTCGAACTTAGGTTAGTGTTAGGAAACGATATTTTTTTATTTTCTTAATTTGAATGGTTCTCAAATTGTTTGTTTTGTATTTGCTTTTTGGATCATTTACCATAATCCTATTGCTAGAAAATTATTAAATTCGTGAGCTCGGTTCTCATGCTAGTCCTCGGTGTAGCTACTACTGCTACTCTTGTGGTCGCTAGCCACGCGCAGTTGATATGTGGGTAAAAATATGTAACAATCAAACTAGTCGATATATGACATTTCTCCCTATTTAAAACGTTTCATTTTAATGTTATCTATCAAATTCCTTTGGGTTTCTAAACAAAATTAATATCTTTGTGCCGATATTTCGTGCTGCTACCCACAAGTGTAAAGAAGGTATTAATGTTTATACACATATCAAAGAATTAGGTTCATTAATATTGAAAATCAAAAATTTTTTTTATAATTTTCATGAATACTACGGACAAATTCCAAATGTTTTTTTTCAATGAACGAGGTACTTTCTGGTTTCACATTTAGTTCTTTACATTTTACACACGACATTCTACGATCTACAGTAATCGTCCACTACTAGCATTCCAAGTTTTCTATGCTAATTAGACTTCAGAATGAAACTATTCAAATAACGCAAGCACTATAATAAAAGCAAGCACTATGAAAGCTAAACATTGACGATTATGATAATTTGTTTTAATTTGATAATTTTAATTAAACAACGAAACGCAATTAGATTCAGTGCGGCCTTCAGACCGCACAGCCACAGCAATCGAGTAATATAATATGAACTTATGTTCAATATAATATGAACTATAATAAATAAAATAAATAAAATAATAAACAAAATAAAATAATAAACGATAATAAAAATATAATATGAACTTATGAAATCGTTTCTTTATTTCTTAACTTAAATATTGTAAATTGGTATTTGTGTAATTATGTAGCCCGATTTTAATAAATTTTATAAAAAAAAGTAGCATTTTAGTAAATACATACATCAAATTTATTGGTACTGAAAGAAATAAGGTAAGTAAATATAAATTCCATTTTTTCCTCTACTAAATGTGCTCAGCTCAGTATGGTTAACGCTATTACCTACCGTGAAAATTACATTTTCGGTATAAATGTTACTATTGTTAGAATAATGAAATATTTTAAACCGTTCTTCTAACAACAATCGCTTGTTAGAAAATTACATCATACTAAAAGCAATTACACTAATTAATTAAGTAAAGAAAGTTGTTGAAAATTTAATAATTATTAATGTACGATTTTTATCCCTCCAAATTTATATTACAATCTCAGCATTAAGAGCAAAACGATGTTACACGTACCCATTATGTGAGAAGAAGGTGAATAGGGAGTTGAATTAGATAATGTAGTTTTGTAATTATATCCATATTTATGTCATTAGGAAAAGTCAATTAAGTAATTAAAGTAATGTTTAATGTTTTATAATAATGCTTTGTCTAATATTGCGATGAATTTTAACCTTATACTAAACAACAGGAATTTTTATTGAAAAGGTACTTTTTAAGACATTTCTAAGACTAAAATATTAAGAAAAAAAGTACTTGAAAATTATAAATATTTTTTGAATTATAAAATGTAGAAATATAAGACAATACCGCGCTATTTCATGGTCTTTCCTAATCTTCAGTTGAATAAAATAAAAAATTAAAACAAAATTTATTAAGAAATAATGAAGTGTTCGATTAAGTTGTTATTGAAATTTAAAATTTTTTCAGTAAATACTGTAATTTATTATTGTCACCTATAACTTTAAAAATCCTTACGAAGTAAAATTTCCATTATAACCTAGAATTATGCAATCTATTTGATTTGGGTATGCATTGCTCAGCTTATAGATTTTGTAATTGCTTCCTAAATTGCACAAAAGCTAACTTGTGAGCTTTAATACCATGAATTAATAAATAATGTAGGAATAGTGCAATTGGCTGGGGAAAACTACATGCGGTAATTTGCAAGAGGGATGTTTTAAAATTTACTTATAGTTTAAGCCGATATCAAATCTAATTTAATCATTTCTTTTGTTTAATACCTTCAATAGAATTTTCCCTGGTACAAATTTTTTCAATGGTCAGTTATTATTTATAAAAAGTGAGGTGTTTTTGGAAACTTTATTAATTTTTAAAATTAAATTTAAAAAGTTGTTTTTGTTGAAATACATTCGAGTTAACTCAACAAAAAAATTTTAAATAAAATGAGCGCCTAAATTAATGAAAGTGCGTAAATTCCCGTAGGAATCATTACTAAAGTATCTCTTATAATTTACGAGACGGACTTTATGTAAAATACTCTGTATAATGATAACAAGTTCTGGAGAAGGTTGATTAGCATATTTTACTTGCCTTTAAAGAAACAAAGGGGTGATTTAAGGGTGCTTGTAGATTGCACCACTACAAAATTATATATGTATGTAACAGTGTAAGTATACCGAGCTGAAGCAACTCATACTTTAAAAAAGTCGAACTCTAACGCATGGATTTTCTTATCTATAATGAAATTTTACTTTTGTTTTACTTACTTTAAAAAATATCCAAAAAGCGCTTATACTTACATACAATACACAGCAACTATGTTTTTTGTTATTTACTTTTATGACTTCCTTTAACGTGTTCTGTAATTACTGCAAATAAAACTTTTAAGCATCCAACTTAACTTTAACCCAGTTTGGTTATTGCATGAAAATTGGAAATTTCTGAATGCAGTCGTGGAAATCTAAGCAACGTATAAAAGTAATGTTTATCCTCAAATTGTTTACAAAAATGCGATGGCGTTATTATTTTTTTAATTAGAAAACATTTTCCATAAAATTATATTTTCAGCTTTGGATTTCAAGTTTTCTTTTCATTTTTAAATTAAAGGTTTTGTCGTTAGTATAACTAAAAAACTTTTGGAAAACGCAACAATTTTTAACTTAAAAATACCACAACAATACTTTTCCAACAAAATTTTATTTTCGTTTTGAGTTCAACTTGATTTCTTCAAAACCACATGTCGCCAAGAAATTTTGTACGAAATTCCAAGTCATTCTGCTAAGAAGTTCAATACCACAGTGATAGTGAAAAGTAAAACGTCTATCAACTTTTCAATGAAATTCCAAGTTGGGTGTATAAGAGTAACGTTTTTTTTATTGTTTTATCGATTCCTCAATCTGAAATTTTTTATTGGTCTTTTCAAGTTTCCTTATTATTAATATTTAAAATTTACGAGAATATTATTACAAGCTTTTCGTATAATGGACATTTAAAATGCTCTTAATTATTGTTTTATAGTTACATCGTAAATTTTTGAATGTTGATGTATAGTGCTTTTTAAATTACTTACAAAACACTGAACAACGCGATCTCCGACCTTAAGAGCACATATTGTACTCTTTCATATAAAGACATGAATATTTGATATCCGTTCATGACCTAGAACGATGAGCTACCATGCTCGGTAGAAAGGTCTTGTCATTTATGTAAACTTTATGGCGAAATTTATCGGTTGGAAACTATAACTACATAAGTGTTACCAAATTGTTATACAAATAACATCTAATTTTCTTTTGAATGAACTACCACCCCATCGACAACTTTAAACTTTTGGCAAACTTTACTATTATTATCCCTGTTATAAAATGCAACTGAAGTTATATCGGATAAATGAGTTTTTTCAATTTTTCAAAGATTCAACTTCATTAATTTAACCTTTTTAACCAACTGCATTTTATACTAACTTTTCTTACCAACAAAAATATGCACTTACATAGAAAATAAATTAATTATTTCTGAGTTTTTGTGTAAAATTTACATAGAAACTTTGTTATAGATTACCAAACATTTTCTTAATGTATGTCATTTACCTTAATGTCAACAAAAAAAGTCCTTTTGATAATTGTGTAGCATTCCAAATGCTATTATTTAAATTGGTTTGAAATCTACGCATCATCCTGTGTATGTCCATCACGCGCAAGCGTTAATATTTCGAAAATTTATCAAATTGGCATTCTTCCGTTTATCACCATCTAAAATGGAGGTTTCATTTTTGTTCTGTGTAATGTTTGAGTTTTAAAAGCCACAAACTTTATTTTAATGAAGTGATCTTTTTAATAACCTTCAGTTTTATGTTTGTGGGTAAGCATTACATTGATATTTTCCATTTTGAGCGAAGTTGGACTTTGATAAATTTTAGCTTTTTATTACCACCTGTCCATTTCTGTGTTCATCCATTTTGATTTTCAACTTTTGTTTATGGTTTTCTGGAAGCAAACTTAAGGTGGAGCTGATATATTTCTGTTGTTCAATCAGCGTGATGGAGCCATTTCCATGAGGGTGTTTTCCTTTTTTATTTCCATGGATGTTTATAATGGAGTTTTTGCACTTGGTTTTCATTCTTATCAGTCCACTTGAGCTGACCTTGTCCGTTTGACGTCGCCGCCCTATCGGCTTTGATTTTGATAATTTCGACGACGTGGAATGATCGGAAAACCATGGATTTTTATTTTGTTAAAAGCGCATTTGGAAAATTAGCTTTCCTTAATACTTTACATCGACATTGGAATGTTACCGTTCGCAGGTGAATTGATTCTTGTTTAATTATTGCAGTTTTGTTATTTTTAGCTTTACATCTGAAACTCAGTTTGCACGATGAACCATTAATATTCCAAAGGTTCCAAAAGAATAGCGATGTTGAATCGGAATGATTGTAGTGGAAGGGTAAGTTGAAAAGGCAATTACTGTATTTAATTCTACTTGATGATATCTTTTGCGAATGGGTATTTGTAGTCAATGTTATCGACGTGCTATGTATGCGTTGGGCAGTTTCCTAGATGCGCGATATTATTTTTGGTGGGTTGTCTTCATATGACAACTCATTTGTATTTTTTAGTTCTTTTATTTTGCATTTATTGTCCCAGGGTATCCCTTCAGGGTATTCTGGATTTAACTTGAATTGTTATGTGTTTGTGTCTTCTATATGGAGTTTTGAAATCAAGCATTGTCAACCCCACCTTTTATCTTGACTTTTGTTTTATAAATAAAACCACCCTTTCTTCTACTTTCGTGTTTTATTTAGAAAACTGGCGCCCGATTATATTTTTTCCTTGGTTAGTTGCCAAAGATCGTCTGAGTCTCAACGTGAAAGAATCCACGAAACGCGCATGCGCGACCCATGCTCTGGAACTGGACGGGGGTGTAATCCCTTAGCTGGCCTGTCTGCCATTCCATCGCAGATCAGCGGGGCAAGCGACACAAATTAGAGCAATTTGTGGTACAATTGAAGTAATTGAACTTCATATGAAGTTTATGATGGTGATAACTTTTATCAGATGGGCGACAGACATAGCAAATCTACATGGTTTTGTCAAAAAAATTCAGGATTTTCTTTAAATTTATTAGTAAATTTTTTTAGTAGGTACATATTTTAGTTAGTATTTTTTGAAAATTTAATAATATAGAGATGAAACTTTGTTTTATTTCCTTAAAAATCACCACGTACTTCAAATTCGACTAAACATTGCCATAAAAATTATAAGAAAAGCTGCGCTAGATTCATTTTGAAATTTATCAAAAGATAAAATGCAATTACAATTACAATAAATGAGACTAAAATTTCAATTGAGGTATCAACAGAAGATCGAATTAAGCGATTAGAGAAATAGTTCTTTAAAGGTCGATATTTCTGTTACCAGTTAAACAATTCTTTGTTAGATGAATCCATCATGTGACAAATCTCTTTGTAAAATAAAAAGACTTCAAATTTTGCTATTGGCCAAAACAATTTAACTAGAGCTCAAAGTACATTGTTTATAACAGATTATAACCCGTTTTTATATCTCAAAGTAACATTGAGGAATTAACATGAATTTTGAAACTTAAAACACGTAAAATTTTGTTGATAACATTTTTGGGTCAAGAAATACAAATAATAATAGTAAAAAAAAAAATTAATTAATAAAATCAATTGGTTCCGTCCATGCATTGGTAGCCACAAATATTGAACTTGTTAATTTTTCTGAATTTCAATGTGTTTTGGAAAACTGGAAGTTTGAGTTAAAACAAATTAATTCTTTTATAATTAGAGAGAAGTGATGTGACCGCATTACATTCAAATATTAAAACTTTAATTCTTACTTCTGATGCTTATGCTTACAGTCATTCAAAATGAGCAATTAAAATTTTATATTATTATGCAGTTATGATTACTTTTAATGGTATAATTTTATATTCCATTATAATATTAATTATGATTAAATAAATAAAATTCTAATACATAAAAAAAGCAAGCAAGCTGTTGAATTTGAATTACAAGTTCAGATAAAACTATTTAATATGTATGAAGTTGGCCCAACTCTTTCCAAAAAAAAACTTTTAAAAAATAATAATCATAAGATCAATAATGATCATTATTTACGCCAGCCCTAGTAATTTTGAAACAACAACTTTTTTATTGTTCTATTTTATTATTTAGAAGAAGAACAAGAAGAGTTCAATTTTATTTTTTGCTGAAAAAAATGCAGTATTAAACTACACAGAGAAAAAATTGAATTCCAAATCAATCTCGCACCAATTTTAAAGTAAATTTTATTTCAATTGATGTCAAATTTACTTCAATTGTAGTAAAATTAACTTCAAAATTGGTGCGAGATTGATTTGCACTTCAATTATAGTAAAAATTACTTAAATTTTTTCTCTGTGTATGATTGATGGTGGTTATTTACAGCGTTTAAAAATGATGGTATAATTTAAAAATAACCAAGACTGCAGCCCACGCTGCAACCCATCCAATAGCAGAGTTATGAACAGACACTGAAAAAGGAGTATTTGTATATTTAAAATGATTTTTTTACCGATTTTAAAACTTGATATTAACATCAAAATTAAAAGTAAGCCTAGAAGTGCAGTAGTAATTAATTATGGGAGAATTTTGTAATCAAAATTTATTCAAGAAACAAACTAAAATGTGAGGTGTTTTGAACTCAAAGAATTCTACTGCTTAAATATTTTAAGTTACTAACCTTCAGCAATAAAAAATAAAGTTGTTTTTAGTCCAGTTCTTAGTGGAAAAGGTAAAGCTCACCAGTCAGAGCATTTCCTGAAATTTTTTTTAGAAAAATTAAGTAAAGTGCTGAAAATTTAGTGATGTGTCTATGTATTTATTAGTGCTACAGATAAAGCAGCTGTTCAGGAGGTGATATAAGTTCATTTCTACAATTTAAGTAATACTAAACTTTACAATTTTTCAAGTTGAAAGATTTAAGCACTATATACAAAATTGTATGACCACATGTGAATTGGATGTCACAAATTATCCTAAATTGGAAATTGATTTCAGTTACTTTTGCTGTAGATTGGAATGGACACGTCCACTAAAAATGTAATTTATTGAACATTTTAAATAAAAATTTGCTGAAAAACTTTAAGGATAATTTTTTTATAAACTTACGAGAAGTAAATTCATCATTTAGTATTAGAATTTATACAATTAATTAAAAATACTTTATGTAATAATTTTAAAAAGAACAGCTGCGAAAAATTGTTCAACAAATTAACAAATGTGTTAATCTTTTAAAAAACATTAATTTTGACTTGTACAGTTTGACAAGGCTAGTGAGCTTGGATTATTACAGCAGTAAATGTGCTTTGTTAGATTGTTCAGCGTAACATTTGATAAGATCTGCGTTTCTGATTATTTTCAACCACCTGATTTGAAAGCGAAAATTTTGTTATAAAAGTTTGTAAAACGCATAAATTTATTATCTACTTTCTGAAAATTTGGTAATAAAAGTTTATTCTTGTGTGTAAATAAAATTTTGTTGTTTATTCTGATTTCGACAACAAACAAAAAGAAAAAAACAAAACTATGTTTTTAAATGGGAATAAATATTTTATATTGATTTTGAAAGCATATAATAATATGTTCAATTGAAAGCAAAGTTTTTTCTTGTTCATATCGTTATTATCTGATGGGTTCTACTGCTAACAGAACTTTCCAATTTTGTTGTAGGACATGAGAAATCGTTCATTTTTACATTTGCAATAATAAACAATTCTTTCATATTTCAATTGTGTAACTCTCCATTAGAAGCCCCAGAACTCATCGATTGACATGTAGAATTTATATCTATCAAGAGAATTGCATACCTAGTCAGCTTTGTAAGCATTGCATCAATTGTCTTGAAAAATATTATTGTATATTGTTAGTTGTCATCCAAACATTGTTTAACCAATCGAGGTTTTTTAGTTGTTTTTAAGAGATTTTTATAACAGGTTCATAAAGAACTAATGGGGTCAAAAATACACACGAAAAATACTGATGCTATGTGTATATGCATAAATGGTAGGTATGTATGTACGTATTTCTTGGTATTTAAATTTGTTTTGCGAACGATTCAAAATGAATATTAAGTTTTATACCGAAGATGTTACAGACACATAAGGTTGTGATGGGCCATTTGTAAGAAAATGAAACACTATAAGGAGATGTCGCTGCTGATATGCTTAAATGGGTTGGTATGTCTACAATCTGCAGTAAGCATTACTGTATGATGGAGCACCCAAGCAATTTTAATTAAACTTGACAAACATAATTTAAAAATTAATACAGGCATCCCAATTTTTGCTGAAATTGCAATATATTCACAATGATTTTATTTATTTTTTCTTAATGATCAATTTTTTTAGTGTTCATTTAACAGTATTATTAAACCGTAAAAATATTTATGTGAAGTGAATAATGCGTTTTACAAAATTTTGTATTACACGTTTATCACATTTATATCTTAAGATTATCCCTTTTTGGGTTGACCTATTTTACTTTATATTTGATTTGTTTTAGATGTTTTTGGTTTATTGCATTCTGGACTTTCCATTAGGTATACGTAATGCTTTTAGAATTATACAATTTTTTGCTTTAAAATTTAATTCATATTTTCGACTTCTCAGGTTAGTTCAACTTTTTGAAGGTATAAATTAAAAAGCCGTAAAATAAATAACGCAATTTCTTGTTTAGGTTAAGTAAAACGATATAAATATATAAAATTGATTACACATTTTGTACGAAAATTCAATTTTCCTCAGGAAACCTCTAGCGGAAATGCCGGCTGTTTGTTACCGCTTACATACGCAGCGGTATTAGTCGAATTTTGCTGAATAGAGCTTTTTAAAAAGCTACATATTCCTATAAAAATAACTGCCACTTTTTTTCTTGATGCAAACTTATTTGTTGCTTTGTGCCTTTTTCTTTAAGAATACTCATTTTGTTGTGCAATTTGTTACAAGTTAAACGTCGCGTCGCCAGTTTCTTACTACGGAAAGAATTTAATAATAAAAAAATTTAAATTATAGCGTCTTATAAATTTTAAGTAGTTGTTGGAAAACTAAACAAGAAACATAAAAAAGAAAAAAGAAAACAATGTGTAAATGCTCTAATGAAATAAAATGGTTGTACACAATTGAAATTACACTGTAATACAATTTGAGTTGTTCTGGTTTTCATTTGCTTTACTTCAACTAAATTCATTTTATTTCTTATTTTAAGAATTTTTGTAAATTGTACCTATGGTGGCATATTTAACTATTTTTTCAATGATTAAAACAAAATTAAATGTTTAATTCTAAAAGATGAATAATTTTTTTAAATACACATTGAATATGTTACCACATAAACGGTGATGTGATGTCTAAAACAAAGATACCTTTTATTTTATTTGATAAAAATTTTCCTCTTTTTATTAAATGAAATTTTTACTTTTAAATTTTTTTTTATAAATTTACGAGAATTTAATTTATTTTGCATTATTTGTGGTTCGCCAGCTTTTCTAAATTACGTTCTGTTAGGTAATGGATTTTATTAAATAATTTATGTTCCTACTTTAAAAATGCTTACGTAAAAGAAAAATGTAACAACTTAAAGTATTACCCGAGTTTTTAATTTTAAGGGATTATGTAAAACAGAGTTTATTTATAACTTTAGCAAATACATTTTAAATTCAATTCTTTAAACTAGAAAAATTTAGATTATTTTCATTTGGGATTAATCTCATTAGTGATTAAGCAAAACTGCATTTTCTTATTACATTAGGGTTCCATATTTTTGGAAAAACTTTTATTATCTATAAAGTCAGCACCCTTAATCCAGTTACTGTTACTAATATTCGTTTGACCTAGCATTTATTACTGGCATTTCTGGAAGAAATTTAATTTGAGTCGAGTAAGAAAATATATGTGGAAGTTTGCTAATACAATCGGAAGCCTTATTTTATAGTGCGTCAAATATAAATCATATTTTTTATTTTCCTCTTAAAAGGAAGCGATGTTACCACAAAATTACCTTTTGTCTGAAATTATCACACGTTTTCATTTAGTCAGAAGATCGTGTTAAAGTTTGAAACAATTCCATAATAAACTAGGTCATAAATTTGTAGTTCAAGGTGTAAAAATTTATTTGTCGAAGTTTTGGAACATTTTCACACAATTTATCTACTTAGAGAAAACTATTTGGAACTAAACTGCTCGACCTTATGTCGAAGTGAACTTTTCAATTCTCATTTCTTTCTTTCTACTTTTCATTTAGAATTTGGCATAACACATAATGGAGTTACATATACGTGGAAATTCGTAAAACGAACAAATTTTAAATAATTACAAATATGAAATCAAAAATAGCAAATTACACTCTGAAATAATTTGAAACTTTCTGTAAGTAAAAAGAGAAGACTTGCAAAAATTTATTAGGAGATGTAATCAGAAAATTAGATGGCACTTAAGTAATTAAAGTTGCCGTAACTTGATAAAAGGAATCCTTCAGGCTCCACAAGTTGCCAGTATTTTAAAAATTGCTTGCTTTTAAGTCTCTTCAAAAAGTAAAATTCAATTTTATATTAAATTATTGTCTTTAGTAATTAACGTGCTGTAATTACCTGACGTAACAAAAAATTTAGATATTTTGCATTTACTGATAAGTATACTTTTGAACGTTTCATTAATTTACGAATACGAAAGTCATTAAATATTTTTTTAACGCCCTTAACAACTGAATTAAATATTTTAATTACTTGCTCGTAAAAGACTTTTTAGGGTGTAATAATGTTGTTTGAAGTTTTTAATTATCCATGGTAATCGTGTACAGGTTTACTTACTAATTGCATTTTACTTTCAAAAAGAAAACATTTTTCGTTGTTTATCGTTTTCGGTGAAATATAAAACATTTTTTCATTTCCTTTTCTTTGATTTTATAATACAACATATTTCGGTATTTTTTATTAAGAAATTACATGAAATGTATACCTTGACACCCAAAGTGAAATTTGCAAGTTGCGATAAAGGTGCGGTGTTTTGTATAAATTTTTAGATGAGAGTCTGTTATTAAAATTTCTATAGGATATAGGGTTACTTTAAATTGAAAAGCTTATCTTTTGAAAGACTTATCTCACACTTAATTAATTTTTAAAATTTAAAGACGACTTTTATTGTATGATAACCTAAGCGCTGCGCTGTTTTAAGACGAGAATTTACACAGGATATAAAAAATTTAATCAATTTACTTTTTATTCGATCCGGGACTCACCAAAAAACTACAAAAAGTAAAAACAACAGCTTCTAGGTAATTAAAACATAGAATTTGTTCAAGTTATTGATAATATTTTTGGTACTTTGAAAAAAGTGTTGAAAAAACATACTTGTTAATTAATGTATACATAGGGTGCTTGAGAATAAGTAGACATTTTTACACCCCCTACCCAGCAAAAATCAATAACCTATTACAAGAAAGCTATTAAAACCTAAAAAATATCGCTTAGGTATAATGGAAAATAGATTAAATTTAAAGAAAGGCAAGCTTTGGAGAGTGGGAATTTGATTGCAAATGGGTTCATGGGCAATATGAATAAACTGGAGAATTATAAATCATACACAATATTTTGAAATATTGTTTCTACTTGTTACAAATGAAAATAAAAAATTAAAAGCTAGACCCTTCAAATGAGAGTACCTAACCCACACTGGGCATCTAATTTTGAGTTTTATTTGTACAACTTTGAGTATTCGATTCCAAATTTAGAGCAAAAACTTATACTCCGTTTTATTCATATTGACAAATATGTGGGTCTAATAACCACTAATTTCTTATAAAATACCAAATTATTTTCTCTATTCGTTATACATTATTCCATCTATTCTAGCAAAAATAGATATTGACTATTTTTTTTTTCATTTTAAAACGTAGATAGGCTAAAATTTAACTTTCAATGTTTACCAATTGTAAATTGAGAATGAGACTAATTATTATGTACCTACAATATTTACAGCATTTTAAATTACTTCGGTTTTATCATTTTCTGGCTTGATTTTTTAGGATAAAATTATAAACTTTATAGATATTTTAAAAATACATTTTATTCAGCATCTGCATAAAAATGATCAGAAAAATCAGTGAATATATTATGCAATTAACCGCATTAAAACAAAGCTTTTGACACAACAAAGCTATTTATAATTTATTAAAATACGAGCACTGCCATGGAAAGTACCTAGAAAGTAAAATATAAAAAAACTAATGTGGTGTTTATTTAAAAATGTTTAAATTACAAATATTGTGATATTTTGCAATTTACATTTGCTATTAAGAATAGAGCGTCCCTGGCTTATTCTGTTTAGAGCTTAGTGATTAGTCTATATTTTATACGATACACTGACATACAGTTAAGATCAAACAAATTTTACTATTTTGGGAGATATTTTTGGATTTAAATTTTCCGAATAAAACGAAAGATCCGTTCTAATCTTAGTAGAACACTTATGCCCGTACTAATAGTCAAGGATCAATCCGAGATCAAGGATTAATTCTCGGATCGTTCAAAAATGCTACCAATAGTCGTAATAATCCTGGATTGAACACGATCCGAGATCAATATTGAACCTCGAAAACCGATCTTGCTTTGACCAGGATTAATCCTCGGATCATTGTGGCGCATGCGTGTTTGCTATGTTGTCATAGTGTATTAACCCTCATTATATTAAATAATTTTTTAAATACTTTAATTATAGGAACTGAACAGGAACGACGATATGATATTAAAAATTAAAATCTTTTTAAAAATTAATAATAAAATAAAAAATTATGGTTATAAAATAGATACTAATAATGGTTATAAATAAAAACTAACTAAATATTACTAGATATATTACCAAATCCAAGATCAAATCTAGAATTCACCGATCTTACCCGAAGCCGGGACTATTTGTTACGCCAAGATCGTTGTTACGATCTAGGATCGCTGGATCTAGGATTGATCCGAGGATTGATCCTCGACTATTAGTACGGGCATTAGAAAAATATATTTAGTCAGTACAGCGTTGGTCAAAATGATCCGGAGCGTCCGGAGCAGAGCGGAGAGTCAATTTTGACAACGCGATCACGGAAAATCTTGGATCCGCTCTAAAATCTAGTCAGTTCCTTTCTAGTAGCAAACCTTTAAAAATGGAGAACTTTGCCAAAATTAATTAAAACCCTTTCCAAGTATTTTTGGTTCAGAAAGAACATTTCGATTAAAAACAGCGTTGCTACAGTTAAAAAATAAAAGGTACTTCTTGGAAAATAAAAAGGTACAAAATATTGAAAAATGTTGACATCTCAACATAGTGTGCTACCTGGGTGCTATCTTCCAGGTCAGAGAAAGATTTTGTAAGAAAAATAAACTACACAATACTTAATTTTTTATCATTTTTAATGAGATATATTTGAAATAATTTTCAAAAATTGTTTCTATTTTTTAAGGTATCTGGACCTTTTTTGTCAAAATGTAAAGAAACGGGCGTGAAACTGGGGGGTATCAAATACTCCAGCATATTATGGAACTTTAAAAATGACTTTAAAAATTGATAAAGCTTCAAATTTAATTATAGAGAAAACATCTTTTCTTAATATCTGGAGGGTATTCCATACCCCCCAGACCCCCCGGTTTATCCTCCAGATCAGGACAAAATTTTTTCATAGTCATAAACTACATAATACCAAAGATGCTATGAGCTTTAAAGATGGATAACGCTAAACAAATTTATATGTATGCTTTTTCTATACCCATTTTCAGATAGCGTTACTGATTTGGGAGTTACTAATTTTTAAATATCGTGAGTTTATTTGTTAATTTTAAAAAATAGTAACCTAAATCAGTAGCGCCATTTGAAAATAGGTATAGAAAAAGCATACATATAAATTTGTATAGCGTTATCCATCTTTAAAGCTCATAGTATCGTTGATAAAACATAATTTTATCTCATTTTAAAGTACGATTTCTAATTTTTAAGGCAGTTAAGCCCTAGATTCTGGATTGAAAGTGGAAAGCAAACCATGGTCCACATGCACTCAGGCCACATAAACGGACTCATTATGCTACCTCCGATGTTAACAGTCCACCTGCTTCCTATTCCTCAAGCCAACCCAAATTCAGGACGAATTCTAGTACTTTAGAGGGCGGTGTGCTACTAATACTGGCCATGCTAGGCCAGAAGCTCCCCAGTTAAGCCCTTAGCTAATTTTGCCCCTCAAATTTGTTCAGTCTTGCCTTACTCTACCTTTGCTACCCTTTAGTTATTCTGTTGACATTAATATACAGTTTTTTCAGGTTTAATATGGGAAGGCCTGATTAGGGGAAGCTCTGAATTGTGAAAATTCTCGATTTGTAGCAAATATTTGTACAAATTATAGTAATTATTGGTAATTATTTACTACAAAATTTGCTTACAACACTTTAATGGAAGATCGCTACAAATTTATATTGATCCCTGTTCAACTACAAATTGTAGTACTTTCTGTTACAATATTGTGGTACAAATTTGTGGTAATAAAGGAATCGACTATTGCAACATTCTAAAAAACTTTACTTTCCTATTTATTGTAACACGGCAAGATAGTATGGTGTAAAAATGACGATTGCAAAGACTGTAGAGTTTTCATAGACCGAAGCACCTACGGTGCTTCCATTTTTGATAAAACACCTGTGATGGTTCGCTACAATGCATCCCGTAGAATTGTAGAAAAGCACTAACGGAGCTTCTTTTCTTCTCTCTCTCATCTGACATTCTTTTCATTTCCAACTGTCTATTTGACAATAGTTTTGATATAAATGTCCATGGAATGAAGAATCTTGCTTTTCTACTATTGATTTTATAATAAATTGTTATTAAAACAACATACAATCATACAAATTACAAAACAGTAGAAAAAAAGAATTAAAGAATATCTAAATTAGATTGTCTTTTGCTTAGGTTCTATTCAGGGTTGCCAATGAAAACCATTACAAGTATTGAAATCGGATTAGATTGTGTGAATTTTCAAGAAAAAAATATAGGAAATTTAAATTTATGCAATTAATTCTGATTATCTGTCAATGTTCTCATAGAAAAAGATAAATGTACTAAGTGGCGTCTCCAAAGTAAAAAAGTACTGAATTTTTCAAACTTTTATTTTAAGATAAAAAGTACTGAAAAAGTACACATGTACTGACGGTGGCAACACTGATTAAAATGATGTACTGACTGATTCTTTTAAAGTACAGAGCTTTTATTTATAAACTAATGCTAAGATGGGTTTACTAACTAGCGGTAGCCAATGAAATGTCGCTAAATGCTATTTGCTATTTCATGTAAAATTTGAGTTTTTTTTGAGATTATAAGCCCATTTAAGTTCACCTTGATAAAAAGTGCTAAAAATTAAAGAAATAAAATCAATAAGTAATTCACAACAAACAAAAAAATTAACAATTTATTCTTTTGCTCCTCTGAAAAGTTAGTATATTTTATCCACATTTATTTCAGTATTACTGTGATCAGTTACAGCTGTAAGAAAAACTGCAAAAAGGAAAATTTAACAAAAAAGTTTTCTATTTGGAGAATCTGTGTAAAATGAGATTGTAATTTTATAAATGAAAATTATGTTTTAATTTAAATATGAAAGAATTAAATGCAATGAAATGAATTAAAAATGTTTAATTCAGATCAAATCTAAAGAAAATTTCTATAAAAACTATAATTTTCAATAGTCATTTAGCAATGTCTTGCTTTGAATTGATGTTTTAAGTTTAAATTCTTTAGATTTTTAAATTAAAGGTAAAGAAAGATAAGGGATAGTAAATAGAAATAAAACAATTTTTAGGTTATAATCCTGAAAATCTTATGGGATAAGTTCTGGTATATAAAAATACTTTTATATTCTTCATATAAAATTATATTCTTCAGAGTGACACACCTTACACCCAAATGTAGGAAATATCATGGTAAATTATTTTTTTTAAGATTCATCTCATTGTAATGGATAAGGGGGAGAGAAAATGGTAACAATCAAAAGAGATTTTTATTTTGGTCTGATGTTTTAAAATTACATTCATTGTCCTTTATCTTTTTCATAATAATTACAAAGCAAATATAAAATGCTAAGTATCTCTAGACTTAGAAATGAATGTTCTTCGATTGATAATAATTTTATATTTATCCTTTACAATAGCAGGCAGGAATCTTAAAAAATAATAATTTAACATGTTATTCTCCTGTTCGTATGTAAGGTGTGTTACCCTCATATAAAATTAATGAAAAGGTTTTAAAAATAAAAGCATATTTTTCAAACGAATTCACAATTATTCTCTTTTATGTAGGAGCTAAGAGTGGGCAAAATATATTTAAAGTGCAAATTACAAAACACACTTGTTTCAGATATTATTTTTGTAATTTTTATTTAAAATACATTTTCCCAACTCTGCGTAGGAGGTATAGAATATTCTGCAGGAGGATTGAATGAATACAAAAATAATTAAAATATTAAACTTTTTTGACACTATTTCAACTCACGTTGGTTTTGTTTCTAAAATTTAATTTGTATGTAAAATAGATTTACCCAATATTATGCAATATTATTTTCATAACCTACAAAAGATAAAAATGTGGGGTACCGAGAAAGACAATTCACAGGAGCTTTGCATTAACCGATTACAGATAGTCGTCAACGTAAATTTATAAGCTGTTACAAAAACTTAATTTATTTTATTTCCATAAAAAGTTACAATATAAGATACGCGAGTTTTGAATGTAGTCTACATATTTCGCTAATTTCTAAAAAGCTTTAATTTTATTTTTTATTTCCTTTTTCAGCATTACGTCAGTATTCAACTTTTATACAAGAAGTGGTTTGCATATTTTTATAGCCAAAGGATATCTTACACAATGCATCCACCATCTAGCTGATGTAGAACAATGTCATTTTAAAGTAAAAAAACGTGATATGACAGTGTAATTTCGAATAGCGGATTTAAAAGATCGCCTTAGGGCACGTTATCATCCACGACGCGATTTGTGATTATGCAGATTACTCTGATAGTCGGATAAAAAATCTTGTTTATTTTAGGTATCAGGGCAAATTTCAAAGTGATTGATATTTTAAAATATCGATGTGTTAGACTTTTGGTTTTAATTGGAACCGCTTCGTATTTTAAATTACACCTATATTTGTTCTATAATGAAGTTCAACTTGTAATCAGACAGTCAGTAAAATTGTTTCTGCAGATATCAGTTGATAATGCGACAAGCGTCTGTACTACAATAAAAACATGGCCGCGGGACTTTAGGGTATGATTAATTGCTATTAATTAGATGGGATATCAGGCAAGCTAGAACGACCCTTCCGGCCTACTAAGTTTAGAAATACGTCTTGTCTTTTGGGGCTCATTATTTGAGACTTTGGTTGTAACTCCTTTGAGCTTTAAAATGAAAAATGACAATACATTTTCTCCTTATTGAACTAACCTTTCTACTCTCAAGTAATATTTTATATTAACTTTTAATCAAAACATATTGATATGAAAAATATGGAATTTTTATAGCGTTCTTAAAAATCTTCGTTTCTTTTAATATTATTTCGAAAAAGAACATCTGCCTTTTGTAATCTTAAAAAGATTCTTTCAAGCTATTATCGTGAATTATTACCTATCAAAATATCTAATTTTTTGAATTACGTTCTTGACTCTATCTGCATTAATTAAACTTACCTAAACTTTGAAGTTATCTAAGAAGTAAAATCTGACAATTTTCCGTGATTTTCATTGCACAAAAACAGATTTTAAGTAGAAATTTATGACCGTATAAGAAAGTCTGATTTTGTAATAAATTAATATAGATGAGAGATTAATTTTCAAAAAATAAATTTTTAATAATGGTGTTTTTCTTTTTTAAAGGAAAAGTAAAGATGACAATTATTACACCAAAAGAAGCATTCGAGAAAATTTTTATTTAATAAAGTTGCTGAAGGTTTTACAAAAAAAATGAATTTAATCAAAAGATATTACATTTTACAAGATAAATAATAATGTTTTTTATTTCAGGGAGACAACCAATTTTTGAGATTTTCCCCGAAAGAATAAGAGGTAAGTTAAACTACACCAAAAAGTGAATTACTATATCAAATTCAATTTGAAAGCATCTGGGTGAGTTGTAGGTACATGCATATACAAAGGCGTCATGTTGTAATCAAAATGTTCGTGTATGGTAATTAACATGGTGCCAGATCATTTAATTAAATTAACTCTTTGAAGTTCGATCACAAGTATTTGCCAATGGTTGAAATGTAACTCGAGATACGAGACATCTCGTCTTGGTCAATTAAATATCTTTCTGAATCTATGTTCAAAGTTAAAATTATTTTAATTGAAATTACATTTAACTTTTAAATGCAAAATTTCATTTTGATCGCAATTAGATTCGAATTTATGCTTGATGAAATGTAAAAACATAGAAATGTATTTTTAATGTAATGCTCAACCAAATAAAGTTTTTTAGTTGAAGGGAACGAATAAAAATCAACCTTGAATTTTTTTTAAAACATTTCAAGTTGCTAGCTAGTAGCAAAATAAGAAAACAGTCACAAATAATTCGCACGAGTTTTTATCAAACCTTTTCACGTCACATTGATATTCAAAAAATATTTCCGTGCTATGAAGAAACAGCGTCTATATTAAATATAGACAAATGTAGGATGGGAAAGACGATACAACTAATTTAAGTGTGAAATTATTTCCGGTGATACTTTGGAGGTTAAGTAGGTACATTTACGATACGGTTCAATCCCGGTGAAGTAAGAATTTCATTCTAGCGCCCCCCTCGCGGAAGGTAATAGCACTTCTAACACTTCGCTTGAGCCTATTTAAAATACGTAAAAATATTGATTTAAACCGAAAAGGAGAACCTATAGTTAGAAAGACTTGTTTTAAATAAAACTCGAGCAAAAAGCACAGTATACAATTAAATAGGCGAATAGAAATTCAAAACTTTTTGTAACCTTTTTTTGTAGACGTTTTCCTTTGAACTGAAAATTCATATTTGATTTTTCTCTGAACAAAAAACGATTGAATATTTGACTGGATTGATTTTACTTGATGTTTTTTTTCAAAATATCATAGAAAAACATGAATATTATAAAATTTTAAAATTTTTTGTAATTCTTTTGTTGTTTAAATTTTTGTAATAATGGTTGAAATTATTGTTTGATGGCCGTCGTTCCTTGTTTTTACTCATTTCTGTTTTTCCGTAAGAAAATTTTAAATAAAAATTTTTTAAAGTTCAAATCAACCTAAAAAATTCCAAAAATTATTAACTAAATAGTAATTATTAAACGATTACAAAATTATAATTAAATTGAAAAAATTACACATGCTACTTATTTATTAAATTCTCTTATGTATTTATTATTTACATATTCATGTATCCTCCAACTCAACATATACTTAAAATTTGATTAAATTGATATAATTAATTAAAGTGACAGTTCTTGACAAATTAATTTATAAACGTGAAGTTATATGCTTACGCATATATTTTACATCCTTTTTGTTCCTTTACAATAAAAGAAGACAAATTTTCAAATGATGTAATTAAATTAACCCACAGGTTTCCAGATTTTTATCTTTCAGGAATTTTTTATCCTTGAATAAATTTTTTGTGCACAAACTAATACGTGAATGTACACTAAAAATTATAAATAATGTGCTATCAGAGCATCACATCTAATCTTTTAATAGAAAAATTTCAATTTTCGATTTTTAGTTGATACAATACTTTTCACTACACATGTATAAGTATGGCGTAAGCAAAACAAGTTTGTTATTTTTGTAAAAGCTTTCGTTTATACTAAAATGTGATTCCATGATCCTGTTAAATGGAATTCATAGGAATGATGTTAATTAAAATGTCCCTGTCGTCATTTTCTGTAGGTGTAAAACTAAAGGTCAAAGTATTTAATTTTGAAATCTAAGTTTGTATCGAGCTCTTCTTTTCTAAATTTTAACTGTTAACCAAATTTTATTTTTGTACGATATTAAAAAGTTGGTTAAAGAAAGCTCTGAAGAAACTAGAAGATCAACTTTGACGATATACTTCTAACCTCCATATTAGTAATGTAAATTTTTTGATGATTAGTTGAACTTTAATGCCTTAATAAATAAAATAATCCAAACCATACAATTACATAATCCTAGCACAGAATTAGCTGATTGTATTTTAAATTTACTATATGATTGGTTTTTTTTGTTAATCACATCGTATTAAATTATATTTTGTAGAAAAAATTAAATCGAATCTCCGCAATATTGGCCGATAAAATTATTTTTCTACTATTCCACGATTAAAAATCTTACCGTATGCGGTAATAAATTCGTCCAATATGTCATTTGCAATTTCCACACAAGAACCGTCTATATGAGTTTATCACAAAATCATGAAAATGGCAGGTTTTAATTAAATGATCGCAGTTGGAAAATAAATTAAAGACGTATTTGATGAAAGCAATTTATTTTTAATGTAATTATTAAAAAGTGGGTAAATATTTGTTGTTTAAGTTATTTATTTTAAAATTTGCTTTTTATGGTTGCATAGTACAGATAAAAGAATAAAATAGTATAAGCATCCCAGGATTATCTCAACTCAAATCCTATACTAAGTTAACTACATCTGACTTTTTGGATTTAACTGGATGGAAATACCGGATTAGCTCAGAAACTATGACACTGATTAATTAAGTTTATAAAATAGTCATATATATTATAGCTTATTAATCCTACGATATTTTCCGTTCAGAAATTTTATTAAGCGACTTTAGGTACTGATTTGTCGAGACATAAAAATCTTGAACGAGAAGCATTTTCCCTCATTTTTCTTTTCTCTTTATTATTGAATTTCTTATAAATTATATTAACTTTTAAAATACTTATTAAAAAACTTAAAAATAAGAATTTTGATAAAAATAAATGAAAATGTTGGTCAATATTTACTTTAAGTCGTATAATATAATTTTATAAATAAAAGATAATTGACTACTTGCTTATGACATTTGTAATTTTGTCTAAATAATTTATAATTTTATTGGCAAAGAATAGAAATGATGGCAAACGTATGACAAAACGATTGACGTCAGTAAGGTCGAATATAACAACCACTAAAGATGTCAGTCATGGTAACTCGGCAATGACGTTTTGATTCAAAATCTATTCAATAGTACGCAATATTTGAGATGTTTGTAGAATTATTTAAATATTTCTACTGGCTGCTTTTATGTTTTTGTCTATTTTAAGTACAAAGAA
Organism: Rhagonycha fulva; assembly: GCA_905340355.1. NCBI lineage: Eukaryota > Metazoa > Arthropoda > Insecta > Coleoptera > Cantharidae > Rhagonycha > Rhagonycha fulva. The sequence goes on from HG996555.1 coordinate 12,218,348, forward strand.
CTGATTTAAAATAACAAATTCAATAAATATGGTGGATTACAAAATCTCAGTAACAAATCAAATTTTGACAATATTTTTTCGATCTGAAATAGATGGTGCAAAAATATGTCAAACTGTAGGTCCCCTGTATTCATCATATATTTCCAACAAAAACGTGTACAACTAATACAAAAAATATTATTTATTATACTTTAATTTTCTATAATAATTAGGACAATATCAGCAGGCTCATCTGTACGACGTTGAATGTTATGAATTGCTCTTTTAATAAAAAATTTTTTAGTGTTAATGAAAAAGTTCTTTGGATTTATAAATATTTTCATTAAATATATAAATATAATTATTGTATTTATGAAAATGTTATTAAATCAATAGTTTTCGACAAATGTGTCAAGTTTCATTAATGTTATACAAAAAAAATTTTTGGTGGGGGTAGAAACAAATATTAGTAAAATAATTTCCTCGAAGTTACACAGCTTCACCGTATTATTTAAAGTGACGGCATTTAATCAGCACTTTCTTTTGGTGAGAAGATCGCTATTGAACCTGCTGTGTTTAGATTCGGCAAATTCCAGTACACGAGTATTAAACACTTCTGTGTCAGGGCCAACCGAGACTTCCTTATCACTTCTGGCTGTAAGGACTTTTAGTACTCTCTAGGTAATGAGGCCTAGTAACCTTTTACTTTGCCAGATTTTGGCAGCCAAAACCACAACTATGTACTACGAGTCCAACCCTACTGTGAGAATGTACTTGGAGCCCCCACCCCCGTAGTAAATCTTGTTTTGAACGTGTGCATACTAAAATATTATTAGTAGAACTAACATTTTAAAATTTTATATTATTAATTCGTTGAAATTAGATAATTTTTAAAACTTTAATTAATGCGAGTTACTATAAATGAATAAATTCAAATAATTTATTTATTAAGCTTTCGGAAAAACGAATTCATTCTTTCATCAGAAGAAGACCTGTATCATATTATTCTAATGAAGGAATGAATGAATTTTTCTGAACGCTTAATAAATAATTTATTTATTAATTTATAATAGTAACTCGTATTAATTATAGTTTTAAAGATTACTTACATTTTAAATGTACGTAATCTAATACAAAATTAGGTTTCAAAGCCCTTATTACTATTATTTTAGGCTACAACTGTGCCTAGTGTTCTAAACCTTCAGAGATTTGCTACACCTATTTAGCCTCTTAGAACCATTTTGCGGTTTCTAGCACCATCTCGTCCCATAGCTCCAGAAAAGCGCAGGCCGCCAATCCCGTCAGTACCCGATTTCATACATCATAGGGTCACAGCACTCATTTGGTTGTCTTATTAAGTAAAGATACACAAGCCCTCTTTGCAGCAAACCAGGTGAAGATTTTGCTTCTCTGTAGTTTACGTTCTAATGCCGCCAGATATCTTTCATCTTTTAAGGTCATTTGTTTTTTGACTACATTGCCCAAGAAAAGAGGCGTTTCTAAAAATGGTGCTAGCTCTTATATTGCTATGTCTCTTCCGGTTATGGTTTTTTAGAATTAAGTCGAGATGAAGTCTTGGTGAAACAGTACATGAATCAAATTGCACAGAGTGATCAGGTTTACTGACAGTCTTTATGTCTTTATGTATGACAATCTTTAAAGTAATCAAGTCCGGCACTCATGCAAATTTCATTCTCCGTCATAAGAAGGATTGCCTCATGTTACTGTGTCTTCCTGTACTTTGATCCTAGATCTACGGCGTAACAGGACTCAACAGTCAAGTCATGCTAATAGTGCTTTAATTACGTCTCTGAAAGACACGGCTATTCTGAGGAAATTCTCTCCCATGTAGGAGGTCAAATCCTTACTGTCTCTAGTTTTTAGATGAAACTCTGATGACTATGTCGGGTGGCCTAGGTAGATTATACTAATATAAAATGTTATTAAATGAATTACCGATCTCTGTTCGTGTGGGTACAACAAAAATTTAAAAAAATTATTTAAAAAATTATAAAGAATTTGTTTCAAAGATTTAATTACTAAATATTAGGAGTTCAAATCTCTTATTTCTCTTTGCATATCTTTGAGGATACACATAATGCCAGTTGAAAACCATTAATTTTACAAAACTTGTTAGCAAATTTTTATTGACATTAGTCAACCTTCTGATGGACACGTAGTCTTTTGAGAACTCAACATCTAATTTTTATTCGAATAAAAATTAATAATTGCAATTTTATAATATAAAAAAATAATTTAATTAAAATACACGTGGTCTAGTCCGTATCCAAGAAATATATTATCATCATATATAGAATTTAAAATCGTTAATGGATTGCAACGTTGTTGCACAATAACCAAATCTTCTCATTACTTTCCCCATAATTTGCAGATCAATAGTTGACTTTTAGAACAAAGTGAACAAGATTTTTTTCAAAGTTTTATTCATTTTCTTTTTAATTTTTATTAATGATTAAAAAAATCATAATTTCAGATAATAAAATAGTTCCACTTGTTTTTCAAAATTTTATTCAAAGTTGTCACTCAAAAATACCAGCAAAGACCGTTGTGCATAAACCGGAATTTTTTCGACCCCATGATCCGTCAAAAGAAAACTTAGAGCGTTTTATGTCGTCACTATAACACCATCAGACATCCCCCTTGATTCCGGTACTTTACAGTTCATAATTTATTAATATCTTTCACAAATGACAATTAAAAATTTTATTAATAACTTTAAATTTGATTCAATTAACCTGTAAATTTATCCTCCCTTCTTTTCATAAATTAGAAAATAACCCTCTTCCTTAGCTGAAATATCATTCCATTAGCTTTCAACATTAGAATTTGCAAGTTTTTAGGGTCAGTACTGTGCTCTCAAACGGAACATGAAAAAATTATATACGCGTAAAGTGCTACAAAATTCTACGTCTTTTAACCGATGTTGATAAGTACATTGGAATTAAATTGTAAAAGTTTAGAGATTCGGTTTATGCTCAAATGTCACCACATTGTCTGAAAATGTCCGGCTCTCAAAGCTAAGTGGAAAAGCTGTTTGTACGTGTGCAAGTTATAACTACTGTAGACAATGCACGATGGCTTTTCTTGATTTTCTTTTGCAAGTCGTTAACGTAATCCGTTTAAACAAAATTTCTCATCTATAATTAGACATTCCTGACTGCTGTTATTTTCGCGTTATAAAAACAAATACAAAAATGTACGTAGTGCAACTAATAGTGAAATACAGCAACTTCAGCTTTAATCTTCAGGAAACTGCACTAATTATAAGTGGCATTGATAGATGTACAGAAGTCACGCTAAAGTTATTGATAATAAGAAAGTAGTAGTTTTAAGAAATCCATCTTAGAACCCAGTACACAAAACGTTCGTTTTTAGGGTTCTTTAATAATCATGCGCCCTCTGGTGCTTGAAGTAACCTATCTAAAATTGTAATTCATCAAACCTCTTCATCAATAACCTAAGATTCACGTTCCCCTAATGAGAAATATATTTTGGTAATGAAACAAGAACAATCTTCGCGCATAATCCCCCATATACTAGATCATATTTATTAGTCAATTGCCGATTTAATATTTTCTCGTTTAATAGAATTTTGTAATTCAGCAAAGTAATATTTCAATGCACATAAGTTATATAATAACATTTTAACGACCTCTTAGTAAGATTAATAGCACAGAAGTTCTTATTTCTACTAATGAGTGAAAACTTCACCACATGTTGTGTGTGGGGTGCGGTTAACTTTGCTGCTTTCAGAAACCAGCACTGTCAAACACACAAGGTTTGCAATAAATGTACGTAACAAATGAGACCCTGCAGCCCCTATTACTTCATATTCTACTTACCTAATCTAATTTAAAAATTTTAAATTTTCAGTTTGATGAAAACGTCATCCACTTTTAAACTGCATTAATCTTTTCGCTTTTGAAAACTTTCTACACAATTTTCGTTTTTACTACTGCAAAAGATTAAATGTTATGCTTGATAAGATTAAAATAAATTTTAAATGGAACTATAATTTTTACTTTTATTGAGCGTTTTTAGTACCTTCTGGTATTAAAAGTGTAGTTACTTTGAAAAACTACACAAAATAAACAGTAAGTTAAATTTATTGCCGACCCTATAATGCTGAAAATCTCTAAGCTATGTTTCCTGAAAAAATACTACACTACCGCTGAAAAAAAAACTGTTAAAACCTTTTCAAAATTGAATGATTTGCAATACGACTAAAGTGAAATTTTAAATAATAGAATATCTACGACTTGTTGAAAAATTAATGGTAATATTAGTAAAACATCAAATTTTAAAAATAGTTTAAATTTTTGGTTCAAATATTTCGACTAAATTCCTTCGGAAATCTTAAATAATTTTACTACTGAATATTTCATAAAGGTTCTATTTTTTTACTTTTTATACTACATAGCGTCAGTTTGCAGAGGCTAAAATCTTATAAAGGTAAAGCGCTTTATACAACGAGTAGATCCATCGGATGACTGCTTCCATATATCCGATGTGCTGCTGCTTCATAATTCCGCTGAAATCAGTGAAAATGAAAATGTGCTGCTGCAATTTCTAACGTTTATTTAATGCAAGTTAATCTTAACTAGGTATTTAAAATTAATGCTTTCTTTTAATGTTATTGTTATGGTAAACTTATAATAATTTAACTAGCAATGTAGATATCTTGTTAAAAAGCTAAAAATATATACAATTTGCTTTTCAATTTCAATAAATTGCTTCGTTAAACAGAAATATTGAAAACTGTTTACTTGACGTAGATAAAAGCTGAACAAAGTGAAATCGTTGTTGGGTTTTATTACTACAAAAATTAACTTTTTTTATTTTTGATAACGCAAATAATTCCGTACAAATTTTCACATCGACTTTTTTCTTTTAACTGAATTGGGACAAAACTGTAATTAGTGATTTTGAAGTTTCCAATGTATGATAACGAAACATCGTTGTCGTATTATTGGATAATTTGCTTGCTTATTTTTATTCAGTACAAATTATTTTAATGGTGTCCTTAATTATGTTACATATTCCACTTGAACAATAAAGAATAACAATTTTTACTTTATTATTTCCATTCTAAAATTTAATAAAGTTGAAGTTTAAATTTGAAGAAATTTGATGGAAAGCATAGAAGATCCAACTCTTCTTTTAGCACTGTCATTTATCAAGCTAAAGCTGAAGATGAGCAATGGAATTCTTGGAACCGTCTGAGAGTTGACTTCATTACCTAAAAAACATATTATTAAATTGCTTTAGATCTTAAACTTAGAAACAAATCCAGGTTTTCCAAATCCAAAACCAAGCTAAGCTACAAAACAAATTGACTACACATTAAACCAATCAGTGACCTATTATGATCGAAGAGATGCTAATTTTTCGAATTTATTTTGGAAAGATGACGCTTTAATAATCTTCCATTCTTAATGGCAATACTTGAATAAACCCAGTTGTTTAAACTCTTATCGTTAACCAATGGAAAATTTTGCTTCACGGTTCCATAAAATGTGCAAAGCTTCTATCATTAGGGTATAAAGAATGTCGTCGAATCAGCAATATGCTGGTGATATCACGAGCGCCAGCGTATCTTATGCTTACTTCACTTTAATATATTTTGCATTGGTAGGAGTAACTAAATGCTAAATTTAAACTTGAAAAAGTTACTTTATCGACCGCCTTTTCTGCATCGATAAATACTCCTTCTATAATGGTTCACCACCTTATGGAGCGCAGATAAAGCAACCTAAGTTTTATTAATAAAGCAAGAATCAAAACAAACCTATAAAATGTTATTCCCTTTTCCGTTTTTTTACAATGAACCACTAAAATTTTTTAAATTATGTATCCCAGAATATCATGGAATCAATCAAAAGTTAAATTGGACTTTTAGTTGTTTCAGAAACAAGCGCTTACCTCTTGTTATATTTTAAAGCAAAATAAAATTCTAAGAAAAACTTAAATGCAATGAAAAATTCATATTTGATTTTTCTTCTTGCTAACTAGGGTCACAATTTGCATTTTTATTATGTTGGCTCCTCACGAATCTCTCGTTTGTTTTCTGCTGTCTTTTGTCTGTTTACACAGCAATTGACAAATGCCTTTGCAGTCCTTCCCACTTCATTTCACTGGGATTTTATTTTACCTGTTATCCATTTCAATGACCATCAAATTTTAAAAGTTTCGTGGATGCCAACGTAAAAAATTACCAAGTCATCACAATTCCAGAAATAGTATTTGTGAAAAGCATTTTACATGTAAAATAATATTTTAATATAAACAGAAACCATTATTAAATTTTATAGAGTGAAGAAGTTGCGAAAGCTCCTCATTTATTAAAATTTAAATGGTTTAATATTTTCGGTTGAGTGAATAAATTTATGAGAGAATGTCGATGAATATCAAATTTACACTAATTGTAGTAGGAACAGAACACGAGTGCTCTTCAATTGCCGTTTACGAATTTCCTTCTAAAACAATTCGCAGGATAATTTTCGTGCATTAACATACATATCATTTCTCTCAACATCAAGAACCATTTTATGTAATTATTTGAACGTTTCTCTTGTCTACCCTGGATTTACAATTAAACTAACATTTACTCACTAAGCTATACTTTTCGAGGATTACGTCGATAAGTCAAAATAGAAAACTTTGTTACTTCGATTTATAGTTAAGCTTATTTTCTACTTAAAACTTTAAAATTCTCTTGCGTTTTCAGCTCATAAAAATAAAACGACTTGATAGACCATTGCAAAGAATTTCAAAAAATGTAATTTAGTTAGGTTATTATTATAAATAAAATGTAAATACCACGATGTGAAGTATCGTAAAAATATATATACATAAATCTCCTTCAGGTTCAAAATAAACCAGATAGTGGGTTATATTACAATCTGCAACATAAGAATATTGGCAGCAAGAAAACGCTTAGATTTTGCAATAAATTTGAACCCTTCATTGGTAGTGGTGCTGTAAATATTTTTTTATATTTATTCCTTCGGATCATTCATGTTTTACAATGATCTATCGCAACTTCGATAGTTGAGACGAATCTTAAATGGGATTCGCAATTTGACTTGTCCAATATTTCTCTTCCTTTGTTCTATGGATATGGATTGCTTACTATTTTATTTTTACTTAGCAACACTCAATTTTATTTGAACGGATTTTATAGTACAGAAAACGATTTTCTATGAAATTTAAAGTTAAGTAAAAATGGTGACGGGATATCGCAGGTTTATTATATTTTATGTAGAATGTAGGTCAGCCCATTCACATAATTTGACGTTTTTATCTATGGTCTTTCGAAGAAGACATAAAACAACATAAATATCAACCAAATTAAATGAGATCGTGAATTTGTCCTAGATTACGGTAGTAAATGCAGACAAAATGTTATGCTTTTCTGTCTGATTAGGGTTGAACACAAACATTTACATTATCGTTACTGCGAGACTCACGATAAAGAAGAAATTTTGATTTCAAGAAATAATAAAAATAAGGCGCTTAGTTCAACTTGTAATAAATGATTATTATAAGACGATATTACTTTATAATCAATTGTAGAGTTCATTTTGGGGTGATGTACCAAAGATTGGAAACAAACTCGGATAAAGTAATTCTAAAATACATTAATTAACATTGATAAATGAGCAATTTAACTTCCAAATAAGCATTTAGAGAATTGATCTAAGTTTACATCTGAAAAAGAAGTGGGCAAATAATAATATTTCATGCAAAAAACTTTTGAAGACGACTTCAAATTCTAAATAAAAAGAAAGAATTTATAGTACAATAGTTGTAGTAATTACAGCACGTAGGGGAAGTTGGGGCAATGTGGTCACCTTAATAATGGATTCATCAATTTTCTTGACTAATATTAAAGGTCCGTCCATTTTGGTGTAGTAAATAAAGGTGAGTTTGTTAAGCCGTGGATCGTAGGTTCGACTAACGGATACTTCCAAATGTGATTTGGATTCCAGGTTAAACTGTAAATGATAAATGTCATAAAATTAAGGTTTATTTTAACAATCTAAAATAATAACACACAACTATGAAAAATTAAAACAAAAAATAGCTAATGATATAAAACTTAAAAGTTTTCAATACAATTAATTACTTCTTAGTGAATATTTATAAAATACATAATTGATTTTTATTGTGTTACGTTAACACAAAACCTTTGAAATTTTATTTTTACCACTTATTATCAAAGCTATAGCTGTCTAAATTAGAAGAAAAATGCGCTTATATTGGGGACAGTTTTTATTATTGCGGCAGTCTTTTCTCCTTTTTACTAATTTTTTGTTTTATCTATGAAGCAGCTTGCGGCAAATAAAAATTCGGATTACAGTATTAATTAAAGATATCAATGAAATACTTTTGTGCTAAAATGAAAGAGATCATTTCATTTAGCTCCAGTTTTCAAATTACTATAAAACCCTTTAGTAATTATTAATTTAGAAAAAATTGCATATTTTTAGATTTTATTTTAGATTTACTGCAAAAACTCACTAAGTTCATATTAGAACCTACGAGAACTGAAATGCATAGTCAGGTTTTTATTCTCTTTTTAGGCTAAAACTAAAAAAAAAACTTTTACCAGTGAAGCTGAACAACTACATCCCATTTTTTACAGTAACCCCACGATTCAGAGCCGTAGCTAGACATAAGTCATAGAGAGGAATTCACCTAAAAAAAATTTTTGTCTGTGGCATGGGAGGGGTTTTACCGAAAAAAAAAGTTTTTAGACTCTTTTTTTTATTCCTTTGCTAAGCTATGGGGGGAGATGTTTGAACTCTCAAAACCACTCTTTTATATACGGCCCTGCCACGATTAATAGTTTACTATAGATAACTAAAAATATCTTATTTGATTACTGACCTTGCAAAATAAAATAAGGTTTATTTCAAAAAAATTTACCGAAATATCTCCTAAGTCAAAAAAAATATTATCGATTTACTGTTATTTGGCCGATAATTAATTGAACAAACTCAAAAAATCCTCTAAATTTAGGGAACGACTAACTTTTTAATTGTTCACTTTGATTGCTAAATTTGTTTATGGCCGTTTCTTTAACCTTATTTATAATTGAACATAATAAATTTCAATTTTTTTAAGTGGCTTTTTTTAGCTTTATTTCATAATAAAACTTCTTGAATACCTCGCTTGCAGTTGCTCCAAGCAACATGCGTCGACCGCTTTGCTACGATCAACGTGCTCAATAAGATTAGCAAATTTAAATAATGTTAGAATTTCTTCGCAGTCCGGTCCTGAGCTTCAAGGGGATAACACGGGCGATTCCTTGTGCATTTATAAAGTTATTAAATTGTAATTGTGAACCGATTATTAATTTATTTTGAAGTGTGCAAAGTGTAAATAAACTAATATAGTACCAGTGCAATCAAAAACGGTACCGTGAGTAAATTTTTAATTGTAAAACATCCCAAAATCAAAACATTATTGTCAGTTAAAATAAACAAATTTAATTCTTATCAAAGACAGGTGACAGATAGTAAAATAAATAGAGCAGATCCGGAATAAGCCATTCTGTTACTTTGAATGTTTCGATCGTACAGCCGTGATGGCTGGAAATCATATACCTCAACCTCAACAGTCACAACTTATGCAATCAATATGCGACCCTAACGTACAGCAGCAATACATTTCTCAACAAATACCGCAACCGTTTACACAAGCAATGCTTTCCCAATACCCATGGCAACCATCATCAACAATCCAACAACCGATGTTATTACTGCCTAATGCAGCGCAGAATATGTACAATGGAGTACCAATGATAACAACAAGTCACCCAATGCCACAAAATAGTCAGATTATCGAGCAGGAAGCTGTACACAACGAAACATACACAAATGAAAATCAACACGACAACGCATTTCAAACAGTGCAAAATAAAAAAAGAATCAGAAGCCCTGAACAGCTTAGATCAAGAAAACAAAGTAAAATCTCAGACTACTGGCTTGGAAACAACCCTATCAAAACACAAAACAAATATGCAGTACTGGCAAGCGGAGAAGCTGATGAAACAGATAACGCAAATCAAAATCCCGAAAACCAAACCGAAAAACCAGAACCTAGACCACCACCAATAACAATTTATCATGTGCAAAAAATTGCACCACTGCATGAAAAGTTAACCTCAATAACCAAAGGTGAATACCAAGTCAAATCTCTAGGAGAAGACACTGTAAAAGTTCAACTTTTTAAACGCGAGCACTACACCCCAGTTATTCAAGCATTAGATGAAGAAAAAACTGAATATCACACGTATAGACCCAAGGAGGAAAAGAGCTTCCGAGTTGTCTTAAGAGGATTACATCCATCAACTGAACAGAAAATAATAATGGATGAACTAAGCAAGTTGGGACATAAAGTTACAAATGTGTGGAACATTAAACGCAAAGAAAGAATAGATGATAAAACAACTTACATACCACTGCCAATGTTTTTCGTTGACTTAAAACCTGAGAAGGATACTAAAGAAATCTACAAAGTTAGCCACCTAGGCCACTCCTCGGTCAAATTTGAACCACCATATGCCAAACGCGAGATACCTCAGTGCTCGAGATGCCAAAATTATGGCCACACCAAGAACTTTTGCCGAAAAACACCGCGTTGCGTCAAATGCGCAGGAGATCATCTGACTGGAGAGTGTAAACGGAAAGAACGAAGCCCACTGGTAAAATGCGCTAATTGTGATGGTAAACATCCAGCCAATTATCGCGGATGTGAAGTTCATAAGCAGCTGCAACAAAGATTATATCCGACCCTAAGAACAAAAGAAAAAATCCAAATAGCCGAAAAAACAAACCAAGAACAAAACAAAACCAAAATTTACTATAGGTCACCAGCTAATTATAACAACTCCTATCCAAGTCTACCAAACCAACCAACCTCATACTCGAACGCAGCAAGAGGCGAGGTACAGCAACAGCAACCACAGCAAGATTGCGTAAACAATCAACCATCAAATGATATTGGAGAACTTAAACAACTATTAAAAGAACTAATTGAGCAAAACAGAGAAAACGCCAGAAACATGAGCACTATGTTGAACCTCTTAACATCTCTCGTCAGCAAAACATCGTGTCAATAAACCATAAATACAAAATATGCATCTGGAACGCTAATGGCATGTACCAACACCTTCTCGAAATCAAATCTTTTTTAACAGACCTAGATATTGACATAATGTTAATATCTGAAGCAAAAATCACGGACAAACATAATATCAAAATTCCAAAATACAAGGTATATTACACCGAGCACCCAGGGGAGGGCAAGGCCCACGGAGGCACAGCCATAGTCATCCGCGATAGTATAGAACACCATGAAGCGGAAAAATACCAAGAAAAATATTTACAGGCTACTAATGTGATCCTGAACGACAAATTAGGGGATTGCCTTATTTCCTCAATATACTGCCCACCAGGTCACACAATCAAACAAAATGAGTACGACAAATTTATCAACACCTTAGGGAAAAAGTTCATTGTCGGGGGGGATTTCAATGCTAAACACCCAATATGGGGTTCCAGATTAACAACTACAAGAGGAAGAGAATTAATCAAAACTATTAAGACCAAGGCTCTCCAAACTATATCTACAAGAGACCCAACCCATTGGCCTTACGATGAAACAAGAGCCCCCGACGTAATCGATTTTTTTATTACGAAGGGTATCGACATCAAAAAAACCTCAATAGAAACCAGTCTTGACCTTTCTTCTGATCACTCCCCAGTGATCCTTTCTATCTACTCTGAAATAAAAAGAAAACAGAAACAACCAACCCTAACAAGTAAAAAAACTGACTGGAATGCCTTCAGAGAAGAACTGGACCAACTTATAAATTTAAAAGTTCCCTTGAAGTCAGAACAGGACCTGGAAAACGCAGTTAACGAACTGACAAACAACATCCAGCAAGCTGCATGGAAAGCTACCCCCGACATCAACGAAAAAGATATCAAAGAGATAACACCACTCATAGTCCAACAGAAAATAGCCGAAAAGCGTGAATTGCGAAAAAGATGGCAACAAACAAAGTCTCCAATGGATAAAGCCAACCTTAACAAAGCTACTAAAGAGTTGAAACAGGTTTTGACCGACATTCGAAATGAGGGACTTCAGAAATACCTTGAAAATTTGAGTGCAACGGACGCTACTGATTATTCTCTGTGGAAAGCTACTAGAAAGCTAAAAAAGCCAATGCATATCAATCCTCCAATCAAGGACCAAAATAACAAGTGGACTAGAAATAATAAACAGAAAGCTGAGGTCTTCGCAGAACATTTGGAAAACACTTTCCAACCTAATCCATCACTAAACACAGCAGAAGAAGAGGATAAAATTTACGATTATCTGGAAGCTCCATTCCAAATGGACCTACCACTCTCAAAATTTAAAATTAAAGATATTAAAAAAACCATTAAAAAGAAGGTCAACCCAAAAAAAGCGCCCGGATTCGATCTTATCACCGGGAAAGTCCTACAAGAACTGTCTGAAAAAGGGTTTAAAGCAATAACTCAAATATTCAATGCTGTTATTAACACTAATCATTTTCCAAGTCAATGGAAGGTAGCACAGATAATAATGATCCCGAAGCCTGGAAAAAATCCAAATGAAGTCAAATCATATAGACCTATCAGCCTGCTTCCTCTGATGTCGAAGGTGTTTGAGAAGGTGTTTATAGACAAACTGAGACCAATAGTGGAAGACCGAGGCATTATACCTTACCATCAATTCGGTTTCCGTCATAAGCACGGTACTATTGAACAAGTCCATCGCATAGTCAAAATTATAAACAGAGACCTAAACAGCAAGCGTTACTGCTCGGCAGCGTTCTTGGACATAAGTCAAGCATTCGATAAGGTCTGGCACGTAGGACTACTATACAAAATAAAACTTAACCTACCTTATCAAATTTACCAGATCCTTAAATCTTATCTTAGTAATAGACATTTCCTGGTTAAACAAGAAAACGACTACACTGACCTTCACCCAATCAATGCTGGAGTTCCTCAGGGAAGCGTCCTTGGTCCTCTCCTGTACCTTATATACACATATGACATACCATCAGTAAGTTTTGTTACAGTCGCCACTTTTGCTGATGACACAGCGATACTCGCCTCGCATATAGATGCAACTATAGCATCTAGACGTCTGCAAGACTATCTTAACAGAATACAAGATTGGATGAAAAAGTGGCGAATAAAGGCAAACGAAACCAAGTCTGCACATGTGACCTTCACTATGAAGAGAGACACCTGCCCACCTGTGAAACTCAACAATTGCCAACTACCACAAACTGAGAACACCAAATACCTCGGCATGCATCTGGACAGACGGTTGACGTGGAAAAAACATATAATCACAAAGAGACTGCAGCTTGGACACAAATTGAGACACATGTACTGGCTTATCGGGCGAAATTCCCAGTTATCCATCGAAAACAAGCTACTATTGTACAAAACCATATTGAAGCCGATCTGGACGTATGGGATCCAGCTCTGGGGTTCAGCTGCCAACTCAAGCATAGACATAATTCAAAGATTTCAAAACAAGGTTCTTCGTATTATAGTCGATGCACCGTATTACGTTCCCAACTCGGTCATACTACGAGATGTTCCATTACCTTCCGTCATGAAAGAGATTAGAGGTTACAGTGACAAATATCGAGAAAGACTTTCAAACCACCCAAATGTTTCCGCTACCCAGCTATTGGTTAACAGTGAAAGTGATGTGCGTAGGTTAAAAAGATATCAGCCAGTTGATTTAGTGAACAGACATTAAAGATATTTGAATAAAGAGATTGCTCACTGGAACAATTCTCTACATGTTTTTTCTTATTGTAATTTGCCAGTAAAAAAGCTTATTATCCTAGGATAGATTGCTTGTATCAAAGGAGATAATAAAAAAAAAAAAAAAAAGAATTTCTTCGCAGACCACAGTTTGTAGACCACTGATGTAACATACTCTTTGTTTGGCTGACAGATCTTTTAAACGACAATTAATTGGTAGACAGATTATTTTTTTGAATCTTGTTTTTGTAGAAAAAAGTTGTCTGTATTAAAAGTTTAAGAAATAACCAAGACTCTGATGTGCCAAGTTTATCCGTATGAATTGCATATTAAGCACAAATTTATCTTACAAAATGAGCCAAGTTTTGTTATTATTAAGCGTCACCTATTAACAAAGATATCCAGAAACAATTATAAAAATTATTCCTTGTGATTACCCCCACTCCTCGGTAAACAAAACCGTTCTTCTTCGATTATCTACCTATTTCCAAGTATTATCTACCAATTGATTTATCGGCAAAATAACAGGATATCATGTTTTAAATTAAAAAAAAAACATTTAAAATTTAATTTATTCTTGAGCTGTTACAGAAAGTATTTTGTAAAATGCAATTGTATTGTCATGTTTTGAACCTCCTCGTATGAGATTGCGACAGGGATGTATGAATTTTTTAAAATCTAACTCTACCCTGAGAAGTATGTCCCAACAGATGGATCTTGGTTATTTGTTTTTAATTTTAATTTCTGCTTTTGGTTTGCCGGACGATAAAGATGCAATAAATCAGTCATCGGAATTCCATAATGTTTGTCATTATTTTCCCTTGTGAAAATCATTTGAAGGGATGAGAATTAGATCTTCTCAGCTGAACAGCTTGGTTCACGGAAGCAATTCCTATAGGCATGCGGAATGATTTTAGTTGATTTTAGTTGTTAATTTGTACAGTTTTATTTTTGAAAATTTTATTTATGTGAAGCGTATTTGTTTTATTTGTAAATTGAGTTGTAAATAGTTAAAATTTTGGAAGTGGACGAGAGACATGCGCACCGCGCAACAGTGAAAATTTGTAGAGAATTGCAACGTCAGGGGGGAAGTGCAATTTTGGAAAAAGTAGGCGAGCAAGCACAAAGACATGCGCACCGCGCAACAGTGAAAATTTGTAGAGAATTGCAACGTCAGGGGGGAAGTGCAATTTTGGAAAAAGTAGGCGAGCAAGCACAAAACGGCTCAAGAGTGCCTTTTGAGTATTCGCGCCTGTAGGTGTAACACGTATCCTATGTGGGCGATATAAATGCGAAGCAAAGTGTTTAATGATTGAAGATAAGTTTCGTAATTGTGATTATTGTACCTGAATGAAAATTGAGACTGTGGATGTGGAATTTAGAAAAGCCAAGCAGTATTTTTTAAACGAAGCTGTTAGAAAATTTTGTACATGAAGCGGTTCAACGTTGGAACGCCACGATGCTTTCCTATGGATGGTAAAATTTTTAAACTTTGTTTTCAATTATTTTTCGTGAATTGCATCGGAATATTTTCCTACGTTTTTGAATTCCCAATTTACATTTTTGTAATTCGTGGTTTAAGAATTACAGAACTTTGAAATTATACGCGCATCTACCCATGGTTGAATTTGTTGACCATACGACGAACACATTTGTTGCGTAGTGGACAATCTCATTTTATAACAACAAATGTGCGATTATTTTATGTTTGATTTTGAATTGAATTTTGTATGATTTTGTAAATAATTTTATGTCTCGTCCGATAACTGTGAAAGTGCAGGGCAGTTTTGATTTAATTAAATGTCACTTTCACGGTTATTTGACCTGTAGGAATTTGACTGTAGTCATAATAGGCTTCAGAGAAGGTCTAATCTTTTATTTAATTGTTTATGGGATGACTGATTTATTCGTCGAATTACATTTTGTTTGCTATTATTTTATGGATTTTATTTTTCCGCCAAATGATAAGTGTCCATCATTGGGACGTATGACTCCATCACTGAGCTAGCGGGTAAATTTTCATTTTTTGCAGAGATATGAAAGAAACCTTGGCGGGAAATCTTCGGTTTCCCGCAAAAGCTTTTTTATCATTGCAGTATATACAGGGTGTTTCCGTGAACGTATAGAACCTTTAAGGTGGTTATAAAGGACACTTTTCTAAGACAAATTTTTAAATAAATTTTTTGTTCAAGTCCAAACCTATAGAGTGTACCTCTTTTTAAAGCAATTTTTTGAATTTCTGATTTCAAACGGCCATAGGTATGTTATTATTAATGTCTTTAGGCTTAATCGATTGAAACTTTTTTAAAGATCATTTGCTTATCTACAAATTAGGTTATAATCCTTTATGATCTAGAATCAATGGATTTCGAGTAATAAATTAAATTAACGAAAAACATGTTAAAAAAATTCAGGTTTTATTTTTTTTATTTCTTTTGCCAGCCCCGTATCTCTTGAACGAAACCTTTTAATAAAAAAACTGATGGCTTAAACCGGATAGGAAATTTAACGGGCTACAACTTTAGTCAAATAAATTTTTTTGGAAAACCAACAATTTTTACAGAAATTCTGAAAATAATGAACAAGGTATAGGTAAAAAGAAAATCACAAAATTTATAAAAATCTTAATTTGATTTATGATTTTTGATGTTAAATAAATTTTAAAAAAATTATAAAAGATTAATTTGACCATTTACAATATTAGATATAAATTTTTTTACATAAATACCAGTACTATCCATATCATTTATATCCGGTGGATATATTAGAGCATGGAGATTATAAATCAAGAATAATTTTTTCCAACTACTTACAAGGGCAAGCAAATCCAAGATTTGTCGCAAAAATTTTGTTTACCGACGAGGCGCAGTTTACAAGAGATGGTGTAAACAATAAATTGTAGAAATGAACATCGATGAGCAGTAGAAAATCCCAGAAAAAAACTTGAGAAAGGACATCAGCTACGTTTCTGTGTGAACTGTTGGTGCGGAATATTGTGAAGCTAAATTATAGATTTTTATTTTTTTTCACAAAACATAAGGCTTACAGCTACCGGATACCTAAACTTTTTAAAAGAAAATCTTCCATTATTGTTAGATGATATTCCACTGGCATTAAGACAAAGAATGTAATTTCAGCATGATGGTGCATTTTGGACGACAAGTACAAAATTATTTTTTATTATTTTTTATAGGATGCCCTTAAAGCTATAGTTTACCAGAAATAGAATACTAGCTATAGAAACCAGAAATGAATTAATGGACAAAATATATGTAGATAGGTGTGACAGAACTTAACGAAAGAAGCGCCATTATATATAATAGATACTGTATGCTGAAAATGAGGGAGGCCATTTTAAA
Source organism: Rhagonycha fulva (assembly GCA_905340355.1). Lineage (NCBI taxonomy): Eukaryota > Metazoa > Arthropoda > Insecta > Coleoptera > Cantharidae > Rhagonycha > Rhagonycha fulva. The sequence continues at coordinate 12,235,536 of HG996555.1, forward strand.
AATTTATTAAAATAAATTTTATGAATTTATTTCTTTTTACCTACACCTTGTTCATTATTTTCAGAATTTCTGTGAAAATAGTTGATTTCCCAAAAAAATTTATTTAACCAAAGTTGTAGCCCGTTAAATTCCCTATCCGGTTTAAGCGTCAGTTTTTAACCAAAACGTTTTGTTAAAGAGATACAGAATTTGCAAGAGAAGTAAGAAAAAATAAAATCTGAATTTTTTTAATATTATTTCCTATAATTTAATTTATAACTCGAAATTCGTTGATTCTAGACGATCTAATTGATTGAGCCTAAAAAATCAATAATATCCGAGCTATAGCCGTTTGAAATCAGAAGTTTAAAAAATTGCTTTAAAAAAAGGTAACTCCCAAGGGTTTGGACTTGGACAAAAATTTTATTTAAAAATTTGTCTTAGAACGGTGTCTTTTATTACCACCTCAAAGGTTCTACACGGTCACGGGCACACCCTGTATATAAAATATACATTTATTTATTGCTGTAATTTAGTTACTTCATCAGGTATGATTTTCTACTATAATTCAAGAGCAATGATTGGCTGAGGTACATTCGCTGAGTTAACTTCCTAAATAAATTATATCATAATGTCATGTTTCATGTACTATTGTAACCCACGTGATTACATATGCAATATTCTGATTGGTATAATATTAATGTAAGAAATTATCTGTGTAATTTAAGGTGTTTAAAATACGGTAATGGCATGGAAAAACTCAAGACATCATATTACTGTAATTAAAATATTATTTCAAATAAATCAATTTTTAACAAAATATGCCAGTAATTTTTCCGAGATGATTCGATAATTCAGGTAAATGGAAGCACTGTTTTTGTAAGTTTTTGTAATTTTGATAAAAATAGAAATAAAAATAACATATATTTTGTGAAATTCTTATAATAAATTTTCACAGTATCATTTTAAAATACTTCTTTCTAACAAGCATAATAAAATAATAAAAGTAAATAGTTGTTTTTCTATGTACAACCATCGTTACCATTGGAGAGCTCTTTATATTGAAGCTTTGAAAACATTTCAGGTGCCATACAATTTACATAGAAAATGTGTCAACTTATCCAGCATTTCGTCATACCAAAATCCATCGTTCTTTTATCGCAATATTGTAACGCAAGATTGGTGTATTATCATTTACAAATAGTACAAGTAAATAAATAAAGTTATTTTCAATATGCAAATTACACAAAATCTTATTGGCTAATTGCACCACTAATTAGCTAATATTACGCTGATTATGGTCAATTTAGGCTTTTCTAATAATTTCAAAGTGTTAGCTGTTGAGTAGTTGAAATCATTTATTTATATACTTAAAAATACTGGGGTTGGTTAACGTAAGTGTTGGCTGACGTACTTTCAAGATCTCAAAAATTTAACATTGAATAATTATGGTGGTATGACAATCTGCAAGCTTAAACTAAATATTAAACCAGGGTAGAACCATCTTAGTAAATGTACCTACAGTTAAGTTGTGGTCAATTTGTTCATTAGAACTACCCGAAACAATTTAATTGTGTTTTTTTTTCTTATAAAAGGGTAAATGCAAGTTTTCTATAAATAACTCTGTACCATTTTGCAGTATTTTATATAACCTAAGCTAATTTACATAAATTTCCATTAAAATAATATTATTGACGTAAAAATGAAGGAAACTTTATAATTGGCAAGAGGTTGATTGGCTCACATGCAAAGTTGTTCACTGGAGATAATTCATACGATAACTTTCCAAACTTAAACACCAAAGAGACACAACAGTACCACAGAGGATTGCAATGGTAAAATTTTAATGTTTAATTCTGTGTTCGCAGAAGAAAACTGTTTTAAGTTTAGAAGTGTTCTTACGTCACTTATTATTATTTAATTTCTATAATATAATAAATTTTTTAGCAATAACTAATTTCATTTTTCCCAGCAGATAAATAAATCTGATCTATACGTCTAGCTAGCCTATGAAGTTATGCAACTAATTATACATCACTACAGACATATGGACAAATTTTTTATCCAAAAATAAACGACCTTTTTAAAATTATAAAGATCAATCACTAAAAATAATTTATTTTGAATATTTTATTAAACAAGATTTTAAATTTTTTCACTCATGCTTAATTTTAAAGCTCATTTTAATTACCTTATTATAAGTTTAAATTACGTTTAAGTAAATTTTCATTATAAGGATTAAAAAATTTAATTGCATATATAGCTTTCGTCTAAAAGAAAATTGTAGTTTTTCCTTTAGTCACATACAAATGTAACCACTAGAAAAATTATTCGAGCAATTTAACACCACAAAAAAAATATGAAAAACAGAGACAGAAAAAACCTTTCAGTAAATCGAATTTTTTCTTGCGCTAGTCTGTTGTCGCACGACTTAAATTTATTTTTCATCAAAATTTTTAAATTCTTTGCCGTACACTTTTAATTTATATTTTAAAAGTTAAATAAGGCGACCGATTTTCAATAACTTGTAACAATTTAAAACTTTTATATAATCAAAATTGATATTTTTACGTGGTATTTAAACTTTTTAATAATTTCTATAAAATTTCTTATCTTTTCAGTAAAAATGTAACTTTGTACAGGATGTTCTTGATCACCGAGATATGTATGGGGTGTGAAAATGTGAATATGTAGGAATTCCACCCTAAAGTTTCTTGGATTCTTGGTGATGGTAGGAATAAAATAAAAATCAAAGCTTCGTAATTAAATCTGCAGCTCAAGAAGTCCACAGTGTAACATCACGCTGAGTTGGAGTGGCTAAATTATTTATCGGTTTTCCGAGCTTTGAGAGAATTTATTTTTAGTATTAGAAAACTGATTTGATTTTTATTAATTTTCTCAGTCGTTAAAGAAAAGAAAGCCAGTCTAATTGAAAACTGTAAAAATCAAGCGGATAAAAGTAGAACTGTATAAAGCAGCATTTGTAATGCAACCCGCCCTCTTTAATATACTTTCTAAAGAGCGGATTGCGGGATTGTGTGCCCGTTGGGATTTCGAAGGGCGACATTTTCACTGAAATCCAATAACACGCAAATCGTAAATGTCCCCTTTAAGAATCCGGTGCATAACATGTCTTTACTTTACACTAAACGTACTTCATCTTCTTTTAGATTCTAACATATCAGTTAGAGAATCAAAAATTTCTAGCCCGCTTGGAATAAATTTGAACCTTCAGTTTATTTCATGTAAAAATTTACTCTTCTCTGTTAATAAATTATACAGGCGTAATAACCAATTTACTCGCTTTGTAATCTGAGAAGAAAATTAAAAAACTTTTTGGTTTTTTTGTTTACTGTTACAAGAAAATGTGCAGCTTAAAAACTTCTATTCAAACAGACTTTTCATTTTCAGTATTTTGAATTTCTATCTAGGACACAAAAGAGGTCGTTTGTTATATTCTCAAATATACCTTTGATGCATGATCACATTTCAAACCACCCATGTCCATCCATTTTCGATGTTATTGATTTAATTTTCTAGTGTCAATAGAATCAAGCACGGCTTTAAACTCAACCTTTCACAAAAGAACAAAGGTACCCTACAATATTTAAACGAAAATAAAATTGTCAGATTTTTTATTCAAAAATTCCGTATAGAATTCTGCATAATATAAAATTTTTCGGAAAATGACATTGGATTGTTTATCATTTTGAATGCAACAAGAGAAGAGTTATTATCTCTGACAACGTCAAAGATAAGAGCAATATAAAATATCGAGCACATATAACTTGATAAATCTTATTGTGTAAAGTAAATTAATATATTGTGCTGAAAACCAAAGCCAGAATTCCTCTTTGTTATTAGTTGTCGTAAAATAGAAATTTTTCTGATAGCATTTTTCTTCTTCTAAAGTTGAAACTTTGGTTTACACCGCACAAAATTGTAATAATGCAATGTAGCCGCTACTGAAATAATTAAAGAATTAAATTTTCTGCGTTCAAAATGGAATATTACATTATTTTCGTGCTCTTTTTTCCTCCCTCGGGGTTATTTTTATTTTAGAAATTTTAAAAAAATTATTAAATGTCAACTTTGTTTTGGGTTTAATCAACCTTATTGACATTTTATATAATAACTTATTTTGTTCTTCTAAAACAATTATCTTTTTAAGTTAATTAAAATTTTTTTGCACGGTGTCTTTTACAGTACTAACCTCATTTTTTTTTCTTTTGAGTCTGTTATTCCATTTACTTGGATAACTTTTTTGTAATGTTTTTCGCATCTTTCATTGACTTATTTAATTCTCCTTTGAATTCTAATTTCTGTTTTTCAGTTTTCTTGTTTGTTGTTTTTTATTCTTTTAATAACTCTTTCTACATTTTGCAAATATTAGATAAAAAATAAAATAAATCATTTAAATTTTTTTCTCCAGAAAATCTTTTGTTTTGTGGGAGGGTCCCAGTGGTGTACTCAAGTTACAATTCTATGAAAGAAATCTTTATCTTGGGATAATGCAGTCAAATTCTCCTCAGAAATTTGTCGTCTCCACAGTTTTTGTTCGGGACTGAGCAGTCCTAATCAAACTACTTGGAAATCCATAATGTCGATACTTTGCTCGTTCCCAAATCTACATGTATTCTTATTTCTCTATCAATAACCGAAACTTTTACCAACACCAAATCTTCAACTTTCTTGATGATTTCGACAGTTTGTGCTTCCAAAAATATTTCACACTTTGGATCATCATCAATAGATTTTCTCCCTCATTGGAGGACTTAGAAATAGGACGGGCTACTTTTATAAATTATTTTTTATTATTTTAAGGTTGTAATCCAGTTTTACCACTGGTTCGTGCCATTGAAATATTATTATTAATAAAGCTATTTAGATGAATTAAACTATTTGTTAGTACATATTAGATATTCATTACTCACTCAAATATGATTGTTAATGAAATTTTCATTTAACATAATAATAGAGAGAGATAGTGAAAAGGTGTTATTTCCTGAGAAAACTATTCCAAACACAAGCAAAGCTGACAAGAGAATAAAACAACGGAAAGCTACAAGAAGATTATTTACTTATTACTAAAAAAGATATAGAAAAAGTTTAAGATTAGTTTACTGATTGTGTTTTATTTATTTCTTTATAATTTTTATAATATCAAATATTAATCAATTCTACTCCCTAGGAGTGATTTAATCAAAATTGTTACACCAACTAAAAATGAATACATAATCCAAAATGTAAAACAGACCTATCATTCCAATTATTTGTTTGGAAATATTTTTAACAATTTTTTGTACCAGAAGAAAGCTCAAATTTGCACTGAAAGATTATGGTATTATTTTATCATTTAACTGTCATTACAAATACTTTAAAAATATAGACACAACACAAAATACACATATAAAAATTCTAATTGATTGCAAAAATCATCACTAAACATTGAAAATGTCATTAAATCGGTTTAATGTTTTAGTGATAATCTTGCAAGTCTATTCATGCGCGTCACATACATACCTTATATAACACAGATAAAATAGCTATCAAACCGTAAAAATTCCGTCAAAATCGATTCGGTATTTCAGGCTCTAGAGAGGCACAAATAAAGAAGCATACGAACATATTATTACATTGTACATACATACACACCAATTTTTTTGTGATAGGGTAAAAATAAAGCTGTTTATATTTAATTATAATACAAGCATGAAAAAAAACTTTTAAAATTGCATTTAAACTCAAAGAGAGAAACATTTTTAATCAAATTTTATTTTTTAATTAAAAATCAATTCAAACCAAATTCTTTAATGTGAAAACAAAAAAGTTGCACTTATCTTAATTGAATTATTGGTTTTGAAGGTTTGAATAAGGGTTGATAAGTATACTGACAGATTGAAAAGTTCAAAGTAGGTATTTAAAAGCTACGCCTAAAATCAGTATAGAATGATAGATTTTTTATGAGAAAAAGTACCTGCATTAGGTAGGTTGAAAAATTAATAAAAAAGCAATTTTGAATTTTAATGAAATTTCTAATTGTTTAGACGTATCCTCTCCTTGTTCATACACAAACTTTATACTTTGTATTGTGTACCATCAGCCCCCTACATCAACAAGGTGTAATTTTACGTTTGCTTTCTTGTTATTATACAGTACCGTATTTCCTTCCAAGTTTCTTTAAATTTAATATGAATTTTGTCGAGTTAAGCTTTTATAATATTGATCTTTGTAACTCGTTTGATCCTGCAACTTGCAATTAACCTAAAAAACTTTTTAACGTTATCTAGCAGTTATATTAATCTTTTACTATAATTCTCACAAACTTTTATCTTTCCAGTTTTTAGTGAATAAATTTATCAGCAAAGTTAATGTCATTACTTGATTAGGGACGATGGAAGCAGAGATCCAGACAAGATTAGAAGCAGGTGAATTCAACCTGTAAAAACTTCATCTCATGATTCACCTGTCCGATTCTGGCTCTATTACACCTGCTGATGCTGAGCAATTTCGTTTTATTTACTGGTTTGACCGGCTCATCCGCAGCGTGACTCAATGTTTTAGTTTATAATGACTGCTACGCTTGGTTTGTGATTGTTTTTTGATATGAGCAGGTGTAAGTTAAAAATATAAGTAATCGGTAAAAAACAAAGTCTCAAAAATAACAAAAACAAATTTCATTCAATTTTTACAACCGATAGTTTACTATTACGAGCTTCACAATTTTTTGTACATATGTAACTTTTATTCAATTTTGTATAGGAAGGTGTATTTTATATTATAAAATATTATAATAACAACGGGTAAAAAACAATTTGCATGAAACAAATAAAGAACAAAGTTTGTTTATTTTCAATTTTACAGATGAAATGCAAACTCTGTTGCTGTTTGCCTTTCAGTTGTATTCCCTGCTTTGTAATGAGATAACACAATGCTGCAGCTTGGGAATACTTGAACATTTCTTCAACCTAAAATTGAAAACATCTAAAACGATCTCACTGTTATGTTATACAAATGCGATTATAGCTTTATCCTTACTTTCCTTATAAGCTTACACAAGAAGAAATATTGTTATTGGTATAAAGTTTGATGTAATACAAAATTAACCAACCATTCTCAAAATTCTTTTACTAAAATGTAAGGAAAATATTGGTTTTTTGCATTTTATTTCTAATAGTAACTGAACAGTTAATAAGGCACTTAATTGATTTTAATCTTCAACTTTAAATTTTATTCGAACAGAAGCTTTTTATTATTTACTACCCAGAATAATCATCAAATCAAAAACTTTTAATATAAAACTTTTATTTTTTTAAAGCTTTTAACTTTCAACACGATATCTTACAATCTCATAAACGTATTATTCTACCAATTTAAAAAAATTATAGGTAATAATTTGATGATAAGTGGTAACCATTTCTCATCGATTTATTTTCGAGTACAAAGAAAAACAGAAAACTGATTTTATAAGTAGTGGATTTTAATATTTAAACCATTAAAAATGAGTTTTGTAAAAAAAAAGTCAGGTTGATGCACGGTTGTTGAAATCAAAATCAAAAAAACTTTCTTTTCGTAACCTTGCAGATTTAATTCTCAAGTAACTCATTATTGGCTTTACTACCTTGAATGCAGCACTTACAGGAAACTATGGCGCATTTTATCCTTTTGTTCACTTTGAATATTATAGGTACTTTGAAGTTTAGCTAATCTAATAGTAGACAACCTTACTTAATATACATGGTAATATCTTTAGAAACACAATTAATAACATTGAGATATTGTGCTACAAATCTCACATTACACTGATAGGTTTCACAAATAATCAAAAAGTTTAGTTACCATTAAAATTGCAACCGTAGCTAAATTTTTAATAATTTTAATCATTGGTTAACTTTTAAATCATTTTTGAAAAATTCACCATAAGTAACAGGTCGGAATTAAGGAATTTAAATAACAAATTTTCTTCACTTTCTTCTTTCTTTTGAAGTAATTCAATATTCTTTATGAAATCAGTAATAAATAAATCATTTCTTAACCGCATTCGTGAAAAATCATCTGAATAGAGAAGAAGATCGAGAAGTATCTGACTTTAACATCAAGTAAACTTTCATGTAATTTCATATTATTCATGATAATTATATAAAATTTTGTAAAATGGGTCAAGTTCATTTAAATGTTGCAAAGTTGAGGTTTGAGTTCTTTTGCTACGTTCTATAAAATTGAATTAAAAAGACGATCGTTAGCATAGCGATTAAACGCACAGACTGCTAATACAGAAAACCCGGTTCGACTCCGGGCGAAGTAAGAATATTATTCTGACCGTCTCCACTCGGAAGGCAACGGCAAACCACTGAACCGTAATTTGCCTAGAAAACATTTGAAAAACTGTCACTGTGTCCTTTCGTAGGACGAAAGAATCTGAGAGAGAAAGACAAAATTTAAGTTACTTTTTAAAAGTGAACCACCCTAAATATTACATCAGCCAAAAGAGATATTGAATCAGAACCACCAAGTAAACCGATTTAAGGAAGAAGTAATAACATTATTTAATAATAACATGAAGTTGATATAAAGCTCTTAGAAACTGATATTTTGGTGGCAAAGAGAATTCCAGTTGGATATTTGCTTGCTAAAATATTACATGTTTGATTTAAAATTTTCTATCCTTAATTTACTCGATGAAAAAATTTGCGATTACCTCAAGGCACTGCTGTGGTTATTTCAAACGCTGGCTGTTTGAAAAGCAAATTAATACTTTCATTGCGCTTAAGCGAATTGATAAAGCTAACAAAGGTGACTCTAAAAAATTATTTAATATTGAAATCTTGAGGTGGTTGAGAAGATAATTTATAAGTTTTGAGTTTTAAATCTGATTTGGTTAATATGATTTTCGTAATTCTATTGATCAGTACTTGATGAACTGAATATTCAAGTGGGCGTAATGGTTTCTGTTGTGAATGTTGAAATTGTGTCTTGAATTATTGTACTATCATGTAGTTGTTGTATTAATTATAATGGTCAACATTAATTTGGAATATGGTTGGAAAATGGAAATCCGGTACGTTTCAATCCAAAATTTAAAATGAAAACTTTAATGTGATAACCGTGTGATAGTTTACTAAAGTATTTCCTAACTTTTCAATGTTACACACGGTTTTAATTCAAACGCCTGTGGTGTTACCACCCTGGTCAAATTAAATTTTAAAAGGAATAAAACTATTTTTGTATTAGTGCAAAGTTTTTGATTACTAAAACATGCTCACAGAGTGGTACAATTAAAATAAATCTGAAGCAAAGGCTAAATTAAATAAATTGCTATTTCAAGTCAGTTTTTAGCAATGCTTTAATAATCATTAATTTATAAGTAAAGAAGATTAAATTCTTAAGCACGCGAATTTCTATCACGCACTTAGGCGAGGTTATGAAAACATGCACATGGGCGAATTTTTAGAAACACGCTTATGGTATTTGTCTGATAGATGTAAGTTTTTCGTGCATAGAAAACGACGCCATATCAATCTTTGTAAGGTGTGATGACGCCTTCAAATATTTAGTTTCTCCTCAACAAATAAAACTCATGTTACTTGCTTAATTTATTGCTTCTCAACATGAGATGGCTAATGATAAATGCCAGATACTTATTTAGTTCTGTCGGTTAATAAAACTGCTGCCCATTTTTTAAAATAAAATATTATTTTTTTAAGATTTATGCGATTTGATAAATGTTTGTGTAGGAAGTTGTGAAAATGCTATTCGTTTGTGTGATAAGGTTATTAACAAAACTTTCTGTGTAATTTGTCGATTATATAAATTTAAATAATATTAGATGAGAAAATCTAAATTGAGAATATAAAATAACAAGCCATTTATTTATCCGAATGTGAACAAAGCTTAATGTAGTTGTGTATGCGAAATCCATTAGCATACAGGAAGAGCGAAACGAAGTGTTTAACAAAGTAAAAAAATCTCAATTTTCCAACAAGTTTTTTTTATGCTGATTTACGATATCTCGAAATCGATGTTGTGATATTTTTGTGTTTACTTCCAAGATCATTTTGCTTAGAAAATAAATGAAATAGAATAAATAGATCAAATGTAATAAATACAAGCTGAGAGTGGATTTCGTTCTGATACCATAAACATGATCGTAGGAAACTACAAATCTTAGCAATAAGAGCTCAAGTTAGAAGCTCTTTCGATAATAAAGATTTGAACCAGGGAGACCTGATACGACCCCCAGTGGTATGTGCCATTTAAATTTACAGTCGAATTTACTAAAATATGACTTTGGCTAAAGTTTTAAAGTCGTTCGTGTTAATCGAAATAGTTGAAATCGATAAGCCACGTTTTTCTGCTGAATTATTTTTTAATTTAATGCATTATTTGCTTTTTTGGATAAATTTTATATAGTAGATTGCTATAAAAAATGTAAAAAGTCAAATTTGATACTTTAGTTTACCGACAGTTATCTTAGTGGTTAGAACGTAAAATCTTACTTTCCGATCGCTCAGTCAGCGCATAGCTATGCTCATGAACGTGTACATTAGCTTTATCCTAAAAGTTACGATCTCCTGGTGAACTTACACTTAGTTCAGTAGTCCAACGATTTCTTCAACTTTTCATGATAACTTTTAGATTCTGTTTTATGACGTAATTTATTTTGATGGTTGTAGTTTGAGCTAAACGTCGGTCATTTAACCCCTATGGTGGGAATTAGAGGAACTAAATCGGAGTTTGGATGCGAACTCGTATTACTAATCTCTACTTGTCTTAATCTTTTAAAACCAATTGAATAGATACAAAGAGCACAAAATAATTACATTACTTTTTATTTCCTTAAAATTGCTACTAAATATAAGGATGGAGGCTTTGATATTTTTTAAATCGTTTATCGAATTTGGACTGAATATTAACAAGAATTTCTCAGCTGTAATGAAATATCAGTTAGAAACAGGAAACTAATACAATTAGTAATATCCTACCTTCCAGTCTTCCTTGTTATTAGACAGTGGAGCATGGGTCTGGACTAGGATAGGCTAGGATAATGAATCGGGACCGCAGTGTAAGCAAGTCCTTTAGGATTTAAGCGTGAAGATCCAGCATCCGGCAATTAGCATACAATACCTGGAGACTTGCTTACACGCATGAACGGACATTGTACTATTCTAAATGTATATTGCAAGGGACTGTTTTGGTAATTGAGTTGGGAAAGCTTTATTGTTCCTAAAGTTTGCCTTTTAGTTTACCGACAAATGCAAAAGTTGGAACTAATTTATTATTGTCTACTAACTACATATGTCACAATTATGTGTTACCTTTTTATAAAGCAAAACATCTTGGCGTTAAACTTATAACTTTATTTATTTATCTATTTACTTTTATTAATTTTTACTAAAAGCTTTTTTTTCACACATTCATATCGTTCTAACCCATGGAAAGAAAAAATAAAATTATTTCCTTGAAGTTCGATATTGGAAGCTTGAAGAGAACTTAACCTCAAATTAATACATTGATGAAGTTACATTTAAGCTCTATTGTTTAACACTACGGTTTAACGTCGATTCCATATTGCTGCTACATTTGAAACAAAGTTGTGGCATTTAAACCTCAAAAGGTTTGAGTCTCCAGAATCAAACAAATTCGAAATGAATAAAATCGAAAATGTAATCTTTAAACAAACAAAATCAAAGAAATGCCTTCAGATATGATCTTTAACTGATGGAAAGATTCTATTCTATGATTTTATGAGCCATTTCCCATTTCAGTGGAAGATGGTTTGAAAATATTGAAACGTGTCCTAGAAGAGAGAAACTTAATCTCAAACCACCAATTTAAATTTAGAGGACACGAAACGGTGCAGCAGGTGCCTCCAGCTATATAAAAGATCAGATTGCCACTAATCTTTGAAAGACTCAGTTGCTTTCTTGGACATTTTAAAATTAAAAAATACTTAAGCCCTTTGATATGGTATCTATATAACAAGTATTTTTCTGTCAAAATTAGCAAAGCTTATTCAGCCTTAGAACCCATTCGTTCCAGAGTGCCTCAGGATAGGTCCTATATCTCCTGTTTACTGCAGATTTTTTGGAAACTGAAAACACTAAAGCAACCACGTTTGCGGACGATACGACCATATTGGCATGAGATCAAGATTCCATTTGTGCATCCTAAATTCTAGAAGTCCACACAAATTAGATAGGAATTTGGCTTAAGAAATGGCGTATGTAGGCAAACACATCAAAGTCAGTGCCTTTGGGTGGGATCCTGCCCAAGCGTAGTATTGTATGATGAAATTCTTCCAGTACCAAAAAACAGTAAAATATCTAGAATTCTATCTAGATTAGCGACTGACCTGAGCCAAACATAGCTGGTCCAAACGACTGTAACTGGGATTCACCCATCGCAAAATGTGCTGGTTTATTTATCCACTTTTATCGTATTTAAAGTAAATTTCAGCTAGCTTCTCGGAAGGCAATGGCAAACCACCGAGAGTAATTTGCCAAGAGAACCATTTAATAATTCATCTTTACCTATAGAAAAACCGTGGTTTCGAGTCGAATCAAATTTACGAGCACCGTATAAGAGGATAGCAGCTGCTGATTAAAAGTGACGTAAAAGCGTCAAATTCGATTCATTTGTGTGATCATCATCATCATCAATCATCATAAACGTCATCACAGTGATTAATCTCATCAATCAGGTAAATAAACTAATCATTCACCTGAACCTTTCACAATACTTCCATAACTAAAAACTGAAAAAATTGTAGCATTTCAAAATTCGTTTCAGGAATAATGAAACGTACCTACTTAAATTACTCATCCACCAACTTATAAAAATTTAATTCATCAGAATCACTCTATTAAAACCATAGGTGGGTTTAATTTACCCAAAAATATGACAAAAAACTTAAGATTTTGACTTGTTGTAATGGAAAGTAAGAATTTGACGATTTAGTAAAGTAGCAGACTGAATTTGTATGGTATATGTTGATAAATTAAAATTCATTATTCGACAAGGATTAAATTATAAACTAACATTGGAATTGTTATATCGTGCCTAAATCTCAATCCTCTGATTTTGAAGATGATCCTTCGTACGTGATTCACGTATAACGCAAAGTTTGGTCTTTATATAACCACCGATTCCATGGTTATCATGGAAACATAAATATGCAGTACAACAATGTCGACTGAACAATTAACATTTCATAAATTGTAATAGTTGAAATTATGCGTGATACATTAGAATATAATTGAATTTGTTGACACTAAATTTTGCAGTCATACAAAAAATGCTGTATAATACACCCATGTTTTAAAAATGATATTAGTTTGTTGTAATATTATTTATAAGATTCCATAATAATTTCCAATATAATGCAAAAGCACATGATTATTTTATATAAAAAAATTCAAATTGAATTATCCCAACGCAAATCAGAATTTTTGTTTTTATATTTCCATTTGTTTGTTTCAATAAAACTTACGTTTTGAGTGATTTAAAATTATATTACAACTGCAATAAAATCATTACTGTTTGGTTTGTTGCTATGATTCATTAGTTTTCTTGTCGAATTTGATACATGGGTTATGTAATACGTTAGTCAGCATGTGCAAATGTTAAATTTTGTGATACAAAATTACGACAACTAAATGCCCTGCAGTTCTTTTTCGTTTTAGATAATAACATAATAAGTTGTGATTAATAAATTGAAGATATCGCATAAAAATTAGAAAATTAAAAGTTGAACTTTGTTGCACAAGTTAATTTTCTGTTAAAAAATGTATGCAGAAAGTTGAGGAAGGTGCAATCATAGCAACGATAAAATGATACAACTAAATAAATGGCCCATTTTCTTCATTTCAAACATAATTAAAATAAAAGTTGGAATACCGAAAAATTTGGCCGCAGGTCATGTCAGCAACAGAAACACTATCCAAATGAACTTAACAATGAACTGAATCTTTATAGCTGCAACTCATATCCGAGACGAGCACACATCCAAACAACGAAAGGACATATAGAGAAAATTCACAGTTATCAACTTTTAATTAAAATTTTAACTTTCGGAAGTTAAATTCAAATAGGACCGACTATTTAATAGGGTCGCTGCCCCATATCCTCTTAAATTTTTCGCTTATTACCAACCATATTACATTCCTACCAACTCATCACAAAAATAAGTTGGACACCAAGGAATTCCAAGTTTGTACAGAAATACGTGCAAATAAGTACCTATGTAAAAATAATGCCCGAATCAATACGAAATACGAAATGTATTTTAAATTAAATAACTTTAGGGTCTTACGAGATTTACTTTACCTAAAAGAAAATATGTAAGTGGCATCTGATTAAAGTTCAAGATTTGGATGGATTATGGTAGTCGAAAGAGAAACTTGACAAATTTTCAATAATGGGATACCACAAAGTTACCGAAAACATTTTAGGTAATAATGATAAATCTTTCTGGAAAAGTAAATCAAATATATTACATAATAAAACATACATTTAATGTCATCGCTGAGTTCAGCTCTCACTAAACCATAGTTTCAGTCATAAGCAATGATTGATCGCTTACGAAGTTGAATATAACTCGAATTAAGACAACTATTTGAAAATTATATATTTGGCAAATCGGTTCTCTCCTTTTTACTCATGGCGAGCTGGATTTCAGCAAGGCGTATACGTAATATGATAATAATTAATTACTGAATAGTTTGGCTGCAAAATCGGATTTACTTAGTTAATTCGAAAACGATGACGTATCAAGTTTAGCGATAACATTTTTAATGAATTATAAATTACAATTATTTATGGTAATTGACTTTGCGATTTGCATATCAAAATTAATTAAGGATTACGTTAACAATATAATGTAAATAACTAGTTGCACGTGTAATCCTTATAACACATCCTTAGCGTATGCATTACTTACGTTAAAAGCGACTGCCGCTGTCACATATCCTTCATATCATTTAATCCAGGCTTCTTGACACATCCCCTATCAACTAGCTTATTGAAAATGATTCCCTCTCGCTTGGGCTGTCTAATGTCAACTACAAGAAGGGATTCCGGAGATGGTTGTGGAAATAAGTGAAAATAACATTTAATATCGCATTAAACTTGTGAATCTTTTCACTCAATCACTTTGAAACCGCTTTATAGAAAAATTCTTTAGCGAGATTTTCAAAATAAATTTTCTTATGAAAGATTTTTTCTTCGATATAATTTAAAAACTTTTGACAGAAAAAGTTATGATTACATAATAGAAATGAATATTCGGTTGTAATTACATAACTTAAAAAGACGATACGCGTCGAAATTTAAGGATGAAAAAACAAGACTTAAATTTTATTTTATTATATTTATATAAGTGAACTTAAATAATCCGCATTGAACGAGATTTCTTTTTTACTTCTATCCATTAACGCATCACTTCATCCTTTCTTAGTTTTCGTTCCAGTCAATTCAAGAAGTGGAGACAATTCCACAAAGAACAAAGAGTCACTCATAGTAATAATGTATTTCACAATGTGTAAAATCCCAGTGCCTGTGAGCTCTTACATCCATTATCAAGTCATTACAGAGCGACAAAACATTGTGTCACGGTATGTGATGACATAGTATTATCATTAGCGCTTCTTCCAAGAGCTTTAAAGGGTTTCCTCTTAGCGCACAAAGAGATATAAGGATAAACAGTTTTACGTGCAATAACTTGAAGAAAATATAAGACACTTTATTATTTTGAAAATTATTATAAACTACATAAGTTCCTTACTCTAATTTCCTTTCAATTAAAACTTTGTTCTTTTTACAGGTTAGTAATCCTTACCGCACAATTAACTTCTACTGATGGAGTAAGTTATACCTTTTATAATATTATAATAAAGTAATCGTAAGTTCACAAAGAAAATTTTGTTCGAAATAAATTTTAATTACTTTTTTTTATAGAAAAAAACCTTCGTTTTATTGTAAACATTTAGGTATTAAACAAAATATAATTAAAACGAGCAATAATTAAAATTTAATTTTTTCCAAAATACTTTGTTTTGTTATAATGAAAAAAATAATAAAGAAAATAATTTTTGTGCTTGCGAGATTATTGACTTTGCAGAATCTCTGCTTATTATGTTGAAAATTTGTTCTTATTAAATTTAATTAATCGTACATTAGATCTAATGAAGTGGATAGACTTGACTGTACTTCACTACTTGTACGCAGGGTGTTCATTTTTAGGGTGTTCTGGCCACTTTAGCAAGGATCTCAAATTAATTAATTTAGGTTTCCTGCTTCTAAAAAAGATATAAATAAACTGACACTAACAAATTTACACAATTCTATTAGTATTTATTGAAAAACTGACGTTCAAAATCAGTTTTATAGACAACATCCTCATTCCAATGGTACAATAGTTACTACAAAAACTATGGACGGTAAAATCCTCGATGACTTTTATCTGGAATCTTTTGTGGTCTCGTATATTATGTATTATATAGTTTTAAAGTTAAAATCAGGAACAAACACAAACATAAAACATAAGAGAAGTTAATTTGAGAATTAGGCAGAAAACCTAATTTTAAAATGTAAACGCTACTTTTAGGAGATCTTTAAGAAGGAGTAAACCTAATAAAAGTCATATTTTTAAAAAATAAAATTTATTAATGCAATTTATAAATTTTCTTGCATTTTATACCACAAATTGATCGTTATTTTAGCCTTAACCTCGTCGCGCGTATGTAATTTGTAGGTTTCTTCTACTTTAAGACTCAGGCGATTTTCAAACAGGTTTAGAATACACGCCACATAAATTATTGTAACACAAAACCAAATGAACTTTAGAATAAATAATAATAAACGGTCGAATTCAATTAACTTAATGCTACCGCAAACGATAAACGTAAATTGAAAAATAATCAATGGCCTTCTTAGTTCCACGTTGTCTACTGTTTTATCAGTCACAAGATGTTATATCAAAACGAGCTAACGCCATGTTACGGGCTTTTCTCTCAAAGCGACATTTACCCACCTGTAACAAAACGTCAGAGGTGCCAGCTAAGCAAAGCGAGAGGGTCAGATGTAACAAAACAAATAAATGTCGGTATTTGGCTTTACACGCCACCATAAGCTCTATCACAGCTGCAGTAAATGGAATCTATCAATCCTAAAAATTAGATTGAGCAAAACTTCCAATAAAGCATGAGGTATTAAAAGGAATTATTTAAATTTATTAATCTTCTTCTTAAAGCAGAAAAGTAAGTTGTTGACTAATTCCACTGACCTATGTGCAAACTGTGGCCTCAGAATCAAATCGTCAAGCATCGATTGAAATGCATCCAAAACGTAAGGATGGGAGAGGTCAATCAGATAACTAGAAAAGCACTCACATCTTGCATACTCAAATCTATTTGATTAGAAAATTGGAACTACTTATGACGACGATAAATTTTACCACCTTTGAACTAAGTACCTACTAATTCACTATCCATTCTAACTTTCCTCTTTAGACCAACATGGATTAGATACCAAAATTTGCAAAACTTTAGCAGGTGACCATCAAACTCAAGCAATTTATCAAACATCAATTTGTGACAGACGGAAACAAGGTTTGTAAACGCTCTCCAAATGTCAAAAAAGAGAGTTGATATAAATAATATATCAACATGCATTACGCAATTATTACAAAATACTGCAGTTGCATCAGAACAGTAAACATAAAAATCCAATATATGACAATCGGAAGCAAACATAAACTACATAATATGTTTATTGAAATTTTGTATTATAAATTGTGATTTCAGAGATGCATTTTGTTATTTTTGCTATATGAATATACAATTTTTTTTGTAACTCTTGTAGTTCCAATTCCAAAATGTAATTTAATGATTAAAACTTAAAATATGGACAAATAATTTTTTTAAGTTTTTAAGTAATTAAGAAAAACAAATTGAATTGTTAAAATAGGTAAAAATGCCTTAAAGGATTAAATGGGTTTCGATATTTAAAAAACTTAATTGTTTAAAAATATTTTTATCTAATAAATAATAATAGTACCTACAACATATCAAAAATATTTTCCCAAAAGTTAATCGAAGTAAAACTCTAGGAGAGAGAGTCTCTAGAAATTCCTGGTATAAGCTAATTATTAATAATATCATTTCTTTTATTCCTACTTAAAACTGTCATCGCTTTTTTTCTCTAAATTACACTTTGGAAGTCGGTGGACATGAAATTTAGTATACTACTTCTTTTAGATAGGATTGACTAGTAATTAAACGAAGGATTTGTTTTTATTTAATTAGAACTTATTTTACAAGGCAATGCATGGTGTACATTTTACTAAAAATTGTACTTTTTACAAAAAAACTCTTCCAAAAATTCAAATTAAAATTTTTTTAAGTATCTTTTCTTTATATGCTTAAAAGTTTGACTAAAATAATTCTTTCATTACAATAAAAGAAAATTAGAAAAAATATGGTTTTTTTCGACCTTCGGAACCCATGTTACTCCTTAAAAAATCAAAATGGGATTTTAGGAAAATACAAACTTGGAGATCGTTAAACCAATTAAAAGCAAAATATGAAATAAAATTTTTTTTTTGTATTTTTAATGAAACAAGTGGAATTATTTTAAATTTTTTTTAGAAATTCAATAATACATTGAGGTCTAGATTTGCGTCGCATCAACAATATAGAGCAAGCTATCGTGCATATTATGATTCAATTTGCGTCCTTTCAGATAAAGTAAATGGTAAATAACTGTATTCGCAAATAATATTAATATCACCAATAAAAACCGGGCTGTTCAAATCACTTTTTTATTGTAAATAATTACACAAATAAACAAGAAAATTTTTCTTTTTAAAAGTCAAAATTTTGCAGTACGACAAAATTTTTCAATGTTTTATATGAATTTTAATGTCACTTTTTTATTTAATAATTAAACAAGCCATTATAAAATTTATATGAGATCTAAAATTATTTTAAGTGGAAGAAAATTTGATTTCTAAAGTTTGTTCAGTAAAAATTAAATTAATGGGGATACATCATGTGATTTGATTTGAATTGTTTTCATGTGCTTTTTACTTTCACCTCTCCCCCCACTGACTCAAATCAAGACCTCCGTGTACGTTGATTGTTAAAAACGTTGATTGTTAAAAGTTTTAGCTAACTTAATCTGTTGATATTATAATAAGTGGTTTCACTTCATATTCATTCGAGCTTGCTGTTCTGAAAATTTCGAGCGAACTAACAATAGTTCTTTTTAGAAAATTATCACGATAATTATCAGGTAGCTATCATGTAAATTGAAGTGTTTACTACTAATTAGCGAAATCATTATTGTAACAAGCAAACTAAGAATTATTAGTTATGGATGTGAATTATCATGAATTGTTAAACTACCAGTTACTAGCTTTGTTTGCTGTCATCAATATAAGCTGATAACAACTTTGTGTTGTGACAGTATTTGTTTATGCTCGATTATAAATGATCCCTAATCTCATGTTCAGTCAACTTAAAAACATTGTTTAGAGGCATTCAATTTATTATAAATTATGCTATATATTTAATTTTTCACGACCTAGATTTTTATCAATTAATGGAACGCCTTAAAAATGTTCATCTTCCTTTCATCAGTTAGAGACTAATCGATAAAATTTTGTTAATCAAGAACATTGTGTCTGAATTTGTTTAAGGTTTATGGTTATTAATTAATAAACAAAGTGTGCATAAATCTCGGGAAAATGCAGTGTTTGTATTTGAACTTGTGCGGTTTGTACAAGATAAACTGGCAAGTTGATGTGCGTATACAAGGATATAAGCGATATCTCCAGCACGCAGCCATAGAGCTTTTCATCTTAATGCTAACCTAAGTTGTAATAGTACTATAAACAATTCCGTAACAACTTGAATATATGGTGTTAAAGGAGATCAAATTTGAACCACAGTTGTTATTTTGCAAACTTGAACTTTCACTTCGTTCTTAATAATTATTATTATCATTCGTTACACCCTATGTATTATTAATATTATTAAATCTATTACTATTATCAATTTATTTTACACACTTTCACGATAACACATAGTTAACAAGAAAAGGTTCAATTTAAACATATTGTGAAGCAGATGGAAATTTTTTGAATATTTCAGGACGGTTACAAAAAAATTGCATAATTAATTGAAAGCCATCCAAATTTGACAATAAAGTTCTTGGTTAAATATAATTTATTTATCGGAACACTGTGTAACAGTTTTGTAGGGATTTACAAATTTATAGTGGGTACTTACATTTTTAAAATAATTAGGTAAGCTGGGGAAAGTGCAAAAATTGGGCAAATGTAATATTCGTTAAAATTATTTCGCAGTTACATTTCTTTTTTCAAACAGCAAAAATCTGAAGTGTAATTTTGTTCGATTTGATTGGTTGACCTGTAACAAATTAATTAGTAATTAACTGGCATTTTACACTTCGGTAGTATTATTAAACTTTTCTACAAATTCTTTCATGATGAAAACTCCAATATTATTTTCCAGTTTGCTAGTTTATATGAACTTGTATGATTTCAAATTAATTTAAATTTGAACCAGATACAACAATAATTTACTTTTACTAGAACAACATTTAAAATTTTTAATCGAATATTTAAATACCTAGTTTAAATTCCCACATACATTGTGAGTGTACTAATAAAGTTCAAAATGAATCGTTCAAACTTTTAAACTCTATTTTAAATTTGATGCAGGATAACATTAAAATTTCAAGTGAAATAAAAATTTGTTTTATCGAATTGTTTTGTTATTTTAAAAGGATTATTTTTGCTTGATACCAAAGGTAATTTGAAATGCTGTAAATTATTTAAAAATCAAATTTCATACTTGGTTACATATAAAACGAATTTCAAAATAACCAACAACGCAACCACTTCAAGTGTTAAATGAAATTACCCATTTGATAATTTTAAAAAACAAACGTAAATTAGGTTTTGCAAAAATTTGTTTTTATTTGAGCTTAATTTGGGTGAAGCTTAAAGAAGGAGGATAAATTCACTATACTAGAAATGTCTCACTTTCAATTAGAGCCAGTGTTAGTAAATTTAAATGTTGAATATAAATCTTGTGGAACTACAATTATGTCTTTCTGACTTTATTCCTACCTATTCATTATTTATAAAGCTCTAAGCCCTAAGATAAGGAATGGAATAAAATCTATTTAAATAAGCTTTGGTTTTGTTAACAAAAAGTTGGTTGTGAACCGTTAGATCATAACTTTTTCTCTAAAATAAATATTTTATAAATTAAGAGAATATTTAAAAAAATTATTGTTGAATTCTTAATCTACGGAAGTTTTTGTGATGGTAACATGTGTGACAGCTATTTCTATATTTCATAGCGACCTGCGCTTGTTCCTATGATTGTTTTGCCATCACAACTTTCAAAGCTAGAAAAGTTTTTGCCATTTATCTTGTGAAATTTGATAAATGTAATAATGCGAATAACTCGAGTTAGACATGTGTTTGAAAATGTAATATTGTGAATAGCGCAAGATTATAACACCAAAAGTAAAATTAATGTTTCTTTTTCTATTCATCAATATTCGGAAATCCTGTTCTTATAAGTTTTTAAAACAGAATCCCTAAGTTAAAGTATAATACCTACGAGTAAAATGTAAAAGTAATATTCGTGTTCAAGGTTAAACCAAAATCAATCAATTTGAAAATCCAATGATAATTAATAATAATTCTTAAGCCAAAAAGAAAAGAAAAGTACTAAAAGTTGAAGAGCTTTTGATAATTAAAACGCTACAGTAGATCAAACTAAAAAACTTGTTAAATATTTAAGGTAAATAAATCGGTAGCGTAACTACCGGTGTTCCTGTGTTCTACGGAAAAGAAAATTTTTTTCACTATAAATTAACATTTTCTGTAACTTTGTTTTGTATTTATTTAATACCTATTTTTGTGAGTCTAATTGCAATATTTTGAATAGTCTAATGAACTCTAATCCACAATTTTTCAGGTATACCATTCAAATTTTCATATTGTAACTGGGATTTAAATTTCCGGGACTCCTCAATAATTCCACTTAAAAATTAACAAGTTTAGAACTTTTACTATTAAGTAATGTGATTCGACTCGTAGGTGTTCACACGAGTTACTACTACTAAATAATTCAATCTGCTCTATCACGTAGTAAAAGTCAAAAGTTGAAAGTTGCAAAGGAAATATCCTTTTTAGTGCAGAAATATTTGCAAACTATTCGTCAAGGTATACGGAACACATGGACACCTTTACACATAGGCACAGTAGGTAGTCTCCTTAAGCGATTTTCAATTATTATTTATATTACTATTTCCAATCTTCATTCCAAATATCATCGTAGTTTAAAATATCTAAAGTAATTTAGTTTTTCTTCAAACGGTGTAATAATATAGCACTTTCCAGACGGGCGGCTGCAAATGGCATTGTTTGTCGTCCAAAAGTTTATACTTTTTTTTTTCAAAAAATAATTAGCTTATAATTATTATGCAGCCTTTTCATAAATCCTGCAGACCAAATTAGGTTAGTCTATGAACACTAGACATTTGATTGATTTAATGGATGAACGATGTGAATATTTTATCATTATAATCTAAATTTGTTTTTACGTGTGTAATTACCAAATAGGCAAATGTTGTCTATATTCAGTATGAGTGATATCTGTTTATTGAACTTTGCTAATCGTACATTTAATCTTCACTCCTTTGTTTACGAATCAGAAGCTATATGATTCACAGATAGCATGAAATTGTTACGCATAGTTGTCTTGCAAGTCTTCGCGCAGTTTATTATTGATCTGTCTTGTCTAACAATTTCGTGATTGTCAAGGTTCAGATCTTCATCCAAGAATTTTTAAATCATCACCTCACTGTTCTTTCAGTTGTTGTACCACCACTTTTTACCGAACTACATACTTATAATTGAAAAAACAATTTACTGAAAAACAACTTTTCATTTCTGTAAAGTGGAAGTGAATTATGTAAATTTCAAGTTTTCTTTATTATTAATAATAAAGACTCTAAAGTTGAATTTAGAACTAAACAACCAAAGTCAATATTATTAAATTAAACTCAGATTACTTTAAGTTTTATTATTCATAAGAAAGTTTTGTAGTTTCAATAAGTTTTTATGGCTTGAATACTGAATTGCATTTTAATAATTAATGAAACTTTTTTCTTTATAATAACTGATATTGTAGAAGCAATTTAAAAGAAAATCAGATAATTTCTGTTCGATATCGATCACTGCATTTTATCAAACCTCTAATGACGGTTATTGTCCGTCTGTTTATTCTTGACCTGTTCTTATTATCAAATTGATTATGATGGATTGGGTCTTTTTGTTTGCTTTTGATTTTATGCCTAAAGCTACACATACACCTATAATTTATTATTTTTCAGCTGCATGAAAATTGTGATTAATGTGTGAAAATTTTTTAAATCGCCAAATTTTCTCGTTGAAAATAATTTATAGCTCTCTAATTGTGCTGTAAATTGAAAAATTGATTAATTTTTTTGGTAATATTCTTTTCGCAAAAAAATGTTTCAATTTATTTTGTACCCTCATTTATGTTGTATATTTAGTGCGACTGTATATTATGATGTAATGCGAGAAAAGATAATATTTTGCTTTGTTAGGTTTTTACAGATGATATATTTACGCTCCGGTAAGCATTGTTATAATGAAATTCATACTTGGCAGAGAAACACAAAATTGTCTCTTTGAATTACGAACAAAAAAAAATTGAATTTTATCAGTGCGAAAAGGTAAAGAAGGTAACAGCCCGTAGTCTTTCTATCATTATTACGTCTTTCAGTCCGCTTTTATTCGCTCAGATTAACCCGTTCTCTTGGAACTACAACTTTTCCCTCATTTTCTTACTCTAGCCGAAAGAGACGCACAACGTCTTAATTTAAAATAACCGCGTTAAATAATTTATAATAGCAGGTAACGCTTCTCGTGAGATCCTTCCGTGAATGTTTTGGATATTTTAGCGAAAATTTATAGTGAGCTCAAATTTCTCGACTACAAAATGGAAAGATTCAAGTTTTCAATTTGTTTGAAATGATATTTGGCATTTGATACTATTAATTTCAAATATGAAATATGTTTATTCCTAGAAAACATTTTAAGCTTTATATTTTCTTTTTTGCTTTAAAATATTTTTATCTTGTTTTCAGTACCATACTTACCAATAATTACTAGTTAGAGAACATTTAGGAAAGGGTTCTTGCTTAACTCAAACTTATTTGAAAATATTTACAAATGACAACTATTTCCAATTCTTTTCGCAAGGAAGCAAATAAAAGTTTGTATGTAACACATGTGAAAATGCATTATTTTACCAATAAATCCTAGATTTGATGCAAAATCAACCATTAACTTTGTGTTTATAGGTAGCGAAACTAAAAAAGCAAGATTGAAAACAATTTATTCATGAAAGGCTAAACAAGAGGCCTTCAAAATTATTAATTATTTTGAAGTAGGTGTTTTCTTACAGTTTAACAACTATTACTTATATGAAGACAAAAACAACTTTACTGCCAAACACAAACATACCTTAACGTACATAATTATGCTGTAATTGCCTGCATTTCATGAAATGCATTATGTAAACCAAAATCTGCTTGCTGAACGATTATCAAAATTTGACAAATTTGCGTTTCCAACATACAAACTTCCTTAACATTAATTGAAAATTAACTTGAGTTAGAAACTTTTGCAGTAATCTAGGCAATATTAAAACAAATTTCCTATACTTGTAGAACTTTGGTTTCCGTATTAATACCACTAGTTGCATTGTTTGTTGAATATTTACAGTTTACATGTTGGTTTTGAGGTTTAGTTAGCAAACGTTTCGTGGTTATTGTGGCATTACATAATACAGTACTGCAAATAAACTTTGATTGGTATTATTGAATGCTACATCGAAACTTGCCCAATCCTGAAAACTTAAAAACAATTTTAAAGTTGCTTTAGGGTCATACAAGAAATAATAAAATTTGATGTATAAATGGTTGTTGTTCTCTTCCGCAATTTTCGTATTTCTTAGTTAGAAGATATCAGAGTCAAAAAGTAGCAGAATAATTAGATTGTTGTCAACATCACAAGCGGATTAGAACGATGACACATTTAATGCTTTAGGACGCTGGCAGAAAAGCACTGACTATGACGTCACATCAACATAAGAAATAAGAAAATTAAGCTTACCACACTTTTCTCATATAAATGGAAAGTAAGCTTTTTGTAGAAGCTCTAACTGAAAAGTATTATTTATGCTAAATTTTGCATTAGCATTTTTCTTACTGAATTTGACGTTCTTTTTTTACAAGATAACTGCATAATTTTCGTAGTTTATTTAAAATAATGGAAGTTAATCAAATTAGTTCTAATATCTCTTTTCACACCAAAATTTATATTGGACGATTGAAAATCTATTAACTTATATGTAATATTATATGATCATAATATTTAGTTACATTTGATTAATGTACAGAAAGTGTCAAAAAGATAGGTCTCTGCGACCTATCGATTCGACCCCAAAGCACTAAGATAACACCACATTGTGTTAAGTGTACCCGTTTAGGAAGCGTCCATCAATTATTATGTAAGGCCAATTTTTGACTCCCCCTGGGTCCGTTAGATTTTGATACCCCTCCCCCCTTTGTCTTTGCGTAAGAATTAGAATTTGTAACTTCTCTTCATCCTCAGAATTTAAAATTTATTAAAGAATTTTTAGAAATTGTAACAAAATTTGTAACTTCTCCCCAGCCTCAGAATTTAAAATTTATTAAAGAATTTTTAGAAATCGTAACAAAATTTAAAATAACTTTTAAATATTTAAAAAAAAATGAGAAACTTAAATATTACCTCAATACAAAAATAAAAATAATAACTATTTATATTTGTGGACTGTTTACTGTGGGCGTTAGCCATTCCAAAATTACAATTATCCACTTTCATAAAACAGAACCCATCGTTATCTTCGTGTTTTTGGTATTTCAAAACTTCAATTTCTACATCGACTTTATTAATCCACTCGACATCTTCTGCTCCAGTTGTTTCATCGTGCGTCATACATTAAAATGTTTAATTTTTTTTACAGTTTTTGAGGATTAATTGATTATTTTGTAAACACTTGACAGCCCCTTCACTCCCTCCATAAGAATTTGTATGGTTTTCCTGGATTTATCAAAATACGCCTTCAACTCCTAAGAGCCTTACGTAATTAATAGAGGTTCCCCAAAAACAAGGAAGAGTTTTAATACCTAATAAGCGTCGTTCACCCCTAAGTCTTTTCTCGGGCGATAATATGTAAGAATTTTTAAATTATGTAGGTTGCATCAAAATATAATAGAAAACTTTAAGCGCAAGTTCATTTCTCGGCTTTGTTTTACAACAGTCTTAATTTGGGCACTAAAATGTTAAAAAAAATCGTAACACTTGAAAATGTAATAGATTTCACCTCCGCTTCCGAACGCTTCGGGCGGTTGTGACTAAGGGTCGTATTCTCTAACTCTTAAAGGATCTTTACGGAAAGGATGCCTTTACGTAAAGGCTAAACCTATTCTGTAATTATAAAGGATCCTTTAGTAAGAGGCCGTCCTTTAAGATCGATCTTTACGAAACGGCGCGGTAAGGGATGTTTTTAGGTAAAGGATTTGCGTATTCTGTAACTCTAAGGGATCCGTTATTAGCGTCAGAATACACCAAGTTGATCCTTTACGTAAAGGATGGTCAGTAGACGCCTTTAACGAAATTGAAGTGTTGTTTTTATTAGTAAATGTGAACTTCAAAAGTGAATTTATCTTCAAAATGAATATTCAATTGAATAATATTCTTGATGAATTAGGTTTTTATCTTTTTTTTAATTTTAGCTCCTATTTTTATTTTATTAATACCAAAAATCTTGCCTTTACGACGCGACGGCGACGCTCCTAAATTAAAATTTTTTTAATTGTTTTTTTTAAATTAAATTGGTTGTTGTAACTAAATTGTTATTAATTTAAATAATCGGTGCGATTTTCTAAAAATAGTCGTTATTGCAGTTGTTACTTAATAACTGAAAAATATAGGTTTGACTCAGTGTAATTATAACAACTAACCGTCACTTAACAACTAAGTTCAGTTGTTATCAATAACAACTTTTCTTAGAAAATTGCACCGAATATTGAAAAAATGCTGAAAATTTTCACTTTTTTGAAAATTTTACACTTTTCTTCACTTTGTATAAAAAATTATTTTTACTTTACTTAAAAAAATAAAACTAATCAATAATGATTGGTGTTATACATTTTTTACAATTTTAAATTTAAATTTGGTTTTATAATTATAAATTCAAAAACACAAAACAAAAGCGCAATTTTGAGACGTCAACTAAAAATATTATAGGTTTTGTTGTTTTGAAAATTAAAATCAACCAATGAGAACACATTATACTCTTATACTCACATTGTACTATTACGATTAAAAACATCAGCGTTGCCTTTACGTAACAACAACTACTAAGGGACAAGAAATTACCTAAAGGATGGGCTAGAGAATGCGTTTTTAAACGGATCCTTTCAGCTTTACATAAAGGATCTTTATTTAAGGGACGAGTTAGAGAATACGACCCTAACATTGTACTAATTAAAGATATTCCTCAGGCCGGTTTAACTAGGCAAAGTGTGCTACTAAGAAGGGGTGCATTTTTTTGTTTTTTTGGCTTTACGACAAAAAAACCTCTAAACAGTGATTTTAATTTGATGGTAATTCTACCATGGTGCAAATGCTGCTGCTGTTTTCGTATTTGTTTGCCATGTCCAGGTTGAAGCATAAACAAATTTACACGGACAAGTGACAGAATGGTCATTATGGTCGCTTGTCAAACAGAAATTTAAAAGTTTCATATCAATTATTAGCTGAACTAATCAATTTTTAAAATTCATTTTAATTGTTTAAATTACTGAAAGAGCCAATAAAGAAATGTAAAAATATATAATTTTTGATTTACTTTTCCCTACTAAAAGAACATTTTGAAACAAGAAAAGCCATTTTGTTTAGCAGCTCAAAAAAAAGGAAAAATAAAAAGTCGATAGAAAGTTCTTTTATTAAGTGCTTTCGACGACAGATCTACCTGACTATACAATATCGTAATCACTAATGATCAACGGTGTCAAGAGAACGACAAGCTTTTCCTCGTAAAAAAATTTCTTTAAAAGTTTTTCTTCCTCTTCTTAGTTTAAACTTTGAGGATTGTATTTTTTAACATTTGCGTCGTCTTTTGTTAGATCTATAAGATCTATATCTGTAATATTTTATATCTGTTAGGTAGCTTGCTGGGCTAGCATTTTAATGTGCCTATACTTAGGTTTTTATGTTAATGATGGCAATTTGCTAACCTAGGAAGACCACCGGCTTAACTTGCTTTCTAAAGCACGAAGCATTTGAACCTTGCGTTCGCAGCCGATTGATTATATGGGACGTTCTCGTAGGTGGTTATTTTTAATGCTCGCAAATTTTTGTACTCCGTCACCAGTCACAGGCAAAAACCATTATTCAACAAAAAGTTTTTTCTAATTGACACATTTATAAAGAATTAGGTTTGTTTGGATTACAAGATAACTGAGGATTAAAATTATAATTTAGAATTGCGAAGTCCGCAGATCAAGTTAAGCTACTCGGAGAAGAAAAGACCAATTTTTAATGGGTTTTGTCTGCAGAAACTACAGTTTTTGGAAAACTAATGGTCCCCTGCCTTCTCCACTTCTTTTCTTGTAGCGATGTCAATCTTGTTTATCGTTTTAATCCTGTGGTAATCCAAAAAATCGTTTTTGATAAACCTTCAGAAAGTGAATATGGTTTTGCATGTATTGTTAACAATGGGAGAGTAATGTTTTTTATTGGATTAATTTATTTGTATAACTCATATGCTCGGTTTCTTACCAGAGGCTATGTCTTTTACATTCAGACGTATGCCAGTTCTCCTCGGGAGTATAAACAGACGTCAAAGTTATCTCTGTTGTAGACATAGTTACTTTTGATACTTTAGGTACTACAACAAATTTTGAACAAACAGCTAATAAATAAACAAAGTTTCTTTGTAAAATCAAGCTAGTTCTTTTGGTTCGAAACAAAAATAATATGCATAATTATTTAATTTATATCCCGCCATATTTAGTTTGGGTTTAACATATAGGTTAGGTGCATATTCGACAAATTAAAAACATTTCTATTAAAGATTTAAACCAAATTAAATATTATATTATGTTTGTTCCAATATTTCGATTGAATCAATAGCGATTAGCGATTGCCAATAACGGGAGCTAATAAAGTTAGCTGTCAATTATCTCATCTGTCAATTAAAGCGAATTGTTTTTTGAAAATGTTAAACTGACTATAAATGTTGTAATATAATCTTCAATAGGACAGACGTAATCTGGCTAATAGAATAGCGCCATAGCATTGATTCAATAATATATTTTTTAGATAGAACCATATGGAACATGTGATTGAAACAGTGCCGGAACTGCATTTTGTTCTCCTTTTATTATAACTGCAAAATTTACAAACATTTGTCGATCTATTATTTCTCAAAATAAACGATTTTGGGATGCATCATTAATTTACAAGTAAAAGCTTTCAATGCAGCGTTATAGAGCTTGATGCAGTTGATGCAGCTTTGGCATTTGAATTTATCCCTGTCCCTAATCTATTAAAATTAACAACTTGAAAACTTTTAAGATCGATCATATTAAAAGTCAGTTACATTGTCTGCTTCAGGTCATCGTTTAGGTCAAACTCATTCTATCCTCAGTTTTGAGTTTTAATTCATACTTTTTTTGTTGTTTTTTTTTAGAAATTTACTTTTGACTTCGATGACTAAACCTCAAATGACAAAATAAAAAAAGTTTGTCATTTCCAATCAAAAATTCAATTTAAATTGTTATTTTTCTGTGCGCTAAGTAAGTCAAAAGTGATGTAGGTTACATGCTCTGCTATAGTGGACAAGTTCCATATGAAAAAATAAATAACCTAAATTACAGTGTTAGTATCATCAGATAATAGTTAATCTTTATACCCTCCTGAGAGACGTTTTCAAAATTTATCCGGTCTTCATAAAAGTAAATTTTTCCAATCTGAGTAGCAATTCCGGTGTCAATTCCTATACACCACAATTTCCCCTTTGATATTTATCTTCCCTACAAAACTATAACTATCTGCCAAAGTATCGTATTGCTGCAAGTCATTTTAATCCTTGTTGGTGAAAACTTGTTACTCTAATCTAGTTTTTCAAACTTTGTTTGAAAAGTTTTTATACAAATTTTTACCACCAAAAGTTTCATTCTGTAGTTGGAATCAGCTGTTTAAATTGTAGTTTTTCCGTACAATAATAGGAAATGAGATTGATTTTAGGGGATACTTTTCAAATTTTCGAGGCTTTAGTATCTTCAAGCAAGGGGATATCTTAGCTTTGGTCGTTTGGTTTCAGTAGGATTACCTATTAGCCCCTCAAAATATTTCACCCGACTTGTTCAAGTGATTCGACAAAAATTAGGTATCTGATACCAAAAAAATTCCAACACAATTTTGAATTTATAAATCAAATTTATAATTTACATTTGAGAGGTTTATCCAAAAATAAAGCGAAATGTTTGAAAGAAGAGGTGGCATTTTCATAATAAAATTATTTTATGCAAAATCTTGGTGAACATGTATGATGGCTTCGCTAAATCACATACAGAGAAATGCACGATATAAAGTAAATTTGAAAAATCCTACCTATTTTTAGTGTTTGAATTGTGTGTTGTTTTGTGTATATAGCGAGTATTTTTGAATTTCAAATTACTACTTTTATAAGTTTCTTTTTGCTGATTCCTTAAAAAAGCTTCATATTTCAGTTTGGAGAAGTTTTTCTTACATTATTGTAATATAAAAGATAAACTTTGTTTCTGAAGCGCAACTTCATAAAAGAGTTACAATATTGAATTCATAAATGACCATCATTGATAGATAAACAAAAAGAAAGTTTGCAATGAAAGTGCGTTCGATAAGTTGGGAAAAAAGTAATGGAAGTTTTTATTGGAATAGAGGACATGGTTTATTCATGTAGGGTGATGCACATTGCATTTAATGCATTAGTTGACAAAAGATGTGTCTGTAGATTTACCCTAACCGTCTAATCCGAACATTTGCAATTGTCACCGCCTACTTTGCTCAGCGTTCATTTTTATCTTAATCCGGCATAATTCCGGAGCTTTAGGCTGGTCTTATCTGACATTGACTTAATAGCAATATCGTATTGATTTTAGACTTCTTGAATGAAACAAAAGCATTTTGCCTCTTCTTATTAAACCATCAATTGTTATAAAAACGAAAGTTTTCTATTATTTTCAGAAATATTCAGCGGTGAATTGTACGCTCCTTGCTGGACGCGTTTAAAAGCTGTCTAAAACTTTTTCTTTCATTGTTATTAAATAAATGTGAAACCATGTGAACATAATGCAAACAGACTGTTCAAAACTCAAGAAGTTTCACTATTGGCTTTTTGACGTTTTTTGTTATTTTTAATAATTTCTTCCTATTATTTATGCTCCCGTTTTTCTTTGATAACTATCCCATTTTAGTTGTAAAAGAAAATTCGTTTGAAGCTTTAATAAACATTATGAAGGAGTAAAGAAACTTGCCAAATTTTTAATTCTCTCGGTTTGCCTTTGGCATACTGTT
Source organism: Rhagonycha fulva (assembly GCA_905340355.1). Taxonomy (NCBI): domain Eukaryota; kingdom Metazoa; phylum Arthropoda; class Insecta; order Coleoptera; family Cantharidae; genus Rhagonycha; species Rhagonycha fulva. The sequence continues at coordinate 12,267,259 of HG996555.1, forward strand.
CCGGAAATACTAGCATCTGCTATTCGGTTCGCTACCCTGATACAATCACCGCAGCAACTTGTACTAACTTTCAGTTCACTACTTCAAGTAAATGCTTCTTTCATTAAGTTCTAAATTTGATTGGACGTTCAACTACAAGTGCATTGCTAAAAGGAAAACTTTTAGACTTTTTACATTAGCTGAAAGACGATTGTCTGAAACTACATAGTTTAAATGAAATTTCTTTGTCGTTTTGTTCCTAGTTTAATTAGTAAGATTAAAAAATCTCATTTCCACCTTAATGATCACGGGTTAAATTTTGTAATTTAATTATGTTCACGTTAATTCATTACTACGTTCAGATTTGATTTGCACCTGTTTAACGTTATATTCAATAATGGTTTATTCAATTAATGTTGTGTCTATACAAGTTTATACAGACGTATTTTGAAATAACGAGATAGTGAATATCAGAGGTGACTCTGATTTTCTGTGCTAATTAAATTACAGTGCTGCGTCTACTTCAAGAATTCGGCACCTTTCGCGGGGGTTGCCATAGGCTATTTGGGGTTATTTAATTAACTAAACGTACTTTACTTTTCTTGATTTTTTAGATATCTTATTCTAGCATCGCGCTTAATTTAATTAAATTATTAACTTATTTTTCCTTAAACTTTAATATAATTCCTGAAAACATCAAATAAATTCCATCTAACCAACTTTATGTAATTTTAAGCAAGCAACGTATTAAAACTTTTTATGTATGTGGCAAATTTTGGTTACTAACAACGCACGAAGGTTTTTCTCATTTAAATTATTATTAGTGAGAAAACTTCACAGTTACAATGAATTTGGAATGCTCTAATTAAATTTCGCTGCGTAATCCAAACAACTTTTTCAAGTCAGACTTTCAAATTTATTTCAAAGTTTACAAATTCAAATTTTTAATTAGTTATTCAATTCCATACCTTTTTAAATTTATTTATCCAAATTATTCGGTCTACATCGTCCAATAAGATGCTTTTTCAAAATATTCTGTAGCGTGCCAAGAAAGTTTTACTTGTATTCTTATTTACCGATAGTTTGCAGGCACATTAAACCAAGAATAAGCTCATCATTTTGAAAACCAGGTTAAATACACAACTTTCTTAGTAAGCTCTACTTGCTCTTTCGCTGGGTAATCTTATAGAAATGCGTTTGATTGGTTCCTTAATTTATTATCAAATAAAATAGTTTACTAACCTAAAACAAGTCAACAATCTTTGACCGGCCGAACAACTATGGCCTTTAGGTATGGTTGAATACTCCATTCTGATCCTGAGAGCAAACAATCACATTAATGATAATTATCTGGATGATGCTTTTTATTTAAGAAAGTTGACTAAATTCAAAAACTGTATAATTTTAACCTTCCGAGTTCTGATCTTCAGGGGTTTATTTAGAACGGTTGCAATTTAATAAAATAAATGATAGTTGAGTTTATTTAGTTATCAAAAATAACTCTCTAATTGCTATTTTTAGGATGAGAAACCTAAAACATTTTATAAATCAGCTTCTATATGATTTCGGACTGATAAAAAATATATATAAATTTTTTTTTTCATTTGGAGACACTATGGATATTTTTTGTATCACTTGCGACATAATTTAGAGCATGTCAATGTAATTTTAATTACATGAAATAAAATAAAAGAATAAAAATGAAAATTATTCTTTGGTTAGTTTTCGTATGACGTTCGTTCTTTTACAATAATTCTTTGGAATGGGAAAGACCTTTTAAATATCCAAACAGAGGCTAAATTTCAAATAATCAAATATTCCACAAAGAAAAATGGGGTTATGCTACTTTAATTCAAATAGGAAAATAAAGAATACTAATTGGTTTTAATGGGAAAGAATCTCGTAGAGATAAATGAAAATATGGCTTTCGGTGGTTTGATATCAGTAAATGATTATCTTCTTAGTAGGGAGAACAACAAGGGCTGTTTACAAATTGCCAAATGTGGATAAAGAAGAAATCTTTTTGAAAATTTTGCGATCCTATGTAAGATTTGGTAATTCAGTCTCTATTTAAGCTTCGAAGCGAAAACACGTTCATTTTGAGAAAAGTTTATGAAAGTTTAGCTTGCTGAAGACCGATAGATGTCGTTCGGTAAATAAAATTTAGTAAACCAAAAAGCTTGGTGGCTAAAAAGAGAAAAGAAAGATCTAAGCTAAGCGATTGAAAGGTGCTAACGAAGATTAAACAAAGAATACGAGAAGTCTGTTCAAATAGCCTATGTGAAAAAGAAAGACGTTAATAATTAAAGGTAGCAACAAAATTATTTTTACTACGATTGTAAAAACATTAAAGTGGATTTTTGGATTAAACTAATTTTGAGTTTCAATTGTTTAAGTTTTAATTGGCTAAATTTCAATTATTTAGACACTTGGTTTTTGAAAGAACATTGAAAAGTTGTTTAGTAAATGAGTTTAACTCGTAATCTGTCACCTCTGGGAAGTGTAAATTAAGGATATAGCTGAGGTTAATAAAAAAAGTTTAGCAATGCGAAAGGTGAGGACAAGACTTCACCAATCACCACTCATCTCCTTTGTCTTCAATTAATTATATTTCAAATTTTAAATTGCTAGAAAAATATAAACAAAAGTTTTAGATAAGCGTCTCTCATAACGTGGTGCATAAATGTCTTGGGGCAATATAAAAATTATACAATATATTATTATAATATAATATTAATAATATTATTTTTTAATAATAAGTGCCTAAAAAGGAGTGTATGAAATAGACGCTCACCTTCATATCATTTGTCACAGTACACTTATGATTGCATTCTCCCTAGGTGAGACCCAAAGCAGAGCAAGCACATCAATTATGTACTTTACTCTAGAGAGCTAGAGGTGGCCATAGGTCAGCTACTCCAGCTACTTTGATAAAAAAAAATATTTATTTTTGGATTGCTTTTATTGAATTATTATAGCGGCAGAAAGCTGAGTTTGGGATCATAGAGAGATTGTGGATTAAAAGATATGCAATGGACCTAAGAGATTTTGAACTTATGTAACCTATATGGAATGTGCATCAAGGCCTATGATAGTATCCACATCATTATAGTAACAGCTTTTATGACCATTTTGAGTTTGGAAAATAGAAAAATATCACGTGAAGTTTAATCTGAAGGTTACTGTAGGTCGTCAAGTTTAATGACTTGTTATAGAGTGAAAAACAGGTGCACAAGAATGTAATAATAACTGGATGCGCAGTTGTGCAGTATACACTCGCTTCCTCTGTGGGCCAGTGATATCTTCATCAATGGAGGTATTAATATCTTCTGAGGTTATACCTAGAATAAAATCTTTGTATATATAAAGTTAAATTCAGCACAGCTTAAATTAAATAATAATATAAATCCAAGAGATTGGCTTAAGCAAAACTAAAATGTCACCCAGGTGTTACACTTAGACAATATTTCTGAAGTATCAAAATTTCAGAAAAATATCAAAAAGCTGCTATTTATGGTTTTGTTGCAGATTACCGCGTTTTAAAAAAAGGGCCACATCGAGCGTCGACTTTAAGAGATTGTCCTAACTGGTCCTTTCAGAGTACTAAACATTCGATTATGACCTTGCGTGCCATAACCTCCGAAAGTTGCATTGACATAGAGACTAAAATAAGTAAGGGTAGCCAGTTATGGTACCTTCTGGTAAAGGGCACCACCATAATGATGCAGAAAATGAAAAACTTCCTTACAAAAACGTCAACGTTTGTTTATTAATAATTAAGCAGATTTGAAGAACAATAAAATCATGAATAAAAATATAAATTTGACTTAAAATAGCTTCACAGTTAAATGTTTATCCACCGTTTTTGCCCTGCTTTCTATCTACAATTTTAAATTAAAGCAAATTTTATTTTGAAAAACTACGTTTATCGCTGTTCGCTATTAGTTACACAAATACGTGTCGGGGATTAAAAATTTTATCTGAAATGTAGCAAAACAGTTTTACATATTTTATGTGTTAGTTTGCAGATAACTTTTTATATTATAAAAGTTATCTTTTGGATCTTGTTGTTTTAATGATTAAAAAAAATGTTTACTGGAACTTTGATTGTCTTTGGAATCGAAAATGTGTTTTTGTTTGTTTTCATTCAAGAACAATAAATTTTGATATCTCGTGCATGATAATTTATATTAAACTTTACAAATTAAAAAATTTTAGCAAGGACGAAAGTAATTTGATTAGTGCATGAACCGAAAATCTCCTAGCGTGTTATCCTTAAATAAATTTTGTATCCAACTATATATAATTGAAAATAATTAATTGAACCGTATGATATGTGGTTTAAAAATTTGTCAAACCGGGTGGTTTATTTTGTAGCAAAATTTGATATCAGTCGACCAATGGTACTGCATAAACGTAAATAATCGTTTGAGTGTATTTAATCAAGTGGGTGACTGGATTTGTAAATGTAATTCGTTTGCTGGTGATTGCATTAAATGTAGCCTGTGATTTGTGTTTGTTATGTGGTGACTAGTTCATTACTAACTGTATTATGTATTTTGTAATTTAATTAGAAATATTGAATCTAGGAATTACACACGCCTGTAAATTTTAATCCATCCTACTTCAATCCAACCCTTACAGTTACTTTAATTTCGTTGTTTTAGTTATATTACAAAAATCATAATTTTTCTTTGACGGTTCTCCAATATTGACCTACACATTTAAATGGAAAACATTAACAGCGATGCGAATCCAACGTACATTTGGATGTAAAAAACGACGTTGATTTGATTTGGTAAAATAGGATTTCAAGTCTACATTGTTGGTTTATTTCTGTCTAAATTTAACTACCGATGTTATCCATTTATCCTGACAGTTAGTTGGTTTTCGAATGGTCAAAATACTAAATAAATTTTTGAACTGAAATTCAAGCTTGTAATTTTAATATCACTAATTAGTAGTCTTAAATAAAGATCCTTACACACGTGCGTAAACATGAACTGCAAACGAAGCCTTAGGTTGTTATAAATGTAAAAAGTTAAAATTGAGGAAGGAAAAATAAAAATCCTTGTTATTAAGTACCTACTTTGACTACAAAGTGTTATCTTTAATGCATTCTATTGAAGCTATGAAAATTTTTCACTTAAAATTAAAAATATTCATAGTGCTATTAGTGAAAGATTGTTCTATAATTTATTACTCTTTGAACTTTAATAAAGAAGTTATCGATTTAAAAAATCTTTCTGGAGAACTTTTATCCGTAGAAGCGTGCATTTTAAAGTACTTGCAGACACAAAAAGCTTCCGCACATGAGTGGTTTTCTCTATATTTCAAAACATCTTACTCATAATAAAACTTTTCAGAACCTTTTAAAAATTATTGTGAGCTCAACTAAAGTAATAATTCACCAACAGCGCAGCTGATTTCCGTTAGTAATATTATAATATACCTTACTACCAAAATTTATTACATATAATTTTTTTTATATTGTTCTAATTTTGTTAATAGTAATATTTCATTTTAAATGTCAGCATGAACAAAACTTTTTCGCAAATAATTTATCTGTTTGCTTACATTTCGTGTACAACAAATTTCGAATTATATTGAAAATATTTTAAGTATCAGCGGTTTTTGCCCACGATAAGTCGGCCATACCAATTATTGCCTTGTTTTAGAATCTATATACATATTATGATAGACTCTACAATCTACATTTTCGAACAGTTTACATCTGGATGAAAAGAAAATATGTGAGTGACACGTCACGTTAAATAAAAAAGTTTACTTTTTAAAACACAAGAATTATTTTAATTTTTTAGAAGAAAGTAAAAAGAATAATAAAAAAAACAGAACCAGGTTGTTGAAAGTCTCTGCTTGCTGCAGTACTCTCTTTGTCAAAGGTTTCGGTACCAAAACATAGGTAAATATTTAATGAAGATGACATTTTTTGTTCTTCGTTTTATCGTTGACTTGCTTTTATTTTCAGTTTTGGGGCGTTAAACTCAGAGTTTTCCAAGTAAAAGTTAAGTCCACACTGAAGAGTGGTTTGATTATCTTGAAACTTAGAAAAATAAGACAAACAAAATTAAAACCTTGCGTATCTAAACGACCTCGCAAAGCTGATTAATTTCAAAAATAAAACAACTTTAAGAATAATCGGAATAACACAAGCAGGATTGGTGTGTAAAACACCCCTTACACCACTTTGTGTGTATGAAGAGCTTTAGATTCAATAAATCAAGAAAAACTAAATATTAAATTTGTTTTCAAAAACGCGAAAAAGGAAAGTTTTATATAATAAAATAAACCTATTGAAAGCGCTAGTTAACTCTTCTCTATCTTTACATACATTAATCTTTGCTGTATTTATTCAATTTTAACGCCAAGTAAAATGCAGCACTAAAAATGAATTGGAATAAATTCAAAATTTATTACTTGCAGGATAATGTATAATGCACATATTATGTAGCGATGTTAGCGATGCTACTTCCTTAGGAAAATTCTTAAACGAAGCGCTTATTAAATAGTAATCTTGTTGAAATAAGAATGAGAAACTCATTTTTGTCACTACTTGCACAATTTTATTCTTATTTTTATTGAACTAGCATCATGTAGTCTCTAAATAGGTCAACGTGATACCACTTACGAATTTATTAATAAAATAATCCAGAATTGTTTACGATGATTTGGTTTAAAGTGTCCTGTTTGCGTTTGTTATATAACCAAGCACTAAATATTTTGAACAAAAATATATTTTTATTTCAAGATTAAGAGTTAGGGCGGCTACTCTGTATATATCAATGGGGATAACATAAATCGTTTGGACATCTGGTCTGCTTGAGCTTCCGGAGGGGCAATATATTAATCAAGAACCCAGCACATTTAGATGCCGCGGCATTCGACCCGTAGGACATTTTGTATTATCATTATGACAGGGTACAAAAATATATTAAATTTTGGTAATACTAGTAAAAGTTTTATTAGAAAACTTTTCATATCCTTCGTGGAATATATCAATAGTCTACATATTAAATGCACTTTATTGCACAATATACGGCAGTTTGTTTTAGGAGTTAATCTTCTACTACTTAAAACCAACTTTATGAGAACATTTAGTTGTTCAATAAAACTATAATAACCAGAACTTTTATTATCAGAGAATTGCTGAAAAATTATTAATCTAAATATGAAAATGTTTTGCTTTTTCATATTGCATATAACTTTTAAATTTTCCTCTCCCATTTTCAACTAAATTTCTTTCTTTGTAAAACGTGATCATCAGTAAAGTTAAGGGTGTAGCTAAGTCAAGGTAGTCAGGTACAGATGCATGTAAGTGAAATTACCGGATTTATTGAAAACAGACCAGCAGTCTGACGTAAATCAAACACGGATGACTATAGCGCGGGAAACCGCGGTTCAAATCCTGATTGCGTCTGAAATTTGCTGTGATCTAAAGAGTCCAATATCGATCTGTTGACTATGGGGAAGGCAACGGGAAACCATCCCATTAATATTTCCCTAGTAAAAGACCTCTTGGCTTTAGCCAGTAGGATCTTACCAGCGTCCGATATCGGATACGGTACTCTCAAAGAAGAAGAAGAATTGCAAACTTGCAGAAATTAGCTAGAACAAAGAGGCTCGCAGGATCTTCAGTAAAATTTACTTCGAATCTTCTCATAACCAAAAATTGGGTCAGAAATCATCATCGATGGATACTAAAAGGAATATTATTATGAGGAACAAAAACATAAAAAAAATAGTAACAGCTTACACAGAATTTAATCAAAGTTTTCAACGACTCGACAAAGTTTCAAAATCAACAGTTAGATCGTGCAAAGAAACTTACACGAGGTTTTACAGACAAATTTATTTCAGTTTTACTCACAGGTCAAAGATGATATTCCAATTATTTGTTGTATACAATAATTTTCCAAAGAATTTTATTTGATTTTACAATAGATAGGTTAAAAATGTGAAACGTTAATGTTTTTTAAATAAGAACATGCAAAACTTACTCGTATTTATAATCAACTTTAAGTAACTCGATTTTTCGAAGTCTGGTTGATAGTTTTGTTTTTCCTAGATTACATTAATTAACATTGAAGGGAGATGAGCTGGTAAACCGGCGCCAGAAAATCTGCCTTAACTTTGGAAGCAAATTAAAGTTTATTTAACATAAATTGAGTCCAATACCTAAAAGAAATATTAAGAAAATATTAAGAAATATCAAAAAAATCTGGTCTTATTTTGCTACTAAGTTTATAGGATTCTGTGTAAATTTGGAAAAAAGTAAAAGCCAAATCCTGTAATTGAATAGTTGCACAATCTACAAAAATCTTTTAATTAACTCAGTAATTGGTTACATACTTTGATAATTTATTTTAAATCACGAGAAAACTGAAAAGGGGCTACTCTGCTATCGGCAGTTTGAATTAAATAGAAAATGCTTTCAATTTAAGCTTTTAACTACTTCTTAAAGTTTTTATTGAATTAAAAACTCTTAAAATTCTTTCTATTATTGCAAGTTTTTCCGAACCAAATTTAGACCCCCCCCCCTTCCCGAAAGATATAACCAAACCTTGACCTAATCTAATCTAATCGTTTTCAGCATAAAATTCCCTACAATTTAAACAATTGGATTCTCATACTTTTGTACTGCCTTATTCAAACTTGTTTTCTCGTCGAGTAAGTTAACCTACTTACCATTTCATAAAATTTTACATTATTCGGAGCAAAGAAAATAAAATTCCCTATACATTATATTATGCGAATAAACATTATGGAATGTCATATAAAAATGGTTGATGAAGTCACTACTCAAAAACGTTTAAGAAGATGTTTTTATCTCAAACGATTGCTAATGGCCTACCATTTCAAAAAATATATAGTGTCGTAGTAGGGGTAAATTTAAAAATTTAGATTTTATTGTTCATTAAAAATAAATTAAAATAATATTCTTTTTGATGTCACTTTGTATTTTTTAAGCTTTTAAAATTTTCTGGAAATATATTTATGTGCATTAATAATCCTCGTTGTAGCTAACATTAATTTTAAATAGTACATTTTATTTGCTTGACGTGACAAATGAATTCCGTCAAAAAAGGATTTCGTGTCGAGAAACAAATTTGCTATTGCAATTAACTAAATTACAGTATTTCAGAAAACGTATTCATTTTTTTAAATGTTAAATAGAATTTTTTTGTGTTGAAAAATTCCGTAATGTGTAATAATTGCTTTTGTGTTGATGCATTTATGCTACTGAAATCAGCAATTTATTACCCTATATTTTTAATAAAAAAAAAACAATGTTGTTTGTTATAATATCACAATAATTGTTCACAAAGACAGATACGAAGAATAACCTACATAATTGTTTATTTTTCATATAATTCGATAAATTAGAGGTAATTTCCGAAAATATAAAGCACTAACCAACCAAAAACATTATATTATATTAAACAGGGGTTGGTACATTAAATCCATAGTCGCGTAAACAAGTGTAATATAAATTAATTTTTTCGAAAAACGCTCGAGTGATTTTTTGAAGATCCCAGATGAATTGCGAATTATATTATCGCCGTCTCGAATTGCATCCCCGTGACGCATCCACCCATTACTGACGTCATCGCAGGGGATGATGTAAAAGAAGGTTGAAGTAATTGAATTGCTAAAGCGCCTGCTGAAATTACGAACACAAAATTTTCTTAAAAATTACAACATAACTTTTCATTTAAAAATTCTATTAATCGGTTTAAACAATACATTAAATTTAGTATAATGATCACTCGAATGAATTTAAATGAAAGAACAATAATTTGTTTTGAATTTACTTTTTACTTCCGAGAGAATAATTTAGTCAAAATTTATTCAACCGTGGCTGAATCTTTTAGTGCTTTTTTATAGAATATAAAACCTCGTAGTAAATGAACAGAAAATTTAAAATGTACCGAAAGTACAATTTCTTTGATACTAATATTTGCAATACGTTTGTTGAAACGACTCGATTAAAAAAGGAGCTTTTATTTAAAAAAAAAGTTATTCAAAATCAACACGTCTTAGATAATATTTATTTAAGCAAAATTTTTGCCTGCCCTTTTTGTAATTACTTCTTGTTCAAAAAGTGTGAATTTGTGTTATATTTTTTTGTACTTAATCTAATTTATTCATATTTCAATTTTTTAGGCACAAATTATTCTATCCGAAGAGAACACTTTGTACCAAAATAATAATTTATTATAAAAACTATAATTTAATTTAAATTTTATATTTTGAGTGGGCTCACGTTAAACTCGCGATAAGAGATTAACATAGTAAATTAGTTTTTCAAGATTTCTTACTTTCATTGTGATGAATACAAATGAAAATGATGTTAATCAAAAAATTTTTTGGACGTCAGAAGATAACCAAAAATATTTCAATATTTATAATTATTTGTAAATATTTAGACTAGTCATTATAGCATCAAAAAGGGGGTGTACGCTGCAAACGATGGCGTAGAATATTTTATTTTTTAACATGTGCGAACATGTAAAAACTTAAAATTTTAGAACTTTTTTGCTCTTTCGTCTATAACTCTTATACGATGCTTTTTAGGAAAACAGTTATAATATAACAAATGAAGAACCATTGAATTCTGCGTCGAGTAAGTTCCACCATTTAATTTGGTTAAAGATATGGTCAAAAACAACGGTCAAAAACGACGATTTTTTCCAACTTTGTAAAAACTGAGATAAATTACTACTTTATGATTCAATGAAAAAATAACAATCAAAAGACTAAAAACTGTGTTTTCTATTTAATTCAAATCTTGCGTTAATTTTGGGACACCCTTTATATATGCGGCTACAGCGCCAGCGTTGAAATGGGTATTTTAAAGCAAAAACTTAGAAAACAAAAAGAAAAGGAAAATCTCGGGTTATAGGGGGATGTAATAAAAGTTAGTATTCAATTTTTGAAGAACTCATGCCATTCACCATCTTTTTTGTAATTCAAAAATTTCCAGCTTGGTTACGAGTCTTTAGAATTTCTTCTTCTACACTTTCCGTATTAGGCATTTTAATTCTTGTTACGGTTCCCATTCCTCTTCCTCGTTCTCTTCCTCTGTCTACCTAGGCTTCTTTTTCCTCCTGGTTTGTACTTGTAAATCTTTAAGGGAAGTCTTCAGAATTAATTAATTAAATTCAAAACTAGTCGACGTACCCGTTTATTTGGTTTTATTACATCCCTTCACCACCAGTCCACTACTGACCAGCAGTCTGGCGTAAAGACCAGCAGTCTGGCGTAAATCAAACACGGATAGACTAGAGAGCGGGAAACCGCGGTTCTAATCCTGGTTGCGTCGGATATGTGCTGATGTGATCTCAAGTTGCATTACTTAGACCACACTGTTATCAATTATTGTGATCTAAAAAGTCCAAATCAGGACACAGCCCGAGATTCAACTTTTCTTATAACATTTTTGGGGTAAAAAAGTTTTTTACATTATAAAACAAAAGTTGTAGAGCGCCAAATTCTTCATCCAATGACTACCAAAATTTTTAAATTTGGTCAAGTACTACATTTCTTAAAATTGGTAATTTTCTAATATTCGGTAATTGGCATAATGAAAGTACCTATGAGTTACTACACAGTTGTTCTTGCTTTAGTGTCATCAAATAATTATCTAAAACAAAAATGTTAATATGGGTGAACTCGGGAAAACTTTTGGCCTCCAAAAAGCCTACAAAATTTAAGACTTTTTTGCTTTACCGCCTGTAACTCATAAACGGTATAAAAACGGTTTTTATAGCTAAAAAGTTACAACAAAATATATTAAAGTTTTAAAGTTTAAAAAGTAAAAAATATTTTAAGTTTTGGGTAGAATGACTACCGCAACTTAACAATTCTGTCAAGTGGTGTGGTTGGAGAATCACGGTCAAAAAGTGACAATTTTTTCTAACTTTGTGAAAAACTGAAATATAATACTACATAATGAGTCTGCAATTTGGAATTAAGTACCAACTCTAAAATAAAACTTATAATTCATATGTGTATGAAAGTAAGGAGTCGTGAAGACATGTCATTAAGACAATGTACTAAATGTGTTGAGGATAAACCATCAATCAAGAGTCGTGACTTTTCCAAAGTCACCGTAATGAAGCTTAACCAACTTCCGGGAGAATGTACACATTTGAAGATGAATCAATTATAACCAGACCACAACAACGACAGACATGTTTCGATCTTATTAGATCTCATCAGTGACGTATAGTTGTAATCAATTATATCAATCAATTATAGCCAGATTACGATGTGTTACGATAGAAAACCTCAAAATATCTACTTCTGCACTATCTTCTGCACTGCACTATCTTCTGGCACTGTTTTAAAAACCGCCATTACAAAACAGTTAAAAAAAAGATTTAAAAAAATCTTTTACTTACTAACTCGCGACCTACTTAATGTCACCCTTTGCAGAAGGAGCCATGCGGAAAGAAACAATTCTTCTTTTGCAACTGTTGCCAAGAGCTACTCTTCTATTTTAAAAAGACACTATGGATCTACGAATGTTGCCGTTGTGTTTGACAGGCACCTAGCTCAGAGTATGACCAAAAGATTCAATCTTTAAAATTAATACAATAATTTATAACCAAGTTGCACAGGAAAAGTTTTTGACCAATTTGCAAAATAAAAATAGTTTTATTTAAAACGTGTTATAGTTGACCTTATATTTGAATAATAGAAATGGATGGATTTTGATATTCCTACTACTTTAGCTAGAAATTTTAATACGTATGAGCCACATTTTACTAAAACTTTTGATTTTTTTGAATTACTAAACTCACCCTTACCACTTCTAACTTGAAAATCTTAAATGACTCTTTACCCTTTCCAATATGTTAAATCGAAGCTATAAAAAATTTACATTTCTACACAAGAAATTTTAATCTGCCGATTCGTTTTCAGGAGTAGAGTTACAAAAAATATTTTTTAAAGAAGGAATGTCTTATTCTAAATATTTTGTATCGTTTTCACAAAAAAGATATGAAAAAAAGTTAAAAGCGATCGCTTTGTTTTCGAAATACTTATTGCAAAAAGAATTTGAGAAAATATTATAAAATACTTTTAGTACTTGACCAATTTCTATTTTCTTTGTACCAAACAAAATAAAGGTAAATTGATACTTAGTTTATTTCGTTTGACAGAAATTTTCTGAACAAAATATAATATTAATTTAAAATTTAAAAATTGTTGAGTAAACTTATAATATTTTAGAGTTTCCAGCTGATGTTTTGTTAATTTAATCAGAAAAATGTATTAATAATAATTAAGTATAATTTTGGATAACCAAACAATTTTTAAATAATATTAATCGCAAAAATTAAAAACTTACATATTTAAAAAAATTACTTGTTTTAAAAAATTACATTTTAAAATAAATAAGAACGAAAAGGCAGATTTACATTTTTATAGTTTTCCTTGGAATGATTAGAAAGGGTAAATAACATAAATTTTTCAAGTTGTAAGTGATTGGGGAAGGGGGAGACTTACTTTTCAAGTATTAATATCTAACACCTAATTTATTTCTAAATTCACTTAGATTATTATGAAATACTTTTGTGATCAAATTACTTTTAATTAAAAAAAAAAAGTAATTGATTATGAAAGCTCAATGTTCATATAAATGATTGGCGAAATCGAAACTGTTGTTTTATACTTTGTTTTCTGTTGTAATTCAGGTATAATTGTATTTTATTCGTTTGAAGTTTCCGCAAATTTCATTTTTTTGTATACGCTCGCTTTATTTTACAGCTTACCAAAATGTTTAATCAAAAGCAAAATTGTTAGACTTACAAGTTTGACAGCATAGAAACTTTAAGCTTGCGTAACTTATTTAAAAAAATGAAAAGGTTAGAAAATCGATATCTGAAAATTTTCTATTCCACAAAGAAAATATTGCTAATTTTCATTTTGTATTTAAGTTATTTAGCGAATAGAAAATAATTGCTGATAAAACAACGTGCAAAAGTTTACACGTCATTAAATAGTTTCATTCAAAGTTCATCTTTTTATTTTCACATTTACACAGTAATCTTACGTTTTATTGGCGGTTGTAAAATTTTATTATCTATTTTAATTTGAGTTTATACTGTTTTCAGTTTTACAAAATTTTAAGTACAAAGTACCTCGACACTTTGAAAACTTTACGTGGATAGTTCGCATCTACAATTTTAACACGTCGGCTATTCGTCCATTTACAATCTTTTAAAACCTGAAATGTAGTGTGTTCTACCAAATGCAATTTCTACCCCATATCTACACATGAATTACTATAATAAAAGTATTATTGAAGCTCCGACGTCCATTTCATCTGGAAATTCAATGTAGGATCCAGCAGCATTATTTGAGCTAAAAGCTGCAATAAAGATTCACATTTAAGAAAATTCAAGAACTAACACGTACACCTACTTAGAGATAAAAAATTAATGATTTGCTTGTTCAATTTACAATTCAAAAAGGAACAAGAATTGTACGAGGGTCGTCCAAAAAGTAACTATTTAAAAATATGGTCTTCTAAGTCAAACCACAATTATTTATTATTGAGCTATCTAATACATCGCTCATTATATAAAATCATTTGATACCACATAATACCATCCAACCAGGTGCGGAAGAAAAAAATACTTGAAAGAAAAGATTGTTTGCTTTCTTATCCCTAAGGTTTTATTGTTTAGTTTGGCAGGTAAAACCTTTATTTATATATTGAATGGTTTAAGAAAAGCTAATACGACCTGACATTATTTGATATTTCGCATCTGCCGTTTTGTTAACTTCAATATTTGGACTACAACGTTCAAATACTTTTAAAGTTTAATTACCGTGAAATATTGTAATATTGGTAGCAAAAATTTTCCCCTTATCCTGTTATGAATAAACACTCGTCTCGAGATGAAAATATTTCTAGCGAAGTTAAATGTATAACGTGCTTTGTGAGGAAGTTAAAATTTTCGGGATTGCCTTGGTAAATAGGAATGTGATTTGGTATTTTAATTTACTTAAAAAATAAAAAAATTACTTTCGCTTTAAAATATAAAAAATTGCAGCCGATTTATGTTACCTTGGTAATATTTTAGATTTTATTAGCTTCGCTATGTTTTATTACTCCTTCACCAACCGAAGAGTGTTGGAAAAAAAGGAGAGTACAAGCTTTTATTTTGAAAACCCTAATAAAATGATTTTCATACATCACCGATATGTTCCTTCCTGAAAAAAACAACTCGACTGAAAGCTGACGAATCGTTTATTTTATTCTTGCACGTTAAAATAATATTTTTATATCTAAAAAAAGATACGATAATAACAATTATACTTTAAAAATCATTCCTTAGATATTTGGTTTTCCATTCGTCTACGGAAATGAAAATTTTAATAAGAACCAACTAAAGCACTAACGATGAATTTTAAACCTCCACATCATAAACTCCATTGTCTCATTTGGCGTCTGCGGAACATATATTATGCTCTAATAGATTACAAAGCACTTGCTAATTACAAAATACACTTTCAGCGAGACCATTTTATACTTCAGGAGCATCCATTCACGCTTCACGATTCAAGAATTTTTAGCATCTCCTGGATTGAGAATTTTATCGAGCGCATGCTTTTCATTTTTATTAGCTTGTTAGTTTTTGGACAAATTTATCACAAATATTTTGTCGCAAAATTTTGAGGTTAAATGTTTTTGTGCCGTTTAAAGTTGGGCCACTTAAACTAATGAAACAAGTTGGGCAAGAAGGCGTTCGTGTTACAAGAACAAGTGACCTCTAATGATGCAACTTGCAGAGTTTTAATTCGGGAAATCAAGCAAGTTGTGTGAGGGAGAGAATTACTGCTTCTGTGGTTCTCTATTTAACCAGAAATTTATTGCCGAAAATTAAATGTGTGTTGTTGAATTCGGTTAGAATTCAATGGCTCGTTGGAAAATTTATGAGATTGTGGTGACTATAAATGAAAAAAAATTAAATTCGGGCACATAACTGAAAAAATTATCTGACAATATTAAAAGTTTGTTCAATTAGACATAAATAGCGGTCAACAAAAATAATTATGTGTATCAGTGGGGCAAAAATATAATACTAGGGTCAGCGTGTACATAGCCATGTAGTAAGTATAAATAAGCTCAGTTTACAAAATGTTTACATAGCTTCTGTTTGCTAACACACAACACAATGACACCGGAAGTGTATCATCGGTCCGACTTAAAGGACCTTTTGATGGAACGTATTCTGTTTTCCAATAAATAATTCAATATTAAAATCAAAAAATTACAAACTTTACTTTTAAATTCTACCTCTATTTTAAAAAAAAAATTTAATAAGAACAAATTACTTTTCGAGTTGTTAATGAGAAAAATCGAAATACTTTTTGTATCCACATGTGACCAATTCACAACTTCAATATAATTTTGTGTAAAAATATCTCTAGGGTAAAAAGAAAAACACCTTTTGAAAGTTCAAAATTAAATGTGTGTAAAAGGTTAAAAAGGATAAATTGGGTTCAGAAAAAAATGGGCTTTTCATGTTAAAAATATTTTCACTAAAAATAAAACATTGATGATAAAATATTCTGAAAGTAATGTATTAACGGTGGTAGAAACTTAATTAGCACCAGTAATGAGAATGTAAACTCTGATTTAATAATAGGTAGTTATTCCGTTAGATTTAATTAATAATCACCAAGTAGTTAGTCGCTAAAATTAATTACCCAATGTGGTTGCTTTGTACATAAAGTGAACGTACGTACACCAAATACGTAATAGATGTATTTTAATTAATTAATCTTAACTATTTAAGAAAAATTTATTTAGTAACAAAAAAAATTATAATAATATAATCTAATTATATTCTATAGTAAAATCAAGTAAAAAAACGATAGCTTTCAATACACCCAATCAAGAAAACAATAAACAACGTAATAATGTTTAGTTTTGTGTTAAACTATTATAATAAATAATAACAATAGTCCCAGCAAAAAATATTTTTAGCTTTCATAGAATTCGGAACAGATAACATTTGGCAAACATGTATTTAGTAAGTAGCATTTGTAAATTAGAACTTGATTTAGGACTTCAGCTTCTTCAATTAGGCTTTTGTCTAGATTAAAAGTAAAGAACACAATTTTTTTTAATAATGTTTAATCTCCCTTATTATCAAATTAGGGTCTCTATTTGCGTCGCCTTGATTTAAGTTCCATATAAACACAAAAATCTAATCGGCATTGGTGTGATTCAATTTGCGTCGTTTAGTATAAACTTAAACTGGTTTAAGATCAAAATCGCTCAAACGGATATTTTCAGGACATCAAGGTAGGACTTGCCCAAAATATTCTTGAGTTAACCTGGAGATAAATTTAGGATTACTTTTCCTCAAGGGCTCTCAATATATCGCACTGTCACAATCCTCGAATTTCCCGACTAGCTATGATTATTTTTACTTAATTTCTTTGTTAAACTAACTTTTTCAAACTTTCAAACATAAGCCGAACGATACCTTATCAAAAATGGAAAAAAAACTTTTAATATATTTATAGCCCTAATTTTATGATTACGCATATAAAAATCAATTACAATAGGAAAATAAATTATTTTAATGTACCTTGAAAATGAAGTAAACCGATACGCCACTGCGTTCTCGCAGGTTGGGACACAAAAAAGAAAATCTTGTTACCAATTTGGTGATATTTGGCTTGCTCAGGGACGTGCAAAAGAGGGGGATGGAAGAGGAGCTTTCCCCCTTCCAATGTTGTAGAAAGTTGGCAAAAAGTTGACAAAAACGTCCAAAAGTTGGTCAATTTGGCAATTTTTTATGTCTAAATATACAAAAAGTGGCAAAACTTCGCAATTTAAAATTAATTCAGTTGGCAAATTTGCAAATTTGAAATTTCTCCCCCCCCCCCCAAAAAAAGTTGATTGCGCACGTCCCTGGGCTTGCTCCAGTATTCATGTAAAAAAACTAAGTTTTTTTTAACTTTTCTATTTTTATGTTATACAAAATTATTATATTTAAAATATTCATTTTTAAATATTCTAGAAGTCATTTATTCCATTAAAAAAATTACATTATAAATTTCGAATGGACCAAAATAAAAACACTATCCAGATCACCAATGAATCGATTCCTCTCAAAATCCTATTGGGATTTTAAGAAACCATAAAGAAAATTACTTTGAAAAACTCTTAGGAGAAAATTTCTTGTTTGTTCTTCCCAAGATGGCAAACACAAAGACCCCTTATATCATTCATTAAGTTATCATCATCACTTCCTTCACGGGTTAAGTCGTTGACCTGTTCCGGCCCATCTCTTCCTCGGTCTTCCCACGTCTCTGCGTCCTTGCGGTTGGTATTCATAGGCTTGTCAGGAAATTCTATAGTTTTCCATTCTTTGGAGGTGTTCTTCCCATTTTGATTGATTTACTACTATTCTATCGTTCAAGTTGAAGACCTGCAGATCATCTCGTATGTGGTCGTTTCTTATTCGGTCTGTTTTTTGAACATTTTTAACCCTTCTAAGAAACTTTATTTCAACGGATTGGATTTGAGTTTTTTGTTTTGTGGTGATAACCCATACTTCGCTGCCATATAGTAATGTCGGCACAGCTGTCGTCTTGTACAGTTTTATTTGGTTTTCCGTTCTGGATTTATTTTTCAGGACTTTTCTGATTGTGCATGCCACATATGTATTGGAAGCGGTTTAATTTATTTTGTATATCGTTACTATAATCGTAACTAATATCACAACCGAGGTATTGGAAGTGTCGAACTTGTTCTATCGGTTCACCATTTATTATTATCTTACATCTTATTGTATCTTTTCCTAGAAACTTTTTCATTAAGTTATTAACCATTAATTTATTATTATGCAATCTTAATAACATACTGGCATTTGATTGCATTGATTTTTAAGGGATGTGCTTTAATTCTATTATTTTGCAGTGATGGGATTCAACTCTATCCAGATTTTGTGTATAAAAACTACCCATATGACTGCAATAATTAGACTTGGAGTGACTCGTACAGAATTATTATGATTATTATTTGTAGCATTACATTCTACTATAGAATAGAGCTGTCCTTTACAGACTTACAAAATCCATTTGATGAGATAGATTAATGTTCATAAATACATCTCATCATATCTCATCACAGATCACGATGTGTTGTAGCTTCATGTATGATTTCCCTCCATACCGTGCGATTTTTTACTATTTGAGCCCAATCTCTCACACTCATCTTTTCAAGGTCTCTTTCTACTCCATCCTTCCATCTCAATCTTGGCCTTCCTCTCGCTCTCTCATATATTTCCTCATGACTTCGCATCTCTTTAACAATTACTTTAATTTTTCCAGGTCTCAAAAACGTTTTTATACTCGTTTTCCACGTCGCTATTTTAAATGTTTCTTTCTTTTTACTTCTTCATTCTTCACACTTCAATTATCTCCATTCCATGCCTTATCCTTGTAGGTATAACACCTAGCTTCCCTTTATGAAGTCCCTGTCTGGGAAGGTCCAGGTACTCCTCCCTCCAACTGCGTTAGTTTTTGTATGTTGTTCTGGGCCATTTTTAAGGTTCAGAACATTATCATTTTTATGCCAGTTATACACTTTGTTCTGTTTAATCATTTTTTGATAGTCAAGCTTTACTTTCTCTCCTTTTCTCATTTCTATCTTAGTCAAGGACCATATTTGATTTTGTATTTCATTTTCCTTGCTGATAGTCATGCCGTGTTCAACATAGATGGTAGTACCCTTAAGTTTATTTTTGATTTCCATTATCAACCGCTTCTGTGTGTTGTTTTACAATTTGGCCACAATTACTTGTTTTTCAATTACTCTTCCCACTTTAAATGAGTCAACGACATCAATATGTATCTGGAACCTATTATTCAGGTATTCCTCCAACTGCCCAGTGTTAGCATCAAAAAGAGGATTCATGTTGGGGAGCTTTTGGCCTAGCAAGGCCAGTATTAGTGGCACACCGCCCTCTAAAGTACTCGAGTTCGTCCTGAGTTTGGGGTGGCTTGAGGAATAGGAGGTAGGTGGGCTACTAACATCGGAGGTAACACAATGGGTCCGTTTATGTGGCCTGAGTGCATGTGAACCGTGGTTTGCCCTCTACATTCAATCCAGAATCTAGATATTCCTCTACTTTTTCTGGTATTAAAACTCCATCTATTTGAAGATTTTTTATTATTAGGTTATCCAATTTTTTCTCCTTCTCATTTTTTTCAAGCTGCTCTTCAAGGAAGTTTATTCTTTTATTCTGTTTATTTGTATTCTCCACCAAATTTCCAATCACTTGTTCCATTTCTTCAACTTTAGGTTTCCAGCTTGTTTCCATCTTAACTAGTTTATCCTTTATTTTCGCATGTGAAAACCCTTAAATAATTAACCCACATAAAAATAAGCAGAAAAATAAGCAGCAAAGCTAAGTTGTCCAAAAACATTAAATGTTTAGGCCAATAATAAATAATAATTGTCCTATTTTCAAAGGCAAGTAAAACGTAATCGTAAAATTAACATTATAGCTAAATCCTTATAAATTTTTGAATTGTAGCACTTAAAAACATAACTGAAAAAATCTTCCCACAAGTTTAAAATTTAACATAAACGAATTTGTCTTACCATCCTGGTAAACTTTAAGCTTGCAATCAAATTACAGGTCCTTAGGACCAATTTATCTAAACAGTAGTTTTTCTAAAAATACTGCAATCAAATTTCATGAAAATGCCTAGCTCTTCTTTTAATAATTAATAATTTTAATTAAACCTTTTTATAATTTATAATAAGAATAAATTGATTTGATGATAAAAGCAAATAATTTAAGTAAGTATATCGCTTTATTGTATTATTAAAACCTTTAATTTTAAAAATTTTTATTTTAATAATTAATAATGAGTTTCGACATCTAAGTTTAATTTATTGTGTGCAACCCCAACCCCGCTTTTATTTTTCTATGGTTAAATATATTAAATTAAAGGACCAATAGTAGGTCTGAGAGTGCCAAAAGACAATTACCCACATGCCAAATAAAGCAGTTCTTCCAAACCCAAAGTTTATTTGGGTCGAATTTAGCGCCCATTTAAAAATGTTAGTTATTACTTTTTTACATAGAATTTTCCAAACAGGAGTAGGTAAACAAGAGGTCTAAATTTCGAAAATTTTTTCCGAAACATTTGTCATTGGGTAACTACGTATGTTGAAATTTCTTAAGTATTAAATCCTCTGCCTACTCAACGTTAACGCCGAGGAAAGTGGATGACATAAAAGGAGGAATATTTAACAATGGGGGTTAATTATAATAAGAATAAGAAAGAACTTTGTTTAGTAGTAGTTTTTCCTTTGTATTCAACTAAAGAATGAACGTAAAGTCATTCATTGTATATTATGTAAATATCCTAGCATTATCGAAAAATTTGATTAAATTAGTGATTTTCAACCAATCAACCGAGTTCATTGCTATTTGCAATGCTTATTTTTTTCAGTGTACAAATCGCCAATTTGGTTTCGACTGACCACTCCAATCTACCGTAGATAACTAACAAAAAAGAATTTAGCTTAAATGACAGTTTCTAAAAGTTAAAGTATTTTACCAATCGATTGTAAATCGGGTTAAAAGTTAACCTTTTACTTGCCCCCTTAGTTGATTTCCGTCCTTATAGCTCATATGAAAATTAATGGTTATGAGCTTTTAAACTGGATGTTAACTGAATTGGAATAGATCCGGTGGAACTAGTAACGCTTAAAACTTAACGTGCTTACTTGTTTGACCATACTTAAAATAAAATACATAAGCATATTAGGAGCCATTCAGACAGGGTTAATTAGAATACTGTTATTAGCTTCAATGAGCTAATTATTTTTAAAATATTTCGTAGCTATGTATTGTGTCACTAGCATTTCTGTACAATTTATAAATTTATTGGAACCTAAATTAACAAAATAGATACCCGCAGAATCCAATCTTATATGCGGGTTTCTTCAAGAAATAATAATAAATATCAAGTTATTGATTTCCTAAAATGTAGGATGACATGACAATGAAACAGAATTAGTGTCACTTCTTAACAATATAAAAATTTATCGAGTGTTAACGAGTTCTTTTAACTCGATACAAGTTGTCCTAACACTTCATTGTATGTTTATCTATAGCTTTCCGTAGTCGGTAGTAATTAGATTACAAGTGGCAGCCATTTAGATTATACAAGTGTTAACTAAAATTCTAATTCTGTTAATTTACTTCGCCGTTAATTATTGACATTTAGTAGATAGTACTTCATATCCAAAATAAATTCTAATTCTGAGACATTTTAAAAATACGATTTTCTTGTTTTGTGTTCAAAATTAGTAGTTTTAGGAATGTCAACTACTTTTTAGTAACATGGTGGCTTTTAATGCTACGATAAAACCGTAGGATCGAACAAGAGCAGTGACCACTCAATTAACTAGCAAATACGGTCCACCGCACGCGACGTCGTAAATCAAAAGAAATTTTAAAACAAATGTTGCAGGGATAATTCGATATTTAAATCAGACCTGCAAACCAAACTTTCCTACATATAAAATTTATTTACTTTCATCGAAGTTATTTTTGAAAGTTTTCCGAGCCTATTCAGCTAATAAGTCCAACAATATAATATTGGAGTGGAGCTTTTTAATATATACGAATAGTTTCAGAATACTTTTTTTCAAAACAAAAAGAATAATAGAAAATTGCTAAAAACCTTCAAACAAACGACAGATGAAATTCCGGTTTGACGTCCTGGGGCGGAAGAAGAATCAAAACATGTCTGAAAAACTGGGGTAGCAAGACAACTCTTACATAAAATGCCACTTTACTACACTTTTTTTTAAATGCTACAATTCTGTTTTCGTACTCATTTCCAAGAATTGTGTAACAACAATTATTACTGATTTCAGTTTTACATTATCGCTTAATTGCATTTTTAATTACTTCAGAAAATTGTCATCAATTTCCGATTAAATTTTATCTAAAAGGGGCAACTCTAATTACTACTGTATTGTTTTATTCTACACTTTTTCTATAGCCGATAAATATAATGAATGTTATCGTTAGACAATTCTTTGTGCTGCGAAAATATAAATTGTTGTTGTCACTAGATAACAATTTGCTGATTTTGTAAAAGCTAAAATAAAATCAATCAATTATTTGCACACAATTAAACACAACCTTCTATTTTGTAAAAGGTTGCTGAATATCTATTTTACTTGCGAAAAGTTAAAGTTAATTAATCTAATTTAGTTCACTTTCTATGAACTTTGCTGTGATGAGCTATTAATTTGTTTAAAAATCTTTTAAGCAGATATTTCAAATTAAACAAACTGCTAATCCATTTCGGGCTCAAGGAATTTTAGTTTAATTAAAAGACCATACTTTGGTGTAGTGGTAGGGAGAATCGTTTGTCAGGATATTTTTTAAACTGCAATCTTCTAAATTTATGCGTCATACAAGTTAACTTGCAACAGCTATCACTGAACCATTTTTTAAATTTTTGTCTGATTTTGTTAATATTTAAACCACAAATATTCTGTTTATGTTATGCAAGTTCTTCTTTTATAATAGTATTTTATGTATCTCTGCGGATGTTTCGCCTGAAAGGGTTGGTAATTCTTTTTCTTAAGTACAAAATATATCGATTTAATTCTTTCATTGCAACTTCCGCATATATCGCTTTAGGAGTTTTAGTAATAGTTTAGCATCCTAGTTTAACCGGAAGTAATGTTAAAATTACTAAAAAGTAGAACCTGCTACATAATACGATTTTTAATTACGTAAGTCGACAAACTTTAACATTTTCTTTGACACTTCAACTTTGTTAGATAGACATTTTAAAGTCTTTAGTGCAGTTAAATCTAATTCGTCAGCAAAATTAACCCCTCGCATTAGGGTTTTGAAGAACAGTTACGGATTTACTACAGCATTATGTAAAAAACACCAAGGAATATTCCTTAAAATTATAAAGTTACCTCGAAAATGTGAAAAGATTTTGTAGCAATTCCAAATCTTGCTGCAAAATTTGTACAGTAAAAAAATTGAGTTGTGTTTGAAATAAAATTATCTTGATATAAATTAAAAAAGTGCAAACTGTTTTACGTTCATTCTCTATATCTACTTGTTTTTGGCATGAAAATCATGCTCATTTTGCTCACTCGTAGTAAGTGTGACTTGTTTCTCAGTACTTGATCGATTACACAGATTTTTTGTCACTTATTTTACCTGGTTTTAAAGATTTATCTCTTGGCATGCTGCCATCCATCCATCCCTGTATTATCATTTATCAGTTACTCTAAATTTCTTCTTCTTTTTTTAGGAACTTCCTTAAGCGCCATTTTTGTTTGAATTTGTTATTTAAATTATAATAATAAAATTATTAACGTGTATTCAAATAAGATTAGTTTCTTTTAACCACCCCGTATAATTGTACGATATAAATAATTTAGTAAATTTAACCCCTCAATTTTCTCATAGAAACAGCCCCGCATAGAAATTTATATAATTACTGTAAAAATGTTTTTAATTAGTAAAAATCTTATATACTTAACACTCATTTGGAAAACAAGTAAAAATTAACTATGAAAACTAATTAAAAAGTTTTAAATTAAACAACTCACAGTGGAATAGGTTTAAATATTAGTTGTTCAAAAAGTAACAACAAAAAGTAAGTAATTAAAAATTAATAGTTTTTATCACAAATTGAGCTAAAAGAAGAAAATTGAACCTAAAGTATATGATGTATTCTAAAAACAAAATTTATAACAAATTACAGGTTTTAAAATATTTCCATAATCAAGTCCTTAAATTTATTCTGTAGTAACAAACATAGAAATACCCCACTAATTGTCGCTTATAATCCAAGTCGATGTTTCAAAATAAAATACAATATTGCATACACTGAAAAAATTCAGTTATAAAGCTTCTGTAGAAAATTGTAGTAAAAGTATTTAAATTTATTTAATAAAAATTTCTAGCGATTTGATTGGCGCAGTTATTACTTCTTCTTTAAGTGATTATTTAATTCCGGATGTTTCGGATAATTCCGGAGATCCTCCTAGCTATAAGCCAAGAAGATTTTACTAAGAAAATGTTAATGGGGTCGTTTTTCTTTGCCTTTCCAATAGTCCACAGATCGATCTTAGACTTTTTAGATCACAGCACATATCCGACGTAATCAGGATTAAAGCCGCAATTTTCTGATCTCTATAGTCTATCCTTATTTGATTTACGCTAGACTCAAATATTAAAATATTTACTGTTACAAAAAATATTACACAATGTTTCAAATATAAACCTTCTAAAATTTGTAAAACTACGCTATACAAAAATGTTTTTTAATATTACTACAAAATTATATGTTTATTCAATTTATTTACGTCATTTTTGCACGGTAGTATTAAAAACTACTTTGCCAACCAACCCCAGGCTACCACAGAGAAATGCTTTTGATTTTCAGTCCTATATGAATATTTTAATTAAAATCACATTTACGTTTATAGCTTAAATGCACAGTGAAAAGTTGTTCATAATAAAAGAATTTAATTTATTAGTTTTAATAATATTTGGGTATTATCAGTATTACGTACCTGATTTGTTCCATCTTCCATCTGAGAGAATCCCTAATGATCAAATATTTTGCAGTAAGTCAATAAATCAATTAATGATTATTAAGGACCCTTTAGATGGAATTTTACGAATCGGTTACACTTATTATGTATTATATATTCACGCATGTAACTCAAATATCCCGGAAGACGAATGGATTAGCACGCCGAAGCCGTCAGATAACATACTGATAGCAAATATGAAGGAGAAGTACCTGAATGAAGAAATAAATATTACACAAAATGACGTGGACAAAAGACTAAAAAACAAAAATTTGCAGGGAACAGATCTTATCACCAACAAAATAATTAAGTATGGGGGTAGACCAACTTCAGAATATTATGGCAGTGATGGGGCGGTTTTCAGAAAAGAAATTTACACCGTTCCTCGCACGTTCTTCTTCCACACCAAGCAAAGCAATTATTGTTTGTCATCACTGCCATAATATTATGAGTTTTAGTCTACTGCACTATCAAAAAAACTCAAAAAACTGTTCCAAAAAATAATAACATCTGAAAATATACCCGAAAAATGGCATATAAGCACTGTACCCATACTAAAGAAGAGGTCAAAGAAGGACCCAGAGGAATAATCCCATTGAGCAGCGTGTACAAGTTATTCACAAAGATTCCCTCTCAGAGAGTGACGGAAACAACCAGAATAAGTGATCAACAGCAAGGTTTCCGCCAAAATAGATCTACCAACAATGGAATATTTATAATACTCAAACGATAAAAGAATCAATTGAAAATGACAAGCCACTATTCCTTTGTTTTGTTGTACTAATAACCCTGCATAATAACAAGGTCAATAGAAAAATAATTGGTATAATTAAAGTATTAAACACGACCATAAAAACAAGAATAAAAGTGCAGATACCCTTATTAAAGAGGTGCCAATTGCAACTGGAATCAGACAGGGTAAAATATTGAGGACCACATTACTTAACATGATTATTTAGCAGATTATTAGATGCATCAAAGACACTGACTTTGGCTTTGAGGTAAGAGTTAGCAAAATCCAGATAATGTGCTATGTAGATGACGTGGTCCTAAAAAATGAAGATGATCTACAGCAACTCCTGCTTTGACTCAATAATCAAAACATTTAGTTTGCGGATATTCACCCCAGAAACAAAATCTATGGTTATCTTAGAACTCCCATATCAAAAACCTATTGAGCAGGTTAAAAAATTCACATACTTTGGGATGAATATAAGATATAACTATGATCTCAGGTTGTTTACAATACATCAGATGGATGTATTGTATACAACAAGCACATATGAATTAAGAGTAAAACAAGGATATACAAAACATTAGCAAGACCAATTCTGACATACACAGCAGAGATTAAGACCGCAATATCAAGAACAAAGCAGATAATGAGATCCACAGAAGTTAAAATACCGATAACGATAGTAGGAGTAACTCGTGAAAGATGCAAAATAAAGAATATTGTCAGATAGCCCAGAACAAGAAAAAGGTTGTAGAGATTATGTAGAGAAAAATAGTAATGACGCGACTACCAGGAAACCTCTCGGAAGATCTCCAAAAAGATGAAAGGACAGCTAAACGTCTGAATCTTATCAGGAGGGCAATACTGTGGGTAATTAACATGGTCGATCCCCAACAACAGAAGAAGAAGAAAAGCAATACACTTAGAAAAATATTTACTTTATCAATCATTTTGGTATTTTCTGAATTATTATTTGAGCTATTTAACAAATTAAATCATTTGCAAATCTTTGATTTAAAAAAAATTATGATCATTCATGTTCAGTTTATCGGAAGTATTACGGTCATTATAAATGGACACTAATGAAATGACTATTAAAACTTGTAGTGGGACAATGATTTAAGTTCATATTCCGATCCATTGATAACGCAAACAAATTTGCATTTGGAACACTACAATCACAATGATTGTTCCAGCAGATGTTTTTATTTAATGTTATACGAGTAAGTATTACATATGGGGCATTCCACACCAAATCGACCACTTTTGAACCCGACCCTTTTTAATATCTCATCAACAACAATTCTGTGAATTTTATCAAAATTTTTTACTCGACCTAAAAAAAGTTACGAATTTTTAGAAAAACTGCTGTTTTTTTTTCAAACGATCGTAACTATTTCAAAAATTGACTAATCGGAACGTTTTTTTTTGGTTTTGTTTGTCTTTAAACGTACTTTTTAGGAACAAATACAAAAAAAATATTGAAAATTAGATTCTACAAAATTATTCATTTTTTCGGAGAAAATCATTGATTTTTCAAATTTCGACACTTTTGATTTTTGATTTTTTTATTTCAAAAACACTCTGATTTATTCCGCGTATAACAACGCAAACCCCATAATGGTCCGACATTTCTTTCTATTTCTTTTGTTTAATTGAAAAATATTATTTGCGTAAAAATAAAACAAAATATTTTTTAATTAAACAAAAAAAATAGAAAAAAATTTCGGCCCATTATGGGGTTTGCGTTGTTATACGCGGAATAAATCAGAGTTGTTTTTGAAATAAAAAAATCAAAAATCAAAAATGGAAAAATTTTAAAAATTAATGATTTTCTCCGAAAAAATAAAAAATTTTGTAGAATCCAAGTTTTAATATTTTTTTGTATTTTTTCCTGAAAAATACGTTTAAAGACAAATAAAAACAAAAAAAAGAACGTTTTGATTAGTCAATTTTTAAAAAAGTTTCGATCGTTTGAAGAAAAGAAACATCAGTTTTTCTAAAAATTCTTAACTTTGTAAACAATTTTGAAAAAATTTTCAGAACTGTTTTTGATAGGATAGTATAATACGTAAAATCAGTTGTGTAATTTATTTCAAAATTTTTTACAAAGTTAAAATTTCAGAAAAACTGATGTTTTTTTTCCTCAAACAATCGTAACTATTTCAAAAATTGACTAATCAAAACGTTCTTTTTTTTGTTTTTGTTCGTCTTTAAACGTACTTTTCAGGAAAAAATACAAAAAAAATATTCAAACTTGGATTCTACAAAATTTTTTATTTTTTCGGAGAAAATCATTGATTTTTCAAATTTGTCCACTTTTGAGTTTTAATTTTTTTATTTCAAAAGAAACTCTTATATATTTCTCGTATAACAACGCAAATCCCATAATGGGCCAACATTTCTTTCTATTTTTTTTGTTTAATTAAGAAATATTTTCTTTTATTTTTACGCAAATGATATTTTTTAATTAAACAAAAGAAATAGAAAAAAATGTTGGCCCATTATGGGGTTTGCGTTGTTATACGCGGAATAAATCAGATTTTTTTTTTAATAAAAAAATCAAAAATCAAAAATGTCGAAATTTGAAAAATCAATGATTTTCTCCGAAAAAATGAAAAATTTTGTAGAATCCAAGTTTGAATATTTTTTTGTATTTTTTCCTGAAAAGTACGTTTAAAGATAAACAAAAACAAAAAAAAACGTTCCGATTAATCAATTTTTGACATAGTTACGATCGTTTGAAGAAAAACAACATAAGTTTTTCTAAAAATTCGTAACTCTTTTTGGGTTGAATAAAAAATTTTGAAAAAATTCACAGAACTGTTTTTGGTGAGATAGTATAATATGTAAAAATTTCAGGAAAATCAAAAGGTGTCGGGTTCAAAAGTGGTCGATTTGGTGTGGAATGCCCTATATATTATTTTATTTATTACTTTTATTACTTAATTATCATTTCCATTTTAAGAGCCTTTAATTAGGTCTTTTATAATTAACTAATTATATGTTCGATAATATGCAAGTCACCATGTTTACTTATTTAATAGAAAAGATTTTAAAGTATAGCAAAAAAATTCCTTTTGTGAAATTACTAGTAATAATATAAAAATTTTATGATATGCTCTTCAGCTTTCTCGTGCGATTTTAGTTATATAAAATAAGTAAAAAACATGAGATTATAATTGATTTTTATTGCATTTAATTAACTGGATAATTTTCAATTATGTTATATTAAATTAAATTATAGGTATATTATTGAATAAAATCTACAATAACCGACGCAAATCTGAAGTAATAACATATGGTAAAAATAAACAATTACAAAAAAATAATCTGTTAATTTTTGTTTTGTCAATGTTTTTAACTGAACTCGTTTTTAAGGCTTAACGAGTGTTTTACTATGTCAATTGATAATAAAATCTGTTATATCTTATTTTAAATGAGCATTTACGCGTTGGTATGAAGCAAATAACCATTCAAGTCACAAATAGCAGCAGAGCAATTAATTTGTTAACTACTTTTTTTAAACTAAATTGCTTTTACATATTATTATCTCCACCACATGTAAAATTGTATTTATTTAAATCAATTATTGAACAAATTGTTAAATTGTGTAAATTAAAAAAGCCGAATATATTTGATAATCAAACTTAACTTGAATATACCAAAGCTCTATTTTGCTTTTTTGTCACAGTTAATTAAAGCGCCCATTCAATTTGCGCTATCAAATATTCAGTACAAAGAGAAACTGCGAGTTACATTTTGAATTTATTACAGAGGTAACTAATTAGTTAATGGAATAATCGCTAATTAAATTAATAAATAAATATTTATGCCATCGTCGACACATAAAAGTTTCTTTGAAATATTTTGTTAATGAACAATTTAAAGCATTTAATTTTATATTAAAATTTAACCTGTTCCTTTAATTTCTAAATGAAACATTATTTTATTAAAACTACCTTTTGGCACTATAGAGGTAAATAATAATTTAATAAAATAATCACCATTAAAATCGTATTTGGTAAAACCATTCTCATGAACAATTCAGCACAGCTTTATTAATCTTGTTAAAGTATAATACGGTTACTTCTAAATGTTAATCTCTTCCATAAAGAACGGTCCAGTCCAGTTAAGCTACTTTAGAATTTTCTAAAACTCTATTCATATAGCAATTTTATGAATATCTCCCCTGGAGCAAATTTGTTTTATCAACGTTTAATATTAAAAGTTTTAAGTTGAGAAATCGATGAACAATCACAAAAACCTATTATATGAAAGATGGAATAAAAATGAAAGACATAGAAACATTTTCAAGTCAAGATAAGGGTCGTGGTGAAGAATTTTCAGTCCATTTCCTGCTCTTGCAAAAGCGTTTCATTTCCTGCAGTTTGATTCCTGCGAGAGAAAAATAATTCCCGGTCACGGCAGACAAACCTCTAGTAATTTATCATACATAAGAAGATTAACGTTTAAATTAATAGTATAATTTATTTTCAATTGTTGAAACTTTAATTGCTTGTGTTGCACTTTCACTAAAAGTAAATTAACTAAGAAAGTGCTAAAATCGTTTATTTTTTACTCGCATTTACACCACCCATCACTTTTCCTTTTTTAATTTAAGATGTAAGTCTTAGCAACCTGCCACTAACAATCAGGATTCTGCAACATAATTGTAAATGAAAATGGATGTAATTTTAATGTTGAGACCTCAAAAAGCTCAATTAAATTTCTTTTACTTTATTTTTTAATTTATTTTTATATTAGTACATACCAGGTTTCTTACACAGTTTTCTATTTTCAAATAAAAAATGTTTAATTGATAGATTTAGAAATGCTTCACAACACCTAATCCTTGAAGGCTTGGAGATAATTTCATGTGTTAAAATAAGTTTTCCAAAAGGTCAAATATTTTTCAGTATCTCATCATGGTAAATTGGTGATCCCTGTAGATCATCTGTTTTAAAAATGTATTGCAGTTTTTTCATGTTATGTTATGGTCCTGAAAACTCTGCTGCCTATTTTTTCTTTGTAGTCATCAAAGGCTAACTCAGCCGTACAAGAGGGTTCCCTTCTACTATTCGTAATCCACATGGTTGACTCTCACATTCATTAACATTTAAGCAAACCTGCATACAGGATTGAGTCCGCTTCGTCTCCTCAGTGGCCATAGCTCCCTGCTACTGTTGATAGTTTCGCAACCGACGATAGTTACTGAGGAGAATCCCATACTTCAAGGTTCGAATCCAGATCGAGCGCAATCGTAAGCGCAAAATTTACAATTATTTTATGACGTCTGAAAATAATTTTGAAATTGGAAACGCTGAAAAAAATTAATTAATTCCTGTTTCCTTTAGGCCTACCTCAACAATAGCAAATTGGTTAACATTCTCTTTTCATGTTATATCACGTTGATGTATTTGTTTTTGTGCTTGGTGTAAACAACACGTAAAATATGTGAAGGGTTACAAATTGTAGCTTGACAGTGACGCAGGTTGCGTATTCGCACGCGTTATCCAAGTATATCATCCCTAAATGACAGTGTGTTATAAACCTTAATAATTTTTATAAACAATTCTACCATACCGCGAAAGAAACAAAATCTCATTTTAATAAAACGGGAAAAATATGAACTGCAATTCGGTAAGCTTACATAGCTACTTCTTTCTTCAATTTGTAACTAAATGCTATATAAATTTTCGATTGTAACGTTTGCAGACCGTTTACAGCCCAGAAGTTTTTGAAAAGCAACTTTTTTTGCTACTTCAAATGCGTGGAGGATGTTGAGTGAGTCATTTTTATATATATTTTGGTTATATATTCACTTTAGTTTCTATTACAATTTCTCTTTCAAATGGAAGTTTTATTTTCTTCCTTTTACTATTTCCTTGAAAATACAGTTAGTTTTAGGATAAATATATTGGTATTATTTACATATAATCGATGTCCTACATTATAATAAAACCCATAACATTTGTATGATAAAATAAACAATTTTTTTGTATCAATTTATTCCATGCCACTTTTAAAGTTCAAATAGATAATTGTAACTTTTTTTATTGCAGGAAACAGTTGAAGGACCTTTGCTAGTGCATCCAATAACCAGTAATGAAAACGGTGAGTTTCAACTAGCATACGAATAATATCATCCAAGTTTAAATTGCTAAATATATAAGTTTGATTAATACTAATTAAGCTGAATTCAAAATTTTCAACAATAATTACAATAGTTAATTCAATTTTGACGGTATGTGCAATAATTATCGGTAAATTGAACTTTCACAAAGTGCTTCTGTCAAGAGCAATTCAAGCTAAAGTAGCAGTTCTAGAGATCATTAATCAATCGCAACATGCATGTATTATCGCACCCTGGCATGCTGGCAAACACTGACAGTATAATGTAGTCGTCCTTTAATTTACATATGTAGATTTGACTAGCCGCCGCAAGCCTGTTTATTTTCAATTAAGGGAGACGCTGCCATCTATCTATTTACTAATAATCATGAAACGCTACCCAAAGAATTTTATTGTTCTAAAAGCTTAAGATGAAATTATCGAGAATGTTACTACTACGGAGATTATTTCAAGCTATTCACTTCCATGAGTCTCAGAAATATGTGGAAATTGGGGTTTGCTTCCCAGCAGCGCCACGTAATAATGATATTGATATACGACTATAACCCGGAAATGTGGTCTGCATCACACATTAATTTTAAAAGGAAGCTTGCAAACAGTAAACTAAAAGAAGTCCTGGTGAAAAGTATCCAGGAGAGGTATTATAGAGCAACGCCAAAGTGGGTTTTCAGTCCAAGCTTTTACTGTATGTTCGGTCAACCGAACATATTACCTATGCAACCAAGTTGTATTACAGAGGTCAATTTTTTTAAATACAAATGTAGCAAAGTCGAACCACGTTAGTTCAGCCACAAATTAATTAATTGATTTATAAAACATGACACTTCTGAAGAAGCCAAAATAACGAGGTCTATTAAATGAAAATTTTTAACTGTAAGTTAAAATACAATAAAAGACATTCCAAAAATATGAGATTAGGAATTATGACAAATGAAAATTAATGGAATGGAAACTATGATTGTTAATGACTTACTACAATTATTTCGATCTAGTTATAATCTCATCAGGCATACAAAATCAAAATATGTTTTGCACATAAAAAATGATATTAATTAAGTAATGAAAATTAAAACTATATATGATACAAATAATAAAAAAAGAATGGTAAATTGTAAAAGATTTAGATGAAATCGGCACTAAAGTTCAACATTTTTATAGGATTCTGAATTATGCAACCCAAAATCCACTTACCATAATGTGCAAATATTTTATTCACTTTTATTCTAAAACAGTGCTTTCTAAAATACATTTTGTAAATCAATTATACAATTTTCTGGGCATCCTGATTTACCTGCCTATACTTTATTCCCTCTTTCGCAATTTTATTAAAAAAATAAAAAAACAATTTGTTTTGCTGGCTCGTACTAACGAGTACCTACTAAATACAGCATTCACATTTATTTTATCAATTGTGGGGTATTGTAGTTTTATCTTTCACCTGATTTAGGGAGATTATTACCATATATGAAGCCCATGGCGGTTTGTCCTAAGGACAGAAATTGAGAATGAGTAGATAGGTACCAAAAATTTACTATTTTTATGCTAATGCCAATACCAAATAAATTCAGTAGGTACCATATTTTAAAATTAATTCAAGATTTTGAATGCAGTCATGAGGCTTTTGAGAAAACTCCGAAAAACGTAAAAAATGTGGAAGATAGATAGGGGGAAAAATCAATCAAAATTACGCCTAAGTCCAACGCCCGACTACCAAGATGAAATTAATACCAATAAATTCCATACTTAGCGCAGAATTTATTTTTTTCACAAAATTTCCAAAAAACGGCATGGTTCTTCTGGCAAACGTACATTTAGTGCTTGATTTTTACTTGATTATTTTTCATTATTGATAGCCTCGAGAACTAGCGATTGAAATTAAGACTGAACAGATAGTAAAAATTTGCTATTTTTAATACCAATACCAATACTCAGGGTCGTATATAAAGAAGTGGTCTTAGGGGTTTAACCCTCCTCTCTCATGACATAGCAAAAGAGTAAAAAAAGAAGTCTAAAAACGTTTTTCTTTGGTAAATTCCCTCCGATGGGATAGACAAAAATAATATATTTTTAGGTAAAACCCTCCCCATTACTTTTGTCTAGCTACGGCCCTGCCAATACCGAACCAAATCTATAGCCCAGTACAATTAGGTTTATACCTCGGAACCCAGCTATAGTAAATAGATTTGGATCCTTCCGGATTTTTGGAATTTCTTATATTAAAAACTAAAACATAAATCATAAATCATTTAATTAACTTTTAATTTTTATAATAACTCGATATTTTAAAGTTTAAATATTATTTAATATCGACAAGTTAATAATTTAACATTTTAAAAACTAAAACGTTTACCTTTTGAAACTTTCCCCCAAAAGTTTTTTTAAAGGGTTGTAATCCACTTTTTAACTGGAAAATATTCCAACGTTAATGGAATTTTGACAGGTTGTTTGGGGATACTTTAAGATGTATATTCTAAGTTTTTGACTTTGAGAACTTTGTGCTAACTTAGAGAAAGCCAAAAACCTTAAAACATTTTCCGTTTTTTGCTTATATCTCGTAAACTGAGCATATTTTAGTACTATAGTTCATTACAAGTAAATTTTCTAAAATTTAGTGGGCGAAACAAATTTTTAGACCTAATATTAACCGAGATATAGCTGATTAAAATTAGACAAAGATTCTCAAAATGTAAAGAAATAAACAAAAAACGAACGTTTTGCCCCTATAACTACTTATTGCCATTATTTCCATGTTAATTATGTTAATCACTCATCAATATGAACATCTTGGAACATCTATGACTACTCTCCTCCTACTCTACCCCTCCCCCAAACCTGAAGATGCCTTGTATTAATTGGCATTTCTTACATTAAAGTAAGGCATCTTTAGTTTGGGGGAATGAAAGAGGAAGGGGGGCGGGTAATCATAGACGTTTCAAAATATTTATATTAATATGTGATTAACATAATTAACGTGGAAATAGTGGTAATAAATAATTATAAGGGCAGAACCTTTGTTTTTTGGCCATCTTTTTCTATTTTGAAAAACTTTTTCTAACTTTGATCGGCTATAAATCTCAGTAAATACTGGATTTAAAAATTTGTTTTATTAACCAAATTTTAGAAAATTTAGTGTTCTACAACTTTGTAATGAATTATGGTACCTCACATATTATGCTTAGTTTGCGAGATATAAGCAAAAACCTAAAAAAAAGTCTAAAAATTTTGAGGTTTCTGCCCCCTTCCTAAGTTAGCACAGGGTCCTCAAGTTCAAAAACTTTGGATAGACATTCTAGACTCTAGAGTATTCTCAAACAACCTGTCAAAATTCCATTAACTTTAGATAATTTACATGATCATCGTTTTTATAAAAATTTTCATTTTTTTTTTTTAATTTACGAATTTTCAAAACAGCGGTAATTTTTAATGAGTAAACATTTAGTTTATGGTACTAGAAATCCAAAGAAAATTGTCATTCAAATTCATTTGAATGATAGCTGATGAGTTCCGTCATTTTTCATTTAAAATAGCTAATTGCACTGGACTACTAGTACTACCATATTTTAGTATTAATTCAAAGTTTTGAATATAGTCATGACATTTTTAGAAAAACTTCAGAAGACGGACGCCAGAGTTTGGAAGATAGATGGATGGAAAACAAATTAAAATTAAACCTAAGTCAAACATATACAAATTTTTTATCTTTGTTCTGGACTGAAAAATTATTGGAGGGTTTCCAGAGGGAAGTATTTCTTAAATTCTTTTTTGAATATCTCAAGTTAGTTTTGTGATATCCAAGATTTTGTGTTGTTTAAAATCTCCAATAATTATATCTGTGTTCTGACAGACCATAAAATTGATGAAAGTTTCTACATATTATACTTAACAGAATTTTTTATTTTTTATCTTAAGCGGTTTTTGTAATATCAAAGATTTTCTGTTTTTTATTATAAAAAATCAAATTCAAATAATCGCAAGATTTTATACATTTTTGATGACCTTAACAGTCTCAAAAAAAACTTACAAAAAAGAACAGAGTATATTATTTTCTAAAGTCCATTTCAATATAAATAAATGCTCTCACCAAATTTTTTAGGGGTAAATGTAATTTTCTCATGTTGATTACGTTACTTTCCAGCATTTAAAATGGAAAGTTTTCGTAACCGTTTTACATACTTCTTCAAAGTTTTTTTTCAAAGTAGTTAAATAAAATATTGATGTTAAAATATCAGACTAGTGGAAGCTGTATTGAAAATTTCATTGCTTTAGGATATGAGGGCTTTGGTTAAAAGAAGCTTTTAATAAAAATACAATTCCATCGAAAAGCAATTAAGAGCAAAAGAAAAGCAGTAAGAAGAATTTCCGTGGAAAACAAATTAAAATCTGAGAAATAACTTTGAAAACTAAAATCTTACAATTCAAAATACAAATTTTTTTTTGAGAAAATAAATTTATGCGGAATAACTAAGTAATTATAGTATGGTTAAAATTTAAGCACTGATATTTTCAGGTGAAACAAAAATCGTTTGATAAAATTCTAATTTCAATTTTTGACTTTTCATTAGAACTTAGCCCCAATTTGGCCTTAGTTATCTTATTTTATAATGATGAATGTTATGAACAGAAAAAAATAACTACACGATTTATGGAAAAAGTGAGTTTCGTGATTCAGTTTTTTGTGACAAAGTTGCCCATGTTCTTCAGAAATAAATTCCCTTGACTCTTATATTTTAGATAAGTTGTAGAGTAATGTTTACTTTAGAAACTAAGTAAACGGAAGCCTGTCATGTGACCTAAATTCCGGAAGAATTAAAATATTATAAAAATTACTAGCGGTCATTTGCAATAATTGATTCTTTTAATAGAAAACATTCCAAGTAACACATTCGATAGATCATGTATTATTTATGTGGTCGTAAATTCAATTTATTGATGACCAAATCATTTTTAGTTGAAGTTAAAATTTAACGGTTTGAAATTTATGTCATTCTTAATGATAATTTAATTAAATCTAACTTTGATGTTAAGCTTAAACGTTATCAACATTACTATGACGCCTACTAACCGTCAAATTATAACTTTGCAACTAAACTTGTTTGTAAAGTCAAAATTAGTTCTTGAAGTATAAAATAATAATAAACATAAGTAGGAACGAATTAATGTTAAAACATATCGAGAATAAAACAATTATCGGATAATCATAATCATCACCTACTGAAAACTTTCCTTGGAAGCTTTCGTGAATCAGTGGGAGCTTTCATTTTGTAAATAATTATTTTCTTACTGTTATAGTTGCAATTTTAAACTTGCGCAGATTTCTTTCATTTTTTTCTGTCATTTGCTATGATTTTTTTGGCCAAATCTCATCATTTTCATTTCTTATTATATTTTAGAGAATTGGTAATATTCGATTAATTCGTATCAAATATCCAAACTTTCTGAACTTCTGGTTTTTAAAGTGTGCTTTCTATTATCTGAGTTTTTTCTTATTCTCAAAAATTTTATTTTTGCAACTGGTTCACAAATAAAATTAACACAAAAAGTGTATTAGCTAACAATTTCGTCAAGCTAATGACATCATCTAACAATTAATTAAGCCGAAAATGTTGAAAAGATTAATTAAATTATTATTTGCAAAATCTTTCAACGTTATCTAAAAAAATAATTTACATGACATAATATCTCTTACGGAAATCGTAACCACATCTCATCATTAATTGAAATTCTGTAATTAACTTAAAAGTTTCCAAACTAATGTACAAATCACCTCAGAAGCATCTAATCACGTAATATGTAAAATAGCTCGCATAATAGCAAATGCATCAGGATAATATGTTTATAATCCAAGTTTCTCAAACTATAAATTATTTACACAGGGATTTACCAATAAAACGGCAAAACAAATTATAATTATTTTCTCTAGCTTATAGCGTTTTCATTTATTTCCAAAAAAGTTGATGTTCTACTTTTATTTTGTTTTGCCTTGTTACAACTCAAATTTAATTTTTATTTAATATTTTAATTTGCACACCGATCGCAGGTGAACAATAAAGTGATTAAATTTCAGTCAGTTTTACGTTGCTTTTTGTTTAAATTGTGACTTATTTATACTACTTTGAAAATCAAATCTTCTCATTTAGCAACCTTTTCAAGGTTAAACATAATTCTAATTGGTAAATTGTTTGTGGTTGTAAAACTTTCATTTAGGTAGTAATTGTATTTCTAGGTGGCGCTCTTTTAAGCTAGAGAACACGTCTTTAGTTTTGTCGTCTAGTTTTTTTTTGGTTTACGTTTTCTCATCTACGTCTATCAGGACACAATGTTGATTGGGGACACTGCCATACGACGAGATGTATCCGTAACAATAAATTCTAAAGTGTAAATATTATTAGCAGAAATATGAAGAAAGTCGAAAAATAACCTAAAAGCTTTAAAATTCTAATTTGTTACTTTTCATGCTAATTTTAAAAATAAAACGTTTTAGTGCAGTAAAACGTACGTTTTTTAAATTTTTGTAAATAAATTGTTATTAAGTTTTATATTTTCCTCACAACTTTGTGTTTGTTTTCTTAAATAAATTTTTACGATGATAAGTAAGATAGCAGATGTGTGGTAGAATTACCGAAAGTAACGAAATTTTACACGAGGGACAGAAAATTTATTTTGCGAGTTTTTTCCCGCTGGTAATATGTTTAAGCAAGCTTCTTAATTCTACAAATGACTTTAAATAAGCGTGTCGGTATAGTAAAGCACGTATAACAAATTGTGTATTAGCAGTAGACTCTGAGACTAACGAGTTTGATCGATACGTCAGACCCTTGCTGCTTTTCGGTGCGTGAGG
Organism: Rhagonycha fulva; assembly: GCA_905340355.1. Taxonomy (NCBI): domain Eukaryota; kingdom Metazoa; phylum Arthropoda; class Insecta; order Coleoptera; family Cantharidae; genus Rhagonycha; species Rhagonycha fulva. Next base: position 12,306,607 of record HG996555.1, read on the forward strand.
TGAAGTAAATAACAATAACGTAAAACTTGGAAGTAAAATTGTGAATATACTTCAACGACTATGAAATAAAAAAAGAGGGCGAAAATCATTATGGGAATCAAACGTAGTTCGTAATAAAAAGTTATTTGATATAGAAAATACGAACGGTATATCTAATGCAAATGAATTTAAACTTTAAAATGGAATACATTTTACGTTTTCTTTACTTTGTTTGTATAAGGCGGTACACACAAATGATAAAACAATAATATTGAGAAAATTGAATATTTGATCATTTGAGTGGTATAAGTAAAAAATTTTGGAGTATTGATTTCAGAAATTTATTCTTTTACAAAGGACACATTTTTTTGGCAAATTATTTAAATTTATTTAAAATATTTTTTAAAGTAAAACGAGTGAGAATTATTTACAGAATACATTTCTAATATTGCAGAATTTTTTTCCTAAAAGTGTCACCACATTTGAAAGTCAACGTCGGTAGAATAAAGTGTGATGGATGGAACGAGAGATTTCAATTTAAGGCCTGTTTGGCAATTTGCTCGTTTATATTCAAAATCACAATAAATTCTCGATTACCAGTTTAAAATTGGGTAAAGGAGAGTTGTAAAAGTAACTCAAAAATATTAAATTAAAAAAAAAATTAAGATAATTTTTAATGTTTAATGATTTCTTCTCCGTTTATTCTAAAAGTCACCACCGTGGATCTTATGAAAGATTCTAAAAATTTTGAGTTATTTTGATAAAAATTTGAAAATTTTTCATTCGCCTCATAAAACTGTTATAATACGAACCTATAACTTCCTTTGAATTTGCTTTCAAAAGATATGGAACAAAATTTACAATTTAAAATGTGTTTCCCAAATTCAGACAAGACGCATAAGGATGTAAGCTTTATTTGCCACATAACTTTTTTCAATAAATTAAACTTACAAAAGTTAGCACCTCAAAGTTGTTACGTTTCCGGCGTTCTTTGTAAGGTACTTTCCCTTTAATGATAAATTACTGCATACCTTCCTGAGGTTGTGTATAAAACGAATTCCTCAACGAACCCAAAACTTTGAAACATTGTAAAAAAGCGCTTACGGTTTTTGTTACTCCAACATAACTACGAAGCTGATAAAATACTTTCCTCCAATAAAAAAACTGGACAGAACTAACATTATGGTCCTCTCCGCAGTGATATTTATTTATTTAAATAAATAAAGTGCTATTTATACAAAGCTTCTCTTGCATCAACCAATTGGTTATGAAACAAATCTATTTTTGATTATAGCATAAAATATTAACTCAAAATTTTCATATTCAATAACAGAAATTGTATGTTTATTGAAATTGAATTAACTTTTAATCGAATGTCGTTTTACAACTGCATTCTGTTTAAATGGAATCGGTCTATTGAAAAGCATTTATGTTGCAAAAAAAATTAATTGAAATTTATGTTCAAAAGGATTAACAACAAATTAATTTAATGTTGTCAAAAATATAATAATAATTATTGTGAAAAAACTGCTAAAACATTTTTTTATTTAAATAAATAGCTTAACCTGATTTCTTTAATCCTGCAAAGGTTACTTACTCAAAGTTTGGAAACTTTTTGTTGATTGGGTGATTAAGCAAAACGCAAAAATTAAGTTAATCATTCTGAAGTTTTTGACACGGAAAAATTGTAACAAATTTAATTTCGTTTTTATTGTACTCGACAGTCACACGTAATTATTTTAAGTGATTAGGAAATATATTATCAAATAATCAGGAAAAAGTGCCGAGAAACGAAACATTTTTACGATAATTTTTATGCGTAATTCAAAGTAACAAGAAGTAAAATCTTGATCATTATTTCCTTATGTGTTTTAATTATAAAACTTATAAAAATATATTAAAAATTGCTAACAATTTTGCTATACGCAATAAAAATTAATAACACAAAAAGCGTACATAAATGTGTAATAGTAATCATATAAAATAAACTTTTTTAATTATTATTTTTATTTAATAATTTCATGCATATTTTTTAAACTTTTACGCTGTTTGTTTCCTATATTGCTCACAATTTTACTTTCTTGAATTTATTTTGAAAGATTTTATATTGAGATGGACGATCTTCAGCATAGAAATAGTCGATTTATTTTCGATAATCAAAAAATTACACTATAAAATTAAATTCTTAAAAATTAAAAAAGGTATTTTAAGTGATGCTTATAAATGGATTAGTGAGATTCCATTTCTCGTAAAATTATAATTATCGGTCATTATTTTTATTAGTGCAACACGTCCCATTCTTCCCCACTGTACTACATTATATTAAAGTTTCAGCTTAACGGAAATGCAGGCTTACCACCATTTGTCCTATATCATCAAAATGATGTATTGCATATTATAGAACAACCTCCCAAACCAAGCTCTGCTACTGATACAAAAGTAAATTTTTTACAGTTTCCTTTAGTAATTAGCATACTTTTTACTAAAATGACGCGGATGCTCATAATTTAAACTTCTTTGTATGCAAAATTTTGCAATAATAGCAAAATAAGGAATTAATTTATTTACAAAATGCACAAACCAAAGTTTGTAATTTACTGTTCACAATGTTATACAATAAACTTTTCGAACGATTACCGCTGGAAACTTTTACAAAATATATTATGATTAATATTATTTATGTAATAATTGAAAAAGTTAACCTTTTGATAAATGGAAAAAGTAATGTGATCTATTGCGGCATCTAGTTTTATTAGAGAGTATATTGGAATTCCGGTGGCGCTTTGAGATGACGACAAACCATTATAAATCATGTCTACACGGATGCTGTGTTCTAAAAACACGTGTTTCCGCAAACCACACCATGTAGTGTATTTGGATATCAGAAACAGTCCCTGTTGACAACTGCTATCGTTTTGCATAATCATCTCCTGTCTTAGCCATATTTATCTTTTTCCCCAAACCAAACCAGAGGTACAGCAGCAACACACTGTTTAAGCTAATTGCTTCAAGATGGTAATAACTTCAGCAGAGAAATTTATAACAGAAATAGAAAATGCAATAAGAAAATTAATAACCGTAAAAACTGGGTACATCAGAAAACTTTTAAGGGTTAATTGTAGTCGTGAATACAAATTGTTACATTTCAGCAAATAAAACTAAGTATTATGAGTTTTTCATTATTTTGGGAATGAGGAAGGCGTAATTAATAAGTTTCGTAAATAAAGTTCTTCGTTAGCCAAATAGAAATAAAAATTGTTTTCTCATAAAAAGTTTTAGTTCTTGTTTACTGAAAGTTGCTATCAACTTCTGTTAAATGTTTATATTAAAATTTAATTATCTAAGTAAATAATTTTGAAAATTATCTTACACAAAAGGTTAAATTTAGTAAGGTGTATATTTTTGAACAAAGTTAAAGTGTTTCTTATAAGCACGTAGTTAATTTTGTTTAAAAGCTTCATTAAGTTCGCTATTTTATTAATTTCCCATTTACTAGAGAATAAAATAATGCAACCAAAAAATGTTGTTTTCCCTTCATAAAAAACGCTTGTTAAGTAATTACCAGGTTTAATTTCAGTCAATTAACGGTGTGGTATTTAATAATTGGTTTAAAGGACATCGTATTTCAAAGTGCCTAATTTGAGAGTGTCCTAATTAAGCAACTTGCGTTGTCGCCTAGGACGTCGGTTGCAGATTCAAGGGATGCCTTCTTGAGATTCAGTGAAGAGGTCCTCAAATTTCACGAACAGGTATTAAATTACAAGACGATGTTCAACCTGTAGAGAAACTGGAGCTCGCCAAATGTGCATACTATTATATGTCTGCAATACGTCTGCCTACTTATCTGGGCTTAAACATTTAATTTATTGCTTTCTAACTTCTATAAAAAGATACGTTTGATCTTTTTTTGTAGGGCTAGATTAAGAAAATAATTTATTTTGCCTTTTCTCAGAATTACTAATATTAAGTAAACTAATGTATGAGTAAGGGTAATCTTTATCCATGAAATATTGTTCAAATTTTATTCTAAAATGGAAAGTAAAAACCGATTTTATTTCTGTATAAACAATAATATTGCAATTAAAAAACCAAATACAATTTTATGGTAGGTAAAATTAATTTTAGTTTTCCAACTGAAATTAGTTGGAAATTCCTTGGGAAATTTATTGTAATTAATACAAATTTGTTGTTCCAAAGTAATTTTTTGTTTTGCCTACATAACATTGAATTAATAATATTACATAATATTATAACAAATTAATATTAACGTAACATAAAATAATTTTATATTACCTCCAAGCTAAATTAAGCTGGAATTTGGCTTTTTTCCCAATTTTAGGGTAAGGTAGCTTGTGGATTCTTACCTCAGGTGCCTCTTGGCAATTAACTGCAAAAAAGAACCCAAACTTTATGTAATTTATGAAAACTCAGAAAGTGCTTAAATTCTAAAAGCAATAAAAAATTAAAATGGAAAATGACTTAATATATTGTGGTATAATTTTTGGATGAAGAAATTTCTTCATTTATGAAAAATTTTGAATTTTTATTTCATTTGTAAATTTGAATGCGACTCCTCTGGTTTTGATAGAAAAAGTGGGGATTTTTTCAGTTTGGAGAGATTGGCGAACGGCGCGGGTTTTTTGATAAAAGTAAAAAAATAAAATTTTAGTGTTATTAAATCGAGTGTTATTTCTTTTTAGCAATTTTTGGAAAAGACGATGTATTGAATTAGTACAAATTTTAAGTTTTATTGATTGAAAGTCGTCCATTGCGAGTGTGCGATTAATTTAGGATTATTTTAGTACATCTGTCGCTAATCAACGTGGTACCCAGTAGATAAAATAACAAACTTTATCCGCAAACTTACCTTTACCGTGAGATAATTTTACAGTTGGAGATATTTATTTTGAAAATTTTAAGTTTGCCATCGTTGACATTAAGATGGAAGAAAATAGAAAAGTTAAAATAGTGAATATTATGAGATTACTAGGACAAATGTCGGAAGAAATGGATAAAATGTTTGGTCAATTTAGAAAAAAATTTTAGACAAATAAGAGTAAGTCCCCATCATGAAAAAGTAGAAAGAAATAATAAAATAGAAAAAATTGAACCAGCAGATGCAAATAAGGCAACAGTGAAAGAATAAATTCCAGCAGAAGAGATTGAATCATCGCAGGAGATTATGGAAAAATTAATTAAAACTAGAAAATGTCATGACGGCAGCACGACTAAAAAAGTCCGGAATTTAAGAAGAAAAATTAGAAAAATTTGATGAGAAAAGCTGCAACACCAGAAAAAAGTTAATTATGCAAGAAACCGTGAGAGTCATAAAACGGAAAAATTTAAATTTAAAACAAAAGAAGCTCCTGGCAAGATAAATTTGGAAGTTGATAGGACAAATAAAATTATAGAGAAAATTTTAACGTTAAAGATTTTGAACAAAGAAGAGGGCGAAATTCAAGAAGAAAGGCGAGTCATCGTTCAAAAGTGGGTATTCCACAGAGCAAGGTGGAAGGTCGAATTAACCATGATAATATTTGTGTGAAGAAAATTAGGGAGAATATCGAAAATTATTAGAGTGATTTGGCAAAAACTTTGGTAAATGATTTGGATATTTGGAAGCATGAAAAGAAAGTGGATGACTTCCTAACAAATGATACTAACTACAAAAAGATAAATACGACTTTCAACTAAATCACAAGATAAAAATTTAGAATTTAACAATAACTGAATAAAAGAAAGTTTTCTAATAATAGGCATAAAAATAAATTTTTTATAAAATTATTTAAATAGTGGAGTAATAATAAATAACGTCAAACTATGTTTTATGATCTGGTTTTATTTTGTTTCTTCTTCATAATTTTAAGTTTCAGGGTAAACAATTCACGGTACATGACATTTGGGCGCCAGCGTTTAGACGCCGCCATTTGGGCGCCGGACATTTGGGCGTCGGAATTTTGGGGGCCGCTGTTTAAGCGCTGGAATTTTTGGGCGCCAGATTTTTAGGCGCTGGACTTTTGAGCGCCGCCGTTTGGGCGCTGAGACTTTTAAGTGCCAAAAATGTCAACTGCGCACATTTGCCTTCAAATTTAGAACATGTTCTAAATATTTTACATGAAAATTTAGCACAAAATTTGCTGTATGTAACGGTGCATGACATTTTTATAAAAATTTTCATGTGAATGGTAACTAACCAATGAAAACATTCCGATACTAATACGCTCTTTCTATTGGTTAGTTACCATTTACATGTAAATTTTATGCAATATTATGCACCGTGTCATACAGGCTTTATAGATAAGTAAATCTTAAAAAAATATTCCCCCTTCCCACATAAGAGTCCGTAAGATTTCCCATACCCCCCCCCCTGCAGGGTTGGGCAAAATACAAGATACATTTTGTATTTTGGCCTTGTATTTTTCAACATTACCAACATCGCAAAAATCACCAACAAAAGTACTTAATCCATAAGGGAGGATATCCACGTAAGAGTACTTAGGATTGTGGCCCTCCTTCCATCAGGGTCACCCTTTAATCACGTGCCACTTTTTTACTTCTCCCCTTTCCTCCCTGCTAATACATCGTGAAATTTTAGGCTACCCCCTCCCAACATCACAAATAAAAAAAAATTATTAATTTAAAAATAACTTTTCATTTAAATTACAAAAAATGTGCACTAAAAAGTAAAAAATTATTTTATAAGAGCAAACAAAGCTTCTTGAAAACATCAGTATAAAAAAAGTGTGTTTTTTTAAATATTTTATTTATTTTTTTTTATTTTTTACTTTTTTAGTCCTTAAAACGCCGACGCCCAAAAGTCCGGGGCTCAAACAATTCATTTTTATTTTACTTTCAGACCACTATCATCAGTTTAGTTTCGCTATGATGTAACTTTTAGTTTCATATGGTATTGCGGTGATCTAAGCAAGTTGGTGTGAATTGGTAATTTCCCATTTATTTGAGATATGGTAGGCATATCATCCAAAGTTATTCATTTACTCAAATAGACTTAACCATGCCAAATGTCGTTCAGTGCACCCCAATTGTTTCATTGACCTTGCCTGTTCTTAAAAGGGCCCACAGACCAGCAACTTTGTCGACAATTAAGTTGCTAGTCTGTGGGACACTTAAATCAAACGTTGTGGACATTTTTACGATGGTCAAGGATTGAGTTCAAAGCAACTTATTAACCCATTGATAAAGGTGGCGGTTTTGAGTAGACAAAAACAAAAACATTAATTGGGCTTAATTCGTCAATACATTATCTCCAATTTGCTTTTTTATCAAAGTGGTTTAAAGGCCTTAAGTAATTTCCTGACATCTACGCCAACAACACGCCATTCAATTATTCTGAAAGCTTCGGTTCTCTGATTTTTAGCATGAAGGGGTTTGAGTCTGTCTCACCGTAACATGAGAACAGATTACCCATAATAAAGTTTCACCTTGTAAAGTGAGATTCAATCGTTTGCAAGCGATTTGAATCTTATTCCTGAATAAAAGGTAAAAATTGTAAGACTATTTCGATCATACTCGAATGACCATAAGTAAATCATATTAAAATATGATAATATTAATTACCGAATTACATCTAATAGAATGTTTATTTTTTATACTTCCTTATCACCAGACATCAGTATCAATATAATTTTTATTAAATCATGCAATTTTTTAAAAAGAAGTATAAATGAATTGTTGGAATGTAATAAATTATAATTAACAAAATTTTGTTTGTTTTACCATTTTACACTTGGAAATCATGGTATTTTGGTTATATCCTACTGGGCTCAAAATAATGCAAAGGTTTTATCAACTAGTTAATTTTTTTTACTTATTACTACTCTCATTTCTGTTGCTATTTCTGTTTTAAGCGCCTTGTCTGGTCTTGAAATAAAAGTTTTTAAATCAAGTTTTTACTTCATTCTGACTATTTCTTGAAACTACCGCCTTAACATACTAATTATATAAATACATCTACTAATAATATTTGCTTCTAAAATTAAATTTTTGCTACTGCTATAATATAATTTTGAGTGCAGATGTCCAATTCGATGCTATAAATCGTCACTTAATTCTGAAATTCACCATAATTAAAGAATTACGCCCCTTATGTTGGTTTAGTCAATGATGACCTCTGGGAAGCTTTCACAATTAAAAATGTCACCCTTAAATAACTTTGTGTTGATCATGTGCTACAGTTAGTTAACCCTTAAATGCAGAAATTTGATTGTAGTTTTGCATCCACGGGAGATTAATTCTTAAACCCTCCGAGGAAGATAAATTTTTAGAGAAGTCGTCATCACAGCTGGAAACTTGAGTGCACATTATTAAAAACAGGAAATTAAAGCTCATAGTTTGCATTCTAAAGACAGTCTGAATAAATTTTAAAGCCTCCGGTAGTTTTTAAAATCGAAATGATTTTTTTTTGTTGGAAATGGAATTTGCAAAAGAACAAAGTGCTTAATTAAGGCACCCTTTTGCATATGGCCATCAAAGGGTCAAATCGTAAGTGAATTAGAATTTAAAGTGATGGATCACCCTTCTTGCGGTTTGGATTTAACTCCCTTCAACTTTGTGTTAGCAATAAAGCTTTTAAAGAAACAAAATTGATTTTTCTTTGATGTACTAGAACAATAACACCGAGTAGAACAAAATCGGGTAAATATCCAACTGAGCATGAGGGTTTGTGCAGAACTTGTAAAAACAAACTATAAGAGCTTATAATGTCATTTTAAGTCCATTAGGTTTTATAACGGTTTTATTAGATTATGTTAACAATTATGGTGAGCTTTCTAAATTGCAGTAAAAATATAAAAGTTAACAATGGAAAATTCATCACATTCCAAAAAGCAAAATTCACGCTTACCAAACTGTTGCTTGAAATAAATAACGTAAAACCGTTAAAGTGTATTAAATTGTAAAATTTGTAACGTATCGCTGCAAATTGAAACTGGTCCAAAGAAAAATTTAAATTGACCCATTCCACAGTTTATGTATAATAAAATGTTTAGTAGGTACTAGCGTGCTATGTCATCCAAATGTTTACGACTTGCGCTTTTTTTAGTGGACAAAGCGAATAATTTTATTTCCGTACTGTGTATTTTCCAAAATTTATGGTTTAATGTTCCTTTCTTATTTATCTTCTTTTATTTTCACGCGTACTTCTTTATTAACAAAAAATTGCCTGTTATATAAATTATTCGGCAGCGGATAACTCGTCACATTATACAATTCTTTTAGGGGTAGGGAAAATTTAATATCACAAAAGAAAATCCAAATCTGCTTAACATTAATTTGAAACTAACATAAAAAACGTAAATTTTATTTAATGAAGTCTTACGTTTTAAATAAACTCTAATGAAGAAAACAGCAAATAAAATTTAGCAACGACTGAGAATATTCTTAACGGGTTTTTATGCCTTCCTTTGGAGTTGTTTTTGTTGAAGATTGAATGAGGCAGCCGCCTAAACGAAATTAGCTTAGGGTGAGTTAATGACTTGCCAAAGAAGGGTCGAACTGGCCCTGGATAGCTAAGATAGGTTTTTAAACTCTCTAAAAAAATACGCTAATAAGTTTCACTCTTATATTAAAATTTTTTGACTTTTAAAACTTCAAGTTAAATTATGGACGCCTCGTGAACACTTTCAAAATTCTTCTAACAAGAGATGTTTTTATTTTTCATGATGTATCGTCGAGGAATTTTATTATTTCATTATCGCATTCTAGTTACTACTTTTTCTTTTTCAAAAAATGTAACCAATTAAGAGGTAAAAAAATATTTTAAATGTAAAGGTGTAGTACAAATAGAAATTCTAGTATATGAAGTATTAAGTGGGGCTATTTTTTAAAACCCCATAATAATGAGATAAAGATCGTCCGAATGGTAATTCAAACCTTTGTGGTCCACTGCGGTTATAATCACAGACACCCTGAGGGATTCACCTGCTTTTTTATACACCTGCTTGAATTTCAACTTCAAGTTTTAATGGTTGATTTTATATCTTAATGTTTGTAAAGTAAGCTCAAATTCCATTAAAATCGGCATTTAAAAGTTAAGAAAACTTAATTTTCAATTGATCTAATGTCATCAAATGTATTTGGGGAATGCAATTTAAAATTTCTTTTCCTCGCTGCAATCCAATCGTTCAAAACGAGTATTTCATTTTATTCTTGTGGTTGTCGTCGAATATTTGTGTGGTCTTTCCAACCCTGTTTGCAATTTTACTGACGGTTGAGTCTACTCCAATCAGAACCCAGTCTAGTTGAAACGGATAGGTGACGTGTCTATCACGAACAGATGAGATTCTAGATGAAATCAAATGTCGAATTTTTGTCCTATTATTTTTATAGGTAACATAATTAAATGAAATTGTCGCAATTTTTCGATTTTCTCTGAGAATATAAATTGGTACACGACAAATTTTTATTTTCGAACAAAATATTTTGTCGAATCATTAAGGATTGCTGAGTGATAGGTACGTAGTAATAAATTGAAAGCTTTTGGGGATCCACTAACTTCGCAGTTCGCTCAAGTTTACGAATAAGCAAATAACATAATACAGCTGAAATATTTGGATCTAGAAATTTCTCAACGAAACAAGTTTTGTTTTACTGGAAATAAATATTAGAAAGCAATTTTAAATAAACTAAAATTTTGAAAAAGTACGAACTTGCCATAAAGACATCAAAAATTTAATTATCCTCTCGAGTTGGTAAGCTAACCTCAGCAAATAGCACGGCTATAAATGTACGAGAACATAACTTACGGCAATTTACACAAAACCAAGAATGCAGAATGAGATGCTGATCCTATTATCCGATTCAACAATATCTCTTAATAGCCCCTGTAATGCAGCCGTTATCAGTAATTAAGGTCATCTTTCACATACCAGAATTGAAATTGCCTTTTAACCCACTTGTCGATTAACAATTTGTTTCAAAATTAAATACATTACAAGTTACATTGATTACTGTAACTGACAATTTTGACACATCGATTAACAAAGTCACAAATTAAATTTAATCAATTGAATTGATATATCAGTTTGAGTTTATGTTATGGAAAATGTAATGTAATATCGTATACAATCTTTTCATTTTTAAAAGTTGTTTGCTCGTAAAATAATGATAATATAAGAAGAGTAGCTTAGAAGCTAATTAATCTTAGCTTCAAGCTTTAACCACCTCAGTAGGTGCAGTTGAAAGGTTAAAATTAGCTTTCCTCACTGTACCTGGTGCATAACTGCACAAGTTGACTGCTAATAATTTCCTATTCTTCTGGATTTAGCATAAATTACAATCTCCGTACACATAACTAGTACATACCTAATATTACACAAAGTAAACTAAAATAGTTAGATATACGTACTTTTGTTATAACTTAAAACTTTTAGAAAAGTTAAAAGTTGGTCCCAATCTTTTGAGAAAAAAAACAACATTATTTATTTACTTACGAAACTTGACACTGACGTATTTGAACCTAATTTCTAAATACTTCCTTCTAAGCCTTTTCACCAACGTAATAATACAATTTGTCAAGCAGAAGCAATCGCTGCACTGTTAAGGAAATCAAATTGATAAAGCAATAACAGCAGCGTTTTAAATCCTAAGCAGATTTGCAAAAGAAACTCAAAAATGTGTTGCTTCCAAATTTTATTATCGATTAAAAATAAGTACTTGCATTCTCATTAAAACTTTACGCTGGAAGTTTTTAAAAACCGGAATTTTCAAGAAAAATTTGCTCACTTGAGTTGTATGTGTCTGATAGCTTATTAGATTAACTTCTTTGATATTCAGTTAAAGTTTGAGCGGAATATTTTTGCCTACGCATACTTCCTCACTGCCTTGGTGTTTCAAATTTCTTTATTAGTTCCGCAGCAGGTATCAAAGGAATTTTTACCTAATACACCTGCGTAATTTTGTTGTTTGGTTTCACTTTCATGCTTTCCTCAAAGGATGCATTTTACTGTGATGCAAAACTTTGGAGCTAATTTGACAGTGTCTTAAACATTTGAAGAGGATGTTAACAAATGTTGCTTGACAGCTGCAAAAAATTTGGAACTTTTATAGGATACATTTTGTAAGATTGTTCCCTCGTCATTGGTTCCAATGTAAATAACGGAAGTACCACTTTACCCACCTTATACAGAGACTCAACCCAACCTAACATTAATGCACTCCATACCTACGTCTTTCATCTGATACAAAATACTTTTGAATTTAAAGAATTCAATTTCATTTATTTCGTTTATTCAATCTGCTAAGAGATTTCCTGCTTGTATTTTTTATTACCTATCTACCAAGAATTTGTGCATGCTAAAAAATAATTAAAATACGAAAAAAATTATCTCATTTCATATACCACAGTTAATGTGATTTGGTTTAAATTGCAAATTAAAAAGAAAGTGAATCCTACAATTTAAGTGGAAAATCGATTGATCAGATTGAATATCTGGTACGCAATTGTAATGCAGGATGCATAAGCTCGTAACGTTATTAATACACTCTACACCCATAATGAAGTTTAGCCTAATTACAATGTAGTAATTAGCGACTATGTTGAACTACACTACATGTTTATAATCCTATAATTTTGTTTTTTTTGTGGCATAGGAACTTAATTATAATATATTTTTTGTACAAATCGCAAGAGTTAACCTAATTTTTATTTTGTAAATCTACTGGAGGTCTTCCGGCGCCACCATTAAAGCTTTGACCAAATCTACAAACCCGGTCATTGATACTTTATCGACTTCACAAAAGAAAGTCCTATACGAATGCACAAGTAGGTGTGTCGATTTTGTTAGATATGCTGGAAGTATATATTTAGATGCTACAAACGAATGGTCGAAACCTTTATTCTATTATTTACGCAGTCCCTTTTTAGTGGGCCAAATAGCACACAAATTGCTAACTTAAAAAGAATTAATAATTGAGTATTTCAAGACACCCTAATAGGATTTACCTGTGGAATAGTAGAGGACCACGATACTGTAATTTAATTTCCCAGGACTTTTGTAAATCACTTCTAATAATTTAGCGGCGGTTTTCTATTTCACCTTTAAATTGTTTCCTTTAGTTATAGGGTACTTTGGAATAGAAATAAGTAAATGTGAGGGACTTTAGCGCCCATTAGGGTTAATTTCCGAAAGGTCCCGCAATTACGTATGTCAAGTAGGCACACCCTCCTCTTCCAATTGAAAAGCAAATTCTACCAGCACTTTGTAACGCATTCTCGAATATTATAAGTCAGTTTATAAATTACTACATTTTGAACGATCGTTAAGAGGCTTTAAATTACAAATTAATATAATAATATAAACATAAAATTTTGCGGCTCATTTAAAAATTATAGCAAAATATGGTCAAAAACCGCAAAAATAAGATATCGCACTTGAAATGTCTTTCTTGGAGCACACGCAACTCGATCTGATGCGTGATATGTTTTTAGGTTAAAAGTTTGCTATAATTAACGAAATGCAATTTATACTAAAATTTTTATTTTGATGATATCAGTTGCACAAATAATTGAAGCATTTTAAATGCTACTGTTTTTGCTTGGCGTTTTTCCCTTAATAAATTTTAATATTTGCTAACAACGCTTAGGAATGGTTTTTTCATTTTAACATTTTACTCTAAGTAAAAATATAATTAGTTTGAAATTTACACATGTTTCTGTGTACTGTCAAGCTTAAGTGTTCTAATTTCAAAGTTATTAAAGTTAATTTTTTCGTTTGTTTGTGTGAAAAATAAAAGTTTTATTTTTTGTTTTGTGTAATATTTTAGTCTTAAAGCTACAAATTATTTTTTTATGAAGTGATTATTATTTTAAACTTTAGTATTTAAATTTGGGCGGAAATGTTACATTCATTCTCCATTACAAACGGAGGTTTGACTTTGAGACTTTTTAGTTTTTACTGCTATGTTTGTCCATTTTTGGATTTCAATTTTCAGTTATGGTTTTCAATACGATGCACTGGTGTACAGTAGTCGATGAGAATCGTTAAATAACCCTAACTGAAAATTAAAAAATGTCTATTATGCAGAATAAAACAGAAAAAGATCTAAAAAGCAATAATAAATCAAACATTTTGTGGATTATTGCTAGAGGTGAGATTTTTAGGTAAATTCAAAAAAAAATATACTTAAGAAGGTTCTAAAAAAGGCGATTTTAGGTCCTATAAATACAAAAAAGGTCCTAAAAAAGTACTAAAAACGTTATTTTAGGTTGGTATTATGGTTTTAGGTTACGTAAAAAATATTTTACGTATTAAAATATGATAATCTTAATTTTTTTGAATTGGTACCTTTTTTCTAACACCCTAGCTAAATTTGCGACCCAAAACATGAAACATTTAGTATCCCTCGGACTTTTTTTTGCTTAATTTTTTTGAATGACATTTTTTATCCTTTTAACCAAATTTAATAAATGTTAATATAAACCGAAAATAGTAAATTTTTTTTATAAAAAGTGTGTGATTTTCAAAAAAGTGAAAAAAGTGTATCTGTGGCAACTCTGCATTTTCTCAATATTATTTAAATTAATAACAATTTAATTATAACAAATTTTATTAAAAAAAACAATAAAAAATTTGAATTTAGGGCCTGCGTAAGAGCGAGATTCTTTTTCTATTTGAACTGAAAATTAAAAAAAGTTTCTAAAATGCTAAAATAAGTCGTAAAAATTAAAAAAAAAGGTAAAAATGAATAAGGCTTATATGGTGTAGTTTTTCATGAATCCAATTTTGGCAATAATAAAATAAAAATATGAGCTATTATTAAAAAAAAATAAAAACCTAAAAATCTCATCTCTAATCATTGCAAATAGGTCTTATATTTTCCAACACTAACCTAAGTTCGACCTGTAACCTAAGAGCTCTCTTTTTATATAGGCGGATAATAAAATGCGGTCAATATGGTCGCTTTTTGTGTAAATATTGGAAACTTTAAAATCGATTATTAGCTAAACCTATCAATATTGGTAATACCTCCAGTATTTAATCGCTTAATTTTAATGTAATTAATCAAATTCTGTTGAGTTTTCTTTAATACATTTATAATATCTTCAAGTCAGGGTTATGTAAACCCTGGTTATGTAAATAAAACCAACTCTTTTACTTCTTCTTTTTATTTTAGAAGACTAATGCTCAAAACATTGTGTGCATTCAGCAAAGCTCAGCGGCTACGAAGTTGATTAATCAGGTTTTGCTGAACGGAGCTCTGAGCATGCGCTTATTTACAACTGTTGACTAAAAAACTCAGCACAAAAATTTTACGCTGCGTTTGTTCAACTTATGATTAGTTGAAGGTTGCTAGGCAATGGTTGCTGATTGTAAGCATATCGCTTAGCTAAATTCAAACTGCTGAATGTCATCATACTCATCATAGTTGATTGATGACACTAAGCAGCTGAGCTCGCTGAACGCACACATTTTCTTCTTAGTTAGTTGCCAAACGATCATCGGAGTCACAACGTAAAAAGCTCATAAACTGAGTAAGTGCAACCCAAGCTCTGATCGATTTCTTAGCTGGTTTGTCTACCTTAACATTGTAGATCAGCGGAGCAAGTAGACTAAATTAGAGCAATTCATATTTTATACTCATTAACTAATGATAAAAAAAACCGTATCTTGGGATTATGGAGGTATAGAAATAAATAAGGTCACTTACTAGCCGACGTTTTGATATTATATCGTCACCATACTCAGAGCAGGTAAGTAGGATAAATTATGTTTGTTATACCAAATGCGGTAGAGGGGGCGCAAAGCAAAGTTTCAGCTATTCTCAAAAAAACGTCAAAATATTAAGATAATTATCACACAAAGAAAAACATGAACATTGACGATGAACAAATTACTGGAGGTTTTCAGCCGTTATTTGACTTTGTTGACCGGCTTTCCCGCTTTCGAGACATTGAGGAGCTTCAGCTTTTTGAAAAGGCAGTCGAATTTTTTTTGGTAGAAGCGCTAGTTTGGTTTAGTACTTTAGGGCTTAATGTTACCACTTGAGATCAGTTGATCATACAACTGAAAAATCCGTTTTCTTTTATTGGATTTCTACCGCAAATACCTCGATCAGATTCGTAACCATAAACAATAACCTGAGAAATCTGTACGATGCTATATCGAGTCTATGCTTGTAAAGTTTACTTGCGTTGTCTCTACTCTATCAGAGGGTGAACAGAACAGTCTTAATGACGAGCGCCCAAACGCCCTAGCGCTCAAAACTTTTGATGCTCAAAAATCGGACTCCCAAAAGTCCGGCGCCCAAACGGTGGTGCCCAAAAGTTCTGATCCGGTGTTATCAATTTTGCTTAATGCACATTGAGTAATTGAATGTAATAAAAATCAGAAATGTCTCAATGGAAAGAATATACAGCATTCGGATTTAAAGTTGTTTTCTGTAAATGTGTAATTTTTAAACAAACTTTTCGTTATTGCACTTAAAAATTAAGTTGCAAAGGTATACATTAAAAGCGCCAAGTTAAACTAAGTTTTGTAACTATGTTAGCCTATGCGAGCTTTATTTAATTAAAAGTTGGTTTAAGTTAGTTATGCATCTAAAGTTAAAGACATGAAATTGAATTTGTCATGTTTACGAACACAACACTATGCAAATCCTTAGGGCACTAACTCCGTAATTATCGTTGTAAGCGCAAGACCTTCTTTAAACAGGTCAGAATGAGTACTTTAAAGCAAGAATAATTACGGGTCGAAATGGCTAATTCGCTAAATGTTTGGTTGCTTGCTTAATACCAGTCTCTTGTTTGGATGTAGTTAAGTCGAAGAAATCGTGCAGTAATACATTCTAGAGAGGACCTCGTTAACTTTCTTAGTGCTTCCTGTCTCCAAAACATAAATAGTTGGAAGTAGGAAGTGTTTCAATATCCAATACTTAATAAGGGTTGAAACTTTATATCCAATTATTCAAAGTTCAACTAAGATTTTCTACAAAGTTAGTTTCGTACTTAAATTAAATACCGACCTACCATAAACAGGCTCATTCTAATAAAAACTTTTAAGCAAACGTTTCACTTAAAATAATTTTACATCCAATTTTGACGCAGTTTGCGTGAGTTAAATTACCTCAATCTCGTTACTTGATAGCAATAAGTCATGAAAAACACATTTAAAACTTCTCACTATTTAAACTAACATCAAACACGCAACAAACGAATAAAATCATCATCATATAAAATTCAGATAAATGTTTAAGGGAAAATCAATTAAAACATCAACATGAACCTAGAAATTAGAAACTTACACACAATCGTTTTTTTTTATATTATATAACCAAACAAGGGACACGACTCCACTTTTATTTATTACCAAAATTTCCATACTAAAAATTTCTTTTCGGCACTACCTAAATGTAATTTTTCAAATTATTAAAAAAAATATTAGTCTTAAAACTGCAACCCAATTTATTTTCATGCCGTACGACAACATTTCTTTGGTTTACAA
Source organism: Rhagonycha fulva (assembly GCA_905340355.1). Lineage (NCBI taxonomy): Eukaryota > Metazoa > Arthropoda > Insecta > Coleoptera > Cantharidae > Rhagonycha > Rhagonycha fulva. The sequence continues at coordinate 12,324,045 of HG996555.1, forward strand.
AAACAATAAAGAAAACTCGATCCATAACTAAATTGAAATCAATTTGCGAAAGGCTAAAAATAAAGTTCAACAAAAGAAGAACAAAAAATCGCATTTTCTTGTTTTGTTATATTTTCCCAAGATTTATGTTTTCAATTATTTTTTGTTTAATTAAACGACAAATTTAGCGTTTTCAAGCCATATTTGCATTTGTATTGTGTTTATAACAGTCAATTTAAAGTTTCACTGAACTGTTAAAATTTGTATGGGAATCAAAACGATCTAAATGTATTTAGGACAAAATAAATGTTGGCTGTGAAAGCTATAATTAATGCATGCATAGAACCCAGGAATTGTAAATGACTAAACTAAAGTTATTGCGGTTTTGGTCGTCTAAGTTGGAAGTACTAAGTGCATGTGTTTGTATCATTTGCAAGTTTGTTAATCGTAGACATGAATAGGAAATTCTCAACTGTTTAAAGTCAAAACTTGTTTTTGTTATCTGGAACTTGAGTTTACTATCCTATTTTTGAAGGATTCCGACAACTGAACAAGTAAATTTCTGTTTATGTCATAAATAGGAAAGTTTTGGTATAATAGTGAGTGGACCTCATAGTATAACAGAAAGTTTAAATAAATAATTTTGCAACTCAAATTTAGTTTAAATTATTTGAAAGTATTGACAAACTTTTTGAATTGGGCCTTGATGTTCTAAAAGTGGTTATCTCCAATGGGTAAAATAAATAGAAACTGGAATTTGTTTAAATATTTGGTTGTTAAGTGAACTGATATTTATTGTAACAAATAATCGAAACAACACCTACATGAACATAGAAAATCAGTACCTACGGTCGGTGTTAAATTACATCGACCACATTTACACTGAAAGCAAGTCCATCGAAACACCAAATCCCGACTAGTATCAGCTTTATTTGTTAGGATAAACATCAGCATCAGTAGTCTAGCTGAAGTAAATTAAGACCAAACTTGCCACAGTTTCAAATAAATTGATAGGTACTAAATTAAGATTGAATAAATATTACCAAAGTGAAACTCAAAATTATTTAAAAGAATTATTTATTTATTTGATTTGACATAATTAGTAAATTAAATGTGAAGACATCCATACAGTACAAAAGTGTGTAAGATGATTCAGAATTTTATGTTACCTAGAATGATATAGACCAACAGACGGATTTGGTCAAATGAAAAGTTCTCGAATCAAAAATCTTAATAAATATCTTTCCCTCCCCCTACGACCTATTGTATTATTTTCAGGTGGTAAAGATTATCAATGTTCTCAAGCTTTAAATTAATTTTGTAAAATTTTTATGTGACACCTCTGTCTTGAATGATGGCGGAGAAAAAGGTAAAGACCAAAAAAAAATTTTATTTGATAAAATTGTTGTAAACTTTTTTGGAAAATAAAGTTTATTGTATCGGTGGGTATCTCTTATTTTTGAAGATGGAGAAAATAAAGTGTGATTTGAAACATTAAAACCAATAATTAATTGGTGTTTAATTAAAATTAAATAATAAAAATTAAAAGTCTCATGCAATTGAATTATACGACTGAGGTTTCTTTTTATTATATAACGAATTAATAGTTTTTATCAGCTAATTCCATTTGAACGATTTTTACTCGCTTTTAAAATTCGGTTGTTAATTTTATAATTATTTAGGGACTAAACTAACTATGTAATTTTGTCTATTCAAAAAAATAAACAAAAACAGTTATATTTTAAGATATCGACTTAAATTATTGATAACTATATTTCATTTTCTTTTTAAAAAACCGGACTGTTTAGAACACTTTTTACTTTCTACAAACTTTTTAAGTTTGTGAGGCCAAAGGCCGAACAAACATGGACTTACTGTGAAGCCGCGTGTCAAACGAATATTAACTTTGCATATTATAATTAATTATCCTCATCGTTTTAAATAAATTATTTAACGGGCTCAAATGAGAGCAAAAAATATGTCATAGTTCATAATGCAAGCATTCATTTATTAATTTAACATTAACTGGTAATTTCTTTAAAAAAATGCAAAGTATAAATAACTTAGGTAGATGCATTATTTACTAGTATTATTGATGGAATGTTTTTCAAGAGATGTAAATAGATAAACATTTAATATATTGATGGGAAGGTATATATGTACGTAGAAATAATGTACCTGCTCTACTAGAAATACCAATATTTCTTTCAATATCAGCCAGCTCTAGATTTACTGGAATTATTAACAACGTGACGTCTAAACCACGAAAAAAAGGTGGGTTTAAAAGCAGGTTCAACAGTAATTAATAATTAACCAATTCGAACAGAAAAACCCTGCAATTAAAAATTAAGTCTAAAAAGAAAAACTTTTGAAAATCAAATTATGTTATAAATTTTATTTAAAAAAGTAATGATAGTAATTAATTACCGCGGCTAAACCACTAAGATTCAAGCTCAGGTATCCGCTTTGTTTATATTTTATAATATAAAATCACTAAAAACTGTTCAGATTTAATTTAACAAATCCTCTGTTTCAGGTTTTTCTGTTCTATAATAAAATTAATTCCAATTTTATTTTTAATTTTATTTGAACCATATGCTCTAAATATTTGTGCCTTTACATAGCAATGTGGATTAGTTTTTCTTTAATTTAAAAATACTTAACTTTATCATACCTTTCAGCTGAGAGTTTTTTTCTAATTCTATTTTCAACCTGATTACTAACATGCTAAATGGCATTCAATTTTTTAAAAGTTATATTAAGTCGCCTACTTCACATTTTTCGCTGCGGTTTGAAGTGCATGTATGGGTTCGTTTACTAATTAACCACAAATGTTTATTTAAGGTTACTTTTAATTTTTAAGAAAAAAATTTCTTAGAATTATTTAATTTTATACCTAAACATTTGTCAGCTAAGAAGTTAAAATAAATTTTGACGCTTTTTCTCTAAAATCTTATTTTATAAAACAGCAGTTCAGTGTGTCTATCTGTTTGTAACGTATTCTGCTAAATGCTAAATAATAGAAGTTCTTTCAAAATTTTGTTCCTTGTGATATATTTTAGGTCTGACGTGAGTGAAAAACATTAAATTTTGATTTGAACTCCATGATAAAACGGGCTATTATGAAAAGTATTCCGTCGTTAAAATCCATTTTAATTATTATTTGTTTAACAAATATTTCTATTAACAATCTCAAGAGATCAATTTTACCTTTGAAATTCTGCTTTGAAATTGAAAAGCTTTTGAAATGTTGTTAATTTAAATGAGATATACATTGAATTCTTTTAAAGTTCACAATTTGTTAATTTTTAGAAAATGCCTTAATGACGAAAAATTGAAGTTAATTTGTAAACGTACATTAAAGAAGCAGCACGTGGTTAACTTAGATAAACCAATTCTCTTGGTATTTAACAGATTTTAACCGACAAATTTTACTTGCTACACTTGGAACAAGTTTGAGAACTTTTGAAACAATGGTCTTGATTACTCCTGAATTCCATTGAGAAATATAAAATGGCAACTGCTGCTAAATTAAAAATATTGACCAACTTGAAACTTGTGTAAGATGTTTAAAATTTAATTGATAACTTTAGGAGAAAATAATGTAACACAATGTAGCTGTTGCTTCTCCATTAAATTTCGGTTAAAAGTTAATATTGCACTGACACGCAATTAATATTTTATCAAGGAAAAAAGCCCTGTAAATTTATAGTTTAATATAAATTATGTTGAAGATCTGCATAAGGTAGGAAGTTTATTACATGGGTAGGTTTATATTTATCAACCTAACCAAGAGTTCTTATTTAAATAAGATGCTTCTTTATAAATACAAGCAGTGATCCGTGCGTAAACAGCGGATTTCTCTATAAAAAAAAGTTAATGTATTTCTCAGCGGGAAGTAAGTTGTACGTTATAAAACTGTAATGTAAACATAATTAAAGTTTGACAACTGTAAATTGTTAAAAGTTAAATTAAGTAGCTCCGTGATTTACATCTTGGCTACGGTTTACTGCATGCTTACAGATTTTATTGAGCTATCTTAAGTGTAGGAAACTGTTGAAGTAGTTTTATTTCTACTTTACTAATTGGAAAGAGTGCCTTCATATTTTTAATATTCACCTGATAAACGATCTTTCAGCACTCTAAAAGAAATTGAAAATTACTTCACCTCTCTTTAATTAAAAACACTTGCTTTAATATCATTAACTTACAAACGTAATTAAACGGAAAAATATTTCAATTTCACACGGATATATTTACAAAAAGCACATGGATGAGGTAAAAATCTTGTGTGAAGCATGTTATAAAATGCCGTGCCGTATATGCAGATCACTTGATCAAAACTTAATTGATTTAAATTTTTTGTTAACTAACAATCGCGTAGACCGAAGTTGTTCGGCCTTTGGCTTCACTTAGAAAGATCGTGCGGGGTGTAAAGTGCATGTAAAGTCAAAGTTTGGCCATTATTGACACTAGTCATTGTGGCCAATTAGGGATTTATTTCAACCAGATTAGATATATAAATGGAACTTACGTTTACATCAGTTTATTAAGAATGCCCAAGTATCCCCAATCCTGGGGTAATCTAGTCACCTCATAGTTTTCCTTCTGTCTATCAGAAATCCTTAAAGTTTTAAACTTTTTTCGTAAGCTAGTGACGTATCTTAATTTTGCTGGTACTGTCAACATTTTTAAACATAAAATAATAATAATTGTAGAAGTTATTAATCATTACAAATAAAATTTGGACTATACTGTAATCCGTAATTTTTCAGTAAAATTTACACTTTCATTAATAGTTCAGAAATTTATAAAAATAAACCTAAGAAAAAACCAAAAATATAAAGAAAACTCTTCTTAACTATGATATGAGAGCCACTCGTGCCCATATAAAACACCAAAGTTAGTGTCAATATCTTGAAGCTTGAATTATGTATCAAAAATACAAATAAAGATTTAGAATCTTCACGAGAAAAATTTTAAAACCTATTTACAAATTATATTACGCAAAATATAACAAAATAAACAGAACTTCTGAGTTTTTCTTGATGATCTCTGTAGTGCTTAAAATATTAACAAGTCATCTCAGTTTAGTTAGCAAAAGCTCTGCGTAGTGTATTGTTATTCTGTACTTCAATAGCGATTGAATGCCAAAAATAACGTTCAATATTTAACAGAAATATGGAAAACAATTGTTAATAAAGACCACAGCAGTGGGTTGATGTTAGGCTGATTGTGTAAAGGGCGGAAACTCCGGGTTCGAATATCGGACTTGACGGAGTTTCTTAGTTCAGTCTTCCGGTGAACTGGAACACTCCGCAGCTACAACAATTTGTATCTATTTACCTTGACGTGGCTATATGAACAAAAACTCGTAACCAAAATTTAAGAAAAATTTGAAGAACTCTCTAATGAAATGTAGCCAGAGATATATTATCTGATATGATAATATAAAAAAGAAAAACATTCTAATAATTTCAATTATTTTATCGTTGAGTTGTATTTCATGTTTCGTATATTTGTTTAGAAATAAAATAAATAGGATATAATTTTTCATATACAAAACATTTATGATAAAATCGTACATAGTACGAATTTTTGATTAAACTTTTTATCTACTACCGTTTTAGGTGATTGATGAGCAAATCTATTTACGATCAATCCTTATGACGTATTTGAGTTTCCACTTAGGAAATCGGATATAGTGAGTGGTAAAAGAGAGAAGTTAAATCCAGAAGTACAACCGATAACGTCAAAGTCTCTATTGGCATCGCAAATATGCAAAAAATATCTCGCAAATAAAACCAAATTCTCACTTTGTATGTTTTTTCTTAAAGCAACTCGACACTGTGGATGTTATTGAGCTCCCTTATGTTGAAGTATGTACCCTACCTATTTCCAAAGTGGATTGTTTTTCATACATTTTTTTATCTTCCAGATTCGATTGCTTTTACAGTTAAATCCGACAATTAAAAAAATAATAATGGAGTAGTTTTTAATCGACGAACGGGATGCACGAGAGCTTTTTAATTTATCGATTTTCTAGTGGTAAGTTGGCAGATAAGTGGGTTCAATTTATCCGGCAATTTTTGTATAAGTAAAACGCTTTGTGAATAATGCACTTTCATCCGTGTCTGTTTTTACTTGCAAAGGGCTCACAAAAAACGCCGAAGGCTTTCAAATCCTACGGCAGTATGACGTGGGTCCAATGTTTGAAAAGGGGTAATACGGCGCAACGTGGTGAAACTTGGGAAATGGTAACAGCGGCAACCTAATTGCGTTGCTTACATACGGCGTAGCGGGTGTGATCTCATGCATAAACAAGGAGATAAGTAGATACGCCGCAGTGTTGCCCATTAGACTTGGAAACGACCCTAGGTCCAGCTACAGTTTGACAGATGTTGCTCTGTTTTACTGGTTTCCTTTACATTACGCGTTGTCCTGTTGTGACTCATTAAATGTAAGTTAAGTTTTCGGGTTGACACTTTAGTAAACTTACAATTCTCGATTTCTCAAATTTTATGAACCCCAAATTGCAATACAAAGTTATTCTCTTCTATCATGTTCGGGGTATCAAATAATAATAAGCACACACAATTCGTCACACATTTGCACGCAATTATGAGCTTTTGGTTCAACTAATCGATAACCACTACTACTGCCTCGTGCACGTTTTTTTTAAGCAAAAGCTGAAAATGAATTGAGCAATTATTATCCAATCGCCTATGTGCCTCGCCGATACCACTTATTTCGAATTTAAACGTAATAAGTGGAGTTTTTTTACTTAACCCCTTTTATTGCATAATTTAAACTGTAATGTTATACGATCTCAATCAGCTTCAAGTGTGTAATGCATATTGTACTTAGCTTAGTGCTAGGTTAGCATGGCATTTGTACATTATGCAAATAGAATTTAGCTTCCAAGCAGATGGCGCCAACCCGCATAAAAACTTGCATGTTCGCTATTAAACACATATCTGTCAAGTTTCTAATAATCGAGGGTCCTAACAACACAGGGCGTTTAAAATCGTCCTTATTTTTCATGGTTTGGTTAAAATTACACAAAACAATTTTATTCTTTTATTGTTTGCCCTACGACTCTATCATTATAGTACACCTCTAGGTGAAATATTAAAACATTTTTGTTATTTTGTGGTTTTTATTCCATTTTTTTATTTATTGTCGTGTCAATAAAATAAATTTTTAAATTGTATCACATCTGTTCCATATAATTAAATATTTCAAAAAGTTAATAACAGTCATTAACTTATTTGGATAAATTACAATATCTATTATTTACCACTTCCCCACACATTTCCTGTATTATTAAAACGAAATTCGAGCTTTTTCATCGAGGAGTGTTTACCAGATTTCATTAATATTCACTGTTTTTCAATATGCAATCTCGAATCATTTGTTTACGACCGCTTCTATAATTATCTCTAAAGGCACCTTTACACTTCAGAAATTCGAATATCCTTATAAGGACCGGCTGTAATTATTTTTTATTATAATAATAAATTTATTACAAGAATATTAACTTATCGCTAATTTTATTCAACAACAAATTATTTAAATTTTCTGCAACTTGAAAACCCTTCACAAAATTACGAAGTTTTATAACGTCTCTTACTTTGTTACAGCAGAGATGCACTCTAATGTAGTTTCAACTCACCTTTTTAACTAATTTCACTGGTAAGTACATTTTAGTGTAAATTTTATTTAAACTTTAGTTGTTTATTTTGTGTAAAACTAAACAATAAAATTTCTTGTCACAAAAGTTTTAAGTAAAAATAATAAGAAATAACAAATTTAGCACTGTTAAAAATTTTTTATTTTTTGAAAAAATGAGTTGTTTATAATAATGAAAATGAATTCAGAAAAGTAAAGTTTTATACTTTATTGAGCTTCCTCTTTGATTTATCTGTTGATTATTTATTCATCCCTTCGTTTGCTTTGCTATTTATTTCGACTTTTGCCTACATATTCATTTAACCAATTCGGTACTCATCGATTATTCAGATACCACTTAGTTATTGGATTTCCAGTCTGATATTTAAATTTTTACCTAAGATAAAAAAGCATTGGAGTTAGTTGATAAGGAAGCATTAATAATTCTTTTTAATTTACTTTCATAGAAAAATTTTTATATTTCCAAGTACTTAATTCTTTTATATTGTAAATTTTGAATTTCCTTTTAGTTTTCCACGACATGTTAATAATAAAGCTAGGTACGTGTATAATTGATCGACGAATATCAATAACTAAGTATACAACCATAGAAAGTCATATAGCATCAATATTTAAAAGTATTCGGTATTCTAGGCAGTTTTTCCCCTGAGACAGGGGTGGAGCGGCCCCAAGGCACTTGTGAAATATTGATCATGGTCTCCTTGTTCTGTACGTGTTTGCTACGCCCATGTTTGACTTTGACATGATAATAAACATAAAAAAGAATTAATAAGTTGTACGACTATGCTCAACTTAAAATAAATTAGTTGCAAGTTTCTCCGGAATGACTAACCTAAGTAATTAAGAAATGTCGCTTACAGAGTTTATAATTAAAAATTTAGTAAATTTATTTAAAATTAAGTCATTAATGAAAATTTGTTTACAGTATCAGTATTCTGTAAACGTTTTTACGTCTGCCAAGATCTTAGTTTCTGCAGAGTTTTCCCTAAGGGAGTCAAATAATGCACCCCGTTCTAGACTGGGGTGCATTTTTTATTGCGAACGCAAAAGCTAGTATAAATATTGTCTTAGTGGAGTGCATTTTTCACTTTAGTGGTTGGGTTGGATGCTCTTAGAATTAAAGTATTTCAAACTTAGGGAGTTCGTTTTATTAGTTTCGCACCGTTTAACTAGAAATGAAAATAGTTTTCAGTCTTTATTAGGCTAACTTGCTGCTTAAATGTCCTTATAAACATAATAGCCCTTAACAAAAACGAAATAATATCCGTAATTATACTTCCAAAAGAATTTAACGTACACATAAGATAGTTAAACTACTAATAAATTAGTACTGGGCGGCATTATCGAGTAAACTTGTCTTGGAAATTTGGTCAGCCAAAGTTAGTTGTGCGACAATTACGAAGTTGCTAAACTCTATAAACAACTCTTGTTTCAAGTTGACACTACCAAACACAAGGTAGTTGGTGTTTGTTGATATTTCTTGGCATCAAAACCGTTAAGCATAACCCTACATCATGCAGTTCAATGGTCCATGTTTTGACCATTTGCAAATTTAGAGCCAAAAATTATTACGGTTATTTCCGAGATAAAGTATAAGCAATCTTAGCTGACACTTCAATTTGAAGAAGTTGTAGTAATGCTAAAGAACAGAAATATTTTTTTGGGGTTATGTATTGTACTTTTTCTTCTCCACTCTCAGTCTTTGGCTTCCATTTTTTCTTAGTTTTCCCACATCTTTCTCACCTCCCGGTTTAAAGTGTTCATGATTACAAATTTTAAAAATTGTTTTATAAAATTCTTTTCACGACCACAACAGTTTTATTTGTTAAAAAAATGCTGCCTGGAAATTGTTAATTATACCTATTAATCAAATTCATCAATTTTGATATTTTAAGTGGTTGAGTAATTTAGATTAATTTTTTAGACGATATAATTTTGTTAGTAAGTGCATGACCTGATATACAACTTTCTGTTAACCACACTTAGGTCATTTAACTGGTTTTTAAAAATTTGGAAAATGATGACAAATTTAGCTCAACTCAATATCAAATAACTAATAATAATTTATTTTTTTCTCAAATAACAATACAACATTTTCTTGCCGTCACCGTTGTGATGTCATGTTTTTGTATTTTGTTATCATAATGAGGTGGAAGAGGCAAAAAAAATTATATCTGGCAACCAATGCATTCCTTTGGATTCAGACAGTACATGGGAAGACGAATCTAAAATCCCCAGAACACAAACTTTTTTGGCCCTTTAGCGGGTACACTGAAAGTGTATACACTATTCTGACTAAACTAAGCTTCTTAGAACAAAATATACATCATCAGTATGACCTCCCAATGCCATACTTGCCTTTTCTAAGGTGATGGCAAGATAATGATCAGTATACCAGACTGACAATTGGCATAGGTGGGTCACTTGTAACTTTACCAGTTGCAGAAAGAGTAGTGGAATATTCAAGGAGACCATCGACAATCTTTTGGTTCCAGTGCTGGATAGGAATGCTGTTATTGTCAATTTCCATAATTGGAAATTGCTGAATAATAATGCTGAATAATTGTAACACTTGAACTATGGAAAGAAATAGTGGCAGTGGAAGAAGATTGATGTTATTTATTGCTGATGTTATAAATACACAGAAACACAGCTTTGGCAGGTAAACACCATTTTCCATATGTTGTTTACATAAAACGTTTGTAACTGAGGCTAATACTTCTTTCACCAGATTGTATTACGTAACATTCTAACCCAGACGACAGCTGATCTATAATTTTTTTGTTCTTATAAGTTGGAACAGTGCAAACTCTAGACAAGTACTGCCAGATGAGTACGGCAGGTTATGGCAATCTTCTCTTTCAGAAAATTCAGCAACCCTTAGACGTGTTAGAAAGCGAGTATAGCGTAATTTATGATATTTGGCATCTAATGCTGCCAAATCTGTTGCTGATAACTTTTTCAACAGTTTTTTACTTCTTAATTGTAGAGAATGACTATTAATTGTAGATCCAATACCTAGCGTGGATGCATTCAAAAGTTTGTCTCTATCTTCATCTTTAGCACAAAACAAACACACTTTTTTCACATCTGAACAAACTAATAATGATCTTGTTAATTTTAACGTAAACAGAGCTTGGTCTGATAATTGGGGTCGTCTTTGTTGCTTCTTTCCTAAGATACACTTTCTGTCTTTTGACCGTTTATTTTTAACGGTCATATTTGTTCTTGCAAAACTTATGATATTTTCCTGTATGATGTGCTTTGTGAAAGGCTATACTTTCATCGTCCAACTGATCCAAATTTCTTACAGCAGTTGGAAGCTCATCGTGTTCAATAAAAATTGAAAGATTCTTTGCTATTGTTAAACAGCCTTTATACCTTGGAAAATTTAAGCGCTTCTTTGAATGCTTCTGGCATAACAAACACAAATTTCATAAAAACGTAGTCCCCACTGGGTCAGTTGTAGCATTAACCAATTTATGCTTCCTCTTTAGTGACATAATTGGGTAATTTCTGTCTTTCTGTAAAGTAGGCAAAAGTAATATCTGCTTTACACGATGAAGTTCCTCACACGACGTGTCTGAAAAAGAAACACGAATTTAGTAAAATTACTGAACAGAATTTTAACATGTTATAATTTGAATTTAGGCTGCGGCCTGATGGTCACATTGGTGTCCTCTTATTACTGATTTTAACACAGAAATGAAAGTTTTATAGCCACTTGGGGGGTGGGGGGATATACTGATAATTCTTTAAAGGCTAGAAAAATTTGGATTTTGGGTGTCTTAGACTCGTCTACTTATATAAAATTATATAATTAAAATTATTTAAAAATTATAAAAATATAAAAATAATTATATTTTATATAAAAAAAAATAAAATTATATAAAAGTACCACGTCAGATCTGATTTAGAGCACAAAAATCATACAATCTGAGCTTTTGCTTTGATTTTCTCAAACAAAACAAAATAAAAAATTTAGAAAGATAAATCCGGAGAAGGGCAACTTTCTTATGACTGGTCTCCGTGCTTCGAAAGGCACGTTAAGCCGGTGGTCCTCCTGGGTTAATGAATTGCCATCATTAACATAAAAACCAGGTTTACAGGCTCGTCTGGAGACAAATCTAGCACACTACCTCTCAGACGTTAAGCAATTTATATGCTCAAAGATGCCAAGGAAACAACGCAGTGGCTGTTTAAGGCAAACAGGGTTAACCCTAGCCAAAAGTAGAAGAAAAAGAAGAAAGATAAATGATCTTCTCTTGTCTTCGCCGAAGAACCGTCCTCGTACTTAGTGCACAACTACGTAGCATTGCTTTACTCCGCAAATACCAAATAAAAAGTGAATACTAAAGCGCTCACCCCTTCAAAACGTCACGCTTCTAGATTTTCAGCTGCTCTACTGAACGCAGCCAAAACTGGATAGCTGTTGCTCGCTACTTGTACAGAAGATGACAAGATGAGTTCCAACAAACTGTTAGCTGCAGAACCTTGTAGTGTAATCTACAACAAGTGATTGTGGTGACGTACACAAATTTTAAGGTGTAAGTAAAATTCGTCTCATAAACAAATTGATAATCGAGTGATGGACGTAAATAGCAGTTTGTCCGATTAGAAACAGAAGCTTCGAATTGGATTGAAACCCACACCAAGTGAAACAACACTTGAAAAATCCGTTCACAATTTCCTCGTAAAAAAGTCGATGTGATTGTGAAATCCGAAAACCGGGAATGAATTAATTACTTAATTCAACCAATATCGACCGCCAAATTCGCACTTTCCTATTGCAGAGCGTCGCTAACCGCAATTATACCCAAAAAACAAAATAAGGTGCTTCAAAATTTTGTATCCTTTTTGAGACCCAAATTAATAGAACTGTATACTAGGACGAAATTCGAACGTTACAAAATAACAAGTAATATCAAATAAATAAAAACTTATATTTGATACTTTCGCCACAAAATCTAACATTTTTGTTCCTTAAAAAGAAAATATTATTATGAAATTACGTACAAAATAGTATTCAAATTAGGCCCAACTAAAACAAAATAACTCAGTTAAGACATGATACAGAAGTATCAGCTTTCAAATCAACTTGAACCATTTTAAATCCATTCATGTGCGTCAAAATTTCTAAAAATAATTTTAATATCTTTTATATCCCTTTAAAATGTGAACCATGTTATAGACCCTACAATTTATTACTGTACAGATGGACCAACAGAAAAATACTAATGCGTTGTGTCGTTATAACAGTAAAAATTGATTTTATTTATAGGAATTTTAAAAGTGCGTTTATCCCTACTGCAATTTGAGAAATAAAGTAAAAGAGTAAGGTTAGTGCTAGAATCGTCCGAATTTCTAGTGAAAAAAAGATTTACTTTCTTATAATCTTTTTAGTACACACGCACGTCTTATATTTTAGTTCAAACCTACTTTAAACTTTTTTACATATGTGTTTTACTTCAAACTACATTCTTTTCTAGCACCCTCGAGACTAATAATTTTTATTACGATCTATCTAGGAGACTTTTGGTTTACTTTTTATTTTATCGTTTTACGTATTTTGCATCGCAAATTTGGTCAAGTATAAGTGATATTACTGGTGAAAAAAGAATACAAAAAGTTTTAATTATTTTTTTTACTTGTTGAACTTCTTAAATATCGTCGACAATAATTTATCAAATTGAAAATATTGTGCGGTACAATGTTAACTTTAATAGAATGTAATTCAGAGCTTTAAATTGGAAATTGTAAATGAATTTATACTTTGTCGATTGTAAATTCATTATTAATAATTTTATTTATTAAAGTTTGTTACATAAATTTGCATTGCTATTTCCCTAATTGTCAACAAAGCTCTCCATTTATTTATTATGTTAATAAATTTATCTACCTAACACAAATTTAATTGCATAGCACAGCATTAAACACATACAGGGTGTTCCATTTATGATAAGTTTTCTGCAGAAAAAGATCCTGTAAAGTTTAATTTTTTGAGTAGACCTTGTAATGATAATAAACTTGGAAGAACGCGATTTAATTCAACGATGTCTTAAATTTTGATGCAATAAAACAACGTTTAACACTTTGAGTGGTTTATGTATAGAAACAAAGGTAATAAGTAGGTATCAGATTTTGTAATAATTTAAGAAGCTTATGACTGCTTTATATTGTTTAAAAATTAAACCTTGACTTTATGTTAAATTTTAATCTTAAAAATGAAAATGAGGTCATTAAGTACTTTTAGTAGTAAAAAGTTTATCTTAGTTCTTAAAGTATTTAAAAATTGTAAAATTCTAAGATGTTTCAGGGTTTGGTGAAAAGAGTTTTAAGAATATTGATTGCCTCACTTTTTATAGTAAAGCGAAAATCGATTTAATCTCAAAGCGCGATTAAAATTACCGCACATATACATTTAGGGTAGGTAAGCTATTAAAAGTTAAATTTAAAAGTCTTAAACGCGAAGGGAACTTAAAATCCATCAAGACGTGCGTTATCTAAGGCTGATGCTCGAAGATACGAAACCTGTAATGAAACTGAGAAAATTCGGGAAGATGGATAGGCCCAATCTAGCGTTGCTACGTCATTGGCGGAGGCGGAACAAGAACTCGTACATCATACTACATATATTATAGCTTGAACATTTCCTCAATATATATGTTATTTATATCTACAAGTTAAAAAGAGTAGGTCGACATGTGTTCTTGATCGTCGAGATTTTGATATGTGTACTGCCTCTTGCATTCGAATAATACCTACGTGGAACAAAATACTCTATTGTTTGCCTTGGATTTTTACCGCACTTTTCGGATGCACGAACAAAATTTATGACAGTTCTTATATCTTGACTTTTGCATTCTTTATTTTCACAAAGTAGCTCTACAGCATCGAAAGCACACAAGTATGCAGCTTTTAAACGCTCAAATCTCATGCTTTAACTTGTAGCTATCATAAAAATAGATGACATTTGACTGATAGAACATCATATTCACATTTTTATTAGATTGCGTTAAATTTAAAAATGTATAAAAATTTTATATATTTATTACGTAAAAGTTCTCAAAAACAATTTTTATGCCAAGAAATAAACCTATATTTTTTATACCATTTCCTTTTCAAGTTGATGCATTAAAACGAGCGTCAGAACGAACGTGAATACTTAATTGCAAATTTTATTTTTTGCAATTATTCTAGAAACCAAAGAAAGCGTATTACATTTTACATCGTAAACAAATACATAAACTATGTAAATACGTAAAGAATTGTCAATTCTATTCTTCTTATTGACATGTAATAAAAAGAAAAGTTTAAATTATATTCCTAAAAAAACGCAGAAAGTTTTTATGACAGCATCGTTCATTAATATTGTTGGACTAAAACTAATTTCGCAAGTTCCTTTATTTTTTATTCGTTTTAAAAATTCTCCAACATCTTGAAAATTGTCGCGTATTGTGAAGGACCTCGCACATTTCAATTTTCAAGGTGCAAAGAAGTAATAAATTTATTTTATTTATGTATTTATAAGAAGGAAACCATAAGTAGTAAGTTTGGGATGTTTCAACACTGGACCAATTCATCCCAAGGGACAACGGACTATTCAAAGTTATTTGTGTTAATTTTTAATCAAAAGTAGCTAGGTCCGATTTTATTTCATCGAAAAAATTCCCCATCATTGTATCTTGATGTGTATTTGTGTGGTTTTTAGCTTACAATAAGGGTTGAAAATCAAATGTGGACTGAACCAACAGTTGCATTGATGTATAGATTTGTGTAACCATAATAATATTAAAATCAGTAGTGATTTTTGTAACGACGGTTTCAATTTACTTGTAATAAACAAACTTAGTGAAGAAACAAACCAAAATTTGTTGTGTTCTGGATAAAACGGCTCTTGTTTATATTATTTAACTTATCAACATTAGCATTAAACAATTGAAGTTGATTTACGTCCAGCTTTTAACTTAAAACTAAAATTTATTTTTTTATGTAAACGAAATTTTATTATTTATTCTGATTTCTACGACAACAATTAACAATTACCCAACTATAAAATAAGTTCAGGCATATTACCCCCTGAGCTTAGTTAATATTTAAATCTCTATACTTATGAACATGCCCAGTTTTGTGACATAGATAAATTTAGAAAAAATTTTCAGTTTTATTTTCTAAAAATCTAGCAATTTTGGGATAAAGAAGATTGTAGAGAACAATATTATATTATTTACACATCGGTTTTGGGCTTCCTTGTATATGTAATTACATAAATGTAAAGATTTTGAATTCATTTTGAACAATAAAAATCAATTATAACCTGTTAGCTGATATGATATAGCTACACTGAAAACAACAGCAATATTTTATAAAATCTTTATAGTAATTTAATTTTACTACTTATTGTTACAATTTGTAAAAATATTTACTACAAAAATTGTAAAACATGAAGTTCTGAAAATTACTATGATTTGTACTACAATTTACATTGTATTGATTATTTGTTTGTCTGATGTCTGATGTATTTCTATGAATAAATTTTCAATAAAAAAGGAAATAAAAAATTTATGGAACTGAACAAAAATATAATGTTTTAAACAATTACCTTATTATAAAAACAATAAAATTTTAGAAGAATATACTCGTAGCCTTTCAATGGTAAAACATAACTTTAGGTACCAATATTTTAAAATTTCGAAGAAATTCTTGAGGGATTTTTACATAATAACAGTGAGGTTAAGCTTTTTATATGCCACAATAATATATTAATTTAAAACAACTTTTTCCACAAATGGTATTATAATAACTAAAATTGTGTGCAATACTTTTATTGTGCACAATGTATTTACAAAATAAATACATTAAATTTATTTCAATTTTCAATCTACGTAAGCCAGCTAAGCTAGCACTCGAAAACTTTTCGTGTGTTCCTTTTGTCTATAAAGTTTGGGGAGCCCTGTTGTAGATATAATGTAAGGAAAAATTTTTGGTAAATAACAAAAAACCGTCTATGATTTAGCATCTAAATTTTCAATCAAATTTGTAGAAAATTTTTGACTTGTCAGTTAGTCCCAGTCCCATTAATATTGGCAGATATATTTTAAATCTTAACAATAAAACTATAATATTCCATCTGGTCTTTTGTAATGAATAATTTAGCCACCCCTAGTTTACTAGGGAAAAAATGGTTCCCTTAAACTAAGAACAGTTTTTTAATAATATACGAGTACGAAACAAAAATTAAATAATAGAGACGAGAGATTACTTTAGAGTTAAATAATATAGGTGTTGTAATTGACTAATTGTGGCTCCGCTATAATTTACAGTTAATGGAGACAGGAATATAGAATATGCATGTGTACAATATTTAAGGGTGACACCCTAAGCGAAAGGGTAGGAAGTTACAATGTTTTATACATCTTCTCTGGAACGACTACGTTATGTATGTGTTTGCGGCACATCTAACCGCACATGTTACAACGACGTAGTTGAAAATAGACATTTTCACCAGTTTTCTCTTTATCCTTGTTCATTATTTCCAGATATCAAATAAGAACGGAATTAAGAAACAGAACTATTTAGGTTGTTCTACTTTAAGCAAACAATCGTTACGTGGTGTTTTGCAAATTCGCTTTACTATAATCTGTAGTATAATCGTAAATAATTTAAAAATTAATAATAATAATAATCAGTTCATTTAGTAGCTACCTACTGAAATGGATTGTTGAATAATTAACGAAAATTGGTTTGTCCTTTTAGTTTACAGAAGACAGAACTTAAGTTTAGTATTTATCGATAAAAACGTATAAAATGAACGATGACCCATATAAAGTAAAAATCAATGCGTAATTATAATCCTAATTATGTATTGCAATTTTTTATTAGCTAACTGTTTGATTTTGCTTACATTAAAAATTAAAAATCAATATCGTTTTAACCTTTAAATTCCTGTCGAGTGCACGTACCCGCAGTTTTATTATTGTTTACGCCGCTTCGCTCCAACTTTCTAGTGTGCACTCTCGGCAGAATTATAAGTGATCATGATCACTATTGTGAAAATTCCAGTAACTTTATAATAAGTATATGAGGATTTTTGTTGCTAAATCCCAAATCCTGACGAATTTGATCTATTTCATTCAATTGCTTATCAGATAATTACTCGAAAATACAGATAGAAGCCAAAAATAATTATAAGTAGATATTTTTCAAATTTTAGTACTAAATTTTTGAATCACAATTTTCTATTCTTATTCAGTTGCGATGCAGATGTTGGTCGAGCTGTACTCGATGGTCACACGTTTTCGTTCTTATTTTAAATGTAAGAACTAAAAATGCATAAATACATACATACATCTACAGTAGTAATTCAAGTACGTAGTTTATTCTTCAAAACATAAATTTTATCGAAACGTTCAGACATGCATGCCTTACAGGTGGAATTTTACATTTAGTATTTTGTAAAAGCATAAAATAATAACTTAACTTACTAAGAAAGAAATAAAAAGAAATTTTATCATCGAACAGGAATCGATCAATTCGACGGGTAATCAACTCTTGTTACGACTACGTCGAACAGTCCTTAAATTCACTTAAAATTTTGATTAAATCATAAGATTTATCCGAACGAACCTGGTATATATTATAGACAGTCGTCTCCATAGAGTTATTTTTAGAACTTATCTACGTGAGAAACTTGCCATTCGTAGGCTTTAGTTCTAAGAATTCTGTCCTCAAATTGCTAACAAGCAAAACGAAGAATTACGTCATGTACCTCGACGAGAAAAATAAGAAATCGGTTCATTTTAACTCCTATAACTAGGCAACCGATTTACCTTTGAAGAAACTTTAAGTAAAAATCCCTGTTAAATTTCAAGAGCCATCTTGAAAATGACGGCACTTCTTGTCGTGCATCCATCGAAGTCAGATGCGTTCATTTTGTCTCGTGCTGCAAATAATTAACTTAAACTTTTCTGTGTACCGAAAAAGAAGTCACTTTAAATTTTCTGTTCGTTAGTCAACCAAGTAAGACGCGTAAAAACTTTCCTTTGTGCCTTCAAATAACAAACATGTGTAAATTGTGTCGTGTATCTAAAATCGAATAAATACCTGATTAATTGTTCGTGTAACAAAAATTAAAGAAATAACTTAAAACTTTTTACCGATCTATCGAACAAAATGTGTTTTATAATAAATCTATCTAACATGGCAAATTTGAATAAAGGCAAGAAATTTAATATTTTCGATCATTACCGACGATGCTCATTCAATGAAATAGAATAGACAACGTGTTGATTTGCGATAAATAACTTGTACCTATGGGAGGGATAAAAATTTGGATTATTAAGAAGATAACGTATACCTTTTGGATAAAGAAGATTTGGATTATCAAATAGTCAACAACGACTACAAAGGAAATGGAATTGGAAGGACGGTGTGCAATCAACAGGGGTATCGATAAACCAGCTTTTCCGAATTTGAATTCAGGAAAAATAATTAGAGTGCAACGACTTACCACGTTTAACCGGGTTAAAGGTTAGTTTTTGTTCAATTTGATTGTATGTAACCGCACGTATCTAATTGTAACGATTGGTTTGATGTATTGCTTATTCAACGACTATTTGGTCCATTTTACATTAAAATTACATTAAAAATCCATCGTACAATTACCTATAATTTTTATCTGTAAAAAGTATTTATCTGTATAAATTATTGAAGTGGAAATCAATCCATAAGGATGATGAAAGTAAATGGTTTACTATCATTGATTTTGTTCTACATAACGCTTAAATTAAGTAATTTTAATTAAATATTGCGGAAGCTTCCTAGTTCATTTAGGTAAAAATTAAGGAAAATTTGTATTTATGTTCCGTATTTGTGTCGACTTTTCGTTTAACTTTATTATATTTCTTTACATCAAATATCTTTTATTTCAAGAGCGCCGAATTCTTTTCAGGATTGTGTATATATGTAAAAGCGAGGTAAGCGTATATTTTGTTTCACGTGAGTACCACCCTGAGATAAAGTTCTCAGTATTTTTTGAATTCAAATTCGAAAAATTCGCTCCACCGCAAGAAGTGAGTTCAGCCGAGGGTAGGTGTAACATTTGGCGCATGGAACGTGGGACTCGACACGTATTACGTATTTGCGTGTTAACAAAATATATCGACGACCACCAGTGGCGTATCAAGAAATATTTATCGTAAATTAATAATTATTTTTTATCTCAAAATGAATTTAAAGCATTTGTCTTCACACGAGTTGAACTTTGAATTACTTGCACGTTCAATTTTGCCTAGAGTTACGATTACAAGTCGTAGGATTCAACTGCAAATTGCCTTAGAAGAAGATATTGAAATTTCAAAAGACCCGTGTACCTGGGAAGTTCATTTTCAGGAAATTAAATTATCTTTAGCGGAATTAAATCGCGAATTAGAAAGACAACTATCGGACCAACAAATAGAATTTTTGGAAACAAAAATTGCGCATATATCGACTCGCTTAAATACCGTGAATACCGGAAATGACGAACAAAAAATTATTGCGATAGAAAACTTTAAGATTCAATTGAAATTAGCGGAAACGACCTTAACTACTAATGAAAATAATGTTTTCTTTAAACAAAAAATACCGGTAGAAATATCTAAAACCAAATTTATACCTATTTATAAGTGGAACTTTACCAAGTTCACAGGTCATAACGATTCTCGGGATATCTTAGCTTTTCTTGAAATTATAAATGAATTAAAAATCGCTAGGGGTGCAACGGATAAAGATTTATTCCAGAATGCACAAGATTTATTCGAAGGCGAAGCTACTATTTTTTGCAGAAATGCAAAGAAAAAGGTAATAAATTGGGACGAATTTTTAAATTTATTAAAAGTAGAATATTTACCTTTCGATTACCAAAGTCAATTGGAAAAGAAAATTCAAAATATAACTCAAAGTACCTTTAATAATATTTTTAATTACATTAACGAAATTGAAATGTTAGGTCATAAAATCGAACGGAAAATATCTGAGAAAGAAATTATTGAGATTATTTTACGTGGAGTGGATCCCTATTTTTCAAATATTTTAGTTTCTTCCGAATATCATACCTTAACGGAATTAAGAAATAAGTGTAAACAAATACACGAACTTAAATTACGTCAAGATAATTTAAAACCTGTAATTAAAAGAAATTTTACGACACCTTATCGACCGATGGCTAAGTTGAAAATTTCTACTAACCCTGAATTAAATGTTCCTAAGAATAATTTACAAACAGGCACTATTCCTAAAAATAATTTACCGTTACCTAGTAAAATTTTAAATTGTTGGAATTGTCATAAACCAAATCATAGCTATACAAATTGTATAGAAAGGAAAAATATTTTTTGTTATGGGTGTGGCAAAGCCGACACATTTAAGCCACAGTGTTCTCATTGTACTAATATCGAAAATGTTCCAAAAAACCTGTTAAGGGGAACGGACCAGGTCAATCTCGCAACCCCAACATTTCTTACCGACCAAAAATTTATTGCTACAAAGCAAAACCAAATTACGTCATCTCAAGAAAACGAAAACCGTTTTCAAAAATAACTCGTAAAATAAATTCAAATTTTAACAAAAAATCTTTTTGTTTTAAATTAGATAAGAATGAATGGAATAATTGGTTATCTGAAATATCGAATTTCTTTTGTGATAAAGTACCTAAATTAGAACCTGTCTTTTCTACACAAAATAATGACAACCGAATTTATCTTACCTTTCAATTACAAAATCAAGTCATAGTCGCGCTAGTAGATAGTGGAGCAACAGTTAATGTTGTGGGCAAGAAAGGAATGGAATTTTTAAAATATATTAAGACTCAGCACATAACATCTACAGTTGAGAAATATATAAAAATTGCCGACGGAAGTTATTCTCCTATCTTGGGTAAAACCAAATTTACTTGTACCGTTGATGACAGGAAAAAATCAGTCATTTTTTTAATTGCGCCCGAAATACCTGAAACTTTTATCGTAGGTGCAAACTTTTGCGAAACTTTTGAATTATTATTACATTTTGGAAAAATGAATTTACGTCCATTTCCTACATATGGAAAACAATTTACCTTTAAGAAATTTAATGATAATCGACCTTTTATCGACATAACTCTTTCGAATAAAGTTTTTTCAGTGCTTGCAGATACAGGTGCAACAAATAATTTGATGGGTTCACCTGGTATCGAATTTCTAAAAAATAAAAATTTATTTAACCCAAAATTTTCAAAAACTTTGGGAATAAATATCGCTAACGGCTCGCTTACGAAAGTAATTGGACAAATTTCTTTAGAAATAACTTTAAATAATGTACAACGTACAATTGATTTTTTAATAGTCCCTGCAGTACCACAATCTTTCATTTTAGGTGCTGATTTTTTACATGAATTTAATTTAACTTTGAACTTCCGAACTCGTTCATGGCAAATGCCCTCTGAAAATATCGAAATTATGTCAAATAGTAAAGAAACTTTAAATTTACCTAAAGTAACGGAAACTAGTATCTATTTTGCCGAATTAACTTTTCCTGAGAATACCGAAAATATCGAATATATCGAACCTAATTTTGAAAAAATAAATGAAATTTCAAAAAATCAAAATGAATTAATTTTTGCGCAAGTAAACACACCTTCTGAAATTAATGATGAATTAATTTCTGAAGAATTAATTAACGTTACCGATAATAAAGCTATCTTAAACGATGAACAAAGCATTCTTTTGAAAGCGACTATTTCTAAATTTAACACTTTGAGTACAGCTGCTTCCGGATGTGTGACAGTTGCCAACCATGACATCCAAACACTGGACAGCAAACCTTTCAAAAAACGCCCGTTCAATCTCTCACCGGCAATGCAAGTTCATCTGCATAAAGAAATTGATGAAATGTTGAAAGATGGAGTAATCCAACCTTCGAATTCTCCCTATTCAAGTCCTTTTTTGTTAGTTAAGAAAAAGAACGATGAATACCGTTTTTGCTTCGATGGAAGAACTTTAAATGCAATTACCGTCAAAGATTCCTATCCCTTACCTCGAATAGATTCAATTTTAAACAGATTAAGAAATACTAAATATTTCTCTTCGATTGATTTGCGCAAAGCTTTTTGGCAAATAAAATTAAGTGAACGCTCTCGACAAAAAACCGCTTTCTGTGTACCAGGAAGAGGGTTATTTGAATTTCTAGTAATGCCTTTTGGACTTTCTAACTCACCCCAAACTCTTCAGAGAGTTATGGACGAAATTTTAGGATCACTTATTCATACCGGTAAAGTCTTTGTATTTCTAGACGACATCATGGTAATTTCCGAAACTTTCTCTGAACACATAGATACTTTAAATAATGTATATGAATGTTTGAAAAAAGCAGGATTCCGAATTAATACGGAAAAATGTAATTTTTGTATGAGATCATTAACTTTTCTTGGATTTGTCGTTGACGAAACTGGTATCCGTACCGACCCGTCAAAAGTTGAATGTATTCAACGTTTTAAAACTCCAAAAACTACTACCGAAGTAAAGCGACTCATAGGTATGGTCAGCTATTACCGAATTTTCTTACCCGATTTATCTACTATCTCATCTCCTATCACTGCTCTTATTAAAAATAAGAAAAAAGGACAAACTATTACCTGGAATAACGAAGCTGAAATTGCCTTCGAAAAAATTAAAGAATTAATTTCGACAGCTCCTATTTTAATTTCTCCCGATTTCTCAAAACCTTTTTTTTTGCAAACTGATTCTAGTGCTGTAGGATTAGGTGTGGTCTTGTTCCAGGAAAAAGACGGTTTAGAACACCCCATTGCTTACGCAAGCCGTGCTCTTACGTCCGCCGAACAGAAATATCATGCTACAGAGCGTGAATTATTAGCTATCCTTTTTGCTATAAATAAATTTCGTGGTTATATCGAAGGTACTCACTTTACTGTAATAACTGATTGCTCAGCATTACAATGGTTATCTAAATTTGACGAATCTTCTGGTAGATTAGCTCGCTGGTCATTAAAATTAGCTCAACACTCGTTTGATGTACGCCATCGCCCGGGCAAGCTAAACATTGTTCCCGATATTTTATCTAGAGATGTTTGTCTTATTAAAGCACAAAATCTAGTAAAAGATGATTGGTATCATCAACTAGAAACTAACGTTTTAGAAGAACCCGAAAAATATCCCCAATTTAAGGTGGAAAATGATTTCTTATATAAATTAGTACCGACTTTAACTCCAAATTCAGCTAATCAAGTTGAGTTTAAATTGATTATACCTTTAGCTAATAGGAAAGAAGTATTAAAACAATGTCACGACGATCCGACATCTGGACATTTTGGCATTGCCAAAACTATTTCTCGCGTTACCGAACTTTACTATTGGCCAAAAATGATATCTGACGTTAAAAATTATGTCCTCTCTTGTGAAATTTGTTGCGCACAGAAAAGCTCTCAGCAAGCTAGACCTGGATTAATGGGAAAACCCAAACATGTCTCATATCCCTTTCAGTTAATTTCTATGGATTTATTAGGACCTTTACCTAGGTCAAAGAAAGGAAATCAACATTTGTTAGTAATTACAGATTGGTTTACAAAATATGTTATAGTAAAACCTTTAACTAAAGCTACCGCAATTCAAATCACTCGATTCCTTGAACAACAAGTTTTTCTAGTTTACGGTATCCCACAAGTAATTTTGTGTGATAACGGAGTTCAGTTTACCTCTCATTTATTTAAAGAATTATTATCTAAATATGATGTTCAGAAAACTTATTACAATTGTAAATTTCATCCACAATTTAATCCTACCGAAAGAGTAAATCGAGTATTAGTTACCGCTATCTCTTCATATATTACTAACGATCATACTCGTTGGGATGAAAATATCTACAAAATTGCATTAGCAATAAATACCGCCAAACATGAAGTTACTAATTTCTCTCCCTCATTTCTAGTCTTTGGTAGATATATACCTACCGATGGTTCCTATTACGGTCCTGTACCTACAGATACCGACGTCTTTCAAGTAGACGAACGGATTCGTTGGGACGAAACTCAACAACAACTCCCTACTTTATTTGCCGACGTACGGAAAAGTTTACAACGAGCTTATCTAAAAAGTAAACAACATTATGATTTGAGAAAACGCCCTTTAGTTTTCCAAGTGGGTGATATCGTTTGGAAAAGAAATTTTGCTTTATCGGATGCCTCTAAGCAATTTTCTCATAAACTTGCGCCTAAATATTTAAAATGCCAAGTAATTGCAAAACATGGTGATCTCGCCTATCGTTTAAAATTAGTGGATTCCCAGAAACAGATTGGAGTCTGGCATTTGAAGGACCTTAAATCGTTCCATTCTGTCAATCAATAAATCCCTAAATGACTTTTTTAAATTTTCTTATTATTACCTACCTAACTGATTCAATTAATTATCTTTACCTTATTATTGACTTTCTTATAACGTACTATTTCTTTACCTTTGTTACTTATCTATAATTAAATATTTTTCTTGAATTTACTAAAATTAATTTACCTATCCAGAATTTTGTGGTGTGTATGTATGTTAGTATAACTTTTTTGTTTAACTCAGGGCCCGAGGAAACAAGAAAACTGCTTAATAATTAATTACTTATCTGCAAATTCGAATTTTAACTTTACCTCAATTTTAAATGTTTATACCTTAAATTATGAATTATGAATTATCTAAATGAAATCCAATTCTTACCTGAATAATTTTTATCTTTATAATTATCGATTTACCTATTTATCTTTTCCTTTTATCGAATTTCTAATTCCTAAAATATTATCTTATTTATTGCTATATCTGTTACCGTATCTTTATCTTATTGAATTTACCTTTTTTAATGCATTACCTTTATCTAATTAATTTTACCTTATTATCTCTTTTCTTATCGAATTTATCTTACATGAATCAGTAACTTATCTTAATTAATTCTTTGTATCGAATTGTAACGTACCGAAGTACCTAGAAGTGAAGAAAAAGGAAAAATGGAAATTATTATTATAACCTTAATAAGCAATCATAAGATTGTAAAATTGTTTTGTTATCGTTGAATAACTTAACTAAATACCTTATACCTGTTACCTTTTATCTAATATCGCATACCTTGTCTAAGGACATTAAAAATCAATCATAAGATTGTAATTTTGTTTCGTTATCGAAGTGAATAACTTAACGATATATACCTATTATCTATTATCTTATATCGCATTATCTTGTCTAAAAAGACACTACCTTATCTTACCTTATTGTTATCTTTAAGGATATCTTATCGGTCCTGATCAAACCGAATACCTAATGAATATTATCTGATAACTTTTTATCTAATAATTTTATGCGATAAAATTAAACAAGGTTAATAATTTCCAATGAATACAAACATTTTTGTTTGAATCACAAGGTGATATCTGTTCACCAAC
Organism: Rhagonycha fulva; assembly: GCA_905340355.1. Lineage (NCBI taxonomy): Eukaryota > Metazoa > Arthropoda > Insecta > Coleoptera > Cantharidae > Rhagonycha > Rhagonycha fulva. The sequence continues at coordinate 12,350,158 of HG996555.1, forward strand.
AATTTTAATCGTCTGGATTATAAATAATTACTATTACATAAAATTTCATAAGAAATTTTAAACTTTATACAAGGTGTTTCACCTGTTCCGAACCTAACTTGTAAATTTGATTGATATTTGATCATCCCTGGAATTTAGACTGCCTTATTAATTTAAGATACGGTTTATACTTGTGGGAATCAGGATCGCAAATTGACTCGGATATTTGAGAACCTCCCTCTCGTATCGATCGACATCGATTTTTTATACAGGTCCGTCCTAAGCCCTTTGATGATTTATTTTATTTTATTTTTTTTATCTTCATTTAATTTTAAGAATCATCCGTACTTTATTAAACCTCGGAAGGCCAAGGAATTAGAAAAAGATTTTAATTTTGTGGGATTACAATAGTTTTTCAATCCCGTGCGAAAAATCGTTGCCCTCTTTATTTATTCTTGCTCAACTTTCTAACCTACCGAGTAAAGTAAAGCTACATTAATTTTAGCTGAATATGATTGAACTACTAGGATTTTGTAAATATGATTATAAAACAATTTTAAATTCCGACATGATGCGTCGCTACGATTATTATCACTGTCCTTGTAGGAATCTGGTCGCTTTCGGATCCCGTGAAGAAATTGACTCCCTCCTTGAACAATTATGCGTCGTTGCGTGCTGAATTAGGTCTTTAGATAAGTTTACTTAGTAGTAAATTATATTTTTATTCATTTTATCGGCCTGTAAATATGATAGCCAACATTTATCTGTCTGATTTTCTTAATTTTACTCCCAGATAAATTAAGACAAAATTGAGTGGCGCCTAACAACCCTGAATTTCCTCCCCAACCAATCAATAGTGATGATTATAGACATGTAAATTTGATAGTCTCCCCGAGCTCATCTCAATTCATTCCTCCAAGATCAATAGTGATGATCATATACTTGTCAACACCATTTTTCGACGAGCTAGACCCTTCCGCGTTTTATATTTTCCTTATCTTAAAAGTTTATCTTATTTTCTTTAGCTTTTCTCTTCCTATTGAAGATATCTATTATCTATCTCTCTTTACTTTGTATAACTTTGACTCATTAACTATTAACTTTTTGACTCATGGTCCCAGATATGACCCTAAACTATCCTATCGTTGCGTTTCTCGCGATTATGGTCCAAGACATGACCTTAAACTGTTCTACAGTTCCTCTGTTCTATTACCAGTTTGTCACCTTTTTTGGAATCAAACTCCACATCTGGTTTTAGTTAAACTATTCTACCTTGAGAACTTTCATCGTTCGTTAATTCTATACGAAATCGATTACTTTTTCTTAAAAGTAGTTTTAATTCTATTAAAACTATCATTTAAAAAAAAAACCTATGGTTGAGTCTATTGGTAAATCTTAGATTGAGACTTATGGCTGTAGATCCATAGCCAGGTATATACCTATAATAAAATAATAATATAAATAAAGAATTAAAATATCGAATATCTATGAATAATTAAAGGCATTAGCCAAATATCTATAATAATTAAAGGCATTAGCCGAATATCGATTAAATAATAAAAGGCAAAGTCCGAAATTTAAGTGAGAGAATACCTATATCTAGTGGTTCCTCACCTTGACAATAAGTACAAGTATGGAACAGGAGGTATTATTGCCTCTGCGCCCCCCATACCATTCTTATTGTCAAGCAGTTATCTGCGTTATCTGACGCGATCTGCGTTATCTTACGCTGTTTCCCGTTATCTTTGCGCTGTCCGCGCCATTGCGTTTTCATTTACGCGTTCTTTCATAACCGTAAAGGTTATGGATTTCTATTGTGTAACTTTGCACTTTTTTGCGTTACTTACGCAAAATTTTATGTTAATAACCCTTCCGGTCATACAAAGAATATTCCTTGTTTCAAGTCTCGTACTTGCGTTATTTACGCGAGATTTCGGTTTCCGAAAGATCCTATACCGGTTGCGCTTGTTTTCAAGCTATGCGCAGTTTGACTTTTATTTAGTTTGAGTATTAACTCAAAACTAAATTTTTTCATTATAAGTTTGTCTCCCTAGAGCCATACTTATAATTTTTTTTACGTCCTTGACGTACTTTTTTTAGTTGGATGAATGAGTGTGAGAAAGGTAGTGGTACGGGTAGTTCTAGTGTGACTGGCTACCGACCCTAGTTCACCGTTCCGCCCTTGTGTGTGTGTGTCAGTTTCGTGACGGTCTGTAGATCCTAAATCGAGAGGCGAAGATTTGCTCCCGACCTTCTCGATCGGCTCTTAAGACGAGTTTTTGCGACTTCATCATGAGGTGACGATTTGGCCCCGATCCTTATGAGGAAGATTCGTGATATTTTTCTCTTATAATTATTTCTATAAGAAATACATTGACGCTCTTGGGCTATGCCCAAAGGATTTTGATATCGGTGCCCGAAGGGGAAACCAATGGCTTCACCGTTTCCATTTCGTTGTCTGCGCTTGGCCTCACCAAGCAGAGGAAAAACGATGACTGCAATGCCATCGCATCAACATGACATTTGTTTTCATGGCGATAAATGTGTCCTGTGCACAGGAGGTGGGAAAATTTCGTGCACAGTATCTTCAACCGAAGTAACCTAGCCTTATGGTAATGATGGTTACAACCATATTTCTCTGGGATGGGATTTCATTATATTTCGATTTTTGTGGGTTATCTATCGGGGTATCATTATCTAAATTGTTTTATTATCTTTATCGCAGCTTGGAAATGCTGATTAAACAGTAACGTATCTCTATCTATGCCTTAACATGAATTATGTTAACTTATATTCCTACTATGACTTTTACGCTTTTTTTTATTGTTTTTTATTAACGATAAGGATATTTGTTACGACTACGTCGAACAGTCCTTAAATTCACTTAAAATTTTGATTAAATCATAAGATTTATCCGAACGAACCTGGTATATATTATAGACAGTCGTCTCCATAGAGTTATTTTTAGAACTTATCTACGTGAGAAACTTGCCATTCGTAGGCTTTAGTTCTAAGAATTCTGTCCTCAAATTGCTAACAAGCAAAACGAAGAATTACGTCATGTACCTCGACGAGAAAAATAAGAAATCGGTTCATTTTAACTCCTATAACTAGGCAACCGATTTACCTTTGAAGAAACTTTAAGTAAAAATCCCTGTTAAATTTCAAGAGCCATCTTGAAAATGACGGCACTTCTTGTCGTGCATCCATCGAAGTCAGATGCGTTCATTTTGTCTCGTGCTGCAAATAATTAACTTAAACTTTTCTGTGTACCGAAAAATAAATAACTTAAGACTTCTTGTCGTGCATCCATCGAAGTATGATGCGTTCATTTGTCTCGTGCTGCAAATAAATAACTTAAACTTTTCTGTGTACCGAAAAAGAAGTCACTTTAAATTTTCTGTTCGTTAGTCAACCAAGTAAGACGCGTAAAAACTTTCCTTTGTGCCTTCAAATAACAAACATGTGTAAATTGTGTCGTGTATCTAAAATCGAATAAATACCTGATTAATTGTTCGTGTAACAAAAATTAAAGAAATAACTTAAAACTTTTTACCGATCTATCGAACAAAATGTGTTTTATAATAAATCTATCTAACATGGCAAATTTGAATAAAGGCAAGAAATTTAATATTTTCGATCATTACCGACGATGCTCATTCAATGAAATAGAATAGACAACGTGTTGATTTGCGATAAATAACTTGTACCTATGGGAGGGATAAAAATTTGGATTATTAAGAAGATAACGTATACCTTTTGGATAAAGAAGATTTGGATTATCAAATAGTCAACAACGACTACAAAGGAAATGGAATTGGAAGGACGGTGTGCAATCAACAGGGGTATCGATAAACCAGCTTTTCCGAATTTGAATTCAGGAAAAATAATTAGAGTGCAACGACTTACCACGTTTAACCGGGTTAAAGGTTAGTTTTTGTTCAATTTGATTGTATGTAACCGCACGTATCTAATTGTAACGATTGATTTGATGTATTGCTTATTCAACGACTATTTGGTCCATTTTACATTAAAATTACATTAAAAATCCATCGTACAATTACCTATAATTTTTATCTGTAAAAAGTATTTATCTGTATAAATTATTGAAGTGGAAATCAATCCATAAGGATGATGAAAGTAAATGGTTTACTATCATTGATTTTGTTCTACATAACGCTTAAATTAAGTAATTTTAATTAAATATTGCGGAAGCTTCCTAGTTCATTTAGGTAAAAATTAAGGAAAATTTGTATTTATGTTCCGTATTTGTGTCGACTTTTCGTTTAACTTTATTATATTTCTTTACATCAAATATCTTTTATTTCAAGAGCGCCGAATTCTTTTCAGGATTGTGTATATATGTAAAAGCGAGGTAAGCGTATATTTTGTTTCACGTGAGTACCACCCTGAGATAAAGTTCTCAGTATTTTTTGAATTCAAATTCGAAAAATTCGCTCCACCGCAAGAAGTGAGTTCAGCCGAGGGTAGGTGTAACACTCTGTTTATTGATCACCAAATTAAATACTTCTACAAGAACTGCTTGATTTATGGCAGATTTAATCAAGCCTAGCACTGCTTCTAAAAAGTTTAAATACAATCGAAACAACAATGAAATTCTTTTTAAATAGTCACAAGAGCATTGCATGCATTGTCTTTTAGTTACCGTGAACGACTTCAATAGCTTGCAGTAAAAAGTTGTGAAAATTCAAGTTAGGTACACGAACAGCGACTATTCGACATACTATTCATAATAAATTAGTATCTAGATAATTAAGTGTTCGTGGTTTGCTACAAAAATGCATAAAGGTTTGTTATGGGGGGCTTCAGGGCTACAAGACGATATTTCACAAATTTAAAGCTTATCTTTTGTAATAAATTTTGTACGAAATGTAATATACCTATTCTTAGATTTTTTAAAATGTGTAAAATGCCTTTTTGCTTCATTTTATTTTTTTTTAATTTTCAAAATTTAGATATAAATTGGATATCTTTCCAGTAATATAAAGATGTTATCAATTCCTGTAACACAAGGTTAAACAAAAATTTATAATTATTTAGCAAAGCTAAGACTTAAGACCACTTAACGTTGACAAATTCAAAAATTTAATTCCCAAAAAATTGTATGTAATATAAAGCAAGTAGTTTTTTTCTTTACAGTTCTATTAAATTAATTATGAAGGGAGCAAATAATTAAAAATTAAATTTAGTATTGAAACTCCCATGATGCGTGAACCAATCCTACTCCCTGTATTATATAATTTATATATTATGGTACAATTTTGGCACGAGGAGATAACACGCGAACCACTCGGGCATTCGCTCACCCCACTCACAAATAATTAATTAATAATTAAAATAATTAAAGTAACTGACGATTTTACATCAACTTTAATCATTAAAAATAATAAATTTTTGAAAACCAATTTCAAAAGTTTCAGAGAATTAAAACTTTCTCGTATAAAAATTCTCATTAACATTTTTAATTTGAATTTATTTTTAATATACTCCATAAAACGATGGGAGATAGTTCGGTGCAGATAAACAGGCAATTTCACTGCTGTAATAATAATGTAACCCCTAACATTACATTCGGGGTAGAACAATGAGAAAAAATAAAACAAATAAGATTTTGTTTTCTTGTTGTATTATTTCTGTAAAAAATAATCGTTTTGCTTAAATTTATATCATTTCTTGCAATATTCATTGAACCGTTACTCAAAATAATAACTCAGTTTTGTTCTTGCATTATAGGAACCCCTCCCGATGTAAAATAATTTTATTGAAATGTCAAAAGAATGGGCAACTAAAATCGACAATAAAAAGACCCTTCGATGTAGTTGAACACACAGAAAGTGTTTTAAGCACCGATTTAAACACCAATTGAAGGTGCCTTTTAGAAGTTCGTATGACAATTTAGCGAATTCATTTTCAATATTATATTTTTAGATCCCAAACCCCACTGTTAATAGAAACTTTTCCTCAAGCTTATAAATATTAATTAAATATTTTATGTTATCCTTATAATTTGTGTCTTTTTATTAATATGTTACTTAACACATACAAATTTTGTACTTCAACTAAAACTTTAGTTTTAATGATTAATTTAGAAGATATTTTTCTTTGAACTCCTTAATCTAGGTTTATCTAGGATTACGTGCAAATTTACGATTTATTTTGAGTGTTTACTAAGTATAAGGTAAGCTGGATTTAGTGCACTTCAATTAACCACGCACGATTTTTCTTTTCAAAATTTCATTTAAGTAAAAAAAAGTTAATCTTCTCCATTGATTCAAGAACTATAATTAAATTGAAAGCAATTTGAATACTTCACAAATGTTACATATACATACAAATTTTGAATCCTGAGAAATCGTTAACAAAAAACTCTACATTTCACTATACTTACTGTGCCATATTGGAAGAAACGAATTTTTCTATGTAGCCTACATCCGTTGGACTAAATGCATTAAAAGCATTTTCTTTCTTAAGCGGTCCGTATTTTATATCAAAGCTATTGACTCGCGTGCTGCTGCCTTTTGTGCTTTACGATTTTAAAGGAATGCTCTATAGATCTATATGACTTGTGCCAGACATATTCAACGCAAAAGAATTTCAAAATGAACTCTTGAAAAAAATAGTTATAGTACAATTGTTGGCCTAAAATCATTGTAAGAGTTTACAATTAGCATTGCCACCAGGTAGGGCTTTAAGAGAAAATAATTTCAAAATGCTTTTTTTTTCTAAGTAAAAACGTGACTTCAAAAATTTCTACCCTTCTAAATAGAACATAATTATTGTTTGTCACATAGGGTTCCGCCTTGTTCTTTTTGGACACCGCTAAATAGAAATAATTAAAACAATATTTTTATTGTATAGACCAGCCTTACAAAAACACAATAGGCTTATAATGGTGGCTTGCAATAGGGCACATATTTTATCCAACTGAGATGTCATATAGTTAAATCATTGTGGGGTTAAAAATGACTTGCAATAGTTGCAGCTGTCTTATTTTTTTTATAACGATGTAACGATTACCGAAAAGCATAATATTGCTAGAATAAGTTAATTACATAAAACAACAATTAAGATGTTAGATAATATAAGATGATTAGGAATTATTTAAATACTTAACATAAGGGTCGCAGTTAAAATCTAAATTAACTGTTGTTTTTTACAGCTGATTAATAGTAGAGATAAAATAGTTGTGTATTAAACTAAGCATTAAGTGGTTTTCATAAGTTTTTTTTTATATTGTCCCTGTGGAACGCCAGCACTCGAAAAGCGAAAACTATAAATATAACTGCTTTTATTAATTTTGAAAATTCAATGACCTGTCTCGTCAGGTTCCGCTATATTTGTCCAAATTAACGGGTCAAAAGTTCGAATAAACATTTCAACTAATTTCGATTAAATGTTTTCGTAATCAAATATTTTTATTAGTATAAAATAAAGCATTTAGTCGACTCATGTTTAAAATCTTGCTGAATTATTTATTTACTAAATCAGGTTTATTGTGTAATAAGTTACAAATAATTTCAGTTTTTATTTATTTTATCTCTTAGCTTTGAGATACGAATATTTAATTTGAATTCAAGGGAACGTGAAAACTGATTTTCTTACTTTTTTCAGTGACATTGCAAACCCCTTAGCATTTACATCAAATTACTTTTAAGATATCTTTTAATCTCGTTTTCTTTCACCTTCATGTTTTACTGCACGTCATAGGTACAAAATTATCGATTTGAGTGGAAATGTTATTTAGAGGTATCTTATATGTTTGAATAACACTGTATATGTCTGGGAAGCAAATTACACAATTTTTTGTAAAAGTCTGCAGAATTATTTTACTAACTAAATAAGTAGTAATTATTTAGATTGAAACACTTAAAAGCGCCAAGCTTCCGCTGCCCACATTATTGAACATACTCTTATCACTCGTCTGTATGTAGACGACTGCAAGTACTAATTTCAGTAAATAGTTAATTAAAAGCGAAGTTAGGGTCTGTGCAACAAAAAATAATAAACTTTAATTAGCGCACGATATTAGTCTTTCCCAATAATTTATTTCCGCAATTTTGAGCATCAATAAAAGAAATGAAAATAATAATGGAAGCTATTTAATACTACTTGGTTGATATATTCCAATGTTATTAAATTTATTAAATCGTATCATAGACCACCTGGCATTTTCATTTCCGCAGAAAGATTAAAAACACTAAGTTGCTTGGAAATATCCTAAACTTAATTTACTACAAATGAAGTAGAGAAACGCAAATGAAAATTTAGCTAAATATGAGAATTATAATTTATAACCGTTTAGGTAAATTCGCCAGAGATAGAAAATCTAGATTTATTTTTGTTTTATTTGCAAAATTTAGCGCTTTCATTTTCTTTACTATCTAACCTAACCTATATTGTTTTTGTTTGGAAAACATGGAAGTCGGAGTGACTTTTAAGTGGTGTGTTCGTTTTTGAACTTATACTAATTCCTGTTTACTTCCTAGCTTAAGTTAGTCAAAACATTGTCGAAAAGTAAATCTTGTAATTCTATTAAAAGAAAATCGAAAACTTGAAGTGGAATGCTTTACTCGAGCACTATAAAATTTGCTTTAATTGGATTAAACTCGACAAGACAGCAAATGAAATATTGAAATTGCTCGGATATTGAAAACTGGCTTAATATTTTATTGTGTCGATTCATGTTAACAAAACACTTTAAATTATAGGGTGCTTAATTTTCCTTAATTTATTGTTGTTTCAGCAACAGGTAATTTTCTTTCCGAGTTTTAATAATATTTAACTTTAATTTCAAGATTCAGATTTTCTTATACCTATCTAATATTGATTTAAAAATCTCGTTATTCCTCATGTGACTTTTCAAACTTTTTTTAGATAATAAAAATTTCAGATTTAAAATGAGATCGATTGCTGATTGTTAGGAAATTTCATCTAATAGCCACACGAATTCATAAAATCTTTAACTGTTTTTGAGTTATGGCCCATTTATTCAGAATATAATTATTGTTAACAACGGAAAAATTCCAAAAAATTACAGTAGCCCATCCAAATATTAACTTAATTATCATCTATTTGCATTTGAATGGTATATCCAAATTATTTATTTATTATAATGCCCCCTACCCACCCTAGATATATTAATTTCAAAAATTAAAAATTTTATCATTTATTCAGATTTTCCAACAAAATGTTTGATATAATATAATTTACATTTTTGCCCTATTTATCTTCCCGAACAACATACCTAAGTTGTTGCAACTGGCTGATGACATCCGTAAATAATGAATGCACGTGTATTTTTTGTTCAATTCCATTGGCTGTATGATAAATTTTGATGAATTCTTCTTAAAATTTTAAAATGAACTAGAGTTTTCAATACCTGAGCCGAATAATAGCTTCCTAGCAAAACCTACATTCCAAGTTCAACCCTTTATATTTAATATTCATAAATGGCATACACAAAATATGTTTAAAATTTATTCCCAAACTAAAAAGTGAAACCACTCTAAAACCCTACAAAATGGCATTTTGTTGCACACTTTCAGTTGCTATATAACCATAAATTTAGAACAAAAGTGGATGTTAATTAACAACAGAATTATATTTTTTTTCATAGACCAAGAAAAATGCCAACAGCTAGCTAAAAATAACCCAAAACGCTGATATTTTGCACGGACCTGTGTTAGGTATTAATTTGACTCTGTACACCAAAAATTAATAACACTTTGAAATTGTTTTTGAAAGTAGATCCATGACCCAAAAAAGGGTAGTAGACTAGATTTGTATTTGATTTTGTAGATTATTGAAAACTAATAAAATTAATGTCTTTTATACTTTAGATATTTTAAAAAATAAAATCAAATGAACTCTCTGGCTTCGCAAAATGAACGCAAGCTAATTTTAGACTGTCAAATTATTAATTAATCATATAGTTATGACATATTTTGTGAACTGATGTGAGTCAAAGGTGATTATTTTATAGATTTAATTTTGCAAATCATCTTACTGCTTTGGCGTAGGGGCTTAACACAATACAGTCATAAACCTATACATTACACAAAATTATTCTTTTGAAGATCGCCGAATTTTAATACCAACTATATGTTAATATCCTTATACCATGTATATTGCCCTCTACAGACTTCCTTCTAATAAATTAAATGATATTTAAAAAACAAAGTCCAATATTCTCTAATTGTAAGTTTACATAATATAATGTTTAGTAAATGGGGATACTAACAATGGGAAGATTGCAGATTCCTTTTGCCAATATAAAATATTAGCAAAAATCTCTTTTTTATAGTAATTAAAAAATTCTGTTTTATATTAAAAGCAATAAAATTTTGGGGTGTCGGTAAGAAAGTACGATCCTAAAATAGCAATTTTACGATTGAAACCCCGCTGATTTCTGAAAAAGGATATATTAAATAAGAGAATTAGATACGGACGAGAGCCTTAAAAGCACTAGTTTGTTTCAAAATCGAATTTCAAAAGCTTGATTTTCACAGCAAATTTTACACAAAGTCGCTCGTGATTGGTTGATTCTGGCATTCTGTGATTGGTCTGTGTGGAGTAATGCATAAGAGTGTTGCACTTTAACGATGGGTTATTACTTTTTTGCGTGGATCCTCCTCGTGCAATAGTGATTTTATTAAAATGGCCCAAAATGCCCAAAGCGCCCGAAAACTACACTCATTAAAAAAATACCCGTAAGCCTGTGGATTAAGGAAAAAGGTGGATCTTTGAGGAGTGAAACTTGTTTTTGCGTGAATTTTATAAGAACCGTGGTTGTGCAAGGAAAAATTGACTGAAAGCACTCCTCGCTGCGCTCGGGCGCTTTTAGCCATTTTTCCGGCACATGTACTATTAAAAACCATGATTTTCGCTCGAAGTGCACTGTTGAAGCATCTCAATGCAAGTGTCGCTCCGGTTATCGCCTCTATAACATAGCATCACATTGGAAACAGAGTTTGTTTGGAGGCGAAGCATCCATTACCTCTTTCAACATCTGAAAACATTGCGTGGATGGTTAGAGTATGATATACTAGAGCGAGCATAGAGCCTTGTCGCACTTCAAAGTATAGTGTTAACCCGCGCGAGGCGATAATCAACCTTTGATAAATGAGTAAATTTCGGGTTAGACGGCAGACGCAACAGTAGCCGCATTGGGATTGTACGGTTGAAAAAGGTTTTCTACCATACATGCCCGCGACAAGTTCACTTAAGAATTGATCTAGGTCGGTGCCGAGACATTGAGTAAACGCCCCGGCTGTGACCCTGGTTATGGCCTCTCTGCGCAAAGCTTAGACTAGTTTAATGCACACGGACCAACGACAGAATGTCCGAATTTACCAATCCCGAGCAACTTAGCTTGAAATTTGCTATAAAAATCGAGCTTTTTAAATTTGATTTTTGAAAAAAATTTTTTTTTCAGGTTTTTAAGGCCCTCGTTCGTATCTAATTCTCTTATTTAATATATCCTTTTTCAGAATTCATCAAGGTTTCAATCGTAAAATTGCTATTTTAGGATCGTACTTTCTTACCTACAACCTGGGGTGGTTTTTCTTTGCATTCCCCCATAGTCCACAGATCGACTTTGAACTTTTTAGATCACAGCACATCCGACGCAATCAGGATTAAAACCGCGGTGCCCCCGCTCTCTAGTCTATCCGTGTTTGATTTACGCCAGACTGTTGGTCCATCCAGATGGCATACAAATTATAATTAAATTTATGATAAATAAAGGAGAAAATGTGTTGAAAAGTAGAAAAAGCAAAATTCCTTGTTAATTAATCCAGCAAAGACACAGGTATTTTAGTTTAGTAACGGTGAATCTATGACTCTACAGTTGCAAGGTATTACTCTACAGGGGACAAAGGCAGTCAAAATTCTGAGAGTTTTGATGGAAAAAACTTTAAAATTTAACAAAAACAACTCACTAATAGCTAGAAGAGTTTTTTGATATCACATACCGATGAATGTGAAGCTGCTTCTAGTAGAATCGTTGGTACTGTGCCACAAAAATTATAGTGATTCTACATAGGGACCTTGCATAACAACGGAAAATAAATAAAAGTTGCAAAAAAATCAGAATGCTGCAATTCGTTTCGCGACAAAGTTAGGATATAGAGAACATAATAACTCCAACGATCAGGCAACGTGGACTTCTGAAGATGGATGAAGAAACAACTTTGCATTACGTCGATGCTGTCTAAAATAAAGTACAATAGCCAACCTATAGATCTTTATATTAAATTGCAGCAAAGACATGAAATGCGTGGCTTGAATCTTAGACATGCAAAAACTACATACTCGGTTAAATCTCACAAATTAGCAAAATACGAAGAGTCATTGTCGTACCTTTGAGCATACTTGGTAAGCAAGTTACCACCAGAATATTAAGAATTATCTGTGGCAAATTTAGAAAAAATGCTAAAAGAAGACATTTTAAATATGAATGTGGAACCGGGCATCTTTGCCAAATTTTAATAATTTGTTTAAATTGAAATCATGGGCAGCTTACGTAGTTAACCATTTGTAGTATATATTAATTATTACAATAAATACTAGTTATTATTATTATTCTTCTTCTTTATTTAAATAAGTTATTGATTTTATAGCTTATTGATCATCATAGGATTGCCCACACAATTTCAACAACAGTTGACAAAAGGTAATCAGCTAGCCTATCAAAAACTAGACGAAAATTAACTTCATTTATTTATTGCTAAAGGTTGGCAAGTTAAACTTATTATAAACTTATTAATTTGGCTATTTTGTAGGGTTCGCCTGCATACTAAATTAAAATTGTTACAAATAATTCAATTTTCATTACTAGGCTTAAACCTTAAAAGTGATCTTTAGTTTAGTCTATATTCAATTTTCAATCCCAGTCGATAACACAGACACCTTTATTTGACCTGAAAACTTGATATTTCCTATACAGAAACTATTAATTCTTTGAATCAAAAATACAAATTTATTAGGTAGTTACAAATCTATTTTTAGTTCTCAAAATCTTATTTACAAAATTATAATTTTTAGCAAGATTTAAGCATTGTATTGCTTTATTCTGTGTTCGAGCTGAACTTCTCTCATCTCTTTTTTGATGTCAGTTTTGAAATATGACAATATGCAAGTTTTAATTTTTCTTAAAAAATTAATAAAAAAAACAAAAATTAGTAGGTACCTAATAATCAATAAAAACTGTAAAAATAAATTAATAAACTATAAATTACTCAGTTACAAAATTATCCTATAAATACAAACTAAGAATAAAAAAGTAGAGAATTTGGAAGAAATGGAAATGAACCGATTTGAAGTATTTGTTCATTCTACTAAATAGTTAATTTAGGTGTAAGTGCAATTAAACGCAATATTTTGTGAAGACTAAAAATGTTTTTAAAAATCCATGATTTACATATTTTGTAGGATTTTTTAATTTACTACTAGATTTACTAGTAAAAAAATTTTAGATTGGTATTTTAGGACTCAACTCTAGATCTAATAATTGCGTTAAATGCTTATAATGTGCTACAAGCATTTTTTGTAAGGAATAAAAAAACTAAATAAATTTTAATTATTTATTCCAAACGCAAATCCAAATTTTTATACTCAAACTATCTCAAATTGATACTTCTAGTAACTCGTAGGTCTTTGTCGTTATACCAATTAATTATCATTATATATTTATTTGATTAATTAAATTATCAACTAAAAATGTAATAATAATATTTATTTACACACTAAATCACAACAAATTCACTAAAATCACTTAAAAATCGTATTGAAAATAAATGCGTTAAAAAAATTTATAATTACTACGTACAATAATTTTTAACTGTAAATTGTTATTTATTTCACAAGTTAAAAATTTACAATAATATACCTCATCTTTTATAATTGAAAAGGAACATTTGGATTTTTAAAGTAATTAAGTATGCATATCAAGCAAACACCACTGAAATGATAAATTATCACAAAAAATGTAAAACTAATAGCTAAATAAAAGACAACTTTAATTGGTTTTTCATTAACGAAAGTCGATGATGAAACTTCAAAACTGAAAAAACGCTAAAATTAAAATTGATTCGCTGAAATACTTTTCAACCGTATGGAAATTTACTATAAAAATAAATACAGTCACAGTTTTTGCTAAAATAGCAAGAATTAAACAACTGAAAAATAAACAAATGATAATTCAATAATTATGACTGTATGTTCAAAATTTCATATGGAATGAGAAAATTCAACCCGCCACTAATTTATTTAAATCAATACTCAATATTTTGAATAATTAAGATTTAAAAATAAAATTATGCGGAACCTGAATATTTGCAATAAATTTACCTAATTGAGTTAAAACAATTATGCTTAGAGTACATTTCATTAGGTTTCCTAATCAAGCTGCAGAGACTGGGTAGTTTGAATCTCATAATGTACAGTTTGTACTGAAATATTTATGACGGACGTTCTAATTAACGTTACGTTGTTCACAAATTAAGCAAAGCCACATAATTCTAATTTTTAGACACACACACTGGACTTGCACATGAAGGATTTAAACTAATTTACACGTCGTTGTTTAGCCATTGCAGGCGAGTACTTGAAGGAATATTAAAAATTCCGTTTTATGTAAATCGTTTACTTATTTTCTTTATTGCCACAAAAGGAACTGGATGTAATAAAGTAAACATTATTAATTGACTAATGCTTTATTTGTTAATCTTTAAATTTTACATAATCATGAAGAAGTTCTTGAAAATTCCAAAACAGTTAGTAAAACATTTATCAAATTTCTTAATTAAAATCAGTGATGTATATACTATTGATTGGTTAATTTAGAAATTTCGTCGTGAAATCCCAACAGTTGTTCAAAATTGACAAGTTAATTGTACGCTATTTCGCCCATTAAATACATGCGACAGAAATATCTTTAGTAAAATTTTGGTTTATATTTAATTTATAGTGACATGTAGATGTTGAATTGACTTAATTAAATCATGAGGACTAATTGATTGTTTCACTATAATCCAATTTGGCTTTCCAATATCAACACCCAGAAATAAGATTTAATTTTATTGGATTTTTGATTTTCCAGGTTAAGCGAAATCGTGCTAAGCAAAATAAATTTAAAAAAACCGCTTTGTTCGAATTTTTCATTATGAAGCAATCTTACCTTATCAATAATTTAATTTATTTTCTTATAAGTTGTGTCAGTTCAATATTCTCTTACATTTTTCATACATTCGGTAATGAATTTATTATGGTGTTAGATATAATTCACGAACACCTGAAATCTGATAACCCACTTTGAAACACTTCGTGTTATGAATAATTTATTTACTTTGTGGCAGTATGTAATACTACTTTATTATTTACCGGATAATGGACGAAAGCGTTTCGGAAAATCTTTGTAAAACATGTGCGCTATTAACAAGTGCTAAATAAGCGGTGCAGTATGACAATTTTGCTGCGAATAAGACAGAATAGAATTTTATATTGAATAATATCGAAAAATCCCGAATATTCAAAAAACGAAAATCAATCTCTTTTCAATAAACTATTTTGGATAGAAAATTGTAAGCGAATAGTAATTTGATACTTTACAATTTTCCAAGTTGCACTTTTACTAGGTTTGCAGAAGCAACATCCTCATTTCCATATTTATAAAGGCTCGGAACAAATTTTAAAATTTATTCGGTTTTAAAATACCTGCATGTATTTTGATACGAGATAACAAAAAGGACAAAATAAAAATGTTATTGTTAAAAATTCTATTTATGTAGTTATTTTATTTTATTGTACTGCCATTCAACTCACTCTTTCAATATGTTTATTTTACCCTTTCACTGAAGTATGCTTGTTCATGTGTAATCTACTATGTTGTATCAGAAAACGTGCTGTACAAAGCAGGTGTACAGAAAACATCATAATTGTGAGTATAATGGAAAAAAGTACGACAACCGCAATGACCCACCCAAAATTTAAACAAAATTTGGAAAGTTACTACGCCTTGTAGGTACTCAGGTACAACACCTATTCATTAGAAATTGCTTTCAAATGACTGCTTCATCTATCATCTGCATTTACAATGCCGTATTGAAATGACCATAACGTAGGCTACCCTCGCGATTGGTTTCTATTGAAATTCTGACAACCGAATAAAGAAGTTGCTTTCTAGGATAAAAGAACGTGCTTTAACATAAACTGAACATTGAAAATTTTGATGTCCATTATAGACAATTTGTTCTTACTAACTACAGTTATATTATGAAATAAAACGACAAGAAAATATTATAAGGGATGTTCGGCTTAAAATTATATCAAGATTCCATTATTATAAATGTGATGCTCAATCTGTAATATTTTTAATGTATTGACAAGCTTATCATTTTCTGCAACTATGCTTGCCACCATAAAAGCAAAAACGCTTGTAAAATGTGATTTATTACTCAAATATCGTTTTTTACCACTTTTGTTTTATTTTTATTAAATATTTAATAAATGAAGTGAAGATTCCTTTTAGATGGCTTTCACATTTATGTGCCAAAATGGTCTCGCTAAGATAAGGTAGCTAAAAATTGAATCAATTTTTATGGTGATAGTACAAGTGTACATAACCTAACTTTCGTATTAAATAAATTTATGACATCCTTTTACATCGTGATGAAAAAATTAAGGACGAGCGATGCTCCTTTCAGGGTTTTTGTGTATCTTCCCAGAGAATAGGTCAAACAATAACCACTTAAATGATGACAGCACTTATAAAAGAATAGAAATACTTTTAGTAGTTTCAATTTGGAATTTATAATTCAGGTATCTAATGTCGCCCGGGTATTATGTTTCACAAATTCTATCAGATAAACTCGTCTCATTAACGCTTTTGATTAGCTATAACCCTTCATCAACATAACAAAACATCAGGTGCTACATTGTAATACTAATTATTTTGAATTCTTCCGTTCAAATTTATAGTTTTATTTGTAATGTTACTCACAATAATTTAAGCCAAGTTAATTTTAATCAAGCCTTACTAGAATACAATAAATTAAGTCTAATAAGTAACGACCTATCTAGAATGTGGATGTAAAAAGCACTAAAGAGAAACCAAAATAGGAAGATATATGCGATGCCAAATTTTGGTTAAAATGTAAGAGCTTTTTCTATTGATTGCAATTTATTAGAAATTGGAAAACCAGTTCAAGGCTCCATCATAATATAACAAAAATTAACGTTGCTCTGCAAATAGCAGAAATATAGAGTTGATTGTATATTAAGGTTTTGGGGAGGAAGTTTTCTTTGTTCCGCAATAACGCGTGTAAGGGTATGCTGGAATAGGGATGTGTGGTGAATTTTAGGCACGCACCTGCTTACCTGCCGCCCCATGTAGAGAATACAAACCGAACAAGTTTTAAAGCCTTGAAAATAAAATTATAATTTAAAATTTATGTTAAAATCTTAAATAAATAAAGAATTTGAGCTACTATAGGCTGTTATTTATTTGTTTAAATTATTGTGTTTTGGTATAAATTACCAACGTTTTGAAATTATCATTACCAAACTATACATGTGATGCGACATCATGTCATCACTAATTTAGGTATTTTATGCTTTTGAGATACCGTCACCATTAATTATATTTTTAATAAGTGCATCTTGTTACAGACATGAATTATTATTTAAAATTTTATTATGTAAATTAGGTAAACAAATTTGGAGCATATTATTTTTAAACTTCTTCTAATTGTAATAATTTATTATACATACTACATGCTCAATAAATTAATTTAGAATTATTTATGTCTTACAATTTTGGATCAACTTAAAAGTCAAATCTAAAAATAAAATTGGTTCATAATGTAAATTTTTTATTTAGTTATTGTTGTGCAAAATTTCTTATGTGCTATGTCGACAATAAACGTTTTGCTAACATTCCAGTCAAAGTCACTATAATTTTAGCAGCGAAATGTAATTAATGGGGTAGCTTCTGGTTGCCTTCCCCATAGCTCACAGATCGATCTTGGACTTTAAATTACAGCAGTACATCTAAGTTGATTATCCCAAATTACTGAACAATTAAACTATAAAAAAATTGAAACCTCTAGTTTAACGTGGAATTTTAACCAAAGTATCCTTTCATAAAGATGAGTATTAAATGAATTTTTGGTTTTTTAAAGTTTAGTATGTTATTTTTTACTGTAATGATTACTTCATTTTATATAAATAAACTATGATATTATATATTTTCTATTATTGTTCATTATTAAAATGAATAATTCATTAAAACGTTCTAATTATTCAAAATAAAAGCAAACACCTTTCGAATTAGCCATGGCAGAAAGAATAAAAACCTGAAGTGTTTGTTTAAGGAAAAAGCAAAACCATAATATAAAATTGTAGTAGGTAAGTACCTACTTCCTGAATGTTAGCTATCCTACGTCGTACTGTCTTTATCTTCATATATGTATGCTGTGTTTGCACAATAGACGTTGGCTATCTACTGATTGATTTTATCAGCTTAATGAGACGAATGCGGTGGTTTCCCACTGCTTCTTTCTCAATAACCCGCAGATCGATCTTGAAAGTGAGAACGGATTTCGGCATAACTAGGAACAAAGTCACCATTTCTAGCTCTTTAATCTGTAGAGATATCTAATACCTTATGCAATGACAAAGGTATGTTAACTACATTTGGAACTACATGGAACACATTCAATAAATTTTTCTTTTTATTTTAAATTGAATTTTAAATATTAAAAAGTAAATAATTAACACAATCAAAGCTAGAGTGGCAGACACAGACTTACCGATTTGTCGACATCCTGAAAACCATCACCAATAAAACTATGTTTTTGGCTTGATTTTCCTTCATCAGTACCACATACTATGTTAAAAAACTTTTATTTTTAGGCCACCGTTTTTATTAAATGCAAAAAGGATCGCAATCGCTGGTCATTCGTTTCACACATAAAACTAAGCCGCGTGCATCTTGGTGCATGGCCACCAACGTGTTGAAAATGTGTGAAAAAATATTAAAAAGTAGGTTTCATAAGTCACGTTTTTCTTCGCACGCGCCTGATTTTTTTTTTTATATTACATTTTAAATATTAAAATCTGCGCGTAGGAAATTACCCTTATACATAGGTTTAAGTTTCTTACTTACAAAATAATTCAATATCGTAATAATTGACAAAAATGTAGTTACTTACATAAAAAGTTGCGCGCATATTATGCTCCACGTCACACAATTATATCTATTTTGACATTTTATATTACACTCATCAGTAATGGTCATTTATGCAATGATCACGACAATTTTTTATTACAATTGAAAATACTATAAGGAATTATCATTATTGTATGCCAATAAAAATGTTTAAAATAATCAACAACTCATTAAAAATTAATATCCCTGTCACAATTTGAAAAGACTCAAAAATTTATAGAACTAAAATATAGGGTATGTTTATTATGATCTTGCAATGGCAGGTAACATTGCAATTTGTAGTTAGAAAATTTGTGTTGAAATTATGTTTCAAATTAGCAAAAATAAATTTTACAGGTTGTTATTTGAAGTTGACATTATTAATGCTACCAACTTCAAAATTAAATGTTTGGTAAGAAAAATAAGACCTTTAATGATAGTGCCGCTGCTAAAGCCTCTTGGTTTGAAAGGGTTGAAAAGTTTTGATGCTTAAAAGTTTATTAAATACAAAAATTAGTAAAGCCGCGTTTACAATTACTTTGAGGTCTTGTCTTGCTTCGGTAGAAGGTAGCACGCGCCAATCAAAGCAATGACATAACAAAGGATAGAAAAAAATCTATCGGTTTGATTGGCGCGTGCCACCTTCTACCGAAGCAAGACAAAACCTCAAAGTCATTGTGAACGCGGCTTAACAATTCCTACAAAATGATTAATAAACGTGTAAGTTAATTTTCTTGAAGACTGAAATTAAGCCTTATAATTTTAAATCAAGGCCATTATTTGCTTAGCTTTGATTTAGGTAGTAACAAAAACATCTAACTGAAAATCTAATCTGCATCGGTGTGATTCAATTTGAGTCGTTTTGTGCAAAATAAATCTGATTTAGCACCAGATGTTCGTAGTAACTGGGAAACGTTCAGTACGGAGCATTTGTCAGTTAACTTTTTTTTTAGTGAACCTTTTGCATAGATAAACTGAAATTTTTCTTTTGTGACTGGGAAAAGCTTAATTATTGTGCAGTACATGTGGAGGCTGGAAGGAGAACTTAGCGGTGCCGACGTGTAAATGGAACGGGCAAATATTTGTTTTTGCACATTAGCTCCGTCCGATCACAAAAGAAAAATTTTACTCTACCTACCTACATTTTTTACTAAAAAATGTTATAAAAATAAAATAAAAAGTTTGAAGTATTATGGGATAAAAATTATAACAAGGAGATGCTGGGAATAGGAGCTACAAGAATTAAAAAAATCCTTTAAAAAATGTGATAAAATTTATATAATTTTAATAAAATATTTCAATTTCTTCAAAATTTTTTCCATCACTTGAAGAGTACCCGTAACTCTTAAACTCCCAGGTCTTATGTGATTTGACTTTGCGTTGTCTTGACAAAATGAGTTGCACTTTCTTAAAAAGTAACTCATTTTAATCTGCATGTAATTTACTAGGTGTTTTGGTTAATAATGTCGATTTTTTCGCAGAATTTGGGTTTATATTTACATAACAATATGAGTTACCTTAGTAAATAATAATCAAGTATTGGCCATCGTTTTCTATGACTTTCTTCTATCTTTCTGGCAAAGCATGAGTTCCTTGCCAAAAAACTATTCATTTTTTGAGGCCAACTATTCATAGAGCCAAATTCCTATTTTTTTGTTAGACTGGAAATGTTGTTCTGAAAGTCCGTTCTACAACGATCGGAATAAGTGGTAATTCGAAGAGGCCAAGTCCGGTGAATGGCGGGTGGGGTCAGGGGTGAGCAAAATACATTTTTATGTTGGATTCAAAGTAGAAAGAAAACATGACAATTTTGAATTTTTTGTTTAAAATTCATAATAAAGTGCACAGTCTCGTGAATCATATTTTGAATTTAAAATAAAAAATTCCGAAATATTTTGCATTTTGTATTTCAAATATGAAATCAAAGGTAAACAAAATGTATTTGAAATAAAAATGTATTTTTTATTATTATATAAATTATATTTTAAGTACAAAATACAAAATATTTTAGAATTTTTTATTTTAAATTCAAAATATGAGATACAATGTATGAGACTGTGCACTTTATTTTGAATTTTAAGCAAAATTTTCGAAGTTATCGTGTGTTTTTTTTTTTCTACTTTTAATTCAAAATATAAATGTATTTTGCCCACCTCTGGGTGAAGTAAGACGTCTCAATTAATTTTTTTTAAACAGTTTTTCACACTTTATGAAAGACTTTGTCTTGTCTTTGTTCAATGATCTGTTTAATTTTTTCAATTGCTGCCGGTACCGATCGCTAGTAATCGTTTCATCAGGTTTCAGCAGTTCGTAATAAGCAGGTCCTCTATTATCCCACCAAATATACAGCAAAGCCTTCTTTTCATGTACCTATGTATACTGAGCAATGATTGTAATGTTGAAGAGTGGTCTGGGTCTACCCATGATTTTTTTGATTTGGGTTGACAAAATAAATTTACTTTTCTTCACTTCTTTTTTCACTTCTTTTTCTTCACTTCTTTTCACACTTCTTTTTTGATGCAAAATGGTCAACAAAATGAATAAGAAACATAATTTACAGTTTCATAAATATGTTCGAAGATTAATTAACATATTATTTTAATAAAAGCTTAGATAAACTAACATATTATATAATTCCGACTAGCATAAGTAGTATAATAATTAATTTTAATTTTATAACAATCAAACCTTAAAATAAAAAAAATTAAAGTAAAATAAACTTGATAATTGTCCCGTATCTTTTCCGTATTGTTTTGCTCGTCGATTGGTCAAACTTTTTATTACATTAAAGTAGAACTAATTTGTTGATTTAAATCGCATTGTTGTTCATCGAGTGGTCTAGTTCTAATAAATTTCGTGAAGTTGTAGTTCCGAATCCTAACTATCTGCATGTGACGTTCCCAACGATTAAATTGATTCTTAAATTATTGTATGTATGCTCTGACAGTTCCAAAATTATATATTTTTGAATGCAAAATTCTATATTTAAAAATTTTTTTAACAAAACTTTAATCATAGATTACTCTTTGTCTAACAGACTTATCGTACCTTTCGATAAAATTTATCTAATTTGTTCAAAGCAGATCCAAAAGTTGGTTGCATTTTGGTAATTTTTGAACAAATAGAGGGAGGGTTGAAAATTTCAATGGATTTATGAAATCATAAGAAGTACCCTTTAGCACTTACCCCATTACCATGTAACAAGAGATTGTTTAAAATGTTCATTTATTTTAAATCCCACCAAAAATATAAACTTAAAATTATTAGTAATATTCGGCCAGGAAGTAAATAAAAAAACATCAGAGGAAAAGTTTTGCGACTCTTCAATAAAGCAATGAATTGATTTGACCCCAATAAAACTTTTATAACAGCCAACGTTTGTACTAAATAATCCAGAACAAGAAGTAACTGAAACTTAGATTTCAGTTTTATATTGCACAATAACGCCATAAATTTTAAGATTTTAGGTTCACTTGGGCATTAGAAACCAAAACTTTGAAATTTTTAAAAATCCATCAAAGTTTTTGAAGCGCTTCATTTTTAGGGGTTCTAAAAAGTTTACCTATACATCGAACCGTACTGTAAAAGTTTTGAAAAAATGGTTGAAAAAGAAAAATGGGTCGATAAACTTTTTAGACATATTCTACAAAGTGTTTCGATAAAAAATATTACTTAATTTCAACGAATTCTTGTCGTGTAATTGTCCTTGTTTGAGAAATTATACAACTTTTCAAAGTGTAACTAGATTGTAAATTTTAATGACTTTTATTATAAATAGGTAATGCATAAACTTTAACCGCCATTAACTTACTAAAGCTTTGTATTAGTTTTACGTTAAATTGAGAGTTATAATACGAAAAAGTGGATCGTGAAGTTCCTTCAACATTCGTTTTAAGAGCTTTTCTGTTTGCTTTGGAAATAAGTTTATTATCATACAATGTAAACTATTATATAATTCATACAAATATTTAAATTATTTTATTGTCTTTATAATAAAACTCCTAGTGAGGTGACATATAGTTCGTATACATTAAGCTTAATCGTCCTTAATTTTTTTTAATTCGCACAAAAAGCATGTTACGTAACATGACGGAAATAAATTATCTTGTGATATCGATTTTGATGAACAATTTTTGCAAACAAATTGTTTTAAAGAACCACGAGGTTATAAATGTAGCTTTTAAATATTTTCAACATAATTACATTAATGTTTTAAAAAGCTTTTTGCTGTAAGAAACTTTTATGTTTCTTTTTTTTTAAAGATGACCAGCGGTGTGTGCCTGCTGCGTCGATCCAGGGATTCTACACGAGGCGCTATTTCAATGTCTACAGCCTGAACCTCGTTAGGATTTCAATCAATCATCCCCATTTTTTAAGCACCAGGTATGTAAAATTTAATTTGAAAATGATGACTAATGCATTGTCATTGATTTTTTGTGCGGTTTATATTATTGAGCTGAAAGTTAAATATGCATTAAATAAATACAGAATATGGTATAAATATATATGATTGTAATTGCTAATCCTCTCATGTTAAATATTCAATTTTAGGTGAATAAACATAGTATTCATTTGACCAAGCAATATTGATTTAAAGATAATTGGGTGGAGAGTAATATAAATGAAATCTAAGTAAAACAGAGAATGCCAAAATTGAAATTTGCATGGTCAATCTAATTTTTTTTTTTATTAAAAAACATAATTTGAATACTTTTGTGGAGTTTAGGTATTTACAATATAAGGGTTTTCTCGTACTTTATGAAAGAGTCGCTGTAGAACATTATAATCGCAACTGAAGAACTGCGTCTTCCAAAACCCTCAGGGAATTTCCATTAAAAATTTAGGAAAGCCTGAGCAAGTGCAATAAATTACAATCGAATATCCACCAAGTTCAATGATAAATAGATGAGATCATCTCATAATATATTATCCTGCACTATCTAGAGTCAAATTTCGGAAACTTACCAAAATTCACAAAAAAGGTTATTTACATAAGAAATCCTTTGTAGGTACTACTAGCTTTTTTGTATTTCCAAATTAGTTCCGTTGAATCACATACACAGAATCATTTCTCTAATATAGCAAAATATTATAGAATTTCATTTTACATGCTAAACTATGCATCGATAACTCACAATTCAATTTATTTTTGCATATAAAATTTTTAGTACTACTGTAAAATTGCACATTCATTTGTAAATATGTAATGTTACCACCGGTTACTATTCGATCCATTCATATCATGCGATTTTTTTTAATCTGAGCAAACTGGAAATAATATTATAAAATATATTGAATACGTACAGGGTGGTTACATGTTCGTGCTACGCAATTAATACCTACATAATGTTAATAATGAAACTTTTTGGAAGTAAAGACTCAAAAACTTTTAGTGATACTCGTATATTGGTGTGATATACCCCCGATGGTTCAGTACTGTGATGGTGAACAGACTAGTTAAGATTTTACCTCCAACTTAGTCACGGAGCTTGGATATCCGGTATGCATCTCGTGACTTCTATCTACATACGTTCTGATATTAACAAAAAAATTTTATTTAAAATTAAAGCACCAAACGATCAAACAACAACGTAAACATTAAATATTGTAAAAAAATTTATTATTAATACAGAAATATTGGGTTTTTATATTCTCTTATTGCAGGAAAGACATCAGAATAGCAATTCTGTACAGGGTGCGGTAATCAAATCGTTCATGTTCTGAATCTAAAATATAACATAGTTTCGTATAATAATATATTTTTTATTTTACTTTACCCTGTATTTTATAACTTAAAAAAAGGAGATTAACATGTAAACAGAAGAAAATTTTGTATGAGTATAATATTTTTAAAATATTCAGTCATATATCAAAAATTTTGTGTTCGCCTTATTGCTTTGAAAACCACAATAATAGCAAAATTGTTAGGAGCCCATTGTGTACAAAACTAAAATAATTCATTCTTCGTACAATAGAAAGAAAGACTTGAAAGAGGAAGAAAACGATCGTTTTAAAATCTTCTAATGTATTTGAAATAACTGCAGATAAAACAGAATTTTTACACTTGGTTTGAAATGTGATACATTTAAAAAAAATTATATGCGGTTTGTCAAACCCTCCAGCTATTGTTAAGCGTCAACCTTCTGTCCTTTTATATAAATGCGCCATCCTATGCCAGGATGGTTATAGCAGTTATTGCATTGCACCCGTGCGAGCAATAAAACTAAATAAATAAACAATTTCTGCATCATTTTATAGAAAGTATTGTAAATAAACGATAAAATAAAAATTTCTTTTGTTCTTTTCGAACACTTTGATTTGCATGCAATTAAATTTTTTAAACTTGAATTCAGTCATTTGTCAGTGTTCCAAAGCGACTCGGAAGTTTTGTGTTGCCTTCGTACTTGCACCGGTTTTCTTAATGCTACAAAGCACAATTTACTTCCATTCTCCGTAAAATGGCACAGGATTTCGGTCACACGAATTAAGATTTCAAAAGATACACCTGGAAGGTGTCATCTCATTTCTGTACTTTTAGCGCAGGTATGCTGCACTGAAAAAGAACATAAAAGTGATAATGCTTGGTGAGAACTGAAAAATAAATCACAGACACAGATTTAAAATTTTAACGCTATGGAAGTGTGATTTCCTGACCATCTTCCAGGTGTACATGTAGATTACTTTATTACAGTACCATAAATGAGTATTTCGACAGAAGTTTATTGGGCACTGAATCCGAAAAGGGTTGACTTTCTCTTTTTTTAAGGTGTGGATAAAAAAATTTACAATTTTACAAGCGGTTGTAAAACCAAACAAAATATTGATCTTTAAATACTGAAGTAGAACATTTCACATCAAATTTCTCCTGCAGTATTAAACAGTTTTTTATGAAAAGCATCGTCGGAAAAGAAAAATTGCGGAAATAGCCCATAATGCAAACGTCTACCTGAAATCGATAAAATATTCTTTTCATTCCGTAACAACTTCCTTGTTGGCAGCAAATATTCTGGGTATGATGAGAAGATCTATATCGAAATCCCAATGTATCCAATATAAATAAAATATTGTGGTGGTTCTACGATTATACCGATTGTGGTGATGTTTCTCATGTTGCGATAGTGTCAAGGATAAACATAAAGAATGAATTTGGTAAATTCTTTTTTCTTATGTACCTACTACCACTAAGCAATTTATTATTATTTTAAATCACTACATCATGGAAAAATAGTTATCAAAAAACGAAATTATAAATTACTACAGGGTTACCTTTAAGCTTGAAAAGTTTCTCCTATTATTATGGGTTAAATTAATTATACCGTTTTAAACCACCATCGTCATTTTTTCCTTTTGTCTCATTAATCTTAATAAATAAGAAATAATAAAGTGTCCTACATTATCTCGTTTCCTTATCATTTTTTTCATTTAATTGTACACACCTATTAATTATTATTTAAAGTGGGTGGTCTTCCTTTTGCTAGACTAAGTGACCATGATTGTATAGAGTGAGCTAATAAATCACAGTGAAAAATTGAAAAAAAAGAGTGTCAGCAGTAAGTCCATCAAAAACTCAACGTAGCATCAGCAATCGAGAGATTACCGTTAGTACCTAATACTCGAATTTTTTTCTTTCCATTTACCTACAATTTAAAACATTTCGATCGTGGTGTATTCATTCGAGGTTCATTCCTAAAAAATTAAACAATCACAATGGTTGTTCTGATGTGATTGGTTAATCTTTTGTTCAAGCTTTCATAGCTGTAGGACACTCTTTTAATTTTTACATTTTACTGAAGTAGAAGTGTACTTTTCAAATTAAAGCTTACTGTTAATTTCTTTTGATGTATTATTCAAACAATTTCATAAGAAAGAGAAATCGACTCCAGCATTTCTTCTTTTGAAAATCTTGAAGAATAAGTAATAATGAGGGTTTTCTTTGTTAATACTTTTGTTGTTACACAATCATTATGTGGGATACAAATTTAGCAGGGAGGTATTTAAACACGCCTTTGCATTCGTATATACTACGTTGAATAATTCAAAAGTATTTAAAATTCTACTTCAGTTTTGGTTGCTTTCTTACACCTTGAAAATTTGTTACGCTAAATTTTTGCAAACCGCACACTCTTGTGTCGGTTCAAATAATAGTCTAAAAATTGGTAAGGCATGGTCACGATCGTTACTAATTATACTTCCATCCCTAATACGGTCATTATTTGGTTTTATGCACCGCCCTTACTAACAAACTACCCTAAACTCACCAACTGACCATTCCGCTCATATAATTTCTATTTCCAACACATTGAAAATTTGGACTCGTAAATGTTAAAAAATTAATTACGATACTTAAAATAGCAATAACTATTACTGTTTATGTTAGATAACAAAGTGATCTTTGGATACGATGTTATTTATTTAAAAATTAGTAAAACATATCGATAAAATTGTTGTTTTTAGTAATTTAGATTAAACTAATTGTTTTTTTTTCTCTCTCCGAGCAACATCTGCTCAAAAACCTACACTAAGCTGCAGTATGTTAATCATGCGGCACCTTTTAATTGTCTTATATGATTCGGATAATTTAAAACGAACAATGAAAAATTCGTTTAGTTTCATCTCCTGAGGGACCAATTTAAAATATTATATGATTAATCAGTTTTAATTAAGTAATGTAATAGTTTTTCAAACTAATATGCGGAAGAGTAGGCAATTGAATTATTGGTAGCCGTTTATCAACAAACTAAAGTAAGTTTTAAATTGATTACATTACATCTGCTAACTCTTCTAATAAGCTGTACAAAGTTGAACACCCCCTTTTAACAACTTTTCAACTTCGCTCAAATTACTTGTAATCGTTTTCACCTTACTTGGATCTCTTTATAGGAATAATTAATTTTGAATTGAAAGTTAAAATTTAAACGATTTTCAATTTTTTGTGGTTAGATTTATAGGGCTTGTTAATTATATTTGCATAGATGTGGTAATAAAGCTTGGCTCGTAAACAGAAACCCGACAATGCTGAATTACACTAAAGTAATACAAATTGTTCACCTGCAGCTTTGTGACGTTGTAAAAGGGTATACGTCTTGCAGATCTGGATAAGGGGTGAGCGTAAACTAACATAACCTACACGCGCTACCCCAAGCGCCCCATTGGAAATACATTACTGTGTAGGGATCTAATCTAACCCCATATCAGATACATTTTGCACCCTTGGGAATGCGGCATTGACTAGTCTACTACAAACACAATTCAATGTCGACGTTGTAGATATGTGCGCGACACACATTCCATTTACGTTTTAACGTTGAAGTCTCAAAAATTAAATTTTGCAAATGATTTTTGAAAAAATTTAATAATATCGTGACTGGTAAACAAGAAGCACTCTTTCAAATACAGCAATTTTCAAGCTTTTCGATAGAAATAAACAAAGAGAAATTTTATCCTCATTTTTATTCCCGAGTGAAGTTTATTGTTACAGTATGAAACCTCACTCCTGCTTCACTATACTTATTTTTCTTATCGACCAAAAATATTTTTTTCAGCTTCTGGTCGCAACAGCGCAAAAGGTTTCGGATACTTTTTGTGTATTTTTAAAACAAGCTTTTGTAAGTAGAATGTATGTATGTCAACATGGGATTGAAAATATGGAGTAAGAAGTGTTGAAATATAAATCAAAACATGGATAAGAATATCTTGGGGTATCTATAAGGACGTATAACGTTGAGTATTATTTGGTTTGTTTGAATATCCGAAAGCAATTTTTGTTTGCTATTATGAACGTTCTGATATTTTACTAATAGTAAAGATCATTACATAATATCTCTTACCTAATCTGTAATATCGCTTTAGGGATCTTCTTAGAGCACGAAATGTAAACTATTTTCATATTTGCAATATTCCTGAATATTTGACAATGTAGTAGTTATTTAATAGCTTACAGCTACAGTAGTCTTGTTGTATGTTTTATATTAGTGTATTTCAAGTCACGTTGAGGCGATATCCACATTCTGCTTTGTTTATGTCGACGTACATAATAATAAACTGTATAAATAAAATAAGACCGTATTGAATTACCTGAATTATTATTACATAAACTTTTATTAGATATTCTACAAGGAAAACTATTTTTCAAGAAAAAATCTGGTGGTATTACGATTCCCAATGGTAGAGACGGTTTGACTCAAATTTGGTTCGAAAATCTAAGATTATCGATTTGATAAAAGTTTCAGCAAAGCACGTCTCTATTATTATCTTCATTTGCTGCGCCGTAAATTAGGATAACTATCTCTCTTAAAAAAGCTGTCAACAAAATATATCGTGCTGAGTAAACCTGGTCAGTAGAATACGAGTTCTTCTAGAAAGCGTGGTTTATTATTACTATTAATTTTTGAAAAACAATGGAATTACAATTCAAAATAATCAACATTATATTGTTACACAGTGTTCAAACTCCAAGTTAAACACAATAGAATCAACACCAACACCAATTGCACGGATTGTACATTGTTAATATAAATAGTAGCTGGAAGTTTTTTGTATTAACGATTGAAAGCAACACAAAAACATCTAATATACTAATCCGATTCTGATTCTTTTCGTTATACATATTACATTGTATATTAATGAGGGCACCGGTCTGTAGGGGGGGAAGAGTAAATAGTTTTACCATAATCAGTATATTCGTAGTACTAAGCATTCTTCATCCGCTACTCAATTAATATTGCTTTGTACCTATTGTAAACACACGGTTGGATGTTCGATGTATAAAATGGATAAAACAAAAAAAAAAGATCCATAAATTTTAATTTCACAATAGATAAATAAATAAATAGTTTAATAAAAAACAGTATTTTATGGTATTTATCATCTATACATATATAAACAATAATTGTTGAAATTAGTATTGCGCATTAAGCTCTTCGGTTTTTTTCACAATGTTTCTGTAAACATATCGATCATATAATTATTATAACAGTACAGACGCAGGGATTTTGATATTACCACGAGAAAAATATGGGTAATCAAAACACAATTTTTAAATTGAACCGTATTATTTTTTTAGACATTTTGTATTTATTTTACTTTTTACTTCTTATTATATCTTATCTTTTTTTTTATTTTTTTTTCTATGCGTTCTAAATATAAACATTAAGTAATTACATATGTCTACTCAACAGTATCAGAGATGAGATATCTAATAAGATCAAAACATGTAGCTAACTATCATTGTTGATTTTGAATTTAAATTTTATCCGCTTTACTCTACAAAATTTTGCATGATTTTTAGACTAAATATTTTCTATCAGAACCATTTCAGGCTTCTAATGCGTCCCGGAAATGTTTCTGTTAGTTTAAAATTAGACCACAGAAAAAACCGCAGTTTACCAGAGTCATTGATCGTGTTACAATTAAAAATTAATTCTGCAGTTAATAATATCCTTTGGCACTATCAGCTACCTCTCAAAGCAGACGTTGAAATGGAATATTACACTGCCTTCAATTTGTAAATATTATACCCTTCAAAATTAATTCCATATTCCCTTTATTACTCGTATATCGCTTTGTTAACAGAATTCCTTATTGCCTCAAAAAGGACAAAAGTTTTACTTGCTTTTCTTACGTTTCCATCTTTTCTTCCTTACATTTCAAATTTTAAGTAGACAATCTTGTAACATTTTAGATTGTTAACAAATGTAAATCCATACTTGAATATAATTGCCTAAATTAAATATATGTGATCGATTGGGTTTTAAATATATAGTGGCTCTTCGGTTCCAACAGTTCCAAATGTTTTTAGATTTACCTTGTATTTTACATTTATATCATTATCATCGTAAATTTTAACCATTTTAAAATATTGATTCAAAAAACTGATTTCAAAAATATTTTGAAAATACTCATATATTTCGAGCTTAATCCAACCAAAAATATTATTAGTCTTCTATAAAAAATTAAAAAATTTTACTATTTTCTTACTTAAAATTAACTGGTGCATTTTCTCTTCAGTTTGTCCTACACATCGTCGCTGTTTTGTATTAAGGGCGAATAAGCCATTTTACGAAAATGCGAATTACATATTTCTTTCACTTCTTTCTCTTTGCACAAATAATTTCAAGCATTATTTTTGTATTTTATAGTAAGTAATATCTCTAGAGTTTAATTTTAAATCATTAATAGATAACTCACACAATAGTCATAAACGTTGCGCTTGTAAAGTTTTTCATTTGGTTTATTCGCCCTTAATACAAAACACCGACGACATGTCCTGCAGTAAGGGATAGGAGTCCGCTCAGGATTTGAAGTTATCTACGCCATTGCATTTAGAAAAATTATTTTTGTAAATATAAATATTATATTATGTAAAGTATTTATTCAAAATAGAATATTTCCGTTGTTATGGCTCCCGTCAGTTACAAATACCATCGTGTGGTAAATAATATTGCAAATTATTTTTTTAATTTAATGTTATTCCTAATTGTATGATATAGTAGCATAGATCAAAGCGGAGCGCTCAAACGATTTTGAATTTTCTGCTTTTATTATTGCTGATATTTATGATTGTCGGTATAAACTTTTACATGTTACAAAGCCATAGAAAAATAATAAACCACGCAATAAATTTCAACAATTACACATTACCAACGTAGTAGATTTTTGTAAATCTATTTTCAAAAAATTTTGTTTTTTGACAAAGTTTGAGAGTTAAGGGGTTACATCTACTTGGTTCAGGAAGTTCGGTAAATCTGATTTTTTTGAAATAGCTTTTTAATTTCTTTACAATTTTTTTGAGTAGTTTTCCTTGAGTAGATATTTTGAGCTATTTTGAAGTTGCCTCAGAGATACTTATACTTTTGATTGGACTAATAATAATTGGTTACATAGATTAGAAATAATATTTATTTCTTTGACATTTTATGGAGTTTTTGTGTTACATTAAACTTTTATCATTTCTATTATGACAATATCATTATAAGTGGCTATTTTGTTATGTCTACAGGATTACCATATTTAAGGGAATTTAGAACATTTATAGTAGAATTTAATTTAGTATAATTTAATATAATCTAGTGTAATTGAAGTAATGCAATTAAACATAGTATAATAAGAATAATACCGAGTATGTTTCAATTTCGTAACTTTTCTCATTATTAGTTAATATAAAAATTTAAACATCATCATAATATCATTTTTTTAAGCATCGACCAATAAAAAATATACTAAAACCGTATACAGTTCATAAAGCATTGTTTTAATGACCATTCTTCAAATACAATAGTAATTTCGGTTAATATTAAACCAAATTACAATATTATGTCTAATAGTAATTCAATTGTTTTATAACGTTTATAATATTTAAGTACCTAAATATATAGGATATTTTTAGAAATAAGATATTAACAAATTTTTAAAGTTAGTTTAACACAATAAAAATCTGGGGATAGATTTAGCAGAAAGCTCATAAAATATAATTGATTTTTATTGTGATTAATTAACTCAATTTTTTAAAAATTATATTAGATAATACCTTTAGCATTTACGTTATAATCTTAATTATTTATATAAAATATTTTTCAGTAAAGTGAACTTGAAATAATACCTGAAAATTCCTACATTTCTTTTTTTTAACTCTTCATCAGTTAGGGGATTATGATAAAATATAAGGTAATCTACAAATTTATTAAAACAATGGTAATATTTAAAATTTGAGAACCTAATAAGAGGTTATGGGTAGTCAAAGTCGTTCAAAAATAAACATTTAAAAAAAAATTTTTAACTGTTGTAGGTGTTTTATATTTAGTGCAAAATACCAAGTTTTTATACTATAATTTAAGAAACTTTTACAAAAGTTAAAAAAAAACAATTAATTTTGAACCAAGTCATCAACTTGATTGTAGACCCCTCTAGTACAAAATGGTGGTCTCTGGAATTTTTTTTATGAATTTGAGAAAAAAATCGCTATTTAATTGTTTATAAAAAATAAAGTTTTGGTTAAAAGGAAATCTTTGATTAGGCAGAAGGTTTAAAATTTCATCTAAATCTATCCATTAAACCATAGTTTTAAGAAAAACGCGTTTAAAGTTAGAATTAATTAATGTTTGAAAAACAAAAGAGTATCTTTAAAACTATTTATCGGATCGATTTAAAAATTTCATGGAATATTCTTGAAGTATTGTACTTTTTAAGAAAATGCAACAAAACTTTTAATTTTGTAAAAATCCTGACTGTACGTAACCCCTTAAAAATACGAAATATTTTTACCTAGAAAAAAGTATGATTATGAAGAGACATGAAACATGACACACAAGTAAAATAACCAAATAAACTGATTAAAACTTTGAACTGATACTATCAGGTAAACAAACTCCAGAATATACAATATTTTATTTTTAAAGCATACCTACATTACAATGTACCTGTATCTGTCCGGATGTCAGTTTGCATGAACTTCTTGACTTTCTATTTAATCAACTTCTCCACATCTGAAAGAGACGAAATTTGATATTTTAATATTATATTAATTATACAAAAATTTATAAAACGATCCAAAAAAATTTTATTTCTTCTTATTTAAATATCGTCCCCTTTATGCCATAACCACGAATGTGATATTAGTAGTTTTAAGAAGAGCGCAATTAAACCTTTAATATACAATCATAATGTTAAAATTAATAAAATTAACTCGTTGAAACCTTTTCTTTACACTGTGTTCAGTAGCGGATTTAGCACTTGAGAGGCCCCAGGCGCAATTCAATTTTGAGAGGCTCTCTCTAAATTTTTTGTTTTTTTTTTAATTATTTTGTAAATGACCTTTTTTGTGGCCCTTAATGGTAGGTAGAGGTACCTAATTTTATTGTAGGGATCAAAAAAAAATTATTAAATAAAGTTATTTTATTTTGAGAGCTGAATTTTGAGGCCCCCTGGATTTTGGAGGTCCGAAGCGCGCGCTTCCTGCGCCTAATGGTAAATCCGCCACTGACTGTGTTTCGTATTATCTACTCATTAATTTGATTAATTTTAAATTATATACGTATGTTTAAAGCTTTAATTGCGCTCGTCTAAAAAATTATTAATTTGCACATTCGTGGTTATGGCATAAGGGGGACGATATGACAAAAAAACATATAAGAAGGAATCGAACCTCAGAATCAAGCACAACTTAAAATTTGTGAAATTAGACGAATGTGTCTTATTTGTCTCTTTATCTATGTCTTATGTCTTAAATGTCTCTTTATCAATATAATTTTCTTTTTTGTTCAGCTTTGATCTTTGAAATTTTAAATAACAAATATTTTAAAAATTCTGAAAAAATTATGGAAAAATAAAAAATATCAGCAAAATCGTAGTGAATCGCGGAAATGAGAATGAGTAGAATATTTAGTGGCGTGACTGTGCTTGGGGACAACGGGACATCCTACCTTGGGGAAGGAGGAAAATCGGAACTAAAACGAGACGTATCGCCATTTTAGTTATATTACGAAAATTACATTTTGCTTTTCCCAGCTCAAATGCAGCTTAAAATTATTATTGAAAACAGAAAAATTCACTAAAAAGTACTCACAAACAACATCCCACAGATTTATTGATGTTTTCAAGTTTCACAGTTTAATTTTTTGTTTAAAATTTTGTTTTTGATTTACTTAAAAGTTTAAACCTGTCGGGAACTTTTGTTCAAAATTTTCTTTTAAACAAAATTGCTTATATCGAAGTTTTTCGTAATTTTTGTCTCTAAGAAATAATTATAAAAATAAAATATGAAAATACTACCTAAATTATGGAAGACGTGTATCAAATTTCATCTTTTTAGGACGCAGAAAAATTTCTTTCAAGTGTCTTCAAAAAAAATCAAGCAAACTACCAACGAAAAAAGGGGTGAGAAAAAAATTTCAAATCATATTGATATTTTTTGGAGAACGAGCTACAACTTTTAAAATTGATTATAATCGATAGGTAATTTTAAAATAACATACCCCGGCTTATTCTGAAGTTAATCGCAGAATTATCTATTAAATATTTTAGGGTAGCTGATTAAATCTTCCATTATCAAATTAAATAAAATATATTCTTCGATCGAACGGCTGAATATGTTTTCGATAAAATAGTTCCATTGAAATCCAAATAATTTTAGGTGAAAAATTTATGACACGCGATAAGGCTTAAAAATCCGGTAATGGAATTACAATTTAAGTAGGTAGACTTTTGTATAAATTTAAAGAAGTTAATAGGATTTTTGTGTATTTACCTGAATTAATGCGAGATGGACGAAAGCAAACAATTTTTTTTAACTACCTGTGTCTAAAATAAACAAGAGAAATCTTTTATTTCTATATCACGTTTAATCCATTTCGTTCAGACCCTAAATTTCTTCCTTGACTTGCGGTATATTCTGAAACTTTTACATTTATCCTTCATCCAGCAGGATATTTTCTTCTTTTATTAGTCTGGTTCTTCGATCGGAATTGTTCGTTAGCGACGCCAGCGTTAACTCCGAAAGTTGTGTCGGTCGGTAGACTTGCTCGGAGTTTGTGTTGGACTGGAACGTCAGTTTGTTTGGAGCGTTCGTTTAGTTCATGCGTATGTAGAGACGTCGCTCGTTCGCGTACAAATTTAAAAATTTACTATGCCTTAAAATAGTTTTTTGTGTTTCTTTTTCTCGAAAGGATTAAGTGTTTTTATTTACTACAGCAACAAGGGAAAATTTATTTTGCTTTCATCATGGAAAACTTGTTTTCTCATCGAAAACAACACGATGTAAGTTTGCATTAATTTCTTCTCATCATCTTATGTTATTGTGGGAATAGGAATGAATATGTTTCTATTATATTATGTTATTGAACAGTACGTGATTATTTAATCGTAGGAAACGAAGGTCGTTTATTTTTGACCCGTTTTACGTTACATCATTGAGCACAAAAAGCAAAGTGCGTATTCTAACGACTTAACAGCGATATTAATTTAATTAAAATTTTAATTATTCAACTTGTAACAGTTCCATGTTTGTTATGCTAATTTGAAAAATATTCATTTTAATCGTTCGTGGTTTGATGAATTGAAAATAAAAGTAAATCAAACATGAAAGGAATATTTTTTATAAAACTCCCGCTTGAAAAATAATTTTC
This sequence comes from Rhagonycha fulva, assembly GCA_905340355.1. Taxonomy (NCBI): domain Eukaryota; kingdom Metazoa; phylum Arthropoda; class Insecta; order Coleoptera; family Cantharidae; genus Rhagonycha; species Rhagonycha fulva. The sequence continues at coordinate 12,386,482 of HG996555.1, forward strand.
AAATTTCCCATTAAAAACGCACTTTGGAAATTATTAAGCAATTTTATTTGCCAAAGAAATAATCCACATTTGAAAACTTTAATATTTTTCAAACGGTTTCCGTGTTCTTTGATAAATGCGGTAATTGCTGTTTGATATAAATTGGACTATCGATGGTAAAATGTAATTAACAAATTTATTAATGACATTCGATGATTTTATAACAAGTTTATCGTGTATCCAGAGAAATTGCAATTACGAAATAGTGTTGCTATCATTTTATTTATTTATGATTAATTTATGATCGTAATTTAATTAGAAAAATTCCAATAATGCAATAGTTCACACTTCTTGGAGAATAAAATTTTTTATAGTGCGATAATTAAATTCTTAAGTAATTTACACTTTAAAATTAGGTCATTGTACCTAGTATTTCTTATCAGAAGGAACTCCCACACCACCTCGCTTATTATGTCCCATTCATCACTAAGCTCCTGTAATTTTGAACTTTCTTCAGGTAAATCTTCACTTTATTGAAATAGTTTCCTCGATAGCATTAATCATAATTGAAAATGAAATCAAAATCTAAAACCACCACAAATTTCTTTGCTCATATCGTCAAATATGAAGGTAACCTTCTTCGGGAAACTCTCAAAAATTAATTGATCTAATTTATTATGGACAGTTTTGCACCAAGGATGGTATTTAAAAATGTTAACTAACACATAAGGAAGTAACAAGTTTTTGGTGTTTTACCAATTCCTTATCGTGCAACGAAAGTATTATCCTTGAATATTATTAAAAAATAATAAAATCCCATTCCAGCGTATAATTAAATCTTTGCAATATCAACAAATAAATAAAAGGCAGCAAAAAAAATTCTGCATTAATTGGTAATTTTCTGCCACGCCTTCTTCTGTTTGTCTAACTGATATGAATGTTAATGAAGTAATTCTAATTTATAATTTAAATTAAAGAAGTCGGTTAAGTTATTAACGCGCGCAAGGGTAGGATGTTCCCCACAAAAGACCAAACGTTTCCAAGGGTGCATCAAATTTTAATTTTTATTTGCTCACGCAAAATTTGAATTTTTAGGGGTTAACTTTTAGTTTGAGTAATTTTCAAATAATTAAAAAATTTGCAATTTTGGTGTTCAAGCTCCGTTTAATTTAAAAGTTGGCAGACTCAAACTTGGATGCATTTTTATTAGCTTTTCCGAAATTTTCATCATCAAAACGAGTCAAAAATTATGTTTCATTAAACTTCACCTAACTTCCAACTGACGTATTGGAAGTTGTAAGTATACTCGATGCCTCCAATTTATTTTTCAACAAATCGATCTCGGTGAGAAAAAATGTGTCAACATTTTTCATCAATTTTTCAAATCGTTTATTGATTAAACGACTGTAAAAGCTATATTAAAAGTTACAAACTATTGAAAGATTTTCAATTTATATCAAAAGAATAACTTTCTAAACTTTGTTGTCCGATTTCACTCACACTGCGTCAACTTTATTTACTTGCTGATATCACTAGCAACTTTTGTTTTAAAAGTAAAATACCGCAATATCGTAGAGCTTTAAGGGATTTTAGGTATGTGGAAAACAAACATGTTATAAAAGTTTGACAAAAACTTTTAGTAATCCATACTAAAATGTGTAACCTGGGAATTTTGTCAGTCGTTTAAACAACTGCTCATGAGTGAGTTCATTGTGTGATAAACCTTATCATTGTCGATATAACGCTGTTTATTTTTATTGTTTGTCCTCTCTTATTTTTTTTTAAATCATAGCACTTTTCGTTAAATCCCAAACCAAGTTATTGGGATTCCAAATTACCACCAATTCAATTATTATAAATTCTGTATTCCGTAAAAGCTTTGCGTACCTAATAGCTTTTTTGTACAAAATTCTATGTATGGTTATTACAGCGTCTCGAGGGAAAGGTTGCGGTGTACTTTTTTTATGCTGTGTTTTGCACAATTAAATAATAAACTATTAATATACAGAAATTTATTATTATTTTTTACACTGGAATCGAGTAATACGTACGATCTATTGTACCGAAATATTGCTCACGGGGAAAATTTATAATATTTAGTGTTCCCTTTCCCTTTAGAAATACAAAAGTTAATACCGACAAAGTAAACGATACAAGTACTACGCTTATTTTTGAAAACGTACCCTATTAATTAAAATCGAACTTATTTTTATTCAAATAATATAATCTTCTACTCGGACTATTCATGTTTTTTTTTTTAAATAATCCTTGTAAAATTTAAACCAACAAGGCAATTAGTGATATAATTTTTTCTTAATTTATTGATTTATTCCCCTTTTCCATTACAAGTTGGCAGAAATAAAGAGTATTAGATATAGATTTTAGAATATGTCGCCTTCTGATCTGCATCGGTATGATTCAATTTGCGTCTTTTTAGATAAAAAATCTATGGTTTTCGTTGTATGTGCAGTTTATCAATTATTGTAATTTAATATTATCAGCAGAAAATGTAGTACAAGGGTACGTTTATCATGGCGTTGTATTTTTATTTACTATATAAATTATTTTACCTAGTAAACTGATTAGTAATTTAACGAGCACTACGTGAGATATCAAGTTTGTTTTGTAGTTTCTCAACTCAAAATTAAACTGATCCGATGGAAGTGTTACCTACTTATTTTTATACCGGTAATTTTTATTTCTAGATAAAAATGAGTTGCAATATTTTACAGAAAAATGAAGAATTTTGTAAGCTTTTAGCCTTTTATTAGTACAAGTATATTTTATTAAAAGTTTACGACTATCGTGACATGCATCTCATATGATTTGATTTGCGTTGTTGAAAGATTTATTTCCGCAAATTGAATCAGGCCAAATTTTAGGCGATAAGTTTTATTTTTCTCGAATTTTCTGATCAATCGTTTTGATTTCAAATAGTGATTGTTTTTGTATAATATACCGATGTCTTGAATGATGAGTGTCTATATTGTGTAGGTAGTTCGATTAATTCGTTGGTTATAATGTGGCGATAATGGATGTACCGTTAATGGCATTTTCCGTAAATAAATATTATTATAAAGATTATTGTTATTATAATCGTAGGTCTAAAACCATTTATGGTGTGGTGAAATGGTGTAAAAATGATTCATTTTACGTAAAACACGAAATATAACAATATCAACACTCATCGCTTTTGAATAGATCTAAAAATACAGTGCAACATCGATTACACGAAAATTGCGAATTTTCATTCGAAAAAATTCCAGTTTATTTCAGTCGTACCTTTCTTACTGTCGCTCTTTACAAGCTAAAAAAATCACACCAGCAGCTCTGTAAATCTCAAAATTTGTTATAGTGAAGGAAATTGCTTTTTTAGATAAGTCACGTGCGTAGAAATATTATTTAGGTTAAGATACTTACGAAAAGATATTTATCTCAGTATACAATGTTGTAACATTTCTCCATTTGGAACAAAATCGAAATAATTTCTTGTCGTAAATTCCAAATAATATATTTGTTTGCACAAGTTTAATTTTTGCTTAATTTATCGAAAATCTCCCCGTAGTTTGGATTCGGTTATCCTTGTTTTGATCTCTTTCAATTTAACTACCCAATTTTTTTAATCCCCGGAGATTTTGAAAGCAGTTTAATTATAAATTTGTAAATAAACTAGAAAGTAGGATTACTTAAATGTTTTTAGTTAAATATTTGGATATGTATATTCGGTATTTGTATGTCTTATTTACATATTGAACCGTTGCGAAGGTTTTAGCCTGCTAATTTAATTAGATAATACTTGTAAGAACTTACATAAAACGCCCTTATGCGTGCTAAGTGACACCAAAAGTTTGACCATTAAATTAATTATTAACTCGCTAAATTAGAAATTAACATAGAAGAGTTGTCGGCTATGCCCAAACAGAAAACTTTTTTCTTTTAGTTTGTGTTTGAAATAATTTTCGTAATCTTTTTTGAATTATCTGTTGAATATTGATGTATTGTTATGTTTATATAAATAGACTTAATGATTAAAGTTTACAAACTAAAGCTATCGGCAGTTTGTAACTGGGCAATTCTACGAAGTTTGAACGTTTCAGGCAGAAATCGACAATAAGCTTAGCAAATTGTTCTCAAATATACCATTTGGATTTATTCAGTTTTAATCGAAAAAATGTACACATCGTAAAACATTATGTACTATACTTCTTCCTGTTTATTCAATAATTTGCTAATCAAATTAGTTGTATGTTTATTTTACTAATTCGGCCATCGAAAAAGCTTTTCAATGTTTCGTTTATTTGTTTGTATTTTCGTATCGCTTCAATCAAATGTGGAAATTTTCCGATGTTTTAAATTTTTAAGTGAACTTAAAAATAATTTATATTTTCCTGTCAATATTTTGCTACTCTCAAATTTGTGATACAATTGAACAATAACAATTATTTTTCCACACAAATTTAATTTTGTTTTGATCGTCGTCCTAAATGAAACGTAATTATTACATCTTCGGATGGGGTAAATGGAAAATAAATTAAAATTTAATTTGTATTTATTAAATATTAAACCTTACACAATATAAACTTGGCCATTAACGAAATAAAAAAGACTGAAGTGCGGTGTGAGAAGCGTAAATTGCGATTTTATTAAAATTGTTGTTGAAATGCACGATTTTCAATTGCATTTATGAAATTTATACCGACAATGGTAAACGGGAAATAGCTATACGATAATAAAATTTACATTATTAAACGTCAAAAGTTTTAATGAAAACCAAAAATGCGAGATTATGAACTTTCCTATGAACCTCGTCGGAGGAAATTTGTAATCGCTCTTTAATTGTATGTTCAAAAATTATGTAAATTTCACTTTTTTAATTGTTTTTTTTTATTTATTTACATAGTCTGCTGTTAAAAGTTGTCATTGACATTATTTTATTTACATTGTATTTATGTATAAACCATGCAAGTAGGCAGATAAGGCTATAATTTTAAGCTTATCCTACGGCGTTTTTTTTGTTGTGGAACGTTCAGGTGGGATTTCGGGATTCGAATTGTTTGTTAATTTGTTATGAATTTGCGTAATTAACAAATTACGAAATATACTTCTTGCTAACGCGCCCCAGGTTATAATAGTTGAAAAATTTAAGCGTTTTCAAAGGTAGCACTCGGAATATTTGCTGTACAAAATGTTTATAGAAACGGTTGGGATAGCTTTAGCCATCAGAAATTGCGTTGATATCTCAAAAATGTTGCAAACTTTCCATACATTTCATTTTGCAAATGATTTACTAAAATTATTCCAATTTTCCGAGGTAAAATCTCAGGAACGCTTTTTCTTTACAATGAGGGGGATTGTGCAGGAATTCAAGAAGGGTATGGATGAGGTCTCTAATTTCAAATCAAACTTTGAATTGACTGTATTGAAATTGTAACGCTGTTGAGTCTCATCCAACTTGTTAGTCACCCAAGTAACCTAATTTAGAATCATAATTTCATCGAATTCTTCGTAATTTGTTATTCTACGACAGGTTTACGTTTACTTTATAAATAAATATAGTACATGCATGTTTGTAAGTGTATCAGAGAGACTGGTGGTATGTGAGTGTCGTTGACATCCGCCATGTTGCGGCATATATGCGGTTTGTTGATTTTTAAATGGTGTAACCTGCAAGTTGAAAGAACTTTGACCATAAGCTTGGGTGCACGTTTGAGATGCAGTGTAAAAGCATTCCGTACCAGTTTTTCTATTTTGGAACGACACGTTCCGTTCCTTTGTTTCCACCTTCATAATAATAAAGGTGATGGAAAAAAATGTACTTGTTTTATAACACGTGACGTAACCACGTATTCACGTACACCTATTTATTTATACATAATGACTAAGAAATTTACTGCGAGTATATTTACAGTATCGATGACGCGAAATGCACCAAGGTCTCTTCTTCCCTGGTGGAAGATTCCGAACAAATTATTTTTTGATCCCAGGTCCGAAAGGTGATCCTGGTGTCACTAGGACGGTGTGCGTGACTAATGATGCTCATGTCGAGTGTTTGTAGAATTTTTCTCTCCCACATGATGCATAAGCACTACAATATGTCATTTTAAAAAATACTGTAAAAAATAATTTATCACCGTTGGAGGGAATTTATGAACAGGGTATCAAAACGTGATCAACATCTTTTTGACAAAAGGGTAAATTTATCGTGCTTCTTTTAGATTTTTAAATTTTGATAAGAATTTCCGAATGCACTTGTGTTTTGCTGATGTGAAAGATTGAGTCATAATTTGAATGCGATTGTGTAATTAAAGTTACATCGATTCGACTTAGGTTCGAGCGGAGCCGAGACTAATAAAATGGAACAAGCAGTCCATTGGGGTCATGCAAACCCCAGCACTTATTAACCGTGTAGGCTAACAACTGATACTACTTATCGTTAGTAGAAAGGGGAACCCAGGGGGATGAAACATTGCATAAGCTTAATTGCACTCATGCACTTTTTAGCAAGTTCCTAATTATTTTTCAACATACAAGCTACAAATAAATAATTAAAATATTCGTTTAACTTTTCCGTAATTAGTCGAGTGTTATCTAAATTTGGGATAATTTTTTTTATATAAAACAATGCCGACGACAAGTCATTAATTTTTTTTGTAACTCTTTAACTTTCTCTAATGATTTTTATGTTGAAATAATTACTAATTAATTGTATGTGGAATGTAATCTTATAAAGGGGAGTCGGCATGTTGTGACTCACAAAAACTTAATCGAATAAGTTATAGATTAGATCTATTATTCCAAATATTCTTATCACTTTGTCGTGCAATGGGGAATAAACTTAGTAAGTAGAAATAATAATTAAGAGAGGAAAAACGCTATTTGATTTTTTATTTTTATGAGTAAATGTAATTGGAAATCGCATGACATTTGAAAATTCATGAATAAGTGCACTACATTCCTGACAATACCTAATTGTGGGAAATAGTTTCTAATACAATTGCGATGTAAATTACAATAACTCATTGTCTTTGTTGTGGTTCCGGTTCTTTAATATCGACTCTTGTAGACCATAAACGTAATTGTAAACTAAGCAACTGGATAAACTGCAATTTTGCGTCTTTCAAGATTTTGTTCCAGTATCAAGTACATTTTCTAGTTCATTGACCATGGCAACATTCTTTGTAATAAACAGATTTCAGTTTAGTATTCACTACGTATAGCACAGTATACTGATCATACATCAGGTAAATTAAATGTCTGAAATTATCTGGTTACCTGAATACATGTTTGGGATACTTGACTTGATTTTATTTGGTACGTGATTTGTATAGCGATTCTTTTTTTCAGGTAGATTGATTCCCTCGTTATCTATCTTTCTAATTTTTTGTTCCTACGCTAATGGACTCGAAATCTTAATTGCCAATAACGCAACATAGCACAACGGCTTGTAAATTTTAAAAGCTTTTCGGTCATTGTACAAATTGGAGACCTACGTGAACGTAGGCTCCATTTTCTTGCTTTTTGAATCCACAGATGAAAAAGTCTTGCCCTAAAATTGGATGCTTCCAGGTTAGTTCCAGTATTAACTTCGTTTGCTCACTATCAAACAATAGATTTGACCTCGTTTATTATTACAAACAAAAAGAAGCTCCAGTAATTTTAAATTCTGTGTTCTGAACCAAGAAGGTTTTTTCTACTAAAATATGAATATTTTACATAAATGGTTTTTTGATGATATAAGTTAAACAAGAATTAGGTTTGTATACCTTAATACCATTATTGTAATTGATTATTATTTATTATTCATGCATCATACAGTCGCATTTGATCGAGCAACAGTTTAGAAAGTTAAAAGTAATTAAAAAAAAATTGAATAAACAGAAGAGTTGGAAGACAAAGCACAGTTTTAATGCATTCAAAAATTCGGTAAGGTCAAGATTATTTCCTTTTAGATAAGACAAATATTTCGTGGAACAACTTCGTAGGTACATAATGGTCAAGATTGATTAATATTCATTAGACATAAGGTCAGTTAGATTTAGAATTTATTCCATTATTATTATTGCGTTCGGTAGGTTGTTGAAATTTCAATATTCAATTGAAAGTAAACTCGTTAAAGACATACCCCGTATAAATTATTATTTTCAGTGGTAAACACTTCAACAATTTTATTGGCTACGCCTTTATTTATTAATGGCCAATTTTATCTTCTTTCAAAAAATTACTAGTATTCCCAAGGAAAAATTGAATTGATCGAAAAATATATTATAATGAGAACAAATATAAAATTACCTCACGCATTCCATTATTTTTTTCCTTATTCAAACACGACAATAGTAATTCGTTTTATTTTATCGATATATTTATCATATTCGTAAGATCAACTTATATTTCATTACTTCCAATGATTGCATATCAGCCAAAAATGATTCATTCGTTTATTTATTTAATAATGGATAAACGAAATATGATACGACCAAATCTGCAAACGACGAGTTTTGCGGTTTTAAATTTTGTTATTAACCAATTAATTAATTATCGCAGAGCTTTTAGTAATTTGAAAATTGTTTGTTTCCCAAAAATTATTGTGCTATCTCAAAACTATCCACATAATGCGCGGTTTTTGGTGCAATCGAAAGTCGAAACCGGTTGATTTTTAAACGGATTTGGTTTTTGAAACAAACGACATGATTTAAGTTTTTTGCGTAGGAATCATTCTAGTTATGGTGAAACAAGTTTTGGTTGGTAACCACGTGACAAAATCCTAATACATTATAACAAAAGATTGCTTTTTGATTTGGATTGAATGAAGGATTCACTTGGTTCCAAGTCGAACTTTGCGCATTATGGTAATTTTAAAATTTTTACAACTTCAAGGTTACTTTATAAGTAAATCAAATTATTATGATCCGACTATCTTCTGTTTGTTGCATTTGCGTCAGTCTAACGTGGATACTATTATTTTTAATATTATATTATGCGCACTTGTGAAGTTTTAATGACTATGTGGGTTTTGATCTCAACAAGAATTTTAAGTTGGACTTTTTTATAAAATTGGTTTTACATTTTAATTTTAGTGAATTAGCATTTCAAATTATTAAAGTGTACTTTAATCTTGGTAAAAAACAGTTAAGCAACAGAAATTCAGCAAGTAGTATCCTTAGATTACATTAATAATTATGAGATTAGAAAGTACTATTTAATTAAGTACTCGATTTTCTGTAGGTAAATACATGGTCATTTATGTTGTTTTTGTACCAGCAACGAAAACATGAAAGCTCATTTAAAAAATCAACATTTTCTAAGTGGTCAACTTCAAAATTCTTCAACAATTTTTATTATTTTTAATTAAGGTGTGTGTAATCCTGGTTTCACTATGTTCCATATGGTACTAATGAAAACCAAAAAAAAAGGTGCGATAAATTGCTTGGGGATTTTAATTAAAGGTGTCATACAGTAAGGTAGATACGAAAGCTTTCTGAATATTGGCCACGGCATGGAAAGATCGATTTGCAACTTTCATTGCCTTAAGATTCCATTAATTTTAAATCAACAAATGGTATTTTTCATAAAATGCAACGAAATTGCGAATGCAAATCTCCACATTTGCACGCTTTTATAGTAAATGTAAAAGTATAAAAATACCAAATAAAATCAAAACCACATGATGCCTCATAAACGATACAAATGGTACCTACACTGAGAAATTTCTTTTGTATTTAATATAATTAATAATAACCTTTACACGTAACTCCATGTGCAAGAAACAAAAACAACTTCGCAACATGAATTTAACAAATACAGAAACAATTGGCTAAAATGGAACGAAATTACGATATTAAATTAAGTTACTGCTGGGTTTCTAAGTGAAAATTATAGTAGCATATAGATAACAATAAATTAAATTAAATGAAATTGGGAACAGCAATGAAAATCAAATATACAAAATCATCATTGTTACAGCATAATTAAACCACTAACAATCTGTAATCTACCGGCCAAACAATATCACGACACGTTTCAAATTTTAAACCACGAATTTTTCTTATTCGTCCTAAAGGTATGCACATAGTGAACGTTGGTTTCCGATTCGGATTACCCGATACGATCTTTTTATTGAGTTATCTGTCCGGATGCCAGCATTGTTTGTTCTCGGTTACATTCAGACCGATGGATGGTGAGCTGAACGTTAACGAACAAGGAGATTCATTTGATGTACCGCCAATATGCGGAACCAAAGTGTGGTGTACATCAGAAAAGTCATCTTGTTTGTAGAAGTTCAGCTCAGTTTGGTTTGCTAGTCTGGATACGACTTGAGCTTTTTGAGATATGGATTTTTACAGTCTTTGGCTGCACCAACGCTCCGCACGAAAAAGTAGTACCTGTAAATAACCACTGTCGACAACGGAATTCTTTTGTTAGTTGTTTAATTGCTCTATTTCGGCAATATGAGACATTGAAAAATGAAATTTGAGGAGTTTGCTAAAACTCATTTTCTGATGTATTGGTCGAATGTTGGAGGTTGCGAAATTGAAATGTACAAATTGGTTGGAGATACATTAATTTTTGACTCTTTTCGATGCTAATTAGTTTATGTCATCATCGTAACTTTTTGCTGTTATTGAGTGGGAAGGATGACCTAAGTTTTTATTATTTTTAACTTCGATTTAGCTGATATCGCTGTTCAGTATATTATTTTTAATACCATACCAAAATTTGGATATATTTTTTGTTAAAGATTTGAATTGATTTTTGAAATGTGACGAACGCCTGCGGTACTCCGTGCGCTATCACCATTCACGGATATCTCCTGCTGGATCTGTAAATATGTTTTACTATTCTCGCACAGAAGAGTTCTGTTACGCATCACCCTAACTTAGAATCCGCTACGCCACTTACAAATGTCATACACAACGGATATGCAGTACCGCCCCAAGCCAAAATTGCACGATGGTAGACACTTAAAAGCACAATAAAAAATTTTAATTAATCACCAATTAAAACTATTTTTCAATTCTTACAATTTCCTGGATATTTTCATTCTATTACAGGTGAATATCTAACCAGTGGTTCCCAAAATGAGTTGCTCAATGTAAATTTGGGGTTTACTTTCAAATTTTGAAATTATGCTTAAAACTACTGTACGTCAGTTATAACCACGAGAGCTCGAAGTTTTTTCTAATAACTTGAAAGCGATGAATGATAATGCTTGAACAAAAAAAAGTTCGTTGTTTCCTGCTGAACACTCTTGGCCTCTGCACCATTTTTATTACCGTTTTGTAGAAGATTTGGACTAAACCGATGTAATTACTACAAGAAATAAACAACTACTTGATGCATTATTTACCACTGTTAAAACAATGGTAATATAATATTACAAGTAAACTGGTCGAGTAGTAAAACATCAATTTATTATTAGTTACACATTCACATTGTGCTTTGTTAGTCCACCTAAGCTTCTCTTTCCTAATTTTCAAAGGTAGCCTTTCATTACTCATTCTGTCTAAATGCTATATTAAATACGATGGAAATTTTTTATTGTAATGTGATTGGCCTGAGCACCGACGTTGCTAAAACTGATTTTCAGAATGTTATAATTAAAAGTAAATTTCGGTTTTTTCATTTCACACTCTATAGAGCTGATTATAGACTTTAGCACTTTGGCTATAATTGGTCACGATATTTTTATTATTAACAGAATTAGAAGCTGTTAAGTTTTGGGCACTGACCGTATCAGAATGTTCTATTCTTGTAGTGCAATTTACTCTGTAATTAAGTGGGTAATTGTTTTAGTGGCCCAATCGAAAGTTTAAAAAAATTCTTGGCGTATATCAAACTTGACTTGATCAATATTTTATCCTGGGAAAATGAAAATTAAACCATTTAAATTACTGCTATACAATGTCGCTCTCTAGAATAACCAAAAAAATTAAATTAATGATGTTTTACTTGTGATTAATTAATCTCGAAACTTAAGACAAGATAAACTCACTTTGACAAGAATAAAAATTAATTTTAAGTTCCTCTTCTTTTTTTTGTAGCTGCAATTTCTTTATTAACTATCCGACTTGATTAAAATAAATAATTTTCTTTAATAGGAAACGTGTTTTGATTTCCATTTCCTCATAGGGTGGTTTTGATCTGTAAAGTTTAAATGACAAATCGATAGTAATTCGTTTAATGAAATCAAATTAAGTGAGATAAAATCGTCTTGTATACATTTTTGTTAACCTCATTTATCATGTACTTCGTTCACGGACATTTTGAACTTCTCAATCCAGTTTAATTTTAATCCGTTTAGCATAACAGGTATTTTATCTTAAATATAGGCAAGCAGCTTTTATTAATGAATATTTTGTTGCCGGAGTCGAAATATTTTCACCTTTCTTCCGGTGTTTTTAAAATTGAATGGAGCTAACCAATACTTAATCAATGTCGCCTCATGAATCATTCAAATCGTGAAATAATCATAGACAATGCAGTCGTATAAAAGAATTTGTGAAAACGAAACCAAACTTTTTCAGATTTACTGATGTAATTAAATTTAAGTTTTCGAGAAAAATTGTTTTACTTTTGTTGTTTAAGAAAAAAGTTATTACCACCACTGAAAGTTTAATTTTGCCATCATCAACTTTTATGCTGTAATTGTATTCGTTTTTATTTATAAAGGAAGTTTCAGGAAAAGTTTTTCATACAATTAAAACTACGACTTGATAGTTTTTATTCTAGTTAAAATTTCTTCGCTGTGTGGAATAAATTTCTTATTGAATCTCCAACCACCACACCGCCGTTATTAATCATTTTTCGATTTTGTACGAAAGTTGAAAATGTACGGAGTTTTTATTTCTTTTTTGTTAAAAATACATTTGCAACGAGTTTCGTGTTTACAAAGTGGTAAAAGATAACAGTTAATATTAAACCAATAATAACAAATCACAATACGTCTTCTGGATTACACAATACTTGAGTAAAACTAATCTAAGTTTGAAGGAAGTTCTTGAATCAAATAATATCGTTTTCTAATACTACATGAATACAAACCATAATTCAAATGGAATAATGGAAGTGTTGACGTTTGTATTTGTTACAAACCACCTGAATACACATCCGAAAAACCAATTTTCAGTTTCGCTGCAACAGCAATATTCAGCCGTCGTTATTTAGTTTTACAAAATTTAACTAATGACGATCTACACGTACGTCCCTTAATGAGGATAAACCAAGGCGATTAGTTTTACTTCCCGTAAAACCCTTATGCTTTATGTTGTGTCATCACATACTAAACAATTTTCTCTACAGATAAATGCGTGGAGCGTTCGTTACTTTGAACAGCACGCTTTTTGTGCTTCTTTGTTTTACTAATGAATTGCGCAAGATAAACCCAAACTCGCGTTTGTTAAAACTTTATGGTAATGAAGGAAACGTACCAATATAAATTTTAAAAATAATATTTTATACCAAACAACTAGAAGTTTGGTGGTAGTAGTATCTGACTATTTTTAATGAAGCCGTGTGCTGGTGTGGGAGGAAATCGTTAATTTTTGATGCATGCAGGAGTCTTCATTAGAAATATTAAACGTGACAAAATATTTTAATCAAAGTTCCAACACGTAATTTTAGCTGCACGATGTTGAACTGTCCTGAACTTGGGTTTCTACATTATGGGAGTGTTATTTTTTGTGGGTAGAGCAGTGGCTATGGGCGTTGGTGTCGCTTTTATTTCAAATTTTACATTAATTTATAAATTACAGTCTTGATTGCTCAATTGCAAACGTCTGCACCGTACAGACCATTTATAATAAAAATTGAATTATAATGGAGAGACTGAAGTAAATTAAATTTTTTTATATGGAAAGTGTTTTTCGAACTCGCGATGAAATTAATAAAGTTAATGTATTCTCTCTGTGCCACTTTTTCATCAAAGTACCGAACATTGTAATTTTATCTGGAAGAACCTAATAATTAAGGAGATTACTTGCTACCGAGGACGAAGATAAAAAATTAATTTGTGAAGTGGTTATCGTTTACGGTGTCCGGTACGCCCAAAATGCTGCAACTCCGGGATAGCAAAATTTCGAACACTTTATTTCATTAGCTATCGAACCTATTACTTTTATGGTCTGTTAAGTGCCAACATGCATCAAGGAGCTTAACATTTTCCAAACATCTTTCCTTGTTGATAACATTTCTGGACTGTTCTAATCAAATTAATACTTTTTTGAATCATTGAAAAGAATTCGAATAAAAGTATTTCCGCTTTTCTTTTTCACTATTTCATTTTGATGACTACATAAATATTTTTTTTCCAATTTAAGATGCTTTCCATAACGATTTTCCTAAGTAGTTGTTCATATTTATACATAATATAAGAGAATTTTATTCCGAATTTAGAAAAGGTTTCCAAACTAAAAATCAAATAAATTTTCTTAATATCAGCTTTTTCACATTTTCGCGTCATCTGTTGAGATTTGTTATTGCAACGGTGTGTATATTCTTTTCATTTTAAATCTTTTTTCTTTAGATTTTCTGACTGATATCAGATTTTTTATCTACAAAATTTAATCCTTCTAAGGTGTAAAAATTTTGAACAGTTAATTTTGGTAACCTCAAAAAGGTTTATTGCACGAAATGGCACTGCGGGTTTCTGATTCGGTTATCTTTCACATCGTCTGTCACCTGGATGTGGTTACAGACTTTCCCACCTTCTATTCAAATATTACACTCTTTTATGCTCGCCCGGTTTATTTGATATTCCCATTAGATTACCCACTTTGCAGCTACAGAAATTTTGTTTTTATTTTTATTGCATTATCCCATCCCGAGACCACTGGAGCAATATCAAGGTAAATTCTTTTTGAATCATGACTGCAATGTTGATGAACTTATCCTGAACCGGTTTTCTTTTGCAAGATTTTATCAAATCCTTAATTACAAACGGAAATTTTTCTCACGTACAGGTATTATTTCAAGGTTTCTTTACTTGAATATTATTACGTCGTGGTCTTTCATTTTCTAATTTGCACATCAGTCTGAAGGTCGCACAAAATTTTGAGTTTTGTTAATTTTTACTTCGCGCTCAAAATCCAGTTATAAATTTTTTATCGGATATTCTTTTTTTTGTAGTATTTACCTGTTCAAATAAATCATAGAGATTTATTAATGAAGGTACATAAAGCATAAATACAAAGCAGCCCTAAATAATACAAGAAAAAATGTTTCTGAATCGTTGGTTCTATCGAAAATTTTTACAAAAGGACTTAAGCCAACATTTCCGCTTTTTTCTTTTCATCAACATTTCTTTTAAAAATCGTGGAGTGTAAACACCAGGAAATTATTACTATAATTTCTGTTAAAACAATTTCATTTTTTTTATTCCATTTCGTTGTCTTCTCACCTTTCATATATTATTTTCGTTGTGTTATCTCTATTGACATATTGACTTCTCAAACTTCGTTTACCAAGCTTTTCTCTCTTAGTTTTTTGCTGGTCATTGTTCGTTGGAGAGGTTAAATATTGATAGGTTTTGTTGACTAAATTCCTCAAGTCTGTTGTAAATGCAAATCACCGTTTCCATTTTAAAGTTTTAGTTAAATTAACTAAACTTCAGTGTATATTTTGGTTCACATGTGCTGATTGACACGAAATAAATTAATTGCTTTATTTTTTCGTATTTACAAAAGAACCAAAATAGAATTTTGCTTACTCTATCACAAATTATTCAGGATAAATTACAATTTTGCCCCACTAAATCTAAACGTTTTAGGTTATTCATGAAAATATTGACTGCTCGTTCTAATTAATTTTCAACTTTATCTTTTAATTAATAATTAACACAAGTTTGACAGTTGTTCATTGTTAATAGGACTTTTCAAGAAGATTATGATTAATGATAGCTGAACATTTGATAACTAATGATATTTCCTTTAATTTTAGTTAATGACAATTTGTTAACTTGGGATATGTAATTTTGGAATTATTTTTATTGTTTTTTTTATTACCCTCATTTGTGTGATTTATGTGAATTTACGACATAATAAAATTCTTCATTCTTTTTTTTTATTAGAAATTACGTTAATTATTTATTGTGTACTTTCAAAAATTGCAAATATCCGGGCAGGAACCACGTGATTGATTTTTTTGGTAATTTCTATAACAAGCATGGTAAAATTGGGGCGAAAAGTTTTGTAGGGGGAACGGATCACGAATGAGTTGTTTATTGTCTGCATTCTTTATCGATTGCACCGAAATAAGGCTTAATTAAAATTATTGACAGATATTCACATCACAAACTTCTTTTTTGGACAAATTGGCCAATTTTGCCTAATTTAACGACTGCACGTATGCAATCAGGCAGGATCGTTAGAAAAAACTAATTTGTGTTTTTGTGAAGAACTAAAATTGATTTTCCTATTTTATCGTCTAATATTTTTGGAAGGAAGTGTCGATATTTTAATTAACAACCTTCGGGATAAAAATTTCTTTGTACGGTGGGCACTTTTCATTTTTCATTGTACTTCTTTTTCGTTTGTTTTCTTTTCATTATTACCCTCTGGAGTGTGTTTCGTGTATACCTAAGGGGTTTTCAATGAATTATTAAAGATTTTTCATTAAGTGTCTTAGTACACGATTGCCATTTTTTGATCCCTTACATCTACAAAAGTTATTTATTAGATTTTAAAAAGGCTACCCTAAAAAATTGTTCACATAACTTACATTTTTTACTGGATTTTCAATTCGTGTCATTTTCCATTATGGCTGACTAATCAAATTTTTATGCAGGTTAGCTTATCCGTTTTGCTGTAAAATTGAAAACAAAAATATCCTGCATGCACTCTTATCCTGTAATATTCGGTCATCGATTGCAAACAAGGCAACAGCAGCGGTGGCTTTCGATCTCCCCTATTTGAAGTTCCACCACCCCATCGTCCCTTATACTACTTGTAGTGTCTATACTCTCTTATCTTGCTACTCGCGGTATAATCCGCCATAACTAAAGTATGATTAATATGTATTTCATAGTTCAATATTACCGTCGATGGTTATCTATAGTTTATTGCTATCGGCCTTACACTAGAATTATTACCTTATCGCCTAAGTGTGTGTTTAAAATTACCGTTTTATTTTAGGGCGATTCAGATGTTAGGATAATTCTTCAATTTCTTAATTAAGCTTCGAGGGCATTTACATATCTGTTTCAATATTCTTCAATTCATGTAATGTTTGGGCGTTGCCGATGTTTATTCAAACGATCCATATAAACCTTGCGGGTAAAATCTTTAATATGTACCTACTTCCATCGTACAATAAGGTAAAATTTTGAGCCTGAAAAATGTCTGTTGAATAAATTTACAGAATAAATTTTTAAATTAGTTTTGACTTTTATGCTAAAAGTTATCAAAGTAATCCTAAATGATACTTCTTGTTATTTAACATCTTATGTTTATGCATAACACTAGAATTAGAATACAAGTGCAATAGAACGGGGAAGCTTGAACCGAGCTTTAACTATCATCCTTTCCAATTGTATCCAAAATAGGCCAATTTGAATACGAATAACACATTAATTTTGAATTGTTACGACTTAAATACCGTAATATTTCGTAAGTGCATTTGTTCTCCTTCATTACAAAGTCAACTTTTATTTATTTATGGTAAGCATAGCCGAAAAGGGTAATTGAAAGAAAAAATTGATTTGTTAGTTCCAGTAATGGAAATCGAAAATAAAAATTTACTTGAAGACCCGTATACCGTTTTTATGTTCTTACGTGGGTAAATGTTTACTGTACCTCTTTTATCACATGTTTACGAGCAAGACAGTTTTATTTTGGATTAAACTTCTATAAACTGTCCGGAATGACACAAGGGAAATTCAGGTTCACGTTTAGGTATGTTTATAATGCGTGTAATTTTGTTATGGAGACAGATAAAGTGGACATTTTCATCTGGAATTTTTATTAAAGTGGACACTAAGCTTGACCTGGTTTCCTTGTTTTGCTTAAGTTCCCGGAGATGCATGTCTCATGTTGAAACGCATTTAAGTTATTACATTTTCCATGCTTTGCAAAATTTTCCTTATCTCTGCGCATCGCACTCACTGTGCAAACAAAGTGATCGTTCTGAGATTAGTTAAACTGCGTTATTCGATGTAAAAATTAGTCGCTTGTTAATTAATTAATTCACTATAATAGATGCATCGTGTTATTAATAACATCGATATATTAGAGCACGTCATGCAGGTATTTGACGGTTATTTTGAATGAACTTGTCTATTAAATTTGTAAGTAATTGAACTACATGTATAAGCTATTAATAAAATGATAGTCAGAGATTTAATTAAGATTAAATTTCGTATATCTAATTTAATCTGGGCCACACATTTTCTGAATTAAAATGAACGTTTGTAAATATTATTTAAGATAAGGTTCGATTTTTGGGCTGTTTTTGGGTTAAAAAATTCCGCAAATTAATTGTTTTTCTAATGAATATTCAAAAGTAACAAAAATTATCGAGTTTGCTTGCGAAGCACTTCTGCGGTGAAAAAGAGCCAATAAAATCGATCGTGATTCCAATTTAAGTTTTATTGTAGACTGTAATTCTCTTGTAACTAACAAGACAATGATTGCATACTAACAAGTCATTCAAACTTATAAAAAGCGTAGAAGAAAATAAACAATGAATCTGCAAATACGGTTACTGCGTTCTGTACATCCAACTTTTTTTCCTTTTATTAGGGAACTGAAATTAATAGTAATTTACGATATCGTTACAGTAATGAACAACAAAATGTTTTTTTGGTACTATATTTGTTAAGCCTATCGTGTTCACTTATCGGTTTCGTGCTGTAAAAAAAGTAAACGACTCATTTTTGTGTACAATCTTGTGTTGGGTGAGCGTAGAGATATGGCATGCAGGAAATTACTTGTCACATTAGTCCCATAGTCTGCTTTCCACGTCCTAAAGTAAAACGTAAAATGTTGTACACACGGCAGTTCTCATATAATCATACTTGCACGTGCGTGTTTAACGGACACGTGTATATTGCACGCACGTTACCATTAAATGCTTTGCTTCCATTTAGAAAATAGCAAAAATAGTGGATTGTAAACCTTCTACACAATCCAAATTGTACTTATCACGCATTAACTGCGCCCTTTTCGTCCTAATATAATTTTTCAGTTGTCACTAACGTGAATGCAGTTTTTACGTTTGATTTAATAAGCAAATTATGGAACTACGCCCTTTTGTTGAACCGAGTGCTGGTTCAACATCAGAACATTTAACAAATAAAAGGAATTGTCATGCTTCAATAATGCTAGAAGGGAGAAGTTGATTTTTCGAAACATTTAAAGATATTAATTTTTTGCTCTTTCTTTTCTTTTTAATCTAATTTGATTTTTTTGTTTCAGGTAAGTACCGATCTCAAATCCCAGGCCGAATTGAATTTTAGTATAATTCCCATAAACCGATGCATCGAACTGCATGTGCAGGTGGCAGGCTCATCGATTATATCGTGGTAAAAATAAGATAACCATAAATACGAGCATTTATTTGAAATGTTGGATTTGAATGGACGAATTTTGCCATTTGTGTAATTTATAGTTTTAGTACACACCCATCTTGCTTTCAAACAAACGTACAGTTTTCGAACGATATGCGAGGGATAAATCCGTTAGTGCCATAAATTTCAATCTGAATTTTGCATATTGATGTAATAATTGAAATTTAAAAAGCAATTATGACACTTGCACGAAGCTATGTTTCATTTCTTCTTGGTAATAAATAAGAGCGTAAATGCAGGATTCCAGTTGTTCCATGGCCACAGTAATTATTCCACCTAACGAAATAAGAGGGATAAAAGGAAACACGTAGTAAAATTGTGAAGTACTGCGAGTGTGTGTTAGGGTGTATTGGACCCCAACATAAGGGCATGTAGTTAGTGTTTTGTGCAGATGGTTATCGGTTTTCCTACGTTGTACTCTAGGAAATAGCTCTATATTTTACTGTACTAATCTGAAAACGGATTATTTAGTAATGCTCGTGTGAAAACGGTTTTATTTTTTTGTCCAGGACAATTTTAATAGCCTCTTTCAATAGAGCCCCAATCGTCGTTTACGTTTTTAAAATTAATTATGAATTTTGTGTACACAGGAAGATATTAAATCCACCTGAGCTTATTTTTTTATTAAGTCAATAACGTATTTTACGGACGAGCTTTTCATTTCAGGGAGCTTTTAATGTTTTAGAATATTAAAAATAAAATTATATATCATTTCCATTCTCTCTTGTTGGTACTACAAATTATTAAAAATGCGAAAATAAATTGATTTATAAAAAGGACGACAAACTTGTGGAATACAGAGATGATAACCCATTATTTTGATTTAATAACTACGCCAATGTATTTTTTATTTTATTCCTCCCATAAATCCTTCTGATATTTTTTAAAGTAGGTATAGCATCAAATAATTTATATTTTCAAATTTTAAAACCAGCATATTTTCTTGCCAAATTCTTTCGAATTGTTATGTAGACTTAATCGGAGAACACGTTTTAATTAAATTTTGGTTGAACAACCGTAACCGGCGAACCAGATATCCTCGGTTCATCATCCGGCTAATTGTAACAATCAACATGATTAAAATTTATATCTTTTTTTGTGAAAAATATTCCTCATCAGGTAACTTTACAAAAGTTACGTTTTCTGTATTCCATTTCAAAGCAAGTTTTTGTTTATAAAAATTATTGCTAAATTGAATTTCGATTTTATTTCAACATCAAATGCCAAACCGAATAGTTTGGTTGAATTGAATAAAATTGTGATTGGTAGTTTTAAAAATTTACGTAGTACATCATTCAAATACGAACAGAAAATTTGATTTAACTTTTTTAAATAAAATAAATATTCATACAAATTTTACATTTTAAATATTCGTTGGGGTGGAATTTGAATTTGTAATTTGTCTCTTTTCTAGCCTTAATTAATCGACATTATTTTATTTCAAGTTTTTACAAAGGAAAATATGTCAATAGGAAAATTGCTGTAGTACAGCACGGAAAATTATTCCACTAAATCTCGCTTACCAAATTTCCTCAACTGTTACCAAAAGATTTATTTTGCCTCAAGTGACAACTTAATTGAGAATGCGATTGCAACTACACAATTTAGCAAAGATGCAGTTTTGATATTTTTTTGAAAATGAAGCAGTGGAAAATAGAATAAAAAATTGAATAACCTTCAGGTTTTTCTCCCAAATTTTAATTGGGTACCGTTTTTTTAAGGAGGAAGTTAACTTTTTAAAAAAATTAACCTTGCATGTTGGCTTATTAGTTGAACCTTTTATATCCTTTGTTTAATTAAAATATTGCAAAGAACATTTTTGCTGAAATGGAACCATTGAGCTGAATTTTTTCGTGACTATTGTTAAAAACATAAACGAGGAATACTTTAATGTTTTCATTGGCAATTTTTACATATTATTTTTGTTTTGAAATTAATAAGAGCCAAAGAAAATAACAAAATTGATTTATTTTTTTTTTGGAAAGAGAAACAAATGTGTTCATTATTTGGATAGTAAATTTAAAATATTTTGTATTATGATTCTTCGTCTTTCACCCAAATAATTTGTTAATGTTGTTATTGGCAATTTTTACATATTTTTGTTTTAAAGAAAAACAAATGTTTATTTGGAAAGGAAATTTAAAATATTTAATATTACGATTCTTCGTCTTCTACCCAAGTAATATGAGATTGCGGGGGTTAGGACAAAGCCAGCTAATTTAAATGCAGATGCATATAGCTATAATACTTGGGATTTTAAGTCCTCCAACCTTACAGTTTGCAGTATAATAATAATAATCCGTATCTCATCAACTAGGTAATCATTTACTGAAACCGGATATGCCATGTAATACGCCCGGGTTCTATGATAAATTCGTTTTCATCAACGTGTTACAGCGTAATATCTCTGGGTTGTGTATACGATTGATTATAACAGAAACAAACGGAATATTGGTTAATTATTCTTGTTGAAAATTTTCGGGAAAGTTTTCCGTCTTGGGAAAGTATTATGTCAACTTAAATGTTGTTTGTTAATGATAGCCGAAAATGCTACAAACCTTGAAAGTTGGGAAATTTTAGCATTGCGTGACGCAACTGTTCACATTTTTTGTTACGTTATCCTTATCTTTACCCTAGAAGTGTCCTAAAGTCTATAAAATAAATTGAGTCAATTATAGAAAGCTCTTTTGTACAAATTGTCGGTCCTGAAATGTATCAGAAAACTACCAACTTGTTTTAGCTTTCAATTGTTATAGACGCGCAATCTTTCAACTTTAAAAATTGGGTTAAATCACAAGCGCCTCGTCCGCGCCTCGTCCTACAAGTATTAATAATTCTAATATGCTACGTTAAACGTATTGTTTTCAAAAGTAATTTATTTTATGTGACAACTAAATACAATGAATATTTTAATGTATTTAGGGTTGAACTTTCATGTTATTTGCATATAAACGAGCCACCGTCAAAAATAATATCAAAATTTAATGTATTGTATTATTTCAAGCACAAGTATTTTTTTAATAATGTAAACACATTAAAATAATTGTTTGTTTGGCTTTTTAAAATTTTGTAATTTTAAAAGTTAATTCATTTAGAGCACGCATTAATTTTAAAATTTTTTGTTTTATAAAACTGGTTCGGTTCACCTTGCTACTTTTCGACGAGACTTTTAATTTCAATTCTTGTGGGTTGCGAACTCGTTTTGTAATTAAGAGTTCAAATTGTGTTTTCAAAATATTCAACATTAATATTTTATTGTTGAAAATACAAGTGCAGTCGTTACCCTGCATGCGGTACCTTTTCATATACAGTTTTTGTTTTCGAGATTCCAGAATTTCGGAGTGCATCCAAAAAAAAAAAGTTGAATTGTTTCAATCAAATGTGCTATTCCATGGTTATCTGCGTTCCTGGTAATTGCACCAATTGTAACAGCTATTCAGAACATAATTTCATTATTTCTTCATGGAAAAGTTCTCAGATTAATCCCATCAACCGGATATGTGAAAAACTCAAGTATTTCAATATAACGAGAAGATCCAGAATAATCCAACTTCCTAATAGTAAATTTCTACATTACATTTAAATAATGGACTTAAAATCCTTTAATTTTGAGTTGTATCAATTTTACTCTAAAAGTTAAAAGTGCTTTGACAGAAAGATATCCAACAGATATAAATCTGGCAACCATTTTGGCCTTTCAATCTATGAATTTAGAAACATTTGAGCTAAATACTGTCGAACAAACTGCATAATGGGAAGAATGAGATTTTTCTCGAATTCTTTGAGACGATTATCAAAAGTGCCAGTCCAAATTTCACTTTGTGAAATGATCTCTGATTTATAATTTGATAAGTAGTGACAATATGTGGTTATATAGAAATTTTTGGCTCCTTTCGGAAAGACTCCAAGTTTTAATTTCCCCAGTTTAGCTTAAAATTAAAATTTTTTCTGAATTCTAGGCTTTCCAGGCGAATAGCAACTCCGTAATTACTTATTTATCAAAAAGATTATTGATTTCAACAGATTCATACATAAGGCCCTAGGTGTGTCACTGTCACCAGAGCCGTATGAAGATTTTTGACGTCCCTTTATTGTAGGGTGTTATGTGTAAAGTGTGAATAAATTAGGAAGAAAGTAGGGGTCTGGGTATGAAACACCCCCAGCTACAAGATGGCATTTCAAAATTGCTCATGACTCAAATTTGATTCCTTAAAAGTAATCTTGTTGCTTACTTACGGCTGGAGACTAACCTAACCTGCCAAACCTCCCGGTCATTGAAGAAAATTGTAGGAGAAAAATAATCCACCTGTAATATTTACTTAATTTTTGTAGTCAAGTTACCTACTACAAATTGTAGGTATTATAGTAAATTTTTTACGACAGTTTTACCTACAGGTTTTACAATGAATTTTTGTAATGGAATTCCTTGTACTATTTGAAACTTTAAAACGTACGTAAATGTAAATATTAAACGTTTTTCAATAATATTTTACAAATAACATCCATGGATAATATCAAATTGTGAAAAATTTTGTCAAAATCGAATTAAAACTCGTCAGGATACAAATTCGATTTGTTGACATTCCAACTACCTGTTATACGTGCGCCGTCCGTGGTCGCTTTCGCTAGATAAATCTACAAAAGAAAATCAACCAGATCATTATCTGCAGACTAAAAATTCAGTCATATAAACACATCGCAACAAACAATTTAATTTAAAATCGCATTCGTGAACAGAAGATGGTATAAATTTCATTACAGCATAAAAACAGGGTCAAACTACGTTCCGTTAAATATATCATTGAAAAGGAAGGCTACTTTGTCAGAACACGGCGAATGCTGCTGACACATGCCATGGTGACGTCACATCTCATAAGAAGACATCGAATGACTGAAAAATATATTAAATTAGAATTCAGTTACAATATTAATGGATCTCCTCGTAATTTTCCTTCAACAAATTTTCATGTAGAAGAAAATTAGGGAGTTGAAAATAAGCAAGTTATCTGCAGAACAACACAGTATGATTCTTAGAAAGGTGGAATAATAATAAATACAAAATTATTTCTCATCATCATTCTTAGTATTCACATAACTAAAACACAACACACAATGTTATGACATTTTAGAAAACAGTCTTATTTATAACCATGACACCAACTTCTTAACGTCAATATCCCTAAGCTTTCGAGGATACGGTGTTTCAAAATAGACCAAGAGAACTGTGAATCGGTAGAGAATATACTGAGAAAGTTCCCAAGTCTGAATAAAATTGTATTACTTAAATGGTATGTTAATTGTGTATAAATAATCTTCTATGACAATATACATCTCTAGATCTAATTTAACAAACTACCCCACTAGTAAAACATTAATATTACATTATTGTTGTTTTATAATATGAAATACACCAGGTGTAGGTGGATGCATATGGGAATTATGTTTACCAAAGTTGTAATAAATTTATTTTACGTTACACATTTAAAACTAATATTTGGTTGCTAATAAATATTAAAAATTTAGTGCAAAACTTACAATGTTGATCATCAGAAATAGAGATTGACAAATTTTGTCAGGATTTCCGTTGCATGTTATTACTTTTTTTAAGTTTTCCAAACAAACATCAAAATGTAATTACATAGTAACTAATTAAACACGATTACGTCATTTGAACAAACAATTTTTTCCACTTGAGAAGTCGAATCTTTCAATAAGTCCTACAAAAAACGATAAATTAGTCCATCAATATTACGTTGTAACTTTTTTGATTTTGCGGTTTAAAAAAAATTTGGTAAAGTTGATCAACCACAAGAAGTCATCTTTGATAGATAAATCAATCCATTCACTGACCACAAGGTTAATTACCTATACAGAAAAGTATTTGTTTATACAGGATGTTGTCACAGCGTTATAAACATTTTTGCATTAATTAAACTGATACAAAAGCGTGATTGTATTAATTTAATCTAGAGACAAGAATTTATCAGTTATTTAATAAATTTCTTATTTATGTAATTGATGAACTTAACACAATGATCATAAATTAATAAAATAAATTCTTTCTGTCAAGAAAAATCGTTAGTTCTCACATTTAATTTATCGAACTAACCAGTTTGCACATTACATTTCTATGCTTTATTACAAATAACTGATCATCTTGACCTTCTTGCTTGTCTATTTTCTCAATAAGGCGCGAGTATTTTATTGTTGTTTTTTCTTGATGGTTTATTTAATTGCCAATTTCTTTTTCATTATCAATCTTTATTGATGTTAATTCTATAGCAATTTTCAATCGTAATTTTTAAGATAATTATTATACTTTTGTGGAGGGAGGAGTTATGTTTAATATACAATTTAATGTAAAGGACTTAATTTCGTCTTGAAGAATCCCAAAAGGATAGAATGGCATATCAGATTGATGGAATTCTTATAAAAATGGGGCAGTAATTTGTTTGTTTGGTTCTGTTCATGTGAAACTCGATTAAGTTTCAGGTCGTAGTTTTCATAGAGTAAATATTACAGTGCATAAAGTGCATTATCACGACACACGAAATGATCAAACCCCATTTGTGGGTTCATGTAACGGTAATAATACTTCCCACAAGTAATAAAATCGTTTTATTCGTTATTGATACAAATGCTTTTTGTTATTGGTTAACTTAGAATTAGATTTGTTAATACTATTGTGTTGGAATTAATTGCTACTAAAGATTATAATCCAGAAATAGATGTTAACTACTGTCGGTCATGCCGTTAAGCTCGTAACCTCAATTTAACGAGGATTTCTGAGTTCACAATAAACGTTTTGAAATTATACAAGTAAAATAGACAGTAACGATTATGGTCGTTTTCAATTTTATTGAAATTATTAGAGAACTAATTTTGGTAATCGTAGTTTAAATTTTGAGGTTAACGGTTAAGTGACAAGTGATAATAAAACAATAGAAGACCATTTCTTCTAGCTATTGCTTTAGAAAACTTGAGTAGGTACCTACAATAAGTGAAAATTCATCACTTGAGAGTAATAAGCTCCGTCGCGAAGCACGGAAAAACTAGGAAGTTTGCACCTACAAAATAAATTTGATTCGCTCGGCAGCTGATAACAATAAAAAAACCTGTTTTGAACTTGATTATGATTTTTATAGTAACAAGTAACATAAAGACAGTCGACTTCTTTTTTCATGCGAGAATTGTGACTATAAAAAAATCTAGAGTTAAACGTGATCTCCATCTTGCATAACCTATTCATATATCCGGGCCGCCTGAGGCGGCTCTAGATTTCCCCAGATAGTGTGCGTATTTTACTTTCAAAAACACAGAACACTTGCGGAGTGCCCTCTTCTTGTTTTCCAATTTACATCGAACCTTTTGTCTTCGCCCAGTTTTTAGTTTATATAGGAATAAGATTGACGTTAGGTTGAAAGCTACAGTCCATTTTTTATCGCCTTGGGGCATTATTATAAACAATATGAAAGTTATTCCGTTATGGCCTTTATCAGCTGGCACTTTTGCTATCTTAAAAAGTGAAGTATATAAATGCGGTTCCGTTATACTTCAGTTTCGTATGTATTTATACAAGAGCTCCACTAGAATCGGTTTTTAGTCGCCGAAATACACTCCAACTACTTGCTTCAGAGATATATGAACTGTTTTTGTACACGAATCCTGGGCGCGTTTCTTAAATTTATTTTGTGTGCTGCGGCTGTTTTATTTTTTATTGCTCTTATTTTTCGTAGCTTAGCGCGCACATAGAATACATTACAATGCATTAATAAAACTATGAGTTATCCAAGGAACAAGATTTAGTCACGTGGATGAATGATATTTTTTGCAACACCAAATTCTTTATGAAATTAAGTTTTATGTGATGTTCAAACTGCATCTTGTTTTTTTCTGTATCTACCTCTTATTTTAAAATTTTTATATTTTTCGTGCGAATGCGCCGCGCGCATTATATTTAAATGCCGGTTCATGCTTTTATTCTTATTCTAATTTTGATGTGAATGCTACGATGGGGACTACAGACAGTGAGATATTTCTCAATGCATCCATTTTATAAGGGTTCTTATTGTGTTTTTTTGATCAATTATCCTAAGTCTGTCGCTGGCTTGGTTTTACTTTCAACTATTTATCTTATTGGAGCTTCAAAATTTTTTAGACTGTAATTCTATTGTGGCTTTTTGTGTTGACAAGCTTATGAAAGCGTTGAATTAATGAGATTTATTTGGAGTTTAAAGTTTTTATGGATTAAGAAGGGCGCTTGGTGCATAAGTGTCGCTAAATAAAAACGAAAAGAAATAATAATTGTTTGTTATCGGTATAGCCGTTTTTTCTTATTTGTTCTTCATGGTCCTCAACATCCTCATTATAATTTGGTGGACTAGAAAATCATTATAATTCCAATTTCCTTCAATGTTAGCGGGTGCGTGCCTCCGCAGCAATCTGTGTAATGTCCCCCAGCGGGCCGGTAAGCAGCTTACACGGCCGCCACGATGATTGGCCGGAGACCCCACGCATCCGAACTATTATTTTTCTCTTTTATCCACAGACGCTTAGTGCTATTTGAATGTGTCCCTTGTTGAAAAACTTTTTGGAAGTGTTGAAAGTTCGCTTATATTTCTTTAGAAGATAAAAATTACATCCGGTAGAGATGAGAAATATTAATTATAACGACTTTGTTGATAATTTTACAGAGTTTTACAGAGCAATTGTTTCCAACAAAGTTAAGGCAAATTTAACTTTGTTTTCGGAGCGAGACTGGAACAATTTGCATTTTACATTCATTTGTGACATATTACTCACCCTATAGAAGTGGCGAGAAAAGCAGATGAAATACATTTTCAGGCGAGAAAGAATCTGTTCCAAGATATACTTTATTTGCACTCCATTTCACGAAATCATTGGTTAATGAGTACGATAATCAAATATGACAAGTATTCACTTTTAAATTGAGGGGGAAGATTCTCTCCGCTTTCATTTGTGCATTAATCACGCATTCAACAAGCTAAAACCCAAACTTTTCCGTGTTTCTCAAAATCGACGGTTTGATTTTATTATTTCACCTTTTAACAAAATAAACACTACGGCCAAATGCACTCACAACCTCTCGTCGAGAAAACAATTATTACATTTTTCTCCCGTAGGGACACTCAGTTGATCAAATTTTCCAATTTCTTGATCGAAGGTTTTCTTTTCTTGACAATTTCAGTTGTCGACTTGCGTTTAATATCGCCTTTTTTATGACTCATTTGTTAGATAGTAAAATGGAGAAAATTTGAAAGCACGAATCTGATAAAAGGAAGCACATTGTACTAAGGAAACGGAGAACCCTCCCCATGCAAAACTATAAAACTCTTTTGAATTAGCAGTTTTATGACAGATTATTGTATTCAATTATTGTTATGGCCATAAATTTCACTTAAACGTTAGTTTTTAATAATCACTTGTAAATAGGCTTTACGTAATAGGCAGGCATAAAATTTAATTAAATTAAAAGTTTCAGGTAGTAGACACGGAGTAGACATTTCCTTGTTATCTTGAAGAATTAGCGTGCAATAAAATTTAATTTAAGCGTATAACGTGACAGCGTTTTATTAAATTGTCTTTAAATGAGTGACTTAAGAATTCTGTAATATTAGAAAATTAAATCCTGTATTATTAAATCCTGATATTTATGTTTTGTTTTTGTTCCAGTGGTTACGGACGTCCACTGCAATGCTGAAGCTATTCTACTTGGGGTTGCTGATATCTTCGGCCCAAGCCCTTGGGTGCCCTACTGTGTGCGTTTGTAACGACGATACTTACGTGGTGCAATGTGAAAAAGGA
Source organism: Rhagonycha fulva (assembly GCA_905340355.1). Taxonomy (NCBI): domain Eukaryota; kingdom Metazoa; phylum Arthropoda; class Insecta; order Coleoptera; family Cantharidae; genus Rhagonycha; species Rhagonycha fulva. The sequence goes on from HG996555.1 coordinate 12,415,841, forward strand.
AAATTAGACGTTATACCAATCACACTGAACCCGGCCATTCAAAGATTAGTTTTGAGGAACAACAAAGTGAAAACTGTGGACGCAGCGTTTCAATTTTACAAAGACTTACAATACGTGGATCTTTCGAGTAATCATTTAGTTAACATTCCAACTAAAAGCTTTGCCTACCAAGAAAAGCTACAGGAACTCCATTTAAACAAAAACAAATTATCGGTGATTACAAATATAACTTTTCAAGGTTTAAAATCGCTAACCGTTTTAAACCTGAGAGAAAATTTTATCGAAGAATTACCAAAGGGTCTATTTTCTGTACTTTCCAAGTTGGAGGAATTAAATCTTGGCCAAAATCGAATATCGAAACTTGATCCTTTAGCGTTCGATGGACTTTCCGCGTTACGAGTTTTATATTTAGACGATAATCAACTAACTTCAGTTCCTACTACGTCGTTCTCGGTCATGGGAAGTTTAGCAGAACTTCACGTCGGACTCAATTCTTTTACGTTTCTTCCTGATAATGCGTTTGAAGGATTAAATAAATTGTCAGTTTTGGATTTAAGTGGCGCGGCATTGTCGGAAATAAGTGATGGTGCTTTTCGAGGTTTAAATACTTTGAGAAATCTCAACTTAGCCGACAACAAGTTGCGAAGAATTCCTACGAAACAATTATCTCTGTTATCGCGTTTGGAAGAGTTAACAATCGGACAAAACGAATTTACAACTATCGAAACACATTCCTTTAGGGGTTTAAGTAACTTACGAAAATTGGACATTACCGGAGCGAATCATTTAGTGCAAATTGATAAAGGAGCTTTTAGCGATAATTTGAATATAGATACGATTATATTAACCAGTAATCGTAGGTTAGAAACTATCGAAGATGGCGCTTTATTTGGTTTACCTAATTTGAAGCATTTAATTTTGAAGGAGAACGCTTTTAAAACGTTTTCCGAATCGTGGTTATCGTGGAATGAATTGAGAATTTTAGAGCTTACCGATAATCCGGTCAAATGTGATTGTCAAATACTCTGGCTTAGTACTTTAATGGCAGTTAAAAATTTATCAACGGTGCATTGCTCGTTTCCAATACCATTAAAAGAAAGATCTCTGAGGACACTTGGGGCTGACGAATTAGGATGTTCTTTTAGTGACCCAAGTCAACAAGCAATTTTAGTGACATTGTGCGTTAGTTCCGTTGTACTTTTAGGTATTTTCGGTTTATTATTATTTAAGTACCGTCAGCGTGTTCGCGAGGCAGTTAAAGATTACAAGTGGAATAAACGCGCCATAAGCAGAAAGGAACACGAATACCAAAAGACTTTCTCAGACGATGATTACATTATGCGCTCGGCTCATCCACATAACATTAAACCGATACCTGTGACAGAATTGTAGCTAGAACTGAGCGCGCCACCCTCGGGGGTGTTTTGTGTCGATGGAGGCGAGGGTCGGCGTGCTAGGCCTCCTAGAGGTCCAGGGGGCACACTCCCCGTCACGGGATTTACTTATATTGCTGGAGACTCCTGCAGAGCCCATTCCCTTAAAGCATTTAAGCGGGATAATCGCAACGGATTCTCCAGGTATCCAAGTCCTATTGATATTTACTAATATTAACCATTTGGACTCTAGTGTTTTTTTAACTGAGCAATAAATGAATCCATTCCAGTATGTGATTTAACGAAAAATATAGACTGTACAGTAGCGGCTAAGTATATTTTTATCTTGAAAATATAGATCACGTGATTACATTTTTACTTTTGTTTAATAAGAAAAATTATTTATGTTAATTATTGTTTTAATTATTATTTATGTTGTGATCTTAACGGCATCTTAAAATTCTTATTTTATAGAATCATGTGATGTTAGCTAGGTTACGTTCAGATTGTGATAAAAAAAATGGCTACATGATAATTATAATTTTAAACTTCCAGTTAAGTTTTTAAAATTAGGCAACTTGTAAAATTTTAATATTTCGCTGACTGATATTAGTGTTCATAAATTGATGTGATTTTATTAACTGTACGTACTTAGTTTTAACGTCGAAAATAGGGTGGATATTTGAAACCAAACCAGAAGTTGAAATAATTTGAGATATTTCAGTTATCGCGATTAAAATTTCGCCCTACTTTCAAAATCGAACTTTTATTTGCTACTTTTCACGTTTAATGTGGTCATTTTATTTGTACTTTACTTAATTATTTGGTAATTAAATATTCAATTACATTTTTATTGCAAAAAACGAAATTTACTTTGTTTTGGTAAACGACAAAAAATTTTTAATTAAATTTTTATCACTACATATTTGAGTAAAGTACGCACAACTGAAATTTTATCCGGGCAATTATAAAACAGATTTTATATTTTCATTAGAATTTGAAAATGTTTAAATCGCTTGTACATAGCTCTCTAAGCAATATTTCTCTATAAATTGTAAATATTTTTTATTTTGAGTATTTATTTTGAAATAATTTAAATGTGAATTGCCAAATACATAAATTTATTAGAAATACAACTTGGTTGTGATTGGTTTATTTGCATTCTTTCTTTGTATTTGAATTTGTGTAAGAGAGAACCGTTAGAACAAAGTCAAAAAATTTGTAAGTGCATACTCTTCATCTGTGTTCCAAATGGAATATTTTTATTTATTGTATTTGTTCTTAATTACTAAAAGTACAGTGATGTATTGTATTTAACACAATACACTTTTAAGCTAGTCATGTTTAACATAAACGAAATGTGTGAATATCGTATTTTAATTTGTGTATAATATATACATCTAAGTGCATTTGATAATGTAAATAATATAATAGTGTTTTTTGTACATAAACTTTATCGAAACTAATTATTATTACGATTAAATGAAAAATTTAAATCTACATGTTTGTTTTTTTTATCTGATTTTGGTGCTCCTGCCATGTGTATTAATTTTAATCCGCCTGTAATGGACTGTAAATGAATAAAAGGTCCATTACAAGAGGGATTTTAAGAAATAATTCTTAATAGATGACTGTCTTGATAAGATAAAATCTTGATTTAAAGATGTTTTAGTCCTGAGAATTCTATTGTAATCATAGAACTATAACATACATAGAATGTAGTGACAACTGATGCTCAATTATACCAGCATTGATATCGCAATATCGTAAGTTTTTCACTTACATGTTTATTATCAACTAATTGTCAGGTGTCACATAATAAATCTGTTCTGTATTGTTTATAATTGACAGTTGAAAACAGGTAAAAGACATTGTCGAATGAAGTTTTAAAACTACGTAGTCCCTCTATGTATGCACGTTAACATAATATGAGTTGACGGTTTAAATGATTACATGTTTAAAATCGTTCATTTTCAAACCAATTTTTGATAACAAAGTCAACCATACTCAAAATTATTCTAGATAACTACAGGTAGAAATCAAAAGCACAGTAAGAGAAAAGATTACATTAAAAAATTAATATAGAATTAAACAAACTTAACCAAACGTTAAAAATTTTGAATTTTTAACCGTAAGAAAAGAAACAACATACAAGAAATTTTATAAAAACACTTAAAAACCATTTGAAACTTTAGTGACAAGGTAAAACTAGATAAAATATTAGAAAAAATGACTAAAAATTTTGAAAAAAGAGGGGGGAGTGATGAAACGCAAAACGTGGTATTTAAAAATTGAAAAATATACTAAAATGATTACAGAATAGTAATACGATATAGCGCTATTTCAAGGTAATTGCCTATCTTCAGTCGTATGTAACTAGAAAAAAGGAAAAAACAAACAAGAAAATGACTAAAAAAACAACTTTTAAAAAATAAACTATAAAAAAAACTATAAAAGAAAACTGTAAAAATGCTTACCAAAAAAAAAATTTAATAAATTAAGCTAGACTTTCTTGCACGTGAGTTCAAGATGAAATAAAAGGTTACTATAAAAATTTCAGATAACTGTCACAGACAGGGTTTTTCAAAGCAGTGATACACCGTACCAACATAACTTCGAGAAAATAAATTTGAAAAATATTTTCAAATTTTATCACAAAAACAATCTTGCGATTGCCCTATTATAGAAAATAAATCTTAAAAAGAAAATTTCAAGAATTAGGTGTGATATTAGTATGTGTCGTAAAATATAGAATTAAACAAACTTAACCAAACGTTAAAAATTTTGAATTTTTCTGAAACTCAGTTCTTGAACTCACGTGCAAGAAAGTCTAGCTTAATTTATTAATTTTTTTTTGGTAAGCATTTTTACAGTTTTCTTTTATAGTTTTTTTTATAGTTTATTTTTTAAAAGTTGTTTTTTTAGTCATTTTCTTGTTTGTTTTTTCCTTTTTTCTAGTTACATACGACTGAAGATAGGCAATTACCTTGAAATAGCGCTATATCGTATTACTATTCTGTAATCATTTTAGTATATTTTTCAATTTTTAAATACCACGTTTTGCGTTTCATCACTCCCCCCTCTTTTTTCAAAATTTTTAGTCATTTTTTCTAATATTTTATCTAGTTTTACCTTGTCACTAAAGTTTCAAATGGTTTTTAAGTGTTTTTATAAAATTTCTTGTATGTTGTTTTCTTTTCTTACGGTTAAAAATTCAAAATTTTTAACGTTTGGTTAAGTTTGTTTAATTCTATATTTTACGACACATACTAATATCACACCTAATTCTTGAAATTTTCTTTTTAAGATTTATTTTCTTAAAAAATTAAACTCTTCGCCAGAAAATAAAATCAAAATTAACGATGAGATTATCTTGAAAAAACAAAACCTAATGGAAATAAATTCTCGAATGTATCTAAATGACTCAACAACGCCGTTGTTCCCTTTGCAATTATACTCGCTTTACCAAATTTAATACATTTTGAATCAAGAAATTTGAAGAATAACTAGTTCAAATATTTCATTAACTATACAAAACAGGTCGACCTGCACACCCAACCACTTTGAATACTACAGAACCGTACCTACATATTTCATTAGAATTTTCCTTAATTTGCAACGTACGAGTTGACATTTTGTAACCAGAGCTTAGAGGTAATACTTACGGTTCATGTCAGCCACATAAACCACAATCCTTAGAGTAATTTAAATAAGAAAAGCCAATTTCAGCTATATAATTCACCTGCGCATTTGTTACGACAGTGCTCAAGCATCAACAGTAAATTTTAAAGTTCCAATCCCAGTTTTTCACAAATTAGATGAACGAGGTTAAGCGATCTGTAAATATTCATACTATGGGGGAAAGGTAGCTACTCTGGGCGACAAAATACAAATTTTACGATTGAAACCTCGATGAATTCTGAAAGAGTATATTTTAAATAAGAGAATAAGCGGAGGTACAATGCCCTAAGTGCACCTGTTTTTTCAAAAATCGAATTTAAAAAAGCTTGATTTTCGAAGTTTAAACGCTCGTGATTGGTCAATCAACTTCGTTTGTGGGAGGTACGTGCGCCGATATATATAACAGGGTTACACTTTAACAATTACTCAGTAACTCTTGCAGTATGGTAGGAATGCGTTCTCCTTTTTTATTTAATTTAAAAATTTAAAATTATTTAAAAATTACTTCAGAAAAGGGTTACTTAAATTTAACGAACGGTAGTTACTTTTGCCGGTAGGTCCGGCTCTTGCCAGGGTGATTTTGATGAAAATTGACTCTCAGCACCCTTCGGGCGCTTCGAGCCATTTTCATCAAAATGACAACTAATTTAAAAATATCCCTAGGCGCGACAGATCAATGAAAAGGTGAATCTTTGAGAGGTGAAACTCGTGACAGTGGATTTGTAACGCAAAGTAACTGTGCGAAGAAAAATCGACTTAAAGCACCTCTCGCTGCGCTCGAGGGCTTTAAGCCATTTTTCTAGCACATGTACTATTCGGAAAGGTGGTTGTGCAAGGAAAAATCGACTTAAAGCACCTCTCGCTGCGCTCGAGGGCTTTAAGCCATTTTACCAGCACATTGAGGGTTGAAAACCATGATTTTCGTTCGAAGTGCTCTGTTACTGCATCGCAATGCAAGTGTCGCTCCCACTCCGCGCAAAGCTAAGACTATATCTGGGTGCACGTACCGACAGAATTAACCAATCCCGAGCGACTTTGCTTTAAAATTTACTGCAAAAATCGAAGTTTTTAAATTCGATTTTTGAAAAAACAGGTGCACTTAGGGCATTGTACCTCCGCTTATTCTCTTATTTAAAATATACTCTTTCAGAATTCATCGAGATTTCAATCGTAAAATTTGTATTTTCTCGCCCAGAGTAGCTACCTGCAACCATACTATGATATAAAATATTAGCCACAGCCGTGGAGTGATGTGACCGCTGGTTGAGTACAGAGCGAAAATTCTGGGTTTAAATCGCGGACTAGACAGAATTTCTTAGCTCGGCTTTTCAGTGGGCATCCGCACACTATGGTGAAATCGATCTAGAGTATCGAAGAAGAGAAAACGAGGAGTGATTCACCTTGGTAAATGAATCGTAAAGACTTCCAAGGAAGTAGGCATATTCCAAATAGAATGGATACCCGATAATAATAAAAATAAAAATATTACCATAAAAATATAAACTTAAAATATTGTTGTTAAAACAATACTTTACCTCATAATGGTTTATTTTTAAATTTCACAAGACCAAAAATCTGACAACCTCTAAACCACCCTAATAATAAAGAAAAGCCTATTTTGGGTTAGAAAAATTAAATTTCTTTAATTTAAGACGACAGTTTTTGAAAAAAATTACATTTTTAATTTAGATTGATATCTAATAGCATTTGGTGAACGATATATTGGAAAACTGGAATTTAATGTCAAATCCATCATGATTATTTATAAATGTACCTACAGCTCACAAAAATAATAATGAAAAAACGTAAAGAAGGAAATTGCAGAAGTAAGAGGTGGAGTTGAACAAATGGATAAGGAAATGAGTCAAACAGAGGAAGAACTGAGAGGAGAGATAAAGAAATTGGAAATGAGAAGCTCAACACTTGAATACGAACTGAAAAAGGCAAAAAATACGAAATAACATTGTAATGAGCAGAATCCTGATCAATGAAGAGACTCTGAGAAGCTTAAAGTAGAGATAAAAAAATCTCGTCAAAGAAAAAATTAGAATAAATATAGTGATACAAGGCGAGAAAAGCGATGAGTTTATAGAGATGAATAAAAAATCGGAAGATAAAATAAAAATATTGAAAAACCAATTTAAGCTATCAAGAATTATTTTGCACCAACGGAAAGAGAAATCATGAAAGAAATACGGAAGAGAGCTGTAAACTTGATAGAAAAGGGAAGTAAGGTAAAACTAGGTTACTTAAAACTTACTGTAACTGAAAGAGGTGAGATAACTGAACGGGATAAGGACCGAACTCTAGGCTAGAAGCCCCAAGTTTGATTCCCAACTCGGCTACAACATTTATTCAACTTCAAACTTCATTATGACCATCTTCTCTTGGAACGCAATGGTACACCACCTAGAGTAATTTTTACCAAGAGAACCATTTAATATTAATATTAATGGTCACTAACCTCCGATAGGAGACGGCACATTAAGAAGAATGACTGGAATGATCCAAATGGAACACTTAAGTTAGAAAAAAATAGATGTACCTGATCCCATATCAAAAAACCGATAAAAACGATATGAATGATAAAATAAAGACGACCATACGAAAAAGAAAACAGCAAGAGTGAGTACATGGAATGTGAGGAAGCTTGTAAAGGCAAAGTAAACAAAATAGTAAATGAATTGGAAAAACTACAAAATAGCAGACATAGGGGCCTTACAGGAAATTGGATGGAAAGGGCAAGGAGAAGTTAGAAAAAAAGAATTTCTTACTTTTATATTTCGGAGAGAATAAACAAGGAAATAATGACACGGGTTTTGTGGTAAAGAAGCAGATGATGAACAATATACTGCATCGGATTAGAGGTAATGAGTATAACTCAACGAGAAGAAGAAATTCTGAGAGTTTTTGAAAAAAAGGCCTTAAGGACAATATTGGGTATCATAGAAGAAGGTGGAGATTTCGCCCAAGAATGTACCACAAAATAAGAAAAGAATTAGAAAGTTCAGAGAGTGAAATGGCTGAGACACATTATGAGAAATAATAATAAAGAATAGGGAAAGACTCAAATTACGATGGTGGAACTGTGTAATGGAAGATCTAAAGAAGATGAGTGTGGAGGAGTAGGGACAATTAATTACCGACAGAAGGAAATGAAAAGAAATAATAAATGCAGCAAGAAAACATCATAATCTTTAAAGGGTAGTTCACACTACATGATTTATCATATGACTTAGTCATAAGGAAAGTCATGGCTAAAATCATACCATCGCAACAGCCAATCATAAAAGCCAAAACTTCTATAATATCAAAAATCATATAGTGTGAACGTAAAAAAATCACTCATATGAGAAGTCATGTGACAAGTCATATGATAAATCATGTAGTGTGAACTACCCTTAAGACGACAAATGAAATTATATAATGAATTTGTAGGAGGACCAACCAAAACGAACCCCCCCTTCTAAAAAAGAATTTTGTAAGTCCAAAAAGACAAGTATAAAACACAGGTAAAAATATCTCCAATTCATTCGACCTCTATTACCATTCCAGCTGACGACATAGTACAACTCCAAATCTTTGTGTAATTTTGCAACCAATCAAACCAGAAGAGCAAAGGAAGCTGTGCGAGCACCACCTTGTGTCTTTATTTGGTCTAAAAACATTTTTGCTGCAGAATCTCCATCTTAGCTCGTGGAGTACGTTATGTAGCCGCCGTCAGTTAAAACAAGAAACCAAAGTTAAAATTACGTTCACCTACCTTCGAACCACCCTGTATCTTAATCTTACAGTTTAAAGTATTTCAAATTTCCGTTATTTTACCTCTTTACGTTTTATAATAATTATATCTTATTGGAAAATTACAAAAATAATTAAAGCAGTAATTATTGCTTATGAGACGTACGTTTTCATTGAGTCCACCCTCCGGAACCATTATAAAGACCCGTATGCGTTATGGATTCAGCAGGGTGAGGTGCAGGATTTTTCATTATTTAGTTCGCAAGGTTCGCACTTTCAGATCTCATAATCTGAATTTTATCGCAAAAATTTGCGCATTATTGCACATTAGCAATTTTTTTTACCAAACAAGAATTTTGCTGAAATACATTTTTAAATTTCAGTAACTGAGCTTACTAAGTAGGTCCTTAAACAGACATATTTATACAAAAATAAAAGTTTGAAAGTATTAAAACTTCTAAAAGTAAATCCAATTTATAAAATTCAAACTTTTGTCACATAATTTTGTAAATATTTCAGTTACGTTATCTCGGTAAGATTTTGCAAATTATCCTGAATAATTTAAATTTTAATTCTCCACCTAACGAATTCTTCAGATTTCCGAAAGAGTATTTTGCTGTTTTGTTTAGATAACTTCTGATTAAATACCTGTAATTTAGAAACGAGTTTATTAAAACGCAGCCGTACTTTATTATTAAACGTTAAATAATTTATCGATAATTCTGATGAACTTTTGATACAAATTATACGTTAGAATATTTACCTGAATAATTTAATCCTAGACAATTTATTTACTAGGGTAAAATAAATATTCAGCTTTTTTATGAGTGTTTTAACAAATTGTTATTTATAAAAACTTGCAATTTTTATGAGCACTATTATAATAGTAGTGTACATTTAAATGAGCAAGAAAATTTGTTTTCAATTTTTTATGTTATTCGGACTGAATGCTTTTTATTCAGCCAGAAGCAATTAAAATATTATAAAAAAAGTTTACAATATGCTACAAAGTAACAAAATATAAATTTTTATTTTATATTATAAATAATTACTGGGTAGGTGTGTTCAGTTGGTAAACCTATTCATCAACTAATAAAAGATTTTATATTCAAAATGTATTCGGTTTGAAACTTTTTCAGCGGCATCGAATCTTCTACAAAAAATTGCAATTTGAATTTTTCATTAACTTTGCTTACTTTCAGCACCATCGGCTCAGTCGCCTTTAGACAAACTAAATTTGACATTAAAAAATATTTTACATTTGTTATCAATTTTAAAAGTCTTTTTGATCAAATCATTTTATAAAAAGCTGGCTTAATGATATAAGAACCAAAATAGCAGAACGAAATTGAGGGTTCGTTGAAAATGAAGAACGTGAGAATTTTAAGAATTATAAAGGCCAGAGTATGAAAAATGTATTAGTTTGGTGAAAATAAAGTGGCTCGAATATGTTGAGTTTAAATTTTTAATATAAATGTATAAATTCATTGTTATATTATTTACAGTGGGTAAAAGCTGTATTGACGAATAATGCAAAATACATGCGCATAAAATAGTTAATGTATAAAATTAATTTTGTGAAATCAAAAATTTGTAATAACAATAATAATGATAATGTTATGTAGTAATAACATAAAGCAGATGAATATTTATTATAAACCATATTATGCAGGAATTTTAATAACATTATTATTATTCTGATGACGGATGAAATAATCATGTGAAAGCTCAATAAAAATTTTTTAATTAGTTTTTAATTTTTAAATAACTCGATATTTTAAAGTTTTAATATTATTTAATATCAACGAGTTAATAATTTAACATTTTAAATATTTTTTTGTTATTATTACTCGTAATTGTAATACGTCTACTCGTACTCGATCTCGGAGTTGTATATAAGTGATTTAAAATTACATATTTGGGTAAAACGACATAACAATAATAAAAATAATAGCAATTATTATTCTTATTAAATTTACGATTGAGATAGTTCAATTGAAAACAAGGCGCTATAGAACCAAACACTTGAAGGATTAGGGAAAAACCTAAAAGATATGTCCATGTTAGCCCAATATTAGAGAAGTGAACATTTTCCGGAGCAATTTTGATTTCTAATATTGCCCAAATATTGGAAAAAAATATGAGCTGAAGATTGGCAGGCAAAATTGATTATTATTCTTCATCTTAATTATTAAAACCGTGAGACAAAAAAATAGCATTAAAAATAAACCATCAATATAAATTTATAAGTGGCTATATTTAATATTAATTTATTTATATTTGGGACATTCCACACCAAATCGACCACTTTTGAACCCGACCCCTTTTGATTTTCCTGAAATTTTTACATATTATACTATCCCACCAAAAACAGTTTTGTAAATTTTTTCAAAATTTTTTACTCAACCCAAAAAAAGTTACGAATTTTTAGAAAAACTGATGTTTTTTCTTCAAACGATCATAACTATTTCAAAAATTTTTTTTGTTTTTTTGTCTTTAAACGTACTTTTCAGGAAAAAATATTAAAAAAATATTCAAATTTATTTTATTTTATTATTTATTTTATTAAATTAAATTATTTTAGAAAAATTGATGGTTTTTTTCTTCAAACGATCTTAACTATTTCAAAAATTGACTAATTAGAACGTTTTTTTGTTTTTTCATCTTTAAACGTACTTTTCAGGAAAAAACACAAAAAAAATATTCAAACTTGTATTCTATAAAATTTTTCATTTTTTCGGAAATAATCATTGATTTTTCAAATTTCGATTTTTTTATTTCAAAGAAAAAACTATGATTTATTCTGCGTATAACAAGGCAAACCCCATAATGGGCCGACATTTCTTTCTATTTATTTTGTTTAATTGAAAAATATTTTTGCGTAAAAATAAAACAAAATATTTTTTAATTAAACCAAAAGATTAGAAAGAAATGTCGGCCCATTTATGGGGTTTGCGTTGCTATACGCGGAATAAATCAGTTTCTTTTGAAATAAAAAAATCAAAAATCAAAAGTGTCGAAAATTAAAAAATCAATGATTATTTCCGAAAAAATGAAAAATTTTGTAAAATACAAATTTGAATATTTTTTTAATATTTTTTCTTGATGAAAAGTACGTTTAAAGACAAAAAAACAAAAAAAAACGTTCCGGTTAGTCAATTTTTGAAATAATTATGATCGTTTGAAGAAAAAAACATCAGTTTTTCTAAAAATTCCTAATTGTTTTTGGGTTGAGTAAATAATTTTGAAAAAATTTACTAAACTGTTTTTGATGGGAAGTATAATATGTAAAAATTTCAGGAAAATCAAAAGGGTTCGTGTTCAAAAGTGGTCGATTTGGTGTGGAATGCCCCATATATTTAAATTAATAATTTATATTTAACATTTAATTTAAATTTATTAGTTTCAAATATTTTTAACATTTTTATTGCTGATCTGCAATATTCACATACATATAGAGATTCACAGATAAATTAATAAATTTAGTTTAAAAAATTAAGATAAAATATTCATTAAGCCTTCAAGCCACCCCCAAGCACTTTTAATTTTTTCAGTAAGTATTTTTGCAGTGATCGCAAGTGAAACAGTAATTTAAAAATTTTAAACAAAACTTTTTTTGCTGATCTCCCATCAAATCGCCACTCTTTACAATTGGAATTTTTTCACTATTTTTGCAATACCATTTACAGATTTAACATAAATAAATTTACAAAGTTTCAGAAAACTAACCACCTACCCTTTTTTCGTTTAGAATATTTTCAATATTTTTGCAGTGTTCACACATTTAACACTGATATATTTATCAAGTTTTAAACTTTGTTTCGCACAATTTAAATTATTCATTTAATACCAATTAAGGGTGTTGAAAAAATTATTATACTTATTAAAATTGTTTTCAAGGTTAAATTATCACCGTTAAATAATAATTACGCACCCAAATTAATTTAAAAAATCGAAATTTTTTTGGATTTTAAAATATGATTTGTGGCGCCACCTTGATTTTCTAGATGAACATACAGGGTAATTTCTATTCTGCATCGCTGCCACAATAGAAATTTATTTACACGACGTAGTTTTAGTTCCCCAAATAGACGTTGTTATAAACGTCATTGATTAAACAAATTCTGTTTTACCAACAACTTTTAAACATTAAACCTCGAAAATGGATGATGTTTTGACAGATACAGTGCCAGCGGACGATTTAAAGGTAAATACTGTTTGAAATAAAATAATTTATCTTAATTTTGGTTAAAAATTATATAAACTTATAGTGGAAGTTGTTTTCTTGAATTTTTTTTGTGTCGCAATGATGAAAGGTTTTTTATGACGTTTTAACCAAATTGTTGTAAACTATGACTCATTCAATTTGTAAACTTCGAACTTGGTATTTTATCAGTTTAATCAACTATTAAATTTTTTGTAGCGTTTCGAAAAGGTGTACCATGAACAATTGTACAAGAATACCGTTACACCGAAAGCACAATTTGAGTATGCTTGGTGCCTCGTTAGAAGCAAGTATCCTGCTGATATAAAAAAAGGCATTGTTTTGCTACGAGAACTGTATCAAACACATGAGGAAGGGCAGCGAGATTATTTATACTATTTGGCTATAGGAAATGCAAGACTAAAAGAATATTCGCAGGCTTTACAATATGTCAGAGCCTTTTTAAGTATTGAACCTGGTAATCAACAAGTTTTATCGTTAGAAACAACTATTAAGAAGAAAATGGATAAGGAGGGATTAGTTGGTATGGCTATGGCTGGAGGTGTTGTTTTGGCTGTCGGGGCATTAGTCGGTTTAGGAATGGCAGTAGCCAAATCCAAGTAATTATGAAAGATCTTTGTACAATAATAAATTGTCCTATCAAAATATTTATTTGTCATTTATTTTATATATCAAATAAGGTAAAGCAAACGATTATTTCTCCACTGGTGTATTAAAATTACAAGAATGCCTTTAAGTTATTTTATTTTTAGTATTTATCTTTATTAATTATTGTAAATAGTATTTTTGCTAATTGTGAAGACTGTAATGAATGTTGAGAGTGTAATGTGAAATTATTTGAAAAATAAATTGCTTCTTTCATACTGGGAATCATTTGATGTTTTATGAAAATTATGTTTAAACCTACAAATTCATTAAATGCTTATTGCTAAAGCAAATTTAATTATATACTTACAATATAAAAGTTTTTAAAATGTAGGAAATTACATACTCATTAGTTTGTTTATTGCAGGGGTCGGAAGAAGCCACAATCGGCTCCCAGTTCGGAAAGTAACAACTCTTCATAAAATGCAGTTCCTTAAATTTTTAAAAAGTGTTATATAATAATATTAAAATTTAAAATAAATATATTTGCAAATCTTAAAAAAAAAATTATAAATTGCTAAATTATATATGGATTTACTTACATTGTTTGGAAGAAATAATTTTATTAACCATCAACAATTGTCAATCAGTTAGGTCTCATCCCATTATATGTATAGATATATGAGGGGTATAAAATCAAAGGTGGCTATATCCATTTTTGCGATTTTTCAGTATAGATGAAAAACTGTTTTAAACTAATTGTAAGGATACTAGTCGCTCATATATGAATTTTGTATTGTATAATAACTAACAAAATAAGATTCTATAATCATTTTTTAAAATAATTCTACCGTTTCCGAAATATTTACTATCAAATATTGGAAATTTTGTCAAAATTCATAAAAGTAACCTTTATTTTGAAGAATGGATAGATTAGTATTTTTTTTATATTAATTTGCTTTTAAAAGGCCTTTAGAAGAAATTTTATTTGAAATAAAACAAAAAAAAGATAAAAAACCAAAAAAAAAAAAAAAAATATTAGTTAAAAATTTAATTTTTTTAATAACTATAATAATTGCTGGAACAGTAATAAGCACAATCAGTCACCAAAGTTGCAAAAATAAATCAAACTGACTAAAATATAGTGTTATTATGGATAATTATAGCGACTTTGAAACTAAGGGCCAACTTTAAGTATAAAATTTGACTAATTTTTTAGGAATTGATTAGTGGGTCTCATAAAGAACTAAATTCTTAACAAAATGACGTATCTATCTCAATTTCGCCAAAAATGGATATAGCCACCTTTGATTTTATACCTCTCATATGCCATATTTTGGTAACTACAGTGCGAAAAACTTATCGAGGACTGGCGCAAACGTCGCACAGTGAGCTTCAAAATGTGGCATTAAATACTAATACATATTTTAATACATTTCTAAGTTGTATCTTTGTATAATCCTAGCACATTTATAAACTCAAAAACTGAGTTTATTTGAAAAATTTAACATCATCAGCAACAAAACACAGAGTTTGTGTAAATTGAATATGATTGTTTTCGAAGTTGCAACTATACAGAAATTGTTAGACAATCCACACAAAATAATGAAATTAAAATGTTGTCTTTTTGTGCTTTGCAGTTTTAGATGTAAAAGTTTTTCTATTAGAGATATCTACTTGATCAAAATGGCATTTTGAAGCTGAAAGATGGCAGTTTCTAAAAAGAAAACGAAAAAATTTAAGTAATTCAAATACCTACCTGAAAGATAACATGGTATTGAAAATTGGTGTATTTTATTGTTTTTTTTTGTGATTTTATATTGACTAGTGGTCTGCGCTGTTGAATATAAAATTTTAATCATTCTTAGATATCGAAGTGCACATATCGTAAAAGAATAAAAAATTAAAATCGCTTCGTTTAGTCAACTCGTTATGAGGAAAATCTTTGCTTGAAATTTTGAAGTCTTAAGAATTTGGATACTTAAGGCTACAATTTGGATATGTTTGATGTATGTATTATTCGGTTTTATTAACGCTCTACGACGTTTTCCGATTTCCAAACATCGCCAGGCGGCGTTTGGTTTTATAAGCATTTTACATTTTTTACCTGACGAGGAGCCAGCCCGACGTAGAATCCCCAACCTGGAGGACCAGCGAGACGGCCAGAATAAAGGTGTACCTTCACCTGGATTCAAACTGGGCATTGAGCGTTCGTAGTCTACTTTCTTGACTATTATTCTCTGACTGCCTCGATATGTTTGATAAGAGACATAAATTTGAAATTTACAGGGTACTTTTAGTTCTTACCTTCAACTTCAAAAACTTTAAATCCATAAAGAATCACCAATTAAAAAAATAGAAAATACTGTTAAGTTTGAAACAAAAGACGATAATTTTGTGACACGAGCGGGTAGCATAATGGGCCCGATTATGTGGCCTGAGTGCATGTGAACCATGGTTTGCCCTCCACTTTCAATCCAGAATCCAGACACGAGCGGGCAGTGAGCAGGGAAATCGGTAGTGACCAAGGGATAATAATGGAATGGTTTTAGGGACAATTTCGGGTAGTTACTTAAGACGTATGAGTGACTTAAGACGTGTATTTTTTTTTCTATCTATATATCCGGTTTATACTGCAATATGCAGCTTCCCGGTTCTCAAAATGCTTTGTGAGCATTTTACATTTTTTACCTACGACGAGGAGCTAGCCCGATGTAGAACCCCCAACCTGGAGGACCAGTGAGACAGCCGGAATAAAGTTGTTACTTCACCCGGATTCGAACCGGGCATTGAGCGTTCGTAGTCAACTCGCTTGACCATTACTCTCCGACCGTCTCTGTATTTTTTTTTAATATGTTTTATTTATTTTATATGTTAATATTTTATCAGTTAAATTAAATAAAGTTAGTTAAGAATTTTATGGTATTTCTTTTGTTTGAGTAAGTGAAATTGCAGCGGTGGATTATAAATTAAAAAGAATTGAACAATATTATGACTTTCAAGATCTTGTTTTATCCACAAGACAACTGCTATAGGTTTTAACTTGTAGGTGTAGTAGGTCTGAATAAAAATAAAGAAAATGATTTTAAATTTAAAAAGTTTATTTAAATCTGGTCAATAAAATTTTTTTTTTGTTTTATAATATTTACAGTTTCAAAGTTTCCAGCAAAAGCGGAGTAAAACTGTGATAGGTCCTCGTATTTTAAATATCCATAAATCTCAGACAAAAAAATTTCGGTAGGATCAACATCAGAATTTGATTAAAAAAATTTTATATCAGGAATTTGATTATAACCAAAATTATACATTGTTCTAGGTGTTAGCTTTTCTTACAATTTATTTAATTATACCTACTGCACCGTCAGAAGGATTTTTTCTTATGAGAAGTAGCATAAAAATGCCAATCTGTATCTAAACCAATATCTTGTGATGTAAAAAACAAATCGCTATATCTTTTGTTTCTTTTTAAACGCCTTTTTAAATTGTAAATTGTGCAAACTGTAGTCTGAAATACGCAAATTCTTAAAGTTTCAAGCAAAAGATATTTTGCACAACGAGTTGACTGAACGAGCCAATTTTAATTTTTTATTCTTCTACTTCTTATATGTGCATTTTGATATCTGAGAAGGATTAAATTTTTATATTTAACCAATCTGAATTGATTGGAGTCAACTGAAAATCACAAAAAATCAATAAAATACACCAATTTTCAACACTGTTATTTTTTAAGTACATACCTAATGTACTTATATGAATTTTGTAAATTTCTTCTTTTTTTTAGAAACTGCCATTTTTCAGTTTTAAAATTCCATAGTGATATTTTTGAAGAACAAAAATAAGACTTTTTAATATGTGCGTGAAGTTGGCCCCTCTTTTTTTGAAATTGTGATTTTCTTTATTTGTGCTCAATTGTGCTCAAGTTGTGCTTAATGTGCTTAAAATAATTTTTTAATTTTGTTAAAAAATAACCGCGTAAAGCGCGAAATAAGATTTCGACCTAGCCCCCCTTTTTTTGAAATTGCAACTTTTTTTGATTGGACTCGATTGTGCTCAATGTGCTTAAAAGAATTTTTTAATTTTGATCAAAAATAACCGCGTAAAGCGCGAAATAAGATTTCGACCTAGCCCCCCTTTTTATGAAATTGCAATTTTTTTATTGTTCTTGATTGTGCTCAAGTTGTGCTCAATGCGCTTAAAAGAATTTTTTAATTTTGAGCAAAAATAACCGCGTAAAGCGCGAAAAAAGAGCAAAAAAAGCTGCGCATTAAACAATTTTATCATACAAGGTGAAAAGTAAAATAAATTTCCAAATTTCATTTTTAAGGACCGCATTCAGGGTAAAATTTTTCGTCGCAATGATGTATACTTTATAATTTATAATTGATTTTTATGATTTATAATTGTTTTATTTTGTGTGCATCAGCATCAAGGTCTCAAAACTGTAAAATATTATAATACAAAAATTTTTGAAAATTTGTATAATGTATTACATAAGTTTCTTGTACCATTTAATGGCCAACACAAAAATGTTTGTGTCTTGACCCAAGATGTCAGGGTTTTCAACACCACGTCTGTTAACATAAATTCCATGCAAATTTATCTTTGTAGCTGCTTCTTCCTGGGTGCTTTTGAGACAAGCTACATTTAGTAGATATCTAATGCCTTATTTCTCCAAGATATGACCATGTTTTTGTCGTACGTTTTTACCTTACCTAACAATTTAAAAGACAAATATTCAGTTAAATAGTTTATCCTTAGTTCTAACATGAGATAGAAATGTCTTGAATGGTTCCTGTACACGGTTGAATCTAGTCACATTTTCACTCTGA
The DNA here is from genome assembly GCA_905340355.1 of Rhagonycha fulva. Classification (NCBI taxonomy): domain Eukaryota; kingdom Metazoa; phylum Arthropoda; class Insecta; order Coleoptera; family Cantharidae; genus Rhagonycha; species Rhagonycha fulva. Next base: position 12,434,275 of record HG996555.1, read on the forward strand.
CACTCCACATCAGTAACTTTCAAAAATGACGTAAACTTCTTCGTAATTATTTGCCATATTTTTTGAGGATTTATGAATTGGGAACATCATGGGTTGCATAATCGTAATGATGCATATGTTTCGTTATAAAATATTACTATCGATGTATAGGTACAATGCAATTTTTTTTTATACTTAGGGTGACTTGCATAGATCTATACATGCATTAAACTTCAAACTTGTGCAGAAGAAAACCGTTTTGAGTAGTGTGTCGATAGGAAAAATGCATCACTTATAAATAAATCAAAAAGAAGTGATTCTCATGATAGATCTCATGTACAGTAAGCTTCTGCAAACAACAAACTACTTTTTGTTGTTACTTGAAAATCTTAAGAAATCCCTAAAAAATTAAAATTGGTTGAATAGTTTTTTAAAAATTATATCCAGTCAAATCACGGTATTCATATGTATTATGTAAATTACATTCTAAATTGTACAAAATTTAAAATAATGTGCTCTACAGGAATTTCATCAAAAGTCGTTTAAGAGTAACCTTAAGGAGTTCACTTTCAGACACGTGCCGAGCAGTTCATACAACATATTAATTTACATCTACTACGTATACACGTAGCCGTAAAGTCGACTTATCGATTTAAGACAAGTCGGTTTTAAATTTTCCATACCTGTGTATGCATGCATTTAGTTAGTTCAAACTGAAAGCAGTGTTTTCAGCCAATGAGTTAACCTAATTGATTGTACTGCGCTTAGTTCAAGCTACGGCGTCTACATGCAATTTTAGGATTGACTTAGCCTCCTAGCCCACGTTTTTAGCTCGATCTAACTCAGGTTGATGTAGTCCGTCAGGTCGGCGTAGCTGAGTATATATACATGAAAAGACCAAGTAGTTCAAGTCCAGTTTAATTGACCCTTTGGGTCTGCATGTGTACGTGATGTTTTCCAGAATAAAGCACGATTTTGCAGAATAAAAGCAAAAAGTAATTTTTTCAAGAGAGACGGATGTACGAACTACATTGTGTTGTCAGGATATTTTAACAGGTCCTGTTTTTTTGAATCTTATTCGTTTCTGTGTTCTGTTTATAAATTAAACTACTTATAGTTAACTTTAAATAATACCTACTCAAACTTCTATACTAATTGGGTATCGGCAGGTGCTTTGAGAAGAAAATTATCAAGGGTAGTATCTATCAAAAAAAGCCACCAAAAGTGATGACCACAAGAACCCACGTTTAATTTTATTAGATCAAGATTTGTCAGATCTGGGCGACTACTGGAAAGTTAAGCATATTTTTTGTAAGATATTATTAAATTTTGATGAAGTAATTCTCTAGGTAGAAATTCTCATTGCAACTCTGTTTTGTTTTAATTATTGATCCGTTTCATATTTTCGTGACAATTTGAAATTAAAAAAACGTATTAAAAGTTCTGTGTTCCAATTTCGAGTGTCAATCCTCTGATAAAAATAGTGATAGCAATTGGTACGCCACGTGTAGCCACAATTACTCTTTTACTTGTTTGCTTGCAATTTGAACCCGACTAGATTATGTACACTTAAAACGTGCTTACTTCGTATTCAGAAATGTTGATAACCTTAAGGATGAAAATTAAAAGCAAATTATCGCAAAATTTTTAAATGATAAATTTAGTTTTTATGAAAAACTGGTAGGTATACATGGGCGCCCATATAAAATATTTTCAGTAGGGGCCATTGTATATTTAATCGTGTATCGTTTCCCATCGAATTCTCGAAAAAGCTCGTCGCAGGCGAAATTTTTGGTTTTTTCAAGGTCAAATGCCCTTAGATCGACTTTAGGAATATTTAGATATATTTTTGTACAGTAAAATTAAGCAATTTTTATGAACAAAAAATGAATCTTTAATTTTAATCAATTAATTAAAAATTTTAGAAGAAGTTAGAAAAATGCATACTATAGGTATAGGCATTCATAGGTATAAGCAGAGGCTGTGTGCTTCTGAAAATATTCTCGTTGTAACTTTAGATGTAGTTTTACTATTTTAATAATTCAATCTGTACTTTATAGTGTTACATATCTATTGTAACTGGTAAGTATGAATGAATACTTTTGGTGGATTTCTCAGTTAGAGCAACGGCCCCCACTGGCTCCCCCCCTATGGGCGCCCATGTAAGTATATACAATTTATAAATTCTTTTTTTCAAACTTTTTTGCATTTGGGGCAGACTATTTTACCAATATTCTAATGTTCTATAAATTTAATTTCAGGCAACTAAATTTTCGCAAACAAATTGTAATTTTAACAATACGAGTTAACGATATGACCAAATAGGAAGCTATCCAGGGGATTGGATTGGAAACAAAATGAAATAGTTCTTTATTTACATTTTGAACGAACTCTATGAGACCTATATAATTTGAACTGAATTAAATAACTTTATTTAGATCGTCAATATAGTAGACAGGTTTGACTATGTATATTTTATATATTATTGACTAAATTTATTTATGATAACTAGACAATTGTCTTCTATCGTGACCAAAACAGAGACCAGAGTTTGTCGCAATCTGGAAAAAACTTTTCTAGTTTTTTCCACTACTTTAATAGACTAGCTACTGATTTAGTGCAGAGGCGAAGACGTTGAATTTGAAAAAATAAGGGTAGCTTGGAAAAATTCTAATAAAACGCAAAAGATAATAAAATGGCAAAAAAATATTAAGAGGTATGTTCACAATTCCAACAATAATTGTAATGCGTTGTAATGTATGTGGCTGTGCAAAATATACACACAGTATATTAAATACAAAAAAATCAAAACGTGTGTTTACTTCATATTTACAAGATCTCACTCACACACAGTAACCTCATTGCTTATTCACAATAAATGCAAAAATATGATATTATAATAATAAATAATCCAAAGTAGCTGTTGAAATAATTCAGTATTTAACATTTTATTGCATCCATGTGACCAGCAGTTCACATTTTCTTTAGTGTTTAAGTTTTTTGTTAAGTATCGAATTTCATAGTGGTGAACTTGTTTACGAGTTCACGCTTATTTAAGTTTTTTTGATTTTAGCATAAGGGTAGTATTTAGTTTTTAGTATTGTAGCAACCTTCGTAGAATAAAGATCAGCAAACCAAACTACGCTTTTATTATTTCGACTTTTAATATTTTCATTTTTTTGATCCACAATAATTAAACAGTGTGCCCTGTTTAATTAATTCAACAGTAGCAAATCTTATGTTACCAAAAAAGAATGGAAATTCTTGGTTATTAACACTGGCACGCCAAAGTCTGTGTGCAGTTTTAATTAAAATTAAATATGCAAAATATTTGCATTAATGTAAATAAAAATACAGGACCGGAACAAGGAATTATCGTAAAATTAATGAAAAGTAGAATCACATAACAAATGCAAAAATTATCACAATTATCACATTAATTTCACAAAGAAAATTAATAATGAACTTATATTTTTTTATTTTTGGCTGACTAGCCTCAATAAGAAAGCCCTCGCGCTCGCAGACGCAGTTGAATTTTGGAGGAAAATATTTTTAGGTGCATCAAACTACAAAGCACAAAAAATTACTTTCTGAAACGGTTAGTCTTCAAATTACTAAAAAATTCTTGTTTTGCTTTCGGAATTAATGTAATAAATAAATGCAAAAATAATATTGCACACTCAAAATTATTAAATAAAATACTCTAAAAAACTTATTTTAAATTAAATTGTTAATTACTGTTAAATTAATTGTGGTTATTACGCCTAATCATAAAATAAAAATTTAAACTGACTTTACCAACTTCTTTGACATAAAATTCAACTAATAGTTACCTTTAAAATATCGATAGTTCCTTGTATCTTCGCCTCTTTTTCTCTTCTGAATTCTTAATCTGTATCCACTTTTTATTTGGCTTTGGTAAGAGCTGGTATTGAAAACGAAAGTAATAAAAGCGAAGAAAAGAAAAAAGGTCAAGCATGGTAAATCGCATTGATAATAAAGGAGTTCAAAAAAACCATTCCATATTTTTAATAGCTTTATTTAACTTATTGTATGATAAATTATCTACATTAATCCAGTAATAAACCACACTTAAACGTGAAGTTTGATGTTTCTTGTAGAAACATACATTTTTTATCACAGCCAGTATAGCACATATAAATATTATTTCTAGATCTTAACACCACATTTTTGGAGATATTTCTGAACTTTTGGCTTATTAAAAATTAAAAGAAAATAAATTACAGTAGACAGCCACTTTTCGACAAATATTACATTTTACAGTTTTACAAAGTCTAATTGAGTGGCTTAGCGCTAGGTGTTGGATACCAAATAGTGACACATTAGTTCTAAACACACAAAAAGTGGAGTGAAAACTCCACATAGCACCAAAAACCTAGATATACTGCATAAAAGAAAAAACTACATTTTCTACTTAGTACATATGAATCTACTTAATAGAAAATTTCAATAACATGGTATCAAAAAACTTGTCAATTCGATTATTAAAATAGACATGTAGGTATTTGCGTGGCACATATTTTTGGTCAGTTGTATTTTTCCAAAAAACAACAGCTTAACAATTATTTATGCTTAACAACTAATCATTTTATAGAAGGTACATTAAGTACGACAAAAATTTAAACGTTCACTAAATAAATTGGATTTCATTAGTGCAATTATGTTAGGTTATGTTCTTTGTTTGCTGTAAGTAAACCACAAACAAGCACCCGGAATTACAGCAAAATCTCTGCCTGCATCTCTTTCTATTCCGCTGACATAACAATAATTCTTCTTGCATCTCCAAATTTCTCATAAAACTGAGAAACCAAAACAAACTTGAACCAATTTTTTCCAAAATTTTATCAATTGCTGATAATCAAGTCGATCTTTCAATTATATAAACAAGATTTTCGGTATAGAAAATCTAAAAAGCAAAGTATCGTCCCACGTTGTTCTTCATTTTCAATTAGTCACAACGAGGCGGTTGCAGTAAAATTATGCCGTCTCTTCATAACTCGGGATTTATAAAGATCAGATTTTTGGCACACGACAACCGTTCCACCTTGATTTGCGTTTGGTAGTACTTTTCCGTTGTTACTTCCAATCAACGTTCCAATCATTTTCGATACGGAAAATTTTCTTATTTTTTGATTCGATTGGGCTGTTTTGCATTCCACCAAAAGTTGATCAAAAGAGGAATAAATTGACGAGCTATTTTCTGCTACCGAGACTTCGTTAAATTGACATCCGTGTTGTATCGCCACGGTCCTTCCTTCAATTTCCTCGACCTGAAACAATAAATTAATTCTTAAAATCGAAATTTGGTAAACTAAGGCTTTCTGAGAAATTTTCCTAATTTATAAGTTTTGCTTGTTTTTAAACTGTGAACGATTTTAATCAATCAGCAAGTTTGAAATTTTTTAGCAATGTTTGTTCCAGATTCTTTTTAAACGACAATGTGCAGGTTCATAAACAAATGAACAAAAATATTTTTTTGTGGAAATTTTATTGGAAACGCTGTAGTAGACACATGTATTTCATAAACTTTTCAAAATTCCTGTTTTAAGTGTAGCAATTTCAAGGATAAGTGTTGTCACTATAAATATTCTGTAAGGAAGCACTTTGTATTGGATTTCCTATCTTTTTAAGAGTTGCTTTACGAAAATGTAGCGGATATATTACACAATAGCAAAACAACCTTAATTTATTTGATTTTTATCTGAAAACTGAAATATTCTCTCTTTAGATATAGGGTGACGTTTTAAAATTCAATCAATCTGCATTCTGTACTTCGCGTGGGAGTCGCGTGTTTTTATTTTCAAATTAAGCAATCAAAAATTTTTAGTTAAATTTTAAAGGTTTTCAGGTTTTTGAACTTTTATTTTTATAAAAATATGAATTAATTTTAAACGAGTTTTATTAGTACTAAAACTTGTGTTGTCAATTCTAGTTTATTTTTCGTTGGGGGATTAATAACGGAATTTAGATGTTTTACGAACCTCTAAATCCTTTATTTCTAAATTAATTTCAAAAGAATCTGAAATCACCTTCAAGTTTGTTTAATATTCGAAAAAATCTTCACTCTTGCATTATTATATTTTAATAATAGACGCGATTATGTTTCCTAGTTTTAATTGCGCCAATGTGAATTGTCTAAGGTCGTTTCGTAAACCTTGATCTATTTAATCGATTGAATATCAGCAAATATTTAAAAATTTGATGTATACTACTTAAATCTGAGATGATTAGCCTAATTTATAAAAGTAAATAAATACACACCTCTCTGAGATGCTCCAAATCGGCTTTATTACCAAGTAGAACGATTGGAATTTGATGTTGGGTTCTAATTTGATGAACTATTTGTAGAAGTTCTATGGCGTGTGCTAAAGTCTTTTTTGAAGTTATATCGTAAACAACAACGCAAGCGTCGGCCCAATATATTGGTTCTTCAGGAAACATATTCAAATCACAGCTGCAAACATCGACGATTTCCACTTCCAATGCTGAATTGTTTATTGTAAGAGTTTGGCGATACAGTAAATCTGAAATAAAAATTGTGATGTCAATAAAATGGTTCTTGTTTACGGAAGTTTTGTATTTCAAAACTTGCAGTATGCTAACATATGCTCGCGAATTATTTTAACAAAAGATTTTTTAATTTGTTTATATTTACATAAAACTTTCACTATAAATCGTGGAGTTTTGAGAAATATGTAGCGCAGTAGAACTGGGTTTTTCAAGAAAACCTAAAGTTTTTATGATTAAAAGACAAAGAGAAATCAAATTTTTTTCTAAAATTAATATTGCTAGAGAAATCGTAGTTTTCCATTCATCAAGAAATGTTATTTTCTTGCTAATGCTGACACCTTGTCAACGTCAAATTTTGCAATCGTGTTTTCAAAATTTCTATTTGGGTCATTGGAGTAATCCTGGCTTTAATAAATGAACCCATCAAAGCTAATCAAAAGTTACACACTTTGCTAGAGAACAGTTTGACATATTTAGGCACTGGAAAAAATTTTTCTTTGACTTTGGCCAAACTATCACGTGCTAACCTTTATTTTCTACTATGCGGTTACCTAATACGGTTGTTTTATGGAAGGTGCCAAAATATTTTATACATCCTGTATTTATCTTTGTCGCTGAACAATGGGCGGCGATTTAAATATTTGGCTTTCCTCACTGACGCATTCAAAATTCGTGATTACTTGTTAGAAAATTTTAGTCACTTCCTATTTTAGCGGGTTTATGATCGAAAAAACGACACTTTCTTGCGTAAATAATTTAGTATTTTTAGTAGTAAAGTAGATGAATGAATTCCAAGCTTGCTAGGCATTTAAATACCTAAATTATATTTAGATCATGCGCCAGACAGATCTTAACATTGTTATTGCATCATTTTTAGTAATTTCAGCTAATGATAAGGCTCCTTTATGTGTATAAAATAATGCCAAAGGACGAATACAATCAATGAACCAAAATGACATGACATGTAATTAGTATTGTGGGTTTGCACATTTTCAAAAGCGGCTTCAACAGGAAGGTCAGCTATATTCGATTTGGTTTGATCTTCCTGGATGTGCAAAGTAGTTAAACGATGTTTAAGTATTTTAATTAGGGAAGCGGTCAAAAATAAATAGAACATTAGCTATCTCATATGAATCACTTATGTAAACCAAAAAAGAATGGAATGCTCTCTCAACAAGAAATTCATCATTCGGAGTAATTTCCAGCATAGCAATTTTGAGTGAAATCTCGACATTCTTTTCTTTGCAAAAATTTGAATTTTAACTTTTTGTATCAAAAACCCATTACGAAATAATCAACAAAGCAATTTCAATATGATTTTTGTAATGAATGCGTTTCACGAGTTCGTTAACCTCCCGATAAATTTATTTTGTGTAATTTTTCGTGGTGTTGGCACATTGCTTTTAAAACCACCATTAATTGAAAATACTAAACAATTAAAATGTCTTTGTTTTGCAAAAATGTACCCAATCAGTTGTAGGTAAATAAATTTAGGATCTTGCCCTTGAGGTTATTTCAACAAAAACTGAAGCTGTACAACAATTTATGTTCAAAGTGAAAATAGTTGACGCTTTTATGTTTTTCTATTCACGTTGTTGTTACATAACACCTTTTTATTTAAAAAATTATTCATAGATTATCTAGCTGGGGAAACCAAATTATATCTAGCATTTGAAAAGAGCTTATAAACATTCCAATGCGTTTGACTGGATGGATTCCCTCTGGATATAAGATCATCGTTGGCATTTTTCCAACATACCTGAGGATGTCACAGATTTATCTAAAATAAACATACCGCAATTGCTAATATTGTGTGTAATTGGTTAATAATTTAATAAAAATGGATTCCACTTGTTTACAAATTACTGGCAAAGTGCGTGGAGTAGAATTTGATTCACATTAGTGTTCGTATATTTTAAAATATGTAATGATTATTGCACCCACGTTTTTTCCAAAACCTACCACGAACATTTGTTTCATATTGTTATGCATTTTTCAACAAATTCATTCTGACGTGAGATTTTAAAATTTTCAACATATGCATTTGCACGTGCAAAAGACTCAAATTTTGCTTTCTTTTATGGTTTCCTTATTAGGATTGGGTTAAAATTGTCTCATTAAAAATAAATTAAAGATCAACCCAAAAAATTTTTTCGTCTGACTTAATATTTGTACTGAAATAAATGTAAGAAAAAAGACAAAATGTAACGCCCTTTTACGTCAGAATGACGCTCAAAATTTAGAACCACATCCAACAAACTATTTAAAATGTGCAAAAATTATTTTAAACTGTCGTTAAGCCAAATTGCAATAAAATGTATATTCTTTTCTTTAACTCCAGGTTGGACAACCTTAAAAATACAATTTTGTTGGAAAAGCGCCGAAAAGATTATTCGAAAATTTAAAAACGTATTTTCTTTTGTTTGTGTATTTAATTTACAAATTTTCAATTTCTTCGGTATTTAGTGTCTAGACTAGACAGTGCATGTTAGTTGCATGTGCGTACATAAATTTTTACTCTTGTTGACGAAGCAATGAATTTTGTGCCAATTTAAAAAATTTCCCTAAAAGTACACAACAATAAATTCTGTGTAATTCCTAGAACATTAAAAGTAGAAAAATAATTTCGACCATTTGTTTGTTTGATTACCACCTGACTCACTGCTGGAAGTTGATCTCAATTTGTAATTTTAAAATTGTTTATACTATTGGCGTGTGCTATTTTCGAGTTATTAAAAAAAGACCTTTAAATTTGCTTGTTTTTAGCCAGTTTTATGCTTTCTTTTTACTGTTGAATAGGTACCTTGAACTTAAAAAATGATTTTAACTTTTTAATTTCTTGTATTAAAAGTTAATTTTGGAAAATGTAACGAAATTTTGAAACAGCTTGCAAGGCCTTGACACACGACGATCTCATGTTGATGTGCTGCATAATCAGTTTATTGTTGATATATTTTAAGATACTTGAGTTATGATCCAGTTTTCAGTAGTAGGTGTATGTATGTATAATGTGGTTTTCGTTAAATATACGATGTATTTAACAGTGTATTGAGTAAGTAGGTAAAAAGTTAGTAAAGGTGCTGGCAATGCGTTTTTCTATTCTCGTATCTTTGTTGGATTTGTTTTGAAGAAAGTACTCCGTTTATTTCATAAACCTCTTGGCAGGTTATTTCATTCCTCGATAATTGGCACTGATGGTTTTAAAAGTCATCTTTGTATTTGTCATATAAAATTGAGGTTGTTATGAATGATTTATTTCTGTGGAAATGTATCCGGTGCTGAGTCGAATTAAAATTTTGCTTGTTCTTGTATTTTAATGAATTCCACTAAGTCCAGATGGATACAGGATGCTTAGAGGCGCCGTTAAAACCCGGTCGTTTGGGCGCAAGAATATTTGGGTACTTCTTCTTTTCCTGAATTTAAGCCTACGAATTGTTCTTTCCAGCATCTGCGTCGTTTCCTTGGCAGTGCTGGATTTGTGAGCATATAAGTTTAACGTCGAATAGGTAGTTTGCTAGACTGATGGTCTTTAGACGAGCCTGTAACCTTGGTTTTTATGTTAATGATGGCAATTTATTAACCCAGGAGAACCACCGGCTTAACGTGCCTTTGGAAGCACGGAGATTAATCATAAGAAAGTTTTCTTTCTCCGGATTTGAACCCGGTACCTTGCATTCGTAGTTGATCGCGTTACCTACAAGGCAAATGACCGTCTCATCATATCTGGGTATGTTTGGATTAAAGCGTTTATAACTCAAGGTTGACTTTTGTATTTGAAAAGTTTGAATCGGGTTCAGATTCTCAATTAGCAGACTCAATTCGTCTTCGGCTCATTCTGTAAGTAGCCTGCTATTGCTGTTAAAGCGACTTTGCGAGCTTTATTTATTTGAAATTTAAAATATAAAATGTAGTAACTATTTAAGACATATTTTCAATTTTTTAAATTTAAAAAAAATTTCTTCAAAAATATTAAATTGTTTAAAAAATAAACATATCCTGATGTCTAGGGTATCTATTCCTACCAAAAGATCATTTTTCTAATTAATTTCAGATCTAATTAACCTACAAATACAAATTACCTAGAAATTCAAGTAAAAGTAACATTGGTCAATATTAAAAGTATGAATAGTATAAGTTAACACCGTGCCCATCCCCAACGGCCGCGCCCAAACGTCCTGCTTTGCAAAAATTTTTCCTGAACTTATTAAATAAACAGTTATAAAATTTACTAAAATGTAGGAAACGTGAGCATATGTAATATAAACCAAAACACCTGAAATTCCTAATAACTGAGATAGTTTTTCAAAAATACTTGAACTTGAATGGAGCATAAAAATTGTTTCAAGTTTCTAAACAAACGAGCTACAAAAATAAGCTAACCTTGGGGACTGTATATCATATTGTGAGGTAAACTGCGTTCTTCGATATAAAATTGTAAGTTGAAATAGTAACAATAATTACCTGTATTACTGCGATATTCTCCAATGAAACGCCTGGTCAGATATCTCACAGTCAAAGCTGAAAAGAAAAATAATAATTTAACAATTTGTTTGTCATAGATTTGTTGTTTTGTCTACTTTTAAAAATTTTAAATAATTTTTTGGACACCACAGTCAATATTATGCGTAAAACAGTTTATTTTTAGATAAATATTGGACAGCTTAACAAAAATTTTAACCTGGGATTTTTACATTTTTACTTAGGTACTTTAAGTGTTAAATATTTTAAAAAGAACATTGAGATGGTTTTTAAGAAATTGAGTGTGGTTAGTAATTAAAAGAAACCATTTGTGTGAAGTACTTCCGTCAACTACGCTCAAAAATAGTTTTATTATTAGTGGTAAGAATTCCTAAAGTGAACTCCAAATTTTCCACTTTACGAAAACAAAACATTAAATTTGCGTTAAACCTTAAGTATTAAATTTGATTTATACTGAAGTAAAAGTGCAAACCAGACAAATTAATGTTGAACAAGTAGACTCTAAAATTTTTACAGAGCCCACTTATAGGCGTCGTTTTTATTTCATCAAATATTAAATTTTGAAATCTAAATATTTCAGTATATATGTTACTTCCTGGACGCCTATAAAAAGTTATTCAGGAAATGTCATTTTAAGTGTGCCAAAAGAGAAGTTACGACCTAAAGAAATATCCTCAAATTCAACAATGCGCAAATTTCAAAAATTTTCAGCAAAAGAAGAAAAATTTAAATAGAATATTTTCAAGGTTTTCCACCCACTATATTATCGTGGTGCTGTATGAAAAATAGTTTGGCTTGAAAAGCAGTACGCCGAAAAGGTACATTGCACCATTTAAGCCTTCTCAACAACTCATTCATATAATCTCAATTTTTAAAAATAGCAGAGGTGATTCGTTTTTAAAGCTAAATAATTAAAATCCTTAGATTAATCATATCAAGTGGATTTTATAGCTGTCATCAAACGAACCCTTGAAAATTTATGTCAATAGTAAAGAACAGGGTTTTCATTATTATTTTTAGTTTAATTATGAGGTAGGTAATAAAAAATTATGTTTACATATGTTTAATGCAGGATCGGAGGTCAGCGATGATTTACAATCCAAAATGTTAGCCAAAAAATGTAAATCCATTGTATTGATTAAATTAATCGTCCATCCAAAATTTTTTGCTTGCTTCTTGTATTTTCAAACGAGCAATGTAAACAATCAAGATTTTCAAACCCGATGACGAAGAAAAATCGTTGATTCAGCTTTCTCGTTTTTGTAAGTCAATCTAAACAAATCTGACTGCACCTTTAGATGTTTCAAAAATTTCCTTGTTTCAGAAGCCGAAGGAGTCACTGAACGGTTAAGTGGACTATAAAACTGTAATTGCATTTCCTAAATGCTGTGCCGTTTGATCGACTAAGTTTTCAGTAACTTTGCTTTAAAGAAAGAGGATTACGTTTGGGGCTTTTATCATTTTATTGGTTGGTGAAAGTTACTTCGAGTGCATTACGGAAAATTGTGATGTGTTCATAATATAATGAAAAGTGTAAAAAAATTAAACTTTGCGGAAAGAAGTGATCCCGGTCTTAAGATGATTCATAATAATAATAATTTATTATTCACACAAAAGTGTATACTCGCCGCGACGCGACGATGGAATTCAAATTCGCATTCTTCGAGTGGAATTTTGTTGTGGATTTTTCATGTTCGCACTTGAGTTGTAGGATTTATTTTTTTGATTGTAACTTATAAAGTGATTAATTTTTTACTTAATAAGAAGTCTGAGATATTATATATTTTTGATAAAGCCGTCCATTGTGTGAAAGTAACATGGAGAAGCTTAATAGATAAAAGCTTTTAATAAGGAATTTCTAAGTCTTTGCTGTAATTTAATATAGTGGGATTAAATAATGGAAGACTTACCTGATTTTCCAACGTTAGATTTTCCAATAACAGCAATACGAACTTTGGACATATTGTTTTTATCGTCTGTTTTCATTTTCTGAAACAAATAAGAACGATTATTGCATTCATAATTGACGTGATAATAATTTTGTGGTGGCCGAAATAACATAAGAGCTTTGTAAATATAATAAATTTGAGTACTAGGTACACTTCACAATCACGTGCTGTGTGTTTTTATCATGAAAAATAATAATGGTCTTTTAATTAGTCTACAGTTTGATTAATCAAAAAGATTTGCGATCAGGCCAAAAATTTGAAATTTAAATTTTTTTAAAATAGAACTACTTTTCAAGTACACTATATATAAAAATGGCGCCAAGATTTAATTTATAATGGTGATTTGGGACTGCCAACAAATTGGTATTTAGTCTTAAATCTGTTGAAAATGTTGACAATCCGCTGGTTTATTCGAATAAAATTATGAAAAATTGTGTAAAAATTCTTTCACTTTAAAAGCTTAAACTATGACATTTTTCGCTGAACGCAAACTATTCCAAAAATCACTAGTTTTAAGTCAAAAACTTAAAGAATTTTGTGAATTATTAAGGAAACATGCAATAAATTTAGCTTTTTATAAGCTACACGGTCACGAGGAAACGCGGAAATCAAAAAATACTAACATTCTGAAGCTATAAAGAATTGTAACTTGTCGGAAATTTACGATACAACTTAGAAGCTCTAAAATACTAATGCATAAAAATGTTTTAGTCAAGTTTCTTCCAACAATAAGCATTTTCGTAAATATCTGTAGGTAATTCAAAAACCGTGAAAATGCATTGAATTTGAATGCCAAGATTATTTGCACCCTGAATTGCCAAACCTATAAATCTGCACATTAACACAATTTTGTAATTCCGTGTTAATAAATTGGACACATAAAATGCTTTTCATCATTTTTTTTTTAATAATCTGCCCTTGATATGGTTTATGTATCATTTCATTGCTTTCTATTTTAAATCAACGATTAATAATTAGCTCTAGGTTAAATCCAATTAACGGTTACCCTTCTCTATTTTTATGGTAAGGAAAGGATTATAGAAATCGTCTACAGGTTGACGAACGCTCAGAATGAAAATAATTTCAAAACAGATGGATTTACAAATTCTGGAAAAGTATCAAAGAAAATAGTAAACATTTGGTTGATTAATTATAGTAAGAAACTACAAAAATATGAAAAATTAAAATAAAGGTATTAAAAAGTTGTTTACCTGACAAGGGTAAAACACCTGAACATTTTTTACTTAACTGAAACCTTTCATTAACACAGTGATTGTACTTCGAACACTTGGAATTACAGAGGTGAAAAATAAAATAACGTTTCTTTTGTTCGGGACTGGATTCTAGCCCGAATTTTGATAGAATATTATATATTTAACTCCAACGATTCATTAAGATTTTGGTATATTGTTTTACAGTTCTACCTGGTTGTGGAAGTTATGAAAATCGTAGGTTAAGTGTTTTAGAGGTCATTCTATTTTTTAATTGGCAATCAAAATTGGCAAGAATTTGTTACTTTTGTTTTAGCTAGTATAGATGTGGCAAAATTAGTGGCAAGAGTAAAATCGTGAATAAGGTTGAAACAACCGGAAATCAATGTATTACGCTTCTCGTGCTTTGGAGTCTACAGCAGCATTTATGAATATTGTTCATTTGATTTATTAACTTATTTATCGTATTTTTGAAAATTTTCAAATTTGAAATATACTTTTTTCAGTTCAGTAAACCTTTCAAAACAAAATGCATTACACTTTGAGTAGTTCAGTATCGACATTAAACTGTAGGTCCCCTGCGTATGTCTTACACGTAAAACGTAAATGTAGCAAAATAGGAGGGACACTTGAAAGAAAACGATAATATCAAAATAAGGAACACTGCCAAATTTCGCAAAGTATACATTGGCTCACAATTCGATTACAAAACATTATAATTCGATATTAAAAATTGGTTCACGATAAATGTCAGTAATATTTTATTCAATAACAACAGAGTTAATAATTACACAACAGAATTTTCCTACCCTTTACAAAACAAATAAATGATTACATGATTTTGATTTCAACCTTGTAAATGTCTTTATCATTTGCGTTATATAATTTTATCTGCCAATAATTCTTATTTTTTGGTTTTCAACTTTATGGCAAATGCAATTAAACAGAAATAAATATTTATCAGGTTTTTTTTAAAACGGTCTGGAATCTATTACATAAAATGTTGAAAACAATGGTTGTTTTTTTTCAAACATTTAAGATTGAACTAGTTACTCGCTTTAAAAAGAAAAACAATTTGGTATCTTGTAAAGTGGATGACATTCAATCTGCGTGGGTCTCGCCTAATCGATTTTTCGTGAATTATTACTGAGTAAAAGAGCATTAAGAAAGTTTCCTTTCGTGGGGAGAAACTTTTATGAAGTATTAATAATGAGAATATCATGTCATCCCTCTTAATGTAATATTAATCGACCTAGATTTAAAACGATGTTGCGATTTGGAATTATGGTATTCAAAGCTTAAGAGATTTTTGTATAATTAAAGGATTACTAATGAATTACAAAACAGTACCAGCGGAAATTACTATAAATAGTAATTTAATACCATAGTGTTCCATATAAATTTATTTTTAGTTGTCGATCTAATTTCCATAATCTGATAATCATGTACCTAGGAAAATGCAATTTATTTTCGATTTAAAATGTATAAATTTGAGATTAATTTAATTTTTCTGTTACCTTGACTTTCAGATTAGAAAATATGGGTCGGAAAAAAAGGCCGGCATTTTTTCTTCCGAGATTATTAGGTTTTAGATTCAGAAAATTGATATCCCAATTCAAAAATTATTTACTAATAAGCTTTGCGAATTGAAACTTAAACGAATTAATCAATCAAAATTGTTTTCAATTTGTTTGAATCTAGACGACTTTACAGCTTTTAATAGTTGTTTCAGTGTAGCAAATAAATTTTTTTTAATTATGTTTGACTTGATTATTGAATTAACTTGATTACAAAATTAAAAATTGTTTTATCGCATTTGGTGAAAATATTGGAAAACAAAGTTTTCAGTAGGTGTCAATAGAATTTATAAAATATGGTAGGTGGTTGTAAAGCTATTAACACCCACAATTTCATGCACTTTTAGGAAACAACTACATTGTTGTTCTAGTCTTTCATTGTTTATATTACGTAATGTAAAATTTCACGTTTTAAACTTTCAAAGTAATTTTTGTAATTAAATTTTTGTTACTCATATAAAAACTTAAAAAAAATGGTTACTAGTACTTTATTGTTTTGCAAACGAATAGCACTTGAAGATTTTTAACTTGAATTACGAGGAGAAGAAGAAGACGACGCTTAAAACGGCGCCTTTTCACAATCTAAAATGAACTAAACTAAAAATAAATGTGTAGGAATTTATAAATTATAGTTTGAAAAAGATAAGGTAATTTTTTAAAGTAAGATAAACAAGTCTGCTTTCTAAAAGGGCAACCAACATTAAACAAAAGTTTTTATGTTGAGCACCAAAATGTTGAGTTTTTGCTAAATAAACTTTTTTAGTATTCCCACATTCTACCACCTACTTGTAACCTTTGCACTTTGTTATAAAATTTATTTATCATTAAAAAAAAAATTATTTGGAAAATGTTGAAAATGTTGAAAATGCTACATTAGGTATCTACTTAAATTTTCCAATTTGCAATCTAAATGAGCCTTTAGATAACAATAATTTTATACATTTTAATTTTTTATTTATAAGGTGTAACAATTTTTCAAATTAATATTCGACTTACATGAATTAATACGATGAGTAAAAAAAGTTGCGAATTTTCACTATAAACAAAATTTGATAACGAATGTTTAAAAACCTAGTCACGTTATATTTTAACTGAAGTTTATTTTAATACTACTACCTTCGTCGAAACGAACGAGTCTACTGAATGAATCGGCGTCGCGACGCTTTTGTATATATTAGCGCCGTTGCTATGGAAACTGACCATCTCCCACGATTTTGTTAAGAATCAGCATGTGTCAGAGATAGTAGATACCTGCTGTTACATGCTAGTTATTTTTTTAAACTTCGAATGATAAGCGACACATCAGGTCAGAATTATTTTGTTCTAATTGGCCATTCATTTAATTCGGAGCTTATAACACACTTGACTTAATTATCTCCAGTCGTCAAGTGATTGCATACTAAATTGCGATCAAGTAATTCTTGGTAGCTTTTAAGTTTTAACATTCTTGATATTCATATTTTTATAAGTTTCACTTTATTTCTTTAACAAAAATAATATTTTATGATGCTAATAAACTTTTTAGCGGAAATTAAACAATGAAATTGTTGTTTTAACAAATATTTTATTTAACGCCAGATTAAAATTTTGTGGCAAATACTAAACATTTTTTCTATACTGCCTATTTCAACAGGGTTCAAAAGGTTACATCTCGTTAAAAAAAATTTAATTTGCAAATTTTAATAATTTAGGACGATGTGGGCATGTGTTTTATATTTAAGAAGCAAAATAAATAATTCAATTACAACATTTTATTTTTTAATTATTTTATGCTAAATTTTTTCTTTTTCAATTAGTAGGTAATATTTTTTTTGAGACGGTCGGAAGCATAACTGTTACTTAATACCCGGTTGGACTTTGGGCAAAGTAAAATTTTATTCTGACCGTCTCTCCTTGGAAGGCAATGACAAACCACCGAGAGTAATTGACTAAAAAAGCCATTTAATATAAAATTAATGGTTACGAGGGTTCTCTCAAAAAGCATACAAAGATGAAATGTTTTTAACAAATACTTTACTATTAATTTAACTTTCCTAATGTTAGTTTTTGCCTAGAGTGCGTTATCTAATTTTGTATAATTAATTTGTACGATAACTTTAATATTGCCAAACGGTAGAAAAAAACAACTAAAAAGCTGTGAGCATTACTTTCATGAGATGACCATCTTCTTCATTATGTTTAAATTGCTTTTGCGTTAATCATTATTCCCATTAAAGTGCCATTACTTAAAGTTAATGGTTAAAGGATATCTACCACCTGATGATTTTTTTAATTTTTTGTTAAAATTTATTATTAATATTTATTTGGTAGAATTGTTCTATGAGATATAATATACACGATTTTTGATTACCACTGTATAAAATATTGTTTAAACTTGATATAATCCAGCTGTGTATAATTGAGTTAATTTCATAAACAATAAAGCTTATGGTAGGTTTCATCTATTACAACTAAACTGAAACATAAAAATTTGTATAGAAGCTCTAATAATTTATTACAATATCAATAGTAACCTTATTGAAATACTACGAAATGAAGGCACATTTCCAGGAAAAACTTAATCACGTTTTGAAACTTGGCAATCGAACGATGTAACTCCTAGAATTTGAGATTTTCTTTTATAATTTTCGTTCTATGAATGGCTAGTCGCTTTCGGAAAATAATTACACTGAAAGATTAGAAACCATAAATTCTTCTATTTTATCCCCTATTCGTAGTAAAATTCGCCCACTTCTACGCTAAAGTTTTATCTGCAATTGCGCATATTGGGTTACTAAGATTTGAAATCTGAATTTTATTTTGCTTTGCAGGAAAAACTTGTTAGTTATTTTCTTGTATAACTTGCTCTCCGAAACCTCCAGGAAAAACCGTTAAAAAACCGAAAGAAATCAAAAATAATTAGTAGATAGGTATAAACAATAAAATTAAAGTTAAGGAACAAAATAAAATATCTTTTCTCTAAGGATAAAACTACACGTAGGTATAATAAAATACGTTAAATCCTTTCCGAGGAAAATGAAAACTCTGGAAAGCACTGTAATTCCCACAAAGTAATGTGGTGTATATTTTGTTTAGATTCCGCCTGCGGTTTGGTTATCATAAATAACGTATGCATTTTTCAAGTTCTTTTAGAACAACAGAAAACAAACATTCGGTTCTCACACACAAATTTTTTTTTGAAAATAGAGAATACTCAGAAATTTCTATAAACTGAAACAGAGGATTTCAATTGTATTTTGTTAAAGTAAATATAGAAGAAAGTGAAATGTAAACCAAAAAAAAAAAAAAAACTACAAGCAAAACTGCATGTAGGTATAATCCTAGAAATTAGACAAAAAAAAAAGATTTGAAATAAACTCACAAAAATCAAGATTTAATTTATACCATGACTGAATTAACTAAGAATGATAAGTAACCCTCGATAGGAGTATGCCATATTTTGACCATATCTTCTGACCAAGTGCGGGTTGATAGAAGAATACAGACAAGTGGTGTTCTTAAATGGATCACCATGCGGTCACCCATCCAAGTGTGACTCATTCATACGTCGCTGTCAGTTTTTGAAGAGTGGGACAATTTTTATTTCGGCGTCAATTCTGCTGCTCACAAGTACTTTTGGTAATATTTACTTTCCTACATCTAAATTTAGCTTTCTTTTAATAACTTTCGTTTGACATATTGACAGAAAATATTTTGAATAACAAATTTACGTGTTGATGTTTATAAAAAACTTTTTGCATGACCTTGAAAACCAGACGGCAGATTTTAATTTGTAGGTTTTCATATGATATCATATCTTTTGTTGCTTTCCTTTGGCATTTTAAAATGGGTAGGATGAATTTTAAAGTGGAGTGTGGTATTTAAAAATTTGAAAATTACGTGTTATTGTTCCCCCTTATTTCAGGTGAATATTTAGGGTGATTTATTCTTATTGGTGTTTAAAACAAGTAATTCAGGGTGAAATGCTTTAAAAAAAACTGTTGGATTTTTCCTTTATTTGTTCGGAATTTAAGAAAAAAAATTATAAAAATATTTACAACAAAAAAAAAATTACAAACAATACTAATTTTTCTTATTCATTATTTTATTTATTTACTTAAAAAACAATTTAAGTAAATATTATAAGAACAAAAATATATACATTTATGTCAACTTACATCTAAAAACATTATAAAAGATTTATTTACTTAAGAAAATTATTTATTTTTCAATAAAAATAAACAAATCAACAAATACATAAAAAAATTGTTTTAAGACGTAATATTTAGAACAATTTTTTCGTTCAAGGAAAATGTGTTATTCGCAAAAGAAATAAACAAGGAAACAGAATATTAAAGAAATAGTTCTAGAACGTAAGAGAATGTTTTTTACATTTTATAAAATATTATTGTAGGTGTGCAAAACAAATAAATAAGTAAACCAGATATAAAAAAATAGATTTTAGAATATGATAGAACAATTTTACTTCTTTGATGAAGTATGGGGTAATTTATTTTCGCTTAATTTAAATTGTTTTATGAAATCCTTACAAATTACTTTCTTGGTCATTTATAATTTTGAAAGCATTGTACTCGTCTAGAGCCCCATCGCCAACTATTACTTAAAAAAAATGTATTTTTTAAATAATTTTGAAAAGGCAGGGTTGGGTAAATGCTCCCGTTTACCCACATTTAAGGGCACTTTAGCATAAAATGCATAACACAACTAATCAATTTGATATCACCTTTGTGTCTTCTATTTTTTTGTGATGAATTTGTTATCAAATGGTGGAAAGGAGCAGAAGTGTGGGAGTTGATAAAAAATACGTAGGCTGCTTAAATGGACTACTGAAGACGATCGTGTGGTGTATTTAAGCTGGAGCACATAAGAAATGTGGAAATACATAGTCTGAGAATGGGGGTAAATAGAACAATAATAAATAGATACATACATTAGATAGGAAACGACTGATGCGGTACGATTACTTCCACAGATAGCCAAAGAGAATATAGAAGTGG
Organism: Rhagonycha fulva; assembly: GCA_905340355.1. Classification (NCBI taxonomy): domain Eukaryota; kingdom Metazoa; phylum Arthropoda; class Insecta; order Coleoptera; family Cantharidae; genus Rhagonycha; species Rhagonycha fulva. The sequence continues at coordinate 12,454,998 of HG996555.1, forward strand.
GTATCTGCAGCAAGAACAAAACGAGGAAGGCCAAAATCAACATGGCAGAAGGATAAAGCAATAAACTTGCAAGAACTAACAGAGAGCGACTGGAAAAACCGCAAGGCTAAATCTTATATTATAATTTGTTATCAATATTTCATTAGTTTAATTCCATATGATATTCACGAGCGATTTTTGCTAATTTAAAATTTCTGATCTGCTATCTTTCGGTTTTATGCATCCTGCATTTTGGTTTTGGGCAAGATTAAAAAGAAGTTATGCCAAATTCAATTTTAGCATTTGAGTTAACATCTTTATTAGTTTACTTCTTCAATTATTAAATTAATTTAATTCTATTATAACTTGTGGAAATCTGTTTTGTGTATGTATAATATCTTTCCATGCTAATTAATGACAGCGTAGCACTCAAGCATGATATACCTATTAACACGATTCACATTTTGCACAATAAAGGCAGGTAAAATGATAATTTAGTAGCATAACGATTTACAGTATTTAATCAACCTTAAAGTACAAACATTTTATAAAATTGATTATTATTTAATAAGTCGTAGTAAATAAGCAATTACATTCAGACATATCAAATGTATTTCAAAAGTAGAACTGATGTAAAAACATTAGGTGGCTTGCAGGTGCATGTCGCAGCTTTCTACTCAAATTGTTGGGTGAAATTGATGTCAATCGTTAGAGCCTAAAAATGAGCTTCCATATTTTTTTATTTGAGCCTCAACTGTTGAGATATTAGCAAAAATGTTTTAGACACGTTGTCTTGGGAAGAAATTGGTGTTAGATGTTGCAGCTTAACTAGTCTTCATTTTTTCGCTTTAACTATCGCGGAGTTATTTTCAAAATCTTTGGACGGGTTGTAGACATATTTTTGACTAACTCTGCAGCTCATCCAACTCGGTAAAGGTGCTGCTAGGAAGGGGGCGAGTGACTAAATTTTAGGGTAGATTCAAAATTTTCCGTAGTTGGGTTTGTGCGCACTCTCCACTTTGGGCAATTTTGACAAACACTGTACTAACTAAAAATATACCCCTCAGGGTTGTTACAGTTAAAAAATAGAAGGTACTTTTTGGAAACTAAAAAGGTACCAAAGTTCAAATTTTACTGTAGCCATTTGATATACATTTTCTCAAAGCGTAAATACATAAATGAAAGAAACACATTTATTTTTAATTATTTTTTATTAGCCTATTCTACAATCCACAAAACCGGGAAGGAGAAGGGGCAAAGAAAGCAGCTGTTTCCCTGTCATCCTCCAAATCAAAGAAAGATTTTCTAAGGAAAATAAACTACACAATTCTTAATTTTATCTCATTTTTCAATGAGATTTGATATAATTTTCAAAAATGGTTTTTATTTTCTAAAGTGTCTGGACCCTCTCCTCTAAAATGTACAGATACGGCCGTGAAACCAGGGGGTCTGGAGAGTATGGAATACCCCCCCAGCACAAGGAAGTAACGAGAAGACTTCAAAATTGATAACGACACAAATTTAATTCCAAAAATTATATATTTTTCTTTATTATACCTTACCTCCCAAACTCCTCGCTTTTTTGATTAATTATACTTTTAAAAGTATCCTAAATGTCAGGAAAAGACATTTTCAGGAATATTAACTACATAATACTGAATTTTATCTCATTTTTAAGTATTTTAATTAAGGTGAACAAACCAATTAGATATCCCAAAATGTAAAGAATTGTTCGTAAAAACAGAGAGTCTGGGGGGTATAGAATGCCTTTCAGCATATAAAACTTTAAAAATGATTTCAAAAATTGATGATGCCGTAAATTTAGTTCTAGAGAAAATATCTTTTCTTAATGGCTGGAGGGTATTCCATACCCTCATCCAACTCGGTAAATTTCATACCCTCCAGACCCCCCGGTTTTCCGATTGTTTACTTTTAAAAATATCCCTCAGATCAGGATAAGATTTATTCACGATCATAAACTACATAATTTTATCTCATTTTAAAGCACGATTTTTAATTTTTAGGACAGCTAAGCCCTTTGCTAATTTTTCGCCTCAAATCTGTGCACTCTTGCCTTACGTCACCTTTACCACGCTTTATCTTTATACATATTTTAAACTAGCTACTTTTTAATATTCACCTACATATATCAAGTGATAACACCGATGTTTACCATAAATGATTTCAAAAAATGTTTAACAAATTAAAAGTAAGTTATTAAATATTTAATATTAAAGAGCAGCTACTTACGTAGCTTTTTATGATACGTCTTATGGTATTTACTACACTTTACTTGAACTTAATAAGTCTAAAAGTCTTCACTGACTAATTGAGGAGCAGACATTCTATATGCAGTATGTCCATTTTCTGAAATTTTCACGAGAGCAGTAAAACTACCACAGGTTTAAATAATAAGTTATTAAAAAAGTAATTTTTGCAATAACATAGTGTAAATTACACTATGAAGTATCCATAAATGAAGGAAATATTCGATTGGCGGTTTTGCAAAACAGCTAAAAAATGTATTGAACAAACTGCACTTTGTATTTTCTACATTGGACAAACTGCATATAGAATGTCTGCTCCTCAATTGATCTATAAAAAAATTGCGATTGGTTTACATTAAACCAGTCAACAAGCTTTAATTCTCTGAATAGAATTAAAGTATAGTCGAGACTACATTGTGATCATATTGAATTTTATATATTTCTTTTGAGAAGGGAATAATTATTTTTAATAATGGTTTTGTAATCCGGTGCAGTGCGGAGAAAGGAGAGACTGCGCGTGAACCTAGAATAGAGGTTATGAAAATATTGTAGATTGTTTCTCGAACGATAAAGGAATAATTTTGTACTTTGATTTTAACTCTTGTCGATCGATGCCTTTTAGTTTACTCCTGCTGTATTATATATTTTGCGGTGTTAGAGCATACCCGTGCAAAAAAGTAGCATTTTACCCTCAAAAGAGCTAAAAAGTAATCTATTATAACTATAAACGGTACAACACAGTTTAAGCAACTTAAAAACCAATTTTAATAGTAAGTACTTACTTACTCACTTCATATGGCAAAATAGCTCTTTCAGAACTTTAGCTTTCTCTACAATGCATCTCGATTACACCTAGTTACACTTCCGTTGTGCCTTATTATCTTTGTACAAACCGGACATCGATTACTTCAATAGATGCAAATTGTAAGATCCAAGATTCAACTAACTTTAAAAAAATCAATTTTGAAAAATGTTATTTAATATTTTTTAATGGACAGTAGGAATGACGTGCATGAATGGATTCAGAACTTCCCACTTGATTTGTAATTATAATTGTTAACCTATGTTATATGAAACCGTTTCTGAAGAGTTAAACCAGCTTTGAAATTGTAAATTGTACCTACCTATGATGTAGAAATGTATGTACATACATAAAGGGAATTTGAAAGTAGTGTTAGCTTGTTAAGCAATAGAACGGAAATTCAGGTTTCAATGCCCAAGTATAGTTTAGTTTAAAGTTCCTCTATGGGCAACCGAACTTGAAGGCATCAATACTTTACATCTAAAACAAATTTCCAGTGAATGAATGTTCCATTTAATATAATTTTAGCAACTTTGTGAATTCTTTTATCTAGTCGACAAGTAATATTTTAACTTTGTAAGTTCCAGATTTCCTAAGGTTTTGAAAACTATATAGGTATTATTATGATGTAGCAAAAAAAATAGATATTTTATATTTTATTATTTTATAAGTTACTGATATATGGCAAATAAATTGTAAAATATCATTTTTTAACTATCCCCAACTAACTCTTGCGATATATTTGCGGAAGTCGCCTGTGATATGCTTTTCATATTACTCTCAGTTGTTTCCTCTTCGAGATAGAAAACTTTTCAGGCGACAAGATCTGCTGATAAGATATGGACTTTCTGTTATAATAACAAATGAAGTGAATCCTCTTTATAGAAAACTAAAAACTTTCACCGTTGACACAATTTATGCAACAACGCACTTCTTAAGTTTTAATCATAGCTGTGGTTTGGTATTAGGAAAGGACAACGCCGATGTACCTGGAGACTTCAAGTGCAGACTAAACTTCGGTACACTGGCTATAATGAAATACCAGTAATTCATAAAGTTAAACAAACTTTGAGCTTATTTTAATTAAATGTAAGAGAAAAGGTAATGGTTCGAAATTAAAAGTTTGCAAAAACTTTGGGTCGTGTTCTTAAATCATTTATGTGGAAAATTTGAAAATTTTCTAAAAAAAATTGATTGTACCTATTAATATTTCGGAGTGTTTTAAGTAAAATCCGCTCGTAGTTTGGTTGAAAGCTGATGTGGTATTATAATTTAATATTGATTAATACTGGATGGCAATACATAGTTAATTAATGTAATTTGTTTGTGACATTGTAGTAATAATTTGTATTTGTCAGTCACGTGTAGTCAACTACTTCAAACTTGGATTGAATTGAAACATAATTATAAACTATCACTACAAAATTAAAAACTCTTATTCTAATTTAATCAGCAATGTGTCTCTTTTCAATTCATAAATATTTTGAATGCCAACTTTTAACATCTCTTGTATTTTCAATTATATGGATTATACCTCATTAAAATAATATTTGATCAGTCTTAAATCTAGGGCAAACTACTTCATTAATGTCAAATTATTTAAATTGTTTGTATGAAATGGTTGAAGTAGTCAATACTCCGGGAAATAAGTTCTAAAAATAATAAGACTCCCAAATCCAAAATCTTGCTTTGTTCAATAAATTCTTACGTTCATATTCTCATAAAACTTTGTACTAAATTTAGAATAATCCTGTCTAAAGGATTGTTTTCTAGTGTACGGACATAAACTTTGCACCTCCTCGTTATTCATTTCGTTTTTTTCTGATTATGTTAGTAGATAAACCCATAGGTTTTTGGATTACATGCTTTACAGTAAGTTATTTTAATGTATTATTTCCAAAATTTATCAAGGTTCAACATAGCAAAAATTTTATAAGGTTTAGAATAAAGTCTTCCACAAAGACAGCCTACCAAATATTAGCTTTAGACTGCAGACAAAATAGAACAAATTTTCTTTTACAATTTAAATTTCTGTCTAATTAAAAAGCGAAAAGTGGCCCAACAAAATATTAATTCAGATAAAGAAGTTGTTTTAATATAATTTCATATTGTACCATATAGGTATTTATATTATTTTTAATACCAATTTACACGGATAACAAAAATGTGAAATTCTTCTAATGACTGAAATTTTCACCAGTATTTTAGAATTTTTATATTATGTACTTTTAAGCAATAAAATTACATTTACAAAATAAAACAATACTAAAATTCCGTATTGTTTCGGAATTAGAGTTTGAAATACCAAAACTAAATAAAACGCTTCTTCAATTTTTAGAGTTTTTTGACTCTGCTTATTAATTACGAAAATTAAATTTGGGTTAACTTTGTATAAATAATAACTAATATTTTTTATCTTCGTCATTGTATTTCCATTATTTCAGCAGATTCATTAAATTTCATGTGATGAGACAAAATCGTGTTAACAATTCATGGTCACAGACCTCAGCTTTGTTTAAATTTGTTGTTTTGTTATACACCTGTAGTATCTCATTTTGTTCCTTTCATTGGAGAGTGTCACCCGTGACCCAGTCACTGATTTAAGCAAATGCATTTGTCAACTTATTTACTTTAAGCTAAATAAATTAGTTAAAAATGTAATATTGTTTATTTTTGCAATTGTACATGAAGTACATTGATTTTTAAAAATAATTGGCAAAATTATAAATAAAAAACAATAAAATAAAAAAGTTTTTAAGTCTTGATTCCATAATTATGTAATATTGTAATCTTTTGCGCAATTGAAAAACAAGACCTTGTAATTTCATCACAGCATTTTGATGCTCACGGAAGGTGGAGCTAAGAAATTCAGTGAAGTCCAAGATTTGAACTCAGAACTTCCGCTCTTTCACTCAATCAGCGATCACATCACGCCACGCCTGTAATACTTGCACATGTTTGAAATATAAATCTCTAAATGGGACTGCTTTAAGATATTGTACGTCTTTCTGATGATGACCAATACTTGATCATCAAATTTCAACAATTTATTGATTATCATCCACAAATTTTTGACAATGTTAGTTTTTTGTACAAAAATAATTTTAAAAACTTCATTATTTCAATTTTGAAAGAGCTAAAATAAAAATGCTGAATTTATTTATGTCAATTTTACTACCTTAGCAGGGAAAATTGAGAATAAAGTAGATCAAAGGATAAATCATAAATTAAATTATGATTTTTCTCATTTAAATCTAATTAATTTAAAAGATTTATTACATAAATAGCATATTCTGTTGCCATGTACTGTTTAGCTTTGAAACGTCAAAGCTATAGGAAAAGTATCTTAATTACTAATCACCTGGTTGTCCAAATTGGAGGCTACGTTGTGTTGCCAGGTTAGTTCCATCACGCGTCATCTTGTTTTAGTACAGAGCCTAGAATTATCTTATTATCCTTGGAAATATTGAGGGATCATCTGGAAACCGACATCAAAACTTTTAAGGAACTAGAAGTAAATTTGAGTTAATTAGTAATGAGAATAGTAATTAGCTTTATCAGATAGATAAAATATCAATAGAACGACAAGAATAAGTAAAATTTAGGTATTGGACAATGTCAAAAAATATTATGAATCAATTATTATATAACTAATATACGAGGGTAGATTGATAAGGTAGTTAGATGTTCTTTTAATTTTAAGAACAACTAGAAATACAATGATGCTAAATTTAGACTGAAAAACAATCTGTTTTACGAGGGTGAAAATTTTAGTTTTTTTTTCTACTAGTTTTTATTTTCTAGTTCTAGCGTGGGATCTGGACTCTATATATTTTTTAAAATTAAGCAAAAATACTCCTAAACAAAGTTTTTGCTAAACTAAACAAAAGCAATGATTATAAGAGCTATAAAGATGAATAACGCAATGTAAATTTATATGTATCAAAATAATTTAGGTTAAATTGGCAATTTAGGTAAAATTTAGGTTTGTAACTTTGCTTGAAGTGTGAGTTATCCTTGTTAGAAAGAAAGAAACGGAACGATACAAATACGATTTAATAATTTAGTTGTTTAGTAACATACACTGCGTGTACACTGTAAAAATTTGTAAAAAAAATGTCAAAATTTGTGACATATTAAAACCTATAGCTTTAAACATCTTTCTAGTTTTATTATAATCTTTGACAAAAGTACAAATTATTCGTTTTCGTCCTGTAGGTTTCATTTAAATTTTTTTTTAAAAAAAGGACCACTCTATAGTATCAATGTAGTGTCTTGAGCAAGTAAACACTGTGATGTTAATAATAAATATTTTTAATAACACCAAAAGAATTAATTAGATAAAACGTAAAACAAAAAATTTTGAAATTAAACTTTAAAATTTATTTAAACGATTGGAATAAAATTCAATACTTTCAAAATATTTAAAATAACTCCAAATTTAATTACTTTTTAGCGTATCTTCTTCGCAAATTAATTTTGTCAAGCAATAGAAATTTGATCACTTACCAATTAAAATCTAAAAGATAACCAAAGCTGAGATTTGGGTAGCAACAAATTTACCTTGATAACGAAGTAATCGACCTATTATTATCCATGATCGATATAAAAGCTATTTTACTTCAAGTTTCCATTTATTTTCGGATGTTTTTCTCAACTAACGAAGCAATTGAAAGTACGGTATTTCAAAAAAAAAAAAAATTAATTTAATAACTGCAACAGCAAGTTTACAGTTGTAAAAATATTTTTTTTAATAACATAAATTTACAATAAACGTGGAGATATCATGTTTAAGATGAAAAAGCGACTAATTCTAGCGTTGTCAAATTTTAGAGCAATTGCTAATCTGGAAGTGATTTATAAACGAATTACAAAACAAACAAATAATCGTAAAACAAATATTTTAATAATTATGTAACATTTGAAATAGCAGTTTTTCACTTAAAGCCTATCGTTCAACAATTTTCAATTAAGTGATACCTGTCATCACGTATCACATTGGTGTGCTAGACAGATTTTAGTCAAATTTAATAAATTTCAAATGTTTAGTGATTTTTCTTTATGATAGTTAAAATTTTAGTAAAAAAAGTTTATTTTGATGTTACTGATACGATAATTAAAATGTAATCACTGATGAACTGTACGGAATCAAGAGAAAACGTCAAAAATTGTTTCTGAACATGGCAAATCAATTGTAGCTAATTGTCAATACCTTTTCACGAGATTTGAAGTATCAGCCGACTGCAGGAGAGATCTGCAATTTAATCGTTAAATTATCCCTGTCAGTAACAGAATATTCATTCCATTTTTTAAAATAACTTGTTTGAATGTGTCAGTGATGAATTTTTTATAACTCCGAAGATTATTTAATAAAGTTTTTGTAAAACCATTTTAGGTAAAACGTAGGTAACAAAAGTTTGTTTTAAAAGTAATTAAATTTTTCAACAAATTTTCATTTGAAACCGCGAATTTGCTGAAACATAATGTGTTGAAATGAGAATTTAACCATTTTACCACTTTATTTGCATACATTAGAGTAAAATTTGATTATAGACGCACATGTATTTTAATTAACCTATCTTGTCTATAAGAGAGTTCGTTGCCCTTTTGTATGCAAACTTTCCCTTACATAATATACTTGGGGAAACTCCTATCATAATGGAAAAATATGCGATAAGTTGTTAAGAAAATTTAGCGTGCGTTCTCATGAAACGCTTTACCGATTAATTCTAAAATTTTTGATGTATGAAAACTGAAATATTTCTTCGAGTTCGTCTGCTTTTCACTTTCATAATAAATTCATTTAATGCATCGAGTATAAATAGACAGCCATTGTCTAGCGTTTTTCAGTAAATTTAAATTTGTAAAATTTTACTTTATCTGAAATTATTTTTTAATATTTCCATCAAAAGGGCAAACTAAAAAATTTAGACTAGTTCCATTCATGGAATGTTGAGTTTCTTCTTTGTAACTCAACCTATGATCAAAAGAATTAAAATTTATTTTAATGAAGTTTGAATTCTCGTGCATTAAACATTTTCCTTATTACATGTGATCTGCCGTGGGTAGGAGGAATTTTTTCTCATAATTGAATATGCGTAGGCAGGGAAAACCTACTGTTTAACTTGGATTCACAACTATCTGAGCTGTAACACACTTCAGACGGTTTGCCGTTGCCTTCCGTAGGTAGATGATCAGATAAATAAGCTCTTAATTCCCTCAGAGTCCCATTGGACCGACAGTCTTAAGTATTGTAAACACCATTTTATTTTGTGTTTGATTATTTCCGTAGTTTAGAAAATTTTCTCCTAAATTTTGAATAAAAAATTTTTGCTTGTGCCATTCCTCTTATTTATAATTATTTATACCTGTAATTTTTATGTCACTCTCCAGGAACAAAAGTAACGTATAAAACCACACATGAAATTAAAACTTTTTGCAGGCAACTGAATAATAAATTTAACTTTTCATAAAAGTTAATTTATAATTAAAAAAAAGTATATGACCTTATGAACTTAGTTTTTATTAAATTATACCACCAAACAGCAAAAGTATGAGTACGTAGGATCAACAGCAAGGGTAAATATTAACTGTTTTTCAGTATTTTTCAAATAATTTTTAGAATATTTAGCAAACGTGAGTTTCCATTAGTATGGTTTATCAATATTTAAACTAATATTTATTGGAAATAGCAAAGTGACGCCTAAACACAAAAATAATATTTATTCATTATTTCCACAGAAACTTCAAAATGAAATTTTTAATATTACTTTTTATCATCTGCAAGCTCGTAATCTTACTTTTACAAAAATTTGTCACCTCTAAAAATTGATTATATGTATTATATTTGAAATTAAATAAGATTATTTTGTTTATTTTTCTTTTGATTATAATTTTCTCATCTTGATCGTGGTCAAACTTTTAAGGTTTATTAAAAAACTTCTTAGTGAAAAATGAAAAGCTTATTTACAAGTTTTTAAATTATGTAGTACCTACCTATTTAGATCTAAAAATCTACTTTGATGTTATTTGTAAACCAAGATCAATTTTCAGGACATAAAGTAGCGGTTGCTAATTCAAAATTGGGGTAATTTACGTTGCATTTCCAAGTAGCTTCGCAGCTAAAAATAATAGCAATTCAATATAACCACGCAATTTCAAGAATAAGGGTGAACGCACACGGGTCACGATGAAAAAAGTTACCTGTGTGCGTTCGCCCTTAAAGATCACTATTAATGTCTGTAATTGAAGTGTAGATACATAATAAGGTATATTGTCATACCTATTTCAAATTTGATTATAAAAAGTTTTGTAACGTAAAGTAGATAAGGATTACTGAAGTTGAAGGTTTCATTAAGTTTAATTAAATTGTTCCCCAGTTAGAAAACCAACGTTTCCAAAAAATCAAAACAAGGACAAATACAAAAATATTTTTTTGTTATTCTGCTTTGGGCTTTATTATTCCTCTTGCCATTCGTCTTGAGTCATAAACCACGCCCATCGTGGTAAAAAGTAACCCATTATGTCCATGTGATATAAACTACTATTACATACGTTAGAACTAACCACAAAACAACAAATAATATCACTAATCTTCAGTTTTCTATTTTTTACATGGATTATAAATTCTCCTCTAACCTTCTCAAACCTAAATTAATCCAAATTAAAGAAAAAATGAACTTGTAACATAACACACAGCAGCCAGCAGTGGTGGAATGATGTGATCACTGGTTGTGTTACGGAGCGGAAATTCTGGGTTCTAATCAAGGACGGGCCAAACCAGACACAGAGTAACTGCGTGGACAAATAATAAAAAAGTGAATCTATTTCAGCAAAAAAAATAATTAGTTTAGAAAATTTTGAGTACCGCTGAAGGTGTAATCTTTGGTAATGGTTATGAAAATGAAAGAGCAAGATTCAAATTTACTTACCCGTTGGATTGCAGATTTATCGAATCTGGAGCCGAATTAAATGGTCTACATCAGCCATGGCGAACCTATGGCACGCGTGGCAGAGGTGGCACGTACGAAAATTTTAATGGCACGTTAACGACTTACAAATGATATCATTTTATACGCGATACAAATTAAGTAACGTGAAATAATATCAATAGTCGAATACATTCAGCTGTGTAAAATCGGCTAAGCAAAAGCAATAGGAAGCGAGAAAGTTCCCCTCCCCCCACGATAAAAGTTTATGACAAATGATCACTTAAAAAAAGTTCACTTCTTTAACGATAAAAGGCGCTACCGTCAAGATTTCTTGCTAATTCTCCAATAAGGAAGCGAGAAAGTTTGACGTTAGCGGCTTGAACGTTAAAAAAGTAAACTTCTTTTATTAAATTTTTTAATTCTAAAGGACGCTAATGTCAGCTTTCTTGCTCCCTTTGGTGGAAAGTAAGGCGATATCCAGTACTCTGATTTTAAAAATCTTTACTGGCCAGAATGATACAAAACGGTACAAAAAGCAATTAGAAAAATGGAATATCCCCCAGCCGTAAGTAAAAAAATGTTTTCTCAAGAATTATCATCATTTTTATTGTCTTCGACAATTTAGAAAATTCATCTCGTTAATTCCATGGGGGGAATATCCCCTTAGATCCCCCGGTTTCACGCTTGTTTCCTCCTATTCTGGAAAATCTAGCAAAGGCCTCCTATAATTTAAAATGACTGGCGTGAAACCGGGGGGTCTGGGGGGTATGGAATACCCCCCAGCTATAAATAAGAAAGAGATATTCACTAAAGAATTAAATTGGCTTCTTTATAAATTTTGAAACGTTACCTTGTTAGTTTCTTGTGCTGGGGGTACCCCCCGGTTTTACACCAATTTATTCATATTTTAGAATAGATTTGTTTTGGTTTAACCATCCTTTTAATATTGTATAAATAAAGAGTATTTAAAAAATTTTTTTGAACGGTGAGGTGGAGTAATGTATTCAAATTACACCGCTTACCATAAGTACTTGTTACGGCCCTGGGACGGTAGATTAAATACAATGTTTTTGAAAATCGTATTGTACGTTTTTAAACGATCAAAGTAGATTTTTTAAATTTGTAGTTTTCAGTTTTTTTTTGAAAATTTTTCAAAAATACAATTCTGCAATAAAATTTTTTTTTAATTCGTCTTCTATTTAAAAGTGTTCGGCACGGGAGCAACTCGATTAATACTGTTTGTAAATTTTTGGCACTCGTACATAAAAAGGTTCGCCACCGCTGGTCTAGATCTAGATTCAATAACGGGTTTTAAATTGGTTTTAAAATCAACTAGAAAAACCACAATAAATTTATAAGTGAAACTCTCGCTTTGAGCGAGCTAAGGACGAGAGACATCTGATGAGGATTTTTCTGACTACACTGGTCTGCAATGAAATCCTCTTTTAAAAATTTTTTTTATAAATATGACTATTCAAATGTTCTGAATCTATCCTCGTTAGCCGATTTTTTCCATCACGTCTAGATTTTTTGATATGATTTTTTTTTTAATTTCAAAAATTTGGGTTTTTTTATTTTTTTGCGCTTCAATGTTACAAACAGTGTATATGGGGCATTCCACACAAAATCGACCACTTTTGAACCCGACCCCTTTTGATTTTCCTGAAATTTTTACATATTATACTATCTCACCAAAAACAGTTCTGTGAGTTTTTTCAAAATTTTTTATTAAACCCAAAAAAAGTTACGAATTTTTAGAAAAACTGATGTAGTTTTTCTTCAAACCATCGTAACTATGTCAAAAATTGACTAATTGGAACGTTTTTTTTTTGTTTTTATTTGTCTTTAAACGTACTTTTCAGGAAAAAATACAAACACAATATTCAAACTTGGATTCTACAAAATTTTTCATTTTTTCGGAGAAAATCATTGAATTTTCAAATTTCGACACTTTTAATTTTTGATTTTTTTATTTCAAAAAGAACTTTGATTTATTCCGCGTATAACAACGCAAACCCCATAATGGGGCAACATTTCTCTCTATTTCTTTTGTTTAATTAAAAAATATTATTTGCGTAAAAATAAAACAAAATATTTTTTAATTAAACAAAAAAAATAGAAAGAAATGTCGGCCCATTATGGGGTTTGCGTTGTTCTACGAGAAATAAATCAAAGTTTTTTTTGAAATAAAATAATCAAAAATCAAAAGTGGAAAAATTTGAAAAATCAATGATTTTCTCCGAAAAAATAAAAAATTTTGTAGAATCCAAGTTTGAATATTTTTTTTGTATTTTTTTCTGAAAAGTACGTTTAAAGACGAACAAAACCAAAAAAAGAACGTTTTGATTACTCAATTTTTGAAAAAGTTATGATCGTTTGAAGAAGAAAAACATCAGTTTTTCTAAAAAATTTTAACTTTGTAAAAAATTTAAAAAAAAATTACACAACTGATTTTACATATTATACTATCCCATCAAAAACAGAACTGTTGTTGGTGAGATAGTATAATATGTAAAAATTTCAGAAAAATCAAAAGGAGTTGGGTTCAAAAGTTGTCGATTTGGTGTGGAATGCCCCATATACAAACAGTGTATTTACAAAATAAGTTTTAGCGAGTTGTAAGAGAAAGAAGGGAAGTGCCGAAGGAAATTTTTATGGTAGTAAATACGCGCATGCGCAGACTTTGCAACAGTTGAGTGAAAACTTATCTTTTAATTGTTTAAATTTTATATCAAATAGTTTGGTAAGTTTTGCATAAAGTTCATGTTCTCTAAATTGGTTTTGAGTATTTTATATGTAGTTTATGTATTTTTTTATGAGCTGAGCCAATAAATATAAAATAGATGTTTGAAAATTATTTTAAAATAAATTTTATGTAATTTTACTAACAATAATTAAATAAATATTATATTGGAAATCTACGTGTGGTACTTAATTGTATGTCAGATTCCGTGTTTAGAGCACAAAATATTATGAATTTATGGATGAAAACAAGAAGGAAAAAAAATAATTTTTGTTTTGCAGACCAGTGTTTACTGATAGCTATCAGTTTTATTAGTAAAATTCAGTAGCGCACAATAATATTGTTTTTTGGGTTTTATTATTAAATTGTTTAATTTTGTGAAATTTTTAAATTTACACATTAGCACTTCGGAAGTCTAAGGCGACACTAATTAGTTTTATTTTTGCTATTTATTAGAAAGTAGCGCTTTTACTCGTAATTGTTCAAACACATTTTTACAAGATGACTTTTTTGATACACAAAATTTTGTGTACGAGTAAAATTTTGATTGGATTATTTTCATTTGATATAAAATTTATTAGAGAAATTTAAATTATTGCTTTATTGAACATTTAATTGGTTTTCTTGAAAAGTTTCACAGTTGTAGTAAATAGCTTTTCGAACCACGACCCCTGGAAATGCTTTCTTAGGGTTTACCGTAGGAGCGAGCTGGTCGAGTAAGCAAACCAAGATTTCACGCAAAGTTCAAGAAAGAAAATTTTGAGATTAAAATTTAAATTTTATCTGGGATGACGAGTAATACAATTCAAAACAGAACTACAAGCTTTTCGGTGTTAAAAAATTAATTCTTTTTTTTTATCTTAGTTTAGACTTTGATATATTGGACAATTCAAATTATTAAATTAATTTACGTTTATTAACCAAAAATCAATAATATATTCAAAACATGGACGCTATAAATGAAATTAATAATAATTAGTAATTAAAAAGGATTCGTTCACATTCCATTACTTGGGGTTAACGATTGAAGGGCACGTGTGCTAGTAGAAAGTTTTCTTAAGTTTTTAAGAATTTATATTATGAGTTTCGAGTTTCTGTAATAATTATTAATTAAACCGTAGCTGCTTTGCGGCTTGCGAGAAAAGCTAGAAAACCCGAGGTTAGGGTAGGTATAATCACGGGACATCGGCGTAGGTGTCTCTCAAATTGTTTAAAGTTTCTGTTGTACTGAGATTATCGGAATTTATTATGTGCATTCCCATGAGTAATCAGAATTATAATAATCAAGAATTGGCCAATGAGTATTAATTTAATTAATGTCGTTACTGTAGCTTATCTATAGCGTTAAAGGAGTACAATAATCTTTTTTTTTAATTACTCGTATACGTATGTAATTGTAAAACTTAAAGTAGCTTTTATTTTGCTGCTTAATTGAACTAAAAGAACAGATTATTGAACTAAATCGTGTGACTCTCTAGATTTACCTCTTATTTTTGTTCAAAAGTTCGCAAATCCATTTTTATCGCAATTCCAAATATGGTATCGGTGTACCTTCAAGTTTTTTGGATTCCTTACTGCGAAGTTAAGCTGTACGAAGGATCATACGTTTATTTTTGTTTTCTATAAATTTTAAATTAAATCCAACATATTAAATCTAATTTTAATGATCTACAAGTAAATACCCAAAACCAAATAAATATTAAACCGGATGCCTGCCATATATCCTAAATTTCAAAAGTTTTTCTGCTGAGAATGATTTAAAGACACATTAGAAGTAATTTTAAATATTAAATAATTATAAAAGCACATAATATTTATTTATATGTATTTTCTAACTTATATGATATTTTAACCTTGACATAGAATTTTTAACTTACATTACTTTTAGCCAAAATAAACTAATATATTATACTGGGTTTAATTTGAAAATTTTCCGAAGATTTGATGAACTTCAGCTTATTTCTCTACTTTATGATTACCCAAACGTGTTCATCAAAATATTTATAAAAAATTACATATGCATTCGGATGTATTATTACGAAAACTTTAAACATTTAATTTGCACACCTACTCTTCCAATTTATATTTTAAGGATTATATTCTAAATAATTAATAGTTAGAAAAAATATTTAAAAATTGGTATCTTATAAAGGTGTATAAACAAACACCACCTTAAAATAATATTTATAATATTAGCGAGAATTTCTTCCATCTTAAAATCCAAAAAATGTAAGACTAGAAAAAATGTGACAAGTTGTTAAAAAACAGCACGTGAAAGCCTTACATAATAAAAATAATAAATTGTATTGACTATGCAGTCAAGCAAAATTATGTAACTTTCCCAGGTATGAAAGGAAAATTTAACAAGATAACATTTTAGAGTCGCTTACATAGGTAAGGCGTATTACGTTTCATTAAATTTGAATACCATATGAAAAATTTTTGTGATGTTTGAATTATATAACAATTTTATTCTTCCAATATATAATAAAATTCAGCTTAATTTAAAAATATCAGTTACGTCATCAAAACATTTGTTTGGTAAAATAATTGAATTTCAAAAGGATTTCTAAGGATTCATTTATTTAGATTTTAAAGTATTAATTAAATTATAATTAAGAAAGTAGAATATACAAAATATTAATTGGGTGCGTAGACAATTTCCATTTTTATAGCAATTTTAGAAGGTGAAATTTTTGCTTTTAAGATAGTCACATGTTTAAGAAGAAGTTTTTGCAAAAAGAGAAAAATTTAATAAGTTAATTTTTTGAACAATTATGTCGATACTAGCCCTAATTTTTCTCTAAAAATTTTCAAATTAAAAACAATTTTAAATTTCATTTGAATATAATAATAAATTTTAAAGATGATTAAATTGAAGCTAAAAAGATTTTCTATTTATTAATTCATCATAATCCTTTGAATAAATTTCAAAATCATTTAAATATTTACAAATAATAAATACGAGTACGTCTGGCAGGAAAATCATTTATTCATTACTTTTTTAAAATTTTGGTTTGTTGACCTTTTACTTTGCTATTAAATTTATTGAAGTCAGTAATTAGTTGTAGTACTCGCAACTCGACAGATGACGTACTCATTTTATTGACATCTTATCAAGTAAACCATCAATATTTTCTCGAGTCGATAACCGAAATAAGAATGGTTTATGTAGGTTTTCCTTAGAAGTTTCTCGAAGTAATTAAGGAAAAAAATTAAATTGGTAACTAAATTATTTTGATAGGTTAATTTTGTCATAGTCGTTATCGATGACGTCAATTTATTAAAAAGGTCAACATAAAAAATTTTATTAAAATTTCAAACTTTTGAGAAAGTATTCGAACTTGACAACAATTTTTAGGCTGGTTATTAAAGATTTATTAAATATTCGAGAAGTTTGTTCAAATTAACAAAATTATCTTCTGAATTATGCGATTGCAAATGTTTGGCTTATTGCTTCTGTTTTAAAATAAATAAAATTTATTTAATTTAAAATAATATATTTTTTTAAGACTTAAATTTGCAGTATATTCAGAATGTAAACCTCAAAATTCATAAATATGTAGCATGAAGTCAAAATATAGTTTTCTATTTATTATTTGCAATGAATTCTTGTAGCTTAAAAAAGATAAACTTGACACGAAAGTAAATTCAAATTAAACCAAATTTGATATAAAACAACATCTTGATCTATTTATTTCTCGAAAGAAAGATTGGAGCAAATTAAGATTGACTTATAACAAAATCATGATTAATTTTCTATGTTGATTGAACGTAACCTCAATTTATGATGTATGTCAAAAAATAGAACAACCAAGTTCACATCAAGCAAGTACTATATCAAAATAGGATTAATACATAAAATAATGTAAAAATATTAATATTAGTTATTTGTCCGCTGTTATCTAATCCAATAATATTAAGTTAATTGTTCGGCCTTCTGCCTCAAATAGAACGCATAAAGGCCATAATTATATTGTCTTATTCACAATCGATTTCTTTCCAATTCATTATTTTGAAATCAAACATGAGCCAATAACAAATGCGTACTACTGTTCTTTTCGATAAAATTTTTATGAGATAAACCGTCAGCAGCAAAGACATCCTGAGTTTGTTGTGACGTTTCACACTTCGATGCAATTTCCATGAAAGAATAATTTTTCTGTACCTTTTATCGAAAAAATATAAACAGCTACGTTTACCCTTTTTCAATTTCTTGTATTTCAGTTAATTTTGCTGCGAAGTAAAATAAACAAATTTTATTAAATTTGAGTAATTTTAACCACCACTTTTTTGGTTTCCGTTTTTATAACAATGTAATAAATTATTTATTTTAACGTGCGACTTTTGATTCACATTCATTGCAAACAATTGATATTAAACGAATAAAACTTTTATAAAAGATTATTATTACGTAGTTAAAATATAAAATTCAAGTTTAAAGACCTTTTATTTTGTAAACAAAAAGCACGCAGGATAAAAAATTCAATAACTTAATTTTTCTTTTAGGGTTTCGTTTTGAAAATATATTCATTTTGTACTTTAAGCTCGTTGACTTACGTTATTACTTTTAAAAGTAATTTTTTAGGTAGTTGCAGAGAAATGAGAGAACGCCAGAGTTTCAAAGAAAAAGAAGCAGGAGTTGGGTAGTCGCTTATCTACGTTTTTGAAAAATGTCGCTTATAAGCTAGCTAGGTCTTGCCTGCAGATGACCTCAGTTAACATTATGAATGACAAATATTTACTTCTCTGATCCAGAATTTACAGTGTAGAAATCGTAAATTTTCGTGATTTTCGTAGAATCCATATAACTTTAAATGTCTGTTTTTGTAATATTCATTAAAATAACTTTGTAATGTTTTAAAATTGGTGCTTAAAAAATAATTCAAACATGTTTAAGCAGAAATCTTATTATCCAGATTACCTCAGTGTACAAGTTTCGTTCATCTGTTAGAAAATTAAACAATGACTAGTAAGCAATTGTAGCTCATAATTCTGTAGCATTCCAAATGTCAGTTACCTGCTCATCTTTAATTGTTTAATAATTCCAATTATTAGAAATTACTTTAATAATGTAGTTTATAAGTATACTTGCATTTAGTCTGGAAATTACGCATAATGCAACCGCAATTTTTCCATTGGATAAGTTAATCTGTCAAACTACAAAGAATTTAATCTTTGAGGTTTTGTCAAAAAAAAACAATTTTGTTGAAACACAATCTGTCCATTTTTAATTTTTTTTTTATAAAAGTTTATAAATGTGTGTTAGCGTGAGCCAAAATATTTGCAATAAATGAAGCTAAAATAATATTCTTCTCGATTTTCTATATTTAGGTTCTTCTACTGTCTTCACACACCTATGATAAACTGTGTTTTGATATAGTAATACTGTTATAGTTGATTACCAACCTAATAATACCAAATTAGGTTGGTATTACTTACTCAACGCATTTATTTAAAATTATTAGTCAGGGCAGAGTATTTCATTAACGTCATATACAGGTCCGGGTTCAGGTTTAGTAATCCTCACTTATTCTAACACGGCCTTCCTGCAATTGTCGCGTCCCCGTGACATTTTTTTTTTTTTTTTTTTTTGAATTTTGAATAACGCCATAAATAACTCGGCCGCAACGCCTTAAATAATTCGGCCGCAACGCCTTAAATAACTCGGCCGCAACGCCTTAAATAATTCGGCCGCAACGCCTTAAATAACTCGGCCGCAACGCCTTAAATAACTCGGCCGCAACGCCTTAAATAACTCGGCCGCAACGCCTTAAATAACTCGGCCGCAACGCCTTAAATAATTCGGCCGCAACGCCTTAAATAACTCGGCCGCAACGCCTTAAATAATTCGGCCGCAACGCCTTAAATAATTCGGCCGCAACGCCTTAAATAACTCGGCCGCAACGCCTTAAATAATTCGGCCGCAACGCCTTAAATAACTCGGCCGCAACGCCTTAAATAACTCGGCCGCAACGCCTTAAATAATTCGGCCGCAACGCCTTAAATAACTCGGCCGCAACGCCTTAAATAATTCGGCCGCAACGCCTTAAATAATTCGGCCGCAACGCCTTAAATAACTCGGCCGCAACGCCTTAAATAACTCGGCCGCAACGCCTTAAATAACTTGGTTCTACCGTCCGTAATAGTTATTTATGCACCAAGTCCTGAAAGTGCATCTTCTTGGCATGAGCGCGGAAAATTATAGACTGAGGCGCAGACGAAGTCTATAACCACGCAAATGCCAAAAAGGCACCTTAAGGATAAAGCGCATAAACTATTTTATGTGTAATTGGAATGAAATGCACATTTTCTGCAAAAAAATGTACGATAATAATTTAACGAAATACGTATGTTGCTAAGCAATAAAATATTTAAAATTCACAAAATACGTCAAAAATATATGTCAAAGTGTACATTTTAGTAGGATTGCACATAAAACAATTGAGGTTTTGACATTTCTGTACTATAAAGTAAAATTTTACGTTTCTGTACTGTAAACAGCTACTTTCAGTATTGTTTTGTATATGTGAAAATGTACATTATAGTATAAATGTACTTACCAAAGAAAAGCAATGAATCAAATTGCTTCACTAGTCATATTTTCCTCAAAATTGTCTGTTAAACCAGCCTCTCAACTGTTCATAAGTAGCCTCTTTCACTAGTTTCTCCAACCTCCAAATACGCAACGTTCGTTAGCCAGCATTTCTATAATTTTGCTTAGTCCCAAAAACTTCCCGCTTAGCTTTCCAAATCTTACTGTTGCCAAATCCTATTTCCACTTGCGCGATTCTTCCCTCAGAACATAAATGCATCCGACGTATATCAAGTTGCCAAACTTTTACCTTCATTAAGTACTGCTTCAATTCCGGTCAATATTGCAAACCATTCAATCTCCTTTCTGTTGTTCAACGCACTTTTCACTAGATCAGACAAGACTTTTATCACTGATTTTACCTGTCCGCCACCTCTGGGCACTCCCACATTTTTAAGGTGCAATTCAACATCTTCTCGTTTAAAACAATTAACGAATTCCGATGAAGTGAAAATTTCCGCTTTATCAGTCATGACTGCCCCTGGATGCCAGCTCGTTTAAACAAAAAACCCAAAGTAACCATAGACTGTTTAGAAGTTTTGTTCTCTACGAGAGCAAATATACGGATACTTCAAAAATGCGCCAATCACAACCAAGATTACGGTGCATTCACCAATATACAAAAATCATCCAACGCTCGGGACTCCACCTTTCCACTCTTCGTCCATTCCTGACAACACACTTATATCACTATCCAGTACATATCAAATTCGGGGTCTCATCATTGAGAACTACGCCAAGTTCAATCCATAATTTCCCATGACAACGCACAATCCGGGACGCCGAATCGTCTTCCAACCAATCAATCTACGTCAGGGGTTCCCAACCTTTTTGCACCTGCGTACCACCTGGGAAAAATTTTTTAAAAACTGGAGCTAGAATAGCGAGTTTTTAACGATATTTTAAAGATTAAAATTTAAAATATCAACATTAGGAGTAATGGAACTTATCTTCACTCTTGCACACATCACTTACGCGTACCACCTGAAACGTTCCCGCGTACCACCAGGGGTACGCGTACCACCGGTTGGGAGCCCATGATTTACGCCATCTACGCCAGGAATACAACTACTGTCTATCGACTTCTCTTCCAGGAGCTTGCAAGGCGGTAGACTCAAAGCCAATTTTGCAATCCTCAGCTACAAGTTGAATTTCTTTACTATTATAACACTTCTTTTGCTTCTTAATTTAGATTTCTTTCATTGCATGCTTCGGGTTTTCTGAATATTTACAGTCTTTCTTTGAATGACCTATTTTTTTTTTACAGTTGAAACATTTTTTTGATAATTTCCGTTTTTCTCATACGATTGCATAGTATCTAGCTTGAGTTGTTTTGGTACTCTTCGATGATCATCTTTGATTTCGCTATCATATTGTCGAAGTAAAGCTTTAAGATCTTGTTGATTCTTTGGTACATTTATTCGTATTCTTTGTCGAATAATATCGTTATTCATTCCACCAATGGAACGTATTACTTTCTGCCATTCCAGTTGAGGTTGGTACTACGTATTTTCTCTATTCCGTATTCACATAAACTAACAAGGTTTAAACTTTCTATATTAGCTGCCTTGTTTAGCTTCGTGTGCCATGTTTCTTGTTTGGGGAACGTTATTCAAAAGTCATACACAAATTATTCCAACTCCTATCAAATGGTTTCCATCCATCGAAAAACTTTATTTTTCATTTTCTCGTAGAGCGTCTCACTCTTTCAATATCATAATAAAATCGGATATTTTAGTTCGTTTCTTTAAATCGTTTATTTGTTCAATCCATTATTCATCAATCAAAAATTTGCTATTAACGGCATCGTGCGTTTGTCCATCGGATATCCGTCCGGATTTTGAATTGCATTTTGGGAATCTTCTGTATTTTGATTCATTTTAAACCAAACGAGAGAAAAAATAAAACACAAAACCAACAAAAACAAAAAAAAACACGACAAAAAAAAACTTATCCGTTTGCAGTTAAACGTTGGTTCGAATCCCACTTCTGATGTTAGCGTGAGCCAAAATATTTGCAATAAATGAAGCTAAAATAATATTCTTCTCGATTTTCTATATTTAGGTTCTTCTACTGTCTTCACACACCTATGATAAACTGTGTTTTGATATAGTAATACTGTTATAGTTGATTACCAACCTAATAATACCAAATTAGGTTGGTATTACTTACTCAACGCATTTATTTAAAATTATTAGTCAGGGCAGAGTATTTCATTAACGTCATATACAGGTCCGGGTTCAGGTTTAGTAATCCTCACTTATTCTAACATGTGCATTTCAAATTAATACACAATTTGTTTTTGCTCTTTACTGATGCGTTTGTTGCTTTGCTTTTGAAAAATTGTCGACAATCTGAATGCACTTGGGATATTGCATAATGATAATTTTTATTTGTAGCCATTTTTCTGCTTTTAGATGTTTTGGTCTCACATCTTGTTGAGTTAAGGAGCTTTTTTGTTTGAAGTTTAGAAATTTACTTCGTGGCAAGAGTTTTCCAGCAAATTAGCTAAATTTCTTGAGTTTGAGATTGTCAGCTAAGTTGCTTTTTATAGAAGATTTACAGATTTAAATTACCTTAAATACTGCAAATAGTCTAGTACATTTCAGTAACTTTAGCTTAAAAGCGTGATATTCAGGGTTATTAAGCAAAACATAATTAAAAAATTACATATGAAAAGTCGTACTCTAACACACTTGCGATGTTCCTGTAATACTAAACAAAAAACCACAACATTGTTAAGGCCGTGTGACACACATATTATTTTGTCGTTAAAATTCTGTTGAAATTTCATGATAAATTTTAGCACGTGTAAAACCTTAAAATTTCAATACAAATTTCATGACAAATTTCATGAGAATTTTATGCGAGACATGTTCTATTTTTTTTACCTGAATACTATTATTACCTGGTTAGGTAGTAGCACGTAGTAGGTACTATTATTACCAGAAAAGGTGAATACAGGGGATACTATGTTTGTATTGATAATATTATTTTGAAATGTTAATTGCGTGTCGCTGTTAAATATTTAGTTAAAAGAAGCTCACTTATTATTAATTATATAGCAATTAAAAAATAATAAAAAAAAATTAATATTTTAATTTAACAAATATTTATGGTTCAAAAAAATTTATGTGACAAGAAAAAGTAGGTTTTAGATAATAAGAATAAGTTTTTAATCCTTGCGATCCGTGGTGTTAGTTTCACAATATTTTTTCAAAAAACGTGCTACAATCAGTCAATTGTTAGGGCCAATTTCATGATCGCACTGATAAACAAAGATATAAGCAAAAATCACAGTATAACTGATGAATCCTGATTAAATTACAATTTACATTACAATAACACTTTGCAGACTTGGGGCCATTTTGCTATTGACAATTGACAGACATCATGCGCTTTTGCGTCAAATTTTACAAAGAAACCGAGTGTCATACAGAAAAATTTCTCATGAAATTTGTCATGAAATTTGTATTGAAATTTTAAGGTTTTACACGTGCTAAAATTTATCATGAAATTTCTCATGAAATTTCAACAGAATTTTAACGACAAAATAATATGAGTGTCACACGGCCTTTAGAGTGTTCAGACCGACTGGTATGCTATTAATGATTTTTTTTCTAAGTTTACGCTTTTGCGGATTAGCCTTTTTAAAGCAATTTTCAACATTTATATTTCCATAGCTCCGAAACTATTTATTATTTTAATGCTAATGGTGAAATGCTTATATTTTAACTACAAATTTGATTCTAATAATTCATTGTTTAAATAACACCGGCTTTCGAGTTATACAGTAAACACTGTACAAAAATGTAAAAAAATTTAAAGTTTTGCTTTGTTTATCTTTTAGAAAACCCTATTTCTTGCAAACATAAACATAAAAGCCCCATCCAGATAAAAAAAAATTAAATAAGCTACAAATTTATTTCAGTAAAAATTTTAGGAAAATCAATCCGGTCCACAAAAAAATTGAAGTATAAGAAAAATTAAGATTTAATTTTTTAGTTAAAACTTTATAGGCAAATACAAAGCAGAAATTAAAAAAAAATCGGTTATTCACGTGCTAAGGAGATGAAATCTAAGAGGTGCACAAGAATGACCAGAAAATTGAAAAAATAGGCCTTACCTTTACAACATCTTCAGCTACCTAAGGAACACAGTTACATATAATTGTGGAGGTAAAGGAAAAAAACAGGGTTCAGTATTGGGACCATTGCTGTGGAACATTTTTTATGGTAAGGTGCTCAGAGGGTCCTTCTCACCAAAAGGCAAGCACAGAAGCACATTTCGTAAAAAGAGAAAACAAAACGATCTTTGATATCTACGCGTAGATGATCTCCAAAAGGCAAAAGATGATCTCCAAAAGGCTGACGATATTTTCCAAAACGACGAAAGCAGTGTTTATTGGACCATAGGTAGAAGAAAGTGTAGCCTGCTGAGTTTCAAAGCGGTTTCCACAAAAATTGAACACATATGTATACCACACACATAGGTAGTCAGAGTACTAGAAGTCAATTTAAACAAAAACCTGTCCTTTTGGCGTCACGTTAATCTGGCAGTTCAATGTAACAACTACTGTCAGCAGGCTACTGCCTAGTGTGGTAGGACCATCAAAGGGCAAGCGAAAGATTCTGGCCACTGAAAAAGCGCTGAAAAGGTTACATATCAGCAGAAGTATGTACAAGTACAGAGAAAAATTGCTTTCTGTGTAGCCCAAAGATATATGTAGGTTGATCTCCACCGACCCTGTACTGGTGGTGGCTTTACAAGCGCCAATCGATTTGTTAGTCGTAGAAAGGAAAGCTGAATTTGAAGATTCTTTACGACAGGCGAAGTCATTGGAGATAATCTATCAAAAGGTGGTAGGATTGATGGCACACAAGCGAATTCTGCATATGGATGTTCCGATTGATACTCAATATATTAAAGTGATATATTGCCAATGAAGTGCTCGGAAACTAAAAAAATATGTCAAAACAAAAATAATAGACAAGAAGGAAGAAAACCAAAAACGAATGCAAAAGCGCCAAAATAAGTTGAATTTCTTGTGAAAAATATGATGTGTGGAACGGAATGCTAGAAAGGCAAATCTCGGCTCTCTGAGATTACTAGTGGTAGCAATTCACTTACTAACCATCGTTTACCATAATAATAATAATATTTATTAGTGTATTAAATACAATAATATTTTTGCACACGTCAATAAAACACTCCATCACAACAACAACCAAAATTACATCTAGTTATTTTTTACAAAATAAATGAATTCATCTGTAGAATAAAAACAGCCCTTCAGAAGTATCCTTCTGATTACACTGTCGAACTTGATTGGAGGCAGCTTTCTTACTTCTTCTGAAAGTGCATTAAAAAACTTAATTCCATGGAATTCCGTAGCTTCTCTGGAGCGAAGTAGCCGGTGAAATTCGGGAACCAATTCATTTCTTTCTGTCGTGTTATAATCATGTGTAAAAGAATTATAAGAGGCCTCGTTTTGTTTTATATATTTTAGCGCCTGAAGCACATAAAGATATGGCAGCGTCAGTATCTCTAACTCCGCGAATTTATCCCTGTAATCATCTTTAAAACCTAGACCAGAAATTATTCTAATAGCTTTTCTTTGAATTCTAAACAGTGTATAATGAGAGTGTGCCGAGTGACCCCATACTAAAATACTATAAGATAAAACCCCCTGAATTAACCCAAAGTATGCAACCCTTAAGACATTCAATGATACCATGTTCTTGAGCTGCCTTATGGCATATATATTTTTGGCTAATTTGCTACACAACTTCTCGATATGTGGCTGCCATGTCAGTCCCGAATCTAATATCATACTAAGGAACTCCACAGGTTCATTTTTTATGGGTATATCTCTAAGTGAAAATATCAATCTTTACTCTTTATTGGAATTAAAGCACAGTTTGTTTGTGTTAAACCATTCCCTTAAGTCATTTGACCTTGCAGATGCCACCTCATTCAGACTCTCCAAGCTATCTCCCTTCTCAAAAGTTGTTGTGTCATCCACAAATAGAATAACATTAGAGATCGTACGTCTTGGTAAATCGTTAATAAATACCAAGAATGGAATCGCTCCTAAGACCGACCCCTGAGGTACCCCCATGTCAAACATTCTTTCTTTCAGATAAGACTCCAATAGTGCAACAGCACCCTCATCGAATCCATACTCCGAACACTTACTGAGCAGTATGTCATGAGACACGCAGCCGAATGCCTTCGTCAGGTCGTAGAAGTGCGCATCTAAATATTCCTTATTTTCGAACGCTTTAGCTACTTCTCTACATAAATCACTAACCGCCATAGTAGTAGATCTCCCATTTCTGTAACCAAATTGACACTTACTAAACAGTTCGTTCTTTTCAAAGTAAAAAACCATTTGCGTCTTTAGAAGTCTCTCAAATACCTTGCTCAGTATAGGTACAATGGATATTGGTCTGTAGTTTGCAGGGTCTGACTTTACTCCCTTTTTGTAGATAGAAATCACCCTTGAAACCTTTAAAATGTCTGGAAATATTGACTTTTCAATACACAAATTCAACAGTTCAGTCAAAGGTATAATAATACAATCAATGACCGCTTTTAAAATTTTTGAAGTGAGATTATGTACATACATCTTTGCAATTACTGGTTTTCAATGACATAACCATTTCTCTAACCTCGACATGAGATACAAATCTGAACTTGAAGTTTGAGGTCACCCCACTTCCTGCCATGTAAAGCTTAGCATCCCTTCCTGTTTGAGGCAGACTTTCTGTAATCGACCTCGCAATTCCCGTGAAATGTGCATTAAAGACTTCCTGAGTGGGCATCCTTTCTACATCTACCTGCTTGTTTTTATTTCGGTTGATTAATTTCCAAGTCGCAGCTGAGCTATTGGCTGCTCCTTTGATAAAATTGTCACTCACCCCTTTTTTTGCTAAAGCTATTTTATGATAGTACAATTTTTTAAAACTGTTCAGTGATTCCCTTGTAACCAAATCCGTGAGAAAACGCAGTCTTGCTCTTAGTGCCTTTAGTTCATCATTAAACCACGCACTCTGTTTGCTTGCCCCATTAAACTTTTTTGTTTTCTCAACAAAGCATCTGGCTATCCCAGACTTTAATACATTATTGAAATTGACAAATTTATCATTGACTCCTATATCCCTGTCCCACACAAAGGACCAGTCGGTTTCCTGTAGATGTACCCACAACATATTTATACCTATTTCAGTTATTGGCGTATATTTAATAACATTATGGGTGTTCCGCTTGTTGTGAAATCTTGTGAATCTTTATTGTGAAACTTAAATAATCTGAAAACCCAAAATCTTCCACCCCTACTTGAATATTTACAACATTTGTAAAAACATTATCAAGGCACGAATCACTTCTGGTACATTGCAAGTTTCTCCTGGTCAAACCAAAGGAATTGAACAAATCAACTATCTCCTGCGCCTCAACCTCATCGGAATTAAAGTGAACATTAAAATCCCCCATTACTACGATGCCATGTCTTCCGTGCGTCAGCAAAATGCTTTCAATAATTCTCAAGAATAAGTACAAATCCCCTGAAGGCGATCTGTACACCACCACAAACTTGACGCCCTCAAAGATAAAACCACATACCTCACACGTCAATTCTTCACAGAAGTCCTCTAAATTTAGAGCATTTACATTATACTTTGCTCCAGCTAAAGCACAGACACCCCCATGTTTCTTAATTGATCTGCAAAACTGCGATATGAGATGGAAGTTTTTGAAATGAGCTGCCTCCAATGTAGCCCTGAACCACCAATATTCAACTAAAAATACAAAATTAAAATTTCTATCTACTAAAAAAGATTCAATTTGTAAAAGTTTATCAAGGCTTAGTCCCTGAATATTTGCATATAAAATTGTTATTTCTGCCTCCTTCCGCCCTGACTGAGTCGAAAATTTTCATAGGGACCTTCAGCTGCTGCACCCCTTTCCATGCCTTTTTTCCAAAAGTATCTTGCAAAATGTACACCTCTAGGCCAAAATCCACTATTGAACATTTGTTCCTTTAGGTCAAAGTCCAATAAGGGAAGGAGGGTGTTTTAGTGGGTAAAAATTATTACCTTAACTAAAATATGTTTAATTTAAATCACCAAATGGGTTCATTATGCAATGAAAGGTTAAAAAAATTTAAATAAATAAATCAAATTGTAGCTATTTTGAAGAAAATAGCAGACAAACTAATAATTTATTAATTTAGAATTTGTACTCACAACATTTATTATTTTAAGGCCTTTATACCATAACGTTATAATTTGTTTCATTATTTGCTACAATTTGAATTTTTCATCCCCTTATTTCAACATTATTAAAAGTGCCCTTTTTGAGATAATTATGAATACTTTATTGTTTATTATACTATCAAAATTGCCTTATTTAAATTTAATGCAAAAGATTAGTGCACATAGTGGAATTAATGCACTGTTTTGGTGGGGTAGTGCACACAATTTGGTGGACCCATAAAGTATTATCTTCCATGTGAGTTATACGTTAAAATTTTATATACCATGCGGATAACCTACAAAAAAATTTTGTCTCTACAATTTCTTAAAATAATGATCGACTTGATGATTATTCAATAAACTATCAGTTTTCGATCATTCTACAGTTGAAATACATAAGAATTTTTATATTCTACCCATAAAAACGTTCCATGCGACTCCACTTATAAATCGGAAGAAATCAGCCAATTTTTCAGTATTTTCAGTATTCCTAACGTTACAAAATTTGTACATGGACCTCGTATTTTCTTGCAACTGCGTATTAATTTATTTCCGATACGAGCGGATTGATTTGCACGTGAGTGTTGTTGGAACTCATTTCGGATTTAAATTTATACCTTGAACGTTCTATTGTGGGTCAAAGTTTCTAATTTTTGATGATTTCCCGTTAACATCAGTTTTATCAGAGGTAAATTCTCTTGGAAAAAAAATTCTCTGGGTAGCAAATTCTTTGAGTAGCAATTTCTCTGAATTGCAAATTCTTTTGGAAGAAAAATTCTTTTGATGACAAATTCTCTGATGCGACGTTTATAAATTGACATCTAAATTACTTGCGAGATGTCCTTGGAGGTGCGTGTGCAAATTACAAACAGGCGATGCTCTATGGTCATACATTTTTTTGATGAGTCGAGCATGATTGGTTCTCATATGAACGAATTTTATACTATCATGCTTTTTTTTGGAAGATTAGAAGAAGATTTGTATTTTATCACATCTTGAAGATTTTTATACTAGGTACATTGTAATTTTTACCATCACAATTTTTTGTAAACGCCACGCCAATAAAAGCTTTCTGAAACTGGGTGAGTTATTTAATAACTTTTATTATGAAAATTTCTAAGGTTTGTGATAAAATTTTATGGCATGTAGTCTGGAGTGGAATTGATTATGCTAAAGATTGCTCTAAAGACTACCTTTATTTTTCAAGCTATTTGAATCTGTACAACGACGCAAATTACTCCAGCATCACTTAAGAGTAATTTTTTTATTATGTGATTAAATTGTTATCGATTCTTGTGTGTTTGATTTCTAAATGTCATCAACTCGCGACCCTTCGCATACCGCTATTGCAGTAGCTGGCCGGATGCTTTTCCTTTTGGAGAAGATTAGTAATACGTTATAGGTTAACTCTAAAAACAATAATGAAGATCGCTGATTGACTTTCCAAAAAAACTCAAAAAAATCACTCGAAAAATCTCTCACAGAATCTACATTTAATTTTTATTTTTTCACAGAAAATTATTTGATGAAATAATTCAAAATTAATTTAAAATAGATGATAATTTTTTTAAATAAAATTTACTAGTTACCAAATACTAAAAAAGCACTGCTACTATTACGAGTATCATCAAAATAAATATGGTGAAGCACAATGTTTACAAATCACGACATGCCCAAACTCAAATTACTTGCATCACGTGTTTATCTCTATAAAAGTATTTACGACACTCGTAAGTTATCGTGTAAGACTAAAATGTCATTGTATATATTTTAAATTTTTAAAATAAAAAAAATTGTGACTACAGAGAAGAAAGACAATTTGTTAGTACTAATTATCAGAGAAAACTTTGAATTAAATTCAGCTTCACATTTAACTAGTCCGAAGGACGAGCAGCGTCATTTTAAAAAGTCACATCCAGGCAATCCATATAAACCGTTTGATTAAAACATTCAGTTACACCCGAAATATTACTAGTACTTACTTTATCTATTATATTTTTAGCTTTTAAAATATGTGAAAAATTTTATTATATAAATAATTTTAGAAAAACAAAATATTGGATTATCTAATTTATGGTATTATGAAGTTTCGCGTAGGCACATTTTCAAATTAGTTTCAATTTGACATGGGTACCTACCGACGCAAATTTAATGAAGTGATTAGTATATTCTCTGATAAATTTTATCTGCATAGTTACAGTACCTAACGAGAAATGCTTCCGGGTCCTAATTTCAATGCATAATTAACACGACCTAAGAATCGTCAAAATAGCTGTTGAAACTAAGGTTTCCACAACTTTCAAGTTTTGATTTTTTTTTGTAAAGATTTTATTGAAAATAGTTTTCTAAAATAAGATTATTAAATGCTATCTAATTTTTCCCTTTCAGAAAAATATAGTGAATGGCTAAATAAAGCTTAATTCTCGAATATTTTTAGTTCTAAAAATTAACGAAGCATTTTGAAAAGCAAAATTGTCTAACAAAAGCATCTGTACATTTAGGTCAAGATCAAGTCGATCGTTCTAATAGCTTTTCTTATAATAACAGCCCTACATGCACAATTATCAATAAATTCAGTCAGGGCTTTTGTTTTCCATCATAAAACAATTATTAATTAAAAATTAGCAAGCCCTTGTCATTTATAACAAAAATTATTATTTGGGTCTTTTATAAAGTTCTATGTTTAAGGCCAAGGTTGAACTCATTACTCCTACATTGTTGAATAAATTGACCGTTTTGGGTGTTGGATTATTAGTTTGAAAGCGTTTTTAAAACTAAATTAATTTAAAAAGGTTTTAGCAAAAATTTTACAATGTAAATTGAAAATTTAATAAAGAAAGTAGGCTATAAAAATAATTAAATTTAGGCAAGTTACTGGGTTACTAAGTCATTTTCTTTGTTAAACCGATTAGCATATGATGAAAAGTTAAGAAATTATTACCCAGGCGAGAAACTTTACTGAAAGCGTCTTTGGTAATTATATTTAATTATTCTTAACGGTGTTAATCTTACATTGTGCGGAAAATCCTAAATTTTAATAATTCACTGGGAATATGAACAGCCAACATAGTTTTTCAAAAACAAAGAAAACTTCTCTTAACTTGGTTTTTTTATACGCAAAATTTAAAGGTTAGGTATTTGGATGGATTCTAAATATGCAATAAAGCATTGATGATTTAATTATAATTAATTAGATTCTCGAACAAAGCCTAGCTACTAATTTTCTGAAATTCTGCAAAAACTTTTCAGTTCGATTTGTTACATCAGCGGTGATGTGCAGTGACCCGCTATTTACAACAGAAGAGTCAACATCAATTTTACTTTATTTATTTTAGCAATCATTGTATACTAAGTTACGTTTTTGTTATTTACTGTATACTTTTATGTTTTGCCTATTTTAAGAACATATTTAATTTTGTCCACAAAATCAAAAAATTACAAAATTTAGTTATGTTTTTAACTTTTATGGTTCCTGATTGTGTACCTTGTGGCTTTACGAGTTATTAAAAATACAAGAACTGTGTCAAAAAAATTAATGATTTAAACATTTTTTATATTATTTACCATTTCTGGGTTATTAGAGAAAAATTGGAATGAGTCATCCTCGAGCTTTCGTGGGTATGACTAACAGAAAACTATCACTCGACCACGGTTTTTCTTCACATTTTAATCTTCAGACGTCGTTCTTACCTACTATTAATTATCAAAGTAATTTGGCTTTTGGTTAAGCACAAATTATTTTAACTGTTTAATTATTTTCAGTTACCATAAAAAGTATTATTTGAAATATTAGACAAAAAAGATCAATAACTCTGTGTCTAGCTAAAAATAGGTACATATTAAAAATATTCTATAGAAGACACAATAATTATTTTATTTCATATTCATTGAACAGTTTTTCTAAATTTTTTACTTCTTCTTTTGTCCAAATTGAAACTTTAGTTTTATATTTGATATTATATTTCTTATTGCTCAAATATTTTTAAAGGCATCAATATCTATTTTAATGAGTAGTATAGTACTTGAATCGGTTCAGTGACTTATTTACAAGTTTCAGATTAGTCTGGTAATTTTCCCATGATAATAATTATGATGCTGACAAGTTCATGCATACAAAAAATGACAAAATCTGTGTCTATGGCATATTATATTTCTCTCTGCAGTTTTTATAATTAAAAAAATTTATTACGTAAATATTAAAATTTTAAGCCTCAACAAAATATGTGACAGTAGAGGTGAATGTTTAGTATTGATCTGAGATAGAAATTTTACTTTATTGTTTACTGTTCTAGTTGTAATTATATAACATTTTTACAAAATGATAAAACTTTATGCCAAATTCCTTTCAAAATTTTCGAAACCTTATCAAGATTTTGGAAAAAATATTTGCTGATATAGCAAATCTTGTATACCTGAAAACTCTCAATTTTGGTTATTAATAGTTATTGAGAGTTAGAGAAAATCGGTCAAGACTTAACTTGGCGGATTTTGAAGAATGAGACGCGTAAAAATGAATTAACGAGCATTTAGATTTTCATTTTTGTTTTGGCAGCTCCGTGTGTCAGTAGCCGAATAATACTAAAAATTACATTTCTGTTTCAAAAATACTGATATTTTTTCAATTTAAAAGCTGTAAAAGCGCATACTAAAAGGTAATAAAATTATAATATTGCAATTTTTTTTTAATTTTTAAATAATGTAATATTTTAACTTTGAGTTAATTTTTAAATTATTCTGTAATTTATTTTTACGTTAGGTTAATCGTACCCTGTTTGACATTTGTAACAATTCCGTACAAAATGTTGTAAAATAATCCATTTATATTTTCTCTTACGCAATTGTGGTTTTCAAATGACTGCTGTCATAATCACCAAGTTTGTTTTTATTGATGTATTTTCAATTAACCTTTACTAAATCTAGGGATGGCAATTCAGGGCCAAAATTATAATCCTTAGATTTGTTGAAAATACAAGAACGTCATTAATACAAAATATTTCATGTATGTACATTGGTAACCAAAGCAAAAAAAATTATTGAAAGATAAAGAAAAATTAATAACATTAAATATTATTTAAGAAAAAAATTCGAAAAAATGATTAGTGGGTTGAGTTGAAAACATATGTATTTTTGTGTAAATAAATGATTTCAGTTACACAGAAGATTCTTTTCGAGATGGTGAAAATAAAATAAACTTTTTCTAGATGTTTTTATTGTTTAAATAATAGAATTTCGGAATGTAGTCCGCATTATACTTTCCAATATTTTAAATTTATATTTTAGCATTTCCACTTATGGTATGTTCCTAAAAATGAGAAAAACAAAAAACCGCACCTCAATCGAAATTTTTTTCAACCTTAAAATAAAATTATTATTTCCTTGTAGGTATAAGCTTTTAGCCTATCTTATTAACTCTTACGGTTAATAAAAAAATTTGGCAAAAATAAAATTGTGAATTTACTAAAAAACAATTGTGAAAAATACTAATTTAAGCAGTGAGTAAATAAACCTGGTCGTGGAAAGGTGAAGGTCTGGGGGTTCCTTTTTCTAGAATGAGTAAGATCATTACATTAATTAGGATGCTTTGTTTTTAAAAATCTTTTTGAACGTAAATAAATTTCTTTATCTGAAACGAAAACTATGAAAAATCACCGAACATTTTGTGCAGTAAGGATATTTACTATTTACATTAAAAATAACTTAATTGGCTATATTGCTACAATAACAATAATATCAACTTCAGAAGATTTTAAATAGATTGCATCTTTAATTCAAGGATACATTAATGGAAATATTAAATGGAAAATTAAATATGTTTATTTTGTTTTAATGCAATTTTAAGATACTTTTTATTAGCGTATAGATCAATTACCCATTTCAAAGGTTAACCAGCATTTGCTTTATTTACATATTTTAATTTAAGTGCACCGTGTAAATTAAATAATAGAATTATTGTTTATTTAGTATTAGTTTTCTTAAAACTAATAACGACAACTAAATTTAATTAAAAATTCATAATCAATTGATTTATAATTAATATAGTCTAACAACACCATATCAAGCCACGGCCGTGAAGTGATGTGACCGCTGATTGAGTACAGAGCGGAAATTCTGGGTTCAAATCACGGACTATACAGAATTTCTTAGCTTGGCCTTCCAGTGGGCATTCACATGCTATGGTGAAATCGATATTGATTTATCTCAACTATAATATTCTACTTAGGATGTGAATTTCTCCAACTATTCCTTTTACAATTTATCATACATTTTTAAATTATACAACAAAACAACTTAAAATCCGTGAGCATTTTATCGATATAAACACGCGATCAAGTGACGACTCTTCGAATGCTGCAACCGGGACACATCTAAGGGCGATTAATTGAATACTGCAACACGAGATAAATCCGCTAATACCATGAAGATCAATACAAAATTTTAAATTTAGAAGCGATCGGGATTCAAACCTATGCATTTAGATGAATCAAATTGACTAATTTAATTACATTCTTGGGAGTTTCCGCGCTCAATTATTATTTAATATTATTATCAGGTATCCATTCCATTTGGAATATGTCTACTTCCTTGGAAGTCTTTACGATTCATTTACCGAGGTGAATCACTCCTTGTTTTCTCTTCTTTGATCGATCGATTTCATCGACTTTAGATCGATTTCACCGTAGCGTGTGGATGCCCACTGGAAGGCCGAGCTAACAAATTTTGTTTAATGCGTGATTTGAACCCAGAATTTCCGCTCTGTACTCAACCAACGGTCACATCACTCCAAGGCTGTGGCTAATTAGCCGCATTAAATACCAAACTCTACCAATTGGAAAATACAGCCACGATCTATGAGATTAAGCATACAAACCGATAATGAAGACGACCACGTCGGTAGTACCACTTTCAATACTTCCATAGAAGTTAGCGACCTCGAACCTGTTGAAAAGAGTATATCACGCATTCAAAAAGTTACACATGTTGCCAAGCACCTAAACATGACTTTTTGCCATCACCCAGTTAACCTCTACAACCCCCATCACCACACAAGGAGAAAAGAAATTAAAACAACTAATGACATTAAGAAAGATCTGCTAATCTGTAATATATTGGACGTCCAAATATAAATAAAATAACGATATTAAAATAACTTAACTTTAATCATTAGTATAATATAAAAGCTGACGCCATGTCATACAAAATTGATAATTCTTCTTCCTTTTATAATCATTAATACCAACATAACATTACACTATAAATTATATACAGTACATATCAATATAATATATACAATATATTACAATACTCCTCCCTTTAGAAGGATTTGCAATCTACAATTTTTTATACAATAGTTTACAAAAATGTATGTTATTTTACAATAAATAATTATGAAATCATTCATACCCTAATCTGTCGGGCTTAACAATATTTCGCCTTGGCCTATGTTTTGCTATTGAATAAGGGCTCACAGGCTTCTCCGACTTTGGTACTACCTCCTTGGTACTATCTGACAAATTAATCTTACATTTTTTTTCAACCTCAATATTATTACCACTATCAATAAAGTTATCTTTGAAATCACCGTAAATTACTTTCTGTTTATTATTACTATTTGACTCGTCTTTAATGTCAGAACCTGCAGTCAATATTTGATCTACGTGTCTTTTCCATATAAGATCTAATGATGGAA
Organism: Rhagonycha fulva; assembly: GCA_905340355.1. Classification (NCBI taxonomy): domain Eukaryota; kingdom Metazoa; phylum Arthropoda; class Insecta; order Coleoptera; family Cantharidae; genus Rhagonycha; species Rhagonycha fulva. The sequence continues at coordinate 12,491,260 of HG996555.1, forward strand.
TATAGCAACTATAAATTTTATCACCCAAAATACTAGTGATCTTCCCACGAATCCAAGGTCTACCAGCAGAACGGTAATCTTTAACGTAAACATTCTGCCCTAATTCAAAAATAACTTGTCTTTTCCCTTTAACATTTTCGACCTGTCTTTCCCTATTGTTTTTATCACCCGTGGGAAAAAGTCTAGCAAACTTATCCTGTAGTTCACGACCAAACATTAATTTAGCAGGAGTTTCTTGTGTGGTACTATGCGGTGTTGTCCTATAACTAAATAAATACCTATTAACTATAGTTCGGTATGAATCATGTAAATTGTTCGTATCTGATAACGCTTTCTTCAATCCTAATTTAAAACTTTTTACAGCATTTTCCGCTGCTCCATTAGATGCTGCATGATACGGTGGACTCGTTTTATGCTTAATGCCGTTTCTATTACAAAAATTCTTAAATATTTCTGATGTAAACGCGCTACCGTTGTCACTCACTAATACTGTAGGCAAACCAAAACGAGCAAAAATTTCTCTTAAAATTTCTACTGTTTCGCGACTATTAGCGTTTTTTACTTCAAAAACTTCTGGCCACTTAGTAAATGCATCAGTCACTATCAAATACATTCTATTTTTGAATGGTCCTAAGAAATCTATGTGTATCCTTTCAAAAGGTTTCGTAGTAGTGCTCCACTGTTTTAACGGCGTTTTATTTGGTAACGGCCTATTTTCTAAACAAATTGAACATGATCTACTTATATCTTCTATGTCCTTATCTAAATTTGGCCACCAAAAATATTGTCTAGCTTTTGCTTTCATCTTGGATGAACCAAGATGCATGGAATGCAATTCCTTTAAAATTTGTGGTCTCACCTTTGTAGGAATTACTACCCTATAACCCCACATCAAAATTCCTTGTTGGACTGATAACTCATGACGTCTGATATAAAATTTATTATCAGTTTCATTAATATTACTTTTCCAACCATTATTAACGTAAAAAATAATCTTTGAAATTTCAGTATCTCTTCTTGACTCAAATTGTAATTGTTTACAATTTATTGGAAAATTAACTTGAACAAAGTTTAAATAATTGTACTCAATTTCACTACTAAAATTATCTTTAACTTGTAACGGCAAACGTGATAATGCATCTGCACTTACATTTTCAGTTCCTTTAATAAATTTAATACTAAATTGAAAACTACTCAAATAAAGACACCATCTTTGTAATCTACTCGTAGCCATTGATGGCATTCTCTTTTTATTTCCAAAAATTGCTAATAACGGTTTGTGATCTGTCAATAATTCAAAATGTCTACTCATTAAATATTGTGAAAATTTCTTTACGCCATAATAAATAGCTAATGCCTCCTTATCTATCATGGAATAATTCTGTTCAGTTTTATTCAAAACTCTAGATACAAAAGCAATTGGTCTTTCATCACCATTAGGAAAAATATGACTAATCACCGATCCTATTCCTTTACTAGAAGAATCACATTTTACCCTTACCGGTAAATTTTGATCAAAATGACATAATACTGCATCAGAAGCTACTGCTTCTTTAGCCATTTTAAATGAATTTTCGCATTCTTTCGTCCAATTAAAATCGGTATCTTTTTTTAACAATGCATAAATAGGTTGCATAATACTTGCCAAATTTTTAATAAATTTACCATAATAATTGATCATTCCCGCAAAACTTTTAATCTCTGAAATATTTGACGGGCGTGGTACTTCTAAAATTGCTTTAACTTTTTCTTTATCTTTTTTAATACCTTCCGCATTAATAATAAAACCTAAGTAACTAATATCTTTCTTAAAGAATTCGCATTTACGTTTACTCAGAGTAAAACCAGCATTTTGTAACTTACTAAATACCAGCCTTAATCGTCGTAAATGTTCATCGTCATTTTTACCTGTAATCAAAATATCATCTAAATATGAAACTACACCCTCTACACCTTGTATGGTTTTTTCTATAATTTTCTGAAACAATGCACAAGCCGGTTTTGTTCCAAAAGGAAGACGCTTTACGGCATAAATTCCTTTATGAGTGCTCCATGCTAATAATTTGCTTGTCTCTTCATCTAATTGTAATTGATTATAAGCTTGACTTAAATCTAATCTAGTGAACAACTGACCACCTTGTAGTGCCACTAATAATTCCTCTACCCTTGGAATTGGGTATTGAATATCTTTTAAAAATTTGTTGACTGTAACCCTATAATCAGCGCAAATACGTAAATTACCATCTTTTTTCAAAATAGGTACTAACGGTTTAATTATCGTACCATCATAACAATATAATTGTACCTTACAACTATCTAATTTAAATTTATGAAATAATTTTTTATATGTCAACATTGAAATAACAGACAATCCAGATCCTGTATCTACCTCCATCCTTAAATTGATATCATTGACTTTAACCAATGCTTTTATTGGTTCTAATTTAAAAACATTATCTTTATGAATTAAATTGTAAAAATCTGCTTCAGTAGATACAGAACTGTTTTCTGTGGTATCATTATTACTATCAGCCAAATAATTTTGTTTCAACTTACAAACTTTTGCCAAATGTCCTATCTTTTTGCACACCTTGCAGCGATACGATTTATATTTACACATTGAAAATTTGTGATCACCTTCTCCACAATGGAAACATAACGGTTTTTCTTGATATTTTAGTTGGCCATCCAATTTTACCATTTTTCCAGTTTTCTTTACCATCTTTCCATTCTTCTTTGTCAAATCAGCCTTGTCCATCAATTTCCTCCTTGGATTTATTGATATTTTATTGATTTCCTCAACTGTTGTTACAATATTAGCTTCTTTATTTAATGCAATTTTAAGTAATTCTGCTGTTGTTAATTCATGGCTCTCTTCACAGATTCTATCCAATACTGGACCTTTCTTTAACCCAGTTATAAAAATTAACGCCATTATAAAATTTAAATTATTTCCAAATTCGCAATATGAAGCTTCGCTTTTCAATCTTAAAAACCAATCACTAATGGACTCTCCTGTTTGTTGTTTCATTTCTACAAATGCAATCCTTTTTCGATTAATTGGTACGCTTTTAGTGAAATGTCCATCCAACAACCTTGATAATTCTTCATAAGTTTTTGTAGACGGTAAATCCGGAAAACATAGGTCTCTCAATATCACATAAGCTGTGGGACCCATTAATGTAATTAAAGTTGGTACCTTTTTTTCAATCGTAATATTATTGACTAAAAAATATTGTTCGAGCCGTTCTTTGTAAGATTTCCAATCGTCCTTAACCTGAAACTGTTCCATAGCTCCAATTACACCAACATAACTCACAGTAGTTGCTTCTGCCATTCTGAACCGATCTTAACATGGACTCTTCTAACCGTTTTAAAATTTATTAATCGTTTTAATCCTCGTCGCCAATTGTAATATATTGGACGTCCAAATATAAATAAAATAACGATATTAAAATAACTTAACTTTAATCATTAGTATAATATAAAAGCTGACGCCATGTCATACAAAATTGATAATTCTTCTTCCTTTTATAATCATTAATACTAACATAACATTACACTATAAATTATATACAGTACATATCAATATAATATATACAATATATTACATAATCCAATTTCTCCAGAACTCTTCAGTTTGTTTAATGCGCCGCAGCATTGATCACCGCTCCATGCCACTTCTCAACCACGTCGCGACTCCAGAACATCTTCACACTAAACAAAATTTGCTTTTGTGCAAATCAGCTACGCAATGTTTTAAATTTCAAAGATTCTTACATCTCCATCATAACTGCAAGTGGCTTAAATGTACCAGCCTGACCATTGCATCAACCGGAAAAATAAAATACCTCTTGTAGGAACCCCAACTTCAAAACCACGTTAAAAACTTTTCGCAATGCGAAGGGTATTGAGGAAGTAATCTTGAAGTCACGTGGCAGCATGAGCTACCTGCACTAGACCTGTAGCACCTTGTACATATAATAAGAACAAATGAATTTGCAAGAATAGATTGAAAATTGTAAGTTTTACAAATTAATCTAGAACAATGGGTGCAACGTACTATGTGTGCTGACTCAAACTTTTGATATTGGGAGAGCACGAGGCGCTAATTAAGGAAAATAGTAAAAAAGAAAGCAAGACAACAACGTCGACAGTTGGTTAAGTTTTTTTTTGGCGTAATTTGTGATGTTGTGTTTGAGGACTTCTTCTACTTTAATTTAAAGTTAGAACAAATTTATATCAATGTAATAGATAAGAGCATTATACTGCACCAAAAACTTAGTTTTGTGTGATCAAGCAGTGGTTACTCAATAATTTAATTAATATTTTTGACGTATTTAGTTTACTGGAATAGTTGTAAAAGTAGAACGTCTCTGAAAAGTAAAAGAAGTTAGTGGGTAGTAGAGAAGGAATGAGGAACTGCAATTCTCACGTAAGGGTTACAATGGTGGCGCACAGACATTACATCTTTTATATCCCTTTTCTCTAATAGCTTTGTCTGTTTTTCCAATACTTTTATTGTGGCAAGGTAAATAAGTTGATATTAAATAGTAATTTAACAATAAAATGAACTAAAAAATCATCAATTGAATTTTTTACTGTTTATTTTTAAATTTTATTGGATCATGAAATATTCGAATCCTACAGTTACTACGACATTATTTGTACTGTGGTTCGGATTTCACGTTATAAGCTGCATTTTTTGTTAGAGTTTGATCAAAATATAACAACTAACTTGAAATTTTCTGTAATAGATAAAAAATACTTTATCCAAAAATGGATATTCCATTTATATTATACATCTTTCCTCATAATAAATTTGAGATATTTGCTTATACCCAAATTTGATGTATGTAGTATAAAGTAACAATTTAGATATAAGAAAAACTTTATGAAAATAAATTAAGATGAAAATAATAATGAATTACATACAAAATAATCAGTTATTAAAAAGTATTAGTTGAGGCTAAACGTACAACTCCTGCATTAGACAGGTGGAGACCAATAACAAAATACCATCAGATACAAGAAAATTTATAATTGGTTATTTCCGTTAGTTACTTTTACATTTCTCAAGCGAGAAAGAAATCGCCACTAAGGAATTTTTAATTTGGAAAATTTCTGAAACTGAGTTAATAAAAATTTTTATTTCAGCTGAAGAATTCTTCTAGGAACATCTTGCTAAAAAAATTACAGAAAAGAAACAAGGGAACCTTGGATATTTGAATGCAGTATCATACATTCAACATATTTCGCTTTTCATTCCGATCACTTACCATATTACACGAGGTCCTTAACAGAAGTGAAAGTAATCAGCGGTGTCCTTGTAGATTTCCATAAAGCAATATCACGGAAGAACAAGATTGTTAACTTTGTTCTATTATTATGTAATAATTGACTCGGCGGTCGTTAACATTCATATTATTATACAAAACCATTAAGGGAAGTTAACAACACCGTATCTACGCCGTGCAAATCAATAATTGGATTGGAAGTTTTCTGTGTTTATCAAGATCAAATAATAAGATGCGGAATAAACAAACAATACATGAAATCAATTAATTTACAGCTAATCGACGGAACTTTTATTTATCTCACATCTTTTATAACAACAGGGTGTCTTTGTCTATTGGAGAGCTGGATAATCCGTTAACTTGATATCAAGTTTCCACTTGTTACAATCCGTAATTTTAAATTAGATAACCGTAATCATTCAGTTAAAATTACTTGCCCGTGATAATTTAAAACTTGAACAGCTTTGCAAGGGTGTCGCATGATATAATTATTTTGAAAAACATATTGTGATTAAAAATCGTGTTTCAATTTATATTCATATCGAGAATCGACTTTGACATGATGGCAATGACCTTAGGTCAAAGCACGATGCTTGTATTCGTTTGAGACTTGACTTAGTACGTCTTTCAGATAGTATATCCTGAAACAGTCTGACGACCTTCACTAACGCATCAAATACTGCCAATTTACGTTCTTTAGGAATTCTTCTTCATTATATTTTAATTGCTTGATAAACATGAAAACTATTTAATGAAGATACATCACGCACGTGTCACTATCAGCCTAATTTGAAAACCATTTTTTGAAAATAGAAAATTTGTATTATATAATTTTTATTACCAACTATTGGATAAGTCATCTTAACATTTTTTAAATATAAATATTTTAGTTTCTTTATTGCTGTGCAATAACTATTTTCATTTTAACAAAATTGTCCAATGGGAAAAATTATAGTCACTACTTGAGAGTTTATTTCTGATTTAGGTGTTTTGTTACTACAAGAACTGATTACCAATTTTTTTTATTAAATTCCAATTGAAAAATTAACACGTTAAGCAAACACACTGAAATTTTAATTTTTTCATAAACTTTCCTAGAGGTTATTAATACCTTCTTCGGATGTGTTTAATTATGGTCCAATTTGAATCTTAATTTGTTTGTTTAGCTTGCTAATTTTAAAAGTTTAATTTAATAATAATTTGCACGAGCTTAATAATTAATGGGTTTATTAATTTGCTTCATGAAATACGATTTTAACACGCTGCTTGGCACAATATTAAAACGTGACTAGGATTTTTAAAATTTACTGTTAGGGACGGCTTTGTTTAAATTTAAATAGGACGTTTTTATAAACAAAATCGTACAACTAATTAAATATAAATTTACAATATTTACAATAAATGTGTTTCTTGTCGTTAAGACTCAAGGTATAAGTACATAAAAAATAGTTTAACATTAACTTAATTATTATTGTTCTATAAATCCAGTCGATTGATGCTTTTAATGTAATTTTAATACTACAACCTTACTCTAGACTTATTTACATTTACAATCACTTTTTCTTATGGTCTTCTTTGTAATTTGGTTTGAATCCAATGGTATTTAATATCCACTGTCGACTAATGTGATCGATGGAACTGTACAAAGGAGGATGATGATTTCTCCCACAGTTGCCATGATGAGATAACAAACCGTGCAATTCCCACGTTCCCAGGCTATCTGAGAAGCACATTAAGGGTGCTCCTTCGTCGTTCTATAAAAAAGGTGTTATATAAATATTGCGTTAACTACTCCAAATTAAATAAAATAAAGCCAAGAGTCCACACAGTAGTGTGTTTTTTTCAGTACGAAAGAAGGAATAAAACTTACGTAACATAAACTCTTCTCCGAGTCTGTATACCCTGCACAAATACTATCTGGTGAAATTTGGCTGTTGTAGTGCTTACTTGAATTGCACTCATCTGTACGTATAGTGGGAATGGGCAGATAGTTGAGATGGAAATTATTTATTTCTAGAATTATTGTGTAAATTACTTACTGGTTGTTATTAATTATTTTAAAGGATTTCTTACCTCCTGGTTTGCTGACACTCCAACTTGCAGTAACACATAATTGTCGTGGTTCTAAATCTTGACGAGGAAGACATATGGCAGCTACGTGTTGACGAAAATTAAGGACCTCTTTAAGTTCGACTAGCACCATATCGTGTTGGTAGAGGAATTGAGAATATTTCAACTAAAAATGTAAATTTTTGTTTACTGTATATTTTTAATGTATATTTCGAAAGAACTGATTTAAATTTTAGTTATTTTTGTAGGTAATCCTTACGTGGGTGTAGAAATATAATTATTATTTAATTTAAACGGCTTTTCCATGTAGTACGTGTATTAGAGAAAACTAATTAGTAATTATTTCATCGCATATCCCTCGACATTCAAATTATAAATATTTTATTTTAGGTTTTATATTATTTTTAAAATATTATAACTCATTTAGTTGAAAGATATTTGATACAGTTTTCGAAAATGTTTATAATACCTGATTGACCTTTTACGTTATTAATTTCCATTTCATTACTACAAGCACAATTATTAAAAAAAGAGCAAACATTTTTTAAACAGTTTTATTAATTATATTTTTAGAAATTAACTTGTAGGAAATTAAATTTCTTATAAAAAAAGTACGACAGCATATATTTATCAATATTTTTATATGCGACTATATGAAATTGCTCTGCATAGTTGAAGAGAAGCAAATTTGCTTTCGCTGATGAGAGGACCAAAGAGGAGAAAAATATAAACATTTTTACAAATTAGATTCCAAAATCTTAAATTGAAATCATAGTGTTCCATCTGATGATTTCTGAAATTGGGTTGTTACTGTGGAATACAATTTGAATACATTTCTAAGGCCAAGCAATCGATGGATTGGAAGCATTGCGATTCTTCAAGATCTAAGAAATTTAATTTTCAATAGTTTACTAGAAAAGTTTTGGCCTCAGCTGTTTGGAATAATTATTTGGATTATCGGGTTAATACCGTAAAGGTAACTATTTATTTTTATTCCACATCACTAACAACTCTGCGAAAAAAATTTGTTGGAATAGAGGTCGAAAATTGGTTAAAGGTTTTTTCGTTTAACATTTACCAGATATAACTTTTGGCTATAATTTCTTCTTTAAAATAAAACAGATTTTAAAACTTGTAAAGGTTTATTTTACCAACGATGTAATAGAAAAAACGTTTTCATTTTTCTTCATTTTACTTTCCAACATCTGCGTCGTTTCCTTGGCAGTGTTAGTTCTATGAGCAGATAAATATTTTGCATTCATTAGGTAGCTTGCTGGGCTAACCTTCAAATGTGCCACTGGACCACTGGCTTAACCTGCCTTTCGAAGCATGGGGACTAGCGATAAGAAAGTTTGACCGTTACCCGGATTTGAACCTGATACATTGCATTTGCAGCTTATTGTATTAGTTTCAAGGCAATGATCGTATCATAAAATAAATTTAATAATATTAAAAGTGGCAAAAATTAAGAGGTCTACTAATTCGTCACACCAAATTCCTGATTTTTTGGGACACATTGACCTCATTACCAGGTAAAGTGCTGAATAACATTTTAATGACCAGCTGTTCCTGAAGACCGTTGCTCTGATTGACCACCTGCGAGTTGCATTCTTATCAATTCGACGTTACCAACGTCGTTGCGGTCGGTTGTTGGATGCTGTTATTTATATTTAGAATATTCTGAACGCAGCAGATGTTCTTTGTTGGCTTGGACGCAAGAGTGCACAGCATTTATGTGCTTGAAGATCTCCATTCTGACGACATTTCTACCAGAGTTTTTTTGGTGTTTATTATTAACTTAAATTTTATTGAGATATCAAAGATTTGTTAAGCTTTCCAATTAAAATTATATTATGGTGTCTTGTTTAGACTTAAAGTGAATCAGTCAATCTTCTCGTTTTGATAAGACTTACTCGTACCTATTTTACATCTTGTTTAGGGTGAATGCTGATAGATTTGACTGTCATTTTGAATTAAAAAAAAAATTCTGATTGAACAGCCAAAATTTTTAAAAAAATTTAAGCATTATTTAAATAAAATTTGTGCGAGACAACTGAATGTTCCTCAGAAAGTTATTTTTATCTGTTGGGATTTAAGAGACCTATAAAAAGGTAATGCTCTTTTAAAAGATGAGCTAAGCTCGTAAGGGCAATAGGAAAACCAATAACAGATAAAAAATTATGAGCAATAGAGATATTGCCAAAAGGAAGAAGTAAAAGTCCCGAAATCTGAGAATGCGGGAAGAGGTTTTAGACAGTGAAGTCTGCCCGAAGTGACGGTATCGCACACGAGATTTTTTCTTCCAACAGAATGCACACTTGCTCAATTTATGCAATGTAAAAAAAATTATAACAAATTCCAAAAAGTTACCCATAATTATATTCAGTTTAATAAAATGTTTGTTTTCTTAAATTACGAAGATTTCATTCAAAATTAAATCCGTATAGTCAATTATTTGGAAATCTGCATAATCAGTCATAACCTGACAAGAAAAGATTTATTTTGTGTGTTTACATGAGAATAAACGACTTTAATTTAGTGTAATAAATATCTTTCCATTTAAATACATGCATGTAAAAAATAAATCTCAGCTGAATTGGCAACCTGTGTTCTCCTTGCTTTATAATTGCAAGGAAAATTTTCACCATTTAGCCAAGTACATCTGTAGTACCTCAGTCTATAGGTAGGTTGAAATCCAAGCAAAGGCGAAATTTTAAATTCGTGTAACACTTCTCAAAATTGTTACACATTGAAGGCGTTGAACTTCAACTAAGAAGGCATTGAACTTTCCCTTTTCAATGATTACACGGGGTTTGGAAAAAGTTGTCTTTAGGGGTAAAAATAATTCAACATTATTAGCTTTTAAGAGACATTGTTGTGCCAACTCGACATTTAATTTATTAGACACGTAACAGCAGTTAGTTTAGTTTACTACCGCATAAGGGAAATGCTATATCCGCTTTGGAAAGTTTCCTTTTTATTGATGTAAAATTTAACGTAAAACTTTGTTTTGTATTTTTCTAAATTATATAAACTGATTCCGATAATTAAAAATGTGATAATATCACAAATTTTTTTTAGAAAACTTTATTTCTTGCTAGCCTAATTTAATCGTATGTGAATTTTTAATATTAATATAATTTTATACAAACCTTAGGATTTATTATGAGATTTTCTACTGCTACGATTTGAACATTTGAATTTTCACTATTGTTTGCATCACCAGCATAAAGCATCCATTCTGATGAAGCAAGAGGATTTTCGTCTGAGGAAATGCAAGAATAACCAGCTATTGCCCATTTTGGTGCAATTATGGTAGCAGTACATCGTCGATTGTATCTTTTGTTGAACAGTCGAGCTATATTAGGCCATTGTGTTTCAGACGCACTGCTTCCTCCAATAATTCGCGCTGACTGATCTAAAGACGTGTAACTTCCACACTCTGCAATTTATTAAATTCTCTATACTTCCACACACAAACAAATTTAGTTCTAAAACATACCAAGCTCTTGACATAACATGGAAACAATTTGGTCACACTTATCAGTTTTTTCCAACTGCATCAACAATTTACTTCCATTTTCATGATTTAGTTTATAAAATTCCGTACTATTTTGATTTGGCGACACGAATTCTGTTGATAAAGCTCCAGCAAATCCTAAATCTTGACAAACTGAATCGGATTTCAAAGAACTCCATGAATCAGAACAAACATGTAGCCACGTCGTATTTTGCGATAAAATCTAAAAACCATTAAATTATTTTTGATTCTAAAAATTTAACCCAAGTATTACTTCTAATTTATTCGTGTTTCCAGATTGGTTTTTGTTTTCTTGTAAACGTATGCAGTTCCATTCATCCGACAAGTCAGGACATTGTTCTATTCCATCGCATCTTTGTTGTAAGGAAATACATCCGCCGCCTAAAGTGCATTTAAATTGATCGCTGGAGCATTCTGGAAAAGAATAAATTTGAAGTTGTACGTTAATTGTAAATAGTTCATCTAATTTAAATCCACTTTATATTTAGATTATTGTTTTGCATGCAATAGCGACTGGCAAGCGTTCAAATTTAAGTAGGTAAATACCAATTTGATTATAAATTTTAAATATTAACTGTGAGTTACATTTTAAGCCTATTTAACCTGACAGTACACTAAAACCAGTCATAAATATGAGTAATCCTGAAAACATTTTGTAATAAACGGAAAATTTTACGTACCACATAATTTTTCATCGCCACCGTCCAAGCAGTCATTTTCACCGTTGCATCTTAGACTTGCAGATATGCAAGAACCTTGATCTGCACAAAGATATTCGTTACTTGAGCATGTCTGCCTATCGCAATGCTTTTCATCTTCTCCGTTCGGGCAATGAACACGTCCGTCACATTTCCAGGATAACGGGATACAGCGGCTACCGGTTCCACAAGAAAATTCATCTGATTGACAGGTCCAAGTATCTAAAATTATAGGGGTTTAAATATTTCAAAATTAATCAGGCACCGAAGATATTAATGAAAACCCAACGGAATTTAATAGATAACATTAAAATAAAGCGTTTTAGATATAAAAGAATGTCATATATCAATCAGTTTAGCCAAAAATCGATTTTAAAGTTTTTATTTTCAACGCAAATTTTGACCTTATTGACTCATTCTTCAGTCCCTGAGATTTTTGTGGCGGTAGGTTGCAAAAGCTTTTTATTGAATACTTAAAAGATGTATAACAAAAATATATCAAGTGCAAAAAAGTACAAAACAATTTAAGCAATTTTTGATTCAAAATTGAAAGGTGATAGTGAAGTATTTATCAGCATTCCCTCCCACGTTCAGATACTCTGATCTGAACTAAAATCAAACAACAAACTTAATTTAATAAGAAAAATCCCAAAAAAAGTTACCATTGTTCTGAAATTTTAACCACCAGTCAAATAAAAAAACTTTCTGAAAGTTTTCATCAAAATTTTCCCACGTTTACTGGGTATCCTTTTGTAAGTTGGGTAGAACAAAATTAGTTAAATAGAAATCAAATAAGAAAATTTTGCAGATCTATATTTTGAGAGCTTGATAAATTTTTGTTTCTGTGGCATTGTACAGAACTTCTGTGTACCAGACTATTGGATGTAATATGTAATCTCTGATGTTCAATGAAACTGTATTTGTATTTAGTTGTGTCTATTATTTACGCACATTGTGAATTGCTTGATAAATGTAAAGATTTTCCATTATGCTATTCTCGTGCCTTACTTACACCATCGAACTGACACTCAACATAACACATTTTAATTTAAAAATGTATGAAAAAGCTTTTCTCAATATTTCAAATTGAATATTGATACACAATTAATTTGATGTCGTCTACATTATAAAGTATCATAATACATTTGTCACTTTTTTCTTGTAAATGATGTATTACCTTATACACATTTTCCTATCAACCTTATTTTATGATTTTTCAAGGTCACCATCCTTGCAAAATTTTCCATACTCAATACGTAATAATCGTGTTAAAATTGTTGATATTCTATTTTCGTTACTTATTACCGGTGTCGAGCAGAAATGAGATACAAGGATGTAGGGTTCGATAACTTTTACTTACCGCAATTTTCTTCGTCGCTTTGATCATTACAATTTGAAATTCTATCGCAAATTAAGTTCCGTTTGAGGCATTGACCGTCGTGGCACTACAAAAAAAGTTTACTTCAAAACTTTGTTAAAATATATTATTTTTTAATTTGAATGTCAAAAACATCTACTAAAACCTTTGAAAAAAAAAATAAACTGCTCGATATGAAATTTAAATCTTGTTTAAAAATCGTCGTCTGACTTTACTGAGTAATTTAACAAAAAAATGTGGTTTCTCTTACCTTATAATTTCCTAAGCAATTATTCTGTAAACAATCTTCTTCATCGGAAGAATCAGTACAATCATTTATAGAATTGCATCTATCACCATTTGGTATGCAGTAACTTCCATCTTTTATTGACGTTCCATTTATGCATTGGAACTGTTCACTTGTACATCTAGAGAATCCTCGAATTGTGAAACCTTCACTCACTGGTTTAACGTCACCATTAAGGGGGACAAATTCGTTTTCATCTTCAATTGGTGTCTTACTTGTCATGCTATCGGCAGTCTTTTCTGCAAATGTATTTTTATCTAACGCAAAAATTGGTTTGCTGATAAAATCGGTTGCCAAGTAATGATCATGTTCGTAGTCATTGAAAGTGGATTTTGCAGCTTTTGCCTCTTCATTTAAATCGTTAATACCTTCTTTACTTTTTGCTAACTTTTTATTATAGTTATCTTGGTATTTATTTTCGTTTAGCTTATCTTCGTCGCTTATATTGTTAAAATCGTCGTTTGAACTGAGATGAACGTCGATCGAGTCGAGGTTGTTAAAATATTCGTTTTTGTTTGCTAGTTCTTCTTCTTCCTCTTCCGGTAACGGAATGATCGGTAAAATATTTTCGCTTACAGTATCAGCAGTTGTGGATTTGGGCTGAAGCAGATTTGTTTGAGTGGTCACATCATTGGTTTGGTTTTCTTGAACTTCATAATGAAAACTTTCCGTTGTGAATTGTGTCTCAGCTGCGTTACTAAAAGTGGTGGTGATTTCAGCTGGCCCATTGTTATCCTCAGTAGTAATATTATTAACATGACCTTTCCTTTCATAGAACGTGCTAGTTGTTTCTAATGCAATAAGATCTTCCGTACTAGTATTTATGTCTGTAAAGTTCTCACGTACATTCACATTCTCATGAATAACATTTTCTGTTGTATTAACGTCTGATGTAACGCTTACATTTGTGTGGTTACCATAATCGTTGCCACCATACAAATTGAATAAGTAGGAATTACTGTGAACGTTGTTAATGATGTCAGGACTTAACGTAGGAAGTTTCATTTTTTCGGATTCGTTAGTTTCATTTTTCTCCCATTTAACGTTTTCGGTCGTAGCAACTAAAGTAGACTCACTTGACGGACGATGTTTTTCCAAAATTCGTTCGGATATTTCTGTAACATTTTCTTGTAATGGTAGCACACTCAGCAGTGTCGTATCTGTTGGATTAGGATCGTAAGGATTTGTTTTGTTAAGTTGATCATCATCAAGTCTTGGAGGTATTTCGGTCAAATCAGTTTCTTTGGTCAAATTTTCAACAGCATACATATGCCGGTCTAATTCCAAAATTTTAGCGTGATTGTCATTTTCAATATCCGGTAAAAATGGAGACATGTCTAAAGAATTAACTGCTTCGGTTATATCATAATTAATAATAGGTTGGTGTGATTCTTGAGTTGTATGCAAAATAAGATTTTCACTTGATTCGTCTTCATTGTTCAATTGCGTGAAATTGTTAGACAAAGGAGTTATTGACGTGGATTCATGATGAAAATGAATTGCATGTTCTGCGTCATTTATTTGTACAAGAACAGAGTGATGAGTTGTATAATTTTCTTTTGAAGTCGAACTTGTTGCTGGAATAATAGTATGTGGTTCATAATTTATCATAGCCGGAGAACCACCAATTTGAGAATCATTTAATATATTGTTATTGTTGGAACTTAATTGTACATCGATATTGTTTTCAGAGGAAGTTTGTTTTTCATACTCCACAGTTGTAATTTCATGTAATAATACTTCCTCGCTATTGTCATTATTAGTTGTTGTTTCTTCTAGACCAATTACTCCACGCACTTCTTTTTCAAGATTTGTTTCCATATTAATTTCAACATTTGGCGTGTCAGTTATAATTTCTTGGCTTACGGAATTAATTTCATCTGTAACTAGATGAGTTTTATTTTTCTTTAAATTTACTGCTACATCCAAATGATGTTGTTGCACCCTTTTTGCGTTTTGATTTAGCAAATCTTGAGACGATAACATGGATGGTGTTGTTTGAGTGGTATGAACATTTTCCATAGACGAATTATTTTCCTCCGGCTTAGATTCAATTACCGTCTGAATTGATTCAAAATTTGATTCCAAATTTGTGGTAGAATCAAGTTCTAGTACATGAGGAACAGGCATTGAAGTCGTGATTGAATCCGATTCTGACTGGTTTGTATGTTCCGAAACTGTTTGCAAATTAATGTGATGTTCTTCAGAGTCAATTTTAGATTCTGATGAAGATTCATGTAAAACGGCATTTATTTCTGTTTCTGATTTTGGTTGCATCGTTGATTCCGGAGTGGTGTCAAATTCGGAATGTGGCTCTGGTTGCGATGTAGTCGTAATTATTGAAAATACATCCGAATCCGAATTGAAAGCTCGGGGATGGGACATTTCAATTTGTTCTACTTTGGTTGTAGAAGTTTCAGCTTTTGATTCCGAATTGGAATGTGACGTAGACGGAATTTCTACTTTTGTATGTATAGTAGACGACTCTTGAATATTGGGATATTCGGCAGTAGTCAATCCATAAATTTCTGATATCGAATTTAATTCAAAAGTTGGTTCTGATTTAGGTTCATGCATCGTTTTATTTTTAACTTCGGAAGAAGGTTCTGATTTTGGTTCTGGCTCAGAAGTGGGTTCTGGTTCGGGTTCAGATGCAGGTTCTGGTGCTGAGGTAGTATGTATTTCTAAATGTAGTTCATGTTCAGATGTAGGTTCTGGTTCTGATTTAGGTTCTGGCTCAGATGTGGGTTCTGGTTCTGATTTTGGCTCCGGTTCAGATGTAGGCTCCGGTTCTGATTTAGGTTCTTGAGTAGTTTGAGTTACTAATACAACTCCATGGTTAAAATTTGATTCGGGTTCTGCTTTAGGTTCGGGCTCAGATGTAGGTTCTGGTTCTGGTTCGGAAGTAGGTTCTGGTTCTGATTTAGGTTCTGGTTCGGAAGTAGGTTCTGGTTCTGATTTTGGCTCTGGTTCGAAAGTGGGTTCTGGTTCTGATTTCGGTTCTGGTTCGGAAGTAGGTTCTGGTTCAGATTTAGGTTCAGGTTCGGATGTAGGTTCTGGCGCAACAGTATATGGTTCTAATATAACTTGTGGACTGAGATTTGTTTCATGTTCTAATTTTGATTCGGGTTCTGGTTCAGACGTCGGCTCTGGTACAGGTTCGGCAGTGCTATGTACTTCTAATACAACTTGTGGATTAAGATTTGTTTTTTGAATAAGATTTACTGATGTAGGCTCTGGTTCTGGTTCAGCAGTAGTATGTTGTTTCATTACAATTTGTGGACTAAAAGTTGTATGTTCTTCTAGTCTTACTTCAGGCTCAGCTGTAGGTTCTGGTTCTGGACTTATTTCAGATGTAGATTCATGCAAATGTACCGTTTTATGTTCACGTCTGTGTTCGTAATTTGAAGTGGATTCCTCCAGTGGAGATAAATTAGATTCTGTTTTAACAGTCTCCAAATTCATGTGCGTATAGTAAATGTGGTCGTTATCATTAAATTTAGCTTCTCTTGCTGGAGAATTGGTAGACTTGACTTTAGATTCGATAACTGGGTTATCAGTAGTTATTATATGGACCACATGATGGTCCATTAAATGATCAGTATTGGTTTCAAAATCCACATAATCTAAGGGTTTTTCTGGAGGTGAAACCTCTATTGGATACTTCTGAGTAATCACATCATCTACATCTCCCGTTTCTGGATGGATTTTAAAGGAATCAACACATTTGTTTTCGACTGCATTGAAGTACTGATATGTAGGACAAGTACATGCAAAATTTACTAGTTCGTAATCAAATAAACATTCGTGTTCACAGTTATTGTTGTCAATTTTGCACATATCGATTATCTTTTTGGTTTCCACAGTGTTTTCCTTAATATGGTATTGATTATTTTGCTCTAAACTATTCTGCAATGTTTGTGAAAGCATCTGAGCGTCCATCGGATCTTCTTGGTGGTTGTTTGTTGTAAATTCCCATCCAACTCGAACTTTGACCTTTACGCTGCCTTCGCTAAAAATTTTGAAGAGTCATTTTTGAGATTCAATGACATGCGAATGGATGACTTACCTAAATTCTATTACTTTAAGTAGCATTTTAACATCGTTTGGTTGAACAACGTTGAAAAGCCCATTTTTCAATTCGTATTCCAGTGATTCCGCAAGATCTTTAAACTGTTGACTGCTTTTGTTTAACAATTCTGGACTGAATTCCAAATTATCAATTACAAAATCGGATTCTAGTGCTCGAGGAACTGCAAATAAATATTAGCATAATTAAATTGTAAAACAAGAGTTTTTAGTAAATTTGTCAACAACTATTTGAAAGTAAGATATTATGACGTGCAAAAAACTGAAATATTAAATATCATTTACAATCTAATTTCTTCGTGCACCTCTGCGTACTTAAGAACCGTGACGAGGTGTTAGTATTATGTGACAAATAATTGTTGTGGTTTAACCGACTTACATACCTTCTATAAGAGATGTGTCCGTTTTTGGTAATATGCTAGAGACTGTACTAATAGGTGGTCCTGGTGTAAGAGGATAATGATCCGATTCTCTCAAATCCGTTGGTGCTAATCCTAAGAAACTTCCCGCAACCTTGACGTCTGATTCATCTTGGTTCGAAGAATCTCTGTATTGTTTAGCTTCTTGAACGGGCTGTGCCTCCTTTGTTCCAATAATACCAACTGAACGGAACAATTATTTTAAAAAGTGAAAGACATAAAAGAGGTATTAGGGTACATAATTAAAATTTAATTTAGCACCACGATTTTTTATCCGTTAATAATTAATATCTGGCATGTTGAAATTTGATGTAAAAATAAATCAAAGCATCAAAACACGTTTGAGAGTTAAATTTATATTATGTGCCTCCATCTACCACCTACATGTTAGCTCACGAAATATTAAAAACCTTCAGAAAGGATTTCTGTTAGATGAAATATTGATTAACTTCCCAAGTTGCAAAATCACTGACATCTCATGAATTTTATTCAAAATTAAATTAATGTACGAAATTTGAAATGATAAATTATAAATAATTGAAAATAGCAAAACCACCGCGCTAAATTTGTTTAAAAAAGTTTTTTTTTGCTTCAAGCAATGACCCCTATTTTATAAAAGGTAAAAATAAACCACAATGGGTTCCCTCATTATATACAAAACCTTGAAGATATCTTGCCCTTACAATCTAAATCGAGAGCTTCCTTTCCTTTAATGATTTCGCCAAAATACCACTTTATTTTTATAATATTTAACTGAACTTTCCCTACGGAAATAAGGGTCCCCTATTCAATACGAATTAGATTGAACTATAAGTTCAATATATTCTAACGATGATTAGACAGTAGATTACGTACCTGCAGCCAAAATGCCAACAATAATTGCGGCAGCAACCAGCAGTAAGAAAACACTCCAACATACACATCTATGGCGAGATTTCTTTTCCCTCTTATCTTTTGTCACGTATAGTTTTTCACCCCTAAAAAATTTAATTAAAGCAAATTGAACACAAAATAAAAAGGTAAGTAGGAGTAGTACCTCATATATTTTCGATGTTCATTCACCGGTACAAAGTATTCGTCGTAAGGATTGCCAATTTCTACTTCCGTTTCCTTCTTAATTGGAATATCTGTAAATCCATTACCATTATCGTAAGGTCCGACAATGTCTTTGCCATTAGGCTTTAAGTTAATTAATTCTAAATTAACGGCTTCTACCATTTCGGATTCACCTTTGTTTGGTGTCGTTGACGAATTATTTAAGTCGCCGTTATTAAAAAGTTTTTTATTGTCGAATGTTGATTTTAGAGCACCATTTGTGACGGGATGGCTATTCTCATCGTCAACGAATGTGGGATTATCCACACCGGTGATTGACTTTTTCCTCGATTTTGGCGTTTCTGCTTTATGGAGACTATGCGTACTACTATACTTTCTACTTAATTCGTCTAAATTATTATGGTTTTCTAAGCTTTCTTCTATATTTAAATTTGCAGTGGACAGATAATGGGGCAACGAAGTCTTCTCCTTTTTTGTATCGTCGTAGTTTACAGGTAAAGTAACCTCGTTTTTGTAGTAGGTGTTGGCATCTTTTTTTGGCGATGTTGAATTTTTTACAAATTTGTCTTCGTCGTTGTGTGAAGGATAATCGTGAGCTGAATCGTTGCTGTTAGTAATAGTCATATCTAGCGAACTACAATTTTGACTTAGGGTATTATCTTGGGTCGTGTCACTGCCCCCGTAACTACTGTCAGCATCCATTTTCTGAAAATTAAACGATACCATTAGAAGCAGGTTTGGCTTATAAGATTCATTACACACAAGTTATAAAAAAAATAGTAACCGAAAATTTCAAAATAGTTAAGGTTAAAATTCGTTTTATATTCAGAGATCTAATTTTTTCTTATAATTGCACCAATTTTAAATTCCGGGCTGATTTCCAACCCAACAATTATGCTAATTTTGCTCGATTTTGGGTTCAGTGTTTCGTACATAAACAAAGAAATTATTTTAAGTGTTCGTACACAGGAAAGATGTTTTAATTTTCTGGAAATTAAGTCTTATTATGTGATTCATAGTTTATCTATACCTACTAAAAAAATACGGGTTGATATACCTACTAAAAAAAATGATAATCGTTGGAGAATCTGCAGGTTTACATTACGTGACCATTCTTTGCTTCAACAAGTTACATACAATTCTGAATTATTTATGCTTTATAATATTGACTTTTTAACAGTAAATAAAGTTACCTTTGTTATTATGTTCAAGTAATAACTTATAATAAACATTAATTTTTTATATCAAAAGTCTGGAAATTCTAACGGATTTATGGTTCTAAGAATCCAGAAAACAATTTAAACTTTTATAAATGCAATTATTTCATTCAGATTAAAACAATATGGTTGTTTCTGGTATTTTAATATTTATCAAGCTTAACTTTAACATACATAGTAATGTGATTGATTTATTAGTAATCTGTTGCACAAATCAATAATCAAACTTTTAATTTATTTTACTCCCTTTCAAGTTTCCATTTAATAAGATATTTATAATTAACATAACTTACTTAATTTGTTATTCCGATTTTTATTTTGCAATTAAATGTATTACTAATTTGATGTAGTATAAGTAAATGCGGGCACATAAAATTTAGTAACGTATTATACATTTTTAATGGTAATTGAGATGCTAATTATTGGTTCTTATTAGATGTGTATACCTAAGCAATAAACTTGCCATTGAACACGGAGTTAATAAATTCAAAGAAAAAAGTTAAAATAATATATTATGTAGGTACTTAGTAGTTATATACATATATTTCTGGTTCACCTTTTAATTTATTGTTGGGAATTTTTAATAATGTTGTTAAGGTCTACGTTTTAACTCCAATAACGTCACTTTTGGATAAATGACTGTCTTCCCTTACGTTATTTAAAAATGATTGGAAATTATTTAAATATTTCTGCAGTCGCCTACGAATTTGTGGAACAGCTCATTGAAATAATTTACAGGCGTGGATCAAACAATGGAATTTGATGGGTATCTCCAAAGCTAAATAATTCAACAAATTAATTTTAGCTTAGGGATTTTGTAATCATGCCATTGAGAAACAGATTCATAATTTCCATTACACAAATGTATTTATTCGTACACCTTGTATAACAATTGCTTCTCAGATTGTTCCCAATTCTATGCACTACAATTAATGTGGAATACAAAGAAAAAACGTTGAAAGCTTAAGGATAACTTTTACTAATAGATAACTTTCGTTGGATTTGATTTGTTATCATCGTATATGATGATAACAATAAAAATTTAATAAATTTTTCAGTATTTCAATTTTTATCGAAGAGTCAAATATTGGTTTATTTATCCTGACTGCGTAGATCTGTAAGAGACGGTTTTATGCTTTTGGAATAATACATAAATGTAATAGTGATGTTCGTAAATTAAAGTTTATCACATTTATGCTAAGATCCAGATTAACCGTTAAATTGGAATACTCGAAAATTGGAAATTACAAATTAAAATTAAATAGGTTATATTAACAATTTTACTACTTGGATGTATTGGATCGTAAATAGCATAATGTAATTTATGGATTGGATGTATATTGAAATACAAATAAAACCCATATTGAGCTTTTAAAAAATTATAAAGCTTGCGGCTAACATTTTATCTTCTCGGTTTGTTAATATTCAAATGTAATATTGCATTAACATTGGCATTCTTGTGATGAAACCACGTATAATTTAAAAAATTCTTGCAAATTTTGAATATCAGCACTGGAATACTTGATACGTGAGTAACTCCCTAAAAATAGATACTACTTATAATTTTATTAATCATTGCTAAAATATATTATTTTTGCGAAAATAATAATACAGGATGATCATAAAAGGCATAGCAATATTTGCTATAAATTTCTTTGCAGAGAAATTAATACAGATGTACCATCATGGAATGGAAAAACTAAATTTTAGGTTACAAAAGCAACAGAAGCACTTGATTGGAATTTTATAGGTTAGCACGTCTAATTATTTATTGGGACACTGGAAGCCTATGTGGATATATTATTAAGAATCAAAAAACTTGCATAATTGGAGATCAATTGAATACTACTGCATCATTTGGGCCAATGCAAAAGAGTTTTTAAATTTTTGCAGCGCTGAAGGAGACATCAAAAGTTTCACCAGAAAGACGAACCATTCTTTAAAATTATTATTAATATAATTCAAAATTATCAACATTGTATAGTTCAGCATTAGTTTTGGGTAGGTAATTCTTTTTCTCAGATTTACACAGAGTAAACGTTTGCAAAATATTAGGCGAAAGTATTTACTATTTAGGGAAGTATTATATAAAAGTATCGACTCGTTTGTGACGACCTTGTATTTCCGTTATGTAGAAACGTGAACTTTAAAGTAATTGCATAAAAATGTATGGCAATAATTAACATAAATTCTTGACTGTTTTAAATTGATTTCTCACCAAAGACTTCCTTTTCAATACTACTTATATTGTGTCACGCATAGTAGTAATTTTTATAGGCTCTTATATAACATCTTATTATGTACTATAGATAATTATGTTTATTCATTTTAATAATTTTAGAAATTTTGATGTTTCTCATTGAAAATACTGCACAGTGATTTTTTGGCTTTTGAAAGGCTTTCACCACAAGATGGCATTAACAATCACTTCAAATTATTAGATATTGCTTACTACAAGGCAATATGTATAATGGCTAAACTTGACTATATCTGAAAGATTTTTCTAAGAGAATGAGGCTAATTGTTCAACAGTGGGCGCGAAAGGTGTAATATTTTAAGTAGAGACGGTCATTAGCATAGCGATAAACGCACAGACTGCTAATACAGAGAACCCGGTTTGACTCCGAGCTAAGTAAAAAACTTCTTTTAACCGTCTCCACTCGGAAGGCAACGGCAAACCACCGAGGTGTAATTTGCCTAGAGTATATTTAAAAAAATTTCATATAATTATGTCCTTTCGTAGGACGAAGGAATCTTGCAATTATATAAGTAGTACGAAGAAAAAAACTAAATATAATGCAAGACTGGGCATACGAATATTAGTAACTAATGCTTTTATTATAGTTATTAATTTGTACAAAATTAAATTACACATATCTATGTAATTTCATGATTGTATAGTAGGTATAACAATAATTATATTATGTACATAGGTAAATAAAATATTGCATAATTTTAAAATTCATTCTAAGTAGGTCTACTACTTAGTTAGAAATAAAATATTCTTAACAATGTAATTGATTAAAATATAATAATAATAATTACTATTAATTAAAAAAAAGGGGTACGAGTAGAGCAAGAGACAGTCATTTGCCTTGCAGGTAATGCAATCAACTGCGAATGCAAGGTACCGGGTTCAAATCCGGAGAAGGACAACTTTCTTATGACTAAGGCCGCGTTCACAATGACTTTGAGGTCTTGTCTTGCTTCGGTAGAAGGTGGCACGCGCCAATCAAAGCGATGTATTTTTTCTATCCTTTACTATGTCATCGCTTAAGTCTCCGTGCTTCGGAAGGTACGTTAAGCTGGTAGTTCTTTTGAGTTAATGAATTGCCATCATTAACATAAAAACCAGGGTTACAGAGGCTCGTCTGGAGACAAGTCTAGCAAACTGCCTATCGGACATTGAACAATTTATATGCTCACAGATCTAGCTCTGCAGAGGAAACGACGCAATGGCTGGAAATAACAAGCCTTAGGCTTAGGCTGAATTTATTCAGTTGAAGAAAGAGAATATTAGTTTATTAGTAATTTAGTAGAATTTTGTAAAACTCATGGTATTATGTACCCTATGACGTATTTCAGCCCAAGTTAAGACCAAAACCTTTCCTGATCTGGGTGGTCAATAAAAAATTGTTTATTTTATGTAAATTGAAGGTTTTCTATGTTTGTTACATATTTTTAACGGTTACAGCACAGAGAAAAAAATAGAAGGCATTTAAACAACAGTTTTATAGCATCCATTATTTTCTAGAAAAAATACAGTTTTCTTCTTTTTCCTTCAATTTTTAAGCGATTTTTTGCTTATTGCCACTATTCATGCTAATAGCTTTTCCATTTTTTGTGTACGCTATACCAACTTTTCTCCTGTTTTCAACTTTTAGTGGTAAATCGTTTTGGGTATTCTTCAACCTCTAATTTCTTTTTTATTACACTCAATCCATTTTTTCTTTTGGGTTTTCTAAATTAAGAAATAAGTATTTCTTTTTAAAATTGTCTTATAGCCCTTGTCTCAATTGTTGCTCGTAAACTGTAAACATCTAGCCAAAATTCCGAATGGTGTTATCATTGTTCTCTAGAACTTGCCCTTCAGTATTTTGTTAATTTTGTTTATTTTTTGTATTATCATATGACGAGTTTTCGGATCTTCTTCGGCTCATTTTCGAAGGATGATGATGTAGTTGCTTTATGATGCGATGGTCTATCATTATTTTTGATTGCAATGGTACGTCTCCTTCGAAAACCATTACTTTTGTTTGTATTTGCATAAATTATTAGATTGATATCTTTGCAATTTTATTTAATTTGCAGATACCTTTCTAAATAGTGTAATTCACTATTTTCAATTAAAGCCTTCATCAGCATAGAGTACTACCATTGAATAGATCTTTCTAATTAAATTGTTTTCTTTTACCATCCTTGATGTCCTATAGATTTTATTAGGCGATTAACTAAACAAAAAAGAGGTACGAGTAGGATCACAGTTAAACTACCTAATTCAAAAAATTGCTTTTCCGGGCCTTTTGCACCAGGAGGCGCTGACGACTTAAAAATTTCCCAGAATTTTTATTTAAATGTACTAAGTAGTCTAACTATCCATACATCTTCTTTGGTTATACCAAATATGTGTTAAAAAGTGACTTTTGTAATTTAAATAATCAAATTATACCGGGTGTCTGGACAGAACAAAAAAGCAACTATTGCAGTAGAATTTTGCTAAAAATTATCAACATCACACAAATTCTCCTGGAGAACATTTAAACGAGGTTATTTAAAGAAAACAGTTTGAAATAGTAAAATTACATATTTCTAGCTATTAACTACGCAATTAAAATATGATTATTTTTAGTTGAAATTTTACAGCTTAAACGTTAACATCAAATAAGTTCAACTGTAAACTTCAACACGTGCAATTTTCAGTAAAACTACAGTTACAGACATTTCAGAAAAATTTTAATTAATATGGAAAAATAGGTACTAAGAAAAAACTATCTGGAATATAGTGCATCAAAGTCATCAAATTTTTAACTACCTTGTAATGAATTTTAAATTTTCTTTTAAAGTTTATGATTGAAAGTGAAAAAAATAGTATACATGTCGCAGTATTGAATTGTTTTTTAATACCTTACGTTATTATTGCCCTCATTAAATTAAATTATTTATTAATAAACTTTAACCTTTAAGCTAAAGATGCTTCTGCAGTTTTAGTTGTATAGAATTATATACTCAGCAGATCAAAGCATCGATACTGTAAGTCAATGTGCATCTGATGAGACTTAATACCTTTGTGTTTTTTTATTGAGAACGAATTTATTTAATATAAACGTTTGAGCCATACATACAATTTGAATGGTTAAATCTTATGTAATTTTTTAATACGCTATTTACTACTGTGACCACTTGGAAGCGATCTACTTTTCTTTCTTTCTTTCTTATAGAATACATTTGCATAAGTGAATGTTTTGCAATACAGTTTTACCAAGAACTGAACCTGGTACTTTCACCTCAGCCCTCAGCAGTCGAACGCTGTACTAGTGGACTAACCACACCCTACTACTGATTGTTAGTTAAATGTTTTCTCAATTTGGATTAAAATTTGGCGCTCGTATATTCTATAAGTTCTAACTGCTTTTCTGTTCTTCATCAGACATTTCCTCCCAGTTCATCTGTTTATTTAGCTTTCAGAATACATTAAAAAAAGTTACCGTGATGTCATGGTTCCTATAAGGATGACGAAGGCAATTTGCCTCTTTCTGCCATAATTTTTCGATCTCATATCCAGTTTAACTAGCCAATATTTAAGTGATTTTTGATGTTGACAGAAAAACTACTACACGAAATGTATGTACATCAGAGAGTCCACGTCTCAACTTAAACTCATTTAATTTAATTTAATAGTACTACTATACAATTTTAGCCATAACGAGATTAATCTTTCCAACATCGCCTATTTAGGTTGTTGCAGATCTTTAACGTAACTGGTAATTTCGTTACCAATATTGTGTAATAGATACAATTAACAGTATAACTTTAATTATCAAGCTATTATTTCTCAAATAAATAACTTAAGTGCAGCGTACTTTTGTGCAATTATTAGAGATCAATATTAATTAGAAGCTTCAGTTTAAATGATGACTCAATACTCTCAAGGTGAATCAATGAACGTCTTCACTTATTTTTTTTTTCTAGAATGATGTATTTAGAAGGATATAGGTACAGTTTACAGCTGTAAGCTGCATTAGAAACTTTCCATAGTTTTGAAACTTACCGTTGAAAACAATTAATAAGTTATTTATACCTGAGCTTAACTTTACATCACAGTCCAATGTGGCACAAGAAGATTATTAACATTGTCATTTCATTAGGAAACTTTTTACCTTTTAAATTGCGTATTTACTGTTGTCATACATAAAAATAACTCTTCATTCGTAAAACAATGATTGGAATAGTTAGTAAATCAACAACTAGAAATTGCATTTCAAAAATTGTTATTTTAGAACATTTGATATAATTTCAAAAGTTTTGCTGGGCAAGTTGATGCTTTTTCATCATGGAATACAATGGAATTACATCCATTTTTTACATTACACGTTGAAATAACGTAAATTCGACGAACTAAACACGTAAAACCCGTAAAACTGTGTAAAACACGTCATTTTAACGTCGAAAATATCCAAAACGTCAAATTTTCAACAGTTCTTATTGAAATGGACCAAAAACTATTCTGTAGTTTATAATTTGATAATAATTTATCGTCTAACAACAAAAACGAAATTTAAAATCGATCCAAGTTCCGGCTTACCGATTTCACGTCTGTCGGTTTAATGAAAGCTTAAAAAATTTAAATAATCGCATTTTATTATGTAAAAGTAATTTAGATGCAAATTTATTACACTAAAACTTAACACGATTAGAAGAATGATGCAAAGTCTTCACAAGTCTGTCGTTTTCAAGGTCACATAAAAAAAATTGTGACGGGTTAAGAAGATAGACTACCTCACGTAATTAACATAATTTTGCAGAGAAGTTCATCAGATGATTTCTGAGAAGTTTAATTTCTTTTGGTTATTCATTCGATTGGAATTTATGAAGCAGGATTTAAAATGAATTTTCAATTTTTTCCACAGTTAATTGTTTCTTTTATGAGTGAGTAAACTATAGAAGCAATAATAGCTTCAGAGAAAATTGTCAATGCATGTAATTTATACTTTGTATGTTGAAATACGTTATGTGAAGGATTTTCCCTTTAGTGTTATTATTAGATCTAACCAAGCAAGCCAAAGCATAATTAATTAACAAAAAAATGTCGATTTAGAATGAAGAATGATGAATTCCAAATAAGGTACACGTGATCTACTTTTTTGAATGAAAAGATGAAATTTGATTAAGGCAAAATTTAGATAAAGGAAACAGATAAATATACAAAGGAATTAAATACAATTTCATTTCACAATTTCGAATAGTACAATTGAGATTATTAATTTTGAAGAATGTTTAATTAATTGCACGTCCAATATTTACTTTCATTGTACTAAATTATGGAGTTATACTAAAAAAAGGTTTTGGGAAAGAAGTATGAAAATCGCGAGTCGAGTGCCAGAATTTATAACCTCAATTTTTTACCGTGCATCACTTGAACGGTTTGTGTCCCAATATTTTAACTATCACTTGAATAATGCGAATAAATGGTGGATCCTTAATTAATATAATTATTTGAATATTGGTGCTTATTTTTAACGGGAAATTTGAAAACCAAGATAATTAATGTCATAATAATTACTTCAAGTGGAACTTGCAAAAAAAAATTATGCACGTTTTACTACATCTTGACGATCATGTGAAGATTGGAAAGTTGGTTGTTTTTATCACAACAGTACTGCGTAATGATAGCAATAAATGAAATATTTAAATTATTTTTGTACCATGGAATATTAAAAGTGATTGCCTTTCTAACACTTGCATTGAAATCTGTTACCTATAAATGCTTTTCGCATGTAAATAAATTATTATAATTTATAATTTATGTGTCCCAAATTAATATTAAGGTTACTTGTTAGTTAATTTGGGTGGAGTGGTTCAATATGACCTATTTTAGCAAACATAATAAAATTTGATTAAAAACTTATTAATGTCACAAGATTATAATAATTAAAAGAAAGAAAAATTCACTTGGCCTTGCTTAGTGTGTGAGAAAACCTGTAAACCTTGCATAATTCATCTATTATCAAATTATGATAAATATGTTAGCTGTTTACCGGTTCTTAAATTGATTTATAGAAATTGTTTTATTGATAAGATGTGTGATAAACATGTAATCAAACAAATTTGGGCAAACAAAACTAAAAAATATAAATAATATTTATTGCAAGACGAGTACCTACAGGGTATAGGGTTAACTTGGAAGAAATTTAAACTTTTTTAAAGGATATTCAAGATTCCACTGGTTTTATTTTGAATAATTTGTCTCAAACGTTTTTAACAGATACAGATATTGAATAACATTTTTATTACTTGTGCAATCGTAATAACGATTGTTAACGATAACGATAATTGGTAATAACGTAAATCGAATGATTCAGATAATATTTCAATTTAACTATTTATATTTATTTCATCTTCTTTTTCAAACTTTTCACGACCCTCTTTGATAATTATTTTTTTTAAATATATTATAAATACTCATGTTTATGTTATGTATTACTTCTCTTACAATATTATTACTTTAAATATTTTAGCGCTCGGTTAAGTTTTCATTAAAATTCAGAAGTTTGCAATGCATACTAATATTATCACACCTCTGCGCTATGCTTGAAGTTCTTCTTTATTTGTTTTAATTTTTTTCAAATTATTAACATATTTTGTTTTTTATGGTAATCTGTACTTATTTAAAATAAATTTTTATACTTTTCCCATTTGTAATTATTCTTTTTACAATAATTGAAAATTTTTTTATGGAATTTTTTCAAAACATTTTTCTCAACTTATTTCTGTATTATGTATATTTTTAATTTTAAAATTATTTCTAGTTCTACTCCATCTCAAAGATTGAATAAAATGGCCTTTTTAATTAAAATTTCAAAGTTTAATTACTTAATTTTAGTATTATAAATTAAATTATTATTAATACACGTGTATTTAAATATTTTTCAAGTTGATTCCTATTTTAAGTTTCCAAGGTTCTTCTTAAAATATTTTGTTGTTATATTTTGGAATATTTTAAAATTTAAATTTATGGAAAATCGATTTTTGTTGAATTTTGTTAGGTTTGTAAACAAGAATATTGCAATTTGAAACATATTAAGTCAAAATTCATTTACTGAAGATATTCTTCATGATATTTAATCAAATTTTTAAATATGTTACTTTCATTTTGACTCATGAATTGCAGTCTTCTTTTATAAATAATACTAAAAATCAAATGATTGCCTTTTTATTAACACTCAAAATAATTCAAAACACACAGTAGCGTTACACTTCATGGAGTGCTTCATTTTTTGGTTTACTCTCCTTTATCAGGTGTATGGATAAATTTCATAGAAAAGAAAAAAATGTTTTCCTAGCTACACATTTTTCCTACTTATCTGGCAGTTTATGGATTTCACGCCAAGCAATTTGTTCGTCTTTTAAAGAAAACCATTCAGATTTTCCCAATTTTCCACTATTGATGTGTCAATGTCCAATTGATGAAAGCAATGGGTTTGGGTAACAAAGCCCAGTCAAATGATTTCAACGTATTCTGGGTCGATTTTACTTTGTATCTATCACGGTGCATTGTTGTGGAGCAAAATTACTTTGCTTTGTTTTTTAGCCCATTTTGGTCGTTTTTTGATCAAAACGTGGTATAAATTGATTACTTATTATCGATAGCAATCAGCATTAAAGCAACCAGCAGTGTGGTGTTAAGCATATACTGGTAGGCTAGGAAGCGGAAAACCGCAGTTCTATTCCTAGTCGCGCCACATACACTGCTGGGAAATCGGAGGTAGTACAATGGGCCCGGTTTAGAGGCCTAAGTGCGTGCAAGCTTGTCTTGCCCTCCACAATAAAATCCAAAACCATTAAGCATTAAGGCTTTTGACAGGTTTTAGAACCTTATGGTACAGGACACTTCTCCTGATGTTAATCATTGCCCTATATCAATCCGTAATTTTTTGCATTTGAGATCCTCAAAATAAATCACCAGGAACTTCTTCAAGCAATCGACGTGCTTCAGCAGGAGTTTTCTTCAAATAAAAGCAAGAAAGTAATGATGTGTTTTGAGACGCTTTGCTCTGTTAACTAATTTTTATAGAAGCTTGTCATAGCTATCAAATGAAATAAATGCAGCCATCTTTGTTACCTATATTTGTATACTGTCATCTAGTACTCGATTGAAGTGGTCGATCAACATTTGACCTGAGATTGTGACAAATATGTCGTATGCGTCCATTTCGTACCTTTTATTTAAATTGGTAAGTCTTTTTTGGTTTTTAATAAATGAATAATCTAATTTGAGGTCAAAACTTGAATTTTACAGCTTTTTTTGGCATATACTAATTCAGCAATAAGCCACAGCAATGAAGTGATGTGATCGCTGGTTTAGTTACAGAGCAAAAGTTTTAGATTTAAATCGCGGACTTCATAGAGTTACTTAATTTGGTCTTCCAGTGGATATCCACACGCAGTGATGAAATCAAACAAACAAGGAAACAATTGATGCGTCTATTTCGAGGGTAACCGATAGCCAAGAATTTTAAGGTTATACAATTTTTATACGAATTACACTACATCAATTACATTTAAATAATAATAATCTAAATTGAA
Organism: Rhagonycha fulva; assembly: GCA_905340355.1. Classification (NCBI taxonomy): domain Eukaryota; kingdom Metazoa; phylum Arthropoda; class Insecta; order Coleoptera; family Cantharidae; genus Rhagonycha; species Rhagonycha fulva. The sequence continues at coordinate 12,522,114 of HG996555.1, forward strand.
TGTATCTCCTAGATATTATTATCGTTGATGTGGTTTCATGGTTCACTTGCACTTACGAATTCAATTGTATAATTTTATGTCGTTCCCGTACACTTGAATCGCTTTAAATTCTATAATTTAAAAATGTAGGACTCATGGGATGCAATTTTGTCATTTCTGTTATTTCTTCAGAATGGTTCAAGCTTCTTCCAGTTTTGAATTGTTGATTGTCTGTAAGAGTGAATCTTCAGTTTATTATAGTACCTTATTTTAATTTGTTCTCATGTTTTATGCGGGTATTTGATTCATGGTTTAAAAAAAAATTTTTAGTTTTATTTTGTTGAATTAAAATCATTTGCCATTTATCAAAACCACATGGGCAAAGGAACGCAATTCCAGCTCTCAGAAGTGAATATCAAGGCTAGTCCTCTATAGGTTAGAGAACTTAGAGTTAAATGTGTCAGTTAAGCGAATTGTTGGTACAATACACAAAAAAAATTGTACTTAAAAATAGAACAAATTGTGTCTAGATTGTCTACAAGTACAAATTGTGTAAAAATTCAGCACAATTTACGTTAAAAAATAGTACAATTGCTCTAGAGACGACTAGAATTGTGCAAAAAACAAGTAGGTACAATTGTACTAAATTTTCACACAATTTGTACTTGTAGACAATCTAGACACAAATTGTTCTACTTTTAAGTACAACTTTTCATCAAAAACCGGCTTGAAAATGAAAAACTGGGTAGAATGAAAATTGTAAATTTAACTTTTTAATCTTTTTATGAGTTTACCCATGCAATTGATGGCATCTTATACGCACTGTAAAACCACATAATATAAATTAAACTTGGTGTGGTGATACGTACATTATCCCTCTCAAGCAAAAAGTTATTAAAACATTCAACAATATAATTTGACGGTCTGGCATAAATTACTAAAGAAATTTTGTATGTCCCAAAGACTCCCAAATACTCACCTAACCGCCAAATGCTCATGTTAGGCGTGACATCATCGTGATATCACCTGGTGATAACTCAGAAACCACATCATAAGGATATCATGGCAATAAAAATAAATGACTCAAATAATCATGAATGCGATTCGGAAGTTTACACCTAAGCACCAATGTAAATTTTTCTTAACTTTTTTGGTTTTTAATGCCAATTAATTTCAACTTATAGATTCTTATCTTAATTAATAAATGATTGATTTAGTCGTTTGTTCTCTCTTAATTTTAAGACACCTGAGTGTAAAACTTTAAAGCCAGTTTATCCGGTATTGTGAAACACATAATTTTGGTAAATTTGTTAATAACACATTCTTATTTTACATGATGAAATACTTCGGGAAAAACTTTGACCTCCAAAAATAAGAATGTCTTTTCCCTCATTTATTATAATTAAAATTTGGAAACGGATTGTTTTATGCACCTGTCACATTAAGTTATAAAGTTTATGAATCCTTATAAAAATTTCTCAAGTTTTACACAATCAAAAAATTGTAATAGTAAAATAGGTTTAGCTATAGGATTAGTGTAATTAATAATAATTTATTTTTAAATTATGAGCAATCGTACGTTTTTCAAGTTTTTTTTTTAATTTTCTGATGTGTTTTAGCCGATGAATGCACCAATTTAAAATTTTATCAGTTCGTGGGGGTAATTGTAAAAATCTCGAAATTATAACAATAGCATATTTGAATACACTTTGGTATAAAAAAGACGTTGAAAATATAATATATGATTAAATCTTTTGTAAAAAAGCATACAAGTTCACTAACATTCAAAGCGTGGTTTCGTATTCTTACCGTGCGTTGAAGTCTCTTGACGCTACTGGCTGTTCGTCTCGCTTGACTTTCAAGGTCTCAACTTCCTTTTCTTTAAAATTTTCCGGTGTTATAATTATATTAGACCACTTCTCCTTTTTTTATTCTTTTAACGTACTTTTTTGTTGCCGAATTATTTTTCAGTGTTTTTTAACTATAGGTACAAAATTAAGTTGTGTAGGTTCGGTATGCATTTTCTAATGCATTCTTTTACTTTTACTCGGTGACTTTCAGTTACGTTCAAAATTAAATTCAGGAATAAGAGTGAAAGTACATACGGGGTATTTTACCTTATACAAAGATATCAAAATTTCAAACGTGACCGAGATAAAAACCAGCTCGCGTGCTAACATTTTTAAAAAGGATTAGACTTTTTTAATTATGTAGTAAACTGGTTACTAATGATTTTTTTTTCGTTAATTAATCGGAAATTATCTAATTTCTTCCATGTTACGCTTTTAAATGCAGAGAAATCAGTTATGTAAGGTATAACGCAAAAAGTAAATTCATCTCCGATAATTAAAAGCCAATTAAGTAATTTCAAAATTTCATTCTGATTTATTTTATTATTTTTACAGTGCAGAAATTTATTTTCTTAGGGTTAAATGGATTGTTGTAATTTTCTTCTATAATTTTATTATTTAATTTATAGAACCGCTTATAAATTTATTGTTTCACTTCAAATTACTTTATGATTGTTCGAGTACCTACTCGTATAAGCGTTAGTTACTTTATTATCTTATCGAATCATGTAGCGGCCGTTGGCTTCTGAATCTAATTTTATCATTTTCTTACCATTTCGAATAGATTATTCGCAATACAAGTCGATAGAAGTTGTTACAATATTAATTTTAAAAATAATCAAATTGATTAAACGCAATAAACATTAATTATTTTCTGATGAGCTCTTAGTTAATTGTGTTTATAGTTTTTGTCAGAAGTTTCATTCAGCAAATAAAATATGTTAAAATTTAGCACAATTTTATAATTAGTTACAACGCAGCAGACTTGACAATTATTAGTTTCGGGTTTATTATATTTAATAGTGTTCAGACAGAACTAATCTTTTTCTCCTCAATTTGAAGTTGTAAAAGTACCCAAGAAATGGGGAAGCGATGAAATAATATTTTCGTTGGCTAAATCATTTTTAAATTTTGTACTTTCTTTTTGAACTCTTTTGGTAAAGATCGAGATCGATTAATTTGAGGCCAGTGTGTTACCCGAGGTTATGAAAAATTTTAAAGAAATTACAATGAAGGCTTATCTGCAAGCATCAACCCACATGTGTACTACTATATTTGTTTGTAGCATCAAATTTGATGGGAAATCGTCAATTACCAAACAATATATTCCAAACGTGAAGTGAAAATTTATAATAGAATACTTCAACTACAATTTGAATGAAAGTGTTAAAATTAAAATTGGCGATTCCTTGACTATCTAAGGTCAAACAATACATTTTACAAACTGTTAGCAGTTGCGATTTTTTAAATTGATTTTAGAATGTGAAAAAAGCCTTGAATTGTATAATTTTAAGGGCATTCAATCCAAATACCCGATTTGATACCTACATAAACGCGTGCAAACATACCGATGTAATAATTGGGTTAATTAAATTTCATTCATGCTAAATATTGTATGACCTCCTAAACTTTCATTGCAAACAAGCCGAACGACAAGACATACTTTTGGAGATAACTCCGATTTCTTCTATATGCTGCACATGAGATGATCGAATTTCTTTCATGCAGCTTTCTTTATTCAATGATAAATTGTGAAACTAAAAGAAATCATTAGGCTTGGCGTATGCAGCAAGGAAGCATTGCGTTAAATAAATTACACTAAAAGAAATTGTGCAAAAGTTCGAAACAGTTAGCTTATGCCTATACTTACACTTTTATTAAACGTTCACTTGTAACTCTTTGTTAACCTTAGTTTGTTTAATCTAAGGTCATCTGTGAGTCACTAAACTCTGGTTAGTTTACTACAAAATTGTTACACGTAGCGATTTTTTCATATCATTATGCTTTTATATGCCTATCACCGAGATCGATCTTGATTTCTATACACTATAAGGAATTAATGTCGCAATTATTGTATTAGCGTAAATTTAAGTATATTTGACTTAACGGTTTATTGCGTGTATATCATTTATACAATTAACAATCTTGAAGTTATAGAAAAGCACTTTTATCTACCCTGACGAAGATTTAATATTATAAGGTCAACCACTCCTAACTACAGTTTTAACAAAACAAAATTAAATCATTTTTAATATTTCATTTCATGTTTTTAAATGTTAATTTCCCCACACCTTCGTGTTTTAGCTAAATTCAGTAATTACGTTAAAGTTTTAAAAAACGATCATTTATTAGTTGCTTTAACAGTAATAATTTCGTTTCCGATTTCCGTTATTAGTAGAATACCTAGTAAATGCATGCTAATTATTCTACTAATGATTGAAATTGTTTTTGTACAATGTTTTCCGCATACTTTGTAAAATACAATCACTAATAAAGGTTTTCCATTTTTATTCTAGGTTTACTATTATTATTGTAAGTATTTGCCCAAGTATGTATGTACTAATTGCGATATTCATTCATGTTTAATAATTAATTCCAAGCAAGAAATATTTTAAAAATGTAATATGTAGGTAAATGTGGGACATTTTTTTTTAAATGTTTTCCGGGATTTGAAGGAGGAACATGGAAGACATAGAATTTTACAAATTAAATTTGTATAATTTTACTTTTAAAAAGTCGTTTTATTGCTCTTTTACTCCTGAGGGGCACTCCATAATCTTCTGACCCCTCCCCCCCTTCCAGTTTCATATTATTTTTTTTACATTTTACATAATATATACGATGCACAAAAAATTACTTTAGCTGTCTCCATCACTTAAAGCTAGCTGAGCCACTGATTTATTATACAATTTAATATTTCAAAGTTAAGGGATTGAGGGGCAAGGAGTAAAAGCTAAAAATTCAAAATTGAGCATTAATTATTTCTTCTTGATAAATCACTTGACTTATTTGGTTTACATCTGTATTTTGAGTTAAATTTTTGAACTCCAACCATAATTGAAAGCTTTAATTACCCTACGCTTGGTATGCTAATAATACTAACCATGGGATCACTTAATAATCTAAAAACCAATATTCTACGTACATAATATAGAAATATGTCAATCAAAAGCATTCAGTACCGTTGTTAAAACACCATAGTAATATAATATAAATTATGCATAGTATATGTGCACCTATGTATTGAGGTTATTCATATTGAACTTCAAATAAAATAGTGAAAAGTGAAATAAAAATCTACAATGGAACATATTAAAATAAGCTATTAAATGTTAATTCACAAGGGCCGTAAGCATAAGAAATCTATTAAGAATGAGAAATTCAATTGAAGGTATTAAATAAATTATCTGATAATATACGTCAATGATAATTTAACTCTGTGTACCTGGATATTATAATGCAGAATGAAATTACTATTTGCGTATATTATTAGATAATTTCTTTAATTTTATCGGTTGCATTTCTTATGCTGACGGCTTTGGTCTTTTTTTCGATTTAAAATCTTATAGACTGAAATGGTGACATCCATAAAGTGTCTGAAATGGATTTGTATAAATTACATTTTTTTTAATTAATGATTTTTTACAATAATTGAAGGATTTCTAGTTAGAATACAATAATCCAAATATTTTCCAAAATTAGGTTAATTGGGCAACCATATTAGGGAATAGCAATCCAGAAATGGGCAGTGGAGAGCAAGAAAACTCTCTGGTACAATACACCAAAACAAAGACAGGCGAAGAAATTCATAGAGTACTTAGACTACATTAAGCTAAAAAACTTTTTTTATCAAAAACCGAAATTAGACTCATTACGGGGTTGCTCACCGGACATATCACTTTCAAAAAATTGGACTGGAAGGCAATGACAGGTGCAAACTCTGTGAATCGAAGTTAGGTTAAAATATTTGGAACAGACACAATTGACACCCAATGAGGGGAAAGAAAACATATCAGGAACTTTCTGTGTTTTGCTAGCAAAACAACCAAATTTTGGTTACTAAATTAGCCAGAAAGTACAAAATAAAGTAAAAAGTTGAATAAAAATACTTAAAAAAAGAAGAATTATACAAATGAAGTGTTTTAAAGGTTTCCAATTTTTCAAAATGTTACAAATGGTTTTTACTAACATTGGCTACAATATTTTAGGATACGAATGAAATGGTGGTATTCCCAGGAAAATAATACCATTCTGAAGCATTACTGGTAATATTTGATTGCAATAATCTTATATCGATTACGTGAAAGAATTATTTTGTGGATTTTTGCAATATTAAATGTTCCAGCCGGTTACCCATCCAAACACCAAACATTAACCACTACAATGTCTTAACATAAATTATTATTATTGACAAATGGTTTACAAATTCTTGCATTAAATTCAAATTTTCTGTAATTTTGAAAGTAGCCATGACAATGCAATATTTAGTCTAACTAAAAGTTGATAGAGTTTTCGATCATTGAATTTAATTACATTTTAAAAACTTTTAAGGGCAAATTAAAATCTTAAAACGAATTATTCTTTACTATTTCTGCACGAATATTAATAAAATTCCTCTCTAGAACTTTCTAGTGTCAACACTATTTCACCAACAAAATCAATTCTTTAAATAGAAGAAATGTCAGATTGGAGTTAATAATAGAATTTACTGTAGCTAAAGGTCATTTTGAAAGACTCATCAGAATAATGATCCTTCCATTGACCGTACAACTTTCTTGTGTCAATTTGATGACGCACTTCATTTCCACTAAGGTATGGTCATAATTAAAAATGTAAATTTTGAGGTGGCAAACCCAAGACTGCTGGTTTTGGTTCGACCATAATGAATGTTAATGCAATACAAAAATAACAACTCGGAAAGAATTATTCATTTGCACAACAACTATAATTTAATTGAACTAGAAAAAATAAGACTCGGGAGTATTGCACCTAATTCTAACTAAAGTGCAAATATGCACCTTACAACCTAACCGTGGGAATCCAGTGCAGCAGACATAATACCCTAAGGTTATAAAAAAACCTTTAAAAATAAAATTCCATAACTAAAAAAATATATTTAAGTGTAGGTTTATATTTCCAAAATTATGATTTGTGATAATTCGTTTAACTGGCAGTTATCAGTTTGATTGAAGAACTCAACGTGGGCTTGGCGTGCTGTTATAATTACAAGATTTCTAGAACATTTCCATAAAATAATAAATATTTTCTTGATTAAGAAAAACTGTTTGACTAAAAACTACAGAACTGCATTTTAATGATTCTCTTGCAGTTACATTAACAGTAGCTCATTTATTTTTATGATTATTATTAGAACGTTATTACTATATTTAACTGGAGAAACTTTTGAAGACATTAGAGAGTGTGCACTACGACACTTGAACTGATAGTAAAAGTGTAAAAAAAATTAATCGTTTCCGTATGCAAGTGCCTATCTAAAATGCGCTTTGAATGCATAGTACTAGTTTAATGAAAGTAAAATTGGTTAATTTAATTTGCAAAAGGAACCAATTCAAGGCAACGTGGTAAGTGAAAGATCGCTACGTGCAAAATCTCTTTTTACTCTAAAACACGTAATGTTTAAAAATGTGTTTCTAATTTGTTATTACAGATGGTGATGATTAGTATCTAATAAATAACGATTTTAAAACCATCGCCTTTTCCAATTGCTTAAAAATTTAATTATAATTCGTGATAAATTTTCCTATACTTATCGACGTCAAATTATACTACCTAAATAAATTACAACAAAAAGATTATGTTAATTATTGTAATTTGCAATAATAAAACAATTTTGTTTAGATTATTGGGAAAGTGATAACATTTATTTCATTTTTACTGTGTGTGATTAATAAAAACATGAAAATTATTAACTGGTAAATAATGGTATACTGTATTAGGGGTACCCAGAATTTTTCTTTCTGGAAATTTTGAACGATTTTATTTAAAATTAAGCATTTGCATTAGAAATACGTAATTGTAAAGTATTGAAAGTTTGCAAATTTGTGCATTTTCTATTAAAACTTGTTTGACTAAAAAATCCGAGGATTGCAAGAAGTTTTTCTTTGTAGCGGTAGCACACACCTGAATTGAAATAAGTTAATCGAGAATGCGATCTAAGAATATTAATGTTTGAAGTTAAACAGCTGGTTCTTGTTACTAAGTACTGTATAAATTTAAAATTAATACGTATTTGTCAACTGTTATTTTTTATACTTTCACCGATAATAAACCGAGCTAATATTACTTTTGTCCATACGTTCAATTACTACATGAACTACCTAACGAATTGTAACTTTCTACAAATACAATTAATACAAATTGTGTTTGCTTTTGCACTAAAACTCACACCTAATGTTGTGTGAATTTTTTAATAAAATAAATTATTATGTAAGTAGTAAATTGTTGAGGACGTAATGATACAGGAACCAGTCACATGTGAACCAAATTTTATTGAACGTTGTTTCAAGTATTATAATAAGTCATTCATTCACCTTGTTAGAAGTATAATAGCCTTGCTTCAATATATGGTATGTAGGGATATAATAATTGTTTCTATGCAATACTGTTAGTCATTTGCAAAGGTGGAGAGTCTTACCTTTAAAACCTTGCGTTTCTTATATCAAAGTTATGGGAGTGCCTTTACCATAAGAATGCGAAAAATGTCAACGCAAGGTATGAAAGTGCAGGACTACGAAATAATTGGAGATCACCCAGTATATCCGGATGAAAAAATAACCAACGCAAAACTTGAAAATATTGTAAACAAACTTGTTTTTGTATAGGTCAAGGATAACTCTAATTTAGAAAACTACAAAACATCGGCTAACATATGATATTGCATAAGTTCAAGTTCCAAATTTTACTTTCATTAAATGTCGAATTAATTTTATTACGTATGTCACAAAAACCAAGCGAATATAAGTAACTGTTAATTAATTGTCAGTTCCTTTTTTCTGTTATTCGCGTTCTTTGCGATTCTCGATGACCATGAAAATTGAGAAAACTTGATTTTTAAAATAAAAGTCCAATTTGATGGATTTTATGTTATGGCATCGTAAATGTGAATTAAACAAGTAAAACAAAACAAGAAAGGTGACTTCAAAGTGCAACGAATTATGGAGTGAGCCAAAAGTCTAGCATAAAGCAAACATATTCCAGTCTTTTGTTCCATTTTCACATAACAAAATTTAAATTTGAATTCACAAACTTCAAGTTATTGACACCGTGGAAAAGTTTTGACTTTGAATTTTAATTGCGAAGAACATAAATATTTATAATAACTCTGTTAGTACTAAAATTAAATCAAGTTTTTGCTACTGCATCAAGAGTATTGACAATCATTGTTTTAATAGCTTAATGTTTTTTCAGTTGAAATTAGTGAAACGAAAGCAGTAAAAAAAACTTGCAGTAATAAAGTTTATTTCATTGCGTTAACAATATTTTATTTTCTATGTTGAGTTCTCCTTGATAATTTTATAGATCAAGATTTAATAAAATTTAGAATAAAAAATTAGGAAATTTTCTGAGTCACAATATTATTTTTACGCATTAACTCCTATCGCAGCATAGGTTTAGAAAACAGTATTTGTTGCTAGTTTGGTACTGTAATTTTGATAAGAAAATAAATTATGAATTTAAGTTTTTTTAAATAATTGTTGCGAAAATTGTGTGTAGTACTGTTCTGTATGAATAAGAAAGCAATAATTTATTATCAATTATAAACATAGTGTAAATATCAGCCAGGTAGAGATTACAATAAATTAATTATGAATTGTTAAAATTTTTTATTAACAATTTTGTTTATCAAAACTGTACTATATTGATCAATGGTGATTTTAACAATAATTATACACTGCATGTTATATTACCCTATTTATACTCAAAATTTTTTTATTTCATCACACTTTAGCACAATATGCATATTCTGCAATCGAACCTTGGGGTTTTTGACTTATGGAAAAAATTTCATTTAAGTAAACAAATTTGTTATTGAATATTTTACCAAAAGTTCCTAATTGATGACTCACATAAATCTACCTGGTTTCGGGTAATTGAGAATTAAAGTGTGGGATAGGCTCCAATCTCCAATGCAAAATATATAAACTTTTTTAGAAAATAGCGTGCAATTAGTTTGTCTAATATATTTTAGAAAAAGTTTCTGTAGTTGATCAACGTTTTTCACATTGACTTGATTTTAAGGATACGTACAGTGTAATTCACCGGTATGAACTCGCTTGTAATGGAAAATCGTCTATAATGGAATAATTCTTTCCAATTCCATTATAAGCGGATATAATAGAACCTGCAGTTTCATGTGAAATGCATACCACGGTATAAATATTTCGGGAATCCCACTTTATGTTGGACATCCTACTATTTCTCTCTCTGTTAGGTAATTTCCTCCTTTTTGATCGTTTTTATTATATAGCACGAGGAAAAGTTGTACTTTACACCCAGAAATTGGGACTTTATACATGGTAGGTTAGAAAAGATCAAAATAATACCATTAAAATACCCAATATTAGAGTTACTAAAGTTCCACAAACAATTAAAATGTTTTGAAATCCATCACCAAAGGACAGTTTGAAATATTTTTCAAATAAATTTAAATCACACAGTTTTTGCATGAATTTTTTATCGGTTTTGGCCTACCATTAACATCTTAAATATAGGTCTCTACCCTTTCCAATATGTCACACAAAGGATAAAGTTAAATGGTATTTTAAGTTAAAAAATTTAAGGCTTCCGATTTGTTCTGGAGTCTTTACAAAAAAAAGTTAAAAAAAATATATTGTAATGTTATTTTCCTACTGGCTACGGGGGGGGGGGGTAAATTAATAAAGATTTGATGGCGTTTTATTATCTTTCAGTCTAAATTGAACTAATTTATTTATTAAAGATGAGTTGGATCAAAATGATCTTCTTAATTGCTATTTCCAGGATAGAAAACATAAAAAAATTTTATTAAATCAGTTTCTTGATTTTGGACTGATAAATAATTAATAAAAAAGCAACCTTTATTTGTTCCATTAGGAGACATTGTGGGTGTATTTGGTATCATTTTAGACATGATTTGGAGCATGTCGATGTAATTTTAAGTTACATTTGTATAATGGTTGTTTTTTATGATGATTCTATATTGGGTTGATAGATCTTTAAATGACCAAACAGTGCTTGAAATTCTTTACAACATCGTAAGTGTCACAAATAAAAGTGAGGTTAAGTTTCCTCAAAATAAATGAAAAATTCAACTATAATAACTGGTTTTGAGTAAAAAGAGACTCCTAGAGGTGTGAAATAAAATGATGCCAGTTGATCGATTGCCTCGAAGTGTCTGTGAAGACAAAAGAAATAGTAAACACCTGTTGCACATAAAACAGGTGATATATCTAGCATAATATGGTAGCTAAGCGAAGAAGCAATGACTAAGTAAGAAGTGAAGAAACGAATGATTTAGTACGCTAAATTTAATGTATATCGGTTACTGTTTGATTTTGCTTTGACGACAACACAGGATCAATTTCTTATGATGGAAACCTATAAGAGTTGATTTAAAAACTGAAAAATGCAGATAAAGCACAAGTACGATGGTCAGAATTTGGAATGAGTCTTGATTTTGACTTTGAAGCGAGAAAAAGTAAATTTGAAAAAGTTTTAGTTTGCCCACGACCAGTAGATGTCGTTAAAGTTTAAAAAAAGAGCGGTGAAAATTGGAAGCTGCAAAAGAGAAAATTTGGAGATTAATGGTATAAAAAGGGATCCAAGTGAGGTGGTACACATTCAACAAATTAAAAGTTGCTAAAGAAATAAAAATAGAGTACAAGTTCAAAGGTATTGATGCACCTGAAGAGATTAACGAGATTCTTCTTAATTTAAAGTAAAGAACAAACTTTAAAATAAATTACAAAACTTTTTCATTTAATTTAGAAGTCACAGTTTATTCTACAGAATTTAATGCACTACATTTTGTCGGCAAGTACAAAGGACGTCGTGCCCAAACGAGAGTACTGTCCTACCTAAGATAATGAACAAATACCCATATAATATTTGCTTGAAAAGAATTTCTATCTAATGCATGACGAATATTAAATTCTAATTATTGGAATTAAATTTTATGGATCAGAGAGAAAGTAAGTAAATGTACAAATTGCCCCCCTCCCACGAACCGGTGTCTGGATCTGTGCATGTCTAAATTTCATGATTCTAGCAAGATGAAGCAACAAGTCATTCATTTAGTCCTTATGTCCTTGACGACTTTTACGCCCCAAGTGTCTGCTTACATCCCTCAGACCCAAAGTACAGCTACATTGATACAAGTAAATGTATATTATGACCGTTATTAGTTAAATTAAAATTTTTTATCTTTACTTCTTCAGCCATTTTTATATATTTGAATGTGTTAAAATCCATTACTAATATTGTTATGCGTTATTGCGATATTAGTATCGCTGGTAAAAGTTACTGTTTCTGTATCATCTGTTATTCTCAATTATTAAATAAACAGTAAGTCTGCCAATAGTTCAAATATGCTTTCATATGGGACTCCAGATGGTATGGGACGGATCTTTCAAGTTACTTAGCTTGTTGTGTGAAATAATCATACGATGGTTTTTTGATTTTTATCATCAAATTCCAGCTTGATCTCTAAGACAGCAATGCTCATCACTATTTTTTTTTGTTGCGATTTTCAAAATTTATACGTTGTTTTTAATGATTTTCCAATTACAAATTATCTTGTTTACATTGCAAAATACAAAAATTTAAATCGAATTTTAAGATGTTAAAAATATAGGTGGGACACCTAAATTGAGCAAGTGGGCCGTAAGCTGCGCATCATTGGATTGTTTTTTTTTTTTTTTAATTTTTCAGATAACATCAATTTTATTACTAGTAATAAAGAAACTTAAAATTTTCCATCCAGTTTATTTCATTTGGATTTTTACTTATATTAATTTAATGATCTTCGTTGTTATACCAATTAGTGCGGGAGAACACGAGTAATAAATGGAATAGCAACAAAAAATTTTGAACTATATTTCCCATTAGGTACTTACTTACAAACAATAGCATTTTACGAGGAAGAAGGTGAATGAACCGAATTCATCAGCGTCATGAAAAGTCATCCAATTATAATTAAGTAAATTTTGACTCCTCAATTTGGAATTGAAATTTGAAATCCAAAATTTATTTATTTAACATTTCTAAGGCAATACGAAATTTCAGCATTGCACAAATCTTTAAAAATTGAAAAAAAATGTTTACATTGGTAATTAAAGCTTTTTTGTTGTGGTAAACAAAATTGCAATATTTCATAAAAAATAAATTACTATTTTATAGCCCTATTTAGAAAACTAAATATTACTTAAAATATATTGTTATTCGTAATTAAATTATGGCGTAAAGTGCGTGGAGCTTTATTTGCATAAATGCATTCTCCGTTGTGATAAGGTCTCAAGATATAAATTATTGCTATTAGGAAGTGGTTTCCTTAACAACAAGCAATAAATAAAAAAGATTAGCATAAATTAAGGAAGTGTAAAAATAATTTGAATATTATAATTACACGCCGAACAAATTGGTTAATTAAACTTTTTTTAATTCATTAAAATTGCACTCACCGAAACTTTGTTTTAAAATTCCTGTAATTAAGTCACTTGAGTTTTTCACATCAAGAAAGTCAACTTTTCTTTAAAAAAATAAAAAATTATTAACTACAAGGTGTATATACTGAAAAGCTTTTTGCTAATTACGATAATTTTTTGTATCACCTGTTGCACGAACATTTGGAAATTTCTCAATGCACTTTTTGTGTTTTTTGCTGATAGTAAAAAATTTGTGTCACTTTATTGCAGCAGAATTTTTATTAAATCGAAAGGGAAAGTGAATTTAGATTTGAAAACGTTATTAAAATAATTTTACATATTTCGTTTACAGCTATAATCGAAAGTGAATTCAAGTCAAACGTGTAGGAACAAATTATAATATTTTGTAGATGTGGGTTTGTTTTTAGCCAAACGGTTTTAACAAATAATTAATCCAAGAGATAATTTAGCAAAAGTAAATCTTAAATACCAAAGCTCATTGAAAGTAACTTGAATTAATTAGGCACTTCATTCCTTCTAGCATATGGAAGGATGCTGCTAATTTAAATTTTTTAATTAATTAAAACGGAAGAGTTGTTAAATACTTTCGAAATTATTTTATTATATAACGCTTCTGAATAAATTTTCAAATTTTTTACGCGCTTCTTTTAAGTAAATAAGGGTTCGTCATTATGATATATTTTCAATCGGATTCAAATAACAATAGGTTCAACAGGTAATACAAAAAAGTACAACTGAAGCATAAAAAGCACAATAGGTGAACCGTGAAGATTGCACTCTTTATTATTATTACGTTGTTGTTATTACCATTAAAATTCATCACAAAATTCACTTTGCACTTTATTTATTTTAACAGATTTTTTCAAACTTGGTGGTTGAACGTTGATTATACTTTCGGCTTTTGTTGAGTCTCGTTCACTAACTAACCGCTCTCAGGTAGACGGTTCACCTGTAGAATTATAAGGTGGGGTCTTCACATGCCGGTCACTAAATAAGTTTCACTAATAGTTTTATTAACGAATCCAAGCGAAAAGTTAAATAATTATTGTTATTAATGAAGGATTAAATTTTTTAGGATTCCTTCTAAAATTATCTACAATTACTAAATTTTGAAAGTTACAAATTTGCTATTAATCCTAGAAACTGCTTTGATTGATGAACGTATTGTTTTTTTTTTTGAATGGAAGAATTGAGGTTACCATAAATACATTATTATATTAATTTGTTTCATTCGTTTAATTAATTTATAATAATTCCATCGATAAATCAATACTGAATGTTTAATTACGAACAATAAACATAATCAATCGAGTATTCAATTTTTAATTGAATAAAAGAAAATTAAGATTTCTCATTTACGTATCTTAATTTTGGTCCTTAATTAATAATAACGAATGGATTGTTTATAATTTCTAGTTTAAATTTTATCACATGGAGAGGAGTAGGCAACCCAAAAGCTAATGTCTGGTAGCTTTCGATGGTCTCATATTATATTATTTAATTTTTAAATTAATTCGCACCTGTAAAAACTTTATTTTAGTTTCTTCTTACCCGTAAATGCTAACACCACTCAAACGGAACTACGGCGTTTCAATTTCTAACAGATATATCATGACAGGTGCATGAATGTTAAACTCAAGACATTTGATACCCCCTTGCTATTGTTTACAAACTTTCCCGCAAAACTTTTATCAAGTTTGCAAACGAGTTCATGCTTTTTATATGTGATACGTACTAATTGATCTAAATTATAGGGCTTTCCAGTAAAACATACTACAAGTGGATAAAGAATATTTACAAGTAATGTAGTATACTGATTTAAGTAATTATAATGATAATCGAGATAGTTTTCAATCAATTGCTGTCTATGTAACGAAAAGTGTTTTGGTTAATTACGACAAAAAAATTTATTAAATTCAACTGGCGGATAATTTATCTACTACTTACTGAGTAAACGGGTTAACGTGAAATCTGAACCACGTTTCAAATACTTTGGTAATAAGGACGGTCTAAGGATGACGTTTTAAGTACTTAAATAGACCTATATCAGAAGCTATTTATCACATCTCAAGTGGAATTGATATAAATTTATATAAAATTTTTTATTTATCCAAAAACATTTAATTAAAGTAAGTATTCTATTTATTTTTATAATTAAGTCGACCTAGTTTGCAATGCCCAATTTTTCGCATTTTAGCAAAAAAATCCAGGAACTCGAAAGCCACAGTTTACAGTCCAATTTAAAATTATTGTTTGTCACTTTAACGCACAAACGTATTGTGAATAAAGTAACAAAATAATTTTACTTTGATTAACCAGTAAAACCCATCAAAAGTTTAAGTTTTGAAGTTGAAATACAAGAGAAGCCAGGTAACGTTGCTTTTCTTTTTCACACTACTGTAGCAAAACATTTATTGTTAATATTTTATGTAAGCAGAGAGGACATTACAAAATTGCATATCAAATAAAAATAATAAGCCATAATAAAAGGGGTGCCATCAAAGGCATATTTCCCCTACTAACAGTAAAAATCTACCATATCTTTAAAAAGATGTTTGCTATTAGTATTATAAAAAAAAAGAAGAACATTCGTTGTTCTGATTTCACAGAAGGTGGTAACCACAAATAACCAGAAGGTTCTGATAAAAATTTTACTTAATTTTGCTGCTCTCTGTCTTCCTAAAGATAGTAGTGATTTTAAAAATAAAAAATAAACATATTTTTTTCCTTTTTTAAGATCTTTACTCAGTTCCGGTTTATATAAATTATGTTAAATATATAGTTTTAAGAACGAGGATCGCTGATTTTTCATTCGCTATTTTCAGGGTAATTCGAATACACATTCTTCTTTCATCTGATGGCGGTGACTTTGTGGGGTTGTTTTGCTACATCAGAAAAACTTAACCTTTAAACGTCGTTTAAAGGCTGCAATCGGAAATGACTGTTAGACTGGCTCACCAAAACTGCAAAGAGCTTGAGCGTGTGAAAGCTTCCCCAGATGTTTTTAAAAGATTTTTTTTATGTTTGGCCAACACATGCTACATAGGAGCTAAACATAAAAAACAGTTGGATCACTGATCACGTTCGAATTTGGAACAATGACAATCAATGACAATGAAACCAAAAATATTCGTCAACGATCACCAAATCCTCACTTAAAAAATTTGTTGAAACAAACATAAACCATCCTGGGATCAACTCATCAGTATCAGCATTTGCACGACAAAGTCTGCATGCAATTTCAATTAAAATCTAATACAACAAAATATTTGCATTGAATGGAAATAAAAATACAGGATCGGATCGGATACGTAACAAATGCAAAATTTTGTTACAAGCTCAGCCTGTGGATTTCTCTTTTAAGGGTAAAAATACTCCTAACCTTGACATTAGCTCAATCTTAGCTCGATGCTAATGTTGGATGGTGTAGGTGCTACTACTGGTCTTGCAGTCATTTGCCACGCATAGCATAGCATCTCATCGTTTACTGAAGCTCGATGAGACAATTAAAACAAAGTAAGGGAATGTCGTAAAGGTTGGGCCGGGTTTCGTTTTTCGTGTGTAATTTTGAAACGGATGGGAATAATGTTAACTTCTATAAACTAATAAAAAGGTATGATCTTTGGCTACAACTTTGCTGTAGAAAGTTATTTGATATCGCAAAGGAGTCAAAAGTTATAGCTATTTTAATGAAGGCAACTTTTTTAACCGAAAAAAAAGTCGCCGTATAGGTTGGGCCACCATCAAAAATCTGAAAAATAAGGCAAAAAATGAAGTAAAACTGCATGGTATTATTATAATTAGAATATTTATTGAAACTTTATATTTCAAAAAAACAATTTAAGTAAAAAAATATCATTCTACCTAATCTGATTCGCAGTTTGCACAAATAAAGAAACTGTAGCGCATATTAGCGCACTTCAAATGTACAACACGTTTGCACAATCTAACTAAATAAATAAATGATTTTTAATTGTTATATTTACAATTGCATTAATCAAATATTACAAAAATATCATTTAAATGTCATTGCAGTGTCTTGGAATAAAAAAAAAGTGCTGGTCCAACCTATACGACATGAGTGGCCCAACCTTTACAAAATAGCTATTTTATAAAAAGTCAAAAATTTACTTTACGCAACATCTCATTTAAATTTCTCTTTCACACAATGAAAATACACTAAATATAAGACATATTAAATATATTACCTGAAATAATAAATTTAAATTTGGAAAATTATTAACACAGAAATTTGCTTCAAGATCTTTTTTAAACTATAATTTACACCTTGGCTGGCATGGACATAATGAACACGACGTCTTTGTTATAATTACTATGAAACGTTAGGTTATAAGTAAACTTTACTTCGACAATCATAACATATGTGTTATCAGTACTGATATCTGAGATATTTCGCTGACCCATCCTTTACGGCGACCCAACCTATACGACACTCCCTTACTCTTTTAAAACAACTTTTATTACAAGCTCAAAATGTGGAACACCCTACAGGTTTAATAGGTCATTCACGAATGTCTTCCCAATTTGACCTTCTTCCGCAAGGTCCCGTCAGCGCCCTTCTCAACGTCTTTCTTCCTTTTGCCGATCTTGAAACACGCCCCTTCGGTCAAGATCCTTATGAGTTTGTTAGAGACAAATTCTTCGTTACCCCTTTCAACACCTTAGAACATCGCAGGGATGATTATTGAGTATACTACTTAAGCAAGGGCAGGGCCTCAGCATCACAACGAAGTGGAGTGTTGAGGCGTGCAAGGAGATAATCAACCTTTGTTTGTATTATCATCACGATTAAGTAGCTGATGTTGATAACCCCCGAAAACGCAGCTAAAACAAAGATGAAGGTGCTGTACGACACAAGGAATGCTAAAGCAGGCAATGCACTGCAGAAAAATTACTTTTACCGTACTTTCTTGAGGAAAACTATTTTAGGTCTCTGCTAAAGCATTGAATAAACACCTCAGCTATTACGGTAGATTTCTGCGTAAAATTGTGAACTTTAAAATTTAGTTTTGGCTAACTAATCAATATTTGGGATTAATCCTCACCTTATAAGTTTTATTAAGTTTTTGTTAACAAGTTTAAAATCTTCTGAATTTGGTTCTCGTACTACTACCCTCTTTATTGCTAAAATCCCTGCTTATTTTCTGCATTGAAGTAATGAGAATTAGTTTTAAAACTTTAAATCACGTTTTATTACAATGAGCTTCAAAGATGACCTAAAATTGTTAATATCCTACTTAGTAGTTGCTGCACGTTAAAAATTGAACTTAAAATGTTTTCTGTTTTGAGTTCCAATTTTCATCGACAGAACTTTTTAAAACGTGGCCGCTAAACTTTTAACTCAGATTCTAAAACTTTGGAGAAAGAAACAAGTGAAATATGGGCGTTGATCATGCTAAATAAATAAACAACAAAGATCTCATTACCATATTCTCCAATAAAAATCTCTTTATTCACGAGCTCCATTTAAGAATATACTAATGAGATCTTTTTGTTTTTTTATTTTAGATGAGGCGTTTCAGAGTTATCATAGTCACCGCAAGTCATGATAAAAATTGGAGCTACGGCCATATTTTCCTCAATTTTCAAGATTCTTTTAATAAAAAATTTAACTATAAAGCATAAACTACCCTTTGAAACACAACCCCTAATAAGAGAGATTTTACCAAAACAAGCATTTAATGCATACATGCAGATGGAATGTTAAGAAAAATGCAGAATCGAATTGAGGAATATCGTGAAATGCAATTAAAAGAGAAACCAAGTAATAAATGTTGCAAAAAAACCCAATGTAAAATAACCCCATTGTTATAAAAATGGCATAAAAAAAACGAATAAATTTGCCAATTGAAAAAGTCTATTGGCGATAATAAAGATTTACTATTGGTGAGTTAAATTAAGTTTAATTTTAAGCCAGTTTTATGAATCTTACCATAAATCAACAAAATAATTTAAAGAATTTTATCAAAATCTTAATTTTGATTAATCTTATCCCCTCTCTCCTTAACCCTAAACGACAAAACATGAAAGCCTCAAGCCCACCAGATATTACTTTTATTTAAGTGAACAAAATGGTTATAAAAATTTATTTATTTTATTTGATATTTTTAATTAATAAGAATAATTACCATTCTTATGTTAAACTTACTTCGTTATCAAGATATTTAAAAAATTAGCTGAACTTGCTAATTTGAAACTTTAGATTAACTACAAGGTTTTTTTTAAGAAAGTTGTCGTCGTTTGGAGATGATGACTTTAAAAATGTCCTAATTAGTTGTGCTATTTGGAAACTTCTATTTGTGTAATTAACCTTCTATATCGCAAAATACGTGTTTGCTTTTTTTGATTCAAATGTACTGAAAAACCATTATTAAAAATTTCTAACGATACGAGAAACAATACGATGTGTTGTAACATGAAAAATAAAATTAACACAATAAATTTTTATGGGATATTTATCAATTGGGAAATTGGATAAGTTCCCATGTTTTGAGAAAATTAATAAAAGTTAGTTCTCATTTTGTAAATCGTAAGCCAAGATTCCACATTAAAAGTGCATTTTAGCCAAACCAAAAATATTTTCTTTAGCTTTACACATGCATGATAAGTTTTGAAAAATTCTTTTAAGGTGGCGTCAAAAAGTATGGTTTTTAAAAAATTTTATGCAGGATTACTTAAAAAAAACATTTACTTGGTGGAAAGAGCTTCATGAAAGAAATTGGAAAAAATGAATTTTTGTATTATTCTCTCCAAAATCCGCTCAGCTCTGGACAGCATTAAAACCAATAAATACTTTTTTTAAAGTTGAGTAATTGATATGCAGAAATAAGTAACCCATAATTACATAAATACCTAAATTAAAATAAAAACTAAAAAAAAAAAGAATTAGGTATTAACAGACAAAGAAATCTGAAATTTTTGTAAAAACGATTACAAAAATTTACCTAATTAAAACCAAGTTTTCTAAACCCTACCTGCTTTTAATCTTATAATTTTAATTTTCACCTTACCCTACTCTTCGGATACGAAAAAAATATTATTGATAATTTCCAACTACTTTTCAGTGAAAATGGAAAATATCCAATGTGGAGTAGGTTGTATGTGATGCTGCAAAATCTTGCTAAAACCACATACACATCTTAAGTCAGTTGTACAAAATATTACATAATTTTTTTAATCAATTATTGTAGAGCAGATTTAATTAAATTCTATTATCCTACAGATTAATAAACCTCTTCATTTTACAACCATTCATTCAGGATCACAGAAGCAATTAGGCGATACACAATGTGAAATTAATGATGGTAGAGTTGATAACAATTTATTAATGGTTGATTGAAAAATCAAAACAAGAAATTTTAAAAATATTTATTTGCAATAAAAATATAAATAAAAAAAACTGTACTTTTTGTTTTAAGTAAGTCAGAATTAAACACAATAAATTGTGATAATAATAAAAATATTAAATTAAGTCTATGGATAACTCATTCTTGTGAGTTAACAATCCCTCAGTAATTGAGCAAGAATCGTAATATTACTACTTAATGAAATTAAAATTTTATATATACAATTAAATTAATTTAATTAGCCAGTAATAAAAAATGTGATAACTTTAATAAAATTTGTTGATAACATTTTTGGTGTTACTACAAATAATTTATTTACGAAACACCTTTCAAATATGATCCATAAGCATTTCTAAATTCCACTGTTCCATAACTTTGGCTATACACCCCAAATCCATTTATATCTCTTTTTGGCCAAGCTTTACTTTTGTAGCTATTACAGGCAATTAAACTGTTCATTCCTGTTGGTCTACTTTGCTGGATAGAAATTCCGTTGCCAACGCTTTTAATACTGAAATTTAAAAAAATTTGATTACAATTTTTTAAATTAAGTAGTTTAAACAGGTTCTAAATGTAGAAAATAAGAGATAAATATAATATTGCTGTTGTTATTATGTTAAAAAAAAGTAGGATAACCCTTGCATACAAAGTAACACTGAACATGTCATTTTTTTGTGGTAGAGATTAAAATTTGTTGTAGTAAAATTTAAAAATATTATTTTACCTCATAATACTCTCACTAGTGCTATGCGTCAATAATTTGCCACTTGTCGTAATATCACCATTGGGTTGCTTTTCTTCTTTGATTTCAACATAAGCAGTGGGCTTACTACTAAAAATAAGATAAAGGAGCATCAAAACTCCAACTGTTGAATGACAGGCAATAACAAACAAAGAAGCCTTTGGAAAACCATATTTGTCACACAAAATTCCACTCACGCTTGGTCCAACAAATGCACCCAATGCAAAAACACTTGTCCACAATCCCGAAACCAAACCAAACGTTTCCAAATTGTTTTCAAATCCATGTGCACTAAAAAAAAATGACATGTTATTATTTTTGACACTATCACCTCAACATCACTTACATGGTGGTTCGAAGAGCATCTGTAAATGTTGCCACGAGTTGAGCTGACATTCCAAAGCCATGCAAAACTAACCCGACTATCGTTACCCATAACGTACTGCAAAATTGCTCAATTATTATTTTGTCTAAATTCTAAGAGTTACTTACGTTTCAAATGGTAAAAATGGTACAGGTCCAATCAAACAAAAACCAAGTGCCACAAAGACGGTCCCCAATACTATTATCACTTTTGGTGATACAATTCCGTCGCACAGTTTTCCAAAAATGGGAGCCGTTGCTGCATAAGTGCCACCATTTAACACAAACATTAATCCCAACACAAAAGGTTGTAACGAAAAATGTCTTAAATGAGGTTCTAACGTTGCTTGGAGAAAACCAATAGACATACTGGTTACTGTAATACTTAGAGCTGCGAGCAATACTCCTGGAATTTTCAATGCTTTGAATATAGAAGCTAAAATGGTAATCCAGTTAGTTTCGTAATATTCCTGCATTCATTTGTTTGTTTCTTACGTCCTGTTTCACGATCTTGGGCTAGATCACTGTGTTTAGGTAAAACAAAAGCTGTGAAAATTGCTGCACAAAACAGTGTTCCACCCATAACTGCGAAAGGAGTTGTATAACCTCCGATTTGATATAAACCTCCTCCAACCATTGGACCCACTATTAAACCAAGCCCGAAAAACGTTTCTACGGTGGCCTTAAATATAAAAATTTTTAATTTTTGTTTAAATTGGGGTAAAATTACTTACGAAGGTGGTGGCAACATTATCTGGAAATTCTTGTGCTATTATAGCAAAACTGGCAGTTAAAAATGCTGCGTTTCCCATTGCTTCCACTATCCTAATGATAAAACTCATCGCTAAAAATGGGGTATGTCCATCTAGTTGATCTAACAGGCTAAAGAGAGTAAAAAAATTTTTTTTGTAAAATTTGTTAATTAGGTTATGTATTATGTGACTCACCCAAATAAAATACAACATATTCCTGTTGTGTATATACCGCTATTAAATACTAACTTAATTCCAAGTTTATTAAGATGTTGTCCATAAATGGGACTTATCACAAAAACCACTAATTCGAATACTCCAAACACTAACCCATACTCCGTTGCTGAGCATCCTTTTCCTTCTGCCTAAAATGGAAAACGTATTAATAATGGCGAGAATTTTTTTGGCATGTTGAATTATTTCTTCGTAGTTATTTAGTAACAATTAAATGAAATTAAAAAATAATTATCAAGTTTCTGTTTCAATGGTTAACGATGCTTGGTTTAAAATAATTATTTTACGATAAAGCTTTTAAATTATTTGAAAGATTCATTAGGATCGATTACAATCATTTTGGTTAAAAACAATGTAATAATAATATGCTGCTTTATTTCTAGAAAGAAAGTCCAGTTACCGAAAGAGAAAATAATACAAAAAAGTACAGATTAAAATACATGAATTTAAGAGTTTTTTCAAATAAAGTCTTTACATGCTTGGGCTTTACAAAAGTGGCGTGATGAAGGAGCATTTAGAGCCCGGAATTTTTTTTTTTTTTTTAATATTTTTCAATAACAGTTCTGCAGTTCTTTTCTTTTCTTTGGGTTGATGATTTTTTTGTCCTGGAATTTAGCTTGATATAACTATAGAATTTTACTAGTAGGCACATTTAGGATGTTTTTAGGTTATAGAGCTACGAAGATAAAGATGGAAAAAACGCCTACTAAGGATGAACTACTCAAGAATTTCCAGAAAAATGCTATACTACAAACCCAAAAGAAAAAAAGATCTAGGAAGACTTTTATTAAGATCGCGATGGCCAAATCCCTGACGTAGATGATAGCATTTTTAGTAATGATATCTTTAAAATTTACATTTTATTAAAACTACTGCGAAATGTTAAAACGTTTTTATGGCTAGAATTTATACAAATTAATAATAAATATACTGATAAAAGTGCGTTCTGAAATAAATGTATTCAAATTTTTTGAAAAATTATATTCAATTAAAATAATATACGTAAAGTGATTAAAAATATTTACAAAATAAATATCAACTAGGCGTACTACCTACTCCAAATTTACATTTTTTGTTGAATTGGGACTCTATAAGATTACAAAGTTATATCTGACTTTTTATGGTCAATTTTAAAGACTACAAAATAACATGGTAAAAAAACTCAAAGACCAACATGGTAGGGCGTATAAGAAAATCAGTTAAATAATGTTTTAAATTATCTCATTCATTCATAAAAGTAATGAAATACATAGCAATAGTTTAAACAATAAATATTTATGAATGGATTCATATATGACTCATTGCTGACGTTTGTCGATATTATATCTATCTAACAGCACTACTAGCCTAGTAGGCTCATGGCCTATTCCTAGCCAAACTTTCCCATCTTCTTTCACGTCCTTTTTTCACTGTTCCGTTGGTTTTTCTCTTCTCAAATTTCCGACCTCAGGTTTCCATTTCTTATAAAAGGTTTCCTTGGCATCTATTCATTCTAAGTGTTTCAACCATCAAAGCCGCTGTGCCTTTATCACTCCAAAAATATTGGTTCTTCTCATTCAAAACCAATCCGTTAACTTCCCTACATAAATCTTTTTCAATATTATTTTTTCCCAAACATTTAACATCTCTTGATCCTTATTTCTCAATACCCATACCTCCCATCCATATGCCACTGTTGGCATTTTTATTATTCTATACACTTTCACTGGTCTAGACAGAATCTTGCTGAATGATTCAATGAAAATGCAGTTCTGGAAGCTGCCATTATTCTAGCTTTTATTTTTTATTATTTTCTAGACTTACTGTTATCATAGTCCCAAGTGGTCTATTACTGATTTATTCTTTTTAAAACCACTTTGATACTCTCCTATGATTGCTTTCTCAATTTATTCTTGATGTATCCTGCCTTTCATATGACACTTAACAGCGCGATACTTCGATAGTTGCCGCAGATTGTTTTTTTACTTTGTTTTTATAGTGAACATATTAGTGCCTGGCTCCATAATTTTGGCAAATTCTTCGTGACCCTTATTTCTTGTATTAGGTGAACTATCGCTTCAAGTAACTTTTCACCCCCATACTTGGTCATCTCCAGTTGTATTCCATTTTCTCCAGAACTTCTATAGTTTTTCATGTTCTTTCTTATGAGCTGGATTTCTTCTTGTTTTGGTATCTCATTATAAATGTTTTCTACTTCGTTATTACGTTATTCCTGCTGTTCTGATGTGACCTCACCTTGTTGAATTTTGCTGTTTATTCAACAGCTGTTGAAAATATTTCGACCATCTTTCCATTTATCACATCCATCCATTACATGGTTTATTTGGTTTGTAGTTTTTTCATCTGGACTCATCCAAGCACCTTTATAAATTTATTTTTGTCAATATTATTAGTAGGTAGGTATAAACTATAAATACATATAAGTTTGTCAGTATTACAACCCAGAATTAAATGTTTTTGTGGCTTGATAAAACCGACAACTGTAATATTTTGAAAATAAACAAGTAATTATAAATATCACAATACACCAAAAATTGTGGAAAAGTTTTCATTGTTAATGGAATCGTTTTTGAGAGAGAAGATACAAAGTTTATTAACTCGTATTTTGGAAAATTAGAATCATAAATATAGTACTGGTATAATAATCTACAGATAAAAAATGAAAAGCGTGAGCAATTACTTTCTTTTACTAATTACTTTAATTGATTTCCGTAAAAATTACTTAATTTTGTTCTTAATTAATAACATTATTATTCGTGCAGCTATTGTAGCGGTCCTAGAATTAGCATGAAACATATCAGACACAGTGTCGGATTTAGCACTCCTGGGCCCCAATTTGAAAGAACTTTTACAGATCTAATAAATTCAGGTTTGAGTTCAGAGTTTAGTCATTGGTTTGCGAAAATATAAAGGCCAGGAAAAAATTCGAAGATGCATAACTTTCTCTCCAATTTACGATAAAGGTGTTTTCAATTTTGAAAACCCAATCAGGCAGTCATTGCTTATAACATTTGTTCTTTAGTTTGGTTTAACAGTTTCAGCAGAAACAATTTTTAATTTATTTTGGTATCTTGAACTTGGCCGTGGCCTTCTTGCCCTAAATGTTACAACTTTTGCAGAAGTTTGATACACTTTCTATAGTTAAACGATTAATTTGTAACCTTTCATACATCAGCAAATTATTTTTATCATTTTATTAATTTTGTATTTATTTTTAATTACATTTGATAAAGTTATATACCTAAAAGACATTGACATAGTATCAATGACGTACGATTCATCAAGTATTTTGGGTAATATAATTTTTTCAGACGCATTAGCACCTTATTAAAGATTATTTTTATTTTATTATAGGCATTAATATTATAAAATTAGTATAGAGTAAAGGCCATTAACTTCTTTTAAAATGGAAAATAATAAAATTTTAAAATTTGAACTTGGTGAAGTTTATACTTCCTTTTTGGCAATGGATTGCGGTTATTCACACAATAAATTTTGTTTAAAAATTAATATTTGAACAAAACTCTTGATAAGTTCGGATGCAATTATAATTCCACAAACAATGTCAACATCCTTGAAGCAACTGTTTTTGCGATAACCGTTTCAGGATATCACCAAAATATTTAATAATTATGTAGTCTAACACTGATAATTGCGCTTAAATGGAAAAATATTAATTTTATGCAAAAATAAACCTTTAAAAATAGCTTTTGTCTCTAACAGAAAAGAAGTTCGATGGCTAATATGTTTGTGTACTTTGGATCTCTACGTTCCTCCAGGCAAGCAATAAAAATTATCATATTAAAGATAGCAATTGTTGTGACGCCAAAGTTAATTAAGTTTTTTAAAGGATTTGGCGTAAATTGAGATTATTTAGATGTTTAAAATTACGAAATTGTTGTAATGCACTCCTTCTATTAAGTAATATTTAACTACGTACTATGTACGAGCAAAATCCTTGGAAAAGAAAAGAAGAAGAAAGGACTATTTGGTATCAAAAATTCAGACCATGTCTTTTCAGACGTTAGAGCACGCAATAAAGCAAAAGAACGGACGTTTTGAATATATGGCAATAACATCTTTGTGAAGAAATTTCACAATCTCTTACTGTGAAAATTAACAGCTGAAAAAAGTCAGTTACAGGGTGCACTTTCCGAAATTCAAACATGTTTAAAATGATCAGGAATGAGAAATCCTGGTACCTGGTAATAGGAAAGCTAAAATACTATCACGCCGTGTAACCTTAAGACTGGCAGAAGAAATGGGAGAGATACAGGGTCAAGTTAAAGCTACAGCAGTGTGAAGATGTAAATTGAGTTCCGAAGGGAAAAATATACGTAATTGATATAATTTTAGTCAAAAGTAAAAGTTTGAATTTCTAAATTTTAAGTCGGTGAATTGAAGAGTACAGATCCTAGACAGAGGTCAATCTTGCAACACCTGAAGCGATTCCGGATATTGTAAATGAATTTCAAAATTGCCAACAAAACCCGGTTCACTGGATTAACGTCACTATAAAAAGAAAGAAAATATTGATAGAGCTTTATCCGAGTTTTCTTTCCGACTATTAATTTATGTAGTTTTGGTTGTTAAACTCGTGGTTTTCTAGGTCTATTTGATATCTCATAACAAGAATTTCTAATTAACTCTAGTGCTTTACATTCCTTATTATGTATTTCTGCTCTGTAACTCAACCAGAGGTCACATCACCCCACGGCTGTGGTTTCTAATCAATAAATCATAATTTATTTAACATTTAAAAAATTTTGTAGACATAGTTTAAGGTTGTAGTAGGGCACAAAGGCACCGCCAGACATAATTTTATTTTAGTCAGCTAATATTGCATCATTCACCTGATGATGATTGACGTCATGGACGTACTGAAAATCACATCACGAAATCAGATAGATGCCTGCAGTAATCAAGAAGAGAATGGTCAGTACTGTACCCCACGCACCTTAACGATTTCAAAAATGGAACCCTTTTTGAAAACGTTTTCTATATGGTTTTTAGGGTGGTATAAGTTACTTGTTTGTAATTTGAAGGGGGAATTACACATTTCTTGGATTTTTTCTGTATGCTTAGAATTACACTATAATACAAGGCAACTTCATACAAATTTTGTAGTTTCTGCATGAATTAGTTTCAAAAAATCGATTTAAAAAGTTGAAAAAATCACCTATTTTTTTAGAACTTAGAAAGAAAATATTTACAAATTTCCATGTGCTCCAATATTAAAAAGTGCAGGCTTAACTTACTTCTAGTGGATAAAACGGCGCTTGAAGAGAAACACATATGGCGTTACAAAAGTCAGCAACCGAAATTGTAATTAAAGTTAACCACTGTCTTTTTGAAAAGTTTAGCATTGTCACTTGCAGTTAAACTAAATCAACACTTAACTCACTGAAAACTCTGTATAACTTTTGAAATTATGTAGCACAATTTGAAAAGGATAAAACTTTAATTATCATATTGAGAAGAACCAAGTTGCACGTTGGAGAGAAAGTTTTTTTGAGTGTCCTTCAGTAGTAATTATACAAGACTAAGTCAGATTAATAAAATTTTCAATCCTTAATCGTTGCAGATAATTCAACTTGGTTATTGGCCTTTAGATATGAAGCGCGAAATTCAATTTTTAATTTAGTTATTGGATATCACATTTTTATGGTGGGGTAAGTTCACAGTGTAACAACTCCACGTGATATTTATTTGATAATAATGTTATAGTACATTTCAAATGGTAGGTGACAATATTCAAAAAAATTAAATAAACTAATTCATTCAAAGGATAAAATTTGTTTAATTTAATTTTCTTTTATATTTATATAGATTAGATCGAGCGAGGTACAGTTAGCGTTTTGTGAATAATATAATAAATAGTGAAAATGTAATAATAATTACAAAGAAAATGGTAATGAAACTTTTCACTGTATTTATGTTAGTTGGTTACTATAAAAACCATCATAATCGAAATATAACTAACACAAAACGGATGTTATGTTATTAAATGTAATATCGTGCATCATGTAATTATTCATAATTTTACTATTTAACAATAATTATTGTAGTTTTGTTTGATTATTAATTGGCTTGATACGCAACTAATAATTTTGACAAGGGCAAAAAATTTAAGCGATAAGAAATCGATTTCTTAAATTTCTTAACTAAAAAGTAATCGGTTTCAAAATAATAAAATATTTTTCTTTCGATATTATAGTTTTAGTAACTATGTATGTATTTGGTTACAAAATCACTACCCCAATGATAGCTGCAGCTATTCGTTACAAAAATTTAAACATTAATAAATTAAATCAAACAGTTAGTAACAATGTGATGCAATTTTTTACAATTTTAGTAGTACTGACGATAAACGTAATCAGTTTTGCATGCTTAAAAATTAGTAGAATGTTATTATTTAATTTCAATTAAATCAAAATATTTTTTGATAGCACAATCAATAAATAATTGCATTAGTCTTACGTAATTGAATTATTTCTCAGTAAATTTTCTTATTTCTCCCAGCATACACTTATGGTCACGAAAGTCATGGTAAACTGTACCATATATTTTACTATAATTATTATGGTGTGATCTACCTTGACTTTCGCGACCCTTGATAGTTCTACGGCGCGGATACTCTGTTGATAGGAAGTAAAGTTTCATTAATTTAGAATAAATTATTCTACTTGATTATTTTCAATAAATCAGATGGCGCATTGAAAACATGATAAAGTTGTTATGGGTCAGCGTAAGAGCCACTACATAATTTGTATTCGGCAATCAAAAAAGCAAATAAAAATTAATTTTAAAATAAATATAATTGCAGAATAAAAAATTAAAAAGCAAGTAATTCTTGATTAAATTCCTTAATGGAGCAGATATTATTTACTGCGCATCAATCCCATAATAAAATAATCTTATTAATTTAAACGATATAGGAACGATAGACGTGCTTGTGATGGTAAAGGTTAAGACTTTTAACATTCTGTGTAATATTGATATAAGTAGAAGAAATGATTACTAATATTCAGAAACTATTTTATAACACTTCAACTTCGTTGAACTTTCGTTACCATTATTGTAATCATTAAATTACGCATTTAACATTTATGTAAACATTTGCTTTTTAACAATGATAGTTATCAATGATACTAAATGAGCGATACAATTTTGTGCTAATAGACAAATGATTGCGTGACACCGAAAAGGAAATAATCATCACGTGCTTGGTAAGCTTACACAGAATGTTCAAATTATCATGAAGTTCTATGTAGCCACAGAAGACATTCTTCGTGACAGGGAAAACTGTGAATGATGTTGTGAGATGATGTTCAAAACTAAGGGAGATGACTAACCAGCAGTGTGGTGTTAAGCATATACTGGCAGGCTAAGAAGCGGAAAACCGCAGTTCAATTCCTAGTCGCGCCACATACACTGCTGGGAAATCGGAGATGACTTTGATGGTAGTCAGAAGATCTGAGATACCCACAGAATTTTCATGCTTTTGTGAATGACCATTTAAGGCTTGAAAGGAAAATGATGTTCAACAGGGTAAAGACGGAAGCCAGACAACTCAATTTTAAATATGTTTTTGAAAAAATCTTGAAATTTTGTTCTGTTTAGTATACCAGTAGCTTAAACGTTTGGTTTGTTTGATTTGTAGGCAGTAGAAGATTTATGACAACTTTTGTGACTATAATTCCTTTAGTTTTGTTTTATTTTGGTTTATTTCCGTCAAATTTAAACGACATTTAGTAAAAATTTAATTTTTATATTCTGTACTTCAATGGATTATAGAGTAAATTCTTCCGAGCAAAATAAGTTGCCTACTTTCTTTTTATTTTTAATTTAATAATATTATAAAAAAAAATCTGTAAGCAGGGGTAGATCCAGCAACTTTTTCAAGGGGAGGAGCGATTCCATAGATTGAAAAGAAAAATAATTACAAAAAATGATAAACCTTACTATATTTTTTTCTAGTAACTTTGGTTTTTACGTGTTATTTATAATGATTAATTTTTCAAGCAGTGCCATAGACTGATCACTATGATTATCTCTAAAATTGAAACAAACCAACCGCAAACAAGGTAAAAATTTACTTATAAATCTGATGATACAACTTTTGGACAAAGAGTCCAAATGGTGGTGGTGAACTGTCCCTACATAGATACATTTCAACCATTCACTTGTTAACAACAAAAAAATCTTTATAATTAAGCAACTTTTATTACAATTAATTTTCAACGAATTGCTTTAAATGTTTTTTTGAATCTTGTAGAGCTGAGAATTCTTGTAATTACGTTACATCAGGAGGCAGATTTTCTTCATTTTGAAGTTCTGCATAAGATATAGTTGATTTCTTAATACACACATAAATTAGTAGAACTGTTCCAATAAATAATTGAGATCCAACTATAAATATACAAGAATTTCTAAAACCTATGTTGTCTAAAAGGATTCCACCAAGAAAGGGTCCAATAAAATGCCCAAGCGAACAGGTACTTGTCCACACTCCAGCCACCAATCCATTGGTTTTCATGTTGTTTTCAAAACCTTTAGCTCTACGAAAGAAAATTTAAACAATTTTTTATATTCTATTTTTTTTTAACCAGTAAACGTACAAAGTCGTTTTAAGAGTATTCATAAATGTTCCCATTAATTGTGTCGACATTCCCAATCCGTGAAAGGCTAATCCCACCATAACCAGAGTTAGCGATCTAAAATATAACTTTTGATAAAGTGCACTGCTATTAATTCCAAAATATTCAAGTAATTTACGGTTTAACAGGTATAAAAGACACTGGTCCAATTGTACAAAAAGCAATGCATTGGAAAATTGCTCCACATATGACAACGATAATTGGTGAAACATATTTATCACATATTCTGCCTGAAATTAAAGTGGTGAAAGAGTTTATAGCTCTTGGAATAATAAACACCAATCCTAGAGTGAAAGGCCTTAAATTAAACTGTCTTGTGTATGGTTCCAAAGTGGTCTGAATAAATCCAGCTGACATTGTAGCAAACGCACTGGCGATTAAACCTAGTAGCACTCCAGGAATTTTGATAGCTTTGAGAATTGAATCTGTAAATTAATATAATTAGTTTTGTTTTGTGTTTTGTTATTTCTTTTATTGACTCAACAGGCGACTAAGAAATTCTAAATCACAACTACTTATTTGTAGTTGTTTACTTTTTGTTCCATGCCACACTGCAGGGCTATCGTTATTTTAGTTAATAGTAATTAGTTAATAATAATTTTTCTTACACTCAGTTTCATCTGAACTGTGTAAATCGTGAGAATTTTCAGTATTTGGTAAAATAAAGATGGAGCCAGTTATTACTAGACACAGAGTTACGCCATATGCCAGGAATGGGGTCGAGTATCCTCCTAATTCAATTAAAGCTCCACCACCGATCGTACCAAGTACATTACCAAGTCCTCCCACTACATCACAAATAGCCTAAAGAGTAATATGGTGTAGTAAAAATGTTTAGTATTTTTAGGTAATATTTTTACTGTAGTTGTACCGACATCGCCTGGAAACTCTTGGGCAATTATAGCAGCCGTTGCTGTGAGAATAGTTCCAAAGGCAATTGCTTCCATGACTCTAATTGCAATGCTGATTGATAGAAATAAAACATGTCCGTTCAGGTAGTTTACTAACCTAAAAGTAAATTTTATCCTAAAGTTAAATTTAATGGAAAAGAGGCAACGTTGTCACGTTTTCTCTCGCATGCATGGATGGAACATTGGCAAAACAATTTAGTGCATGCTTCAGTTTTAGAAAGAGATCAAACAGTACACTGAGTTACTTTTTTCCAATGGTCTCCGCAATTTTAAGTTAATCATCAATAATGATATATAAATAATTCTTACCCAAACAAGATGGAGAAAATACACAGCGTATAAAGACCAACAAAAAAAGTTTTCTTAATACCTATTCTATTAAGATAGTGACCGACTAACGGACTACTAATAAATATTACTAACTCTAGTACCGCAAAAACAAATCCAAACTCTGAAGCCGAACATCCTTTCTGAACAGCCTGGAATAAAATAAAAAAATTATCATAACAGGTTGAATGATAAAAGTACTGATTATATCATGCAGGGATGGCAAGTGAAAACGACAAGCAGATTTTATTGAGGCGGCACTGGAAGGCACATTTAAACTTTTCTACAGGCAGCCAATTATAATCAGCCAAAACAAGAAAAATAAAAAAAAGTTTTAAGATAGTCGCCACTGACATTGAGGCATTTGTCGTGATTGATCACCAGCTTATACACTCTTCATACAACGTTGCCGCCTGGAATAGCAGCCGGGTTTTTCATTGCACACGGGTTTTCAGTTCGTCGATGCCCCAACTATACTTTCACCTTAGTGAACAAATGGAAATTGCTTGGTGCCAAATTTGGGCTGTCGAGCAGGTGATCGAACAACTCCTATCCGAAATTCTTGAGCAGTCTCTTTGATGTTCTTCCTTCAAAGGCAAAAATCTTGCACTACTCATAATGGTTTCTTCATACACAACACAAAATCTATGATAAATTTCTGCGGCAATACTGCCTTCGGCTTGAAGAAAACGAATCAAAGATCAAATCTTGCATTTATCAGGAGCTTCGATTGTAGTAGCCCTGATAAAACAGCACTTACACAAAAACTACGCCACGTAACAGACGTACAGTCTACACGGTTATGAAGTATTAACAAGAGCCAGGTCAATGTAATAACTACTAAGAATCTATTGCCAATGTTTGTTTTAGGTTAACTTAATGAAACTAAACTAGCCCTAGTATATTTACAATTTTGGTCGATCTGTCCTTTGGAAATTCGATGGTACAACAGGAAATAGAAGATAAATTCTATGTTAGTTGCAAGATTGGTTGCAGAATAGCAAATTAGAAAACTTTTACATATGAACTATAGCTATTATATATTGTAAGTGATTGTCTTTCCATTTACTGATATAGAGTTTAGGAAGAAGAAGAAAGTTCGTTAAAGATGATCAGCAAAATTATATTCAGTTTGTATTTGTATTTACACGAAATTCCATGCTTCATAATAAAAAGCGTAACTGTGTACCTTTATAATGTAATCTAATAAAAATAACCATTTAATTTTTGAGTATCAGCTTGTTAAAAGTTATAATATTATTCACAAGTTAATATTCAAAATCTATTAAATTATAATATGCAGTTTATTTATTAAAAAATATATAGTTCGTGTAATTCATTTTTACAATAATATTTTATATTTACTTGCAACTAATTATATGATATAAATGTAAGTAAAATAAATTATTTAAGTTTTGTAATCTAAATGTTTTTCACATTTAAAAAATATAGCAAACCCCCAGTTGATTAAAAATTGTAGTATAATTTAATGTGAAAATTATAATCATGTGAATTTCGGCGCTTTTACATCCTTTATAAAGAATTTTTCGATTATTTCTAAATTTAGATACATTATACACAAACTATAATGACATTGTATGTATAAGTTTAAATACATACATACATGTAATGGATATGAATATTTATGAACATAAATTTGATGTCTGATCTTTGCTTTTTTAAACAACCACTATAAACTTTTCTAAAAGATCAGGTCAATATTGCAATTCAACAGTAGTAAAATTATCTAAAATTATTTTCTCAATAAATTAAATACGATATAGTTAACTATTTTATTAATTATTTATTGACGTTATTGACGCAAAGTTGAAGTCCAAAATGTATTTTAGTGATTTTTAACTGTTCGTATTTTTTATTTATTAAGCCAAATACATAAGTTTCCAATAGCAACAAAAAAGTAGAAAACATCCCTTGTGGGGATGATGGTCCCATTTGGTGATAGTGCCTGTTCTCGGCATTTATATAAAAATACGAAAATTCATTTCGGAAGTAAAAATGATGATCTTGATAAAATTTTTAATTTTTTAAATTTGAATAATAATAGCATATTATATAACAAGGAACATGCAATTAATACACTTTAGTCCTGTGGTAAAACATTATTTTATACACTCCCAATAAAGCAGGGTTTCCCTATTACCTATACTGAATTACAACTAATTATTTCATGAAATAGATTTAAAATTGAACAGACGAATAGAAATAAAAACTTTTAAATTACACTTTTTAAATTTTATTTCCATCTACCGGCAAAATAGGTATCATTGTTACTTTTCATTTATTGGAATTTTAGAAACAATTGATGTTTAACGTAAATTAATAGTGTAAATAATGTGTAATAACCGGGCCTAAAATTACAATTTAAGCTCCGGATTAAGAAATTTATAAACTAATAAAAAGGAACTTACCACTTTTGGATAAAACGGAGCTTCCAATGAGAGACATGCTTGAACAAAACTATTTGTTATAGAAACGGCAATTAAAGTTAACCACTGTCTTTTTGTTAAATTAATCATTTTGTGCTATATTATAATAACTGTTATATTGATAGGTACTTATTGTTGCTATTATATTTTCATGTTTAGAGTAAATTACCAAAACTATTTCAACATGAGTTTATATACAATAATTACAGTAATGTGGTGGGGATTTAAATCCCTAATAATCTTCTTACACATTTTTAAACATAAATATAATAGTAAACAAAATTTAACTTATTTAATACTAATAAAATAAGTACTTTATTTAATTTAAATCCACTTTGTAATTTAGACTATTAGAAATAAAGTTGAGGTGGTCATTTGCCTTGCAGGTAACGCTATCAACTAAATACGAATGCGAGGTACTGGGTTTAAATCCGGATAAGAAAAAACTTTCTTAATTATGACTAGTTTTTTTGATTTGGAAGGCATGTTAAAAAAAGTGGTCCTCCTGGGTTAACAAACAGCTATCATTAAAACCAGGGTTAAAGGCACATCTGAAGGCCCGTCTAGCAAGCTACTTATCGGATGTTAAACAATAAATTATATACTTACTAAAAGTATACTTGATCAGCCCAGTAAGATATCATCTCAAAAAAATTGAACTGGAAGGCAATGACAGGTGCAGACCCTGTGAATTAGAAATTAAATTGACTGAAGCTACAATATTTTTAACAAATATAGCTTATAGGTTTTAACCTAATGAGGTAAAAAGAAAACTACTCAGGAGCATTCTATGTTTTGCTAGCAAAATTAACTTACTGAAAACCTAATTAGTAGGGTTAAGAACAAAAAATCAAAACCGGTTTCAGTTCTGAAAAGCTCTCGCAGCCCTACATAATAATACAATAATGAAAAACGTAAAGCGGAAAAATTAAGCCTATATAGAAGATATGTATGTATTTGAAAGAATTTTATTTTAATTGAATTCAGATTATTAAGTTTACACCGTATTTGTAAAATACAATGTAATATTGATAGTCATAGTTGGAAGAAGCCGCCACGGTATGCCCAAAGCATTAATCATCAAATTTGTTAGTTTATTTATTATGTTATCTAGAATATTTAGCTTTTTTATATAAATAATAATTTATGCCTCTTGTGTATTATTGTGTAACATTGTGTAACTTAAAATTGTAATTTTATGAAAAAACCTAATTCTAATAATAGTTCACCGTATCTCGTATCTGAAATACAAAAATTAAAATATTATTGAGAAAATGCTTGCTTGCTGCACTTGCACTGCACTTGCAGTGCAGCCCTGAGACCCAAAAGAGTTTTTAAAAGAGGGCACGGCTGTGTCACGTAACTTGCAGTCCAACTCTAAGTTAGCCAAAACGTTAGTCACAAACTAATTGGTGGCAGAACGCTTACTAATTAGATGACGAGGCATTTGGCTTAAGAAAGTCATAGATACTCATACCGAAAATAATCAGCTGAAAATGAAGAAAACATGCAGATTTCATTGAGGCGGAACATTTGACAGCCAATATGCACGATGGCGATGTGCCGAACCTGATGTGAACAATAGAACAATATTAATTGTATTCAAAATATTTTTGAATACGAACTTTGAAAATTCGGTGATAGCAGATAAAAAAATTTTGAAGCCGAACAAATATTGTTAAAGGAAATAGGCTAAAGATAAGCAGCAAAATAATTTTTACATAATATAAAAATAATTTCAGCAAAAAATCAAATTCTCAGTATGTATTTGACTTTAAATGACTTTCTTTGTTTCATTTTGAAAAGAGCCACTGTATACCTACATCTGTATTATAATCTAATAAAAATAACCTCTTAATTTTTGACTATCAGCTTGTGTTAAGTTATAATATGCATTTTTATTTAATAAAAGTTATAAGTGCATAATTCATTTTTATAATAATATTTTATATTTATGTGTAATTTAATAAGTGATCTAAATATAATTAAAATAATTATTTAGTTGAGTAATATAAATAATACTTTTCACATTTAAAAAATATACCTAAGTTGATTAAGAAAATTGTAGGATAATTTAATTTGAAAATAATCATAAGAGTTTAAGTTTCAAAATTTTGGTTATTTCCAAATTTAGACGCTTTGTGACTAATTCAAAATTTTATTTCCTAAAATACCTATTATTTTATACTAGTAGATATTTATGAATATAACTTTGATATCTGGGCTTTACTGTCTGTAACCAATCACTACAAAGTTTTCTAAAAAAAAAAGGTGACAGAACAGTGGCGAATAAATATTATGTCAAGTTTGTCTCTTATCAAAATTAAGAATTTAAGACTAAGAGTACATGGATCACAGTAGCCAATATCTAGACCTACTCAGCTTAAGTGAGTCGAATCCTCGTCGAACTTCTCATGCCCGCTGTACACTCTCGCCGAGTGCTCTCGGGCGAATGTCTCGCCGAAAGGTCACGTGCTCGTGCGACTATCTAAATTACACACTACCAGGCACACCGAGACAGACGAGACATGGCGAGAGCACCCATTTACACTCTCGCTCTCGCCCTGTCTCGTCCTGTCTCGCCGAGAGTGTACAGCGGGCATCAAAGTAACACAAGATACTGGTGCCATATTACACTCAGTATTGCATACCACTGTATTGTAGTCATTTTTCAGATTTTTTTAAATAAAATATTTGTACTACATTAGATATTTATACACATTGAGATAAATTGTAACATTATTTTCTCAATATTAACGCAATACCAAAGTAGAAAATTTGTTCTAGTATTTTAATTATAGATATTAAATATAGTAGAAAATTATAATTTTCACATTATAATGTTTTATTTATTGGGCAAATTAAGCTTCCAGTAACAAAACCGAAGTAAAAATACACACGTAGTACTTATTTTTACAGAGTTGGAAATTTAGCTCAGCTGTGGTTTTATTACATTTCTGCAAAAACAATTGGCTGAAGTAGAATTTGAATTTAACCCTTTCGAAGAGAGAACATTTAGTTTTGACCCACGCTGTCGTATTACTGACATACTCTCATTTAAATAATATTTTTGCCCAATCAGACGTTAATGTTAATTTATCGAAAATGTTTCCAAGGCGGTATTTATATTTCTGTCAGTATGTACGCAGTAAAAGTGTAGAATCTCCAGTTAAAAAAAATAATTTTTAAATTCAGTTTTTTATAATTTAATTTTTAAATTAAGTTTTTTTTAGAATACTTTAGTATTTTAATTTAAATAGATTTTAGTTATATTAAAAGTCAATATTTTCGCCAATAAGTGTACTATGAAACACTAATATTGCAAAAATATTGTGTGCTATATAATGAAGGTAGTATTATTATACTAATATTATCATTATCAATCAGAAAATATTCAATTAATATACCTAAATGGTCACTTATTTATTAAGATATTATATGCTATTATTTATATTTAAATTCAGTTTTTAACTGTTGATAATAAATAAATAAGATATTTTAAAATACATCGTGTTAAATAATGTAAATAACCTTATAACTCGATATATTTTAAATTATTTCTTTATTTAGCTATAATTTATAAACTATTGAAGAACTTACCACTTTTAGATAAAATAGAGCTCTAATTTTTAATGATTTGTTTAAGGGTATTAGGCAATGGTTAATGGCGAAATCGGCGCTTTAGTTTTTCTTAATTTTAACATAGAAAGAAAGCAGATACACATGTGTAATTTTAACTAATACTTATTGATATATAAATAATGAAAAAAATTGTACCATGGAGCCCATAAAAGCTTAAAAAATGGCGGTACAATCTGTGGCGTATTTACACGTTTATTTTCCATTTTTCCCTACTATCGTACTAAAAAAACAATTTTTTTTGGGTCTGCAGATAGTCTTTTTTTTTGTAAGATATGTAGTTTCGGATTAAACCTAAAATCACAACAATTAAAATGAAATTATTAAACTTGTAGACAAAAAACCGCGATTTTTACGATAAAAATGTGAGTTTTTCG
Organism: Rhagonycha fulva; assembly: GCA_905340355.1. Classification (NCBI taxonomy): domain Eukaryota; kingdom Metazoa; phylum Arthropoda; class Insecta; order Coleoptera; family Cantharidae; genus Rhagonycha; species Rhagonycha fulva. The sequence goes on from HG996555.1 coordinate 12,561,425, forward strand.
TAAGTGGACAGAAAAATCGTGACTTTTTAATTTTTTTTGGGAAATCTCGAATTTTTATGGATTATTTTGGAAGTTTAGTCGGAAATTTTACATGTTTTACGTATCTTCCATTTTTTTCAAATCACCAGAGACCTCCGTTCTCTTGGAATCGAGGCAAAACCAAACGAAAATAAAAAGTCGAGAAAAATGAGTTTAAAGCTTCTTTATAAATTAAAGTGATTTTACTTATATTTATCTCCTTTAAAAATCTCCAGCAGCATAGAATGATGTTTCTAGTAGTGCTTCGGCATCAGTCCGTTTTTGAAAATTATATTTTTATTAGTGGACTACAAGTAAAATAAAATGAAATTGCAATATTGATCTCAATGTGAACAACTCCAAACTGACTTTTTAAAATTTTTTTCTTTGTAATAAAGTAAAAACCAACCCGCAATTCTAACGATAGCTAGACATCTCTATTTACCACGATATTTTGGTTTTAAACCTTCTGAAAATGCAATGATGCAGATGTCTACGATTTGTTCCATATTTGTCAAAGTATTTGAATATTACAAAAATCTTTACTCTGATAAATTATCAAATTTTATATATTTTAAAATGTCCTATTTAATTATACCAAATTATTACGATAAGGAACTCAGATCGTAACATTTAGAGCCCCCCATGTAATGTTCTCTGCTCGACTACCAGCGGCAGATGAAAATCAAGTCCACACACTGCCACCTTTTCACTTGCCTAATCAACAATTTTACGAATTTCAATATGAACCAAACGGTATCCTGTTCAGGAAGGCTAGTACTTTCAGAAAATGTAATAAAAAAATTTTGATTTTTCCATTGCCTAAACCCTTAATCGCTAGAAACATGTGCAATCTACCATCGTTTTCTTAATCTCCTGTTTTTTTAACGTTTTCTCTTTATATGTACGAGTTAGTATTCTGGATCATCTATTTTCTGCTCTGATGGGGTACTATTCTTGTGTACTATGGTATACATCTAACAACATCTTCTTCGAATTTTAGTGGGGCATTAAAATTTAGTTTTTCTGATAAGATGTTTTGAAATGCGTGTGTTACCTCTGATCTAACTGTCACATTTTTTGCTATAAAAATTTTACAAATTTTCTGGAAGGAGAAGATTGTATGAATTCTCCATGTAAGTTTTTTAAACATCGTGAAAAATGTCAAGTTATTTTTGATACAAAGAACTTAAGCAAAGTAGTACCAGTATTTTGTGATATTTTTATTATTTTTTTGCTCTGTTATTAATATAAAAGGTAGAAGGATATTTAAGCAGTAAATGTCTATTTTGTGTTGGAAACTTTGTGTTTCCAAGATTCTAAATAATTACAAGTGAGTTGTTGAATTGTATCAAATTTACAGAGTACATGAAAATTATCTTTTCAATAATTAAACTTGCTCCATTTTAACTAAGATTTTTTTTGAAATTGTAAAGGTCATTTATCGTATTATTTTCTTTTGACAATAAGATAAATTTAGAATTTAAATTTGTGTAGTTTGTGATATCGAATCTAAAGAATAAAACTGCAACTGAGCGTAGTACCTATTATTCACATCATGCAAATATTTCGAGCTGCTTTTGTTTTCACTTCCTTTTTTGGCTAATTTTGATATCTAAAAAAGAACGCGTTTATGCGTGAGAAATAAGCCGATAAGATTTGTCTGTGAAATTATCACTGTATTTCATTGATCGAGTTCGGCTTATCGAGTGCATACCGTATTCTTAAAATGATAATTTAATAAAGAGAAGTTCTAGGTATTTTGACTATATTATTTTTAGACTTGATAGTCGTAGATGCAAGGAACCGTTACGATATGCCCAAAGTGATAATTGTCAAATTATTTTGATTATTTTTTAAGTTAACCAGATATATTTAGCTTTGTTATTATTATCATTTATTTACCAATTGATAACTTAAAATTTGAATTTTACAAAAAAAGTACCTAATTTTAATAATGATTCACCAAATCGTATCCGAAATTTGTAACAAAATAAACTAATCTTGAAAAAATGATAAGAGAAATGGTAAATATTTTATTACTTTTATGTAAAAATTGAATATTTGTGCGAATTCCGGTATTCGGTCAGAAACGTGGATTGCATAAAAACTTTTTAATACAAATGATTAAATAATTTTTGTTTACTAATAACAAAATTGTTCATAGTTGCGTCACTAAACTTAAACCGTTTCGGCGATTTCATTTGTGAGTTAAATGATAGTAATAAATTAATGTTTTGGGCACCTACTAAAATTTGCCAAAACTTACTATAATTTAATTACTTAAAAAAGAAATTAGCTATGTCAATATAACCTTGCTTAAATTGTTTATTACGGCCATCATACTAAAAAAAAATTATAAAAATGTAATCACAAACTGAAATAATATCCACTTTATAATTTGATGTTTGCCCCGAAAAATTAATTGGACAATATAATTGGTGCTTCTTTAGTGAACGATGAAAGTCTTTCTTTAGCATACAAATATTTTTTCAAACTCTTTTGGTAAATATGTGATCGTAAACAATTTAAATTAAAGGGTGGAACTGCAAACTCTGTCGTAGAATAAATTTTTTTTATTAAGTAAAATACGCCAATTTACAATTTACACGGTAGGTAATAAAACCATAAATCGCATATTATAAAAAATTTACTTAAAAAATAACGTAGAAGTAACTAAATCAATTTTCTACGATGTGTCCTCTACAGAGTTTTACTTTGACTTTTTAATTAAGTGAGTCAATAGGAAAACTAAGTAATTCTTCTTTAATCAACGACACTGTAATAAAACAGTAAGGAATTAAAGATGCACTGGAAGTACCGTTACAGATGTTGCATTAACATGCAGATTGTCCTCATTTTGAAATTTTTTATATGGAATTTTTGATTTCTTAAGGCATACGTAAACTAGTAGAACTATTGCAATTAATAGCTGAAATCCAAAAATTAGCATGGAAGCATTTCTAAAACCTATTTTGTCTAAAAGAATTCCACCAAGAGAAGGTCCAAAAAAGTGCCCAAGCGAGCCGGCGCTTGTCCATATTCCAGAAATCAACCCATTGGTTTTCGTGTTGTTTTCAAAACCATTAGCTCTAATAATCAAAATATTGACTTTTTGTTATGTACAGGTACAGTTAAACTTACAAAGTCGTTTGAAGAGCATCTGTAAATGTTCCAATTTGTTGGGTCAATATTCCAAATCCATGAAATACTAATCCTATCGAAACTAGAGTTAGTGATCTAAACATAAAATGATCAGGTAGTACACTAATACTAATATTTAATTCAGTTACGGCTTAAGAGGTATAAAAGGTGCTGGTCCAATTAAACAGAAAGCAATGCAGTGACAAATTGCACCACAAATAACAATGATTTTTGGTGAAACATATTTATCACATATTCTTCCAAAAATTAAAACTGTAAAAAAGAATATAATTCTTGGGATATTGAAAACCATTCCTAGAGCAAAAGGCTGTAAATTAAACTGTTGCGTGTAGGGTTCCAAAGTCGCCTCTAGAAATCCAACTGCCATGGTAGCAATAAAGCTGGCGATTACAGCCAACAAAACTCCAGGTATTTTGAGAACTTTGAGGATTGAATCTGCTGGATTTATAATTAGTTAATATTGCAAGTTTGAATTTATTATTAGTATTCGTTTTGACTTACAGTCGTGTTCTGGCGGATTTGATAAATCGGGAGATCTTTCACTCTTAGGTAAAATGAAGATAGAACAGGTTGCTGCTATACATAAAATTATACCATATACCAAGAAAGGTGTCGAATAACCTTCTAATTCAATTAAAGCTCCTCCACCCGTCGTACCACTTACTAATCCAATACCAATCGCTATCTCGGAAATAGCCTAACTAAGTAATTTTAACTAAAAATGATTTTTTATCTCAACATTATTGTTCTTACGGTAGCTGTACCAACATTATCTGGAAACTCTTGGGCTATTATAGCAGGCCTGGCTGTGAGAAAACCTCCAAAACCAATTGCTTCCATGACTCTAATTACAATACTCATTGATAAAAACAATGCATGTCCGTTGATGTAGTTCACAAAACTAAAATTTTATTTTATTTTAAGGTGCTCATCAAAAACATAATATAATAATTTTCACCCAAGCGAGACGGAGAAAATACACATTAAGTATACACCAGCAAATAATGTTATTTTAATACCTATTTTATTAAGGTAGTGGCCCACTAATGGACTCGTTATGCATACTACTAGTTGTAAAATGGCAAAAACAAATCCAAACTCTGAAGCTGAACATCCTTTTTGCATAGCCTAAAGTAAAATACAAAAAATATGATGTTAAGTTGAGTTGAAAAAATTGTACATAATTTAATTAAATAAATTAGATTCTAAATAATGATACCATTTAACATTTCAAAAACCCATTAAAAGTGTTTAAAAACTTTTTTTTTTTTGATTTTGGTATATTTAAAGTTTAAAACAAAATGTTTTGAGAAGTAAAATTGTTTTTCTACTTACAATTTGTTATTTTTTTGATAAAATTTGCAATAATAACAGTTACATTCACTTTTTGTCACTGATTATATACTATTAATGCGAGATTGATTAATGTATTCATCAATAAATATTTAATTAAGAATAATCCGTACAAAAGAATTTAAATTTGCATTATCGTAGCACGATTTTGAAAAGTTTAGATTTGGAAGGTAAGAGATTATAATCTATTTTTTTTACAAAATAGGAACTTACCACTATTGGATAAAATGGAGCTTCCACGGATAGACATGCTTCAACACAAATGCATATTACAGAAACGGTGATTATAGTTAACCACTGTCTCTTTGTAAAATTAATCATTTTTAATTAATATTTTGTTTTGTAATTAATTAATTATAATGTTAGGTACTACATTTGCTCGTATTCGGGAAACTAAATTTAATATAAAGGAGACTGGTGATTATTGTGATACTTTAGACATTGTAAAGTAGTGGGGATTTTGATCAATAATATTATTTTTACTCAATAATAACAAACATCATAGTTGAACAATGCGTCGTTAATACTTTACAAATTAAATGTATTTGTACAAATATATATAACAAAAATTAAAACATGAGATTAACACTTTGGAATGTTCCTGCATACATAAGATTAAAGTTTCATTTCCTCGCAGTCGTGATGTAAGGGTACGCCCACATTAAAAGCTGGTTTCCGATTCCAGCTTATCTGCTTTGATATTTGCATTGAAATATCTGTCTTTTTACCAGCTTTGTTTGTCTTCGGTTACATTAATTAACATTGGAAGGAAATAAGCAGATAAGTCGGCGTCGGTAAATTGGCCTCCACTCTGTACGTAGCCTTAGGACACTTCAATACAAATAATATGAAAGCGAGTAAGCCTATAATAATAATATAATAATAATTTATTGACATGGAAGTTAGATTTTGTTTTCAAAGTTAATACAGTACTATATGAATAATCCGAACCTCCTGTAATCCAAAATACTCTATAATCCGAACAACTCAACAGTGTAAAATGTTATCCATAATCCGAACTCCTGTGTTTCATAATCCAAACATTCGTATTTCTTCTGTATCTTTGCGTTTTGCGCATGCACTCGTCTTATTATGTATAACATAATTTTTCTCGAAGGCATAGGTATGGCCATTTATGTGCAGTAGATAGATGTAAACATCGCGTCAGTAGTGTTTTCGCAGAAAAATTATACCATAGTAAATTTGTATCTATGTTTTGCAATAGTCTCGGCAGTAGTTCATAGGCGAATAACTTTCGAACAAGTGCCTATATGCAGTTAAACACATAATGTAGTTTTAAGTTCCAATATTTTTATAGATGAATAATAAAATCTATAATCCGAAAGTTGCAGTAATCCGAACAGGGTCTGCCAACTATCTGTTTGGATTAGCCATACATTACTGTACTATCAAGATCAACAATAATGTTAATATGCCTCCTCTTCATCTTCATCAGCCGTTATTCGTCTACTCCTGAACGTTAGGCCTCCCTTTTTAGCCTCCCCCCACGTGGGGGGAGAGAGGGTTTTGCCCATAACTCACCACGCTGAGCAGGCGGGTTGGCGAGTAGTCCGCAGATCAAGTTCGGACTTTTTAAATCACAGCAGATATCCGACGCAATCAGGATTAGAACCGCGGTTTCCCGCTATTTAGTCTATCCGTGTTTGATTTACGCCAGACTGCTGGTCATATGCCTACTAAAACCAATCAAAAATTAAACTGATGATAATGTGACGGTCGCAGTATTTTGTTAATTGAGCATCTTCAGACAAAGTATAACATTTTTAAAATGAAAGACAAAGAAAGGTCGCAGAGGAATCTCGATTATCCCGAGAGATACTAAAGTTAGTTGAATTGGTAAAAAGTTACTTATCTTTAATTAGACCAATAACTTGAAAGTCACTTTATGAAGAATTATCGGTTTTGCTTTTAAAGATATTCAATCGTTAAGGTTAATTTTTGATTTTTTGCTTTTTGAAAACCAAAAACAGTGAAAAAAGAAGAGAGAAAAGAAAATAAGAAGCTTGGAGTTTTTCTTCCACCCTGAGATGGTATATTTGAATCAAGAGTAAATCACGTGGGTAGTCTGGTGTACAGTATTGTGGAAGTTTTGGGTAGTCCCGGAAAGTTTTAGGTAGTCCTAGAAAGTCTCTACTTTTTTTCAAAAATTATGTTGTTTATTATCTTAATTAAGAAATTTTAACTTATATTTAATGTTATCATTATCTTTACTATCGATTGTAATCGGCTGCAAGTCAATTGTAATGTTGTTGGTATAGCTCCTGATATAACGGTGGATGATAAACCATGAGTTATAAGCTTTCGGCATTGTACTAGGTATTGTATTATTATTATTATTATTTATTTATAAAATTTAGCAGTAAATGGTAACATTAGTAATTAACCAATAAAAAACGTCTGATTGATACTAATCGGGAGGACTCCCCTTACGCTCCCCCCACTTTGAGCACTCCCTGATTGTTCCATTCAGTTATTTTTATATTCATTAAACCAGCGTTTCTCAACCATTTCATTGCTACTGTTCTCTATTACAATAACAATGTACACTATAATAATGTGATCTGACTTTAAAGCTTGACTAATCTTAATTATTAATTACAAACCTTAAAAGTTACCAAGAATACAGAAATTTATTGATATTTAGCAACTTATTAGTATGTTTGCTCTCCCTACTTAGTGTTATTGCGCCCTTTAAGGAGCGCCCTTTATAAGTTGCGTAACGTCGCATTAAACAGATTGTTGCAAAACTTTTTCACCCCCCTGTTATTTTTGACAAAAAAAGCACCCCAGCGAAGACTTCAACCACTGATACTTGTATCACAAGCTCCACTTTTTACCACTTTGCTAACTACTCCTTGTAAATTATGTTACATGAAAGACTTACGTGTTTAAATGACCGAGACAAAAATTTACCTTTTTTAAAAAACGTTTGGTTATGTGGGAATTCCACTTACACCAACATTAGGAGCCATCCATAAATTACGTCACACAAATTTTACGATTTTTTAATCTCCCCTCCACACAAGTGCAAGTGCCAAGTGGTTACATTTTTAAAACCCCTCCTTCTTGGTGTGACGTCACATATTTGTCAATGGGGAGAGGTACGCTTGCAAGTCTCTAAAATACAAATTTTACGATTGAAATCTCAATGAATTCTGAAAGAGTATATATTAAATAAGAGAATTAGCTATGACGAAATGCCTTAAATGCACCTGTTTTTTCAAAAATCGAATTTAAAAAAGCTTGATTTTCGAAGGTTAAACGCTCGTGATTGGTTAATCAAGTTTGTTCGTTCGAGGTACGTGCGCTCCTATACATAAGAGTGTTGCACTTGACAAAATAGTCAGTAATTCTTGCGCTATGGTAGGAATGCGTTCTCCTTTTTTATTAATTAAAAATTTTAATTTAAACATTTAAAATTATTTAAAAATTACTTCAGAAAAGGGTTACTTAAATTTAACGAACGGTAGTTACTTTTGCGCGTGGGTCCGACTCTTGCGAGGGTGATTTTGATCAAAATTGACTCGAAGCACCCCTCGCTGCGCTCGGGCGCTTTGAGCCATTTTCATCAAAATGACAACTAATTTAAAAATATCCCTAGGCCCGTGGGTCAAGGAAAAGGTGAATCTTTGAGAGGTGAAACTCGTGAGAGTGGATTTTTAACGCAGGGTAGTTGTGCGAAGAAAAATCGACTTAAAGCACCCCTTGCTGCGCTCGGGCGCTTTATGCCATTTTTCCCGCACATTTAGGGTTGAAAACCATGATTTTCGTTCGGAGTGCATTGTTACTGCATCGCAATGCAAGTGTCGCTCCCACTCATAGCATAGCATAGCATCACTTCGTGAACAGAGTTTTGTGGAGGCGCAGCCTCCATCACCTCTTTCAACATCTAAGAACATCGCAAGGATGGTTTGGTGTGTATGTATAATACTATAAGCTTGGAGCCTTGTCGCACCTCAAAGTGGAGTGTTGACCCGCGCGAGGCGATAATCAACCTTTGATGAATGAATAATTACGAGTAAATCGCGAGTTAGACAGCAGATACAACAGTAGACGCATTGGGATTGAACAGTTGAAAAAGGTTTTCTACCATACATGCCCGCGTCCAGATCACTTAAGCATTTATCTAGGTCGGTGCCGAGACATTGAGTAAACGCCTCGGCTGTGACCCTTCGCTCCCACTCTGCGCAAAGCTAAGACCATATCTGGGTGCACGTACCGACAGGAGAATGAACTGAATGAATTGATTCACCAATCCCGAGCGACTTTGCTTTAAAATTTACTGTAAAAATCGAAGTTTTTAAATTCGATTTTTGAAAAAACAGGTGCATTTAAGGCATTTCGTCATAGCTAATTCTCTTATTTAATATATACTCTTTCAGAATTCATCGAGATTTCAATCGTAAAATTTGTATTTTAGGGACCCGTGAGTATACCTTGAACCTAAAACTTTAATTATATCAAATTATTAAAATTAAAAAATCTATTATACTAAAATTAACACTTTGTTCTGATGACGGATGGAAATAATCCTCCAAAAGCTTAATAAATATTTTAATTGAATTTTTAATTTTAATAACTCGATATAATTAAATTTTAAATATTATGCAATATCAACGAGTTAATAATTTAACATCTTAAATATTTCTAATAAATAATAAAATATTTTCAAGTTTAACATGTGACTTCACAAAGTTTTTGCCCGCCCCCCCCCGGCCTTAGTTACACGATGTCACATTTTGCTGAATTCTCTCCCCCTCATGAACGTGTTACATAATTTATGGATGGCCCCTTACATACAACTTATTACTTTTATTTCTAGTCAAGCCCTACATACTACATTAACTGTGAATCCGGAAAAAACCGGTGATGATGGGTAGAAGGGCTCTCCTTGTTAGTTAAAATTGGCTAAACAAATTTTAATTATTGAACAGTAACTTTGCGATTTTTGTAATTTAATACTTATAGAATTGTAAGTCAATTAAGGTACTCCCAATTTACACAATAAGTACTACACAACTACAAGACTTCACTTTTTTTGAGAGTACAGTTACATCATTTTTTTTACAGTGTACCTTCTAAAAAGTTTCATTTTAATATTACATTTAAGCAAATCAGAGTAAACAGTTATTTATTACTTCTTAATTAGAAATAATACGTAATATGCTTTCAAAAAACTAAAATGAAAAAGTAAGAAATTAAGGATGCACCGAGGTTGTGTTTACAATCGTTGTTTTAGCATTCAGATGATCTACATTTTGAAATTCTTCATAAGGAATTACTGATTTCTTAGTGCACACATAAACTAGTAAAATTATTGCAAGTAATAATTGAGATCCAAATATAAACATAGACGCATTTCTAAAACCTATTTTGTCTAAAAGGATTCCACCAAGAAAAGGCCCCAAAAAGTGTCCTAGTGAGCCGGCACTTGTCCATGTTCCTGCTACCAATCCATTAGTATTAGTGTTATTTTCAAAACCATTAGCTCTAAAAATTAAAAGTTAAACAATATTTAGAGTTTTACTTTATGCATAATTAAGTAGCTCTTATTGTTAGACCTACAAAGTCGTTTGAAGAGTATCTGTAAATGTTCCAATTTGTTGCGTCGATATTCCAAATCCGTGAAACACTAAACCTACTATAACTAGAGTTAGCGATCTAAACATAAATAGATTAAGTAGTACACCAATATAATTATTTATTTTAATTACGGTTTTAGAGATATATAAGGTGCTGGTCCGATTAAACAAAAGGCAATACACTGACAAATTGCTCCACAAATAACAACGATTTTTGGGGAAACATATTTATCGCATATTCTGCCAAAAATTAAAATCGTGAAAGTGTATATAATTCTTGGAATATTAAAAATCATTCCTAGAGTCAAAAGTCGCAAATGAAACTGTTGCGTGTATGGTTCTAAAGTTGCTTGTATAAATCCAATTGCCATGGTAGTAGTCATGTTAGCAATTAAGGCTAACAACACTCCAGGTATTTTGATAGCTTTTAGAATTGAATCTGTTGGATTTAGAATTTTTTACTGATGTAAGTCCGTATTATTGGTTTTACTACTTACAATTGTTTTCTGGTGAATTGGATAAACCGAAAGAACTTTCAATCTTAGGTAAAATGAAGATAGAACAGGTTGTTGTTATACACAAAATAAGACCATATAATAAGAAAGGTGCCGAATAACCTCCCAATTCAATTAAAGCTCCTCCACCGATTGCACCAATTACTAATCCAATACCGATTGATATCTCGCTGAGAGCCTAACTAGATGCTTTTGGTTTAAAAAATTCTTTAATTAAAAATTATTATTCTTACGGTAGCTGTACCAACATCAGCTGCAAATTCTTGGGCAATAATGGCAGCCAGTGCTGTGAGAAAGGCGCCGAAGCCAATTGCTTCCATGACCCTCACTACAAGACTTATCGATAAAAATAATGTATGTCCGTTGATATGGTTAACCAAGCTAAAATTAAATTTTATATTTAGCTGATCGTCAATAATATAGTAATTCTCACCCAAACAAGACGGAGAAAATGCACATAAAGTATACACCAACAAGAAAAGTTACCTTGATACCTATTCTATTAAGATGGTGGCCAATTAATGGACTTGTTATGAATATTGCTAGTTCTAATATTCCAAACACAAATCCAAACTCTAAAGCGGAACATCCTTTTTGTATAGCCTGAAATAAAAAAAAAATTTAATTTATATTATTTTGAGCGATTATTGCATTTTATATATCGGTGACATTCATTACTTTTTGTTCTAGTACCTCATTATGTTTTATTTTATAAAACTTAAAATACATTTAGATAGGTACAATAAGAATTACCAATAAATTTTTTATCACAAAAAATATAATGAAAAAAAAGTGAATTATATTATAACAATATGAATGTATATTATAACAAAAATCGAAAATAAAAACAACGCAAAGATAAACATTACAATTACAATAAAAACTCTGATCATTGAGATCTAAGTTCTTATTAAGATTACTCACCTTTGATTGGTTCAGCACAATAATGACAAGTGGCAGAAAATTGATGAAGATGATATTAAAACAGTGGAGATCAATTACATTAGTTGCATGCAAGGTAAAGGTGCATAAATGTTATGTACTGTTGGTTGTAAAACTGTAAGTGGTGAATAAGCGTTGGGCACAGTTGGTTACCCTACCTTCTCCAAAGTAGTATTTATCATACTAACAAATTCTTTGATTTCTTTATGATTCTTTAATATATCTGTTAGACATAAAGACACTCATAAAGACAGAAATTATAAGTTTTATTTTGGAGTTAAAATAAATCTAGGTTGTTTTGACCTATTTTTGAAACACGACAATATATTATATTAATGGTTATTTTCCACTCCCCCCCCTCTCAACCGACAAATCTATCTATTTCTTATTTTAATTTTATTTCTTACTCCACAATTTTTTTTATTGTTTTGTTGCTGGGGTACCAAAATTAAAAATAAAGTATCTCATTGGTACGTATTAGGTAAAAAAAAGGTTGAAGATGACTACATTTTATGTAGTCTTCAAACGGATTTAGAAATAAATATGTTGTTTAAATTGTTATTTATAATACACCAAGTAGAAGTTTCAATTCCTTGCAGTCGTTACATCAGGTGCAATTTTGTTAGCTGTGCGGCAAACAAAGTAAAATAGTTTGATTTTGTTTTCGAAAGTTATAGGTTATCCTTTGTTTATTATTTAAAAAATTGTTTTTCCATTTTATCTAAATGTTGCAATAAAATGTATAATAATATAAAATATATAAATAAATAATAAACAAAATAAAAATATAAATATTCAATAGGTATAATTTTTATGGTAAATATTATAATAGAAATTGTTTTAAATAAAATACAAGTTACTGAATATAATTGAAATTAATTAATTAGCTATTCGAAGAGATTTCTTGATTTTTATGGTGAACATAAATTGTCCATGTGAGCATCCGTTGAATTGTGAATAGATTTAAAACCACATACACATAAATGATACATTATTTTAAAAGAAAAAAATTAAAAAAAAGAGTATTATTTTAAAATTTCGAGCATTCTACTACATACTTTATTTTACTCAATCACCCATTAGCATCATAATTTTTTAGACGTCAATCTTCATTAAACAACATTAACTAAAATCGACTAAAACATATACGGTGTAAAAAGACCATGTAATGTTAAAACTTAATTCGGAAGATGGTTATTCTGCGTATCCTGGTGATCACTACATTAAAATTAAGAATTACTCAACTATGATTGGTTTATGACTTTTTCTTAACATTTAACTACTTTAATTTTATAAAATTGAATAAAATATTTATTTGATTCATCAATAAACTCATCAGTAGAATGACCCATAAAAAGGAATTAAAATGTCATTTTTGTTGAGAAATAATTTGTTCGTGGGTCGTATAACATTTGGCCAATTTAACATTTAACATTGGGATTGAGACACCAACCAAATAATCTTTTAGTGTGTTTACAAAGTAAAGAACTCACCACTTTTGGATAAAATGGAGCTTCTAAGGAGAGACATGCAAAAACACAGCAGCTTATTACAGAAATAATAATTAAAATTAACCACTGCTTTTTTGTAAAACTAACCATTTTACTATAATACAGTAATTGTTATTTTGCTTGGTAATTATATTGATACTATATTTTTATGCATCGAGGTAACTAAATATTTATATGCAACTGAATAAAAATATATTACAAAATTTACTTTTATTTTTATATTATTATAAACATTATAATGTAAACAGTGTAGACTTAAACCTATAATAATATTCTTAAAAATTATTTAATAACAAAGATTATAGCTGCAGAACGCATTGTTAAAAATTTACAAAGTAAATATTATATTTCTTCATATCGGTATTATCAAACGGCAAACCACTCAGGACCATTCTCAATAAAAGTATCCATAAATATAAAACGCAGAGACGCCTTAAATGATAGTATGTTTTATTTAATCTTGCATTATTTCTCCGACATTAGACACTTCCAGACCTGAAAATTACGCTAATTTATGACGTTGTTTTTAATGTAAAGAAAAAAATACAATAATTAATGGCTGAGCTAGTGCTGTTCATATAAACAACAATAATTCGTTGCTGGGGTACTGTGGGGTTTCTCGGGGACGGGTTGTTGTGAATCTTTTTTGGAAAAATAACCTAACTTCTCGAATGCCAGCGTTCTTTTAACGTTTTTCAGATTGAACCTAAACCAACCAAATAAAATATGTTTACTATACCTCCGAAAAATCGACCAAATGTGCAATCATACGTGGAACCAAGCAACCAACTGAAATCAACTGTTTGTCAACCGGTGCAAGTACCAGTACTGCTAGTACAATAGATGGGCCCTCCGATGGGTCCACAACTACAAACGAAGTAAATATGAAAAAGCAACAAATGCATCTACCTCAAATGGAAATGAACAAGAACTTGTATAATATAGTAAATCACCTCCTATCTACTTGTGGATAACTTTAATCGATTGTATTACCTCATATATTATAAAACTGCTAAAACTGAATATACTATAAAAACAATTTAAAATGGTGAAGTGATCTAAAAAAACCCTGATTATTATAGAAAGACAATTAAGCGATCATAAAATCTTACAGACTAATCAACTTAATCTCTGTGCTCCCTAAGGTTTTTAAAAAATTACTGCTTGAACATTTAAAATCTATAATCGAAAACCGTGAGATTATATTATCTAATAGTTAATTTGGATTCCACATCTCTCATGGAACTTTTGAGTAGGTACACAGAGCAGTTAAGAAAATAAACAAAGATCTCGGTGCTAAAATATACTGCTCAGCGGTCTTTTTGAATGTTAGCATTTGATAAGGGATTACTATACAAAGTAAAACAAGTTTTAGCCCTATCTTACCTCTGGAGTGCCTTAGAAGTGAAACCTTCCTCAAGCTAAATCTATTATCATTACAGCCTTAGCCGATGACACTGCTATAGTCACTACAACATCAGAAAATTTTCAAGTAGGTCTAAATGCCATACAAAAATGGCTTACGAAAAGGTTTTTTAAAGTTAGAGAATTAAAATCTGTTCATGTAACGTTTACAATGAGAAGAAATAATCTAAGTGCTTTGAAAAAAAAGTGTAGGAATAATTTTTGTAGATAATTAAATGATCTACAATTTTTAACTAAACTAATTTTCTCATAAAACTAACCGTTTTGCAAAAAAAATTCAAAAAACTCATGTTTGCGAACTTTGATCTCGCATATAATTTTTTTCATACATGGGATCGAAGGGGACTTTTCACAATTTCATTATAATGGTGTCCCTAACGTTTATGTAAATTTTCAGCTTGGGAATTTGTGATAGCAGAGGTGGGGAAATTTTGATTTTGGAGTGCATTAAAGGACTTGCGAGCGACCCACTTTTGAGCATTGCGAGATTCGATGTAAAATTTTTGCATTAGTTATAATAAAATAAGAGTTCAGCGAAAGATTTTGTGTATATTTTTGATTCTATTATAGAAAACAAGAATTTTAATATTTTGAAAAGGAAATTTTGATTAATTTGCAAGGTCGCACACAGCAAATGTGCGATTGATAATTTGGAGGGATAATTTTCGATGTCAATACATATGGGGCATTCCACACCAAATCGACCACTTTTGAACCTGACCCCTTTTGATTTTCCTGAAATTTTTACATATTATACTATCTCACCAAAAACAGTTCTGTAAATTTTTTCAAAATTGTTTTTTCAACCCAAAAAAAAGTTACGAATTTTTAGAAAAACTGATGTTGTTTTTCTTCAAACGATTGTAACTATGTCAAAAATTGACTAATCGAAACGTTTTTTTTGTTTTTGTTTGTCTTTAAACGTAATTTTCAGGAAAAAATACAA
This sequence comes from Rhagonycha fulva, assembly GCA_905340355.1. Lineage (NCBI taxonomy): Eukaryota > Metazoa > Arthropoda > Insecta > Coleoptera > Cantharidae > Rhagonycha > Rhagonycha fulva. The sequence continues at coordinate 12,576,903 of HG996555.1, forward strand.
AAAAAATATTCAAACTTGGATTCTACAAAATTTTTCATTTTTTCGGAGAAAATCACTGATTTTTCAAATTTCGACACTTTTGATTTTTGATTTTTTTATTTCAAAAAAAAATCTAATTTATTCCGCGTATAACAACGCAAACGCCATAGTGGGCCGACATTTCTTTCTATTTCTTTTGTTTAATTAAAAACTATTATTTGCGTAAAAATAAAACAAAATATTTTTTAATTAAACAAAAAAAATAGAAAAAAATGTCGGCCCATTATAGGGTTTGCGTTGTTATACGAGAAATAAATCAGTTTTTTTTGAAATAAAAAAATCAAAAGTGGAAAAATTTGAAAAATCAATGATTTTCTCCGAAAAATAAAAAATTTTGTAGAATCCAAGTTTGAATATTTTTTTTGTATTTTTTTCTGAAAAGTACGTTTAAATACAAACAAAAACAAAAAAAAAACGTTTTGATTAGTCTATTTTTGAAATAGTTACGATTGTTTGAAGAAAAAAAACATCAGTTTTTCTAAAAAAATTTAACTTTGTAAAAAATTTTGAAAAAAATTACACAACTGATTTTATGTATTCTACTACCCTATCAAAAACAGTTCTGTAAAGGACCCCGCTACGGCCTTATGGGTTTTGGGTCCCAGTCAAATTTAACCATAATGTAGGATATTGTAGTTTATAACATGCTGATAAAAAGTGTCCATGGGCACAAAGTGAAAAAATGGACAGTTTCAGAGATATAAGGCATTACAAAGTTTGTCCAGTCATTCTACGAAAGACACAATAATAAAGTCAAAATCGATACTACCCGGAAACAAAAAATAGGGCTGTGTAGATGAAAGAATTTTAAAAAAGATAGAGTTTTTTGCATCACTCTAGCTAGTGTATTACATAACCTAAAAAATTAAACAAAGTCGAAAATGCGGTTTCTTGCGATTTAAGAAAAAAAAAAACAAAAACGGCAAATTTTGACGGCATTTTTCGTTTTTCTCAGAAAATAAATAATGAATCAGTATTTTAACTTTTTGCAACTTATTTTCTACAACTTTTTCATTTAACTTTTTTTTTGTTGGAAAATTCATATTTTTTTAATTTCAAGAAACCGCTCTTTCGACTTTGTTTAATTTTTTAGGTTATGTAATACACTAGCTAGAGCGATACAAAAAACGCTATCTTCTTTAGAATTTTATCTTCTACACGGCAGTATTTTTTTCTTCTAGGTGGTATCGTTTTTGACTTTATCATTGTGTGTTTCATAGAATGACTAGATTAACTCTTTAATGCCGTATATCCCGAAAACTGTCCATTTTTTGGTTTTGTGCCCATTGACACTTTTTATCAGCATATTATGAACTACAATATCCTAAATTTTGGTTAAATTTGACTGGGACCCAAAACCCATAAGGCCGTAGCGGGGTCCTTTTTTCAAAATTGTTTACAAAGTTAAGAATTTTTAGAAAAACTGATGTTTTTTTTCTTCAAACGATCATAAATTTTTCAAAAATTGACTAATCAAAACGTTCTTTTTTTTGTTTTTGTTTGTCTTTAAACGTACTTTTCAGGAAAAAATACAAAAAAAATATTTAACTTGGATTCTACAAAATTTATTTTTTCGGAGAAAATCATTAATTTTTCAAATTTTTTCACTTTTGATTTTTGATTTTTTTATTTAAAAAAAAACTTTGATTTATTCCGCGTATAACAACGCAAACCCCATAATGGGCCGACCTTTCTTTCTATTTTTTTTGTTTAATTAAAAATATTTTGTTTTAGTTTTACGCAAATAATATTTTTCAATTAAATAAAAGAAATAGAAAGAAATGTTGGCCCATTATGGGGTTTGCGTTGTTATACGCGGAATAAATCAAAGTTTTTTTGAAATAAAAAAATCAAAAATCAAAAGTGGAAAAATTTTAAAAATTAATGATTTTCTCCGAAAAAATAAAAATTTTGTAGAATCCAAGTTTGAATAATTTTTGTATTTTTTCCTGAAAATTACGTTTAAAGACAAACAAAAACAAAAAAAACGTTCTGATTAGTCAATATTTGACATAGTTACGATCGTTTGAAGAAAAAAAACATCAGTTTTTCTAAAAATTCATAACTTTTTTTGGGTTGAGTAAAAAATTTTGAAAAAATTCACAAAACTGTTGCTGGTGAGATAGTATAATATGTAAAAATTTCAGGAAAATCAAAAGGGGTCGGGTTCAAAAGTAGTCGATTTGGTGTGGAATGTCCCATATATATTTTTTACCATCTTTTCATCTACACTTTAGGTAGACTACTAAAAATATTTGTGGTGAAGTTAATATAGACGATATGATTATTTATAATACCTTGACATAGTAAGAATTTTAATCTGTAAATGTATTTTAAAATGATTCTTGTATTTATAATTGTGCTACATTTTTGAAAATTCTAGTCATTTCTAACAAATTAAACCATTGATAAAATTTGAATTGCATTTTAAAGTTATCATATTTTCTTCAAAATAAGTTTATAAATTTGATTTTTAGAACAAAAATTTTGAATTTAAATTATTCATAAAATATCTAAAAGAATATGTAAAAAAAAATTAATGAATGCAAACTTTTAATTTTCAGTTGCATCTGGAACTGGCGCAAACGTCATCAAATCGTTAGCATTTTCAGCTATTGTTACAGGAATAACTATTACTATACATTATACTTTATACTATTATTATTATATTGTAATATTTATTTAGTATACAATAAATTAATTATAATTAAAGGTTAAAAACCTTAATCGTAAATTAAGGAGTGATTCCACTAAGAAGTAAAGACTCTTCTTCTGTTAGTTTTACATATTTTATCACTGTACTGTTATATAATATATAACCAAAAAGAGCAAGTCCTATTAAAGCGTGTGAACCAACGATGTACATACACGCATTACTGAATCCAACTTTATCCACAAGAAAACCACCAAGACAAGGTCCAACAAATGCACCTAATGAATTTGCAGCCGTCCAAGTTCCGCATAGTAAACCATTGGTTTTTAAATCGTGTTTATAACCTTCAGCTCTAAAAATGATCATGTAGTTGCAGTAATCAATTAATTTAGTAATTTTAAACCATACAGAAATGATCGAAGAATGTCAACAAACGTTCCAATATCTTGTGTTACTAATCCAAATCCGTGTATAATTAACCCCACTATCGCAAGAATTAAAGTTCTAAAATACATAAAGAGATTTTAATAATTAAAATCTACAGTTATATAAAGTGCAATAACTTACGGTTTAATTGTTATAAAAGGCGCTGGTCCAAGAATAGAAAAACTCAAAACTTGCAAAACTGATCCAATTATAATCACAATTTTTGGTGAACCTATTTTATCACATATTCTTCCAATTAAAACACCCAAGATAGCGCATATAAATCGAGGTATAACAAATACTAATCCCAAAGTAGAAGGTTTAAGTTTATAATTTCGAACAAATGGTTCCAAAGTCGATTGGAGAAATCCAACTGAAATTGCTGCAGTTACGGTAGCCACCACTGTTATCAGTACGCTAGGAATTTTAATCGCGCTCATTATTGAATCTAAAATTGAAAAACATTAAAGTTAAAATATTTCAAATTTTTTTTACCAATTACATGCAACTTCACTGGATTTATTTGAATCCATTTCACTGCTTGGTAAAGCAAAACATGCAAATATTGCTACTAAAAATAACAACACTCCGTAAACAGCAAAGGGTAACGTAAAACCACTGAATTGATTTAAAATTCCTCCAAGTGAAGAACCCAATACTGCACCGACTGATGAAGTTGCGTCAACTATGGCCTAATAAATTTGCTCTGAACTTTGAAAGTATTCAGAAATAAAAAATTTTCCTGCAAAATTCTATTTAATTCTACCCAGGAAGATTTTTATTTCAAAATGTTTCATAAATAGAAAGACTTCCTTTTTTTATTTCTATAATACTCACGGTAGTAGTTCCAACATTACGTGGAAATTCTTGAGCAATAAGAGTATATCCAGCTATAGAACAAGCTCCGAAACCTAGTGCTTCTATAGATCTAATTAGTAGACTAATTGTTAAAAATATTGAATGTCCTTCGAGGTAATTCAATAGTCTGAAACGTAATTTATGCACTTATGAAAAATATGTTAATGTTATCTTACCCAAAAAAGACACAAAAAATACTAAACGTATAAATTCCTCCAACTAAAATTAGTTTAATTCCCAGTTTGTTAATATAGATCTCTATTAAAGGAGTTATTATAAATACCACAAGTTCAAATATCGAAAAAACGAATCCAATCTCTGTCTGTGTACATGATTTTTGGTTAGCCTAGAGAAAAAAAATTAAATAATGATTGTCTAATCAAAGAGTGAAGTTATAAATTAAATAAAATTATATAAGCTTAAATTTTTTATTTTACAACGTACAATTTTTTTTTTAATTTTCCGCCATTTCCTTCAAAGTGGTTTTTGAAAGGTTATACTTGACAGCTGTCAAATAGACAGTACAGGGATACAAAGTACTTCACAAATAAACAAGTCGTAATAATTTATAATATTCAAATATAAGTAAATCAACAGTGACTACTGAAAGAAAATTGCAATTTGAAGATGTGGAAGCTGACAGTGAATTACTAAAAAAATCATCTTTGCTTTTTCGTCTTTTTGTGAATTTTGAGTACCAGAAACAAAACAAAAAAAAGAACCGATGCATCAAATAAGTGTTATATTTGGTGTGCTTTGTAGGCTACATATTTTACATATTTTTTGCGAAAAATAAATGACGAAAATTCAAAGTCAAAAATGCAATATTCAACTGTTATAATATTATAGTTTATTTGCTACAATACTTACAAGTTGTGGATAAAAAGGAGCGTCGATTGAAGTACATGCAGATAAAATAAATCTCTGGAGAGACATTGTAATTATAATTAGCCGCTGCCTTCTGGTAAGACTTGACATTTTATTATGTTTTTTGTTTAGCTACGATTTTAGTTTTTTTTTATACGTTACTTACATACGTTAGCTTTTAGATTATCCTTATGAGTTGAAGTTGTGTGACTTAATAGCCATATGGATTCCGAACCATAGACGACTTTACACTGCCAATTCCAGATTCAGATATCTAGACAATAATAATAAGGAAATTTTACATTATACTTACTCATAGTAGTTATATTCTCGATTTACTCAGGGCATCACTGTCACTATTACTATTAACCTTTTTTTTCCACTGCTGAATTTTTGGCCTTAACTCGCCATGCGAATTAGCGAATGTAGTCCACAGATGGATTTTTAGACTAAAGTTGTTGTACATCCAGTAGGTGGCTTTCAGATGTGATTTAACCCTGGTTTTTGTTAATGGTGGCAATTCATCAACTAACAGAAAATCCGGTTACATAAGACATGGAATTTCATAACCAATTACATAAATCACTATTTAATCGAAGAAGTACTTTTTATAATTTTTATTAGTTTATGTACAGCATATTATCTTAATTTTCAAAATTCTTTATTGTTATGCTGAAAAGTATTAGATAACGTCTCAATTTCACTTTCATTCTCGTCATTTTTAAACTTCAAATATTGTAATGAAGTATTTTTATGTATGCAAAGTAACAACATCAATCCTGTTATTACTTGAGAACCAACAATAAACATACAAGCCTTTCTAAAACCAATTTTATCAAGTAGAATGCCACCAACAGTGGGTCCAATGAAAGCTCCTAAAGCATGAGCACTAGACCATGCTGCTGATATCAATCCATTAGTGCTCAAATTATTTTCAAAACCCTCATTTCTAAAAATAATCGTACAGTTTTATTATCTTTCTAAGAGACGGATGTAGTAATATCAATATATTTTTGAAATACATACAAAGTTGCTTGACGAATATTCATGTATGTTCCAATAACTTGTGCGGCCATGCCAAATCCATGAACAGTTAATCCAACTATAATAAACGTTAGCGACCTGCAAAGATTTAAATTAAACACTTAGTTCAGTTATTTAAATTAAAATATAATTTTACGGCTTTGCATAGATAAAAGGGGCTGGTCCAATTATGCAAAACCCAACAATTTCACAAACAGCTCCGATAATAATAACAACTCTTGATGAAATAATCTTATCACATACTCTACCCACTAAAATACTTGTTGTGACATATATAGCTTTGGGAATGGCGAACACCAACCCCAACGTAAAAGGCGTTAAAGAAAATTGCTGAGTGAATGGTTCCAACGTTGTTTGAAGAAATCCGGATGTTGAACTGGTAAGAGAGGTGACCAGTATCGCTATTATAATTCTGGGAATCCTAAGAGCTTTTAGTATCGAATCTGTCAATTAAATGAAAATTAAATTGAGTTTTACGTAAAAGGTCTGTAATTTTGGTTACATTCTGGTTCTCTAGAGTTGGACAGTGGATCTATACTTCTAGGTAAAATAAAACCAGATATAATTGCTATTAGAAGTAAAATTGTGCCATATGTCACAAACGGTGCTGTGTAACCGCCTAATTCGACTAAAGCTCCTCCAACTGGAACACCAACAACTGAGCCTAACCCTATCATGGTTTCAGAGAGGGCCTATAAAATCACATGAGAAAAATTATGGGAATTAGATTTAACATGAGAAATCGGAGGGAGGGGGGCAAAATGACATACTATAAAATTTTAAAAACTATGTGAATGACACACCCACGTTGTTTTGCTCAGAAAATCAGATCAACACAAACTTTTCATTGATTTTTTTGAGTGTCATAAATAGATATAGGCCTTAAAAATTTCTTTAATATGTCATTTTAGGCTTATTTCCTTTTCACCAATACTTAAATAGGTAATGATGCTTACTACTATTACACCAACATTTTCAGGAAACTCTTGTGCAATAACAGCGATTCCACTTATAAGAACAAATGTAAAACCAATAGCTTCTAATACTCTAACTAACAGACTACTCAATAAAAACAACGTATGCCCATTAAGAAAATTTAGAAACCTAAAATAAATAAGCTAAAGAAAACTTTATAAAATTTTATTTATTTTTATATAAAATTTTCTTACCCAAATAAGATGGAAGAAATGCTTGCCATAAAAATTCCACCTACAAAAGACAACTTAACTCCTATCTTGTTAAGATAATGTCCAACGACAGGGCTGGCTATAAAAGTGATTATTTCGAATATTGAAAAGACAAATCCAAACTCAATAGCTGAACATCCTTTTTGAACAGCCTGTAAGTAATGAAAACTGAATTTTGCAAGCAAGATGTTTACAAAATGTTTGATTTAGAAAGGTGAAAATCTTTTATGTTTATAAAGGTACCTACTTGGTGCAACTACATGGAAGAATTACCCTCAAATTCATAAAGGCCTCTACTTCTTAAATTATTTATAACAATTTAAAAAACAACTCGATCAAAGCAATCCTTTCAATCATTATTTGGCATATTATTTGATGAAAATCTACCACTAACAATTCTTATAATTATAAGACTTTACTACCAGATCTTTGCTATATGAGTTACAAATATTGAAATCTTTTTTAGCTTTACGCCATCATTTTGATGTAATTTCAGATTTAAAATTTTAATTTTAATTTAATTTTAATTTTGAACTACAGGCAACTTCCTGTATACCTCATATATATAAATATTATGTACAATATATTGTTAAATATACTTCTGTTATTTACAAAAATATCAACAACAAATTCTAAGAAACATATTCATTCTATAAATAGTAAAATTTATATCTAATACATTCATATTTATATTTTTTAAAGTCCAATACCATAGTAAAATATCCATGAAAAAATGTAATTTTTTAAAAGTGTTAGTATATTAATTATTTATTTTTTGCTCTTGTGTTAAAATTTGTGCAGAGTAAAATAAAAATTTTTTAAATAAATTAATATTTATTTGTTAAGAGAAAATATACAATTGTTGCTATATTTTTTTGAAAAACTTTTCAAGCGATAAACCATAAGATGCATTTTTTTCAAATTTTGATTTTTCTTATTAATTACTTCTTACCAGTTTTGGATAAAATGGACCTTCTACAGATGAGCACGCTGTTGAAATAAAGTTAACGAGGCAAATTATAAATAAACTTTTCCGTTGCCTTTTCGTTAAATTAAACATTTTGATTTCAAAAACTAAAAAATCTGCTTAACTGAGGCAAAATTCTATGAACACTGGCAGCGTTTTTGTGCGTTACCCCACCACTTCAAAAGTGTTCAAGATGATGCGTAAATATTATTCTTATACGTGATTTAATTTTGTGCTAAACCCATTTGGATTTTTCTAAAAGTTTATTAAAGGAAAATATTTCTAATTTTAATCAAAAAACCAGTTTTAAAAAATATTAGTATTTATTATGTTTGAAATAGAAAAAAAAAAAAAAACAATTTTTTAAATAATAGTCTGTTGGTACATCTGTAAGTAGCCATCTTTCAAAGTACAAGATTAAAACCCAAAAATATAATTTAAAATTAATTAATTTGTACTAGATCTTCGTTTAATTTTTTTCTTTATGCTATTGAAGCCGAACTGAAGAAGGGGAAAATTTTTGAACGGTTTCAAAAAAGCTACAATTTTTAAATTTTACGTTTATTTACAATACTATACATTTGTAAATTATAACGACAAACTAAGCTAATAATAACTACTACATCAGTAAAAAAACTTATTACATTAAAAAAACAAAAAGCTAACTTAAAAAAACTACAAATTTATCACATTTCCAAACCTACACATTTAGAATCGACAAACATTTTTCAATGTTTGATTATTATGGATGTAATACCAAACCATTTACTAAATTATTGTTATTCTCAACGTTTTGTACAAATAATCGTAAAACTTTATTGAATTACTTTATGCATCCAGTAACCAAACCTTCATTGGAACTTTCAAAAATGCACTGTTCAAAAATGCTTTAAAGTGCTTTGCTATGCTAAGGCTTGCTGCAGGTCTCATTTCGGTTATAATTTCTTCTGAATTATTATTCAAAAATTGGTTGATTGCCTGACCTGTATACAAAAATATGTTTTAAATATCATTTTAAATTCCAACAAGTGAATCCAAATTTAAGAAATATTATTATTCTTATTTATTAAGAATGAACCCTTGTTATGGCATAAGTAATTTGAAGGTTCTCAAAAGTCTATGTTATATCATCTATCTAATTATTAGCTTGTTGTTGTAATGCCCTGTACATACCTGCAAACTTCCAATGAAAAGAATAATTGCAAGACAAGACGTCTGCAAAAGCAAAAAATAAAAATTTTGGATGAAAAAAATAGTTTTTGGGTATTTTTTGGTAAAATTTTTGTAAAAATTGTGTCTGGTTAATAACTATTAATATTCTTTTTCTTTCTCTTCCGTCTTCTATTTAGCCTTAATGCATGTTTTTGGTTAGGCTACCTCCTCATCGTTGGTTAAGATTGGTTCTTCCTTCAACTCTATACAGCCTCCGGCTCTTCTTCGATTTTGTGGAGATTTATCTCTTATCTCTACTAGCTTACCATTAGCCATCCTGATCATATGCCAATTCCATTTTCATTTTATCAGTTACATATTTTTTAATATTTTTTTTTGTATGTTTGTCATAAAAAGCTCTCTGTTCTAAAAAAGCTTTTCCAGAAATTCAAAGTACCTATATTTTTCATTTTCTTTGCTTGGCTTGAATTATTTCGTATTTTGATTTCTTCTATATCCCAGCCCTAGCATTCTTCCCAATGTAATTATTAAACCTGAATAACTCATTCTGATATTCAGGGAGTGTTGATGTTCAAAAGCCAAAAAACTTCCCTTCTCTATCTCAACCAGTGATTACATCAAAGTGTCTCTTGTTTAATTTATATAATATATGTGATTACCCCCCAAAAACACAGGTACTAATTAATATGATTATTAATATTTTTTATAACTATTAATAATAAATTTGGAATGTTTTGTTGGGCCATATATGCTTATTTATGGAGGTACACTGCTGATATATTGGTATTAAAATTTTCTTGGTGTTATCACCAAGATTATAATCTTTTCAATCTTTGCAGCAACCATAAAAATTACTTACCTATTACATTACCCAAGTTAATAACATCTCGTATTTTAAATCGACTTTTATTGACATTGAAATCCACTACCAACTTTTCAATTTTCATAAACCGCACACCATCTTTATTTTTTATTTCTTTACCATACAAACGTGCAGTTGCATCAACATCGACTGAAAAAATTAATTATTCAAAATTTTTAACAGAATTAAGACACAATTACCAAATACTGCCCAAAAATCGCCTTTGGATCTTATGGGAAAAAGCAACACCGTTCCTCCGATTTCATATTTTCCTTTAATTTCCATATGAGGAATTTTGAATCCAATATCAAGGATGTATTTATCGAGGTCGGATCTATAAATATAGGCTCATTATTCGATAGGTAAGTTACAACCTAACATATCTTACTTGATGTTTTTAACAGTATAGTTACTTGCACCTTTAACAGTGATGTTACTGAAAAATGCTTTCACTTTAAAAGGGCCATGTCCATTATCAATGTTCAGTTTGTTGATCGTCAAGGGATCTATACTTGGAACTTGGAGATCTGTTAAGCCTGATACTAAATAAGGCCGTAAGTGGTTAAACGACTTCCTTAAGCACGTATCAATATCTTTATCCAATTTGGAACACGGCAGTATATATTCAGCTAGAAAAAAAAATTTTTTTACTTTATTGTGGAAAAAATAAACGTTTTTTAGGTAAAAATAATAATTGACCTAGACGATGATGGTTTTTGTGGTTCAAAATAGTAGAAAGTTTTATTACAAATTACCGTAACTAAATAAACATTTTGTTAATTGTTGGTATATATGAATGATAAGTAAGTATGTAATAAACTTCTTGACACCAATAACTTGAAAAATATTTAATGTAAAGGAGATGAATGTTATATAACCGTAATCACTTCAACGAGAGTGAAAGTATAATATACAAAATTTTCAACCAATGTTATCCAATGCTTTCTCTGTGGTATCGTCAAGACTGTGGATGGGTATATTTTACAAAAGGACGAAGAAAGGTACGACTTCACGAGTAACGTAACATAGTAGAATCTAAATGTTCGATCTACGGAAGTAGTGATGTAATGTAATTGGTTGTAGAAGTTACTTAATATTATCGGCACTTGTTATTAAATTTTGTTAAATGGGTGGGCAATGCGGACATGTACGCGTTTGGTTTACTTTTCCAATAAGTGTTTATTTTTCGCATTCCGATAATACATAAATAAATAAAAAACAACGAAATGTAATTTGTTCCCATTACATAATGTAAATAAACAAATAATAATAATTTGTTACAATTTCGTAATCAAAGACACGACAAAATAAATAATGCGGAAAAACTTTTCAAGAAAATTAACCATGGATTAAATAAATTAACAACATAATTAAGTCAAGTTAATTTAATAAAAAATAATGTAATTAAAATGATTAAAAGGTCAAATTGCCCCATTAATTTTTGAATAGTTTACAAATTTTTGAACTGAAATATTGTGAAATTACTACTTACGTGTTTTTGTTACATTTTGCGGCAAAACACTTACAACGAATGAAAATAGTAAAAATGTAGACGTTATCATTTTGTTGTATTAAAATATTTGAACTAATTAAAAATTTGCACTAATGTTCTATAAATCCATTAATTTAAAAATGCACTTTAATACGGGTATGACCAATATACAATTTAAACTTGGAGAAAGCTAAAACATTTTGTTTTATATGGAATGATCTAGTGGGGAGAATTTATTTTTGTAAAGTACAGGGATAAATTTTATTATTATAACATTGATGTAGTAAATATTACAACATTTGAAAACACATAATAAATGATTGGTTATTGTTTACATGAAGAAAATAATGAGTAGGTATTACAGTGTATTTGAATTTCTTTGAACCGGAAGTGTGAAAGCTTTTTCTATAAAATTACAAAAATTATAAAAAAAAATAAAAGGTTAAGAAAATCGGGTATTCTTTTGAATATCTTAAATGCTTCCTACTTACTATATAAAGCACCTGAACAATACGTGAGTAAGCCCATGAACTACATATTTGATTTGTTCACACAATCCATTCATTCCTTATAATTTCTACCAATCATCATTAAAGCCTCTATTAGATAACGAGAAAGAAGCCGTGATTATGACAAACTGTCGCTATATCAGCATAGCCTGATGAATCACGAAGAGCTTACAAGAACTTACGTAATTGGGGAAATTTTAAAGAATGATTTCTGCAAATACAACTGAATTTGAAACAGAGCCAACTTAACTCTCTGGATGTGAGTTTAATTCAGATAGTTAAGTTTTTAGAATTATTTTTAAAAAGAATAGAATAGTAAGAAAAAAATTTAATTTATTTAAAATTTAAATATCAAAATTAACTTTATGCCCAATTTTTTTATTTTAGTAGCCTGTTTGAAATAATTTTGTACTTTTTACCATCCTTTTTTCAATTTTCGAAAATATTGATAAAATGTAGAACAGCTCTTTTCTTAAATTAGGTGGTTTTGGGCACTTCTGCGGTAAGTTGATCCTAATACCTGCAACAAACTGAAAGTTAATGATCATTAAATTTACTTAAAATCGTAAGATTTGCAAATAATTTAATTTATTAAATATAGTTTAAATATTAGTTGAGTCAATAAAAGACTAAATAAAATTTAAATATTTTTCATATTATGTGTATCCCATTTGAGAAATTTCCTTTAAAAGGATCCTTAACGGTCATTAACTTGGCAATGTTTCTAAGGTTAAGGCTTCTGGATTGTTGTCTTATAGTTGTAGGTCGACTTTGTTGCAATTTTAGACTAAACCGCTAATGCAAATTTAATCAAAAATATTTAAAAGAAAGTTTATTTGAATACTTTAATTTACATGCTAATTTAAATATTTTTGTTTCTTCCTTTAAAATTATCATTAATTCTTAATCAAAAAATTTGTATTTCAACATTAATATTATTTATTTGCAATATTTGGTAGATAGCGTTTTTTTTAAACAGGAATTTAATTTAAGATATTTAATACATTTTCTAAGTTATAATTTGAACAGTAGAAAAGCGAAAAAAATTTAAAATTCAAAAAAAATTTTTTAACGTGAAAATTTTATTTATTAGGTATTTAATTCACAATAGGTATCAATATTGAAAAGCCTCTAAGATATACATATTTAAGAATATATTGCAGCTCATTAGTAATTTTCTAAAGTGAATCAGTAAAATTCTACGGAAAAAAAGGAAACATATTATTTTTAAGCTGTGCTACTGCAGAAAAAAAACTTTTCGACGCGTTTTTCAATTACAATAATGAAAAAATGAAAAAACTTACAATAATTTAGAACTATATTTGATTGCCGAAGAAGGTTGGTCGCTAACAACAACTTTTCTTAAATTTTCGTTATTATTTTTGTTTTATTCTTTTTTTATAATTTTACTTTTGTGGTAAATGTTAGATAAAAATAAATAGTGAGTATATAGGTATAGGAGTCACAGCCTTGGAATGATGTGACCACTGATTGAGTACAGAGTGGAAATTCTGTGCTCAAATCTTGAACTATAGAGAACTTTTTAGCTCAGCTATTTAGTGGGCATCCAAACGCTATGGTGAATTCGATATTGATTTATCTAAAATATGTAATATGAAGAAATTTGTAATTCTCAGAAAAGGAAAGCAATATTAGAAAGTAAAAAGTTTAATGGATAAATGAGAAAACTTCGGGTTTTTAATCTTACCAGGAATGTTTATAATTCTGAAGTTTAAAAAAATAACTATGGAGGACATATTAGACCTGGTATGTCTAAGAGAGTAGCAGACATAAAGCATAAAGTACATAAAACAATGTTAGCTCCCAATTTAGACTCAGTTGGTCAAAATAGTGACAATTTTCAAAAAACTAGAAATAATAATTTAAATAAATCTTTTTTCCAGCATCTCCAATTTTGAGGTAACTTGGGGTAGTAGCCTCATGTTGTTTCCTATTTCGCACAATTACCCATAATCTAGATTAGGGGTCGGCAACCTTATCAAGCCTAAGGGCTCATTCTCAAATAACTTACTCCTGAAGGGCGTGCACCAAACTTTGGCAGTAAAAGTTAGTCACATGCCACTTGATCCTTTTAAGATAGAAAAGGTAGCTAGATTCGGATATTCAGTCCACAATCGGAAAGACAACGGGTCGCGCATGCGCGGTTTGTGAGGTTCTAAAAGATGCTGATCTAATGTATTTATCACAAGAAGCTCTTAGTGCCCACAGATGACACAATCTGCATTGATGGAATTTTGGGCGCCAGTTGATGATAAAAGAACTTAACATCAACAAAATTGATTTTTTAATTTGCAGCCCAAAGATGTTAATTGGAAAAATGTGTAAAATCACTTACGTGAATATTCGAAGAGAAATTTCACAGCCAGCTACCACAAAAAAATGCGAATCACACAACTGGATCAAGAATTGATCCAGAAAAATCTCAAAAAAGAAGTCACTTCCAAATTTTTAACACCTCACTATCTACTTGTTCGATTCCAAATCCCCTGTTGTTACCAACCTCTGTTTTCAAAATCCCTAAATGTTATTAAATGTTACATGTACCTACAATGTTATTAAAAATTAATTTAATAAACAAATAAAATTCAAAGCATTAATGACGTTACAGACCCATGGTTCACACAAATAAAATATTACATAAGGTCAAAACAAAATGTTTATTACATGAGGCGGTACATACATTTACTAATTTATTAGTGTGATCCTTGGTTTTGCATTTCTTCCGACAACGTCATGAAATCTGGGTTATTAATTTAAATTTACATCGGTCATTCTGCTTCTATATTTTGATTTTAAGTGTTTCATTGTCGAAAATATGGATTCGCATGCGTATGTTGATGCACTATAAACGTGTATTTAAAGAGATAATGCTCTTAAAATAGGATATTTATTTTCATCCACCATATTCCAAAAGGTTGTGTCCCTCATGTATGATTTCAGGCTCAAGTCGTTTTTCTTGGTTATTATCTCCAGCTCTCTCTCTCTTCAGTCAGTTTTACCCTACAAATAGGGTGTGGTGAGCCTTTAGCTAAGGCTTTTCATGGCAGATTACTCTCGGTGGTTTGTCATTGCCTTCCGAGAGAAGAGGGTCGTAATGAAGTTGGATAAATTTTTGTAGCCGGGTTGGGGATCGAATCTAGGGCTTCTAGCCTAGAGTCCGGTCCTTGGCCCGTTTACTTAGCTCACCTCTCTTCCAGCTCTAATTCATTGTAATTTTCTATGCCAAAATAGTTTTAGAGATTTTCTGAAACATCATCATGAAAAATCATGAACTTCAAGACAGGCTCGAGATTCTTAAATTTTTGGAAATTACAATTAAATTGGTCCAAAAGTGTGTCTAAATGTGGGGCAAACGAAATGGTATCAATATCTTTTTCACAGACATTCATGTGATTTTTTTTCAAATTTGGGAATTGGCGCCCTTCCGCGCGCTCCCGCCCGCCGCCCCGCGCTTATGTGTTTTGTTTTGCAGCATTTTCAAGAAGAGCGCATCAAAAAACTGTCGCGGGCTCACGTGCGCCCGCGGTCACAGCGTTGCCGACCCCTGATCTAGATTATAAAAATTGATTTTACCGGTTCAGCCGGTAAAATAATTGTTAGAGTGGGTAAAACAGAGGAAAATAATAGTTTATTTTATCATTAATACAAAAATAGGTAAAAAAGGTATTCAAATAGTCCTAGTTTAAGGACTTTAAGCAATTTAAACATTTAAACTGAATTTGTTTGTCGGTTACAGTTTCATTATACCTTTGCTCTGTAGGTATTCAACTCAACCAAGTAGGTACTATTTAAGCCACAGCTGTGGAGTAATGTGACCGTTAGTTGAGTACAGAGCGGAAATTTTGAGTTTAAATCGCGAACTATACAGAATTTCTTAGCTCGACTTTTCAGTGAGCATCTACAGGCTGTGGTGAAATCAAAATTGATTTATTGAAAATGTTTAATATGGGGACTAATCCACCCTGCTAATCGGATTTGTAATTCCCAGAAAAGGAAAGCAAAAAAGCTTAATGAAGTATTATTTGCTTTCCCGCACTCGTCATCATCATCATTTCTATTAAAGTATAGGTCTGTGACCTGTTCCGGCCTATCTGTTCTTTGATCTTCCAATATATCTGCATTTTTGGGGTTTGTAATTGTATGCTATCAGAGGTATTTTAAAGCTTGTCATTCTCTAGAGGTGTTCTTTCCATTTTATTCTGTTACCTATTATTTTGTTGTTTAAGTTGTAGATTTGTAGGTTATCTCGTATATCGTTATTTTTTCTATTTTATGGGATCTTGTGAGGTTTTTCTATCCCCCTAAGAAATTGCATTCCAGCGGCTTGTATTTTTTATTCATCTTTTTTGGTTGTGTCCCACGTCTCACTGCTGTACAGTAATATTGGTACAGCGGTTATTTTGTATAATTTTATTTAGGTTTCTGTGTGGAGATTTATTTTTTAGTACTGTTCTGATAGTGCCACATATGCCATACACTATGTCATAGCTGATATTACATCCGAGATACTTGAAGTGTCAAATTTGTTCAATTGGTTCATTATTATAATAATTTTTAGTTTTTTTTTTTTTTTAAAAGCCATCTTGGTTTTGTTGGTTGATATTTTAGAATTGAAATCTTTTGCTATCTTCATTAAGCTTTTTACGTTTTAAGAAGAACATTGCTTTTCCCTTTTTGAGAATTTCAAATCCGATTAGCGGGGTGGATTAGTCCCTATATTACCTATTTCCGATAAATCAATATCTATTTCACCACACCGTGTGGATATCCACTAAAAGGTCGAGCTAAGAAATTCTGTATAGTCCGCGATTTGAACCCAGAATTTCCACTCTGTACTCAACCAGCGGTCACATTACTCCACGGCTGTGGCTTTTGCTATCTTATAAAACTTAAATAATGCACTTTGCAATTCGTTTTCGATATTTTCCAATATTATTTGGTTGTCTGCAAATATATGGTCTTATTTTTGTACCTCTGGATATAATCGAATTCATTTCATCTGGGTCTTATCCATTTTTTGCAAAATCTCGTCCACGTATGTATTGTAAATGCGTACATCCTTGGTGAAGACTCTGTTGTTTTCTTGTCGCCATTTTTATATTAGTGTTTTGATAGAGTTTTGGTTGCTTTGATCAGGTTTGAAAGGAAGCTTAGCTCAAATTACGGTCCATAGTTTTTCTCGTATGTTTCTATCACATGCTGTGTCCAGGTGTATGAAAGCAATTTGTGTCTCTAAATTATATTCACGTCTTTTCTCTGTTAATTATTTGCTGCAGTTTGAAAATATTTTCTGTACAGGAGCGTCCCTTACGAAAGCCACTTTATATATTCATTACAATCGCTTCCGTTTTGAATTGTAACCTTCTGGTGAGAATTTTGGAGTATATTTTATAGGTAGAGTTTAAGAGATTAATTCACCTGTACCTAATTGTGGCATTGGTTTCGATCACTTTTTTCAAATATTGGCTGGATGGCACCAATCTCCCATTCCAAGAGGATCTGTGTATATCTCCGCCATATATTAATGTAGTGTAAGAGTCTGAGTTTGAAAAGAATTTCTGCATATTTAATGACCTCTGAGTTGATTCCATCTGTACTCTCTGGGTATTTTTTGAGAATATTTTTGTATTAATAATGAACTATACAAATTTACCATTATTTACAATTTATCGTATCTCATATTATTTCTACCTTCTTTTCACATTATTTTCAGTAGCTCTTTATGTGATAGTATACTAATTATATTTAGTTCAGCTGCAGTAATATAAAATTGTGTCCTTACTTAAGTTTTCGTTACACCTACTAAACATTTTGAGTCGGGGAGCTGTCTGGAGTCCAAAACGTAATATTCAAATAAATTGTATACAAACTACTCGGCTCGAGCAGTCTCGAAATGTTTGACCTATATTTTACTTATTTCAATTCAATTCGTTTAGTAGTTCATTTTATGCTTTCTTCTTTTATACTTTTATTTTGTTATATAATATTATTCAATATTCAAATTAGTAAACTACATAATGTAATGTCGCTTATTTCTTCTACCCTATTAATTTAAATTCAATTATGTCTCAAAGTTCACTTTATACTTTCTTCAATCACATTTTTATTAAATTTTTGTAATTTTTTTTATTTTCTATTTTCTTAACTGAAAATTCACTTGGACACATTTGCATTAACTTGCGTAAATTAAATTTTCCTACACGTAACAATACTTGACTTACATTATTTTGACGATGTGATAATATCACATTATGTTCTTTTATGACACCAACATTCGACTAGCAGTGTCGTAAGCTATTGTCAATTTTCGTTACATAAATGTCAACTCATGTCGATAGGCACTTTATTTTCTTGTAATCAAAGGCGGACATAGTTTTATTGCTTTATTTTAGAAAAACGATAATAAAATTTATTATTTTCTCCCTATAATTAATTATGTAATGTTGCTATTAATGTTCAATTGTAGATAAACCATTAAGTAAGTTATTTATTCCGGCAAAATCGACTCAATAGGATATTTGCTAAATATTTTATTACTAAATTTTTTAAACAATCCTGCTATTGTATCTTCCAAAGCTGGTTTAATTTCGCCGGCTACGTTTTTCCAATTTTCATTCAAAAATATATTCATGGTCTCCCCTATAACAGAAATAATTTTATTCAAAATTAAACTGCAATAATTATTACAAAAGGTTGTTTATGTTTCAACCTTCACTAATTACCTAATTTTTTATCGCCATTGAAAAGATTATCTAGCTGAATGGTGGCGTGACCAAGCTTGAAATCGACGTAAAAGGATGTTACATTAAAATATGATCTTCCGTCTCTTTTTATTCGCTCTAATTGCATCGTTATAGTTGCATCAATGTCAGCTAAAAATATAATTGTTTTTAAAAATTAATAATTTTTTAATAAGGTTTTTTTACTGTAGTTCCCAGTGCTCTCTCCTTTTCCAGATAATGGCATCATCAGAATTCGACCACTCATCTCATATTCACTTACAATTCGTAAATGTGGTAACCACAATTTGATTCTAACTCGATCCTTTTTCAAATCAATCCTACAAAGGTTCTTTTTAGTTGCACAATAGTTTTTTTTATTTGATTTGCTTACTTAACACTTTTGAGTTCAAATTTTGAAGGTCCATAGACTTTGATGTTATTGAAAGTGGAATTGACGTAAATCCCTCCTGCGTTTCCTTGATCAAAAGATAGTGTTGGTATAATCAAAGGTTCAATAACAGGTATTTCAAATTCTGGAATTCCATTTGCTAGTAACGGTTTTAATTGTTCCACGGATTGGGCCACGCATTTGTTCAGCTTCGGATCACTTTGACGACAAATTTTCAAGTACAGAGCTTAAAATTGCATTTTTATGTTATCAATTGCTTTCTAATTAATTTAGAAATGGGTTTACTTTATTGATCAGATTTACTTCCGGTTTAACTCAAATAATAATTAAAAAAATTTGAAGTTGCAACTAATTGTGTTATATAAGGTACAGAATAATTAAGTGCAATAATTATTATATCGAGCTGTAAAAGAAACAAGGAACCACATTATTAACAATGTGACGTTACGATAATTTCCAAGTTGTTGTAACAAATAAATATTTTAACAAATTATCCAAATTACAAACATTACATAAAAGTCATAACAATTTTAATACTCACGCAATTGAACTTTTTTTAATTCATCGGCTTTAACTGAAACATTGAAAATTATGAGCGATATCAAAACTTTCACTAACATTTTACTGTTTTAATGTAATTCAACTGTAATTACCATATTAAGTGTAACATTAAATTAGAATATTATTAATATGGTCTAATTAATTTCGCACAACGCAGCACTATTAATCAATTGACGCAATGGAATTTTGCTGAATGGATTAATTTAACAGTCGGTCATATAACTTTTTTAAGGTAAACATAAACTTGAATTTTAAGTATTTGCAAGTAAACATTTTTTGAGCAAAAAATTTATAGTGCATCTAACTGAATCCATCACACGAAGCGGAACATAGGGCACCACTTATGCGTTACAAGATAAAATAAATTGATAAATCTAAATTTTTATTAAAATCAAAGTTATTTTATTATACAGTAGAACTTTTATATAACGAAGTACTGTACTTTTGGGAAAAATTACGCTATTGTCTACATTCTTCGTTATCTTGTTTGATTATTGTGAAATATCTTCGGAAAGAAATGTGTTATCTGGGTTGTTATGTGTTATTTCAAAGTCAATAATTAAAAAAAAAATCATAAAATTGAGGTTCGTTATATCGAAGTTCCACTGAGGTAATACACAATGCAATATTCTTTTTGCAATCAAGGGAAGAGTTGATCATATGTAAATTGCTTGATTATGTTGTTAGATATTTCCAGGAATGTTGATGCCAGTGCTTTTTCTATTAGTGGCAACAATTCGTCCATAAATAGACGAAGATTTTTGTTAATCGTCTCGTTCACCACGTCATCTGAAACAACATTTTTCGAATTTCATGCAACTTAAGAAAAAATAAGTCCAGATACTTAATAATTTGTCTCCATTAAATAAATTTTCAACTCTTATATTTCCACCGTCTATATTCGTCTTTATCGTCATGCTTGTATATTTTAAATAAGTAGCTCCATCTTTTTCGTACAGTTCGCCTTGTAGGATACTAGTAGAAACCACATTTGCTAAAAAGAACATAGTAGGGGGAAACAAAAACTTTGGAAAAATGCTTACTTAAATTGGCATAAAGGGGTCCATCTCCTTTGACAGGCATCATCAATACTTTTCCACTAACGTTATAGCGACCTTCAACTCTTAGCAGTGGTAAAAGAGTGGTTATTTCGTATATTTGTTTTTCCATGTCAATACTGAAAAATATTTCAGAAATGTAAATTAACGTGTAGGTATAAATTACTTTAAGTTTTTAGAGCAATTTTCTTGATACAGTTACCCTAGTGTTACGTACATATCTTAGGCTCATATTTAATGGCACATAGTATCAAGAAATGTGAGCATTGTGACTAAGCAGTCAAGGTGTCCAACTCGTCCAGGTTACGCAAGTCAATCAATGCTGCAGGCGTATTGCACTTGACGGGTGACTTTTTGCAGTCAAAAGCCAAACAACCACATCAATCACTAATGATGTGCAAAGATGAATTAATCATACCTTCACTAGTCTAAAACTTTTGTAATTTCACGCTATATGTAATTTTTTGAAGCATCAAGAAACACACAATTTTTGGACTTTGGCCAAAGAAACGTTTAAAGGAAAATTCTATATACGTATGGTTTAGTAAAATGAAAAGTGACGAAAATGCAACATAAACTATTCAATGTCCTAAATCCTATGCTAAGCAGAAGATGGAAAACCAAGTTCTCAAAATAACTAAATTAGAGAGCCAAAACAAGTCCTTTGAAAAGGAACTTGAGAAGTTTAAGTTTTTAAACTATGAAGTTAAGATAACAATTCTAGAAACCGATATCAAGACCATAAAAGAAAAGGTACAGAAGCTTCGGCCATACGTCAAAGCCCAAAAGTTAATAGAAGAGAACAGCAAGGCTATAAGATGTGATTTGTAAATTATGCGTACCATTTTTGAATTTCAGAGCACGCTATAGATGCAATCTAAAAACCACATGGGCATAGTAGAGAAGTTGTTGTTCAGTCGGACGCTAAGAATTCCATGAGTTACCAAAAATGAAGATGCCGCAGATTCGAAAAATATAAAACGGAATTTCTAAGCTTTAGCAATGCAGATTAAAGTGATACATCTAACACGACTTGGTTAAAGAAGAAAACCCGAGAGTGTAAATAATGTAAAAATTCTTATAGAGTTTTTAGAATAAATATTTACAAACACGCAAATCATCAAAATTTTAAATGGCGTATCGCAGTGAGCTATTCATGCATGCAATTTCCTATAATTTTTTTCTGAAATTAGTGCAAAAGTTCGACTTTTGAAAGAAAGTTATTGGGTTATGCAACCCACCGTACCTAACAGTGAGACATTTAAATAAAATCCAAAATGTTTTTTACCAATTTATAATTGCAATAAATATTGTAAAAGTTGAAATTAATTACCATCAATCAATAAATTGAACTATTTAATTAAAAATAAGTGCTAAACTTACTTGAAGCGTTGTACTGTATAATCACTGCAGCCCCAAGCTTTAATATCTTTACCGACCAAATTTAGTGTACCTATACTTTCAGATAGTAATTCATTAATAATCAGGGGCTCAATACTTGGGATATTATATTCGGGCACCCCTGTAAATTATGAAGGTATTTTAAAACTTTTATGAAAATTACGTATAAAAATTACATATTTACCTGTAGCTAAGTACGGTTTTAATTTGTCTCCCGATTTAACGAAACAGTCCAGATTGTCCATTTCAGACTTTTTGCAGACCTGAATAAAATCGGCTGAAATTTAACTTTAGAAATTTTTTTACAGAAATTGTGTTACTTACGAATATCAATAGCATAACTTAATGCTATTAAAACTACCAAACACCACAAGGAAGAAATATAATGATCGTCCATAGTATGATAATTATTACAAAAATAAATTCTTTGATAATTTTAAGCCGTGTACTAGGCTACTATATAGAAATGTAATTTAATGGTGGGGGCTTAATTGTTATTAATAACGTGATTTCCGGAATTATATCAAATTTTACTCATTATGCAGCAACGCATTAAAAATGTTATAATACAGAGTGGCATTTAAAAGCTCTCCAAACTTCTGGTACCTTCTAAACGTTTTAAAGTTATAAAACTGGGTAATTTGCAAAACCTAAACTACCCACATTATATCGAAGTCTAAAAAAAGATGCCAAAGAAGAAAACATATAGAGTGGATTGCCTTTTGCATCACATATTCTTTCTGTGATTTTTAAATTCATTAAAAAACTAATAACAGGGCTGACAAACATTTACATTTTTTGTCCCATATAATTCAGGTGTGCTTCAGCCCAGCATAAACACAAATGACACGCTTCCTTTAGTGTAAAATCGATACATTAAACTTTAATTAATTAATTTCATATTTGGTACACTTTTTCTTGAATAAAGCATACTTTAAGATTCCCCATGTATAAAAATAATAACAAGTTGAAGATAAGTTTTTAAAAGTTTTACAATCTTTATATTAATTAAACAAATCATGGCGTTGTCGAAAACATAGTAATTTAAGTGACAAATTACTTATGTCCGTTCATGAGCAAGGTAATTGTTTATTAAACTGCAAATTCACAAGCTGAAATTGACAAAAATTGCATAGAATTACACATTTTAATGCAGTAATTCTCTTTGATTCAAAAGAGCATTTCCTTTTACTAAAGTAACTCGATAATTATCACCCATGGTAATTGCATGGTAATCTTGCATACAAAGAAAAAATCAATTACTTTTTTAAAAAAATTTAATAATAAGTCATTTTTAATTAAAATAAAACTAAGTGCGTCAGTTCTTAACGTAAGATCAAATTTGTGAAAATAATTTAAACTAAATAATAGCAAATCGCTGGAATAATTTATTTATTATTCAATGATCCAATCGTCGTACGGTATCTTTCCGAATACGTTTTCAATAAAACCTGTTAAAGTACCTAATAAATTTTTTTTGAGATCTGGTTTCATTTCCTTAAGTAGGTCTTGCGCATTTGAATTGATGAACAAATTTAAAGCAGCTTCTAAAATGCGAAAAAAAATTTAGGACAGTTGAAAACTTGGGGGTATTTTTGAAACTAAACTTACGTATCACAGTATTTCCATTGTGGACATTTTCAACCCCCATCTGAATTTCCTTGATGCTGAAATCCATTTTTACTTGTTGTAAAGTTAGATATCTTTTTCCATCAACTTCACTTGGTTTTGCCTTAACGTATATTTTTGCTCTGCAGTCCTCTATATAAAAAATAGTTTTATTGTTAATGTATAGAAAAGCAATCGGAAGAAATAGTAATAGAAATTCAGAGAGCAAAAAATTTACCATATTCTCCCCAATAATCTCCTCCTCCTGAGGCTTGAACAAGAATTAAAACTCCTGTGGATTGATATTTGGCACGTGCAGAAATATGAGGTACGTACAAAGTAAATTGAAATTGATGTGTATCCAAATCTGATCTAAACATTAAAAAGTAAAAGTAATTTTTTTTGTCAAAAGAAAACTACTAACAGTTACTTTTTTGATTATTTGGAAACAAGTGGAGTAAGGAAGGCTGGATAAGTATTTACACCTGGGTAAAGATTAACTTAAACGTCCAGTTGCTGGGTTAGTGCAACCTTGAAAATCTCATCCATGTTTGCAATTTTCAGAATAACAATTTTTTCTTATGGAGTATCTCTAGAGTAAATCCTTCACTACACTATTTCAAGTTATAATTCAGACAGCATCAAGTGTAAATCAGATTAATTAGTAGTTTTTTCCTCGTGGAATCGATCTGATTAACTCTGAGAGATCGTTCAAAGTTCAACTGTAACTCTTCTGGCTAGTTATGCGATACTGCTTGGTATTTGACCTCATACAACTCCCTAAAGGGCAGTGGTGAGGCAGAAAATATTGACTAATCTAAACTGCAATTGATGCTTTCTGAATTAAAGATTAAAATTACCAGATTACCAGCCAGGATCATACCTGTACCTATGATCACACGATCGGGGCGATGAACATTATAAAAAAAAGTTTACAGTTCAACATGGAATCCAAACTACCGTACAAATAAATTCAACTCGGGGTGGGATTCAAATAGTGGACCCTTCGACTGAAAGTCTATCGCCCCACAATTATATTAAAGTACCTCTACATTTTAAAAAGTAAATGTTTTTTATTCTATTTACTAATCAAAAAAAAACTCCTACTTCTCCTGATCCCTTAGTTCATTTGCTATTTGTGCGTGCTTTCCCTTTTCTATGTAGTAGTACTTTCTAATACGCATTTTGAAGGTCATTCACATTAATAAAATAATTTTGCCAAGTCTTCATATTATTTTAAAGTACTTTTCCTACACTTTCGTTAAATATTTTTGAGAAATTCTTGCACAATATTACATTTAGTATTTAATTGAAAAATTTTTGTTACAATTTTTGCTTAAGTGAAATGACTGAAATGTTGTGAAGAACTTAAAACACATGGACTCTCTAAAACCTTTTTTAATTCTCTTCACTCTAACTAGCGCATTTGATTGGCAAATTGTTATGCGTAACGACAGTTAAAAGTCGTAAAGTTCGGTTTACATGAAATAGATATAATTTAAATATCAGGTATACAGGAAAACAACATTGAAAAATTTCATTTCCTGTAACAGTGCAATAAGAATTTCTTGCCTATTCTTAACGCACAGTAAAGCATTCATGAGAGTTACGTCTGTCAATGTCAAGTTAATGTTAAATAAGAATGTAAATATAGTAAAATTATTGAACTGTGGTATCATAAAAAAAGCTTCTGTAAAATGACATCAAAATTACTCAGGTAACTCAGGAGTTCATGATCATGAGTCATTTTTATTTATTTTCAGAAATTCAAAAAGCAGTAAAATGATACGTAGAAGAATATCGTAAATTGCTTAAGTGATAGTCGTGGCTATTCGGGCTAATCAGTTGATAAAGAATTCCAAATCAAAGATTTTTTCGAATATAGCCATGTACTTCCATAATACTTTTGAAGATCTACTCTGTCGGTCATCGATTTGTTCCATGTATTTTTGAACAAAAACAGTAGCATTTCTATGAAAGTGAAAGTCTTAGTTTCTTCTTTTATTTACATTGCTTTAATTTTAACTTTTTTCTAGAAACTACGAAGATCGGAAGTTGAGATTTATTTAAAAGGAAATTAAACCTTTCGTTAATTTACCTTGCTGCTGTGATCGTCATATTACTAAATCCAAATGCATTAATTTCTCTAAATTTAGATCTGTATCCATTGGGTCCACTTCCAAGTGCAATTCCAATTTCATCAATAATAATCGGTTCTGGTCTGACTATATCCAATTCAGGAATTCCTCTTTTCATATACGTCAGGAAATGATTAACCGATTTTTGTAAACAGCTATTTACTTCAGGATCCGATTTGTGACATTGTTTTAAATAATATGCTGAAAATAAAATTTACATAATAAATAATTCAAAATTTGATTTAATTAGCAGTAAAAAAGTTATTTAAATTAATTAATTCAAATCTTGTAAAATATACAATCATTTCGAATCGTCGACCTTTAGATTTAATAATGAAAATATTTACTTTGTTAAGGTCGGTAACCTCATCCCTAATGAAGTAAAAAAATTTAATATTATATTCATAAAAGCACTAAATAAATTTATCATTCGAATAGAAAGTCTTATTGTAATTTTGTGAAAATGAAAATATATAAAAGATTTTAGTTATTAGTTTAGTAAATCTTATTAAAACTGTTAAAATTTGATAAATGAGAAAAATAAATGTAACAAATAAAATTCTGCGATTTGTATAGAAAAGTTTCTTTCGATTGGTTGAAAAAACATTTCAAAATCAACTCCAAAAGACAACAAAAAAAAAAAACAAAGTTAATTTAATTTTTCAAAACCTGAGTAGATAACTGCATATTTAACCTGTCCTTGTTAATTAATTAATTGCATTAAGGTCAAAAGAAATTTTATTTTTGGCAATCAAAATCGTGCGTGTGAAAAGATAGTAAAATTTTAAATGCGCGTATTTAATACTGCCTTATGATTTTATTAGAAAATCTGCACGTCAACGAAAGTGATTCATTATAAAAAAAATCAGTGAAAACAAATTTGCCAAGATTTCTCTTAATAAGTGTACGCACTACTCGACCAAAATTTAATTTCTTGACATACATTTTTTGAAAATTTTATTTTAAGATTAAACGATTTAAAGATTAAGATTAAACTAATGTTTATAAAGTTTCACGTAGGTGTTAAGAAAGATATCAATAACTGCATTATTTTGGTTTTTCTGTAATTTTTGCACAACCGAAATGTTACATAAATTTTGAAAAATAAATATTTAAGTGCAGGTAAAAAATTGTAGTCAACTAATCAATAAAAAACCGTACGGAATGTCGTCTGTGTCTTTTCAAGTACATAATTAACGGTAAACCGTTACAATTTTTAAATCGTTAACCTACAAGTGACACCTAAAATTAACAATAAAGTCGTTTTGAAAAATAATTTTACACAGTAGTTACAAAAAAATAAAAAAATTTGTTCGGAAAATAATATTTAAAAAATTTTTACTTACGAATACCACAATTTATAAATTGAAACAATTCGATTAATACAATTAATATTAAAATTCGATTTAACATATTTGATTTAATGATTTTGAACTCTTCGTCGAGCAATGCAGAGTATTTACAACTAACTGATGACCTCCTACAGACTTGACCGTAACTTTGGTTCTTCTGGAGGGGCTTTACATACTTAAAAATTCTTTAACCTGTTTGGAAGAGTAAATTTCCTTTCATGCATCTCATTAATTTGATTTATGTGTAAATAAATCCCTTTACATTTTCATTACTTGTTATAATAAAATATCAAATTTTTAAAATGAAAAAGGGCAAATTTTGCACTAGAAAAAAAAAAATTTAATTGATCTTGGATTTTCTACCTTTATTAGCTAATTATTTAATATTTAAGATAGTGGTAGTTTAAAAGTAAATTTTAAATAATCGCATGCGCCATCTGTTGGTTATATAATGTAATTTTACAAAATTAAGTTTCAAGTAACTGCAATCTGTAATGAATCAAACTTACGATTATCTGTACCTAATGCAAAACATAGATTTAAAAATTTGAACAGACATTCAAATTTAAACGAATTAACCTTTTAAACTAAATTGAATGGGAATAGGGTGAAACGTGATATTTTAGGGTGGCTGTGAAAGTGAATGAAGTTGCTTCCACTTTGTGGTGATGCGAGGTAATTGCTTATGAAAGAAGAAAATTGCAGTACTCATAAAAAAGTAGTGCACCTCCAAAGGATTGGAAATTAAAAAATTTGCATGACTATCCTGACGTTTGGAGATCCAAAAGGGCAATGGATTAATTACACTCGCATTTTTAAAAAGACGAAACATTTAAAAATTCAATTACGTTTGAGAGATAATGAAAAAATTTAATTAAAACCTTTTGATAAATAAATGGTTGATTTAAATCGAAATTAAAACTATTTCGAAGCAGTTAACATTTTGATAGTACAACCCTAGTTGGTTTGAGCATAAAGGAAGGAAGAGAAAGCATTAAAGCACATAAATTCAGAATACCATGTAGTAATATAATACTCGCGAGATGTAAGATAACATATGCCGGTCACATATCATTAACCAATCTGCTTGTAAATCGTCCAATCATATAATCCACACCATTAATTATTTTAATTGGAAAGAATTGCATTAAAATTTTCATAAAAATTTATTAATTTTAGCATCAAATATTTCGAGTGAAAGACTTGATTTCGAATCTTTCAATAGAAATTTTATGCATTAATAAATTATAAAATGGTATCAAATTTTGTTCAATTTATTTAACTTCATAGATTCAATCTATTTTGGAGATTGCCAAACACAATGAGCATTTTGTGTTAATAAACTTTTAATCCTACAAGAAAGTGGAATTCTATACAGTTGGAAGTAGTTTTGTATTTTTGTGATTGTATTATTCCAGTTCTTTTGTGTTTCTATATTGAAATAAACAGGTGGACGTTTTGTTAATTTATTGTAGAAATAAATTTTTATATAACTTTTAAATTACGCTATAGAAACACAAAAGTCTGGGTTTATGTAATTTTTACCTTTAAAGTTAGAATTTCATGCTGTGAAGATTAACTTCCGCTATAGTGCAATAAATTCAAGATTCTTAATTAATTTGTAAATTAATGTTTTTGAAAACTGCTTGAAAGTCTCTGGTTACTTTATCGGTTGGTAATTATTTTTTATAAAAATACTGCTTACAAACATTTTTTACATGATTTCTTTTTGATTAAAACAAAATTTTGTGAAATTAATTGTGGCACGTATAATGCGGAGCATTTTATAAAGAAAAGTAAAATCAAAATAAAATTTATTATAAAGGAATTGTAATCATTTAAAACAGAAAGTTTTAGAAAATTTTAAAAACTTAAACTGGTGAAATATGAAATGTGTCTCTAAAACTTTTAAGCAGTTAACAGCCAGGGGGAGCAGCTGCCGCCATTGCCCTTTTTTAATCAACGGCTATGGTTTTTTCTATTCTTTACAGAATTATTTAATTATGTAGTTATAAATCGACAATCCCAACGAAGGAATACGAAATTCATTTTTATCTATCTTTCAAGAGAACGATTTAAAAGTTTTAAAGAAAAAAAATAAAGGTAAAAAAACAACGACGAACTGATGAGCCTATAAATGCTAAGTTGTAACAAAACGTACCTCGAATACCGGCTTTGTTACTGCTCAATTGGAAAAAAATTAGAAAAAAACTATGAAATACAACTTTTTTGTACCTACTGATTATCTCTGGAATTATTGGTCCTAACGAAAAAACGAGAGAAAACGGTGTTTTAGGATTACAGCGGTAGTCATAATAACTGAAATTTGATATAAGTCGAGTTCCGTCTTTCTTCATTAGGGGTGTCGAAATGTGTTTTTGCATTTTAGAGAAAATATTTGACGGAAAAGTATTAATTTCCGTACCTATTGCAATTGATATCTATCTGCTAAGAAATCTACAAACTTTGTTTAAAATTATATTAGTTTAAAATTGTTCTCTTTTTATCAACTGAAATTTTTCAATTAGAACAAAAAATATCTATCAATTCTATTTTCAGGAAAAATCAGAGAATATACTGCCTTATAGCCTGTCATTCCTGAAAGAAGTTTTCCCCAATCATTTCTTTTATTTTGTAATTAGGCGATTAGAATAGTATAAATTTTATACTATAAAATATATGTATACTTATATATATATATTACAGCTCTACAGGCCTAGAAGGCTCATGGCTATGTATACTTATACATACACATAAGTATTGTAAGCAGTTCATTCATGAGTAGTTGAAGTATTATAAGTAATTCAAGTATTACAAGTAGTTCAAGTATTATAAGTAGTTCAAGTATTATAAGTAGTTTAAGTATTACAAGCAGTTTAAGTATTATAAGTAGTTCAAGTATTATAAGTAGTTCAAGTATTATAAGTAGTTTAAGTATTATAAGTAGTTCAAGTATTATATGTAATTTAAGTATTATAAGTAGTTCAAGTATTATAAGTAGTTCAAGTATTATAAGTAGTTCAAGTATTATAAGTAGTTTAAGTTAAGGCTGGGAATCAAAATCGAATATAATCAAGTAATCGATTATTCGAATATTTGAATACGAATATTTTCTCAATCGCACTATTCAAATTATTCGAATATTCGAGTTATATTCGATTAATCTGAATATTCGATTAATCTGAATATTCGATTAATTTGAATATTCGATTAATCTGAATATTCGATTAATGTGGATATTCGATTAATTTGAATATTCAAATAATTTAAGTATGCGAGTAATTTGGATAATTCAAATATCCAAATTTTTAATTTAAATGTAAATGTAAATTTTATGTAAAATTTAGCATCGTGTCATACGGACTTAAAACACGAAAAGTTATATTTATTATATTTTTTTTATTTCTTGAAAACAATAAAGAATATAATATACACATAGAAATTTATAAAATAAATAAATACATTGCCATATTTAATTTTGTTATAGAATAATTATAATTAGGGCAATTTTTTTGTTGCATTTTAAACACAAAAAGTTGCATTTATTACTCTTAAAAAAATCATAAAAACATACAAAAATAAAACTAAACAATTCAAAATTGAAAAATAACTCGTACAGAGTCGTTCTTAGTAAATGGTAGCTAACCAATAGAAAGCGTCTGATGGATACTAACACGTGATTTCTATTGGTTAGTTACCATTTGCTGCTCATAACGGGCTTAAGATTTATGAAAATTAAAAATTCAGAGAAAAATTGAAAAAAAATTTATTTAACTTGTAATTTGTAAAAGTTGCAGGAAGGCTGCAAATATGTGGAAAGTTGCAAAAAGTTGCGGTAACGTGAAAAGTTGCCCTTAAAACTCCCTTATTATACATTAGATGCGATTAAAATACATTTTTTTGTTGTTTTCAGTCCGTTTACGACTCGTAAAAAAAAGTTGCATTTGGTGTCAAAAACTTGTTTTAGTATTACAAAATATTTACTATTATATAAGCATTTTACTTTCATTTTGGTTGGCCATAAAATCTGACATCCAACATTTTTATTGGTCCTCATTTGACAGAAAACAGGTGAAATAAATTGTCGAATTGATTCCATTTAAATTAATTATTCGAATATTCGAATTATTTTCTTCAAATATTTGAATAAAATATTTGAAAAGAATAAATAATCAAATATTCGAATAATCGAATATTCGAATAATCAAATATTCAAATAATCTGAGTATTCGAATAATCAGAATATTTGAATAATTTGAATATTCAAATAATCAGAGTATTCGAATAATCTAAATATTCGAATAATCTAAATATTTGAATAATTTGAATAATCGAATAATTTGAATATTCTAGTAATTTGTTGAACGAATATTCGAATACAAAAATGTTAAAAATTCCCAGCCTTAGTTTAAGTATTATAAGTAATTTAAGTATTATAAGTAGTTCAAGTATTATAAGTAGTTCAAGTAATATAAGTAGTTCAAGTATTATAAGTAGTTCAAGTATTATAAGTAGTTTAAGTATTATAAGTAGTTTAAGTATTATAAGTTATTTAAGTATTTTAAGTAGTTCAAGTATTATAAGTAGTTCAAGTATTATAAGTAGTTCAAGTATTATAAGTAGTTCAAGTATTATAAGTAGTTCAAGTATTATAAATAGTTCAAGAATTATAAGTAGTTCAAGTATTATAAGTAGTTCAAGAGTAGTTTAAGTATTATAAGTAATTTATTAAATTTAGAGATGAAAAATTATAACTAATTTATTAAATTTAGAGATGAAAAATTACTACTGAAAAGGTAGTGGTTATTACTTTCCTTTTCGTCAAATTTAATCCAAAGAAATCCTTAAAAAGTGAATATTACTCGACGTTGTCTGTACGGTAGCGTTAGTACAACTAAAGTTGCGGATCCCAACTTCACGATCGTAACACAATATCCGAGTGCACGGACGGGTGACAGAATAAGTCAATAGAGTTGAATATTGAAAAAAATTGCAAACTTTAAAATCAGGTATTGTCAAAACAACCGATATTAGTAATTCATCTTTACCTTAAACGCTTTATTTTAATATTATCTATCAAATTCCGTTTTTTTTAAATTTAATATCTTCGAGTAGCGCATAATTAATAACCCTCTCAGAGATTTGAAGAAACGAAATCTAAATCTAATAATCAAATTCGTCAAATAAACTTAATTTCATTTGACTGCAAAATTAAGATGTGGAATGCAAAAAATTCGATAGCTCATTAAATAATTCCCCAATTAGTTACATAAAATAAAACTTTGTTTACACGATTTTTAAAATCAAAAAAAAAAACAAAAACTATGACAAATCTAAAAAGTGTTTGTTTTTTTTTACGTAGCTCAGTTTTAAGTTTGTGCATTTAACTATCTTTTTATCGGTATGACCGCATTGTCATGAGAGTGTAACTACCTTTTTTTATTATGGTTGTCTTCAATGGATGTTGCACATGTGGTCATTGTCCATGCCAACGTCACCGCCCCAGCTGTGACTTTGCTTCGTTTGATATTGGAATATTTTTAGAACTATTTTAGTTTTTTTAAAATCTAGTTTTTTCCAGCATTGGACAATTGTTTTGTTATAGCTGTGGAGGATAACATCGAAGACGTCAAATGGCTGGAAAACTGTTCATCGTGGGCTTTTGCTAGAAGCGCATTTAAGAGATTAGTTGGCTTTAATATCATACAGTAGTAAATAAAACTTTGCCCATTAAATTTCTAATGATAGCCAAAAAAATTTGAAGTAAAGTTTCCCAAAATTATTTTAAAATTATCCAAAAAAAGCAAATTTATCTACTAACATACACCAGGTTAGCACAATCGCCCAAGTTATCGCAAAGCCTTGCAAAATCAATATTATTTTATAAGAATTTCTCAAAATGTTATTTTTCCAAAAATAGCTAAAAGAAAAACACTCTCACTTTCTGATCAATTTTATTCTCTAACGCTTTTAAAAATTAATGAAATGCTTTCACAAAATTAAAAAATTATACCCTTTTTTCCATCCAAAATCAAAAACTTGCGACCTCGCAACTTCGAGAGCGCACGCCACACTAACCTTTCTAATTTTTCTCCTCCCTTATCACAATCAGGGGCGTCACAAGTTTAAATTTTCAAAATACAAATATAAAAATTACAATAAACGTATAAATTTTTTCATCTAAAAAAAAATACGACAATACATTGGCAATGAGATAAATTGATTTTTGTTTAATTATATGCAGATTTTGTTATTAGATTTACACCTGAAACTCAGTTTGATAAACCATTAATATTCCAGAGATTCCAAAAGAATAAAGATGTTAAATAGAAAGGATTGAGGTAAAATGGTAAGTTGAAAGGCAATTTATTTTATTTAGGTTTTACATTCTAAATAGAATATTGCTTTTCTTTCTGGGAATATTACATATTTCAGATAAATCAATATGGATTTTACCACAACGTGTAGATACCTACTGGAAAGCCAAGCTAAGAAATCCTGTATATTTTGCAATTTGAATCCAGATTTTCCGCTCTGTACTCAACCAGCGCTCACATCACTCCACGGCTGTGGCTTTGAAAGGCAATTACTGTATTACATATAGGTACAAGAATGTGTAAAAAAAATTTCAAGTTAATATATAGTAACAAAAAAGCAACAATAATCAAGACTGCCTTCAGGATTGATGTTGAATGCAAAACTAACAAGCTAGAAAAATCTTGTTTCTTTTTTCACAACTCAAGAACTGTAGAAATAATAAAAATGATGTAATTTTAAAAATAGTTTTATTCTTATTTCTTCTTCGCTTCACGGTGTAGGCATTGTTGCCTGTTCCGGTACCCATCTCTGCCTCGGTCTTCCCACTCTTATTTTTCCTTTTTCTATCTTCCTGCCAAATTAGGTTTCTCCTTGCCAAAAAAGCTAGGTTTCTATCAAAATTATACTACCTCTGCATTTTGAAAGTAAAACAATCTTCTAAATTTCACTTTTCTCAAATTTTTCTAAATGGTACGACGCAACGACAAGATTGAATTCATGAATTTATCAGGGAATTACCTGATTTTACATACACCCCCAAGTAATTAACACCTTTTTCAAGGGGTTTCCAGTTTTCCAAATGGTTTCCAGTTTTCAATTCCTGTGCCTGCTAAACGTGGATTCCTAACAACGAAACTAAACAATTTTCACGACGTTAATTACAGACCAGGGAAGTATTAAAGCAATTGAATGTTATCTGTGGCCAGCTAACAGACGTTTGGTGAATGAAAAAGTTCTTGTAAAGATGGTGCGTCACGAGACTCAAACTAGGTGGATGCAGGAAAAGCTTCGGCCAGATTTTTGCTTCAAAAACAGCTTAAAAATAGAAGAACAAAATCTTTTGGTCCAAAAAGTAACAGTTGTAAAGAAAGATTTCAACTTGAATTTAATACAGAGCTCTTTGAATATCTTTCTTCAAGCAAATTTGAGAAATTTTTAGTTAATTGTACTCGATTGTCTATAATTATAAACGAAAAAAGCTTACACGACATAATAAGCGCGTCCGGATATCTAAAAATGGTACAAAATGATTGGTACAGGTAATTGACCATGAAAAATGTTAAATCAATTATTTTTTGATTGAGTCATGTTAAAATGAAAGTAAAACGACACTTTTTATTTCGACTGAACTTAATTTAAAATAGTAAGAACTTATAAACTGAAAACTAAGCTTGAAAAGATTGCCAAAAACTGAAGGAATCATAATAATGTGTAACAAAGTTTATTCTTGATTCCTATTTTAATTAATAGGTATTTTCTTTTATTGTTATCACTATTTACTGTCGAAATTTAAATAATATACCTATAAGTAGTTCCAAGTTCTAATTTTTATTGTAAGGACTTCACGTAATTTTTATTCGCTTTAACAATGAATTTTTTATACTACTTCTTACTTTTTATAACAACTTGCAAAATTTGAAAATACTATTGTTTTGTAATAAAAGCACAGGACAGGTTTTGAGTTTTGACTCGTTACTAAATGATGATTTAATCGTGAGCACCTCCACTTGATTCTTCAGGTAAAATCCCTCACCCAAAACCGAAGGAGCTTAAAGAATCATTCATTGTTGCTGGACTTGGGCAATCTTTTCATTAATAAAGTTTTATCGTACTGAATTAACAATGAGATTTATTTGATAATTGACTAAATTAATACAATTATGCCAAAGTTTAATTAAAATAAAACGCATGCGTAATAATCATTTTTGAACTGTCAGTCGCGATAAAGTGTTAGTAGATTATGTGCACTGTCGTGGGAAAGTTGTGTTGCGCTGTTAGTTGCGTGTTTTACCATGCTGTCTCAGGAAAAATTTTAAATTTATTCTTTGGCAAGTGTTCCGTTTATTGTGTTTTGAATTATTTTAAACGATAGTGACTATTAAATGTGGATTATTGGATTACATTACAAATAAAGACTAAACTTTGAAGGTAACATTATTTTTGCAATTTTATTAATCATTTGTATTTTTCAAATTTTGTTCAAAAAAAAGTTAATTTTGAAGAAATCTTGAATCTATTTACTAAATATGTTTATTCAAATTAGAAATTGACAATTTTTTATTAATTATTACAATAATACAATTCAAAGTTTTGAAAAATTTGGGATTATGTTTATTTTAGGTACAAATGAATTTATGACAGTTTTTGAATTATTGAGATTTTGATCTTACCGTTTTACTCTTTGCTTTTCCAAATTTCCTATTGTCCAAATGTGGAGAAAACGAACTCATCAATGAAAAACTTTGAATTGGAAATTTAATTAGTATATGTTTAATGCATTAATGCATAGTGAACTAATTTTATTACTAATAGTGTGAAACTTTACATAAATTTAAAATTCCAAATTAATGAAATTATGAACAATAATAATAATAAAATAATTTCTAGACTGATTTGCGTTGCTATTGACTCATGCAATTAATCAAATTTTATAAACGAAGCAATTAATGAGATAATTTATGTTCAAATTATCTACTACATATTTGGTTATTTGTGTGAGCTTCAAAATTGAAAATTGAAATATTTTTTTATTAAGTTGATGTATAGAAATCAACTGATATTTTTTTCGACATAATGGAATTTTGCTATTGTATTGGTATATGGAGTTTATAAAAAAATGTTATCTGCACTGAATGTATTTCTTTTTTCGTATTTAAAGTTTACAATTGAAGCCATCAAATCCAAGCAACGGCAGATAATAAAATATATTGATAAGGCAGCATTGGCTGCGACCCCATGA
Source organism: Rhagonycha fulva (assembly GCA_905340355.1). Lineage (NCBI taxonomy): Eukaryota > Metazoa > Arthropoda > Insecta > Coleoptera > Cantharidae > Rhagonycha > Rhagonycha fulva. The sequence continues at coordinate 12,613,527 of HG996555.1, forward strand.
CAATGGCTTATGAAAATGGTCCAGCGGACTCTTTGTTAACGGCTATTGTCATATGAACCATTACAGAAGTCGCATCGGTCCTGCGTCTATTGACAGAAAATGACACAAAAATGAGCCGCGCATTGTAGAAACGTTGTCATGGATAAAAATGATGATTCTGAAGTAACGTGCACTGAAATGTAACGGCGAAGACTTAATGTGTAATTCGAAAAGAACGCAATTTATGTTCATATTGTATAACTATTACAAAAACATTATTTCTTACAATGTTCAACATTCCAACATAAAAGTTTATTACTTATAGAAATTATTCATGAAGAAGATTCTTAAAAAGGATCTGTATTTTGCACAATACCATCTCATCGATAAAAACTAATTAAATGGTAGCAAAAGCGAATGCAACAAGCATAATAACATTTGCAGAATGGAATTTCGTGTTTCGAGATATTTGTAAGATTAACATAAAAGATGAAAATTGCAGGTTGTTTTATAAGACGTAAGTTTTGGATACATTCGTTGATGTCCTTCGTGATTGTCTTCGGTATATTTCTACAAGGAAAAACCATATTTTTCAGATCTTGGTGTCTTCCACCTCTTGTTCAAAAATTTGGGTTTGGGTAGGATCCAAACATTGGATCATTCCATTTAAAGTTCAGACTCTACTATTACACCAAACTTCACTGAGAATCTATCAGAAAATGCAGAGAATAGTCATTTAGATCAGCCCTGATTCCTCATGATGTAAGAACTTGTGGAATTAAATTTTATTATGCAATTCAAATTATCTTTTTCTTATGGAGATACTAAAATGTTGAACGTCAAGTGTACGCGAAGATGCAAGTTTTGACTGTTTGGGCAACCACCCAAAAATTTGGGTTTGGGTAGGATCCAAACATTGGATCATCCCATTTAAAGTTCCGACTCTACTATTACACCAAACTTCACTGAGAATCTATCAGAAAATGCAGAGAATAGTCATTTAGATCAGCCCTGATTCCTCATGATGTAAGAACTTGTGGAATTAAATTTTATTATGCAATTCAAATTATCTTTTTCTTATGGAGATACTAAAATGTTGAACGTCAAGTGAACGCGAAGATGCAAGTTTTGACTGTTTGGGCAACCACTGAGTTATTTATTTTATTCTAAAAAAATTTATTTATTGACAATAGACAGTTACAAAATTAGTTGCATAAGTTGAAAAATTAGAGGAAGAATCAAAAAAGAATACCAAAGTGTCGGAGAGCCTTTGAAGCCTCAGGATAAAGCTAGTGTAGATTTAATCACAGCAATAGATTCGTTTGTTAGAAAATATTCCTCAAATTACCAACACGAAGAAATATTTATTTTTTCTAATCTTTAAACGTTCGTTATTTTTTCGAGATTTTAAAAAAATTTTCTTTATGACATTCAGAGATACTTTGAAGTGAAGCCATTTTATTATTGCCTATAGTTTATAGTACACTATATAATTTTTTTATTGTTACGATGTCTGCAAAATTATTTTGATTTCAACTTTTACTACCTTATAAGGAGACAGTGGATCTGGAGCTGATTTGTTTCACTAGGTGTGAGAGTAACCTAACATTTTATTGCTATCAAATTGGACTGTTGAACTTTCTTATTTCGTTTTCTTAATATCTATACTGTGGAAGTATTTCTAAATTTCAGACGTAAAATTGATTATTTTAGGAGACCTATAGTTTAACGTGGAATCACATTAGAAGATTTTTACATCATCTATTTCAGAGCAAAGAAACGTTTAGTCTAAATTAATGTTGACATCAAGAGGTTGATTCATTAGTTAAGCTGTTAAATTTATTTTGAAACTTAATTTGATTTTTTAGATGGGTTGCTTAGTAGTATATAATACTTACTTAGATTTAGACATATTGGAAAGCGTTCCTAGCTTAGACATAAATTAGAACAACCATTTCTATGGCATCTGAAGAAAGTTTTATCGTAGGCTTTAGAAACTCAAAATAATAGTACCTCTGTGTGTACGTACGACCGACGCGACGGTTGCTATGACACGAATCATTTAAAATGAGTTCTTTCAATTGCTTTTTAAAATTATCAACTTTTTATTTTCCTTTTAATTTAGAAAGAGCTTTATTATATTGATTTATTTTTACCACTTCTACATTTTCTTTCAACTCATTCATTGCGTTAAGTACTTACATACCTGGTACTACAAATTATGTAGTGTAAGCCTGTAAATAGTAGTAATCAGTGTCAGTCAACCGTAATTGAGCGATTAAAATGAGGATATATCGTACAATGTAGTCAATCATAAATTCTTTAAGTAGCTACCCAGCAACACTCAAAATTTTTGGAATCCTGTAAAATAAAAAAATCTTATTATTACACCTACTAACTTTTTTTAGTAATTTGGGAGTTATAAAGTTATAGCTTTTCTGATATAAAGGCCAAAAGTGGGGAATAGATCATGTCACAGCACGCATAATTCATTTCTCACGCTTTAGTCCTTCAAATAAGTGAAATAATTGTAAATAAAGTATTATATGCAATGTAATTCATTTTAAATTACAAATTTGGATACATATTTAGAAAAAGAGCCACCTCGAACTGTCAACACTCTGAAACCATTAAGAAAATTTACGTAAAATTAAATAAGAAAATAAACGTAAAAATAAAATTAAACTTGCAAAAAATTATTAAAATATGTATAATAAAAACATAAATTTGCAATAGGATACATTGTAATATTTAGTATCATTAGTTGTAGTTTTTATTTTATTTAATTGAAAAAAAAATTCAATTTTATTATGTATGAGGAAAATTATGTGATGGTCACAGCCAATTGTTAGAATTTACTGCTATTTATTGGTGTATGGTACGTTGATTGTAAAGTTATGTGCCACATAAACATTTATTAGGATTCAACTTTGACATTTTGATTAAAAGATTTTATTGTCAATTTGTTTTCCTGTTATTATTACAAAAAGAAAATATTTATCTGATTTAGACCCGTGGAAAATTAATACAAAACTTTTCGTTCTATTTATTAAGGTAGAACCGTACTTAATTTTATTATTTGATATCTAAAAACAAGTAGTGGAAATTACGTGTTTTACACGTTGTGTGCGTACTGGAAGAAGCAAATCATAACATCCATTAGACGGCTAGCAATATAAAACAATTAAAAAGTCTTTTAACGTAATTTAAATATTAATAGGATTTGCTTGTAGTAAAACAGGAATTGATTTATCTATTGTACTCTACCACACCTGTACGTACACCTTAAGTGTTTCAATTGTTCCTTAATATGAGTCACACATATTATAGCAACCGTGATTGTGCAAAATGAAATAATAGATTTAAGGTTAATGTTTAAATGTAGGAAACAGAATTGTCAATTATAATAAAGCAAAATAAGGTCTTTATAAGTAGAAAACAGACCCTAAAACAATAGATATCTTCCTTTGTATGGTCATGTGGCTGGTCAATTAGACCTCGGTTGAATATATAGAACTATGGGTATTGTGCTTTCACAACGACCAAACAATATGAAGAAATTAAAATATTTAGCTAACAATGAGAGTTCTATTTTGATTATCTTCTATTCAACCTACATTCGGACTATGGTTTTAATGTATTTAAATTAAATATACAAAAAATACATAATAACGCATGTAAATCTGGTATTATTTTATTACGTTCATTGTAAGAATAAAATTTATTTTATCATACAATATAACAAACAATATTCTATACAAAGCTATTCACGATGTATGCTAACAAACATACAATAATTTCTCTTTTTCAAAATGTTTGAATTACCTTTAAATTCAGAACATCACAGCTGAAAAGAAAATTTTACACTGGAAATCTTAAAACACTAACAATACCTACTGCTGGTCTGAAATAGTCGTAGTTCCCCTCAAAACTTGCCATTTAGATTGAACAAAAGGTTCAAAGCTAAATCAAAATTGTTCATCAATGTCGAAATAATTTTGATAAGGTTTCCATCATATGCACTGCACGTAGTAGTAATTTCTCATAACCCAATTGAAAAATTCAAGAAATGAGTTAGTACTGTAACTTTTGTACGGTTGCATATTGCAGCTGTACAAAAAATCCAAAAGCTGATTGGCAAACATTCTTTGTTATCACTAAAAAATAATTATTAATTTATTGAAAAACTAACAAAGTAGACGTTGAATTTAAAACTAAAATTGAGAAGAATAGAACGGAAATAAACTAATGATGTGTCAACGAAACAAGTAGACAAGGTGTCAATTTTTACAGCTGCTTTGTTCAAGTATCTAACCATTACAGCAATCCACCCCCATTAATGTAAGGTAAACACGTGTTCAATGATGCAAGCGAGTCATTCTGCAAATATTGATGAGAAAAAGCAACTCATGTATTGTTTCATTTATTGGGAAGGCAGCCGTAGAAAATCAGCTGCTTTAGTGAGCTAACCGACAAAAGTAGTGAAAGGGGCGAACTTTAAAAAGGAGAAATTACATTAGGTGAATTGAAGCTTTATATTTTTAGCAAAATGAAATTCGGTATGAAGCAATTAAAGTTTTCGACATAATTAGGCGTAGAAAAACTATGAATATTACTCGATCAAAGAACTTTTGGTAAAAAGAGGTCATCTAATTAGTTTGTTAATTAAGGAATTTGTAAGATACAATAAATACTAAATATTATTTTATATGAATTTATTTATTATACGTAAATCTTTATATGTGCGTCTAAAATGTTTCGACGTCTCTTCAACAAACTGGCTCCTTTAGAAAATGTTATGAATAAGAGTAAATTGTAGCCACAATGACGTCTTTCAAAATCCTCCTGAATATAGCGTTAATTTCGAATAGACTGCAAGAGAAATATCAAAAAGTGTATTTCGCTTGTGCCTACACTGTTGTCGAAAAGGGTGACGTATGCAAATTTATGTTTCAACAGGTTCTGATTGTATATTGTATGTGTTTTATAAATATTGCGACTTAAAATGATGTACAAGTAGCACAATTACTTAAAAGTTGTATCTTCTATGTTGTTCACGAAAACTAAATCCTAAACTTAATTGAATTTGTTCCAAATGAAATATTAGACTGGATTCCTACTAAGATAGTTAAAGTTAAACCACGTGGTCAAATTGCACCGGTTCCTTTTATTCCTGAACTATTTTCTAGCTAATCCAATGAATATTACGAATTGTTTTTATATAACTAATTGTTGACTTGTCCAATGATGGCTTCTTCAAGTTATTCAGTACTAAATTACAAAACCATTTTAAATGCTGCGAGACTTCCAAGAAAAAAGTAGAAATACATTTTTACACTCTCTATTTCCGACCAAGGAAGAATTCTGGTCGTGTAATATCTGAGACCAGCAAGTAGACACTTGGGAACTAAAAAAAACTTACTATAGATGGTATACACCATGGAAGTCAAACCCGGAAACTCCTAGCACCAAAAGCTAACACGCTAACCACTTGACTTCACGCACCTTCTAACTGAGTTTATGGTTTTGGGAAAATTCAATTGATTTTTTTTTAGGTCACCAAATAGTCATTTACAATTCAAAATTTTTTGAGACAGTTTGTTTAAATCTTTCAAAACGCTTTTAGTTTTATGGTATTGGGCGTACGATAATTCATAAGTCATCTGGAGTTTAGATTTTCTTTATTTCCTACGGGAAGAACTGCCCATTCATGCGGGAATTTCTGTTCCAAAACTTATTTACATTTTTTATATTTTTTAAAATAATATCAGCCAACAAAATCTTAAAATAAAAAAAAATTATTTCAGTTTAAAGTTTCTCTTTCTGATAACCGACTAAAAAGTTTTTGAGTTATCCTTACTAATTATCCTATAACAAAAACCAAAAAATCCTTAGAAATGAATTTGATTTATTTCAACTTTTAGGGCTATAATACCAAACAAAAATTTACAATCAGCATGAACTCTGAGAATTATGTGTCCTATAAATCTCACCGTCTTACTTTGAATATCTAAAAAGCTTCAAATAATAGACGACTGTTCCATTAGGACGATCTTGTGGTTATGAGATGAGGATATGCTTTCAGCGTAATGTTCGTAGTCGCCATTTATTCTTCAAGTCTTATTGCAATAGAATGCATCCTTCGTGCCTGTTTAACCATTCTTAATATTGAAAATAAATCATTTTCCTGATTTAAAATAACAGCATTTCGTGAACTGCGCTACAGTATTTTCTAATAAAATTTCTATCCAGATTTAAAATCATTTTTATTTCGAATAAACAAATTTTGAATCAATTTAATCGTTTAAAGTTGCTATCGGTCTCGAGACTTCTTATTCTTTTCTACTGTTTGTTTCGCGATCTTTTATGCTTTTATCATTTTTGAAGACACAATAAACTTTTCGTTATGATTTACGTCATATTCTTTTATTTTGCAAAATGTTCAATAGCAACAATTGAAATAGCCGTCTTTGTTATGTGTTTTTGTTTACATTAGGTAGGAGTAGAATGAAGGTTATTGTTTAAATGTCTTGCAATGTCGATTGTAATGTAAAGCAAGCCTCATTTAGTTGGGATTGTAATTACACTTATATTTCTGAAAGGATTGCTGGAAGTTCTGGAAAATATAAATTTTGGAATAAAATTTAAGCGGACGTGTAGTTTGCGGCTTGTGAATTTTGCTTTGTTTTGGTAAAGATAAGAACGCGATTTGAATTACCTTGTATCATTATAAACTTTTACATTAAATGTCTAATATATTTAGGTATAATGGATAATTATATTCATTGTAACAGCGTCCGTGAATAGCAATAATCCAACAAAGCTTAATCTAGGCTTCAAAGACCTCAATATCCTGTTTTCTGTATTCCAATTTCTAATTAGCCTGAATATGAAATTATCCAGACAAAAGGTATATAACTACGTAGCGCAGTGTATTGCTTAATAATAGAAGCCGAACCGGTTGTTTCCGTTCTTCATTTGTTTCTCTGCGATGAGCACAAACAATCGCATGACACTAGCTCATTGTAGTGGCAACAATGCTTCTTGCAAAGATGGCTGCTATGTTGTGTGGTCAGTATTGTACATCTATTGTGAAAAGACAAAACAACGTTACAATGAAGTAAAGATATGATAGAGTTTGCTTCTTGTACTCAAATTGCTCCTGTTATTCAACAATAACAACTAAATTTAAGAAGAAGGATGTCGAAGAATTCAATCTATCTTTTGAAATGCATCCATTTCACTCTATAACTTATATCCAAATTTTCATCTATTGTTGAAAATTTATGTTTATCACCTATTCTGAATTGTAATAAAGCTATTGACTTTATTTCCTTGCACAAAGTTTAAAATTTTTTATAACATTTTTAAGACGTCTAGTCTCTAGTGTAACACCATGTATATAAATTTTATTTACTTCAAGGTTTTTTTTAATATCTTTTTTATTATTTATTTAGTTAGCAACTATTTTACATGAGATTAATTAAAAGTGACAATTATTTCTAGTTGTTTTGATAAAACAGCACTATACGTAAAAAAAGGTTTGCCAGATTTGCGTCGTGGAAGTAGGCTAATAGACTGTCACGTCTTTCGCAAGTGATCTATTATCAAGACAACTCTCATACCACTTCTACTTTGAGGACAGCTTCTGGGCTTCTCCATCTAAGCAGCTATTATAAACCTTAAGCCTCTTCTATACATCCTGAACATTAAATATGGAACGAAATTTACGAATTTTTTTACATAAATATAACTAAAATGTATTGAGTATTCAACCAAAAAGAATTTTTTGCAACATTTGCCATTTTGCTAAGTTCTCCATATTTTTTTACACAACAACCTATGATTTTTGGCAATTTATTTACTGACCTATGAATTTCTTTTGGTTTCTTGCTTTTTAAGTCTACATATTGTTCCTTAACCTCAAAGTATGACAACCATCGTCAATTTTTATTTTTAATATTTAATACCTAGAATATCTCTAACTGTAGAAAATATCGTACTGAGTACGATTTTTTAAAATGAAGTAGAGTACGACGTACTCTACTTCACTTTAAAAAATTTATTAACATAGTCTAAGATCTGAACTAGAAGCGAACTTCACCCATCTGGTTAATGGATGAAAGGTATTTTATATATTAGAAAATATATCTCGAGTGGCTTGCGGTTTGCCTAAAAAATTCCTGGCCAGGGTATGATTAATTCAAAATTGAAAAATGACTTTTTATTAAATAAAAAATTATTAAATAAATTTAATACCAACCGAAATAATATTTTATAGAATAAAACGTTGGGTTGTCTATTTTTTTTCCTGGCCTTACTACTGGGTTGGCAGGTATAAAGAGGTACATCAATAATAGAGGTATTTTCACCTATTTGTTTAATAAATGAATCTTATATTAAAATGAGCGCTATTTAATTGCGAATACGATGATGTAGGGTTGTCTGTAAAAAATCTGGCCTGAATGACGGTTGTCGCGTTTTGAAAGTTGACCATTTTATGCGTGTGAAAACTTCCGAAAAAGAGAGCGCACATGCTATTTATTCGTGCAACAGAGAAGGATAGCGATATATTAGTCTTTTTCAATTTTGAATTAATCATACCCTGGCCAGGAATTTTTTAGGCAACCCACTCGAGATATATGTTCTAATATATTAAATTTGATATAAAATACTTTTCATCCATTAAACAGATGGGTGAAGGTCGCTTCTAGTTCGGATCTCCTACACAGTTTCTCAAAATATTCCCCATTAGAGTCAATAGACTTTTGCATATTGTAAATGAAAGGAAGCCGCATTCCTTGCAACCTATTTTTAACTTATGGAAATAAAAAGAAGTCGTTGAGTCTCAAGTCAAAACTAACTGGTAGATGACCTATTAATTTAACGTTTTGTTTTTGTTTAAATGTACTGTTGCTCGAGCAGCGATATCGTGATGCAGTATAATTTTTCTTTTTGGTCGATTATCATGAATTTTTTAAGGACTTTAGACAAGCATAGCATAGTATACCATTCAGAATTGATAATCCAAAAAAAAATTTTATTACTAACAATTACAAAAATCTGATTTTCTGAAATTATATAGATTATACCTATGATTATTTCTGATTATTTGAAATCATATAATAAAAGCTCCCCCTCCTCCAAACAAATTTTTTCCTGTAACTTGCTGAATTTCACTTTTAGGTAAAATTATTATCATTAGACTAAAATTGAATAGCACAAATTTTGTTTAAAATATATTATTTAAACAACTTATAAATATTTATTTATAATGTCTGAAGCTGTTCCAAAACGGATTGAAGTTAAAGTTTTATCATTCAAATTAAAATAAGAGGTAGCCTGAATTAATTTTGAAAAAAATGTATTATATCACAGAAAATATATTGTTTTTTCTCATTAGAAAGCACCGAAAAATAGTGAAATATGGAAGTTCTGGCACTGATCAACATGCAGATCGATAAATAATACAATATATATTTTCAAAAAAATAATATTATTATTACTTTGTAATTTTGAATGAATATTAATCATACCAATTTATTTTTGATAATCCCGTTATTCTGTAAATTATATCGGTAAAGGATTTTAAAATACAGTGTGTATAATGGTTAAAATTAAAATAAAAGTTTTAGAGGTAATTTAAAAATATAACATCAGTTTCTCCAGGTTAATGACATATTGTTTAAAGTCACGTGACTTAAGTCAAAACTTTTTATTTTAGTTTTATGATAATGTATCTTCGATAAAGAATGAAAAATGCTAGAGACAGGTTGAATGATGGAACTAGGGGAGGGTACAACTGGGGATTAGAGCATTAACCGTTTCAGCCCTGAATTTTTAATAAAAATTTTTTGGTAATTTACAATAACAGCCATAAACAACAACAGAAATTTTCTAATGTAGATGTCTTGATGAAGTTGCCATCTAGACACTTTACAGAAGTCACATTTGATAGTTCACATAGCATCTGCATTTGCTCACTGTATCTAGAACTTTTTAAAATTGGTGGTGGCAAATGCCACCGTCAGGTGCCGAAAGGGTTAATAAACTTTAATCTTTCACTTTGCTTTGCTTCTTGGCAGAAGCATCGTGACCATTAATTTTAATATTAAATGGTTCTCTTGGCAGATTGGTCTCGGTGGTTTGCCATTGCCTTCCAAGCGAAAAGGGACGTAATGAAGTTGGATAAATTTTGTAGCCTGGTTGAGGATTGAACCTAGGGCTTCTAGTCTAGAGTTTGGTCCTTAGCCTGTTCACTTAGCTCACCTCTGATTTAGTTGTAATCGCCTCTTTTGTTATCATCATAAAAGAAATATTCGAGTCTATCAAAAACAGATTTGTTTTTCACAACAATTCACTTTCGCAGACGGTTTTTATTTATTTTATATTTCTTATTTAAAAACTTTACGTTCTTAATTTATATTTAAAAAAAAGCAGTATTAAAAAATATTTGATTGTTTGAAAAAGAAATTTAACAGCATTTTAAAAGATACAACTGCACATTATTTTTAAAAAAATTTTAAAAAAACTTTACGTTCTTAATTTATATTTAAAAAAAAGCAGTATTAAAAAATATTTGATTGTTGGAAAAAGAAATTTAACAGCATTTTAAAAGATACAACTGCACATTATTTTTAAAAAAATTTCAGATCTTTTTTCTTCATCACATAATCACTTGATATTTACTAAAATTTTTGATTAAGCAAAATTTTGAAAACATAGGCATATATTTTAAATTGACTCAGGGATGTAGAATTAGTCCATCCTAGAAAATTTTTAAACTTGCTTTAAGAAATGTTATAAAATTAAGTACTTATCGAATATTTTCTCAAAAAAAGATCCGCTTGTCTGATCTAGGCCACGGTTTCATTTTTTTTACACAGTTTCCTGAGGTTTAAATCCAGAGAAGGATAAACTTTCTTATGACTAGTCTCTGTGCTTCAAAAAGCACGTTAAGTCGGTGGTCCTCTTGGGTTAGTAAACTGCCATCACTGACGTAAAAACCAGAGTTACAGGCGCCTCTGAAGGCCAGTCTAGCAAATTACCTTTCGGACGTTAAACAATTTAGCGTCTAAAGTTTATCAATGTTGTTACCAAATTTGCTAACAAAGTACAAGTGTCACACTGCCTTAAAAGTGAGAAATAATGGGAAAGTTTTAGAAATCTTTTTTTTTACAAAAAAATTACAAACAGGATTTTACTTTTGTGTTATATTTATTACGATCTGAGCACACAGTAAAAAATATTTCTTTACAATAAACTGATTCTTTTAGCAGATAATCCATAGTGAATTAGACCATATAAAATTTTTAGTGTTTTACAGTTCTCCAAGATGAGGTTCATTAAGCCTTAAAACTAAAAATATTTGCAATCAGGAATGTTGCAAAAAAATGGTAATCTTTTAAAAATAAAAATTTGATTTTCTTTTTTACTTTAAAGGGATCAAAACAGAAATTTTTATTTAATTATAAATCAGAAGAATCCAAAACGAATAAAATCAATGAATTAATTTTTGAGGGAAACTTTTTGAAAACTGTAGTTTTCCAGAAATTGCGTTTAAGTTTAGGTACAATTTTTACAAAACTAATCCTGATTCAGATGATAGATAATTTCATAACAAATCGAAAAAGTTCAACATGAGTGAATTTTTTTAATCAAGTTTTTAGTTATTTTGGGAAAATTTAGTTTTTCAGTGACTTTGCTTAAAGTTTTTTCTACAATTCTTATACGTACATATGTGCATAACAAAAAAAATTAAACTAATTATTATGGTTCAGTTGAATGAATAAAGGTCAAAAACGTTCAAATTCAAGATTTACAAAAAAGGTTTGCAAAAATCACTCTATTCAATCTATCGAAAAGTAGCCCAAGTTTTTCATAAAAACAATCAATTCTCCTACCCCTTTAATATTTGTAATTCTATGTGAATTCTGTTCCGGTCAATATCATCAAATGTATTAATTTACGTAAATAAAAATTTGAAAATTTAATAACAAAAATAGAAAACTTTGAAATTTTTATCTTTTCTTAAACCGATCACTTTTGAAACAATTTTCAGTGTGATCTAACCTTTCGAATTTGCAAATTTGATATTTGCAAGCAGTAGGTCCTATTTGTGGCCAATTGCTCTAAGAATTAAACGTACTCAAGTACCTGTCAGAAAATAATTAAATTCAATTATAGTTCTGCCCCCTCCCGTAAATCCGCACTTTACGTAAACACCATCCTTGTTGACTTAACAAAAACAGCCTTTATGATTGGTCAAAGTAAGATAACGTAACACTAAAATTTGCAGCTTTATATTACATCTATTTAAACTAGGGTTACCGTAAGGCATTGAAGATATAGTTGTACAAAATTTACAAGGTTGTCTATAGGTAATTAGGGACATATTGATGATGAATATAATATACTAACAGTTGTCTAAAACTAACTTGTTAGAAGTTCCAGTTATAATAAATTAATTATTTAAATATCTTAATTAGGAATAGAATACCTACAATAGGAATACTATTGAAAAGTTTTTCGTTTTGGTTCTATTAAGAAGTGCAGAAGAATTTTTTCATTGCTCCTTTTCAGGTTTTAGAAAATCTCAAACTAAAAAGTAGCTAAAGAAGTTAGCTGGAACGTAAAAATTTTTGGCAGTAGCTCAAGGAGCGCTTAAAAGTTCTTGATAGCATACATAATTTTTGAATGGTTATGATCACTTGCACATTCAATAATTTTTGGTAGAATTTGCGAGATCTGTGTTACTTTAATTTTTAATACTGTGCCGTCGCGCGCGCTAGTGTGATTAATGTCATCGAAACTTCATTAAATTGTCGTGAAAATGCCAAACAACTTTTCAGAGTTTTATAAAGTGTAGTACTTTTTCGGGAAGATTGTATCTGTTAATATAAAGTGTGGAGAGAGAAACGATGTAATTTTTTAGGGCACGTAAATGAATGAGGAAGGTGAATAATGTAGAGTAATCAACGATTATGAGAAGTAAATGTGCGTAAATGAAGAAAAGTGTAAAATATTGTGTGTGATATAGTGGTGAAAGTTTCCGGTTGCGGGCCGTCGTTAGATTTACGGCTTTCCGTAGTAAGATATGTTGCAATTAGCTTTGACTCCCGGCACATGTGGCGCTAGCAGTGCTACTGATAACAGCATGTTTGAAATGGCATTAAGCTTGCTTCTATAGTTCTATTATATGTATACAATACTGAATACAACACTATTGTATTGTATTCATTGTGTGTTGTATTGTAGAATCTTTGTCCCTTTATAATATTCATCTCTGCACAAAAGCGCCACATCGCGAGTTATCTGGCGCGCTATTGATATTTTTAACAGGCTGTGCGTCGGAACAAGTGAAATAGAATTATTTACGTCTTTTCTTCTGTCCTCTCGAATGGGACCACTTAACATTGTTGGTTTTCTAAGCCGAGTAATTATTAGAACCAACTTGCGAATACTGAACAGTACAATAGAGATGGAACAATAAATAAATACGCAGAATACAATAAATAAAGTGATGAATTGTTGGCAATTCTCCAATTGTTTGATAATGGAAATACTCTTTTGTATTTGAAAATTGAAATTTATTCAAAAATATTATTGTGGACTTGTTGGTCGGTCACTTTTTTAATAAGTTTTATTGTACCTATTGAAATAGTTTAATCAAATGTTCGTTAGTTTTGCAAAAACAATTTTCTTAAAAGCGCATTGTGCACTTTTAATAGAATATAGGAGAGAACTGCACCTTTACCTTTCTATATATCGAAGTGTATAATAGCCCTAAGAGAAAATTACGGTACTCAAACACGCATCGTGATATCACACTTTTAACAATGAAATAAAGAAACGAAAACAATAAGCTAACAATGGATGGATAGTCATTAGTTTACCAATATATCAGAACGCACCCTCGCAAACCATTGTCACGTGGTTTATATATGGTGCAATATTCGAATACTATATACAAAAGATCTATTAAGAGGAACAATACGGAATATTTCATTATCGCAATATTGTATTTTTAAAGAAAATAAAATATAAACGAAATACAAAAAATAACAAATACAAGTGGTTTCCTATGGAAAACCAACAGTTTAAACCATCAACATAGCTGAAAATATCAATAGCATTCAATATAATCTTTATAATTTGGTATGACGTGTTAATATTGAAACGCTAATTTTTTTAATAAAAAAAATGTTTTGTAAAAATATTCATATTAAAAGAATCAAACTTGCGATTTTCTTCATAATGTTGAAAGCAATTAAAAAGAAAAGTTTGTCTCTTTTGTTAAATTTTTATAATGGTACAACAAGAAAGTATACGGTAAATTTTTGTATATAACTTTATATTATTATTAATAGAAAATATTATAAAAAGAGAAAAAGGATCAATATTCATTATTGTTGTGGTATATATTGTTTACTGGTATTCTTTATATGTCATCGCGCACTCAAATTAATACACAATGGCCGTGGTGAGAGCGCTTTGTTATTCGGTCGCATTGTGTCGCTGTCAATTAACCTGCATTCAATAACAACTATTCGGAAATATATCCAAGACGACTATTTTATTGAATTTTTATATTTAAAATACTTAAAAGAATATTATATCATTTCATGTACTACGTAATTTTGTGCTCTTTTAAATTACTGCAGTCATGAAAACGTATGTTTTTGTTTTGGTCCCATTATTTCATAATTAATTGCATTTGGGAACTTTTTGGCCATACAATATGCAACATATAAAGAAAATTTTACTTGGGAATTAACAATAGTTTAGTTTTCTATACCAGTTTGAAGCATCATGAGTTACCAAAAGATTTGACAATGTTCAAACGATAATTTTCCCCTCATTTGCCTAGTAGTATAACAAATTATTTTATCTAAAATCTAAAACAAATAGAAATAAATTAATTTTGAATTGGAAAAGAAACAAATCGTCGATTTTAAAATTTCCTTCATGAAATGGTAGAGCACATCAAATAGGAAAATTTGATGGTAAAGATTTAATTTAACCACAACATTATATGTATGTATTTCATTTATTTTATATTGTTTTTTTAAATAAACTTAAATTTAATTTGTAGAAGTTATTTGAAAAATTACTACTTTGTCTTTTTCTTATGTTTTGCTAATACTGTCGTATTGTAACGTGCGAATTTCGCCTTAGCAGGGTCCCACTAATTTAAGTATGAAAATAGGATACAAAATTTTGAGGCACCCTATATTCTTTTATTTACATTCTAATGTTTATAAATTTAGTAATTTTACTTTTCAACTAAACAAAGAGAATATAGGGACTGCAAAAATTTTTGTAGGAAAGATTAGGATATCGAGAGATAGCAGGTGATTTTGGTAGAAAATAATTGCAGTTAGCGAAGATCCGAAAAGAAAAGTGCGAATTAGGCGGTTGATATCGATTTTAATTAGTTGAATTCAGTTAATAATTCATTACCGGTTGTTCGGATTTCGAATTTCGTATCGATTTTTCTTCACAAAGGAACGGTCAAGAACGTAACGGGACGTTCCTCGTGATATTCCACCTGCTGTGGGTTTCAAGCCAATCAATTCGAGGCTGCTATTTTGGTCCATCAAGCGTGCAGCAATTTGCATAATTTTTTTCCTACCATCCTATATCAAGTTCAAGTCGCCATTGCGAACATCTGGGTGACAATTAAGTGCAAGTATCCTTATTGCTGGGTTATCTGTTGGCATCTTTCTAAGACGATACCAAAACCTCCTCGTCCAATATTACATCAGTGAGCTACAACTGACAGCTGGGCTCCATTTTGGCATATTCTACCGTACAGATCGAAGTCAGCTCATTATATCAGTTTGGTTGCGTTTAGTAGAAGAACAGTAGTTGACAAGAGGCGCTACGTTTCGAAGGGGTGAGCGTTTTATTTTTATGTTCCACTCTTACTTTCGGTATTTTCGGAATACATCGTGCGGCGTAGTTGTGCACATAAGTACGCGGGCGGCAATTTGGCGAAGAAGATTGGAAATCATTTATCTTCATAATTTTTATTCTGTTTGCGAAAAATCGGAACGAAAGTTCCGATTGTAAATTATTGTACGCCAAATCAGATCTGACGCGGTATTTTATCTTGACAGCTGCATCTGAAAGTTTACTGTGGAGTACTTTTTTGTATTGCTTTGACCATATTTTCTGATTTTTGTATATTTCATTTTATTAAAGCCATCTACTTGTACTCTGGGGTTTTATTTCTATTACTTTCGTGCTTTCAGGCTTTACATCTGGCGAGCGGCGATAAGCACGTGGCGCCTTAGTTTTTTTTGTGTATTTTTTTCGATTTTGATAGGGTCGAGGATCTCCTCGGCTTGCAACCCCCCCATAAGTGTCCTCCTTTGAGCTAAGCCGTAGTGCCGCTTGAGAGACCCAAGAGTGCAGGTAAGATCGTAGGGTTTTTTTTGCAAAGTGAAATTTTGTGAGTCTATTTTAATTTAATGTCACAGTATGTGTACCTATTACTTTTTTTTATTTCCGATCACGAAGTTTTAAATTAAAGTAAACAAAAAAAATTATTTAAGCAAATGTAATTTACAAATAGATGACTCGGAATATTTTACTATCAGAAAACCTTGATTCATGGTTTGATTGTACTTAAAAATTTTGTTTTTTAATTTAAGCGAAAAATTCTGCGTTATTCTTACTTTCGTAATCTTTATCTTATATCGAACAAATTTCATCAATTTTTGTTACAGCTATATTTTTTTGACATTTGTAAAACATTATTTAAATTTTTTGATTTATGACAAAATTTTTATACGCAACAGGCATTGACGTATTCGGAAAACTGATAGCAATAAACTTTTATTTATTTTTTTTTTTATTTACATTTTAACGTGCATCAACTACTGGGTTATTAGCACTTCTAAATGTTAATTTTTAAATTGTTCAGTATTTTTGTTTGTTTATGTTTTTTGGATTGGGTATTTTGGTTGGTTGGTTTTTTGGTTCACCACGGAGTGAGAATGTTCACTGGAAAGCCGAGCTAAGAAATTCTGAAGCGTCCGTGATTCGAACTCAGAATTCCCGCTTCGTAACGTAACCAGTGATCACATCACTCCACTGCCGTGGCTTAAAACTTTTATTTAAACTTTTCATCGAGTAAAACCACCCAGTGATTCAAATCATAGCGATAAATTGAGATAGAAAAAAATTATATCTACATTTCACATTTTTTATATTTTAAGGCTTTTATTGTTTTTTTCTATGATCTATGCATTAAATATTTAACGTTATTTATTATTTTGCTTAAATAAAAATTGACCATCAGAACCAAGATTCATTCCTAGAATATTTTGGGATGCCAAATGCAAGGCATGAAGCCTACGACTCCAAAAACTCGTCCAGCTCACAAAAATGTGTATGGACGAATCAAAAACCAGAGTGATAGTCGGAAATGCAACATCACAATCTTTTACAATCGGCAATGGACTGAAACAAGGAGATCTCCTCTCACCTTTTTTATTTGACATAGCCCTTGAAAAAGCTGTAAGACTGGCAGAGGTAGATTATAGCTGTTCACAGGTGATGGATTTGGACTACTGCTAAAGTATGCGGATGGCAGAGACGTTATTGGTAAAAGCGTGATCGGTGTAGAGAATAAAAAAGAAACAGAAAAAATAGGTTTGGTAGTAAACGAAGGGAAGACCAAATATGTGCGTGAATAGACTACCACGTAAAAACAAAGTAAGTAGGACAAATTGTTGCAATAGATAACTATAATTTTGAAAAAGTCATACGCTTTAAATACCAAAGAAATCTAATCACCCAAAATGGATTTGACTGAGGAAATAAAAAACCGATCCCAAAGTGGAAATCGATGCATATACGCAATAGCAAATATTTTTCGAACAAAAAGAACCTCTCGAAAATCTCAAAAATCTACAACATGGATTTAAGACCAACAGTAACATATGGCCTGAATCATGGACTATCACCAAAGCAAACAAACATTAAATTTGAGGTTTTGAAAGATGAATTTTGAGAAAGATCTTTAGACCGCTTCATGACTCTACCACGAACTCTTACCGGATAAGAACAAACGCTGAACTAAAAAAACCATACAAAGACTTAGACATAATACAATAAATAAAATCACAAAAACTAAGATGGGTGAACTATGAACAGAGATAACCTAATAATAAATTAATCAAAATGGCATTTCTAAATACGGGTAAAGTACCCGTAGGACGACCACGTCTTAGATGGCAAGACAACATCCGAACAAACCTCAAAACCATAGAAATAAACGAAGACCAAATAGAGACACTTAATGTCAGAGCCAGAAAATGGAGAGAAATTGATTCGCCAAAGGTTGTAGAGTTGCTCGATTGATTGATTGATGAGATAGTTTTGAGTAAAAATATCCAAATAATAAAAATTTGTGCTTAAAATCTTTAGTTTTGTTTCGAACAAAAGAGTGGAATTTGTCACAGAAGATCCCATAAATGGCAAAATCATGCACATATTATGTATTGGGTTTTTCATATATATTCTACGCCATTTATTACATTATGTATTAGCAGATAAAGTAGATAAAATTCTGTAGGAAACTAACAGAAAATGACTGTTATAGCTCCTATATTTTTCGAGATCTAGCCCTCTACAGAACTATTTTTTTTTCATTTGTCGCAAAAGTGATTTTCGGATGAGTTAAAATAAACTCCATTGATAAATAAATTTAAAAATTATTTTTAATAATATTACCTTGTTACAAAAGTAGTTCTGATGGTGGGTCGAAAAAGTTCACTAAATTTGTCAAATACGTGCTCATCATTAATAAGTTAATAAGTTTGGCTAAAGATCAAGAGCATATAAAAAATTGTGATTGATAACTAGAAGTTTACGATGTGAAAACTAAAAATAGAATTTAAGATAATAAAAACAAAAAACATTTTCTAGCAATGATAACTGAAATTAACACCAAAAAGTTGATTTTTACGTCCAAAAACTCTTAACATAAAACACGACTGTCGAATTAGAATGCTTACATTGTTGTAATTTTAAGAAAAATATATGAAAATGATATAAAATCACTTTATGTATCGAATCTCTAATTTTTTGACAGACGACCGAAAAGAGAGCAACAATAATTAATAGATGAGGTACAAAAATAATTTTTGTTTCGAATAACATCAAACAAAAACTGTGCTTAAAAGTTGCAAAATAGTGTCTGATCTAGATTGTCGACAGAAGTCCAAATTGTGGTATTTTCAAACACAATTGTTCTTGTTTAATATTAACACCAGTTTTTAAGTGATGTATTCCCAAATTGTGCTCCTTTTAAGCAGTTTTGTTAGGTAAAAAAAACATGTTCTGGATTCTGGATTCTGGATTGGATGTGGAGGGCAAACCATGGTTCACGCGCACTCAGGCCACATAATCGGGCCCATTATGCTACCTCCGATGTTAGCAGCCCACCAGCCTCCTATTCCTCAAGCCACCCCAAACTCAGGGCGAACTCAAGTACTTTGGAGGGCGGTGTGCCACTAATACTGGCCATGCTAGGCCAGAAGTTCCCCAACATGGATCCTCTTTTCGATGCTAACACTGGGCAGTTGCAAAGCACATGCTCCACTGTTTCATCTTCTTCTTCACATCCACGACATAATGGGCTTTCAACCAGTCCCATAGTGTGCAGATGTTTGTTTAGCTTACAGTGTCCTGTAAGACATCCTACGATAACTCGTAATCTGTCCCGAGACAACTGCAGGTAATATTTTGCATGTTTGTCAGATGGTATGTTAATTGCAGCCTTAGCCTGACGGCATCCAGCCACATTCTCCCATCTTTCAACATGCAGTCTACGGGTCTCCCCTTTTATGATGGCATCAAGGGCCTTAACAGCCAGCGAGATAAAAGGCTCCGGACCGCACGGCACGTTACCAGAACCTTGCCTCGCCAGCTCATCAGCCCTCTCATTGCCCTCATTTCCTTCATGCCCTTTAACCCAACTGAGAGTTAGAACATTATGAGTGGATATCACGTTCAGTGTCTCAATGCATTGTAGCACAAGACCGGAGATGATCTTGCAGCGGTTTAGCGCCACAAGGACCGCCCTACTGTCCGTGATTATTTGAATAGTTTTGCCCCGGACATTTCTGTCCTGGACTTCTTCTGCGCAGCGAAGCACCCCAATGAGTTCCGCCTGGAAAACAGAGGAGTACCTCCCCAACGATAGTTTTATATCTAGCTGCAGTTCCGGGGAGAATATTCCCGCACCCGAGCCAGTATTATTTTTGGATCCGTCCGTGTACAGACATATGTCAGCCCGGTCAGATCCTTTAGTGTCTAACAGAATTTTAAAATTCCTCTTAAACACGTATTTGGGGGGGATCCTGTCAGCATCAAGACCCAAAAGAGGCAGCTTTTTTGAGCAGTCCTCCAGAATCCGTGTATGCCCAACCGATCCCCACCTATAGGTCCAGAGACCCCAAGCCCGCATTCTCAGGGAGGCCCTCAGTGCCTGTTCCCTCACATAGAGATCCAGTGGAGGAAGGCATAAGAGAGCCTCCATGGCCGCAGTAGGTGTTGTTCGCATCACTCCCGTCACCGCCAAGCAGACCGATCTCTGCAGCCGCTCCAGAGAGGACACTACTGTAATCAATCTGGTTCTGGGCCACCAGACGAGTGCGCCATAGCAAAGCATAGGCCTGATTATGGCAGTGTACAGCCAGAGGGCAATCTTTGGGGAGAAACCCCATGACCTTCCCAATGCTCTGCGACACTGCCAGTAGGCCATACTTGCCTTTGTCACCTTAGTGCTAATGTGTTTGCCCCAGTTAAGCTTCGAGTCAAGTATTATACCCAGATACTTGACCTCTGAAGTTAGTTTAAGAGGGGTTCCTTTTAAGCAAGGCATTTTCATGCTTCTCAGCTTTCTCTTTTTGGTGAACAGAACAAGCTCAGTCTTGGTCGGGTTGACCGAAAGAGACTGCTCCGAACACCAATTCTCTAGGATTCTCAGGGCGCCCTGCATCAATTCGCACAGGACATCCTCAAAAATCCCTCTAAGCAGTATGGTAATATCATCTGCGTATCCGACAGTGTAGAAACCACTGTCATTGAGACGCTGTAAAAGGCTGTGCACCACAAAGTTCCACAATAGTGGCGAGAGTACACCTCCCTGTGGGCAACCCTTATTAACAGCCCCTCTTATGTACGCATCTCCCACAGCAATCTCAACAGCCCTACTATTCAGCATAGAGCTGATCCATCTAATGATGGCGTTAGGCACATCGTGTTCGTGTAGAGAGATGCCAATGCAGTCAGAGGTAGCATTGTCAAATGCTCCCTCTATATCTATAAACGCTGCCAGGGTACATTCCTGAGATTGTAACGATTCCTCGATACGCTCCACCACCTTATGTAGTGCAGACTCAGTAGATCTCCCTGGAGTGTATGCATGTTGATTCGGGTGTAGTGGGTTTGGTACCAGCACCACATCCCGAATCTCTCTGTCGCACAGTCTTTCCAATGCCTTCAGAAAGAAGGAGGTAAGACTAATTGGCCTAAAAGATTTAGCCAGAGTGTAGTCACTACGCCCCGGCTTAGGTATGAAAATTACCTTAACCTTACGCCATTCTTTAGGTGTATAGCCATGCGCAATGCACGCCCTGTACACCTTCACCATAGGGCCGAGTAGGAGGTCCAGGCCCCATTGGAGTAGAGCCGGATATACCCCATCCAGCCCAGGCGATTTGAATGGACTGAAGGATCTTATTGCCCATTCCGTTTTGGTTGGGTTAACAGTGGAATTTGCACTATCCCAGTCCGCCTCAGTCGGTGTCCAAGCGATACGCTCAGTCCACCTATAGTCCGAGACAGTTGTACTACCAGGAAAGTGTGTTTGTAACAGTACCTCAGCAGTCTCCCTGAGGCTCTCCGTAAAGGAGCCGTCAGCTCGAAGGATCGTGCCGAGCTGTTGGTTTGGGTCTTTGGAAATGATCTTCTTTAGTTTGGCCGCATCCGTAGTAGAAGCAATGCCACTGCAGAAGTCTCTCCAAGACTCTCGTTGCTTTAGGCGAATCATCCTCTTGTAGTCCAACCGGAGGTTTTTGAAAACCTCCCAGTCAGCCTCACTTTTGGATTTCTTCGCCTTGTTACAGAGTCTCGTGACTGCCTTCTTCAGCCGCTCCAGCTCCTTGCACCACCAAGGTGTTGCTCGTATGCCAGAGCCAACCGTTTTCAGCGGACAGGAAGACTCATATGCTTTTGTGAGTGACTTGTGTAATGCGTTAACGCATAATTCAATCTCCTCAGTGTTTTCTAGTCGATTTTTATTTATGATTGCCTTTGGCATGTCGGCCTCCAAGGTGCTGGAGAGTACATCCAAAAAGATATGCCTGTCCAGCTTCCTTGGATTCCTTACTTGCTTAGGCTCGACTTTCAAAGCTTTAATTTTAAAGCATAACCATCTGTGATCTGACATAGTCAATTCGTGTGACACATGCCAGTCAAAGATTTTTGTTGAAATACTTAATGACGCCAGAGTGATATCAATCACAGAATGACGTTTGGGGGACACATAGAAGGTGGGCGTGTCACCCCTATTAAGAATTTCTAGGTTCGTACCAATAAGGTACTCAAATAGGGATTTACCTCTGTTGTTGCAATCTCCACTTCCCCACGAAATATGGTGGGAATTTGAGTCACATCCAACAATGAGGTGTTTTTTGTGTTGCTCGCAGTGCCTCACCAGTTCCACCAGTCTTGAAGACGGCGGCAGATCCTGGGAGTCAACTGGGAGATACACTGATGCAACGATAATGTCGCTTAGGCCATCCCCAAGATCACAGCTCAGCCGGGCAACTGTTATATCGCCGTCGCTAAACTGCGGTAAAGGATTGGCTTGAATGTTGCCAGATATGTAGATACAAGTTCTGGGTTTCATTGAAAGGCTGCCTGTTATGACATTCCCTTTCAAGGGTGAAAGGCCTGTAACTCTGCCTTTCACTACATGTGGCTCTTGTATCAGAGCTATTGTATCCATACAGCCAGCAAGGCGGCGGCAAAGAGTCGCCGTGGCCGCCCGGCCATGCTGCAGGTTAGCTTGTATAAACCTCCACTCCCCCAAGGCAGCCATTAGGCTTCCTCGGTGGTGGGGTTTGTCGCTGGAGCGGCAATTGAGAAAAAACATGTTTTCATTAAACCAAAAAAATTAATTAAATTAACTTAAAACATCAAAAATATAATTTATTTGACGTTGAAATACTTAATTTTACTTTTCTCAGCCGCCGCCCCACTAACAAAGTAGTACCTTAGAAAGGCGAAAAATTAAATTTTAAACTTTTAACAAAATGATACGTTTTACTGCTCTTTGAAAAAAATTTATTTTGTGGTTGAAAATTGGAAAACGTTTTTAATTAATTATTTTTTATTAAAATATTTATATTTTATAACTGGATAATTTATAACATTTTTTATACTGGATCTTTTATCCTCTTTCGAATTAGAGACATTCCTTTTCAAAAAATTTATTTATAAGAGAAATACAAGTTTTACAATTAAATATGAATACAAATATATGACCTGCTTTCTTTAGGAACCAACAGAAAAAAGCAGGTTGCTGGTTTCAGGTTGCAAGTACTGATAATCTCGAATGTTAATGAATTTAACCCAATACAAACAAAGCAGACAATCGGACGTTTATTTAATGCAAATATCGACGGTTCTTCTCATAAAAGGTGTTATAGTATTTACGCAATTAATTATCACTGGAAATCATATTTTTGCACAAGTAAGTGCAGACAGATATGTTTTGTGGAAAACTAAAGGCAATTCGATAAAGCAAGGTGGAACTTTGAATTATGGTTATATTTATCTTTAAGATTTTGAGCTTTAATTTTTAATGTATGACTTATGTATTTCTTGTTTGCTCTTATATTTCAACAATTTTTACACAAAATTCTAATTTACTACGGAAGAGAAAGTCAACAAAAGTCTTCTCTTCTGGAAATGCTAGTCTTTCAATATCTGTCTACCGATTGGTGCGTTGATATCACAAATCAAAATTGCAACAATTGGTTTTGTATTTTACTAACAAATTGGTTTTGTAATTTGTTATTTTTGTTTTTATTTCCTTGTGCGAGACTGAATTCTAAATGTATTCGGGAGCAAACGCAAAATATTTCAGAAATAAAAAAAAACAGTTTCAGAAATAAAAATTCAATTTTCAGCTATTACGACAGATGAAAATAATATGAAAGGAAAATATTATGTTTCATTTATCTTTTTGTAAATTTACGAATAATATTATTTTTGTAGGGAAACAAAATTTAAAAAAATCTGGTGTGACACCTCACACCTATCCTATTTGAAAAACTTACCTAGAAATAGATAGTAACAAATTAAAATTTTTAATTTTCTTCCCTCTACCCCATACTCTCAGTCAGTAAGTGTTACTGATCAGCTTTGCTGTCAGTAATAATCTACTAGTACACACCTGTAAACGGTTTTTAAGCATTCTCAGTTGAGGAATTGCATTAAAACATTTTATTTACGAGTATTTATAAATCGAATGACCATTCAATAATATGTCAGTTCTTAAATAAAAAATTTTGAGAAAAAAGGAATCTCGTTAATCTATTTATGCATTTTATTAAAAAATTAAAGAAACGAAAACAAAAGAGATTTAAGTAGAGAGATTTCAACTAAAATCTAATCAGTTTTTTTTTATTAATACAGTACACGCAGTTGTTCGTAATTGTAGCTGAAATATTGTCTACACAGACATATAGACATTCCAAAAATCGTTTACTATCGAAATGATACTTTTAAATCAAAATTCTAAGGCGCCTTGGCAAACTTGAATTTTGACTTGATCATAGCACTTTCCTTTACTACGTAAATGAGAAAGTAATTATCTTAACGTAATACTTTCGAGACATTGCCAAACTAATTAAGGATCATTATTTCAGACGGAATTTCACAAATAGGATACACATGCGAAAAAAACTCAAATTAATATCAATCATTCTGTTATTTACTTAACTGTGGTTTAATTTGTCGTTTAGCTTAATTAATTAGGGTAAATAAGAGAGTGCATGATATAAAGTGAATATTTTTTATACGTGTATGTAATTCGACTAATTCCATCTGAAAGGATCCTTAAGGCCGCGTTTACAATGACTTTGAGGTCTTGTGTTGCTTCGGTAGAAGGTGGCACGCGCCAATCTAAGCGATGTATTTTTTTCTATCCTTTGCTATGTTATCGCTTTGATTGACGCGTGCCACCTTCTACCGAAGCAAGACAAGACCTCAAAGTCATTGTGAACGCGGCTTAACGATTATGAACTTTCAGCGTGTCAATGGTATTACACTATGATTATGACTTATTAAATAAATTTATATTCTGAGGTATTTTGTTTCTCCTGTTATTACGAACACAATCAAATTATTTCTCTATTGAAAATCTTGCGTTTTCAAACTTACCATTTCTTAGTATATTATTTTTCAATCTAAACTATCATAAAGTGGGGTTAAAGTGACCGATTTTCAACTATAAGTGCATATAAAAGAAATTTACTTAGCATGTCTTAAAAACACGGACGACTCCTAAAGGAATCTGTTAATGTAGAAAGTAAATAATTAATTCATTTTCCACAGACTTTAGGTATTTATCGCGTTAATTATGTAAGGTATTTAAGTGATTTGTGGAGAACGAACAAGTATGTCTATTTATTATTATCAGGTATCCATTCCATTTGGAATATGCCTACTTCCTTAGAAGTCTTTACGATTCATTTACCGAGGTGAATCATTCTTCATCTTCTCTTTTTTGGTACTCTAGATCGATTTCACCATAGTGTGTGGATGCCTACTACAAGGCCAAGTTACGAAATTCTGCCTACTCCGCGGTTTGAACTCAGAATTTCCGCTCTGTACTCAACCAGCGGTCACATCACTCCACGACTGTGGCTTGAAGTATGTCTATACACTGTGAAAATATAATTGTTTTTAATAAAACGATTAATGATCTAACAACAAACAGTTTTATATGATATACTCAAAACTACTGAAATGGACATATTCAATTTCTGCATTGACCGATGCAAATGTACTAGATTTCATAAAATATGAATTTTTTGCAAACCGGTGGAATCTTTTAATCTATTTAAGCGCGTCATTTTCTTTGTAAAAACATAAAATTTCAACCTATCGGTTGCAGTTAATGGCCAACTTTTAGAATCTACCCTTAATCAACGCGTAATTAATTGAAATTCTTAATTCCTGATGGCTCTGTTAATAAAGTTGAGGCCTTGCAAGCTACAGCTCTTCTGACTTGTCATGGTCAGAAATTGGTAAGTAAGGTACCAATTGTTAAAAAATTAATTGTTGCTTAAAATGTCTGTAGAATTTTTATTATGTAAGAAAAATCACCTAAAAATTTCTGTTTTTTGTCTCAGTTATTGGTCTACAACTAACATCTTTCTTTAACTTTAATCGATTTTTAATTAAATTCTATTCAAAATTTTATATTAACAATTTTAATTTATTTGTATTTAAAGCAAAAAATAATAATTATGGATGTTAAGCATAATGTACTAACTTTTGAGTAATGTAAGATCTAAAATCCTACAAGGTTTTCCTATGAAAGTGGAGAGTTTTTTCTTGAAATGCAAAAAATACCCTAAAAATGGTGAATAGTAGTTTTCGAATAATTTTTCAATTCGTACTACCGTTTTGCGACTTTGACTAGACAGAGAGCTAACTACGGATTTTACCTAGAATTTCGAGAGTTCTGAAATTTTTTTGGCTTAAAGTCAGATACTCTGAAATACAAAACCGAATTCTTTTTTTTTCAATTTTTGAAGTATTTAGCAAGGGAAGTTCTCACAGGACCTGTTTATTGTAGATGAAACAAAAAATCTAACTCTAAACAGTGCCGCAATCAGTAAAAATAAGCCGGAAATTACAGTCGTTAATATTATAAAATCCTAATTTCTAATAATTTAGCACAACAAATTTAATTCAAAATCTTTTAAATACAAAGAGTATCTTAACATTTCAGTATTAAGGAGTGAGTAATACACTTTTGCAAGTTGACATCCTTTAACTGCATAAAAGCTCTTGATATCGTTTTTGAAAATTTATCATAGCAGAAAACTATGAATGATTCAAATCAAATTGATTGTAAATAGAACATGGAAATATAAAGTTAAGGAACCTATGAATCGATTTTGTTTATCAGATTGAACAATTTACCTCAAAATAAAAAAAGTTAGTTGAAGTATTGTGTTATTAATACCTATTAATTAATTTTCTTTGAATGGATATTGTCTGTCGCCTAGAAACTTACCTTTGACAACATTGAAGTAGTTTGATAGGTACAATGTGACAGTGGTCAAATCTGTTACCCTTAATATTAATAAAGATATGGTCAGGCGGCCGTACGGCCGCATTAACTTTGTAATAAGTGAGTAAAGCGGGCTTTGCAAAACATTAAGTTTAACTTGACAATTATTATAATCTTTAAAAGTGACTTTTACAAAATGGGACATACTTCTATTGTAGTTATTAATAAAAACTCACAATGAGTCAATTACGCAAAAGAAAGTTTTCCTGTTGATGCTCGGGTAGTTGTAGGAATCAATGTTTTCAAGTAGTAGCTACC
This sequence comes from Rhagonycha fulva, assembly GCA_905340355.1. Taxonomy (NCBI): domain Eukaryota; kingdom Metazoa; phylum Arthropoda; class Insecta; order Coleoptera; family Cantharidae; genus Rhagonycha; species Rhagonycha fulva. The sequence goes on from HG996555.1 coordinate 12,641,158, forward strand.
TGCTACTATCTAGTCCTATCTACTCCCATTCATGAGTGCGAAAATTTGTAAAGACGTGTTGAACCAAATGAATGAAATTTCCAACGTTGGTTGTAAAAACAGGTTAGAAGTTGCAACAGGTGTTAGTTACTCAGTATGGCCTTAGCATCTTTATTCTAATTCAGCAAGTTAATACGAAATGTTTATAGAACAACTAAATGCACTCCGATGGATTTGTAATGAACAGGAGTTAACATAAGTGGAAAATTTTTAAAATAAAAAAATTAAAAATAATACGAGTAATAAATCCTGAGTATCTTACTCGTTGTTTTAAATAGAACAATGAAGACTTTTAAAATTCTTTAGAATCTTAAGAAGTAAAGAGAGACAATAGTCTTCACATATATACAAAGTATAATGGAAACGAACACAAAAAAGTCGTTCTATTGGCCGTGGTGGAGGAAACTGGCAACAATACATACAATGCTCGTGTGGCGGTTTACAATGGGGTTGAAAGAATAGCCGAATGCACCGCCCGTGAATGCGGTATAAAAGAAGTCATTTCTGTATAATTGTGTAAATAAAGAACACGCTTTTAAATGTTATGCAAAAGAGTAAAAAATTAAGCTTATTGTTGTTTGCTAACGCTGCATGTCCATTTGGTTACATTCTGATGAAATACTGAAGTTTGTGCAAAAATATATAATTTCATTGTTATTTTTCAGCAGAATTTTTAAATATTGTGGAATTCGTATTTAACCTAAACTATAAATTTATTCATTATAGTCTAGGAAGCTTTTAACAATTATGCAGCAAAATAATCAGCCAATACCTTATAAATTGCTGAGGGAATGATGTACACCCTATCTAATATGCACACTGAATAGGCTTAACTTATGAAAGCCGCATTGTCACCAGCTTACAATAAGCGCCACTGTCCGGCGTCTGGACGTCCCCATTTAGAAAAGCGACGTCTCTAGCGATTATATCACTAATCCATGATTAAGCAATATATCGTTTATGAATCGATAATACCTAGTCTCTCATATTTTTTATATTATTTTACGTTTTGTTCACATTTTCATTATTCCCTACGATTTTACAAAGTTTCTTGGACGTTGTATTTTTTTAAAGTTTTATATTCACCGAGAAGATTAGGAAACTTTTATATAAAGATGTTGGTAAAAAAATTCAGATTGAAACTTGAGTCAAACATTGTCCAGTGGTGAAAGGAGGCTAAAATGACTTCTTTGCATGTCACCATTGACAACAAAAGTTGTCTATTGTTTAGCTAAACAATGCCATCATATCTCCTTGGTGATGAAAAGTTCTTGTCTCTTTCTGGCTATAGTTTCATCTGTGTATCTATCCTTGCCATTATCAGAATTCCTTTATGTGTGGCTCGATGCGGCATTCAGAATATAACAATAGGAAATGCGGTGACATTTTTATCGTGTGTACATAGAGGATAAAGAATTTTCTGCATAGATTCGCGATCATTGAGTGAGCGAATGTCAAACACATTCAGATTTACGTATATTACTCTACATATATTGGTTGTTTCCTCAACGTATAAATACATGAACACATTCTGCTTTCAACTTCTTAATGTAAATTTCTTAAAGAGACATCTATTTGTTTTTAATTTATTGTTTTCAAATATTTTAAATAAGCACCTCGCGAGAGACTTCAGCTTTCGTTATTTATTTTGAAAACACGAAACTCCTGACAATATTATAAAATAAATGTGGTAAACAAAACTATTTAGTTTACGTCATCTTCGAATGCACTGCATTTTAGACAGTGCTATTGTTCTTTGAGCATTGTTCATAATCAAATGAAAACCCATCTGTATCAACTCTGCAGAATATAAGCAGTCGTCCTGATATTTAACACTTACAATCTATCCATAAATGTGACAAAATTTGCTGGTCTACAAGATTTCCATTTGAAGGAAAAGATTTAAATGAAAATGTAAGTGCTACCAATGTTATGTTATTTACTTTAAAATACTTAAATGGTTTTAGTATAATTTCGCTCATTCGTTGTACTTAGCTGAAATGTTAAATCATTTCAGGTAATATATCGCATATTATTGCTTTCTTTTAGCATTTCTCACTACTCTGGGAAGTTTTTCAACGAGGAAATTATCTAAAATACCCCTTAGATGTTATAGACGTCTGCATTCATTGTTATATAGGTATTTTATAGAGTAAATGTATGCACGCAGATAGATATAATAATAGGACGAAAACCACTATAGGATTTATGCAGATAATCGTAACAAAAGAAGAGAAACAATGGATGTAAAGCATACGTTATTATGACATTAATGATTTTAATATAAAACATTTTGTAACTCATAATGAAGCAAAATGTTTATTTTTGGAACTAAATTATTTTTATTTTCAAATTATTTTACAGAGATTATACCACAATATGAGTAAAAAGCTTTTGAATTTGAAAAAAAAGTCTAAGTACATACGCAAATTTTTTAAATTTTGTAATTAAAAATTGATTAGTTTGATGAAACTATAAGTACTAGTGAAACAGCATGGGTTTTTCCATAACATTTATCAAAACTTTGAAAAATTTTTTGCTTTCCTCCTAATCATCAAGTTGTACTAACTAAGTTGTAACTTTGTACTAAAAGTTAAGTTTTATTACATAAACAAATAGATTTAGTAGCAAAGTTGGTTTAGCTTGTGTTTGTGACATAATTTTCACTACTGCATCATTTGTACTAATTCTGAATGATTTTCAACATTAATACAAAAATTGATAACTTTCTCTACATTTTTTCAGTAATTTTAGTTTTTATTTTTTCTATATAATGATCAATTTTTTCAAAGAGGGGCGATCGCTTTTATCTCACCCCTGAATCCCCTCTTGATGATAACTTTGAAAAACCATTTCCTTCCACAGTAAAACTTGCTGAAATTTTAAATTTAGCAAATTTATTACTAAATATTGCTTCAAGGTATTCTTCGGTTTAAGGTTTTTATGCAATGACGGATTCAACCAAATTTGAGAAGGAGTTACTCTTTACTTATTCAACTGCCTTTATTCAAATTCGACAACTTTATAATTTTGTTAACTGTTATGGCAAAGTTGTACACAAAAATAAGCTACTTTTTTATTGGCACTTCGTGGGTTTTATTCGTGAGTTAAAATATGATATCACAGTAGCCTCTTATATTTATGAAATATTGAAAATTGTCAATTGTGGAAATGTGGAATAAAAGCATATTTTAAAATTTTGTAATATAAATGGTGTAATTACATTAATAAATAAAATTTAAAAATTGAGAGAAATTGAGTACAAGAAAAAAACAACTGTAAAATTTTCAAAATTGGTTATAGATAGAGCGATGATCTTTATTTAACGGAAAGAGGAGAATTTTCCAAAAAAACCTAATGTAATTTTTAATCCATTTTAATAACTGATTTACATTTTGATTAATTTAATTCGCGGTTTTATATGAAAAACGCACAATTAATTACAATCTAAAATATACCATGACACAGAATAACATTGCAATCTTTAATATTCTGCATTAAAATCCTTTAAATTTCAAGTATTGTGTGTGTTTGCACTGCAGTTTTATCAACGTTAATTTGTATGATTTCAAAAAATCCACAGTTACTTGTTTTATTGTCAATTAAAGAATTTGGTTTTCTTATTACTACATTAAAAGCACCTTGAAGAAATCAAAAAAGACCCGTTGATTCCACAATTTATTGCCATTTAACTCTGTGTAAAAGATGAAATTTTAAATTAAATTGTAAATCTCAGTAACTGCGCCATCTATTTAATAAGTTCTCGTAATAATGATAGATCAGACCTTTAATATTAATTTCGCGAGATAGAAACTTTTAATATATTTACTCTAAAAAAAACATGCAACAAATATATATTGGGGGGCACGCTGAATAGGCCCAAAAGGTATTAAATTTATTAATAGAAATTCAACGGAATTTAATAGATAGCATTAAAATGAAGCGTTTAAGATGAGGATAAATGTCAAATATCAACCAGTTCTTATCCACCAAATTTACTCAATCCGGAATTCCTGTAAATATGTGCTTTTTATACTAAATAAATAACCAACTCTAACCTAAGCTTGAGATCGGAATCCATAAAAATAAGTAATAAATCAATTAAAAATAGCATTTTTATTTGACGTTGTTGCCACAACTATTAAAAGTTACAAATTTGATTAAACTTAATTGGAAATGGAAGATGGTAGCGCTAACCCGAAATCTCAGAGCCGCAGATGCAGTTCAGAAGTGCTCTACAAAGAAGGTAGGAGCCGCCAACAAAAAAAGCTAAAGCAAGTATTTAACTGATTAGTATCAGTTAAAGATCAGTATAGAACTGATCTAGGTCAACTCTGAAGTATTTTAAGCACCTCAGCAATGACTCTATCCACTTTTCACGCGTCGCAGCTAAGATAAGTATTAATTACATGTACCGACAACAGAATGGTGCAGTTAAGGATTAAATTTGCTTATAAATGTTAAGCTTTAAAATCGATTTTTGGATAAACTAGTCGATATAACATTGAGTTTCTTTAACTTTAAAAAACTTAAAGGTTTTTTAAATACTATTCTTGGATTGATAGAGTTTGAAATTAGGTATCGGACAACGTCGTAAGACGTTATAAACTGATTATATGATGATGATGTCATATGGAACTGCAATTATGGGTAGTCAACGTTAAACAAGGGCGTGATATACCCATTACAAGGGCAAGGTGAACAGTTATAGCTGCAATCACCTCTTCATTTGCTTGAAAACGTTTTCTAGTCATAAAAAATTTATAATTGGGAAACAGATGAAAATCAATAGAAGCCAAATTTAGTGAATAGAGTGGATGTTCCTACAATTCAATACTTCAAGTCCCTAAATTTTTCCAATTTAAGCAAAACGATGCTTTTTTTCATTTGCAATCCCAATTCTCTTTTTTCACGAATTGTTTCATCCAGTTGGTCCAGTTGGTGGCGTAATATTTTCCATTTATAGTTTCACCTTTTAAAGGTAATTCTTTTTGCACTCCAAGAATAACTGGTGATTTTGCTTTTATGGGTGCAGAACCACCGACTTTCACCCATTGCTTGAATTGTAGTTTTGTTTCAGGCATACATTGTTAAATCGATGTCTGCCCAAATTGGTTGCTTTCTGTTCAAACTGGTCAAAACATTTTTTCAAAATACATTTTTGCATTTATTTTGGTCAGATTTAACAAATGGGACACTCATCTTGCACAAGGCTGCCTCATGACTAATTATTAGTAGAAGATGAACCGAACGCTTTTTTTTTAATAAATCGGTCGACATCTAATACCATGTTTTTTACTTTTTTGGGTGTTTTTATTTGTGGTAGATGAATTTCTTTTGACGACAAACTATTTAAAACAAATAATTTTTTGAATCCTGCACAAACTTCCACTTTGAGAAGGCGTAGCAGAAAATTATACGTCATATCAAGTTAAACCTACACGTTTGTTATTGTTACCAGTCAGCCAACATTTCAAAATAAAAATTTGTAATTGAGTCAATTAGCCTAGAGTACATTAAGGACTAGGCGAGTGGAAGTGGACGTATCAGATGCAACGCTTGTACCTGAAGTGGTTAATGTAATATTTTACACATCTCTTGTAAAACTTTAGTTTTAACATAAAAGATACAAGTGCTCTATATTTGAGTTTTAAGTTAATAGTATTTTATGGAATCCAAATAAACAATTAAAAACCAAAATATTTTCTGTAGTAAGTAAAATTTTCTACAAAAATTTCTGAGGTGAACAATTTCTATTTTTATTATGTGAGCCGTCAGAGGCATAAGAAGTTGCAACGCTTTTTTTAGATGAACTTTAAATTCATTCAAAATTTAGTCACCGTTAGCATTGAACTAAACAGATAAAAAAAATTAAGGGTTACAATTAACACCCCAAAAATTGTTTTTCCAATTTGAAATTTTACCAAAGATATTTCGATCAAACCATACAACAATTTATAATAATTAATTACCTAAATGACGAGTGTAAATTAGCCCACTACCCTAAAAAGTCCTGACTCATAAATAGAATGTTTTTTGGATGAATTAAAATAAAAATTACTGTAATTGTAAACAGATCAATTGATTTTAATATTTTATCTTTTAATTTTGTTCAATTTGAATTAAAACTTATATTTGTTTTAGTTGTGACATTGACGAAGGAATACGTGCTGAAGAACTTGTAATGTTAAGGGTAAGTTCTTCTAAAATTACATACATTTGTTTTTCTGTAACTGTAACAACTTGGTAACCATTTCAGTCTCATTTTGACTCATCAGCGACTATATCAATAGTAGGTACTAATGCAAAAATTAATATTTACGTCAGCAATTACTTTTTTTTAAATTAATTAAAGTGAATTCAGTCATTTTGTTCATCCATCCACTAAAGCTTATCGAAAGCCTAATGTTAATATTTGTTAAAATATTCGCCCAACAGATACAGATTGACTTTTCAGCCACTCTGTGCATTTCGTATAAACCACATTTGTATAGAAACAAAAGACGTAGTGATGTAATTAAAAACTACATTCATCTGTTTGTCTTCCCCTAAACAATTGAAACAATACGTTTATTTTTTGTTTTTGTTTGTCTTTTGTTTAGTCATGGCTTACCCTGATTGTGAAACCGACTATGATTCTAGTGCCTTGACGTTTACAATATTTTTCGTGTTGAATATTAATTTTCTTTTATACAATAATTAATTTTCTCAATTTTCATAAAATTTTACATTTTTCAAATTCCAGATCACTGAATTTTATTTTAAATATATCAAATTAGCAGAGGTAAGTTAATTTTGCTTCAAGTAAGAAATTTATATTTATCTTATTATAACAGTAGAACCACTTAAATACAGGAAATTCCAGAAGTCACCTTGGACTTGTAATAAATTTAATAATTAGATTACACAAAATTTGTATACAATTTTTCTTTATTTCCTTGCACAAAAAATAACAAAACGTTAAATTTATCATTATCTTTAAAAAATATTATGTATGTTTAAACTAAGAATTACTGTCAACATTTTTTTATTTTTTTTTTTTAATTATAGTTTTTAGCAATAATTTTCTTAAGAATATAAAAGAATTAAATAGTTCAAGAAAATTTCACAATTATACAAACTTTTTAACTGAAAGACATTTCATAAAGGAACAATAACTTACGATCAAAAATAAACAGATTTTTTTTATTAGAACTTTTGTCAATAACTGAACTTACTCTCCCTTCACATCAATTAATACTTTCAATAAATAAATTTTTTTTTCCAAATTTTTAGTTCGAGATCAAAATAATATGTTAAATATACTCTTCAAAACCGCACTCCTTACATACCAAAATTATGCAGTCCCCGCACTTACGAATCTCTTTCTCCCAATTCTCATTAATAAAATTAGCATATTGAAACTTTAGTTTAATTTTTTCATCATCCGTATCATGGGTATTATAATTTTCCGCAGTAACCAGGCGGTGATAAGATGCATTAGTTTCTTTTTCACTTAAATTTCCAGAAACAATTTTCTCATGGTCATCACCTTCAGATAGATTTTTTGGTTTGTCATCTAATTTTGCGTTCCTCTCACCAACTGCAACTTTATCACCAAGTGTACCAATTTTATTTTCACTTAGAGAATCGCCAAGAGAAGAACGTACAGATTTATTCTTTAAAGCAACTTCATTCTTAGAGTTAGATAGAGGAAAAGGATCTTCAAGCGAAAATTCTTTATCTTCTTCCTCCCGGATGGGTGGTAATAGTTTGAAACATTCTTCGTCTTTGAAAGGAGCAAACGGTAATAAAGACGGAAGCAAATTCGGAGCACCGTTTTCCAATTGTACATGAGGTTCCAATTCTAGATTTGGAGTAAGTTCGTAACTTTTAATTGCAATTTGAGGTTTTAATGTCCAGGAAATGCTTTCAAATACTGGAAATGGTTGCATAATGTAATTTTTATTATTTTCAACTAGTAATTCAGCTTCCTCAATGTGCTAAAATTAATAATCATTTCAGTTATGACCTAATAAAATTTAACAAATTAACAGAAATTACTTACATGAAGAACTCTTATACGAGATGAGCTGTCTTTCAGCTTCAGTGGATTCATATAATCCGGACTTGTATCAAAAAATGGTGGAGACGTCTCCTTTAAGCAATCTGGAGTTTTCATCAACATCGCACATATTCTATTTTCAATATCTTCTAACTCATCAATTCTAGGTTCGATCCTTAATCGGAGCTGCCGATTTGCGCTATTAGATAAGGCAAAAATATTTATTTACAACAATTTTTTTAAAGTATTTGGAAACTTACTTCATTTCCTGGGTGAAGGTCGTCGTAGTCATTGTTATAACCTAACACTATCAAATTTAGGCGAAAACTATAATCTTAATTTTGAAAATGCTCCAAGTGCGAAGTCATGGGTAGATCAATAAATTTTTTTTGATTACATTTGTTATTTGTTTTAAAAAGATGAATTGTAGAGAAATTTTATTAACTGAACACAAACAAACCCACATGTTTTGAACTTTTGGTCAAATTTTGATATTGAAAATATGGAAGATAAGATACATTTAGATATCGGACAAAAAGTCGCGCCATCTGTACTATTGTGGTGGTGCTAGGGAACTGTCAAGTTAACAACCTGATCTGTGGTTTGAAACTTGAATGTAGAGTTCTACAGTTTTACAGAGGTTACAGAGTTTACAGTTGCGGTATCTTGTTAGGTATTGATTTTCTACTGTGGGTTTCGCTTTTAACTAGTAGAGGGCGCCGTGGTTTATTACTGGTGGAAATTATTCTGCAAAGTTTATGTAATGTAATAGCTGTTTTTTCAAGTAATGGTATTTCAAAATAAAAAACATAAAATAAATAAAAAAGAATTTAAATATTTTCTTTTGATTTTTTTGATAATTACCATCCATCTGTAGTTTTGTATACAAAAAAATCTTTTTTATTAATTAACCCTTTAATTAGGGTTTGAATAATTCTTGAAATTATCTTACTGAAACTTTATTGTTTGGTTTGAATTTAGAAACGGGAATAGCAATTGTTGAAAATTTCTTTTGAAAGTGAAATTTGTCATAGTTTCAATCGGAGTATAAAATATTTCTTTGAAGATAAATTTCTTGTTTTCATGAAAATGTAATCAGAGTATATCAAAATACATAAAAACCACCCACTTGGCAATAATGAGAAGAAAATACAGTGGGAGATCGCGTGTCTCTCAACATTAATTCACTGAAGTGTGTTTATTCGATTATTTATTTCATCATCACGGCACCCTCGGATCCATTCTTCACGCGTTACTAATCGCAATTTGACATGCCACGTCTATTAAATTACAACCCTGTGTTTCCAGTAACCTACAAATATATATTTTAATAATTTATGAATATTTTAAATAAGACACCCTCTCTAAGCTCTCTTCTCACATCTCACTTTTTTGCTCTGAGAAAAGTTTTTCCACGGCAATAAAGCCAAAAACCATCTAACGTTAGATATTTGTCATATTTTAGTAAGGGCCGTATGGGTAATGCAATTAATTATAGTGGTATGTTGAATAAATGAGTGCCAAATGTAAAGGAATTTAGACAGTTTATCTAATTACTGAAGTGAAATAAAAGATAAAATTGAAGATATTAAGGTGAAATTCTGTTTGAATGCAATACAAATCGATATAAAAAGTAAGTGTTGAATAGTACTACATCGATTTGTGATTTCCTCAAATTGCATTCATTTCCGTATTGTCCGCATTTCTTTTGTGTACTAAACCGCTTTCCCTGGTAGTAGTGTAGGTCATGAACTTAACAATCAATGATATGTTAACAATAGTCGTTACGTCACAACATCGTAAACATATTTGCATACATGAGTCGAGACATCGCTAAAAGTTATCTGCTTCAAAGTTGGCTATATTTACAATTTACACAAGCGCAGTGTTATCCAATAGAAAAGGCCTAATGGCTGAAAGAACCCCACCGTATATGCGTAGGCAACTGGTGTTTCAGACCGTAATCGCTGTAAACTTACTGAAATTGCTGTTGCTCGTCAATCTTGAATTAATTTCGTTTTCTTGTCGTAAAAATTGAAATCCGCAGCCATTTATTTTTAGTCTACTTAAACGATTTTCAGTTACAAGATCCGTTTAACTTCCGAATTTTCTTTTCGATTCCGCATTTTATACAAAAATACACCAATATAAGTTAGGTAATTAGCAAAAATTTAAGTTTTTAGATTTAGAAAAAAGATAGAGTAGGTAAAATTGTTTCATGTGATTTTCATAACAAAAATCAAGCAAAATCATAGTTTATTTGTTACTGGAGGAATAATGTTCATAAATCGAAGCTTTCGTATGCATTTCCGGAGGTGGATTACTCCTCACAATTTTAATCTCCTTTTGAACTAAATATTTACTTCAACAATTGGAAGTTTCTCGGTTTACAGCTAAGCGGCATACGCTCTAAGCCTGAAATAAAAATGTTCTTTTGTTCGAAATTTTACTTTCAATAATACAAATGAATCTAGTTAATGAAAATGAAAAAAAAGTAAGTAGTATATAAAGCATTAATTCTGTGTCTGTTCGTAACGCACATCTGAATTGCTTAGGATTAACAGCATTTTTTAATTTGGAATATGCCTACTTCCTTGAAAGTCTTTACGATTCATTTACTGAGGTGAATCACTCCTCGTTTTTTCTTCTTCAATACTCTAGATCGATTTTACCATAGCGTGTGGATGCCCAATGGAAGGCCGAGCTAAGAAATTCTGCGTAGTCCGCGATTTGAACCGAGAATTTCCGCTTTGCACTCAACCAGCAATCACATCACTCCACGGCTGTGGCTATGTACTTTATTTTCCTCAAAGATTTTCCTAGAATGTGAAGGACCTCTTGGTGTTACACTCACTTTTTTATATTTTAGACACTTCTTCCTAGACTTAGGCAAGTCTTCCTACAAGAAGAGGCTGATGTAGCTTCCTGGATCATTTCAGGTTAGTTACGCTTTTGTATGGAATTTTAGTAGCAGTTAATTTAAAGTTTAAGACAATCACACAACGCATTTTGTGTATTATTTATGATAACTTGTAGACAGATGTGATTCGATTTGCGTTGTTTCCAAGCGCGTTCTTGAAATTTCCAAATCTACTTGTCTATATTATCATGGGTAATAATCAACGTCGCAAAGAAAATAAAAAGCTTTTTCTCGTAAAAAAATGTCTTTGAAAGTTATAAATCATTTTAAAATATTTTTGAAATTTTTTTTACTTTCTACGTAAATTTAGCTTTTACGAAACTTTTGGCTTTAGAATAAAATTTAATTTTAATAGTTTCTTTTATAGTAGTTGGTTTTTGATTTGAAAGTTTTGTGTTTGCGATGCTGAGACTAACAAGAAAGATGTCTTGAACTTTTTTCGCAAAAATGTTACTAATATTGCAAATGCGCATCAATAGCGATTAACGAGATTCCTTAAGTATAGCAAAAAGCCTTATTATGTTCTGGTACCGTGCCCATCCGCATGTTTTAAATTTAAGAACTATTATCCTTTCTTATAAAAGGAGTTTATTCTTTATATAAAACTTGTGAAATACAAACCAAAAAAAAATTCAGATTATTGAATGAAGAAGTCTCAGAACTGCGGTCATCCAAGTTCCACCTTGTTTACTAAACAAATGATATTATGAAAGATTGTTGAATCTACATTTATATAAAATGTATAAGATTTGATTTGAAAATTAATTTTTTCAGTTGAATGTTCACAAAAATGGAGATTTAAGTTGTGTTGATTCTATCAAAGGGGGCCATGTGCGTCTATTGGGGGGGGGGGTTAAAAGAATCATCTGCTCCTCTCTGGCTCTCGACTGCTAAATTTTTTTTAGACATTTAATATTTCACCAACCCAAGTTTTTAAAATTTTCTAAACTTTCGGTTTTAAATCATTAAAATTCTTTAATAATAAATTTTCTTTTCATTTTGCTCTCCCCCCCCTGAAAATGATCTTATGAACGCCCATGAAGGGGACAATTATACTGTTGTCTTATTTTTGTTCTGTTTTGTGCTGGGTAATGAATTAAACTGTGAAGCGTCAAAAAGAAATTAAATTTATTAATGGTAATTAGGTTAATTTAAAAAAAGACAATTTTAGATTTTGTATAATGAAACTTATTAATAAAGTTTACTTGATAACATGGAAGAAAATAAATTGTCCTCAAAAAAATAATTGCACGACTGGACACTCCGAGGTTCAATCAATTTAATCAATAGAATTTTTTTTTGTTTTATGTTTTGTTTTTTTCGAGTTTCTCGTGCTGGAACAATAATTTTAGATATAGCCAAGCTAAATTATTGGAAAAATTGCACATTTTTGTGACATGCAAAGTTGATAACAGCAAGGAATTTTTGATCTGCAAAAGTGTAGAAATGATCACGTATTTCCACTCGAGAATGATTAATATTTGTTATTTTGATTGAATAATCATCATTTTAATGCACAAGTCAATCGATGACGTTCGATATAAGTTGGTCTCTGAAGGAAAAAATTTTTGAAATTAATTCTGATAAATAAGAGTGAATCACTCAGAATAAAAGTTTTTCTTTGGTTAATTCCGTTGATTTTGCACATCACAAGTGTGATTTTAGTTCACAGAACTGCATTTTATGGATGAAACATTAATTAATCTTTAAGATTGGAAAACACAACTTTGCTTTGACTGTAATAAGTTCTTTCTGTGAGTGTATCAAACATAGGCGTAGCATCTCAAGATTATTAACAGGTACCATCAACAATTTATTTTACTCCTAAAATTTTATTTTGTACTAATTTAATTCGATTTTATCCTACCGTGGAAGCAAAGATTAGAGAGGTATTTTATAATATAAATAATACTGTTATAAGATAACAGCATAAAATTGTCTTTTTGTTATAAATTAAAATTGTTCTTTATCATAAAGAGTCTTATTACATTGCTATACTGCAGTTTGATGCATTTATTACTGCGTGCAACATTAAAAGTAAGAGTCATTGCTAGCCGGAGCATTCAAAAATCGTATTTCTCATTCTTACTTTTCCCAATCTATTTACATTAATAAAGAAAAAGCGATTGGGAGAGTACAATATTATATTATGTGCCTGATCATCATGTCAAATTTGCACATTAACATAGAAAAGTCTGTAATTAGTGTAGAGGAGTGACAAAACGTGACACCAGGGGTTTAGCCAAATCTAATGTCTACACAAAAGTTCTAATTTACATTTAACTACATTAAATTTATTACAAAGTGTATTAAAATTTAATAACGCTTTCTGCGTCCCTTGTAAAATTATTTTCTTTTCTTAGTTTCTAACTAAGCCGACGATATATATTTAAAAAAAAAGCTATATGACTTAATAACTTTTATCAAGTTTGTTCACAAGAGGAGGTCCATTATCACCAACATAACTCGGCCTCCGGCCTCGCACTTCTGTTTTTCGCTTGTAATAGCTTGACCTTCAGCCTCGTACTTTGCAAGATACATAAAAATTTAAGTAAAAAATCATTTGGAGAAGTACAATTTTTTGTGATTCGACTCCAGCCAATACATTAATAAAATATCGGGATTACTGCGATGGCAAGAAAATTGAGGATTAAAATTGCACAAGGTTAAGAAGGGCCGTAAGCCAAGCTATGCTATTCGAGGAGGAAAAGATCGACTGTGACAAAAGGAGAGGAAATGGTCAAAAACTCCTTAAATTCCAGAGTTGCTTTGAAAACTAATGTTACAAATTTAACACCTTTTTTGCTCTTACGATCGAAAATCGAAAAAAATGTTACTTTCTGCACCACATCACTGTGATGGAACCATCAGTTAAGATTTCCATTGAATTTCATTTGCAGGACCTACAGATTTTGGGAACCAACTTTGAGTGAGACCTTGGTGTACTTTATTTACTTGTATAGCATCTAAAAATGTATATTGTTTCTGACTGACGAGGTAAATATTAACGAGGATCATCAAAAAATGTGTATCGGAAAGCACCGAAAATTGAAACGATCCCACTGCTTGATAGTTCTAATTTATAAATAATCAATTTCAGAACAAATCTAAGTAATGCAAAGGAAATTCAAATAGTTGAATATTTACTAACTTTTTTATTGTTTTATTTTGCGCGATCGAACATTAATTAATTTGTCAATTTTTATTTTAACCATTATGTTTAATAAAACATCCGATAAATTACAAATCCATATACGATACAGACGTTATTAATAACTAAATTATTGATGATTCGGTATTCTTTTGTTATATTAGTTTTGAATTTACGAATATACATTATTTTATAAAATATGCAATATTTTTGTTCGTATTTCTCAACTCAGATATGGTTATCATATCACTCATTTCCATATAAAATAACAAAGTTAGTGTCAATATTTGAAAGCAAGCCAAAATTGTTTATCAAAAATCTATATTAATTCGAAATACGTAAAGTACCAATTAATTAATCTTCTATATCGGCAAGTGTCTGTAATTATCAATATTAAGTAGGAAAAGTGTAATTTTTCTTTGAAGTCTTGAAATCCTTGAAAATCTACATTTGTAGATTTTAGAAACGATAGTTAAAGTTTAATCACCGATTAACTACACTGAACCAATAGAAAACTAAGCTTTTTTTTTTATTTTTTTGTTATAGTTAATCAACGATAACATTGTAATTATTGCTTTCTGAAACTGGCCATTAATAAACAAAAACTCAAATTTTAGGTTATCACGAAGATAAATTTTAAACATCAGTGTATATGAACTTCAATAGAAAAACGGAAAATGCTCTTATTTAAAAAAAAACCTACAGAATTTGAAGTTACTTTGGTTTTCAGATGATTTTGCTACTTAAAATTTTATAAACCGACCTTACTTCCTAATAGTCATCCGAAAAAGTTAATGGAAATGTTGTATTAATTTCTAAAGGTCTTTAAATGCCATCGTTTTAATTACGTTGGTAATTCTAGACAAAATTAAAGACATTTGGTGGAGACCTTTGTAGATTTTAGTTACATTAATAACTACAAAATTACATCCACCGTAACATTTAAAATTAAAATTTTTGCATTTGTTTAATTATTTTAGATGTTGATTTAGTTGCGAACAAATCCACTGGTAGGCGTTAGCTAAGTTACACTTATTGATTTGTCCACTTGAGCCTTTCCTATGCTTAAAGTTCGCTATCGTGTTAAACATTAAAAATACTTTATTGTTAAAATTAGCTGCAGAGGATGCTAAAAGAAGCAATTGTTGTCAGGACATGCGGTAACTTAAATCGCAAAATCAAAATTGCTGTTATTTTACTACCTGATGTAATTTGCAACCCCACAATTTCTAGCTTCGGCTTTAGAGAAAACAATTAATAACATTTAAAAGTATATATGCCGTGTGTATGAAAAATGAATTGATTTTGTATACTACACATCCATCAAGATTTCCTAACCGAATGGTATGATAATATATTACTAGAGGCAACCTGAGCGTGAATAGGGATAAACCGTACCGCCCCCTCCGAATTCGGCATTCCTCAGGTGAGGTGACATGAATGGGTCCTTCCATTGAGCTAGTGGTATATTTTATTTTTTTGCCAAGTGTCGTACAGGGTATTGAGAGAGGAAGTGACGCGGGGGGCCATCAGTCACGCTGACACCTGGAGAATGCGACGACTTCCACGAATTCACAACCGGCGTGAAATATTGCTCCACATTTCTCGCCTTTGAACGAATGGAAGCCTCATTTTTAAGAGTCATTTGTTTTATGTCTGGCATTGTGTTGATTTTCGACTTACCTTTATTTCTTTACACATCATCCTTGATGGATGGTTACGTTCAAACTCTTAAAAAGTTATAATTGATGCCACCTAACAAGCACCATCATCAAATTATTACAAAAATCAACATTTGATTCTTCTCTGCCTGCTATAAAATTGGAACGTCTTGTTTTCTGAAAAAGTCTTGAAAACGTACGATTGCAATAAAAGTTTACTGCAAACTGTTTTTAAAAATTTTAATAGTTGAATTTCAAGTAACGAAATGTCAATTAAAGCGACCCAAAACCATAAAACATTTTTTAACAATGGATTGGCAAATATAAAAGTCACTGACAAGAGATTAATATCGTCAAGGTAAAATTGTTGTCACCTGAACGGTGTAGTTTTTACGATCAATAAGGAAAAATTATCGTTTTCTACATATTTAAGGGCGAAATAGTAAATTTTTGAGTTGAAATTTCTACTAAAGGGGGTTGGCACGGGCGGCTTTATTGTGACATCCTCAGGTAAAAACGATATTCTCTTGCACCTGGTTTTATTCCGACCGAGATTTCAATGAATGATCACCTACGCAATTTGCTGCCGAAAATGCAGCTGGGGCATTCAGATAAATATTTTTCGGTAGCCTCGAGTATGAGAATTTTTGCTCCGAAGAAATTAAATAATTTATTTTTAAAAATTTTGGAATGGGAATAAGTCGGTCATTTTCAAGTTCATTAAAACATATTAAGGTTTAGTAAGAAAATCTTGGCAGTGTAATTGAAAGATGGAATTAAGTATTGTGGGCAACAACAAAAGAGTATTCTAGATGTAAGAGCGGTAGAAAAAGCTGAGTAGTGTAACTTGGACAATAGTTGGATTAGGAGACTTGGATGGACTCGCATTCGTAGTCAGTTATTAATATAAATATGACGGCAGATCAGGGGTGACCGACATTAAGCTTTAGGGAAGAAAAAGTAGTAGCTTGCGATTTTTGAAAGGATTTCTGTTCTGTTTTTAACAAAAAAAAATTTACATTATGGAGTTTTCAAACGCCCTTCACTTTTGTACCTTAACCATTTTTTCAGGGTGGTTAGATAAATATATTTTTAGAAAAATTGTATTTGAAAGTGGGTGAGAATACTTCATCCAATGATGAGGCTGTGGGAATGCAAGTTAATAATTAAGGCAATTTTATGAGCGTTGTGCATACTACGAAAATAAGAGGTTTCGTTTGCGAATATGGTAAAATATGAAATGAAAAGATTATAACGGGTTTTTATTACTTATGATGAAGGTGTCGAGCATAGCTAGGTTGACTGCACTAATTGGACCCTCGAGCATCCAATGTCAGCAACGATAGCAGAAACATGAAGGCGACAAATTAAATTAAATCTTGTTGCTACTGCTACACCTTTCAGTAAATCTGCATTCTGTATATATGCTTGGCAATTTAAATGCACACATGAAAACAGATTCATCTGTGGGAATTTTGATGAGGGTTGCTATTCACGCAGATTGCATGCTCGCTGCTAATGTAGTTATATATGCTACATTTGTTCTTATTACTCTCATTTACATAATAAATTTAACCAAATTTTATTTTACACAATTTTCCTACCTACCAAAATTTATTTTTATGTAACAAATGGAATTGAAATCTATCGGGGAAATTTTGCAACGCCCAAAGTCAATAAACAAAGAATTTGACAAAATTAATGTGTGTAAATTCTTTCAAAAACGCTTAAACCCATCTAAGCAAAAATATTTTCAGCAGTTCTTCAGAATGCGAAATGAAAGGTATGCGTATACCGTTTTTTGGCTTACATGTAGTTGATTTCAACAAGTATTCGGAAGGTATGTCATAAACTTACTCGACTTAGTTAGTTTCAAAAGGGACGACTATCCCAGCGTTAATTACACAATTTCTCCCAGTTTGATGAACTGCCCGTTAGTAAAACAAAATCCATCAACAATTGCGTAAGTACCTACATAATACAAATTTGAAAAGTCAATATGGTATGCTATAATATACATTAGGAAGAAAACTGAAGTTAAAGTAAAAATATATATCAAACGAAAAAAAATTTAGGCGTAACTTCTGGCATTTAAAGCCATATTTTGTAACTTAAAGAACATCTAATTTCAAATTCTAAAGTCTATAAATATAAAGTAAATCCAGCAGTTTCGTAATACAAACATATCGCTGCCTCTTTAGAGCCAGCAAATCTAGTTCGGAAGGCATTTGTAGTAAAGAGCTAGGAGAGAGGAAGCATCTTCTGCAGGGAGATGAATTGGTAAAGTTCCTCGCAGGAAACGGGAGCGCTAAGACAAAGTGGAGCTCTCCCTAACTTGCTGCCACTTATACTTCAGGGGGCGGATTTGTAAGTTCTGATTTATTATATGATTTGTGGCGGAAAATTTAGGTCATATAGTTTTACTTGCAATATTTTTCTTTTTCCTTTTTTTTACACGTGTTCTCAGTTTTCCCCCAATTGTAAACCATATTTAAGATTTTGAATCAATTTCCTCTTATTATTTTTGTTTCAAACGAATGCAGCAATGGGATTTGAAAAGCGATGAAGTGGAGCTGTGAACTTTTCTTTTTTTTATAAAATAACTTCGTAATTTTATTATATACATTTGCATATAAATCCGTGTCGAATTATATACTCGCGATATAGAACGTCATGTCTTCTCGTCTTGAATACATAATAATATGGGGTGCGAACTACAGACTTGTAAAATGGTTACATTTTATACCATAATGCTTCAACTTTATCAAACTTGGATAAACCTTTAAAATGATCTTATTTTTCAAAACGAATTGAATATTTTGTAAGAATAATGCCGACTTTTGACAATTACATGGATAATTTATTACAAAGTTTTAGTAATTTTTTGGAGAGAAAAGGGGGGGGGGATTTTAAGACAACGTAAGTTTGTAGGTGTAATTAATGACTAAAGTTAGCAACGGTAGAGTGAGTCTGAGACCTGCCAACAGAGCTTGAGAGCTTTACACGAACTTGAATAATTACTAGCGACAACTTTGCTCTTTTAATGCTAAAGTAGAGTATACACTAAATACAAAATAAAATAATTTTTAATTGCAAAAATTAATTACAACTTTTTTAATAATTTTGAGTTACTATATTAACTTTGTAACTTTTTAATGCTGTTGCAAGGACAGTTCTTATTATGCAATTCGGTTGAACCATTATCTTTGATTTTGTTTTTAAAGCCATAAGTTGAACATTAAATTTAATGCCTGAAGTTTTTATTGCAAAAACAACATTAAAGATTGAATATATGTTAATGGAGGGCTTAATAGAAAAAAATATGCGTAACTTAAAATTCATCTTTGTAACAGAATGCAAACATCCTATCCGGAAATATGTGGCATTTTGAGAGGGTTCTTCCCCACTAAAAGTAAGACTTATATTAATTCTGAAATCATTTCGGCCTATGAAGTATGGATCGTAATTGTCACCGACACTGCGCAGAACCAAAGTCAGACTCCCTTAGCAGCGTCGCAACGGTCGATTTCATCGCAAAGCAGAGATGTATTTATTGAAAAACCCAACATTTTCACTTTTGAATAACACGAAAATATATTTTTCTAAACTGTATTTGAATAATGACACTTTTTAAGTTATAAGAAAAAAGAGCAAATGACATGAATTTTTTACACCAAGGAATAACAAAAATTTTGGTTTTTAAAATTCGGGAAACTCTTTTTCACAATAGGGATGTATTAAATTATTCACGTCTAATGATTTGTTATAAAATTTTAATGTTTCAAGTTTTAAAAAACATAATTTTACTGTTAACGACGTCTGATTGCCAGACACGCGTATTATCAAAACAAATTTAAATAAATTTCGAACAATAGAATAAATTGAACCATAAAGAACCCCATTATAATAAATAATTTTTAAATAATACAAGATTCAGAGTGTCATGGCATTAATAAATTTTAAGTGAGTACAGCCATTTTATGAAATAAGAATCGTTTAAAAAAGTAGTAGGTACATTTTTCTAAGTACGTCACTGGTACTTCTTTTGAACGAACTCAAAGGCTCTGATTATATACTATTGAATGAAGATAGCGAGTAAGGGAAAAGCTTTTGTATTGAACACAAAAATCGTCAAATATAACCCATTACTATAGGAAAAGCAAGATTTCTATAGCGTTCCGACGCTGCAGACGAAGTCAACTGAGGCAGTCATATTGGAACATTCGACAAAGAATGTTAATTCTGTCTTCAAAAAATAATATTTACAAATTTTGATGATATGTTTAGTGAGTAGCATTATTTTTGGTATAACTGTGCACATTTACATGAAAGCTTTGAAGGGTTGTACTACCCACCTATATAATTTATCTGTTTGTGAAAAGAGTTCAGCTCTGCAGTGTTGTGTTTAATGAAGCGTCCTTTAAATGTTGTATGTTTTTGTGCTAATTATTTTCAAAAATAAAATTAACTAAATAATGAACATCATTTCCGTGCAAAAGCAAACATTTTATTTTATAATCAGCAAACAAATTGATTGAGTTTGGTGTAACTCGAGGGTCTATAAGTGCAATTAGAATACCAAATGAAGTGTTGCTAGTGTTGATGGTATATTTGGAGGCGAGTCAATTGACTTATCACGACATACCCCTCGAGATTACAATTTAATTAATAAATTTGGTTGATTGTAGTTTAAACAAAAAAATGGTCGATTTCTGAATGTTTACATTGAGGGGAAACTGTAAAATTCAAATTTCGATGCAACCCTAATGGATGGATGTCAACTAAAACACTTGTCACGTTTCGCATTACAATTTTAAAATTTTTGGATTTTAAATTATTTCTCGGATTTAATCAAAATTTGGAATTCGAATCGCGTTTTATTATAACTGACGTTTTTTGAGTGTCAAGTATTTTGGGTGCACCTCAATCTTCATTCTTTAGACGTCGCTCCGGCCCCCACATCTTGGAAAGTCAATACCCCTTATCTGGAGCTGAACCCCATTTAAAATTCTTCGCGCGCTATAATTGAATCGAAAAACACATTGAGTGTCTCGGGGTAAAGTGAGGTTTAATCCAATTGTTCGCACTGCCAACACAATTCATTAGTAGCTAATCAAGTTCCACAACATTGCGTTAGCCCTACCATCTGTTATCTGTCTACTGCAATTGTAATTGCAACTGAAATTCGATTTATGTACTCCACTAGTAAAATTTATGTAGCCGGGCCTTTTAACGTTTTAAATTCAGCAGGAAATTCGTTCCCGAAGAAAAACTCACCGAAAGGTAGTAGTTTAAATGATTTAATCTCGTCAACAGTAGCACCTCAATGCTGGTAAGGTGAAACATTCATATATAGATGGTACAATTGCACAATGCATTCTTATATTTATTTATAAATAAGAATACAACCCCCCTGGTAATTGTTAAGCTCCCTAAACATCACATATTAAAAGGCAAACCGCTGAGTCGACTCTTGTTTAAATGAATGGACTTTAGATTGCAAATTATGTGTGAGCATCCAACTTATAAGAGAGAGATATAATTTAGGTTTACGTGGTACATTGATTGTTAAATCTGACAATCTAATTTAACACGATGGTTGTATTGTGTCATCCTTCAGCTTTATATTGGGAGTGTTTTATTTTATTAATTTACTTATTTTGTTTATGCAGCAGTAATTTTTTGTACAGTAGGCATTAAAATTGTTGTGAAATTTAGTGGACTTTTATGTATCTAACAAGTCTTGGCTTTATAGCACAAACACAAAATTATCGACCCCATAAGCATGGACTGTATAAATAAATCAGGATAAGCGCCCGTTTCGTAAACGTATGCATGAGATACCGCGTGTGGGCTCGAGATGTCCGATAATTTTAACTTATGTAAAGCATTATGTTAGCGTAAACTAGAAAATATCGTTGAAACCAGGTAGGTTATGAGTGGGGTCAAAATGTGATAACACAAATTTATCTTTCTATTTTTTGTCGTTACGTTCGAGAAAGGTCAAATGCTCAAATATATTTCAATAAAAAAATGGCTGCTGATGTTGGTATTTTTTGGAATACATTTTTCCAGCATTTTTTTCAGGCATTAAAAGATGCGCAAAGTAATGCAATTTTCAATGATTTTTATTGTCTTCCGAGTGGTAAAAATGTACGTTTAAGTGACATCCGTTTAGAAAGCGAAATTAAACTTGCCCCTTAAAAAGTTATTTGAAAACCTGAGATTTATAAAATAAGCAAAAGTTTGCTTATTTTTAGTCGTCATAAACGCAGCTCCATTTGCGTTGCCGTTTATTTGCAAGCACTTAACTTCAGATAGAATTTAAACTAACATTAAGATATTTTTAACAGCTGTTATAAAGGGGACTTTATAACGATATAAAGTGGGTGCCGTTTGAGATCATTCGGACTTTTAATGTTTATCTAAAATTCTTTAATTGCGGTAATATTTTTCACAAAACTGTAATGAAAGAAACTTTATTTTCATAAGTAAAGTTAGTAATTTGCATTAATTTACACAATTTTATACATTTGCGGATACATACGGTTCACTCAGAATTCGGTTGAATGATTAGAACAGACGCTGCAAGCGATGATATCACCGATCCGATTATGACATTCTGCTATGATCCTTTCTAAGCGGCTCAGCTTTGGTCGTAATATGGACTTCGGCGTCCAGATTTTATCCCTTGGGATGCACTTGCGGGAAAAGCTTATGCCACCGCTCCGTATGCTGTTCTCGCTGGTTTAATTTGTTATATAAGTTAGGATATTGGAATAGTTTGCTTATCTTTTAGCACTGGCTGTTAAATTTTATAGGTACTACGAAGATTCGTTTTACTTTAAAATTAAAACCAACTTCTAATACCTTTTTCTAATAAATGTATTTATCTAGTATATTTTTGGAACATTTCTAATCACTAATTCCGAAAAGGATTTTAATAATCCTTCAGAATATTTCACCTATAGCCTATTGTGAATTTCAAACCATGGATTAAATAGTATCATATTGATATATTATCAACTATCTGTGTAATGAAATAACCTCATCTTTCTCTAAAATATTTTGCATTTTATATATCCAAAAATTGCTTGACTTGTTATGTGAAAGTCTTATGCATGTACAACATCAAACACATCCTGTAGATGTATTATAACCAGCATGATCACAAGTATGTAATATAAAATGAAGAAAAGCATTACAGGACCTTACCGCATCATAATAAAGCTCGATGGTCAAGATGTTGTGGTCGTGGTTCAATTGTGGAATTTGTGCATTTCTTTAATAATTATAACATATGCTTACATATTACTGACTGGGTATATAAACTCAAAAAAAAACTTAACAAAACTAAAGCGTCGTCTATCTACATGACCTTAATTCTTTTTAATCGGTATCGATTAAAACTACAGCCATTTAAATGCATGGTAACAAAAAAAATCTCGATGGATCCGGACAACTTCTACGTTTATTAGAAGCTAATATTATCAATCGGTTGTGTCCGTAATTGCAGAATGATATTCAAAAATGAGGTGAAATTATTAAACTATTATTATTATTCAATATAATAACTGAAAGGGACACATTGACTGATTAAATATTATCTAAAAACAGCAAAAGCGACTAAATTTAAATCAGTGGGTACCATGTAAATTTTTCACAAAATTTGTCAACAGAAAGGATTCAAAATTAACGCTATCTTTCGATAAAAATTCAAATTTGGTGCTTATAAAACAAAACGTATAGGTATCTTACACATTAATAAGTTAAACTACAAACTGATCCATTTAAAAATCTTACTGAGCTATCTCGATTAATGTAACATACAGGGTGTCGCAGAAAAAAAATGAACAGATTTAACCTAATATTTTTTTTGATAAGAAGTCTTTTTTTCAGAAGTTATAGAAACTTGAAGGTCAATTTTTTAATTTTTTTACGATAATTTCTCTAAATGTAAACTATTTTGTTTAAAATTTACTACAAAAGCTTACACTAAAATAAATTTATAGCAATTTGTACTACAATTTTAGCATTACATACTAATATAATTAATAGTTGGCTTATTAAGTGGAGTTTGTAGTGATCCGTAATAAACTTTTTCTAGATAATTTTTATGGTAATAATTACTACAAGCTGCATTTGAAATATTTAATACATATTTACCATTTTTTTTAATCAGAATTTTTAGAAATTTTAGTAATTAGTAGGTATAAACAATAACATTACAAATTACACTGTA
Organism: Rhagonycha fulva; assembly: GCA_905340355.1. NCBI lineage: Eukaryota > Metazoa > Arthropoda > Insecta > Coleoptera > Cantharidae > Rhagonycha > Rhagonycha fulva. The sequence goes on from HG996555.1 coordinate 12,665,215, forward strand.
CTGCAAAATAACAATTTAATTTAATAAATCTTTTTAGTGAATTATGAATTTTTTTTAGAAGGCGTAATTTGTAACACTCTAATATTTATAAAGTTTCATTTCTGAATTGCGTAAAAAATTAATTTTTGTTTTTTTGCAACTTGCCGTAAACCGCATCCTAATGAATTTTCTAAATTAATAATAATGAAATTTTTTTGAAATTACAATGTGTGGCGGAATATTTTAGACTGATTTTAATTTACTTTATTGTGTTTTTGATAAAATATTTAATTGAAAATTCTCAATTGTTGCATTTTCGATAACACAGTTAGGTTAGATATACAATTTTGACACTTACGTTGCTTTTCCCGTTCCAAACTGATTGATTTGGTTTTCTAGATATTACTCTTTTCTGGGAAGATTTGATCTAGGGAGTTGTTTTTTAATGAGCACGATTTAAAATGTATCAAAATAAATTTATTGAGTTTTTTGTTGAGTTTGCGCTTGTCTAGGAATTGTCAACGCGATTCATAATCGGTGGACTTTGGTATCGGTTTTTTGTAATGATTCTTTTAGTTAAATGGTTTCATTTGTAAAGCTTCTTGTCGTGCTTCGGCTATATTTCGCACATAAAGGAAATCTTTTTTTTAAGGTTGATAAGCGTTTTTGTTAAATATATAATAAATTTATCAAAAACACTGAACGAGAGAAAATATCTAGCAAATTAGCATACGAATATTATTCAAGATGGAACTAAACTCTTACATTTATTGAGTTATTACTATTTAATTTTTTTCAACTCTAATAGAATCGAGGTGCTAATACATGAAAACTCAAACCCTACAATTCCATACCTCAAAACCCTTCTCGGTTACAAATATCAGCATAATGTATGATCTGTTATTGATGACACATTTAACGTTATTTAAAATTGTAGCACAAAGTGAAACATATTTAAAATGTAACTTATGTGGTTATGTGTATTAAAACTGGACAGGGAGAGAGGGTCAGGGATCACGCAGTTAAAAGTTATGCAATTTTTAAATACCTACACACAGCAAAATTATATAAATCTGCAATCTCATCATTTATCATTTTATGTCAGGTCAAAGTTGATCTCAGATGTCAAGTTTGGTTGGTAATAAACGAACTAGCCAATCAAAAAACGCGTCTGCAAATGACATAAAGGATGAGATTTCTAGCAGGTTATAACATCGGATAAGAATATTAAAATAATAATAAAAGCTTCTGGGTTTCTTTTTAACTGTATGTTGGTAATATCCACTGCAATAGCTGCTTAGGCATTCTTTTTTCTTTCAATTTAGTCCAAAATAAATACTAAAACATTCAATGGCCTACCAGTCAGAGCAAAGTAGGCGGAGGCCAAGTTGTTGCTGCTGAACATTGCAACTGAGCATTGCAAAATGTGGTGGTTATAAAATTAGCAACAAATTTCATGCTGCTATTTACTGCCCACACTGTTACTTACCGCTGTTACTGTAACTTACTACCCAAATTGTCATTTTTAGTCCAAAATAATAAATAAATAAAAACCCAAAATACAATAAAATAAAATCCAGAACATCAAGAATTAGTTAGATTTCTTTTAGCCAAAAACCACATGTTTTTAACTAAAAACAAATTTCTATTTTACTTTCGAAAAAAAAGTTCTATCTGGATGATGGTCCAAATTTTTACTAATTGCATGATTTGCGTAACAAAGAAGGCATTTTTAGTAAATGTACACTGTGGGCTATAAGTTTGGAATCCAGCAGAACAAAGCTACAAAATAAATAAATTAATCGCTTTTACCGAAGTGATTTAACAGTATGAGAAACAAAATAAATAAAAAACAACTTAAATATACTTAAAAATTATTTAACTTATCATAAAAAACTGTTAAACTTTCTTTTCATCAAAATATCCCCTTTTGGCTTTTATGATCATTTGTACAATTTGCTGCAATCTTTCTCTTAATTTATTAATTGTAGCTTATTCTAACTTGTAACTGTTGCTATAATTGAGTGGCGGACGATGGACAAGTTATGCCGGTGATACACATGCTACTAAGTCGCATGCTCTCATGCTACTGCGCATGCTCTTATGCAATTATTGGTAACTAGATGCAAGAGAGCATGCGCAGTCGTATGAAAGCATGCGACTTAGTAGCATGTGTATCACTAGCTTTATACAAACTTTTCTATCAAGCGCTTCCCACAGAAACTCAATAAGATTCATTTCTGCTGATTGTAGTGCCAGACCATACTCATTACAATGCCATCAGCTTTTGTTTTTTTAGATACCCCCAATAAAGTCGGAAACTATGCTTAGGATCATTATCCTGTTGTAGCACAAAACCACGGCTCATCTGCAACCAGAGGGTAAAGAATAGATGAGCTGATGAGCATCTTTTTTTTTTACAACGGCTCAACTACAAATTTAAAAATGTTGTGAGGGCCGCATGTAAAAAAACTTAAATTATCTCTTTATTAACAAAATAAACCTAAAGATACTGTAGGAATTTTTTTAGATTAAAATGTAAAAATCTTTGAAAAACCGCACGAGAAAGTGGCGGGCCGCAGGTTGCTCATTCTTGGGGTAAAGCTTGTTCTTCCAGCATCTTTTTACAATAGTCTTCTTTCTTCATAATAACGTCGATTTTCATAAGATCTCCGATGTTGTGGCTGCAAGAACAACCCCACATCATAATTGAACCATCTCCAAGTTTGACAATTGACACCACACACTGAGGAATCATCTTTTAAAAGGTATTTCTTCTTACGAAGATGTATCGAAAAGATCCAAATATTTCGAACTTTAATTCATCACTCTAAGTCTATGTAGACTTTTTATATTTTATTATGTAAATATTTACATTAACAATCTTTTCATAATAATTCCTGAAAATTTTTTGTTTTCTATTGAAGTTGCCAGTAAATATTATTATTAATTACATGTTCATTAAGCTGTATAATCAATAGCTTATAAGAAAATGTCTTTTGAAATCCATCATAATGATGATGGTGCATGCATATCTAAACTTTTGGCCTGCAGTGTAAAATGCCGGGCAAAGGTGTCATGATTTGGGGATGCATTTGAATGGTGCAGGAAATGTAATTTTATACTGAAAATAATAGAATAGAAATTCATTGACCTATCAAAAACTTTTTTAAACGAATTTTGTTCATATTGGTTCAGAAATAGCTATAACTACAACTGATTATTTCAACACCATAATGCATTACATTAAAACTTAGGTTTTAACAACAATTAGGTTGTTAAAAACCAAAAATTAAAAAACAAAAATTAGGTTTTGATCGATTCTAAATTTAATTTTCACGCTTTTTGTAATTTTTTTAAAATTTTTAATATTATCAAAAACATCAAACATTTTTGCAAAAAATATCAACCTATAAATCAAAATAATCAGTTTTCTCACTCTTCTGAACAATTTTGATTCAGTCTCATACGTGGTATTTGAATGAGGGTATCGATATTGTTACTTTTTAAACCCGAAAGTAAATACTAATACAAATTTTAATAATTTTCAATTTCAAATTTATAATGCAAGTGGAAACAGTTATGTAAGCATTTTCTAATCCTCTGCCATGGCCATGGTAGTGATGGCTAGCAAGGGTGGTAATTTTCCGGAAAAACGATTTTAGGTTTACTGAAATTTTTTTATTTATTCTTTTCTCAACAGATTTTCACTAAACCAACATAACTGGTGAAATCATAACCAAAAATAAGTCAAAGTCACAGAGCTTATTAGTTTTCAGCATGAAAGTTATGCTACGTTTACAAAAACGCAAATATTTAAAAAAAAAAATTTTTCTGTGTAAGAATTTTGTTTTGATGATAAATTAATAGTGTTCAATGTTGCTTGACACTTTAGCTAAAAATAAAATGCATGATATAGTCTTATCATGTTCTATAAAAACAATTTAAATAAATCCAAGTGAAAAACAAATACAAAGAAATTAAAAAACAATTTAAATAATTGAAAATGAACTGCAAAATAAATAACTTGAAAACCAAAAAACCAAAATTATACTCAGATTTACGTAAAAACTTTAAAGGTGAATTGCCAAAGGGAAACTTATTAATATGAATGATGTTTCAAAATTAGCTGCCGTTTGTAGTCATTGTTCAACGTTAGTATTTCATTTTTCAAGAGTAAACTTTATTAATAACCCAGTGTTGTTCTACATTTGACGGTATATTTTGTAACTGTGTTGTTACACTTTTTTCGGAAAATTGAATCACAGGGAGCGTTTGTTGTAAAACACTGACCGCAGGCTCCCTCGACCTCCAGTGTTATAAATTTATCATACATTTCATTCCACTACATGAAACAGCTACACACCCTCATCAAATGTTGGCGGCACGTGTACATTTACTATAAACTTCGAAATGATTGATTTTAGAAATTGGTTTGCTCGATGTATGTATTTATACAATTTTGTACGAAATATTTGAATATTTCATTTTTGTGAAATTGCAATTCATTAATTTGAGTTGTCATGTGATTTTAGCGACATCAAATTTCACCATTTCTAAAAAGTCCGTAGACTTTGCATTAGGTATGTATGAAGAGAGGCAATGCAATATCCTGAAGCTTCTGATAGGTTCCGGGATTCACTTCGTGTCCATGTATTATTCAACCCCCGTTAACCATACACTACTTTGTAGATGACCTATCTCTTCCAGAAGGAATAATTTCCGATCATATATGGACTTTCCCATTCTGTCAACTCACTTTTTTGTGCTTCTCCGTTTTCAATTTCACATGTAGTGAAAGTGAGATTTAAAATATTACAGTAGGTAATATAACCAATAATAAATAAGTTAAAATAATAGAATTTTAAATTTTTTATGCTGTTAGTGTAGTATTTTGGTATAGAGAAAATGGTAAATAAGTAAAGCAAACCAAGTACAGTAATTTAACAGGACTGTTCTAAAATCCTACTTTAATAGCTATAATCGTGCGTTAGTGCCCTCGCGGTCGCACGTAGTTACCAGGGTGATCACCCCGCACAGCCCCGATCTGTATTTGCCAACACGAAGTCTGTCACCCCAACCCCCAAAACCCCATCATCGTTCAGATTCAATCTCGAGGGAGAGCTGCACGGGACTGGAAATTGATGTTTGATATTTCATCGTGAATATTTTTTGTTTAAAAATGTTTTCATGCCGAATATTGCGTATTATTAGCATTTCCCTAAAAGCTAATTTTGTGATGATCGATTTCTGGTTATTTTACTTACTAAATTTTGAAAAAAGTATTAGCAATTCCCATTCAATTTTCTAACCGAATTGTAAATACAGAATTCATATACGAACTGGTTTTATTCTGTTTTTATAACGGCTTATATCATCCATCAATTTCATTTTGATCTTAGCTTTTTACTTCTTGCACTACTGGAAATTAACTTAAAAGCGTCTTTTTACACACAATAAATTAATTGCGTTTAATATTTCCCCCCTTATTTTCCCAATCCTTTCTGTGTCAACACATAAATGGATTTTCACTTATCTAGCGTTATCGTAATCAATGTAACGATATGTCAGTGTTTTGACAGATGATAAGGAAACATGGACTAACGAAGCATTGAACAGTTGTCGATATCCACAATTAACGATAATCTTAGAGAATCCCTAACGGAAACGCTAATACGTAATGACGCGTAGAGCGTTGATCGGTAATATAAGCTCCCGTAATCCTTGAAAAGGGGCCTAAGCATCGGCACCGCATATCGTGTTAGTGCGATTATCACGCGTGGTTCTCTTCGTTACGTGCGTCGAGACGTCGCGTGTCGAGTGACGCCCTATCCATAAACTATGTTGGACCAACATCAACCAATATTCTATTAACAGCATCCATAAGGTTTTTAAGTATCATTTTGCTGTATCACATTGATTTAAACCCTACTATTGCACTCTTCGTTCCATGAATATTTTGATATTGGAATCACGAACTTAAAGGTGAACGCTGATTTTATGCGGCTCTAAGTTTCAAAATCGAATTTTGTTTCTTGTTACTGATCGATTGTTATATTTCGACAAACTCTCCAACCTTTTCAGGCAAAAGTGATCCTTATTATTTAAAACTGCAACAGCAGTATCTGAACACCCTTTAAAAAATTTTGCTTCACTTGCAGTAGGGTTAGTTTAATAAGGGAAAGATTTTTGATGAATGTCACGTGGCTTACACGTGAACACTCTAGGTGCGTACAACCACTTGGCAATTTTTATCCATATTATTTTGCTTTCTCACATTTGAAATATTATGTGCCATAACAATCAGCCTCATATGGATACGGTACACTTGAAATTTGTTTCGATGGCGTAATGAATAAGTAAAATTTACTTTGTTACCAATAAATGTACCGTGGTCATGTTAATTGTTCAACCCTATAATGTGGGAAAAAACAAATATTGATTTTGTATCGCGCCGTCTTTTTGTTAGTTTATTATAACAAAAATCTATTAATTTTTAATTAATCGTGAAATTATTGTTTAACTTGTGTACAGCAAATTGCATTATTGTAATTGACAGGTATTGGAAAACACGCGTAAACTTATTTTTAGAAACTGAATGCAGTAGCCTGTAAAAATAATCTATTTTGTAAAATTTATTGAAGTGCACTTAATAGAAATATTCTCAAAAGTTTATTTAAAATCAATATTTGTATAGGTTGTTGAAATTCTTTCCTAACATTTTCTGAATTCTTAAAAACAAAAATTAAAAAGAGATTTGTGCTCCATTGCTTTTCTCTTCAATCTTCAATATTGTTCTAATACTTCTAATGCACTTTTCTTTTGCCACTTAGTATTGTAGGGTTCATGAAACCCTTAAAGAAAATTAACGATTACAATTAATCTTAATTTCAACCTATGGATGTTCAATCTGAATTGTCTAGACCAAAATTACTTTATGAATAAAATTTTGGAATTTTTTTTACATATTTAGAACGGGACTTCTACAGTAATTTTAAAATACATTAAATATTTTGGTAGGTTCCAGACGGTAGAATAAGCTACAGAAAATTGACTTTTGTATTTGAGAAATACAAAAGTTTTCTAGGTTTTATTTTTTCAGTGCCACACACTATGCAATGGGACGGTGGGTGACCTGTACGTTATAAGTAGAGCCCGGATTCTAAGCTTTTTGCTTATTGCTCTAAATTATAAGCAGAAGATATTCCATTTGAATCTTGACGATTCTTAAAAATTGCAGTGATTTGAGCTAATGTTGATAGTGCTTTTTTTGCTGTTTTTCCCAAGATTTTGCTTAAAACGCATGTTAGTGCTTATAAGAGCTTTTTTTTAATGTTTTTTTGGAGATTTAGAATAATAATTCCAAAAATAATAATTTATTTTCGAATGGAAAAAGAATTATTGTCAAGGCGCCTTTGAGAGTGCAAGTTTTTAAAGGTAATTTTTCTGATGCACTTCTTCCTCCCGAAGCAGTGCTTACAGGTGGAGAAAGTGGTTCAATTCTGCCCCATATTATGCGAAAAATTTTAAGAATTTTCAAAAATTTGTTTCTGAATTGTCAAAATCGTCGTCGGCAGCTATAAAATAATATCAAGAAATTTTTAAGAATACATTAATTTGACAACAATTAAGTTATATCAAAGCTAACTATATTCATACGTTCCATCGTCCATCGAAAAAAAGATATTTGACTTTAGTGTGGAATTAGTAAAAATTATAAATAATTTTAAAAGAGCACTTTGGATGAAAGATTTTTGATTTATAAACATGTGATAATGACAAACAACAATCTTTCAAAATGGAAAATTTAGAAAAATATTATGATAATTAATTTTTTTTATAATTATAAATCGAATGTCTAATTATTATTTATTAAAATTATATTTTGATGTTTGATTTTTAGTGCTTTTGTGGCAGCATCGTTCATTTTTGAATTAATAATTTTTGATCAAGTAATTAAAAATATAAAAAAAGATTTTTGTTTTTGGTAACTAAGATAAAAAATAAATTAATTATAATCATTATGTTTTTGATAGACACATATTTTAGAAAAGCTTGTAATTAATATATTTAAATTATTTCATTAATAAATAACAACTAACAAAATATGTTGATAAATATTTTATGTGGTGATAAACTCCACAACTGGTGACCCCGACGTGATTCGTCTTTTTACCGACGTGATCCGACGTGATGTGATGTTAGAAATTAATAAATTTTCGATTTGGAATTTGGAAACACTTGACTATTTATATTTTGGATTGAAAAATATCAATTTTGGACTTTTGGATTTATTTAATTTAATATTTGATTTGGAAGCATCAAGCATAAGAAAATAAAAACTATTTTAAAACTGGCGGATTTCATTTGGTGCATTTTTAAGTTAAGTTTAATTTTTGTCAATATTTTTAATTACTTTTTGGTATTTTAATATGAATCACAAAGATGATTTGCCCGCTGCTTCTCTCGTCGCACCTATTAACATAAAAGTTCCTCCTTTTTGGTTCGCTAGTTGCATAATTGTGATAATGCGTGAAATGCCAGGTGAAAATTTTACATATTCAGCATTAAAATTTTTATTTTTACAACGGCTACCACAACAATCACAAGCTATATTTTCAATAAGTGATTAACTTTTAGATAAACTTGCCCGTTTAGCAGATCAATTTTTAGAAGCAAACACGTGTAATTTTGCCACTGTAGAAAAATTAGATGATGTTTCTAATTACAAATTTGACAAATTAACAAAAAAAATTGAAAAACTTAGTTTAGAAATACCTTCAATAAAAAAATAGCGCTAATCAAACTTACGAACGCTTTCGCTCTCCCTTTTCTTCGTACTTTAATTTTACTCCTCAACATTTTTTTTTACCAACACGCTTACTCAACCACCTTGTAATTAATTTTTTTTTTCAGAAAACAGTCACAAAATTGCATCGATCAATATTGTTGACTCGTTTTTCAACAAACAAACAAACAAACAATTATAAACAATTTTTTCTTATAAACACAGGAGCAGAGGTTTCAGTGATACCTGTTAAATTTGGATCACCTAAACCAGTTCCTTCATTTTTATCTTTAACAACAATTTCAACCGATCATTTTAACAAATCAATTCTTAATTTGTTAAAAGATTTTTCCGCTTTCTTGTCTTTCTCTTTACCTTTACTTAGGAGGGGAGTAGTGTGGCAGCATCGTTCATTTTTGAATTAATAATTTTTGATCAAGTAATTAAAAATATAAAAAAAGATTTTTGTTTTTGGTAACTAAGATAAAAAATAAATTAATTATAATCATTATGTTTTTGATAGACACATATTTTAGAAAAGCTTGTAATTAATATATTTAAATTATTTCATTAATAAATAACAACTAACAAAATATGTTGATAAATATTTTATGTGGTGATAAACGCCACACTTTTTTTCAATTTTATTTGACTTTTTTTTCTATTTTTTAAAACTTTTTAAAGCGCTTATTTTGAAATTATAAGTGCTTATAAATCCGGGCTCTAGTTATAAGTTTTATCACACACGTAAGAGAACCTACTGTTAACGTAAGCTCAGGCGCAGATCCATGGCATGTGTAGGTACTAAACTTCATTTTGAGAAGATTTTATTAATCACTTTTGTGCAGCATTTGTATAAAATATTTTACTCAAAACCATTTACATTTTTAATTTGTCTATTGTACCCTTATTTTCTTTCTTAAAAACCAAACTTAATAAATATATTACAGAACTACATGAAATATTAATGAATGCCAATCATGATTAATAATGAAGACCAATCAAAGAGTTCAAAAATATTTGGAAAACCTAAGTGCATCAGAAGCTACTAATTATTCATTATGGAAGGCAACAAAAAAATTAAGTAGACCACAACAATCAATTCCAGATAAAGAAAAAGCTAATGCATTTGGAACAATATCTGGCGAACATTTTTTAACCGTTTCTATTTATGTTAACAGAAGATAAAAACGGTGAAGTGCAAGAATATCTTACATACCGATTTTAAATGGATCTTCCTATAGTACAAAAGGAATAAAAAGAATAATCCTAAAATCTATAAATCCTATTTTTTAACATTTCTTAGTCAAACATCAAAATAAATACACCCACCTTTACTTTATTAACTCTGGAGTGCAGGGACGTGCCCAACCAACTTTTTTAAGGGGGGAGGAAATTTAAAATTTGACAACTGAATTAATTTAAAATTGCCAACTTTTTGAAAGTTTTGCAACTATTTGTAAATTTAAACATAAAAAATGCCAAATTGACCAACTTTTGGGTGTTTTTTGTCAACTTTTTGCCAACTTTCTACAACATTGGGGGGAGGGGAGAAGCTCCTTCCCCATCCTCCCATGGGCACGTCCCTACTGGAGTGTGTGACGAAAAGTTATAACATTTTCCCAGAGTCGTTTCTAGCCAACTGAGCCAACTACCTTAGGGGGGGTAATTTACCTATATCAATGTAAATTTCAACATAGATTGATCTTCATTTGTTGAAAAATGGAAAGCAAATGGTTAAATAATAATTCTTAGGGGGGTAATTACCCAATTACTCCCCCCTGAATACGCCAGTGCATTTTCATTTACGATTACAAACGGAAATGTGAGATTTTGACAGACATGATTAGATTTGAGCTGTTAATGGAAATTGAAATTGATAACATCAGATTTTACTCTGCGTCATTTTGGCAATTTTGGGTTGCATTTTTGGATGCAGCAATATTTTCTTAAGACGATATCTCGTTTTTATGAGTGCTCATAATTATTTTAAATCGCTTTTGGCGGATTGTTATATTTCATGTAAGTTACCACCTGTTTGAATACTTTTTTCTGATTTTCATTTGGACCTTTTAGAATTCGAGCACTTTGTTACGATTTATACTTGCGCCGGCTTTTTACTTTTATCTTGCGATTAATATTGATGGTTTCCTTCCTTCAACAAAAAATTCATTTGGCTGCAACCTTGAGTTTTTTGAAGATAGTATCAGGACGGCCATTTTATGTTCACCTGTGTAACACTTGTCCTGTGATAACAACCACGATATCAGTAGACAAGATTTTGCGGAGTTCCTGTTCTGTCTTAGAGTCAACGCCTGTTTCTGGAACTTTGTTATCAACGACTTGAAGTAAGAAAAGATAGCGGCTATAATAAGTATCTTTGTACAAATAAATTTATAAGCACTTTAAGATTTTTAGGTGAGTTACATTTAACTTGTTGTAGTTGTTTTGACATCAAATTATGTCGAAATCTTACATTACCGTCGCGCATGGGACTGAAAAAGAGTACCCAGCGGCGTACGAAATTGTAAACGGAAATGTTATAACTTTTCGTTACATATAAGGATGCTCCAATGAAGTGTATTGAGTCCCGTTCTGTTTTTTCGGTTTACGTCAGATCTTCCTCAAGCTAGATCTACTACCATTGTAACCTTCGCCGATGACACTGCTATACTCGCGTCGCATATTAATCCAACAACGGCATCAGAAAATCTCCAAGTAGGTCTGAATGCCTTACAAAAATGGCGAATTAAAGTCGACGGCTCAAAATCAGCCCATATAACATTCTCAAAAAGACAAAATACTTCTCTAGGGGTTCAACTTAACAACTGTCAGTTACCACAACAGAGGACCCCAGTACCTCGATGCATCTCGATAGAAGACTGTCTTTCTGTCTGTTGTTAAAAGTTTTATGAAACCGGACATAAAAGTTTGATTGTGCTCTTGGTTTTCAACTTCTAACCCCAAAAAGAGAAGCTTAAAAGCAGTTCGGAAAAAATATGCTTTTGGAAAAGGATTCGACATTATTTCCAATATGTTTTTAATTTTACGTTTTAATATAAAAACATTAGATCATTTAATATTTTTGTTTTGATTCCGATTTCTAATAATTTGCACTGTAAAAAAGCACAAATGTAATCACTAATCAATAATAATTGTAATCTGTTAGTCAAATTTTTTCAATTATTCACTTCAAATAGCTACACCGTCGGGAAATTAAACCCACATAATAATATTCTGTAATTACGAGAAAAAGAAAAAATTTATACTTATTAAGTGTTTTAAATTCCTAACGTATTTTGGTTTTAACGTGAAGGCAAAACTACATATTGCATTTGGAATGACTCGCAGAGTGCAGTAAAAAGTATAAAACAAACTAGAAACTGCATTTGATCAAAGGCAAACTTTGGGAACATAGAAACTTGTACAGGTATTGAGGTGTGTACATCGGCCGAATGCACTCACGAGAGCTTTTATCAAATATCAAAAACCTACTCTTGACTACCTTAAAATTTAGGCGTTGTTGCTTGAATATACAAACGATAACTTTTTGCTAATTTTACGAATGCTTGAACTAAATCAACATACTTTTCAAAACGAGCTGTAGCTTTAAGTTGAACTTTTGAATCCAAATTAATTTTAAATTTTAATGCAGCTCTAGATTTGCTTCGATGGATTTGATGAAATCGTAATTTTTTATTTTTATTTTGTTAATACTACCGATATTATTATCAAAAATTAACAAAAGCAATGAGTCACAGAAAAAAAATTACAAAAATTTCAAGAGTCTTCAGAGGCTGCTGCCGTCATTAGCACGCACGCTCTGTCTTCCGGTTCCGGTTCCGTTCAGTTGTCGCTCCCTTGCTGCCATCTTAACTTAACCCTGCTTTTGCCTAATGCAGTTTGAATTTTTAACTTGATTTATATTCGCCCTTTACCTTCTAATTGAGTATTCTTGTTCCTTATATCCATTTTGTTTTAACGAAACAATAAAATCTTATTTTTTCTACGTTAATTAGTACCTCACTTTAAATAGTGGAAACCCTTTTTACCACGGAAAACTACTTTAAAATACAATTTCAATAGAAATGGTTAGTTCTTGTCTTGGTTGGGAAACAAAAAGGTATAATCAGATTCTCTCACATTCTTGACACATCCTGATGAAACGTGCCTACTAGCACTAACTCTCTTAATTACCAACGCTGAAAGCGACTCCGAGAAAAGTTCTACTGACGTAATTACCCGGAATAATTGCCTGACTTTGTTAGTTCTATGTGATGCTTTCGTTAAAACAACTAAGAAAGAATGGTAAAGTGCTGATGATTTTCTAAGATTTTATAGACTATTCAACTAAAGTATACTTAGTATTTCAATGAAAACAAAATATTCTTCAATTACTATAAATTACTTTAATCTTTTTAACTAACCTTTTACATCTATAAAGTTACCCAACCTTATAATTTCATTTCGCTTCTTAAAAGCAACTGATGCTAAAGCATAGTTTAAGTTGTCCTCTTGAGATGTTTCCCGAGGTGCCGAGGAAAATTTTCCAAAAAGAAGTTTAAGTTTTAGCTTAGTACAAATTATTATTATTTGAAATGAAAATTAACATTTAACCCGTTCAGATAGTCGGCCCAAAAAAGCCTCTCCATCGATCTGAACGTTTGCAGGTATTGTTTCATAATAGTGACCCGTCTGACATCTAAACTAAGTGCACGTTGTCAGAAGCAGGTTCGGGTTCAGCAGTTATCATCAAGGTTCCAGGCCATTACACCCACACCATTGTCTTTTCTGATGGACAGGCGAACCTCGAGACGACTTTCATAATAAATAAATGTCAAGTTGTGATTTGTAAAAATTGAATTTGTATGAGGATGATTAAAGTAGTCAGTTGATTACAGATTATCAACACACGAAAGCACATTAAATTACCTATAGGTACTACGAAATGTAACATTCTAATTTGCACGCATTCTTCTAATAATTTTGTTTAAATTTGTCACAGTATTTTCGGGCATCTGGTCTTGAAATACTGGATTACACAACTTTCGAGATGACGGGCAGTAGTCCAAGTTATACTATATCAAAGGCCCCCTGGGATTTTAGTCGTACCCCACCCCCTTCCAGCACACCTGGGGTTGAATTTGCATTACAATTGTACCGAGCCACCTGGACCTTTCCCGATTGTGAGATACTCTGCGTAGGTAAAGCAGTGCTACCAAAACGTTTACGATTTTAGGCTTCCAAAATAAAACTTTGTTTCAAAAATTTAAAAACCGTGTCAAGTAATTTACATACTTATCGAATTGTATACCATTAAAGTTTTTTTTTTTAGTACGAAAAGATGAAAAAGTTTGATGGGCTCTGTTTTATTAATATACGAGAACACACACGCGTACCTATACAGTCGAATCCCATGATGTCACCCCATGATTACATGTGGTTTCTGACGAGACTGGGGTTTAAATCACATACGAGGTTGTGATTATCGTCTTCTTTATCGGGGTTGGCCTGATATTCAATATTGCCGCTTTTTGAATAAAGCAGATTAAAAACAGATAGAGGAATACAATTATCAGTCTAATTTTAAATAAATTTGATAGCATCCCACATCCTATTGAGTGAAAAAAAGAAACCGGTTTAATTAGATTAGAGCTAATGGCTTATTTTCCAGAACTGGAAAATTTTATGATTTCTCTTGAAATATGTAATAATATAATAAATTATGTATGGGTTCTTGATATCTGTATTACCTACGTTTATTACACGTTGGTTAAGTAATAAAATATTTATAGATATGGTTTTTATATTTTGGCATTTCCTTTTGTCACAAATAATGTGGAGTGAATTATAGGAAAATTATGAAAGGGTAGATCAAATAATGGTGAACTATAAAGTTAAATTCATTGAAGAAAGATTTACCCAGTACAATGGCAGCATCTAAATCAAACAAACTATCAACAGACATGTTTATTAATATTTAAGCAGACGTTAATCCGTGTATAAGAATGCAGACAAACATATGTCGAAGCTCATGGGTGGTTAGCGGGAGTCTGGTGGAAGGATGAATGGGCTAATGCGGCAAAATTGTGAGACGGCACGAATCTTCCGCGAAGACCAAGTTAACCCGCGTCTTAAGTGTTTTGACATGCACACCTAGGACATCAGTTTCGTCTCACCTTGGATCATTAAATTTACAACGTTTTAGGTATTAACAAGCACAATATCGTTACGCAACACCGCATTTAATTTTGATAACATCAAACTAGATGAAGCCATTCTAATTATTTAATGTGATTTACGATTACGTATAACAAGCCATCATCAATTTTCAAACACTTCCTTCGCCCAACTTTGTTTCAGCGTGAGCTTTTCAGTATTTGGATAAAATTTCGGTAAGTTATTACCAGTTTTATTATTCTCAAACCCTTCCAGCCACACTCTGTTACGTTTAACGTGAAATTACTTTCAGGAAAAGATTTTTATTTGCTCCGCTTCATAAGCAAGTGGTTTACCTGCATTTGTATTCGAGTCCCATCACATCAAACTTTTAAGACTTTTCCCAACTTTACCAAATTGAATTTTTTTATTTGCTTCACGTCGTCGTGACGTGAAACAATTGAATTTAAATTGCTCACTAATTAAGAGCAATTAGTTTGATTACGCAATCAAAAGAAATCATCACAATTTTCTAATTATTACTATAAAGAGAAATCGTTTATCGATTTTTGGCTTTCATTCCATTAACCCATTTAGAAAAAAAAAATTTTGAAACCGTTCTTACGGCGTTTGTCGTGTAATTATTTTCTCAACGAGATTCGGTTGCATGATGTGAATTATGCGTTGGTAAAACTTAGATAAAGATCTGAGATGTGAGATGTATGTGCTCGTTCACTTTGATTCTTTTGTGCGTAGGTAGAAAATACCTGAAACTTAATCCGAAATTTTGCACCAAAAGTATTTCTCAAATCGCCAGCTCGTAAGACTTGGACGCGGGCAAATCTTAAGATTAAAACACAGGCCCGAATGGATCTGAATGAGGACCCCTGCTGTTTCAACATAGATGCTCAGATAAATGGTATCTTTTACTTTGTTTGATGTGCCGACGATGTACGATGTTACGTAAAAGTATGTCCTTATTTGTTTGTTCCTGAAATACAAACTGGACCAGTGGGCTAAATGATCGGTTTAATGAATGAATCAAATTATGATTTATTTGTTATTTAGACTTTACTATAAACAGGCATAAAGGGTGTTCTGCTTGAAGTTGGTATTGGTAATCGATGGAAGCAGTGAGTGCGGCCTATTGTTGTCAGCGGCCATTGTTAAAGCTCTAGCCGAGCCGGAAGTTGCTTGGGCCATACGGACGAAGCACCGTGCCACTTTGTACGTGCGTCTTATCGCGAGAGGCCATGTGAAATATGTCACATATAAAAGGTGAAAACTGTCGACTACAGTTTTATGTTAAAACTCAATTTTCACACTACACATTTTATAAAAATTTGCTTCTGACACCAATATCTTATTTATCAAAAGTGATAAAATGGAAATCTAATTTTTTAAAAGTTTTTTCACAAGACTAAATCGACGAGGTAAAACCAAAAACGGTTTAATGTTCAGTACTGTACCCTTCATGTTACGTACTAGAACCACTTTCTAAATCTCAACCCCGTCTCGGTTTATAAACCCAGGTGTGCAAAATTCTGTTTCTTTAAGTCCATTGGAGGTTTGAACAATTTTAAACTTTTTTGTGGTTGAAATTATGATTGCAAACGCGAAGGGTTGCTGTAATGGGAAATTCATTGTTCATGTAGGGAACCCTACATTGGCTCACGTGCGTTTTCAAGGGTGAATTTTGTTTTTAAGTACCCTACTTTAGAGGAATTTGATTTTTAAATTTATCTTTTACTTGTGCTAATTTGCAGGACCTAAATATTCAAAAAAGTTTATTTTGCCGAAAATAAAATTTTTCTTTTAGATGGCGTGAAAAATTATAAATTGACTTTGTGTTTGAAATCAAATGAAATACGTTTAATTGTATTTTGATCGATGCTTAGCAGCAAATATAACTCATCATGAAATAGAAGTGCTATAGTAGAAACTGAAAATCTGAAAACTGGTTAGAGGGTAGTTGGTAGGGTAAAAGCCACTCCTAGCTCAAAGGGCGGTCTAAGGACCGAAACGCCTCGCAACAGTAGCGCATCGACGGTCACTCTTACAACTAAAATGGCTTCAATAAGGATAACTGTTGCAGAGCAAGTCAAAACAACTTTCAAAGATTACAACTTCATCAATGTTTTTTCCTTAGTCTTGCATAATTGTTGCACAAAAAATTTGATCCCGGTTCTAACCTGTAATTGCTTTCAGTTAACGCAGTCAAATTAAGCCAAATTGGATTAGTAATTTTAATTAGGCAAAATTATATGTTGAAGTAATTAACTTGACAATGATTTTGAAGCGTGAGGGTTTTAATTGTAGATTACTTTTGTGGAATTCAAAGGTATGACGTTAATAATTTTCCGATACTTAATTATAGAATTGATTGGCAATAATTTCAATGCTTGCATTATGCAATCGTGACTTAGCAATTAAGCCAAATTAAGAAGCTGTCAGTCCAATTTAAAAAAATGATTTTGTACGTATTCGATTAAATCAACTGTAAATTTAAAAATGTCAATTGTAGGTGGCAGAATATGGAATTTCCTATACACCAACGAAATGCTTTTCGAAATAATAATTACGCTGGGTTGTTCTATATTAAGTTCCGCACGGTAATTAGAATTGCTGCTATGTCACGAGCAAACTTTATAATTATACAGTTAATATTGCATCTAAATGTGGAGACTGTCGAATAATTTACTTTTTAATTGATCCTGTTTTTCGATTCCAAAATGTATTTACCGCCGTGCTAGTCACCCGGGCTAAACACTCGGAGATCAATTTAGTTTATCGAAGTATTATTATTAAAAATTAGCACGTGCGTAAAATCGACAATAATTGTAAATAAAAAATTGTAAAGAATAATTTTTGTAAGTATGTATAATGAAAGTTAATTGAGTGTTATTAAATAAGTGGGGTGAATTTGCTTTAAATAGATACACAATTAACTCGTCGTTTTGAATGCCAAAAGCAATGAAAAGAAGTTCATTCACAAATTTGCCACATTAAAAATACATTGGCACAATGAGAAAGCACATAAACAATGCTAAAACCGCAGGTCTCTGAAAACAAAAAGCTGCATCCGACACATTTGCCGGCATCTTTTGTTGCCGTGTCGACATTTGTTATCAAATAATTTTGTTGTCCGTGAAATGTTCTCAATTCGAGCCAACAGGTTGTACTATTGTTGACAATCCTTAATAGAATTACCATAATAATATTGTCATTCTTGAATTTACCATAACAGAAAAAGTCAGGGTTGTACTGTAAAACGCCAACCGTAAGGGTTATTTTGGTGACGTATTGAGCTTAACAATGCAATTCATGTCAATTCAATTGCACAAAGAAGTATTCTATTTTGGGAAATGGGGTTCGACTTATTCTTTTCCTTTACACGTGCCAAATATGCACAAGTTTCTCTGCACTTTCTTCTAATTCTTATAGTGTAGTAAATCACCCCGGCACATCATTCCATCCCGATCAAAGTTCCAATGCTGTCGTCCCGTAAACTTGTTAAGCGAGTTTTAAGAAAATGGACAAAATTAATGATGCCAATAAAATAAATGACAAATTCCAAATTATCAAATAATAAAAATACTATAAAAATCCAATTGTAGCACAAGAATTTATTTTGGTTGAACAATCTGTCACAGCGAAACATTTATATTGCCTCAATATATCTCCTGATTTCTATATTATGGATCTGAAAAAAGGATAAGTCCAAACTATTCGATATAATAAATCTTCCTAAATACTCATATTAATAAAACACGTGGCTTCCGGTAATCCGGTTCAGTTCCGGCGAGACTGGGAGTTATGCGGCTCCGAGTCTAGAGGAGACTCCGGGTGATACATGCCCGGAAACGATTAGCCGGAATGGCATCGTACTGACCCATCGGTATCTCCGATCACCCATAAAAATATTAGCGGTCGAGATTCCGGCTGTTTATAGCTGTTGTTACTAGTTGGGGTCATTTTGATAGCAATCGAGGAAAATAAATGTAACTTTAAGATATTTTTTACCATTAAAAAAAACTTAAATTACAAAAATGTTTTTAAGGAATATTTTTTAAGAATACAAAAAAATGAAAGACATAATTCATTTAGTTGATCTCTTCTCGCGTTTATGACATTGAATCATTGGATGGAGGAGTTTTTGTAGTTGTTGAAGCTTTCGTAAGCAGTGATGATTGATCCTGTCCAGGCACGATCTCGACTCCGGGTTGCATAATTTATTAGCTCTGTATTGATGTCAACCCGTAATGGATGTGGAAATTAATTTCGGTAGTTGTAAAAGATAAATTAGTATTTTCTAAATAGCACCACGGATAGGATATGAAGAAATGAACTGGAAATACTTGGAAATTACGATGGCATTTTAATGGTAACTTTTATTCGGTTTAAAGAAACGTCATTAGCGTTTCAGATAGGTGAGTGTTTTCGGTAACGAACATTTATTCTTTAATATTTTGATAAATTGACAAGGTGAAAAAACTAATACCTGTACAATCTGTTTTCCTTAATTAATTTTTTATTAATAAACTCGCACTTTCTAAAAATGTTCTTCAAAGTTCCAAAGTTAAGTATACCGAAAGTAAAACTCGAAAAATCTCCGAGAATTTCTCTTATTGCTATATTTCAATAGTTGCAAGTCACCAAATGATCATCACGATCATTATAGCGGTTGGACTTAAACCTCAGTCATGCAATTATATCTGCATTCGACCAATCAAATATGGCTATATGACATGAGGTAGATGAAATACCAAAACGTTTCTGACCGTTTCATATTGTAGAAAAATAAAACTTCACACTTAAAAATTAAATGTTGATTGCTTAATAATGATTGATCGTTATTACTAGCAACTAAATTTCCGACTTGCTGAGATAATAATATGGTTTGTGACTGGTGTAGTGTCATCCCTTTTATTAAGGTATTAAAAGTGTCTGCTTATGTCTACCTATTTATTTTATACTTGATAATTATTTTTAAGTTTTGATAAAAAGTTAAACTTGATATGTATTTATAGCAGCTTCAACATTTTGGGTTGAGTATTAGGTACATATCTCAGCATTCGATACATATACGACTTCTTTGTCTTCCTCGTATATTAAATCAACACAAATTAATTAGGGTCAATGCACCAACGAACATACAAATCTAAAGGTTTTTAGTAGTAGTACTTTGTATTCCTATAATAGAAGAACGTACTAGATTTAAATTAGGTACCTACATATTAATCACTGCAGAATTGCATATTCACTTACATTTATTTGTTGATGAGCTTCTGTTAGAAAAACAAAAATATTTTTTACAGTGTGGTATAAAGGCAATTTTTAATTTTCTTCAGATTTTCTTTTCAAAAGTTGAATTGGTTTCATTAATAATTAAACGATGGTTCCTAACAATCCTGGAGTAACAAGATTATATGGAATTTATTTCAGTAATGTAAAGAAGAAAATTCTTCGTTATAATAGTTAATTAAATTGTATAATTACTTATTATAACTACTATTCTTATCCATAGTTAATAGCACAACCCTATAACCAAAACGAAAAGTTTATAATTTATACAAATTACAAATGATTTATACTTAGTAGGTACCATATGATTAAAATTTTGTATCTCAATAATTTTAGAATTGTATTTAGCGAGGTTTGATTTGACAATCTTAAGAAAAATTGCAGTGCAGATAAAGAAAAGTGCCAGATTGTGCAGCTTTTAAATGTGATTTTAGAACAAAAAGTTGTGGAATTTTTATTCAATCAAAAAGAAAAGAAGTGAATTTGTTTAGAATTTCAAATCGAAGAAAACAGAAATTAATATCAAGGGTGTCGATATAATATGTACAGCGGGCTACCCTATACTTCGGGAACAATAAAAAACGACTGTATCAAATTTACTCCTACTAAAAGATGCTTATTTTTTTATGTTAAAAGCTTAAATTTTATTTTCTAAATTCTAAACCAAAATAATTTTTGTACACTCAAAATACCATTATGAAAGTTGCACAATTTATTGGGTCAAGATTGTCAACAAATCTAAATTGTGTTAAAATTACTTACACTTAATTGTACTTTTTTCCAGTACAATTGAATTAGTCAAAGCAGAAAGTGAATATGTCCAATTGCAGTAGTGTCGAGGAAAAGCGTTTGCAGATTTTAATATACTAACAATTTTCTTTTTCAAATAATGCTTCCGTCACGACGTCCTGATTGACACCGTAAACCAAAAGCTAATATTATAGTGGATAACTGAAAATGTTGTTATACGTTGGAAAATAAAATACTACTACATACCTACATTATAAAATCGTGGACATATTTAGTTTCGGTATTGAGCATAGTCGGTACAAACAAAAGCAAAAATGTAGCAAATAGAACCTATAAGTAAAACAGTTTTGGGAATAACTATAAATTCCAAATGTTGTTATTTTTTTTATTTATTTTGGGACATCATTTGTAAATAGCAAGCAAAAGTTATACTATAGCATTACGAAAGAAGAGTTAAAAAATTGTCGAAATTTGAAGTTCAGAATTTTACACCTAGTTTCTTTGGTCAGTCTTAGTATTAGAAAGATATGCACTGAAGACCTCATGTGAAAAGTAAAAGTAATTATTATTATCTAGTTTTTATAATAAATATTCTAATGACAATACTTGTTCTTGTTTCCATGACTTGTTTACATAACATTTGTATATTATTCTGATGACGAACGAAATATCGTTTGAAAGCTAAATAAATCTTTTATCATTTTTAATTTAATAATAACTCGATATTTTGAAGTTTTATATTATCTAATATCAACGAGTTAATAATTTATATATTTAAATATTCTAACTGCAAGAATTTCAGAGACAGCCATTTGCCTTGCAGATAACGCGATCAACTGCGAATGCAAGGTACCGAGCTCAAATCCAGAGAAGGGCAACTTTCTTATGACTGGTCTCCGTACTTCGGAAAGCACGTTAAGCCGGTGGTCCTCCTGAGTTAATGAATTGCCATCATTAACATAATAACCAGGGTTACAGGCTCGTCTGGAGACAAGTCTAGCAAACTACCTCTCGGACGTTAAGCAATTTATATGCTCAAGGATGCTAAAGAAACAAAGCAGTGGTTGTTTAAGGCAAACAGGGTTGACCCTAGCCAAAAGTAGAAGAAGAAGAATTCTTTGCTTTAAAGCTAAATAAGTCTTGGACTCTTTGACATATTTAGTTTCTGCACTACGTGCTTACGTAGAGGTACGATTTTGAACTAAAAGGACGAAGGTACATAATATTTAATTTCTTATATTCATCAGTACTTGTAAGGTCAACCATTTAACCACTTATGTAATAATACTCATGACAAAAAGTCTCAATATAAACATTTTTTATTAGTCCAACTTAACATTTGGATTGACTCTGGATAGCTTCAGAGAATATTTCTCATGTTTCCAAGAAGGCGCACGTATTGAAGCTCTTGCTTGGTTGCATTCAACTTCTTGTGCAAGAGTCCAGTTTTAGGGCGTATTGTTTGAGGAGTGCATCTAAAGCCTTGACAGAAGGTGTGAAGAAGAGGACTGACTTTAATGCTTAGTGGCCCTCAAATTTAAGTTTTACAACGTTTTTTTTCATCTTGGATTATTTTGTCCAGAGAATTATTCTAAAGTGCTTCTTTTAAACACTATAGAGCAACATTTTTAAAATAAATTTCATTCTCTTAGATTGAAATTTTAGATGGAAAGCTCTTCATTTCAGGTAAAATAATCCAGGAAAAAAATTTACAAATAAAAAAGTTAGGGAAAATAAAACAAGGAGAACTAATAGAAAAAAACTCCATGGGTAAAAAAACCAGGTAAATAATTAAATGATGAAAAATCTATGTGAAATTCATAGTGAAAATATTTTATGTGAAAATTAATAATAATTTGTAGTTTGAAATTATTTTCTTTAAATTAAAAAAAAAGATGTTACTCACTTTTCAAATTTCCTATTTTTGATTTTCATTTTTCAGGTGTAAAAATGAGTTATAAAATTTAAATTCTACAATAGAAAACACCTGGAAAGTAGAAATAAAATATTGAAAAGTTGAATAGTGCGAAATAAAAAGTTACAAGAAATACCTCCATGATCACTAAAACTTTACAGTTCAAAGTGGTAAAAAAAAGCCTTACTAATGAAATTTATAATAAATTTTGAAACAAAAGTTTTTCCATTATATAATGAGTTTAACAAGGATGTAAAAATTTAGAATTTGTTTAAACATCAAAATTTGTTCCAGGTGGAATAAAATGTTAATGACTGACTATTAATGATCTATACAAACTTTGGTGACACAAAAACACAAAAAAAGCAAAATAACTCCTATAAAATTTTTTGTAAGTTTTAGTTAAAAACAAAGGGGAAGATCAACATATAAATTTTCTTAATTATAGCAAACTTGATAAATTTGTTGCCTAATAACTAAAATCATTACACAACTGACGCTCATCAGAAAACTGACATTTGGAATGTCAGAAATAATTTAATAAAAATTTGAAACATAATCTTATAGTTTAATCCTTAAAGCTTAGCGAAAGTTTACATCTTCAACATATTACCAAAT
Source organism: Rhagonycha fulva (assembly GCA_905340355.1). Taxonomy (NCBI): domain Eukaryota; kingdom Metazoa; phylum Arthropoda; class Insecta; order Coleoptera; family Cantharidae; genus Rhagonycha; species Rhagonycha fulva. The sequence continues at coordinate 12,688,728 of HG996555.1, forward strand.
TAATAATCATTAAATGATGATTAAAGCGGAATTTTATGAATCGAGTTCATCATTATGAAATAACTCAAATTACCATATTTGTTCTGTTATTTACTCAGTTTATTATTTTTTAAGCTATTTAACTTAAATTATTCCAAATATTTGATTTCGAAAAAAGTAAATAATGGTCATTAATTTTCAGTGTGTCGATGGTATTAAATAAATTGCTGCCGATTCGTATATCAGTAATTAACAGAAATTGCACTTTTTATTGTTTTCTAATTGAACCAATTGACGTCATTTCTTATTCTATTTTACAGATACAGAATTTTAAGTTTAGACAATTTTAATTTAATTAGTTGCAAAGATAATTTTAGCAAAATATTTCATGTAAGACGCTCTCAAATGCATAGGTATATTAATTGAGGAGGTCGCGTGCAAAACCGGTTAAATCCATATTTGGGGAACGGCAGGAAACGTAGACCCCCCAATAAAAATTTTACGATTAAAACCTCGATTTATTGTGATAAAGCACACTTTAAATAAGAGAATTAGGTGAGGAAAATGGCCTTAAAACCAACAGTTTTTTCAAAAATCGAATTTAAATTTTCAAAAATTTATCCTTCGATTTTCGAAGGATAAATCGCTCGTGATTGGTTAATCACGGTAAGCCAGGCATTGTGTTGGCGGTACGTGCGTTCCTATACATAAGAGTGTAGCTGTTGACAAATTTGCCAGTAACTCTTACGCTATGGTAGGAATGCGTTCTCCTTTTTTATTAAAGCTAGTGATACACATGCTACTAGGTCGCATGCTTTCATGCGACTGCGCATGCTCTCTTGCGACTAGTTACCAATAATTGCATAAGAGCATGCGCAGTAGCATGAGAGCATGCGACCTAGTAGCATGTGTATCACTAGCTTAATTAAAAATTTTAATTTAAAAATTTAAAATTATTTAAAAATTACTTCAGGAAAGGGTTACTTAAATTTAACGAACGGTAGTTACTTTTGCGCGTGGATCCGACTCTTGCGAGGGTGGTTTTGATCAAAATGGCTCGAAGCGCCCGAGCGCAGCGAGACACACGACAAACGACAAAACGACAACTAATTTAAAAATATCCCTAGGCCTGTGGGTCAAGGAAAAGGTGGATCTTTGAGGGGTGAAACTCGTGAGAGTGGACTTTTAACGCAAGGTAGTTGTGCGAAGAAAAATCGACTTAAAGCACCCCTCGCTGCGCTAGGGCGCTTTAAGCCATTTTTCCAGTACATGTACTATTCGGAAAGGTGGTTGTGCAAGGAAAAATCGACTTAAAGCACCCCTCGCTACGCTCGGGCGCTTTAAGCCATTTTTCCCGCACATTTAGGGTTGAAAACCATGATTTTCGTTTGGAGTGCACTGTTACTGCATCGCAATGCAAGTGTCGCTCCCACTCTGCACAAAGCTAAGACCAGTTAAAAATGCACGTACCGTCAGGAGAATGAACTGAATGAATTGATTCACCAATCCCGAGCGACTTTGCTCAAAATTTACTGTGAAAAACGTGCTTTTTTAAATTCGATTTTTGAAAAAACTGTTGGATTTAAGGCCATTTTCCTCACCAAATTCTCTTATTTAAAATATGCTCTTTCAGAATTCATCGAGGTTTCAATCGTAAAATTTGCATTTAAAGGTCTACGTTTCTTACCTTTCACCCCATATTTTACCAAAATAGAGTAAAACATGTTTTCTATATAAACTTTGTGCCCTCTACACGATTTTGAAGTTATTTTTGAGAAAAATCGATTACATCTTGCTTGAAAAGCTTATCAAAGTTGGTGTTTTGGGGCAAAATCGGTTATATCTTAAATTTGATGAATATGAAGAACAGATAATGAGACGGATAGAAGAAAGACGAGCTGAGTCTAAAGATGGTAGTCCATTTGTAATTGTTTTTAATTTTTTTTTCTAATTTTTTTCCTAAATTTATAAAAAAAATTAGTTTTTTTTCAAGTTCTTGTTTTTTTTTGTACTTTGTAAAGCCTTTTATTAAACTAATTTGTGTTTAAAAGCAGAATAAATTTATTTTTTAAAAGAATTTATTAATTTTTCGTGCAAAACCGGTTATATCCATTTGTTTTTTTTTTTACTTTTAGGTGAAAACCTTCGGTTTTAAAGTACCAATTAAAGTACCAAATTATTAAAAGCGAAGACCGACCTAATGAACAAAAATCTCCGAGCGGGATGCAGGTTTATTATCTCGCAAAACTTTTCTTCTTAGTTTATACCTTTTTAAATATAAAAATTACACTTTATCAATAATTGTGCTATTGATGGTGTCTGCTTCTTTTTTCACAGATATTGACTATGTTTTCTTTAGCCTTTAGAGTACATACAAATAAATAACTTAGTAAAATTATTAGTTTAGCATAATTACAATTGTAAATATAGGTGGTCCTTGGTAAGTATTAGTTTTAATTTTAATAAATTAAAGAATACTACCATTTTTTTAAACTTAATTTTCAGCTTCAAAATAATTTGAAATGAATAATTATTACAGTTGATTCCGGTTAAGTCAGCTGCCGGTTAATTGGATTCCAATGCAACCTTTAATTTTGAGAATGTGAATGCAATTTAGGAACTGCCCCTTCTTTTATTTTTAATGTAACAATTTTCAAAAAAATTTACTACTCGATACGTTAATATTATTGTTTGATTATGAGGTTGTAAAAGTAGCTTAACTTGGAAGTCAACTTGACATTCTCACATGAAATGTATTAGCATGAGCTTCAAAAGATCATAAACTAAATCTAAATCTACTAATTTTTTTTATTCGAGCCAATCTAAGTAGTGCTACTGTGACGCAATACGTAAAATTAATTTTTCAGCAAACTTAAAAGTTAGTACTGCATGAAGAGTATTTTGAATAAAATTGAATTTACTTTTAATTGCACTTTCAATTACCACGAATTATTATTAAAAGTAATATTTTTTGTTGCAAATATTACAAATATTTTTGTTGCAAATATTACCGAATCCAAAGCGATAAGTGTAATTAAGTGATCCAATATTACAATAACGCGCTAATTGTAATTAAAATTTAAAAATTACCAAGGTGACTTGAATACTTACTATAAAAGCAATGGTAATCTCGCAGAGCTTTTCCCTACTTAACTACTACTTATATAAATCTTATCTAGGTACATATGTTAAACCGCTCTCTAAAAATTTGGGAGATGCAGGAAAGGAAGACAAAGAATTTATAATATTTCAGTCTAAATGAATAAAATTGTAATTAAATATTTACATGAAAAATTACTTTCATATTTTTAACCAAAAATGAGTGAACTCTTTAGTTCTCTCAGATTGTAAAATTCTGAAATTTCAATCGGTTTCAATTGATAAAGAAATGTTCAACTGCTTCAACTAGCATGCAACAGGTGTTCGAAACAAAATTCGATTCAACTAAACTATAGCAATAATGAAGTCAAATTTTGTAAATATTATGCTTTTCAATTTAGCCTAAGAATTTATTTTTAATTTTCACTTTCACAAATGTTGACTAAACATTTTCTTGGCGAAAAATTCCATCTTTTTAGTTTAACTTTTTATTATAACATCACATTTAAAATTTTATTTTTAACGATTCCGTTTGCTAAAAAATTTATTAAGCTGGAAGGAATAAGAAAACCGTAGAACTCACTATAGTTTTTCAGTGAAAATTCTGAGCTTTTTGATAATAAAAGCACTTAAATTTTTGATTTTTAAACAAAACAAAACAATAACATTTTAGTGGCTGAATTTAGTTAAACTAAAATATTTTAATATTTCTCCTTCGTCACGTTGAAAACACAAGTACGCTATAGGTCCTAAGGACGTGAAAGCACCAAATTGAAAACTCTCTCACGTCCTTGCGCCCAATATCTAGACCGAGTCGTGTTTTATATGGCTTAGACTGTGTTTGGAGATTTTATGAGATTTTTTTCGTAGACAGATGTCTCGGTTATTGGTTTGCTATGCAGAATACGAGAGTGGTTTATAAATTGTTTTCGAAATGGTAGCATGAATTTCATTTAATTCTTTCTTTTATTGTTGAATTATTTGACAAAAGAAATTACTTCAAATGCAAATTATACTCAAGTTTCTTGCATAAACCGTTTTGGGTTTGTTTTTCGCTATTTCATAACAAAGAGAGGCTAAATTTACTTTTTGATTACTTCGCCGAAAATTATTTTCCAAATATGAAATAAATATATCACGGTGAAACTTATAACATTTAATTTCGATTTCATAAACAAATTCCAAAAATGTATCGATACTGAAAAAATGTGTTTAGGTACATGAATTTGCAACTCTTTTGTAATGGCAAATTATACATGGATTATAGTATTGAAGCACTTATCAAAAATTAATCAAATGATTGTGTAAGAGTGAAGAATTCTATTCTTCTCATGATAATAGAATTTTTCTCATCTGTCAAAAACCTGATGGTGTTTTCTAAAATTTTTTAAGAAGCTATATGGTCTCTCTATTCACTTGGTTTATTTCGAATGCCGATTAGCGCACTTGAAAATTACGGGAAAATAAACTACCATTGCGGGATCCTATCAAGTGATGTTTGATCTCGAATTGAGTTTCTCACGGTTTTTAAGTAGTGGTTTATTTTTTTTTATTATTATTTTGCCTTAGTGGTATTTTATATAAGAGAAAGTGCGCTTTTGTATTCTTCTCATTGTTGTTGTTGGATCGGGTGTATTTGTTTTGTTTGTACAGGAGAAGGAGGACCTACCTGAAATTTTTTATATTTGAAGGTTATGTTTACTTACAAATAATTAGATTTTTAAAGAATTTACTTTTTTGCAATAAGGATATTATTTTCTTCATTTCAACCAAGTTTAAAGTTTAACTGTAGGCGTTGCAGTAAACTTTTTTAAAACTTGGACTTTTGCAATAACTTACAGTTCACGATTCTTTTATTCTGTTAAGTTTAACAACTCAGTTCAATAATTTGTTTTGCATTTTTCGTAATACCGCTTAAATTCGAATTTAAGTTATTCATCCCTTAGTAGGTTATTTAAAAATAATTTTCAGGAATTGCGGTTGCAGGGTATCATTTAGTGTTTTATTTATTAATATAAAAGGGAGGATGTAAGTTTTTATTTAGATAAAATGGGTTGTGAAATTATATATTATCAACCCAACGAGTTTTAAATCTCTTTTATATTAAAATTATAGGTTTTTTATAAATCCTTGTGCAATAATGAATCATTAATTGAAAACTTTCTTACTAAGTATTCTAGGGGATATACTGACAATAAATAGATTAGGTAGATGCATCGGTCATTTTTACGCAGAAGAATAATGAGTGACACCTTAAAATGTTTAGTGATCGTTTTGGGTGTCTTATAAAGGCAAGATGAGTGTGCATACGGTTTTAATGTTAATATTATACGAAGAAAGAAATATATCAATCATTAAAGTAGTAAAGAGAGAAACAGGGTGACATTGCTTAAGGGCAGTTTCTTTGCAGACCACTCGCTGTAAGTAATGATGTGTCGCTGTTGAAGAATGATGAGGCATTGAAATTTTCTTTAAGGATACTTATTATGTTTACGTTTGATTTTATAAGGAAGTAAAAATTATAGCATTACACTTTTTTATTTTTAAATCGTACCTACCTATAATTTAAATTCTCGAAACTTGTATAATAAATATTTTAACCTTAAAACAGAAGCTGGTGGAAGCAATACTGGGGTAAAATTATATGTGGGGCGCTAATTGACAACCGGTTGTTTATTTTAAGGGCTGTACATTCACTTCCAATCTTGTCAAGTGTGTTTACATCTACAAGAGCTTTGTAACGATTACCTTGGTCATTACTGCTAACCGAAAGCAGTGACAAAAACAATATTCAAATATTTGGCGAGGGAAAATTTTACTTTTGAAGTTGCACAAAAAATCGAACACATTAAAAAATTGTTGGAAAATTTAATCTTGTGTTATACGAGTATGTTCTGTGATTTTCTTAGTTTCCACTCGATAGGAATAGTGTAAAGATTTAGAGGGCTTCTGCTAGCGCGAGATACGACTCCGTGGTAGATTTTGCTGAAAGCTGGGGGACCATTTCAAAAGACTCAAAATTACTTTCGGGATAAGAGGGATTAGACGAGGCCGGGCGCTTGTTTCTAGAGCACTGCTAGGGCATTAGACAGGCCTCGGTTCACGCAAGCAATGGTATTAGTCGCGAATTGCAGATTTCAGTGATTGATTTTAGTTTTTTACCAACGTAAAGTTAATTGCTTTTTGTATAACCGCCTTTAATAAAATTGCACGTGTGTTGAACCGTAAACAATCTTCATTTTTGTTATTAATTTAATTTATTCATTTCGTAAAAATTGCACTTTATTCATTTTTGCAACAACATTTTTTTCTGTCAATATTCAAATTACGTCTTAAATTTAATTAGAATGAATTTTCTTATTTGTTTACACATAAAACAAAATAAAGTTCTAATTCTTTTGCTATAAAACTCAAAAAAAAAATAATTGAAAAACTAATGTTCATTGGTTGAATATTTTTGTAAATATATTGGATACTATGCACATGTAATTAGTATAGTAATTTCAGGTTAATTGATTCAATGAAAAAATTTTTTTATGGCAGTGTTTGATCCAATGTAGCCACCAAATTATCACCGTCTTCAATTTATCAAGTTGTAACGTAATTTTGTGATGTTTAGAAAAATCTAGATTTTTTTCTTCTTCTGATGAGATGTTTTCAAAAGTGTAAGATAAAATTTTTAATCTTGGGTTTGATTTTTCTTTATAAGCAATTTGTAGCCCACTTTGTAGCTTAATGACTGTTCTGATTAAAACTCATGTGCTGGTATTGCAATGAATAGAAAAATAAGTGTGTGCCAGATAATTTAATAAAACCGGTGAGAAATACGACGGATTTGCTTTATGAAATCACAAAAAATAGCTAAAATACTTTGGGATTAGTTTTCAATAATCACTTACCACAATTTGTTCATAATTAAACTGCCTAAATATATTCATTTAATGCGGATGTGGCTAATAAGCTTGGGGTATTGACCATTGTCTCTCACCCACGAGAGCAGACATGCGTGAAAACTTTTGAGAGATCCATCCCACACTGCGACTCAGGCTATTTTCCGGCAGCTAACTAAGAAAAAGTTACCTAGTCTTCAAATGTCTAAAATTTAAATAAAACTCAAAGGTAATAATTTTAATTATCTGGTCCAGAATTGACTATTTAAACATCTTATATTCCAATGATTGAAATTTCTTTTAGCAAAAGTACCCTAGGTCCGTCGCAGGTCGGAAAGAATTAGCAGCTGTGAAATCATTTTTAAGAAAAAGACTAGACGCTATACATCAAAAAAACTTGTCGTATTTCAAAATTAACGATCAAAATTAGATGAAATAACGTCAGATGAAGTAACGTTACACAGAATTAAAGTCTGAAATTCTGGATCTGCCTAAAATTATAATTTTGTAAATAAGATTACGATGCCTTGAGGCAGATTTGTATTTTTGATTTCATTTTTAATAGCTCCTTTATAGGAAATCCGAAGCTTTCAGATGAAGTAAAGGCGTCTGTGTTTACAAATAGAGTTGAAAAATAAAGTTGATTACGTTACGATACGTAACGTTACGTTACGAGACGGTCATTTGCCTTGCAACTAACGCGATCAACTGCGAATCCGAAGTACCGGGTTCAAATCCGGAGAAGGACAACTTTTTTATGACTGGTCTCCGTGCTTCGAAAGGCACGTCGTTAAACCGGTGGTCCTCCTGGGTTAATAAATTGCTATCATTAACATAAAAACCAGGGTTACAGGCTCGTCTGGAGACAAGTTTAGCAAACTACCTCTCAGACGTTAAGCAATTTATATGCTCAAAGATGCCAAGGAAACAACGCAGTGGCTGTTTAAGGCAAACAGGGTTGACCCTAGCCAAAAGTAGAAGAAGAACAAGAAGATTTACGTAACAGTCTTAGATTGGCAGGTTTGCTGTTAAACAAGACCATCCTGAGACTTTCCATGTTTGAAAGTGAATTTTTAAGAAAAAAGTGAGTTTGTGTTGAGTATTCTAAAAACCACGAGCTATAGAGACATTCGTGGAGAATTGAAAGTAAATATTCTGCAGTTTAAACATTAATTTTTGAAAATTTTATAACATTTTTTTAAAAAAAATATTGTAACTTTGTCATTGTAGAAAAGGATAATCTTAATAGCATCAATTTAAACTTCGAGATTGTTGTAAGATTAGTAAAATTACAACCGCCAATGATCTATGAAATCGAATTTTTATAAAATTTACATGCCACATCTGGGTTTACATGTGATGATCTCAATAATTTACCTGGATCAGAAATTATTACCATTTATTTACCACCAGATGATATTTCATCGTATTCATCACGATAAATTATTTTTAACCAAATTTCACAACAATTTTAAAATTTTTAAATTTTAGTATTAGATAAAACTACCCCAAATGAACTATTTAAATGCTCGTAAAAAGAATAAGGAAATAAAACCAGTGTCGTACTTTTGATGATATTTATTTGTATAAATAACAATATTAAATTTGACTTTCACAATTTCACAAAGTTAGTGAGCTTAAAGTGAATCGCTGTTAATGTGCTTTGTAACATTGCTAGTAAAACATTCAAAAAGGCTATGTTCTTGACGATGTTTGTAAATTTTTTCTACCGTTACATGATCTGAACCTGGTTAGTCTAATAAGTTATTATTTTATCTACTTTATGGAGTATCCAATTACTGTTTTATTTGAATAGTTCCATCATGGGCGTCTGTATAATTTATTTTGGTGGCTAATGTTGTTAGGTTCGGTTAGGATATAATTAAGTTTTATAAAGTGTTTATTTTAGGAGTTGAAATAATTCGTCAAGTCACACTAAAAGTTTTTTCGTTAAAAATGTTCATAGTATTAATTGGATTTTAATTTGGTACCGCATTTTTAAATGCAAAGCAGTAGTGTAATTGACTCTTTTACATCCCCTTTGCCGTAATTTTTATATATTTTATATTGGCCGCTTTCGCTTGAACATTTTTTTGTTTTTCTTTAATTAATATACCGTTAAAAGAGAGATCCGCGGGTGGAGCTGAGGTTAGTGTTAGGAAATGATTTCTTTTTTATTGGAGGATTTTTAAAAGAGAGATTCACCGGTCGAGCTTAGGTTAGTGTTAGGAAACGTTATTTTTTTATCAGTAGACGGTTGAAAGAAAGATCCATCAGATTTTTAATTTAAACTTCAGTTTAAACCCTGTGCTTATCCATGTCAATTGTTTGAATTGCAATCCAAAACTTTGAAATTTTAATTTTAAAATGGAAGAGTTTACTTCATATTTTTTATAAATTTATTTTTTAATTTACTTATGTATTTATCCCCGGATTCGGGGATTAACTCTTTAATCTTTTTCATAAAAAAAAGTGACCGTTAAAGGAATTTGCATACGTCCGTTTTTCAACATTTTTCAACCACACGATTTTGAAAGCGTGAAATTTGCAGTAAATAATTGTAAATGCAATTTATCATTGTCTGTTTCTAAAATTAAATATAAAAATTTATTATATTTTACATTGAAAACAAACGTTAGAAATGTTGCAATTAGATATTGTACGAGTGATCAAAGTATTTACAAAAATAAAATGTAGAAAATTAAACTTACACCCTAATGATGTAAATAATAATTTGTTCAGGATGAGGAAGACAACAAATATTTCTACAGTCATCCAAACGCAAAAGTTTTCTTATTGTTCTAGACTAAGCGATCTGAAAAAGAGTTTCAATTCTTGACCCCTTTTTTTTTACTCGTCAAAAAAACGAATATATTATACAAAGATATTTTTGCAATCTAAAATTAAAAACTTCTTTAAATTTTTTTGGAAGCTCAGGAGGAGCAACAAAACAGCAAAAGCAACTATTAGAATAAATTTTGAAATTTCCTAACTTATAAACGACACTCTCGAAATATCACCCTGTATTTCCTCTATTTCAATTCAGTTTAACGAAAGAACATAAACGATTCCTTCATTTTATTTCAATATGTTTTGAAGTTTAACCTTTACTTTTCCATTTAATTTTCTATTTCCTTTATTCAATTTTTAAATTATTTATGAGTTTTTTTTTTCGTTTTTACTATGACTTTATTTTTAATATTTTTGTTTTAATTTATTATAACTCCTTAATTTTTATTAGCAGTAAAAATTTTTGTCTTGGCTTATAAATCGGCCGATAGTACCTTCAAATGTTGAATAAACTCAAAAACATAACCAAATTGATAAACTACCTTTTTACCAGTTACCAAATTTTCCCTTAATATGTAACAGAATAACATTAAAATCTGAGAGGGTCGGGTTGAATGATTGGCGTATTTAAGAAGGAATGACTTCTATGAAATCAGGAGCGTGGTTAAATGCAAATTTTATTCGTTAAACGTTAAATTAGAAATGGGGACGAAATACCAAATTCCTGTTTACATAAAAAATGTAAATATACATATGGGTAAAATTTAGGGTGCAAAACAACGAAATGTGACTTATAAATCACGATAAACTTAGGTGTAAATTAAATTTAAAATGAAAATGTGACTTGATGATGAGATTCGACTGTAGTGACCTCAAATGTGAAGTTAAGCGAGGGTGCGTTCCCTTAGAATCCCAGAGCGAGCTTTGCTGCAGAGAAAGGGAGACTAGGGTTATGTGTGTGCTGTTTACAATCGCATTGAATATTTATAACTTTGCCAGTTGATGAGCGTAGCAATATGTTTTACATTTACCCTAGCGACCACTGGGGAACCAGAACACCATCTAGGCATTGGAATTATTATTGATATTGATTGAATTAAAACTAATATTTGGGAGGGTAATCTTGCGAATAATTTGAAACGCAAATTTGATCAAGAACAAACCCTGTCGTTTACACACATTACGCAAAACAAATATTAACTGCATTATTCTCATTGCACTAGAACTGTGTACTGCAGGTGAAATTCAATTTCAATGTGATATGTCTAAAACAGAATTCTCTAATAGCATTGTGTCTTTTACTCGTTTATTATTACAACTGTTTTTAACTTTTAAATCGTAATACCCTTTAACCACTAACACTTAAAAGTAATTCAATGAGTCATATAGATTTGCGTGGAACTTTTAATAACCTTAACCTAGGGGGTGGTAAAATGAGTTAATTAATCGGAGTCCTGTTACTGTCGTCATCGTAGCAACCGATCGTGTTAACCCTTTTTATTAATATTTATGCATCTTCATTACTAATCCCATCGAAGCGTGAAATTGATTTGTTTCATTTTTTTATGTTGTAATCTTTACTCTTGAGTTAATTTAAAATAAAAAGCCATTTTATGAAAGTGTGTGATTTAATTGAAGCAAGACATCTGGAATAGAAAGTAATTCAGACCTTCTTCAAAAGTGTCACTTCCCGAGAACAAAATGGAGTGGAGCTGCAATCAGAGATGGCAACCCCAAGTGGCTAAGCTAAGAGTCGAATCGGGCCGTCAGATGCACTCACCAAAAGCTATTTATACAAACCACATACAGAGAAGCTCTCTAACGTTATTAGTACATATAACTGCAAGCAAGGGATCTGCAAATCACCCCCATTGAATCGAATCGGAAAGTTTGCGAATCTCGTATGATCACAACTAATCAATTTTCGATATTAGGTAGGTACTTATTATTTTATTTCTCATTATATTTGTTTAGTCGATCTATTACTTGCGGCTAAACATTTAGAAAAAACAGAGCATAGTTAAAATAGAATTAAGTTTGTAAATTATGCCTCGGTTGAGTTTAAGTTAACTTTTCCTTTGGTGGTACGTGATCGAGTAAACTTGGGGGACCCTGATCGGAGGCAGGGCTGTAAAGACTTGAGCGAGGTTTCAACGCTATTCCCCAGACCAACCCTACGACCTAAACCCACCGACCAATCACTGGTTAGAACAAAAGAATACACTCCGATGCAAAAGTTCAAGTAAACTTAGGAACTGAGCCAACTTGGCCAACGTTTGTTGAGGGAGTTAAAGTTATAAACTTTACAAAGTTATAAGTTGTCTAACTTGAGATTTCTTAGCGTAACGTTCGACTAAAAATAAAAGTTTGTTTGTCGAAAGTGATTTAAGTTGGTTTAATTCTTTTAATTAATGTAGTACATTTATGTTTTTGAGCAGGAGAAAAGTGCAGTCGTGGAGTTTCCCCGAAGGACGGAAAATATTTAAATCTCCGAATACCACAACATATATTACAAGCGGCCCCGACTTGTATTTTTTACCCCTCATAAAATGTAATGAATAATACTTTAGACAAAGTGCACACATAAAAATATTTGAGCTTGGAAATAGCTGGTGTTTTAGCGACAAATCTACAGTAGTAAGGTGGAGATGTTTTATTAAAACGATTTCGCCTCTGATTTATAGGGCTGAATATGAAACCAACATTCCTTGCTGACATTGCTCGCATACCTAAAGAAGTCTACATTGCTATTTTATAAATTCAATTTGCGCGAAATATTGAAAATTTCAAATTTAGGGGATTGTGAATATATTTGAAGAGAGATATGGCAAGTAGGTATTTAAAAAGGGTTTTGTCTCTTACGTTAACGGATAAATAAAATGTTTTTCTTTGTATTTGGAGGAAATAAAAATACATTTAGGTTATTCCATTTATATAAATATATCTCCAAAAACTTGGCTCCATTTATTATGGCACTTTGAGCGGAGATAGGGCGAAACAAAATAAAGGAAACTACGGCATACTTCAACTGCAAAACTAATAATTCAAACAAAAGCCGTGAACTCAACTGGTTGCAGATACACTCACAAAAGCTTCATAAATCAATACTAATTTTGCTGAAATAAAACTAAATTTTAAAGTACCTACCCAATTTCGATGCAGTAGCTATTTTGTCGTTCGCTATCGCGAATCTTTATGCAAAACAGTTTCCGATAATGACGCTGTGTCGTGACTTTTATATTATTTACGCGTTCCGCTACACTTCGTTCATCTAAACGATAATTTTACGATTCATTACTTTTACCGGAATTGATAAGTTGATTTTTGGATATTTCTTCCACTTTACACTTTAAGACAAATTGTAGTCTAACAAGAATTTTTAAAAAGACGAATCAATAACCTTTTTGCTTAACTTAATTTTCTTCGTTTAATAAACGCATTACAACAACTTGTTAAGGGTTATTTATAGCACATTTTCTATAATTAGGCTGTCTCTGCTATACAATGGCATTTAAGATTATACAATAGGATTAGAGTGGGTATGATATGCCCATTTGACGATAGTACAATTGGATGGATGATATTTGTAACGCATCTTTTGAACCGCTAAGTGCTTCACAATGCTCACTATTCAACATTCACATCCCCATGAGCAACAGACTATCCAATGCCTCTACTATAAAACCATTGATGATTTAAGCTAAACTGTATTATTTACATTTTTTGTGTTCATAATGTATTTTACCCACAAATCTACCACTTGTTAACCCGGTCAAAAATTTCATTGTTATATTTTTGTTGTAATTGTTTTCAACCCTACCGACTATGCAAATTATAACAAAAAACTTTATTTTTCAATTTAGAATAACTTAAAATTTAAATCAATTAAATGCAAGAAACCAACGATAGACTTTTCAATCTTATTAAATCTCATCAGTACGTAGCATAATATAATAAACAAATCATTAAAATATGATAACTAAATATTAAAAATCTGTTCCATTCTCCTAAAAGTAAAGGGGTAAATTGGCAACCCAAGCGAAAACTTTTTTTTTTTTTTTATTTGGTTTTTTGCTTTCTTCGCAGATAACGTAAAAATAGACGGTAGATCTACTTTGTCGGTAGCAAAATGTATAGGCAGGCGAATCTCACTTTTGACTGACTGACATAAACAGTTAGATATAGCTGCATAATAACATAATCAAGAAACATTTTTACCCGGGAAATGCTTGAAAATTGTTTAATAGTCACTGACAGACAATTTTCAACCATTTCCTAGGAAAAAAATTTACTTGGAGAGAAGATATGCAGCTATAACTAACTGTTAGTCAAAAGTGAGATACGTATACGTTTTGACACCGACGACTTACAAAAAAAGTTGGATTCTAAATTTTCTTAATTTTTTAAATTAGCACAAAAGTATTTTTAATTAAATACGAACAGTGTGAAATAATTATTTTAAAAAAATATAGCCGAAAGTTGTCTAAGTAGACCCGGTTTATACGGTTTTGCGAAGATAAACCCTAACAGCACATAAAATCTTTAATATTCCTTATGGAATTTGTCGCTTTCATTACATGATTCAGGATTTTCCCGTTCCCGTTTTCGGTTCCCGGACATTCCTCTTTTTTAAGGCATTTGAGAACATCGTTGGAAGGGATTTTGATCTATTCCGGAATAATTAACAAATTCTAAATCTCAAATTTATGGAGATAAGTGCTAGTTGGGTAGTGAAAACGGCTATTCGGATACAAACTTTTATTTTCCTCATTTTCCACTCCCAGTGGGGTTCCTAATCCAGATTTGGCGTGTCCTTATTGTACGTAATTTTAGGGTATTCCATACCCCCCAAACCCCCCGAAATATAATATTAACAACAACAAACAATAACATATTATGTTTATTTATTGCATTTCTTACATCACAACCACATGAGGCGCAATCAAACTGCGTTCAGCAGTCACTATTTTTAAAGTCAAGGGTAAATTGCGTCTATTTGCAGAACTATTTACCTGTGTGTATTAAGATTAACTTATTATTTTTTATTACCTACTTATTATTTAATAACTACCTGGAAAGCCCGTCCACGGACGAGTAGATAACTGATGATATCTTTTTTTTCTCCTTGTTTTGCAGAGAAGCATCGTAACTATTAATTTTAATATTAAATGGTTCTCTTGGCAGATTACTCTTGGTGGTTTTCCATTGCCTTCCGAGAAGAGAGGGTCATAACAAAGTTGAATAAATTAGTAAAAAACTTGCACTAAACTTTACGATAAAATGAAAATTATGCAATCAAGGAAGAATGGCAGACACGTATTACCGAATGTATGTAGACAACGCAAAATCACAAAAAGATCATGTGTTTCTAGCTTTTTCGCCGTCATCAGTATCATACACTTCTTAAAAACACTTAATTGCTTTAAATTAAACACTTATTATGCAATTAAGTGTTTTTAAGAAGTGTATGGTACTGATGACGGCAAAAAAGACAGAAACACAGGGTTTTTTCGTGATTTTTTGTGATTTCGGGTTGTCTACATTCGGTAATCCGTGTTTGCCATTTTTCCTTGATTGCATAATTTTCATTTTATCTTAAAGTTTAGTGAAAGTATTTTACTAATTTATTGTAAGTTGCATCACTGTTTCACATGCGAGATTGTTTATCAAATGTTGAATAAATTTTGTAGCCCAGTTGGGGATCGAACCTAGGGCTTTTAGTCTACAGTGCAGTTTTTAGCCCGTTTAGTTGGCCCATCTCTTGATCTTTTTTTAGAGATATTATTTAAAAAAAAAATCGTTTCATAACACTAACCTAAGCGCGACCTGTGGATCTCTCTTTTAACGGGCTTAATTTAAAAAAATAGTTTCTTAATATTAACAATTTTAATTGTTCGCGTTCAAAAGTGATAATGATGAGTTAATACATTTATTGAAAAGGTAAAAATCTATTGATCGGCAATAGATTAAATATATTCATCTTATTCAATGTTCTTCAGGAATATGGACGTCTCCAATTCATATTTTTCAGCTTCTAATTTTGCCTTCTTTCTATTTTCGACTAAAACAATCTTTCCAAAGCGTTTTAATTTTTAACCCATTTTTAATCAAGGAAAATGATTGTGCGTTTACGCACTATTGGTAAAATAATAACCTTATTATTTGCAACTGATTTAGCTTTGCATAACGAAATTACATACTCAAGTTGCATTGCTGAAAACTACATTATTTTGTGAATTTTGTATTATTTTTTTAACATCTTTAGTGTGATAATAGGTAAATAATTAAAAATCAAATATACAGAACTCCCAATCCCAATTAACCGTTCTGACCATGATACCAATGAGACGAAATTTACCATCATCGTCAACATGTCTTGGTATTAGGACCGGGAGGTTTAAGAGTATAGAATACCCCCAGGGTCAACAGCTTAAAAAATTTTACAATTTTTAAATATACGGAATAAACATTAAATTTGTCAATGCCACAACTGTCGAGCCTGAGGCCTCACTGGGAAGGATTGCGACATATCAGATACTTGCGTCTATTTGAAAAATTTATTATAAGTTGGTAAATTTTTTTGGTTGGAAATAATTGAAGAAATCATTGACGCGCTTCTTTCTATAAATGAGAAGGAAGAGAAGGAGGAACTGTCTGGCAAATTATTACATTTAATAAGGAAGTTATTTTAAATAAAATTTATAAATCATTTGAAAAAAACGTAAAATTACGTAAAAACTAAGTGACAGCTTACAAAATTGAAAAAAAAGATGATGAGAAACGAAAGGAAATTTAATCTCTAAAAACAAGATTTACAAAAGCTTTCAGTAGAGAAGGAGAATAGAAAAACAGGAATATATAGGCCTAGGTATAGAAAAAAACTTTTAGTGTTTGTCACCCAAAAAGCTATAAGCGAATTAAATGTTGTACCACGCACTTTGAAATTGGTAAAGAATAAAATTGGAAAATTTCAGAACGAACAGAGTGAAAATTTTCCAACTACCGATTTTGCATTTGTTATTGTAATCTTTTCGTAAAATTTATAACAATGTATCAATTTCACAATTAAAGCCAATGGTTAGTAAATTTACTTTGAAAATAAAATCATATTTAGGAAATAATTTAATTTTTATATTTTTCTTCTTCATCTTAACTTAAGCTTGTTATTTTCAACACCTGCGGCGTTTCTTTAGCAGTGTTAGTTTTATGAGACTTGCTGGGCTTGGCTTTAGATGTGTCTGTACCCAAGTGTTTATTATTCCAGGAAAACCACCAGATTGACGTGCCTTTCGAAGCACGGAGACTAGTCATAAGAAAGTTTGAGCCTTTCCCGAATTTGAACCCACAATGTTCGTTTTCATTTTTAATTGATTATTTTAAATCTTATAGTTTTTCTGTCGTGGCTGATACTTGGAGGCAAAATCATAGTAAAATTATTAATTACTTAATTTTACGAGAAGAGGACAGTTATTTATTTAATTATAACTGTTAATAATTATTATTAGTAGCATAAGCAGTCTACAATAGGGGGGGGAGAGCAAGAAGGATATTTATCCCACACTCAAATTGGGAGGAAAAACTTCGCATGCAACCTGATAGTTGCAAACGGCTTGGTAATAATGCCATTCAGGGCGTTAGAAGAAAATTTGTCTCACTGTTACCTACAATCCTCTATCTATTGATTCATTTCTTGTTGACGCTGTATTTCTTCTACGTATTGCACTAATTATTTTTTTCTTCTCTGATACGCAAAATATTCCAAAAAAATTCACCTTGAAATTGGGATTCCTGAGAAATTTATCTTAGTGCCAAGGTTTGAACTAATTTGCAATGTTTGTTGCAAATCATATATGATACATTTTTTGTGACACGTCATAGAACCTAATGTCTCTCTTTTTAAAAAGTGGAAATTAAATGAGTTTATTGTAATCTCTTTCATGTAGAAACTCTCATCTTTTTTCAATTCAAAAGGAATTTCCACTCTTTTGTTTTATGGGTGTAACGCAGAATTTTTGTGAATACTGACGGTATATTTTGGGTAGTTCTGTTTTGAAAAATGTTCATTATATTTTTTGATGACTGAAATATGGAAATGGTTATTATCAAATTTCACTACAGAAAACAATGAGCAACTTGATAAAATTATTTTGTATATTATATAAAGCAATTGAGGTAAATTTTGGGCAACTCAAATGTCAGCTTAATTATCTCACAAACTACAGTAAAATTTTGTGTAGTTTAATTAAACTTAGTAAAATATAATTAGTGAAAAAATTTTTTTTAGCTTTAATTAAAAAATTAATAATAACGCACCTGAATTTTACAATTTGTTTTTGTTCAATTTTCAATCAACATTGATTCTGAATTATAATAATCCATGTTTACTTGTAGCTAACCATGATAACTTTTTCATAATTATTTTTGATTACAATTCAGCCAATTATTATTAGTACTTCATGAGATGGTGAACAAAAAAATTTGAATACGAACGTTGTTACCAATAATTTAAATTTCAATAACTCAAAGTGAAAAAAGCTGTTAAAAAGAATTTAATTCAAATATTTTATAATTATGATATTTTGTTAATTTTTTTGGGTGTTTATTGTTTTGTAAAGCTTTCAATTATCTGTATAATATCAATTACATTTGCACTTGAAAAAATATTAATATTAGGGTGTAAAATTAAGTACCATAGAATTTATACCCGGATGAAAGTTTTTGTGAGAAAAACAAGTAATGCGGGATTTGTATGCGATTTACGAGGGCATTTTCTGTACATCTGACATCGTTAATCAACGATACAAAATCAAATATAAAAAGAATTATTTTTTTGAATCTTTTGTTAGACTTTTTGGTGGCATTGTGGATTGTATCAATGACAATTAAAGTACAATAAATCGTAAACAGGAAACGACTTCTTGACTACATTTGATTTAATTGATAGAATTTGAAAATTAAGGAAGGACAATGCCGATTGGAGTCTTAAACGATGCAACTGTAATGGTATCCTGGGAAAAAGTTTCCTATTCGGAAGGACGATTATTTTTTGTTGCTATTTAATAAATTATCGAACGTGATAAATTTTCCTAAAGAAATTAATAACAATTTGTCAAAAGTAAATGATAAATCCGGAATTGTAGGTTATCTGCGTGATTTACTGAGAGACCGGATGAGTGTTAATAATTGCTTTCCGCTCTCGTTCTGGGTTTATCTGATAACAACGTTATTACTATTGACTTTCCGTTTCTTAGTTCATGAAAATGTAACATGAATTGTATTATCTTCATTCTTAATTCCTTTTTCATT
This sequence comes from Rhagonycha fulva, assembly GCA_905340355.1. Taxonomy (NCBI): domain Eukaryota; kingdom Metazoa; phylum Arthropoda; class Insecta; order Coleoptera; family Cantharidae; genus Rhagonycha; species Rhagonycha fulva. The sequence continues at coordinate 12,707,792 of HG996555.1, forward strand.
AAGGACAAACCGTTCCTAGAGCTTTTTTCAGCAATGTTCACCATGTGTCCACATTTCCTACACTTTAAATAAGCAACGTTTTTGACATAATTATTGTACTTTTGATTTCTTTTTATTGTATTTAATTTAAAATATAGATCAAAAGTATTAAATTGGATGTATCAAAAAGATTTCCTGGTGATATAGCACGATGGATGACACTAGAAAAATTGAATGGGTACTGCAATAACTACAAATAGCTGCTTGTAGAAGAGTAATACATTTACAATGCTTGTTAGGGTTCTATATGATGTGTACAGGCTTTTCTATTAGCTCTAGTAAGGGTTGCCAGTTTTGATAAGCGGATCGAGCTGAATTGTTTTTCACTTTCTTTCAATTTTTTAACCCTTCAATAACAGTAAAAGCTATTAGAGATTGCGATTTTTATAAGCCATTACGTAAATTAATTTGGAAGTAAATTAACCTTTGTCAAAAGCGTGCCGTATCTTTGTAATAATGTGAAGAAGTATTTGTAGGCAGATCGTCATCAACTAATGGTCCATGTACCGGATTGAATGTTGGCTCTAAGCTCTTGCAATGATTGCATACTCGTTTTGTAGTCAACAACAGTAAAGCTATTTAAAAATGTTTACCATATTAAATAATAACAAATAATTTAAGTTTTGACTTGCAAAATGAGCATTAACCCCAAAGTTTAAATTAAAAAAATTGTTTTCGGTTAAAATCGATTTTAAGTAAATTAAAACAATAGTCGGTAATCTTGTGTTCTCCCTCGTTGAGGTTTACTAATGAATCGTTAATCCCCTACTGTAGACATTGAAAATGGGTGCTTGATGATCTAAATTATGCAATTTTCAATATTGGCCACCCACTCGGCCACGTGTCCGCCCCTGCACGTGTGTTGACTCATTGCGGTCCACAAATTCACTCACTATTTGAAGCTAGGGTGGATCTTGACGGTTTTCTCAAAGATCAAAACATTTCAATTTGAATTATGCAATTAAATTTAAATTTCGCAAAAAAAATTTCCGCGGATGACTTAATACTCTTATTTTTAAGTAGGTACCGAGGGTAGGAATGTATACCTACTACGAAAAAATAATTCCGTGCGTAAACATGTAAAGCTGACAAATCCATAAGAATCGACCGATATAGGCTGTAAATCCGAATAGTAAACGTTGTAATCTTCAAGGGAATCTCCCTTTAGCATCACTTGGTGTTATCGGTGATCTCCCCATATGCGCGCCTTCTACATGTAACTCGTTGTCCACATGTCAACTCCTAGTGCAAGAACCCATTTAATATTTAAAATTGAAGCTTGAAAGTGTACTATGTGCTTAATAATCATAATGACCTTTTCCAAGTGGCTTTAAAAACTCTCGGTTCTAAAATTGCTTTTAGCAGTATGTCGATTTGGTCAAATTTGTCACGATGGTATGCCCAAAGTGAACTGCGTTTAGACTAATTTATTCGAAATCAAAGGAAGTTTTTAACGCAAATGAAAGGTGGATCTTTCTGCAAACATTAGGAATTAGACGATATAGAAAATAGCGTGGACCTTTTAAGCTAGAATGTCTCTTTCGTTACTTCATCATACTCGATACGAACGAACGAAGTTGAGATATTCAGGAACGGTAATGAATCAAGCAACTCATTTGCAACTTGGCTCCTTTCTTTTAAACCAAGTCATCAACTAATTTCTCTCAAACTCGCAGCATTCGTGGGATTATTACTCTAGTCTCGCCTGTTCGGTTGCATGGCAACGCGCCTCTCTCGTTACCGTGACAACGAAAAGCTCCGTTCGAATGTGTGACTTGCAAGTCAACTTACTACCGAATATTTCAGGCGTTCTAAGAAGCTCTGTTTGTTATACTCTTTCTTTACTAATGTAGGTTATTTTCTTGCCAACTTTCATTGAGATTTTCTACTTTGATTACGCTTTTAAAGTGCACTTTTCATTACTATTTATTGCTACAACTACTTCACTTAAATTAATTACATTATTTACAGATTAACTAATTTAAATGGAAAACAAACAAGTTAACAAACTAAGCAAGTCAGAAAGCATAAATTGCATTTTAGCTTCAAAAGTATAAACTAAAACTTTCCAATGTTGATTTTACTAATCACAAAAGTTATTTTTTCGTTATCGTTCTTACTTCCATTTTTATTATAACTAGTAGAATAATTATTGTTGCCAAATTTCTATAGTTGGAAAAGAACACAAATAAGTGCAAAATCAAACAAGGAGCACGGCATTTTTCCTTAAAATAAGAATACAGCTTTTAACTGTTTTTACTACGTCTGTCTGGTCAATTCTACTTCGCATTTTAATCTTTTACAATTCTTTAAACCTTCTTGCTACTTTTATATCATTTTTGACAAACTGCAATTATATTATGATGGACTTGTTCTGTAAGAGTAATAATATAAAATTTATTGCGTATTTAACGTCGTCGACATTTTTAATTAATGGCATTCCTAATTGCAAGTTTAACCACGCTACATTTGCTTTTTTGATTTACTTTAAGTAGTTTTGTAACGTAAACACGTCTTGTCATAGTTTTGTAATGATCAAATGTAATATTAATGTATTAACAAAATCAATTTTAATTCCTTGACTTTTTGAAACCCGCGAACTGCTAATGTTTAAGGGTGAAAAATTTCATTCCGAATCATTCACATTTTTTTATTATATAAGGTGGTAAAATTAAGCAAGCTAAAAGTGAGCTATTCATTTAAACACACGAGTTTTCAGTAAATACCCCCGATTTTAGAGAGAATAATTCATTTTATTGTTATGAATGTATTGAAATGTCTAAGTAAGTGTATGTAATAATATCGTAGGTATTAGATAAATTAATAATCTTCAGTTCATTTTCAACATTATTTTTAAAATTTTTATTTAAAAAATAATTTTTTTGCGGTAGTTGTTTTCATATCTAGGAATAAGCTAAGTAGAGGGCTTTAGTTGATGTCAAATGCGATTCAAGTAAATATTTTGCAATTTTTGTGCCAAATTTTAAGCATTTTTATTTTCATATGAGGAGGAACAGATTTTGCTCTAGAGATTACACAATAAGTACAGTATTGTTTATGGTTAATCAGTAAAAGCTCACAAAAGCTCTCGAGCTATCCACACACTCGACACTTTATAAAAGGGCTAGTTACCTGTGAAAAACAGATAGGACGTCTTAGTCTTATCCTAGTTTTCATACAAATATAATATAATTCTACGAGGTAAGAGGTCTAAATCTACCATTTTTTGCTCGGCCTACGGTCTCGCCACTTAAGTCTGTGTAATCATAATTTTAAAAAATTGAATTAAAATAATTTTATCATTTAGGAACTTTAGTTATTTCACATAATATAATTCAGAGGTATAATTGCCATACGTCAAAGCCACAATAGTTATTTGGCACTCAGCCTTGCTAGGTATGAAAATCAAAATTTTTTTTATTATTAAGCTATATGAATTTATTATCAGAGATAAATCTAATGATTACTACTGAGAAGATTCGAAAAATGTATTTACATTTATATAAATAAAGTTATATCCACTCATAATTTCGTTCAGTTCCCTCAGTTTATAAACTCAATTCGAATCGTGGACTTCAAGAATATTATTTTAGCTCGGCTCTTCAGTGTACATTGGTAGGTATACATATAAATATTTATATCAGTTTCGCCAATTGACGAAACGGTAAGACCACATGGCCGAATTAAGCTTTAGGGGGTCCCGGTGATATATAAATTTAAAGATGCCCTTTAAAAATTAAGAGGCGCCGCAGGTAAAAAATTTTAATCGTTTTAAATTAATAGTTAAAAATTTGTTTTGAAAAATAGAGTTTGTTGTCACTAATTTACGATTTTCTGATGAGATTTACGAAATGCAGAGATAAGAAAATTATGTTTAAAACAATTGAGTCGTTCAGATGCAAACCCAGACATAGACAAAAAATTTGTTTTTTGAGGTTTTGGTATGTAGGGACTCATAATAATTATGAGATTAATTAGATACCAAAAACTAAAAAAAAATCTTTTTGTTTATGTCTGGGTTTGCATCTGGACGACTCAATTATTGGTATTCAAAATTAAAAATTTAATTTTAAAGAAAGGAAGAAACGGAAACCTTTGTGAGGCCTCAATATTACTTCACCCCACGGCTCCAGATTTTACCAAAAAATACAAAAAGAAAATAATTGAAGCTGACGTCTTGGCCAGAGCGATAAAACAGTAGCGGAACATAATTGTTTAATTTGGGATATTTAGTCTCGATTTGCGTCGTTTCGCTTAATATTGCAACAAAATCATACAATCGAAAATCTAATATTATATCAATATGATTCAATTTGCGTCTTTTCATATTAAATGGTAACTCTTATTCTACTTGACAGATGGTAGAGCACATTATTCCGATTATGATAAGCAGAGAAAAATTTTCTTCTTTTTTTTATACATTAGCATGTGTTTATGAAAATGTTATAAAATTAATTAGATTATGAATCAATGATTTAGGGTTTATAATATTTTATTGAAGATCATTTTCTTCATATGAAAGAAATAATCAGTTTTTCTAAAATCGTTTTTTACTTTTCTGGAAAAATAAAATCAAATACAATTTTTGTATTTTAAGGGTGACTTGTATAGATCTAGTTTAAAATTTTAAACTGCAGATTAGCCAATCACAATAGTCAAAATCCGAGTTTAAACCATAGTTACCGGTTAAACTTGCACTATACAAATGACCCTTAGTCGTATTTATTTTTTTCGTTACTAACAGATAGATAGAAATATGGAATTTAAAATGGAATAGTAAATTTAATATCTAATTAACTAAGTAAATAAACATTACAAGATGTTCTTAAAATTATTTAAATGAAATTTTTTTGTTCTTTGCATTCTTAACAGACAGACAGATATGAAATTTCATTAGTATGCTTTTGTAGGTATAATAATAATTGATGCAACCATGAATTTAGATCAAAGTTAAAGGACCTAGTGCTTCACAATGGTTTCAAAAATTCAAAAAAATATATTATTTAGAATTCAAAAAATTTGTACTATTAACAAAACCACCAATTTTTTCCTTTTAATTAATTGAGCACAAACTAACTACTTATTAATAATTAAAATTGTTTGAATTTGAATAATAAAGTTTTTGGTATTTGTTAGTTAAAGTCTTACACAGGTAAAAACAAAAAATTATATAGTAAAAATATATGAGTTTTTTCAAAAATTGCTTTTACCTACTCACCGCTGAATACCGCTGGTATAAAATATCAAGACATGTCCCATGGCAAGCAAACGTGACATTTTATATAATGAAGTTGACTTTTCCGAAGATTTTTTGTAAAAAAAAAATTTTTAGCACTTCTAAATCGAATTTTTTCAACACTTTATGACCTCACTTCATAATTAATAAATTATAGGTACTTTTTTACAGATTAATATAAATTATATTATGAATAATAAGTAATTTTATTACTTCGATTATCTCGATAATTTTTAAATTTTACTTTATTTGAAAATGCATTTTAACCCTTTCGCAAACAAATTTTTTCGGACTCCTATTTTCAAGTTTTTTTTATTGAAAATATAACATGTTAGACCCTCTAAATAGTTATTAATTATTATCTAATGATTTACCCTGATTACCCTTTAAAGTTACCCTAGGAATGGTCAACTTTGAAAAAGCGTTATAAAATTAAATTATTGTTTTTATTTTGTTTTTATTGTATTTTTATTATTTACTATATTAACCCAAACGCATATATTCACTATCCATCAAGGACATCTGTAATTTTTTTCAAAGTTTTGATTTCCTTATTCATTTGTTACATTTGATGCCCCTTCCTCCGCAAGGAAAGTCCGATGGTGTTACCCTTATTACGAAATTCACAAAGTATGAAAATAATTTTTTTTATAAAATATGAAAAATTACAAATCTCAAAAATGAATTTTTATGCGTTACATTTGGCTACCCCCCCCCCATAGACATGGATCTGTATGGATAATCCCTAATGAAAAAAGGAGATAAAATCTCAATTTTAATTTTTTTATATTAATAAAAAAATTTTAAATATTTGGATTTAAGTAAAATATTTTTAAAATATTTACTTTTGTCCCAGTTTTTTTGGGATGTCTACCAATAACCGCCCTTAGATCTAACCAGATTATTAATGTTTCTTGGCTATAATTCTTTTTTCTTCGCTTTATAAAACCTTCAGATGAATAACTGTGGGCTCAAACTTTTTCTAAGAGTCAACATTAATACTTTGTACTTTGTGATACATTGGTCCGGTCAAATTTCCATCTATAAAAATTGGCTCAATAATCTCATTTCCAAGTATACTCGCTCAGACGTTGACCTTTTGAGGATACGGATTTTTATTGTCTCAATGTTTACAATATTTTGTTTTGTTGACAAATCGGTTCAAGAAAAAACTGGATTTGTCGTTAAAACAAATATTTTTTACCAAATCTAGGTCACTTTGAATTCTCTTGGAAATCAGTTCGCAAATTTTTCTTTCATACTCGTCTTTCACCTAGTAATTGGTAAATTTAAATTTTATATGGAAGAAACTTTATAACTTTTATAGCTTTTTATGTATGGACCCATTTGAAATATTTGTTGCCTTAGAAACATTTCGAATGAAAGTGTTAGGACTCGCATCAAAATGACCTAGTACTACCAACTTCCATCTGCGAAATTTCATTCAAAATTCTGCATTTATTGTTAATTTTGTTTCTTCAAATTTTAATTCGTACTAAACTTTGTAACGTGCTGGTGGCCAACATTTTTCTCGGTGTGACTTTTATTGAAAATTCGCGAAAGTTTATGAATTTCGATTTTCAGTTTTGTAAATAATATCTACTTTTTCTTGTAAAGTATTCACCATTTTTAAGCAACTTTTATTTTCAACACTACACGACAATTTTTAAGTATTAAAACTCAAATAGGTAATTGATTTTTAATGAATTGTTTTAGTATCTTAGGTGATAGTGGAGTTCACAGGGTTATCTCTGCAAACGAAATTTTCCTAAAAATAAAATTATGTTATTTTTCCATTTTTAGCTCTAACTCATAAGAGGATCCATTAAACCAAATTTTTGTATTATGTATGAACGAGGATTTTTTCAACATTTAAAATGATGTATTGCAAGGTAAGGGGTGATATTTAAAATTTTGAAGCAGATAGAGGTAGCTGGTGAGGACGGGGTTAAACTTACCATTCAAATAATATTGGTTTTGAAAGTCTCCCTCGCCAACTAAATCGACGTGTTTTCTCTTTTTCTCAAAATTTACTAAAAAACAAGAGTTATTTCGACCTGCTACTTTTGAAATGAAATGAAAATTATGTATACCTATAGAATAAGGTTAGATAAAATTTTTTTAGATAAATTATTATACTCTTACTACTTATTTGATAATAAAATAAATTATGTGATATGCTGTAATAAATTTTTCAGAATTTTGAATTGGATTGTAGAAAAATTTATGTAACACGAATTACACATAAAATATTTTTTACTTTCCAGTAATATAATAATTTGTAATTTTTTTCGATTATTCTCGTATATAGGCGCATGCAAAAACTGCAAATTGAGATTTCTCATGCAAGATTTGAAACTACCCTTAGCGGTTGAAATCATTTCATAATATTTATCTCTTTCACCTAGAACCTACCTACCTACCTACCTAAAATTTTGGTTTTTCCATTTATTAATATTCGTAAACTTCATCATACTACCCACAAATTTTATTGTTATAAAGTACATCATATATACGGTTTTTACGACAAAAATAAATTTTAGTACCTTCCCGAAACATACGAGTTGTAAAAATGGTTTAATGTATAAGTCATAGAAATGACAGGCATATCGACGTTTCTGCAATGGTCTTCCACACGGATGGCGTCCCCATCACACATGACATCACATCCGGAAGTCAGCGTATGTATATGCATGAATGGTGTACTGTCAGTGTTACAGTCGATCGGACTCCCGCACTCATACCGGAAGTCCATCTAATGCATCCGCTTGGTTGTCAAGAAGTTCGTATAGTTAAACTTAGTCCGCAGTTAAGTTTACCCTTGCAGTTTCATACGTTAAGGAAGAACTGGAAATGGATCGCTTTTTCGACATTCAAAAATTTACCGCTCCATTTTTTAATTTAAACCATGCTGAAAATTGCGTGATTAAATCCTAAGGTCTAAAAAGTTGAGGTTATCTCTTGTGTAATAAAAAGTTTTACATGATGCAGTGGTCGTGTAATTCTTGTTCCGGTTATCGTGGTGTGTTCAGCATCATTCCCCCATTTTATAAAATTTCTCCTTTGCTTACAAAAATAAATTTTAAAGTTGAAACGGATTTTAAATAGTAAAAATTATTGAACACAAAACCAGAAAGGAGAAAACGGATTGAATAACATGAAAAGTAGGAGAGAATCCGGGCTCCGGAATCAAGTAATGACAACCCGAGTTTCACAAAGGCTTTAATTAAGACAGTGCCAGATAAGGCACGCGCATAAAAAATATACGTTGGTAATCATACACATGCAGGGGAAGGGCCGTGGAAGTGATTGCAGTGATTTGGCTTCTCATCACGGTCGAATACGTAGGAGAATAAATTAAAGTTTCTATTTTTCTATTCTCGTTTTTTCTTTTGACACTCAAATAATAGATTGTACAAATTAAAATAAATATTGAAAATTTGTTCATAATAGATCAGTCAGTATGTGTGTATGAGTAAGCTTGCGTTGCCTTAATTAGTTGTTAAACTAAGAGGGGATGATTGATGATTGCTTTACATTGAGCTTTTTATAATACGGGAACGAAGGCCTGCGATGAGACGCGGAATTAATACCGCAGGTTTACTGCTGTCCTTCTGTTCTGCTCGCATGGAATACTTCATTCGACATGGCAAATGCTTATCAAACCGTGACTAGTTTCATGCGGCAGTTCTCAATAAGTAATTTTAATAGTACAAAATAATTAAGGACATTGGGCAATTAAAACTTCAAGTCGAGTGGAGTCGTCCAATAATTGAAGAGATATAGATTCGAATCTTAATGCTTAGTTTTATTTTAAATCCAATTTAAAATTTATTTGAAATTTTTTGAAAATTTAACGGAGTTAATTGTACCTCAATAATTTGTTTGAAAACTTCTGCTGTTTAATCAATAGTTGATTAATAAAACGTTTAGGTCGCTTTGAAAATTATAAATGAACTCGATCCGACAGCTCGAATGATGTATGTTCTTATATGTTATGATCCATGAATATAAATCGAGCAAACATTGCCCTATACCGTGACAAACTTACCCATTTTAGAGGTTCAAAAATGTTTGTAAGCTTTTTATCATTACCGCGCTTTAACAATTGTAAATTACAAATTCAAATTTTTTAGACTTGTTACTAAACAAAATACTAACATGAAGAGAAGGGAGATATCAATTGCGTCATTAGCGAATCATCGAGTCTCTATGCTGATCATCATCAGTGAGCTTTGCGTTGTTGACATTTGATGATGCAAAGCTCTCAATTTTCCAGACGCCTCGGAAATGGATATCTTAAACAATCACAATCGCCTTTTCCATTTAATTTCATGTGTACTTAATAAGTATATTATAGAATTACTCGTTCTGAAATGAAGTGGCCGCCTTTGTCTTGGGAGTGTCGGACAGCTAGTTTCTCATTCGCTACGGATCCCGCCTTCTTTAAGATGATGGAGGCAAACGTGATCTGATTTTTTAAGACTCTATCCTAAGTTTTATATACACACATCTCAGATATATCTCACAATACTAAAAATAATTGCCCTTCAAACGCTTCCCCAAGTCAATCTGCATGAGAAAGCATGGATGAGAATTGCCGATTTAGCACGTGCATAAAGCACAGGTTAATACCCAAGCAAAAAATTCTTTGTTCTGGACTCCTATTCTTGAACAAACTCCAAAAATACACTACGAGGTTATGAAATTTGAAATCGTGTCTGAAGAAGTATCGTGATAATGGTGTTGAAAACCTCCACAACTAAAAACGTTTATAAGGTCATTTCGTGACACTGATTGTGAGATTGTCTTAACTTTCAAGATAAGCTGATTAAATTGAACGATATAACACAAAAGGTTATACAACGCGAAAATCGTGCGTTAGGTTTTTGTTAATTATCACTAAATGACACATTTTATCATCGTAATATGTAAACTTGAAAAGCAGCCGCTATTGTTAAGCACGATACACTGCTAAAAACCTCTACCACAATGAGTACTTTAATGATGACTGAAAATTGAAGATTTTTCTTTTTTCATTTAATATTGTAACGCTAAGAGAAGTCGCCATATTGTATCAGGTACTGGACACTGATTGATGAAGAGAAAATGACGAGCCAAATGCCCAGTAAAGGTTTTGCTGTCGTGCCAGGCTCACACCAACACCTTCATACTGGTAATATTAATTTTAAGGTAGCCATTTAAATTCCATCAGCTTTATTAAGTTTATTATTATAGGACGACATGTCACACTACACAAAACTTAATTTAATTTTAGGAGAAACACAATCTTATACTTGACACCGAAATTTAATAATGTTGGTTTTCTTGTGGCACTACCCGGAATTCTTCGGAATCCTTCATTAAAGTATGTATTTTAAAAAAGTTTCCTCGCGTTAGAAAATTTATTTAAAATTTACAAAATAATAACAAAAGCGCCTGAAGGATAATGCAAGTTATGGTACGTTAATTAGAAGGCATTGCCTCCACTTTATTTCCTGAGTACGAACGGTGTGCCTAGAGGGTTAACTACAACTGTGCCCTACGTTGGGTGCCAATTGTTGCAATTATCGTTACAATGTAACAAATCAATCGTAAACTTTCTATTAAAATACTAAATCCTGAAAACGGAAAAATAATCCAGGATATAGGTACAATGGTTAATTCTAGTTGTTTATTTGAAAAGTGTAATTTCTTATTTGAGTTTGATAAGGATTAATATCGTTGGTGAAGGAAAGTAGATTAGCGCAAAATGTGTCGAGTTTCGCAATATAACTGCAATAACCCAGGAGCATGTCAGTGTCCGGTAGGTGGATGGTTGCCGATGTAATTTATCATACCGCTTCTTTTCACATCAGCGAGAGTAGCACGGCCAGCGAACCTCTATCATTTGTCTTCTCACCTGTCAGCTCAACCCAACGCTTTGTATCGGTTATATTTTTGATGGTTTTGGAAAGTAATGCTTATGATTTATTATAATTTTTAACCCTTTAGTTATTTCGTTAACCGCAAACGATCATTTTATAAACAAATGGAATTTTAATTTTTTTCCTACCAACCACGATGATATATTTTTAACAGCCATGATTATTTTTTAAATTGATGTTCAATTTTTTAAATTATACAATTTACTTTTCAATTTTTCAAGCTACAAAACCATTAGGGATAATTAGGATATAACAGACCAAATGAGCATCATATAGAACGAACGACTCGACTCAGTATTATGTTTAACTCCCAGCCAATTTTACACCTCCCAATTTTTTAAAGAACACAACATTAATTAAGCATTTTTAAAATATTAGAAGTATTAAATCGCGATATCCCGAATAATTAATTAACATTGAATTTTTTATTATTCTCTGAAAATTCTTTTCAGAAATACTGGTGAAGTATAGCTTAACATGGGATTAAAATTGATTCTTGAATGAGGGCTTATCTTTCGCGTGAGAACTTTAAATCGGGGCGATTAAGAATTTGGAAATATATAGCATAATTAATTACTCAATATTATAATCTGACAATAACAATAATCCTTGAGATAATTGAAAGTAAAGTCTGAATTGAAATTTACGCTATACAAACAATATGTTATAACCTGTAAATATATTTGCTTGTTATACCATTATTGTTGTGGTTTGTAAACAAATCGTATTAATACATCTAATTTTCAGTTCTAATATTAACAGAGATTTGCAATCCTTAATTACAAGTTTTTTGAAACAATGATTATTGAAAAGTGTAAAAAGCTGAGTGGTATATAGAGGATGATTCGGAATACTACCATAATTATAGTTTTAAGGATCACAGAAAATTAAGTTCGATTTAACAGATTTGAAATATTTCATAAGCTTATTGAAAAATACCAGTTCTAATAAAACATAGCAGTTTAAATTTTATATATTTAGTATTTGGATGGGTGACCCTCCGGGAAACAAGTACCATTGTCGTCGTTCGAATTCTACATTACTAGTTTTGCCTGTGATTAGAGTTGTGAGTCTGCTTATGGCTGACTTTGTCCTGACTTAGTACATGACATTTTCTCGCTCTCATGTCATTTAGATTCCAAGATATTTAAATATGTAGATATTTAAGCACAAAACATTTTGACGTGGTTTTGATTCCCATTAACCAAGAGTTATGAATTTAAAGATTAACAAGTTAATCTTTTGTTATTCTTAATATTTGTTGCTACTGTTCTTATAGTCATGCAACAAAAACCGGAATTTTGGAGTTTGACCACGTAAATAAAGCCACTCTCGAAAAGTTTATATTATGAAGAAAGTGTAATCCATTTCCATAACAAGAGTGGTTTGCTTTACTCACTAAATAATTAGACGGTCATTTGCCTTGCAGGTAACGCGATCAACTGCGAAAGCGAGGTACCGGGTTCAAATCCGGAGAAGGGCAACTTTCTTATGACGTCTCCGTGCTTCGGAAGGCACGTTAAGCCGGTGGTCCTCCTGGGTTAATGAATTGCCATCATTAACATAAAAACCAGGGTTACAGGCTCGTCTGTAGGCAAGTCTAGCAAACTACCTATCGGACGTTAAACAATTTATATGCTCATAGATCTAGCACTGCCGAGGAAACGAAGCAGTGGCTGGAAATAACAAGTCCTAGGCTTAGGCTGAATTCATTCAGTTGAAGAAGAAGAAGAAGACTAAATAATTAAATATTTACGTACTTGACATTGACACACTAAACATTTACTTCTTCGTACCTTATCCGCTGCGGAAGTTGGCGATTACCATGGCTAATTTTACTTTAATATTAACTATTGCCCGAAAGAGTGCTGTAGATGTCGTTCCAATTTATTTTCACAAGTTATGTAGCCAAGATATTCTTCGTCGTCCGGATTCTTAAGTTACTCTTACAGGATTAGGTAATAAGATTTGTCATTGGGCATCACATGTCCAAAATACCCAAGTTTCCTTTCATTTAATGTTCTTATCATTTCCTCATCCTTTCTCATCCGTTACAGAGTACTATCTCATTTGTTACTCGACGTATCCATGGTATTCTAAGCATACTACGCCTATAAGACCAAACCTCGAACGCTTCCAGACGTTTGATTGAGGCATCCGTCAAGGTCCATGCCTCTATTCGATTCAGAAGGACAGAGATTATAGATAATTTTGAAACTTCAACTCTAAACTGTATACCTATTCAGGGTCATTCTACATTTTTTATGCTAATTTTTTGAGCGTAATTTCAATTTTTGTTAAGTGAGTTGCTCATGTACGTAAAAGATGCGAGATTCTGCATCAATTCTCCGTATACGCAGCATTGAGTATTATGATTGGACATCTTGCTAACCTATGATTTTTACTGAATCTATCAGATTCTGTAAGCCTTTCAAGCTATCAGATAAGAAAACTGTAGATATCATCGGAATACCTGAGGTTTTCAATTATTATTATTTATCCGGTCACTGTTATACCCTTTAAAGAATTTTCGAGGGCTTCAATCAAGTATTTGATCAAAAAAAATAACGTGGAAAAAAATTATTGTCAAATAGCAGAGAGACAACTTATCTGCCACGGCTTAGCTCAAAAAACTCGATAATAATGAATTTTTTCTGAAAACGAAAAGCACCACAAATGTGAAATTGTAACACTTAAAAAAAACTCTTATGAACTGAAAACAAAACTTGACATATTCTGAAGTCATGTTATGCCAGTCATGTTATTCATGTTATTCATGTTATGAAGTTATGCCAGAAATTTTTGGTATTGCATACGATTTCAAACAAAATCTACGCCTGCCTAAATTGCTTGACGTATAGGTACACCACGCTATTAAGGAACGTCCAAAAATAGTCTTTTCAATAACTGATTCAACTTGGATATGTTCAATATTATCAAGCAAAACGAATGTTTTTGCTTTTTTCCAACGGTTTTTAGCCAATCCGCAAAGTTAGAAATTCCTAGAAATTTCTTCATTTCCAGATATAAAAATTTAAATATCCACCAACTTAAATTTTTAAGAACACTTAGGCAGTTTGTCAGTGCCAACACAACTTTTAGGCTATTGATTATGTTTTAAAATAACAAGACAAAAAGGAACTAAGACAGACGTTCTCGGGTTTTTATTACAGAAATCAGTGAATGGGTCATTTAAAAAAAACCGAGGAATTCTATTAGATTGGAAGGTGAAAACTGGAGGTAGAGGTGAAAATGCATCGTTTTCAGTTTTTTCAGTGTATCTCCCAAACGAATCATAATTTCGATATACTTCATATGAAAATTTTTGTAGAAAATTAAATTTTCCATCGAAATAGCTTATTTTAAAAAATTTTAAAACATTTTATTATGTTTTGCCACAGTTGCCGTAGAAACTGTGGTTGCAGAAAATTACAAATTACTTATTCCATATTTTGCAAAGAATGCATGGGGATCAATTGTGATAATGTGCAAGTAGCCGATATTGCAGAAGACGATATTATTGAAGATATAGATAAAAATATCTATAATAATCAGTTTAGTAAAATACTAATTTTTTGATTAAAATTAGAATGAAAACAATATCTGTAAGTATAAGAGGGATAAAAGGTTAATAAAAAAAAGATATATTTGAATAGTATATACTAATCTACCTATCTCCAATCCAAAAAAAAAGTTATAGACAAAACAGCTAAAGAGCAAAAAAAAATCGAAATTTTGACTTTTTATTTCTTCTGTTTCAACATTTTTGGCCCAAAAAAATGTTTTAAAACTTTTAAGTAAGCTATTTCGATGGAAAATTTAATTCTCTACACAAAGTCTATCGAAATTTTGCTTCGTTTACGAGATATACTAAAAAAACTGATAAGGGTGCATTTTCACCCTTATCTCCAATTTCCACCTTCTAATTTAATATTCTTAAATGACCCATTGACCGATTTCTGAAATAAAAACCCTTGAAGGTTTTAGTTCATTTTTATATGACATAATAGCATATTTTGAATTTTCCTACCATAATAAAATTAACCAACTCAAAATTTCTCTTCTACAAAAGTGTTGGCTTTTCAATTTTATTTAAACCACAGGCGCCTTTGTTTAATAAACAGAAGTGTTACTTGGGGTTTTTTGCATACCAGAACCAAATTAATAAAACAAAATTGCACGATTGTAATTTATTGTTTTTAAGAAAAAATGAAATTCCAAAAAAATAATTCATGAAATTAAAAATCTAAAGGCCGTGTGACACGTATGTAAATCTGTTAACAAATTTGTTAGCAAATTTGATAACAACCCATTGATTGGTTGAACCAACGAACATCGGTACCAACATTGATTTGTTTGACCAATCAACGGGTCATTACCAAATTTGTTTACAAATTTGTCAACAAAATTACACACGTGTCACACAGCCTTAAGAAAAGCACCCATAGTTCTTTTTTGACGGTGGTTTTGCAGTATGACAATATGAAAGTGGAAAAGTGACAGCACACCAAGGTATATAGATTACAGAGCCTTGTCTATCCCAAGGCCTTGTCTATCTCCTCTTTACACTTATTGAAAGTCTTCCAAAATACCACCTGCGACACAAACAGCTCCAATCTCTTTCCAGTAAAAATTAATAATAACGCGTCTATCATTTTCATCTATGGTTGTTTAATTCAAGCTCTCTATTAACTCTCGGTGTTGAACTTTGGCAAGCCTTCTTAACCCTTTCAACGCTAAATTCGACTTTAGTCGAATAGCTTATAAAAAACCATTAGCTCTTGCACGCGGAAATGAGACCTTTGTCGGCAAGCCTCTCAGACACTGTTAATCTCTATCCATTCGTCATTTATTAAAATAACACCTGGCAACTTTTTTTTAGTAAATTAAAGTAAGAATAACAAAATAAAAGGAATTTTATAGAATACTATTTTTTATGTTTTTAATGGAGCGCTCAAAGGGTTAAAGTCAATGAAGCAAGCGTAAAATTCAACAGCTTTAGCACTCTGAACCATCACCTGCATATAAAATACTGCTAAAACCGAGCTGAAGTTTACTCAGCTGCTTTTCAACTTTTTGAAAAATTTTCTAATGTATCACGTTTAAAAAGATGTCGAGTATGTAGCTCATGAAGTTGATAGTTTTTGGTACTTCATTTCTAGTAATTGGCAAACCCTGCACAGTTTCTGTTTAATTCATTATTTTGAAGCATTACCTGCATCTATCACTACTTCTTCTGTTCATGATCGATTAATATGTCATATTCTCTGTTTAAAGGCATAATGCATATTTATTGGCTTCCAATATCTCGATTTGCTTGCATATTTTCTTTAGCCAATATTCTTTCATTTTACCGTATATTTGTAATTTTTCCTTCCATAGTCCTTACTTTTAGTGTTTTTGGTCTATTGGATATTTCTACTATGACACCAAAAATAGTACAATAGCAGAACATCTTCCATCAACCAAAAGCTTCTTCAGTATAAACAATTCCAAGACAGGTACAGTCAAAATATTTGATTAATGTCTTTTCCCGCAAATATTCTTAATTTCTTTTTAGATAAAAATAACTGTCATAGACAGCCTGTGGCCAATTTAACCAAATATAATACTACTTTATTCATGTGGTTGTTCGTTCGACATTCGGACTCATTCGAGGGAGACTATGACATATCATATTATGTATTATGCGTTAATTTAGTAGGTCTTAAACTTTTTTAAGGTGGTACATTTTTGTAGTTAGTAATAAATGAACAATTCAGTCAAATGTGCATCAACAAATGACATGGGAAAGGTAGGAATTTTCTACCAAATTATTATTATTTTGGACAGGCCTGGTTTTGGCCAAAAGGCAAGAATAACTCCCAAATTTCAGGGATTCTAAATTAGCGGTAATTAAGGCGGATAACGGATATTTGAATCAATCTCAGATCTAACCCTCTCTTCTAAAAACCCTGGTCTTGAAGATCAAGATCACATACATTTTACTGATTTTAGTGCATGTACTAGTTATGGTAGTATAACCGGGGGGTCTGGGGGAAATAACAAGAAACAAGAAGACTTTTCAAAATTTATAACGATTCAAAATTAATTTTTGAAAAATTGTCTTGTTGCTTATTTACTTCCCGATTTCTTTTAGGGCAGATTATACCTCGATCATTTTCTTCCAAAGTGAGAACATCCGAATGAAGGATCTGCCTTGGTTTGGATTCTCACCGAGTACCCCAGGACATTGGCAGTCAATAACAATTTAAAGTTTGGGAAAAAATGTGTAAATCTAAATAGTATCTATAGGGCTATGTATCAGAAAATTTTATAAAAATTTACATCAGTAGTATTATGTTTACGTTGTCTTCATCAGAAAACTCTCTATTTAACTATTTCAATCGGTGAGAAAATCCAACCTGAAATTTAAAGTAATGTAAAAGAGCAAAAGTTTTTTTTTCCTAACAATTTTTTAAGTAAAACTAATGAGTTTGAATAATTAAAAAAACACAACTGCTATGTGTGACATAAACAAATGATGATTAAAACAATTCCGGTTATCTGTACGTCCATCAACTGTACCATGTTTTTTGACCAACCAATTACAGAATACCTCACATTGTTATAATTTAAACAAATTACCTTTAATAGTCTCTTTAAATTAAAAATTGCTTAATTTACTCTTGTAAATTGTGTATTGTAGCTGTAAACTCATAAGGTACCTCTGTTTATGGTAACAAATTCTCTCGAGGGTGTAATATATTAAACGAATTGATGATACTCGTAACGACCTCACTAAATAATCAAGACAATGAATTGAACTAATTTTTGGTATGATAAACTGACGAATGTATGGTCCATATCTCATCGCTTAAACGAGCTTCACGTGCTTTCTCTCATATTAATCGAAATGCTATCAAATATACGCATACCTACTTGCGTGAGTTTTGCTTGATATGAAATTGCCAACAGATGGATTAAATTTTTGATTTATTTGATTTACTACATCAGTAAATTTCATGCAAGTGCAAATTAGGGCCTGCGAAGTGTGTGGTAAAATATTTCAACATAATTTTGTAATTATGTACATAAATTATTATTGCAATTAAAATTTGAAAAACATTTCAATTTTTATAAAAGCAAACCACTAGTAAAAAAATTGTTTACTAAAAATACCCAACGATTTACCTGTGATTAATTTTCTGTGAATCATATCTGACTTGTTAAAAACTTGTTAATGCAAGTTAATATAGTACACAATATTGAAGCATTGCACGAAAAATATGTTGTAAATAATATAAGAAGTTTATAATGTTTTTGTAGCTATTTCCATTTCCTGCACTGTACAATCACCACTTCAATATTTTTTGCTGTTTTAGTCGTTATCAGTATTTTGAATATTGAATTAAAAGCTGAGCGATAAATTTTGTTGAATACCTGCAAAATACGTTTTATTATTTTTAGTCGATGTCATTCTCTTTATAATAGTGGTCGTGTGTGTATGTGCGTTTGTGTGAGTGGTTAATTACCCTTTGACTTATGTTTTAATTTGGAATTTGGATATGGTTTGAAATCGACAGTTTTCTTGATTGGTGAGTTTTTCAAATTTTTTAATTCAATGCAGTTATAAAATTTACCTTTCATTTTCATTCTCATGCGTTCTGCTAATGAATGATTTTGAATAGCAGAATTTAGGGTTGTTTTATTTTAGCCATTCTTTCCATATTAGTCAATTCTTAAATTTGTGAAAATGAAATTCGTCGGAAGATTTCGTGCCAGCTCCTTCTGTTCAAAAAAGTAAAACTATTAGAAAACACAAATCACTTAAGCAAATAGGATTATGTAATCCTGTATGTGTACACAGGATTAAGAGCTGGTGCGAGGTTTAATGGAATATTTTTTCAATTCAAAAATTAATTTTTTTTATTTGAAACCAAAACACATGATATTTAATTTTTGTGACAGGGTAGGTCTAGAAATATTTGATATGCAGATGATAAAAATGTAAAGAATTATTGCGATAATTTAAAATAGATGTTATTTATTAACTATTTATAGTCCATAAAACTGCCTTTAAGTAGTATCAATGATAAATTTCTATTTCTCACAATTTTTATGTTTTATAATCTTTAGCTTACATTTCTTATTTTTACCTCTCGGCCTTTGGAAAATTTTTTCCAAAGTTTTTGTAAATGACCGTTTATTTAACCCCCTAACCTAATTTGCAACCCAAAACATGAGAACGTTTCCATATTTACACATTTTTTATTTCGTTCGTTTCCTCAAAATTTTTTTAATAACTTTTTTTAACCTTCTAGCTCAAGGGTTCTTAACTGGGGGTCCATGGACCCCAAAGGGGTCCGTGTAGTGATCGCCGGGGGTCCATGGCGAGCCTGCCTAAAGGCTCTTAATTTTTTTTTAATTAAAAAGAAATTTTTGCAGCCCATCCAAAACGGCTCTTCAATTTGACGTTATAATCCGGCGTAAGCAGCAGCAATCGTCACACTAACTATGTGACTACATTATGTAAAGTTCGCAAACAATAAAACCTAGTAAAAGTAAAATTTTGTTTTTTTATCTCTTCAGAAGGGGTCCGTGGGCCTTTTGAAATTTTGGAAGGGGTCCATGACTACAAAAAGGTTAAGAACCCCTGTTCTAGCTCCTAGCCTACATTTGCTCTGAGCAACATGCGTACTAAAGAGCGTTTTTTGATATCAAAAATCTATGTTGTAAAAATTTTGAACCAAGTAAAGATTTTCCCGATTTCATTCTAAAATGTATGAATCCAAAACCGATACAAAAACTGATCAAGTTAGTAATAAATTTTAATTTTATTTTGGATTTTGGACATTGAATTTAAATTTTGGCACCATGTGAAAAATTGATTGCGTTTTTGAGAGTTTACAACTTGGCGTCACAGGCTGCGAAAATCTGACAACAGTGCTAGAGTGCCTAAAAAGTAGTGCGGGGTCTGCTGAGTTTTAATATATGTACGCCATTGGCAATTACATGTTCGTAGGATCAAACCACGACTTAGTAAATCGAAATTTTTTACAACCATTTTTCCGGGTATTAAATGTCAAAAGAACAAACTAGGAGCATTCTAGTCCTAGCTACATTATATTAGTCCAGTACAATTAGGTTTATACCTCGGAACCCAGCTATAATAAATGGATTTGGATGTTTCCACATTTTTTGAATTTCTTATACTACTAAAAAGTGAAAATTTAACGTTTTGAAACCTTTCGCTAATGTTTTTTAAGGGTTGTAGTCCAGTCGATATTCACATTTTACCTGGAAAATACTCTGAAATTATTGGTATTTTGACAGATTGTTTGGAGAGTACCTACTCTAGGATGTCTAACCTAAGTTTTTAACTTTAAGGATCTTGTGCTAACTTAGGGGGGGGGCTCAAAAACCTCAAAAGTTTTGGACTTTTCTTCAGTTTGGTGCTTATATCTTGTACACTAAGCATATTTTGATACCAATTTGGGTACCATAGTGCAATACAAAGTTGTATAGCGTAAAATTTTCTAAACTTTGGTTGGTAAAGCACATTTTTTTATTCAATATTAACGAAGACATAGCCGATCAACGTTAGACAAAGTTTTTCAAAATGTAAAAAAATATACAAAAACCAATATTTATTTATGACTATTTATTATCTACCATCATTTTCATGCTAATTATGTTAATCACTTGTTAATATCAATATTTTGGAACATCTATGACTAACCTCCCCCTACTCCTACCTCTCACTCTCAAAGAAGAAAAATCCTCATTTTAATTGGCAATTCTTACATTAAAATGAGGCGGGTAAAGGTACGTTTGCGGGTCCCTAAAATACAAATTTTACGATTAAAACCTCGATGAATTCTGAAAGAGTATAT
Source organism: Rhagonycha fulva (assembly GCA_905340355.1). Taxonomy (NCBI): domain Eukaryota; kingdom Metazoa; phylum Arthropoda; class Insecta; order Coleoptera; family Cantharidae; genus Rhagonycha; species Rhagonycha fulva. The sequence goes on from HG996555.1 coordinate 12,728,869, forward strand.
TTTAAATAAGAGAATTAGCTATGACGGAATGCCTTAAATGCACCTGTTTTTTCAAAAATCGAATTTAAAAAACCTCGATTTTCACTGCAAATTTGAAGGTAAATCGCTCGTGATTGGTGAATCAATGCATTCTGTTGTCGGTACGCGTGTTCCTATACATAAGAGTGTAGCTGTTGACAAATTTGTCAGTAACTCGTACGCTAAGGTACAAATACGTTCTTTTTAGGACCAAAATTACTTCAGAAAAGGGTTACTTAAATTTAACGAACGGTAGTTACTTTTCGCGTGGATCCTACTCTTGCTATGGTGGTTTTCATCAAAATTGACCCTACGCACCTTTCGGGCGCTCCAGGCCATTTTGATGAAAACGACACTCAATTTAAAAATACCCCTAGGCCCGTGGATGAAGGAAAATAGTGGATCTTTGAAGGGTGAAACTTTTTTCAAAACGCAGGGTAGTTGTGCAAGGAAAAATTGACTTAAAGCACCCCTCGCTGCGCTCGGGCGCTTTAAGCCATTTTTCCTGCACATTTAGTATTGAAAACCATGATTTTCGTTCGGAGTGCACTGTTGCTGCATCCCAATGCAAGTGTCGCTCCGGTTATCCCCGCTCTGCGCAAAGCTAAGACCAGTTGAAATTACACGGACTGTCAATAGAATGAATTGATTCACCAATCCCGAGCGACTGAACTTGAAAATTGCTATGAAAATCGAGTTTTTTTAAATTCGAATTTTGAAAAAACAGGTGCATTTAAGGCATTTCGTCATAGCTAATTCTCTTGTTTAAAATATGCTCTTTCAGAATTTATCGAGGTTTTAATCGTAAAATTTGTATTTTAGGGACCCGCGAACAAACCTACAACCTCACTTTTAAATATGAATTTTTAATTTTAATTTTCAAAATGAGAAAAAGAAAATTTTGAAACTAAATAAACCAGTTAATGAAAAACCAGAGATAAATAATTAACTAAACGTGTACTTTCGCTTCAAGAAAACTTTTTAATTAAAATTCTTATTTCAAATTACGAAGTGTCTGTTAAGTAGGTAACAAAGATTTTTGAAATTTTTGAGCCTCCTGTAAAAGTATTAGTAAAATTTTAAATTGATAAAAAACTTGCGAAAGCGAGGATTACGAAAAACAAACGGATATTTTTGGTATTTTTGATTTAGTCTTTAGTTGTATTTGTTCGCTATAATACAATAAAGATCAAAATTTAGTTATATCATTTTGGAATTGAAATAATAATTAATTTCAAAAGATGGGTTAGAGGGCTACCTCCCCAGCCTGATGAAATATTGCAGTTATCTTTTTTTCTTACGAAAACATTTTCTTTATTACTTTTTTTACATTAATAAATTTTCTACATAATATTATATCAAATTTATTTTTATATCAATTTTATTTAACATATTTTAAAATAAATAAAAAAGAAATTTGCTTAAGACACACTTACCCCCCGCCCCCACACTTGAGAAAGATGCAAAATATTTATATTTAATATATTTATGAAAAATATATATTACTAGATGGTTCACGATTGCGTTGACCTCTTATGAATGTCGGATGTGGTTATTCGGCCTCACCCGTTCATAAAAATCTCGTTAATCCATTCATGCGCTTCACTAATTAGATGGTTGTGTTTTATTAAGTAGATGTAAATTATTCAAAAATTTGTTAAAATACTAATAATGAACCTATATTTGCTATGCCAAATATTTATTTTGTCACCACTTTTTATTTTGCTTTTATCTAACATTTGGTTAAATTTGCATCCTCTATCCATTCGCAAATTATTAATTTTTGATAAATTCAAACGAAAAAGATATTGATAAAATTTTGTGTTGAAATGGACCATAACAAACAAATATTAAAATTAATTTTTAACCTTTATTTGAGCAATTCTGTTTTTATTTTAATTATAAAATCACGTTCTCTCTGCGTTCTCAAATTTTTAGAAAATGTTTGTAAAATTTTAAACAGTGTTTGGTTCACAAATGAAAAAGAATTAATGGTGCAAAACTCGATAACAATAAAAAATTTTCTCAAGGTGCACTACAGAAGAAAAAATTTTATTATAAAAAGGAAAGCAGCATTAAGTGATTAATCTATAATTTTCTTAAATACATTCACACTATTTGCAATCACCAAGTGTTCTTGTTAGCTATAGAACTGACCTAAGAAACTCCATGAAATCCAATATTCGAACGCGAATTTCCGTTACATCCCAACTAGCGGTAACAGTAGATACCTAAGCCACTACCGTGGTCATCCGTTTGATCTTGACACTGAAGATATTGGATAATGAGTCAAATTGAATGTAACAAACTTATTACTTAATAAATTTCTAGCTTTTTGTTATCAGATCACAATGATATAATTGGTAATGTTTGATTAAATAAGCTGACCTTTTACATTTGAAGGTTGCGCTAAAAGTTGCGTTAATTTTAACTTGCGAAATATAGACAACACAACATAATAAATTGAAAGTAAATTAATAGAATTGCGTCATGGCAGTGCAACTCGATGCAGTACTTAATACTATTTGATTTGACACTAATCCTGTTATCGAATTTGCCACCCCACACAACATTCTCTATTGAATTGTATTAAATAGCATATGCTCATGATCTATTTGGAATTCGTTTATCAGTTAGCCCAAGGGAAATTTTAGTGCATATTTAAATGTAATCCTTAAATTTCCTTTAATTTAATTTGCATTTAATTATTCTTATACCAACAAGGCGAGACACTTTTTTAAGTTTAGCAATTTTTTCCATGCAAATGTGTCAGTTTATGAAGGCAATTTTGGTATTTTTGGTTATGAATGGATCCCGTGGGACAATTTGCCATTAATAGTAAGCAGTAAATATTAATATTATGGGGTGAATTTTATAGTGTTAATATTCATCCCCGTATGCATAATTGCACCCGAAGTAGCTTAGACACAGCTAGGTGTAAAATCCTGCAAACTATAGGGTAGAAAGGATGAGTAGAGGTGTAGGGAAGTGTTATCTAATATTGCGTATGTAATCAATGTGAGATTAGCGAGGGTGTTCATTCGGGCCCATCGCTTTGTTATCTCACTACATCTCCCAGGAGACTCAGTTTCATCTTTTCTACTTACTATTACCTACTGTTACTGATGTGAGAAGATTCTTGCTACTATGCCTCTACACTCCCTTACACAATCGCCGGAAATTGATATTGCGCGAGATTATGTTTATTATGTAAGCAGCCAGGTTTAAATTTTCATTTAAATTACAAGCTTATCTTTAGGCTGATAAATGTTAAATTTCGGCAAAATTTTTATAACAATTTTAGAACACTTGTTAGTTAAGAAGTTTTGGCGCAATTTCGTATAATTAAACATTCCTTTGATTAAATTTGATTACCTAACTTTGATGAGCAAGGTGTGAGGCTATCTGTTTGCAATTAATTTGGTGTATCTGTTTAATAAATCCTCTAGCTCAACACCTCGTGCTGCCGGTGTTTAATATTTGTCACTCCGGGGGTTCTCTACTGTTAATATCCTGTAATATTAGATCTTCCTATTGATCGTTGTCAGTGAAATTCAATCACGTGTGTCATTGCGTATTCTCTATATACATTTTATTCACCTGTGAAAGATCAATTTAATTAAATTACTTATCTGCTGGGTCAGGCTTTTCATGCACTGGAAAGTATACCAATTAATAAGTAAAACTGATGTCTGGATGTCTCTTATAAGGTGACCATTACTTTGTTTTGATTTTCTAGTCACTTAGAATGGTAAATGGATTAAATGGTTCTAATGAGATTGACTAAGTCGGTAAGGCACTCGACTAGTGTCACAGTGCCACAACCACAAATTTAGTAATTATGTTGGTCAGATATTGATTAAATGAGAAGATTTTTGCTAAAGTTATTTCCCAGGCTCTTTATTCTAGTATCCAAAGTATTTTGAGGTTATATTGTGCTACAGAGAATTTCGTGCTGACCAAGGTATTATTTGGGTAAAAAAAAAGAAACTCTGTCTTTGTCTCACTCAGCTCCAACCTCTCGGAGATAATCAGAATATTTCATCATTTCAAGCTTAATATGGTTTTTCAGTTTACTTTATATTTTATTTTTTTTTAATTACTATCTATTAAATTCTTAACGTAGATTTTTGTTTTTTTTTTTAGTCTAAAGTTTTTATATTTTCGGTAGTTTAGTAAATTGATTTGTAATGCGAATCTTTAAGCAAAAGTTATGGAGTATAGCAATTAAGAATCTTTTGTCCTAAAAGACCCTTTCTATATTTAGAAGAAACAAAAGAAACTATTTCTGACTTAAGAAATTTATAACAACGCGGTAAAAGCAAAGCTAAATAATGCGCAAATAGCTTTTTCTGAAAATAAATTGTGCGATTTCTATGTCCAATACTAAAATCATCATAATAATGATGATATCATCAAGATATAATAGAGCATATCTTTCTAATTTTGAAGAAATAAAATAAAATTAAATGGTGTTAAAACTATTACATTTAATAATTGAATTACGATAAAACTTCATGCGACGTGGGCGATTTTAATTTAGCAAAACTCGGTATGTGCTTAATTTAAGTAAATTATAGTAAGAAGTTGATAAAAACTATATATTTCCTAACTAGTATCGAAAATATCTATTACCTTTCTTTTGACATAATGTACTGGCCAAAATTTCTGAATGAAAAATACTTTTTGTGATAATTCGAGAATGATTAGGCAAAATTCAACTACCTTTAAATTTTTTGCAACCATATAAAATTTTGAAGCTGAGAGTGGTGGCAGTGAAATGGGGTAAAAAAACTAAAGTTTTATTAAAACGTGGCTCCCTAGGTGTTGAAAATGCGATATGGATATGAGACTTATCTGCTATTTATTATAAACCGCAATAAGCAATAAATAAAATTAGATTAATTTGTCACTTTTTTTGTTAAGGCAAAATGTCGCGGCTGTGGCTATGAAACCTCAAGCAAACCATACTTTAATGGGTACAGTGAGAAATTACTTTTTGGAAGGAAATGGAGTGATTAGATATTTATTATGTCTATATAGGAGAAGATTTAAACTTTTTAATTAATCTTCTTATTTTAATAGCTTCATTTTGATCGGAAGTTAATTTTTTCCTCAAACATTTCATTTCGTTACTCTGTACACAAGGTTAAAATGTCATTTCCTTGTCATTCTCCCATAGCTGCAGACAAAGTAAAACAGATTTTTTTAAACTATCGTGGATGTCAAACTGGCGGCCCTCTGCGTATATTTTTTACAGCTTGAATGAACTTTGGTGATTCAGATTAGATTTCTTAATGTATTGGGTTTACCTGCCCCTAAATTTATATACGAGAGAATATTGATATATTTGTACTCTACTGTAGAAGCAGAAAAAATTTGAAATTGCCTAAATCTTACATAGTTTTCAAACTCAACATACTTTTTACAGCAAACTTGTAGTGTCCTGAAGCCAATAAAATAAATGTTCCTTCTTGATCTGAAAACCAACTTTTCACAGCTTCCATCACGTCTTTATTGAAAGAAAATGTACGGCTTTTCCAACTTTTTTTAATTTAGCAAATTTAAGAAAGCTAAGTCAAGTAAATAAAAGGAGCGTTTCATCAATCTATGATTGATGATGATTTGTTTGCTTGTAAATTGTCTTACAAAATCAAAACTCTTTTGAAGGTCATTCAGCGTTTTCTTCAACTGTTTTCTCACCCACTTTTCTTTATAATGATGAATAGTACTCTCGGGTTATGGTTATCACTTTCTCCAAGTAGTGAAAATGGTACCATGACTATTTCAAAACACTAAACAAGATCTTTTTCAGCAGAATTTTAAATGAAAATTTTCTTTGGTCTTGACTGCAGCTTTGTCTCTGGATCGTAGAAATGCACCATAAAGCAAGGCAAGGGGTGGGAAAATACATTTGTACTTTGAATTAAAAGTAGAAAGAAAACATAAGAAAACTTTGAATTTTTTGTTGAAAGTTCAAAATGAAGTACACAGTGTCATGCATTGCATTTCATATTTTGAATTTAATATAAAAAATTCAGAAATATTTTGCATTTTATACTTCAAATTTGAACTCAATGATAGACAAAATGTATTTGAAATACATACATTTATATTTTCATTTTTTTCATATTTGAAGTACAAAATGCAAAATATTTTGGAATTTTTTATTTTAAATTCAAAATATTAGATACAATATGTGTGAGAATGTTTACTTTATTTTGAATTTCAAACAAAATTTTCAAAGTTATCGTGTGTTTTCTTACTACTTTCAATTCAATATACAAATGTATTTTGTCTAATTCTGTTTCGAAAAGTGGTACTTTGTGATATCCAATTGAGTTTGGAAAAGTACTACTTTCCCGCGCTAGTGTGGAAAAGTAATAACTTTTCCGCACTAGTGTGGAAAAGTAATTTTACTTTTCCGCACTCAAACACAAGTGTGCGGAAAACTATTCCGCAATTTAACACAAGTGTGCGGGAAAGAAGTAGTTGTCCTACAACTACTGTTTGTGTACAAACACAAACCCCTTCCCGAACATAAAACATGTGTTTGCCCGAACGGGTTCATCCGTTCATCATTTATTCTGGTCTGTTGCCCCATATCTTCGCAGACTTGAAGAGTAAGGTAAGCCCGCAACGTTACGTCGGATGATTTTTATTGAGGCGTACCTCTGAAAATTAGCGCGAAGCTAAGTCCTGGCTGTGTTAACCTGTGGGACCTACAGCTTTACGTGGAATCCGAACCACGGAGTCGGATAAATTTTGTGGCCGGGCTGGGGATCGAACCTAGCCCCGCCAAACTAGAGTCCTCTCCTTAGCCCGTTCACCTAATTCACCTCCTCTTCATCCGTTCGGGTGAACACATGTTTATCGCTTAGGTTATTAATAACATGACAAATGACTTGAAACCTTCACGCCATCTATCGATAGTTATCTGAGATCGTGAATTTTGTCGGATATTATCCCCAAAATTACGAAAAGTTGTTGATATTACTCGGACGGAGTAGAGTAGTAAACATAAATTAAAAACCTAACCTAACCTAACCTGTTCTCTCTATAACTTTTTACGATAACCTTCATGATAAACTTCAATTCATCAATACCAAAGAGACAAACTCGACCAAAGACTTGCAACCTTCACGCCATCTGTCGATAGTTATTTCAGAGCTATTACATTATATATGCGAAAAATCGGGAATTGGTTCTTTTTCGAAACATCATTAGACAAACTATTGTTCGATACTAGCGGAAAACTATTTCTCTATTCTCGGCTTTATGTTCACGAACTCGGCCTTCGGCCTCGTGCGCAAAACTCAGCCTCAAATGGAAAAATCTTAGTTTTCCTAACTAGTATCGAAAATAGCTATTGCCCACCCCTCCTGACCTAAGCTTCATCTATAGTGACAAGTCAGTCGGTTCAAAAAGTTTGGAACTTTTTCAAATCGAACACACATTGAACGCGATGTTTCTCATGCTCTCTTCTGTTCTGCGTTCAGGCATTTGTGAAAATTTATTTTGCAAAAATATTTGATGTCTAAATCATTATTGCATAAATAAATGCATGCATTGCTCATGCATGCATTTTATAGAAACAACGCAAATCGAATAACATATTTTTATAAAATATATGAAAATTAATAATTATACAAAATACAATTTCATTCCAAAAGGTAACTACCCTCTCTTATTGTAAAAATTTGAAGATCATCATCATCTGATGATCTTCAAAATTTGAGTGAGCGAGAGTCAATTTATTTCCCTGTACAGGAGACTATCCTATAGCAGGTTAGATCGGTGAGGGGGATGCCCTCTCTGAGCTTCCAATCCAGCTCCCGGTTCGTCGTCTCCAGATCCGGTAGGAGTATTTTTTATCTACCATTTACTGTAGATAGGTTATTATGGTTATACCGCCAATATTCGGTCGTCAGTGCCTCGTTAGCGGAGCAGGGTGTACCACTTGCAGGTGAGGTTGACATTTGAGTGTGAGAGGCTATTATGTTCGCTTGCAACACCCCGTTAACACCCCAAATTTGAAGATATTGATGACAAATTGGGGAATATGCGGGAGTACCTTACAAGTCGAAAGAAAATCTTTGAAGAAAAACTTCACATAATTGATATTTTATTGAATTAAAATATTTTAAAATTACATACTGGTAATGAAACTCTTGTTTCCTTTATTTATTTTTAAATTTTGTTGATCATTTTTATCTGGAAATAAAGTAACCTTTTTGTTATATCTTATTAATACAAAACTTATAGTGTGTTAATAACTGTAGCCGAAAATCGGGTTTTGTTCACCATCACAAGTTTCGTCATTATTCTTAAATTTTCTCTCTTCAGTCCTTTTACCCTACAAATAGGGTATGGTGAGCCTTTAACTAATAAGGCTTTTCTTGGCAGATTACTCTGGGTGGTTCGCCATTGCCTTCCGAGAGGAGAGGGTCATAATGAGTTGAATAAATTTTTGTAGCCGAGTTGGGGATCGAACCTAGCGCTTCTAGCCTAGAGTCCGGTCCTTAGCCCGTTCACTTAGCTCACCTTTTCTATTTTATTCTTAAATTGCAGTTATTAAATTAAATACCATGCTAAATCAAGACAATATTTAGGATGCATAAGATTTGGCCACAGTCATTTTGACTCGAGTCATTTTGACATGAGACATTCAGACCCGAGACATTTAAACAAGAAGACATTTGGGCCCGGTTTAAAGTCCCATTTAGTAACAGTTTTTTTATTTTACCCACCACATTGAATTGGATAATAAATTATAGAAATCATAAAAATGTCAATAAATCAGTCTATTATATCATCATCACAATTATAAAGAGGCGAGAAGACGTAAAGAAAAAAAGGCTGATGTCTATAATAAAAGTAAAAAAAAAAGTCTATTAAAAAATGCGATGTAATAATACATAAAAGAAATTACATTTTATTGTGGCAAAATATACACCACGATCTAATCGAGATATTAGAACAAGCCCACGGAACTCGAGAAACATATGCTTGACCTCCCACAGAACTCCTAACCTGGATATTTAAGCACACGAAACTCGAAAACCGGGATTTTAAGCTCGCTCACTTGAAAAGAATTTCCCTATAGCCCATGGAACACGACAATAACTGTCTTAGCGGTTAAATGCTTTCGGGTCCAAATGTCATGACATCCAGATGTCTTCAATTGACCGACGTCCAAATGACATGCTCCTGCAGAATTATTTTGCATAAAAAGACCCAAATTAATTAAATCATAACAATATACTACATTATATTTTGCTTGTATGTTTTTGTTACAACTTAACTCAAAGCGACGCAAATAGAAACCTTGATCAAGGGCCCCTGATTAAAATCATCGTAAGAAGGATCTCTCTTACTCATTAATTTATTATTATTCATATCGGATCCACTGTTACCAATCTTTTCAAATCAATAAAATGCTAGACTAAAGGGCTAACTTTGATCTTCACAGACTTGTACTATTACTATTATATGAGGCGATCATAATTAGGACTTCATTACCAATATAGGAAATTTTTTTAAAAAATTAACCAATTTGAAGAAAATTGATGTAAAAAACCATCATTTTACATTTAAAGAAAAATTACATAATTTCTAAAATATATTTATCAATTTTTTATGATTTATGTTATTTTGCATTTTTTCTGTCCATTTTTACTCTCTTAAGCTAATAATATTTTGAGCATTCAAACTTTTATAGATCATCGTTTCTCAACCAAGGGCTTGTTGAACCTGAGTCACCAAACTCCGAGGAATCGCAAAGAATAAATATACCATTTTATTGGATTTTTAAGGGTTAAAAAGTAAAAATAAGATAATTTCTGTTCTTGGAGGGGTGACAAACTTTTTTCTCATTCTTTACCTTTTTAAGGGGTGCGAGACAAAAAAAGTTGAGAAACAATGTATTAGATTATTCAGTTAATTATATCTATTAGAAATTATTCAAAATCCATAATAAAATAAAAGGGAAAATTATGTGTAAAATGTTCTGCAATTGTAGGCTAACTACAATTTAAATAGGAAAACCTAACTAGTAATTATAAAAAATATACTACGTATTTCAAAAATGTGCCTAACAATATTTTAAATTTTAAAATCAATATTTTAAAATGGGCACATGATGCAGTAACGTACGTACATATATTTATTAAACTTTGTATGTAACAGGTTACATTTTCTGTAAGTCTAAATTTTCGAACTCTTCAGCCAAATTAATAGTTAGTTATCCTTGAAGGCGGCTTGTTTTGAAAACTTGAAAATATTAAGGATTAGTTTTGGAGAATTTATTATTCAGACATAATGATGTTCGTTAATTGCCAGATAGTGTGAAGGTCGTAATGCCAATCGCAATGTCCATTCGTCAATATGTCATGCCAAGAATGCGACACATTAATTTTCAAATTGTATAGGTGTCGGAGTTGGTACTGCAGGTAACCCGGTAGGTGTAGCCCCTGTCACGGTTTCCAGGGTAACCTACAAACTGTCCAGTCATGGCGGAGGATTGAAACCTAATAATTAATTACTCCGGTATGTTGCTCGTCAGCATGACGTATATTACACCCGGATCTGGAAGGACTTTGCAACACTACAAAATTTGCAAATTAATGACCCACAACTATGTTGATAGAAAGGTCTTAGGATATTATTACAGCATCGAGAGAGTATCTCAGGTGTTAAATTTTATAGGAGGTAATGACATTCGCTTTAATTAGTTCTTTTGGTAGTTAAAATAAATTGGATCGTTGTGTCATTGTTTTATTTCCAAATAGATATACAAACTAACTGTGAGTTAGATTTGATGCTCCCCATTATTTAGATATAGTTGCTCGTATTATAATACTATATTAATATTGGAATTTCTCTTTCATTCTAATTAAAGTCACCCTCGGATTTTGTACAATTCTGCTTTTAATTTCCAGTCTTATTTAGTAGGTACTTTCCTTCTTATTCGCAATGTATGTACCTATTCCTTATTGAGTATTATAAAAACTTTTTTATCAATTATTGCAATTTCCTTAATAATACTATCATAAAAAGGATGAAAGCATTGAATTCTATTGCGTAATATGTCGTTTATGTTAACATTAAAAAGTAACGATTGCACCCACAGGCGAGGCAATCAGAAACGCATTAGACCATCCAGGATTTTGAATCGGCTAGTCCTGAGCTATTACGCGGATATCTTCGCTGCAGTCCACTTTTACTTGTATAAAAAATATTAAAATCCTTTATCGTTTCCTAATGTTAAAAGGAATCGAAATGATAAAGAGAAATACGATGCCACCATTAAAATATGTAACATTAGAGGAAGGAATCCTTTGCCAAATACACTTGACTTTGTTGTTTGATGTCATTTACACCAAACTAACAAGAAAACCTGTCAACACTTAATAGGTGGAAAGACTAATGTCTCATGTTGACAAAGTAACATAAAACCTATATGAGCGCGTGTGTGGGTGTCGTTAGGGTAGCAAGTGACCCCTGCAACAGTTTAGTGTCTTATGATATGCTCCATCAGTAGCAAGCGCCAAATCACCACGGTACTCAAATTACAATTTGTTCTATTTTCGGCCACTCTTGACCTCTTAACATGTTTATATTTTTACTTGGTTTGTGCAGCTTCAGGGGCATCCAAAACAAATATTTACATTTTTAAACCGTCTGAGAGCTTATACAGGGTGTTTTTGTAAAATGTGCAGTTTTTACCTTCAGCGAAAAATGCAACCGTGGTAAGGTACGATTTAGGCAACTTTTCTCTAAACATTCAAATTAATCACATTTTTTCACTTGGCTAATCCTTACCTGGTCACACTTATAGAATTAATATTTTGCAATTTATACATACTGACAATGCTTTTTGAGTATTCCAATTATTGTATTAAAAATGTGGAAATAGATGTTTGGTATTTATTCTAGCAATTGTTTAAGACAATTTCTGTCGGTTATCGAAACAAGGACAATTTGCAGAAGAAACGATAGCTTCAACGTAGTGTCGCTAAAGTGTTTCCGGTAGCAGCTGTGTGTTCCCAGGCGAACAAAAGACAACCGACCCCAAATCAAATTATCTAATTCTCTATATTGGCCATTGCGACCGCGAGATTTGTTTAATCGACTATAGTCATCGCAGATGATACCACTATATCTTTAAGTAGATTTGAATTATCAGTAAATTGGTTCATCTGGACTTTCCAAGATGGAAAGATTGGGCTTTGTTGTGATGGGGAGTATTAGGTAGTACATAAAAATAAAAAGAGTCCTTGAATTTCTCACGTCAATTTTTGCAAATCGTGTAGTAGAAGTTAAAATAATAAGTTGGTTAGAATTGAGGGATTCACTAACAGTAAAGAAGCAAATAATATATATTTAAAGTGTGGTTAGAGCATTTAACACATACATAATCTATAGACCTCGGGAGTATAACAAGAGCTTGTCAACAGCAGTCGGGAACGCCTGGTGTCGAGCGAGGTGAATATTAAATCAGACATTTGATTGCTGGACCGCCCCCATGATTACGTCATATGTCATGCGTGTGTATGACAGGAGTAGAACAATAGGGTTGATTGAACCACGATTGCAACCGGGAAGGAACCAGATATGGGTTAGTCTCTGACGGCTGCTATATGCAAGACGTTTTATTTCCGGTACAATTGTAGAACCGTCCGATGATGTTAATGGCTTCGATGTCATGATAAGCGCTGAAATTTGATATCAGTAGCTTGATTTTGCGTGTATCTGATAGCAATTCAAAATATAAACACTTGCCACTACAATAGACAACAAAACAAAATTTAATTTTATCAACGTTAAAGGTAGGAAGGTATGTATTTTCAGATGAAAACTGAAAGAAGCTCAACTAAATGAAAATTATATTTTGAATCGTTTTGCAATTTAATTAATAATTCTATTAATTTTAATGAACTTTCTTCCAATAAACAAGCACCTTATTACGTTTAAGGTTACGCACCCACTTAACAGTACCTAATCATTTTTCCCGGTTTTTCCAACGAATTAACGCTAACAGATGCCCACAGATTAATTGGATTTTAGTTTAAGATGAAGAGGAAAAAGCAAGTTTGATTGGCCATGTCATTAAGTCCCACATCATCAGAATATATTCTTGGATGACAATATGAAGCAATGAGCGCAGAATTCAATTATCTTACGATGTCGTCCACCCACTATACAGTCGTCATCACTCTTTTCAGATAGCGTCATTGTCTCACCCTTGCGTCATTTAGCGCATCAAACTGTCGTTTGTTACTATCATGCAGTTCTTTGTTGCAAGCCATATCGTTAACCGAGTTTGGATTTTGATATAATTTATTTTGCTTTCTGACAAGTGTTATCTGTGATTTTTACAATGTTAAGTATTGTCAACTCTTCAGGGAATAAATGTAATTGAGTTAGTTTCACAAGGTGCGCAATCCAAAAAAGTGGAACAATAGTTGTAATAAATTGTAGGATTATTAATTTAATTTTTCGATGATTGCACTTGTAGAATTCTTGTACCTACTACCTACTGTTCAAAATTATATTTCCTTCTATCTTTTTTGAACCAATTATCCCTAAATAACACGACATAAGTAATTTGGGAATATCAAAATAAAACTAAAAATCGATCTAAGTAACTTTCGCAATTAAATTATATGTTTAAACTTTTTCTTGCAACAAATTAAACTTTTTCTCACTATTCTTCATTTGAAAATATTTTGAACACCCTGTTGTGCAAAAAATTTACGCTTTAAATAAGGAAAAAATTGTAACTGTCTGTAACAGAAGTTATTGTAATTTATAATCTTAAATGTCAACCCTTATATGACTTTATAGCTATAAATTTTATGAGGGCAGCATTTAAAATTTTAAGATGCAATTTTACAGCATAGTTTGCGATCACTGCTAAATATTTTACAGGGTAATTTGGTGGGCTAATAAAACAATAAAATTGGTCGTTCGGTAAAGTAAAATTAAGAAAAAAAAATATAAGATTTTAAGTTTTCAGGAAATCTCAACACCTTGAAAACTATGCTGAGATTGTAATTTATAAAGCTTATAGTGCACTAATTGTCTAATTAATCGTTCTTATTACGAGAACTTGAATTTATATGCTAAACAGGGTTTTGAATGTTTAATAATTTCCTCACTTACGTAATTGCTCTACTCCCTCAACTAATTATATGAGACTGTTTAGCCTAATAACTTACCTTGGGTGCAAAAATATGCATATTTCCTTAAATAACTTAATTTTTGCTGTGAAAGAAAATGCGAAAGAAGCACAAAAAAACTATCTATAAAAACTTGCAATAAAACGAAACTTTGTGGTTCTTCCTGAAAAAAATTAAGTTTTGCTCTCTGCAATCAAGTTTTATTTTTTTTTATGAATTTTGGATATGCACCTCAGGCAACCCAACTTGCACTTACTAATTTTACACTAAATAAATAAAAAAATTCTGACTTTACTAGCGTCTCGTCAAATAATATTCACATCGTGATAAAAAGAAGAACTTTAGTGCCTTGATACACAAATAAACTCATATAACATTATATTTCACTCGGAAACTAATTAATCCAGTAACTCAAACATACCATATACGTAAATACGAAAAATATTGATAAGGATAATACATAAACCACGTATAAATAAATAAATACCTTTCCTTCATAAATCTAAGACGTGGAAAGATATATAAATATAGGTATACCTATGCGAGATTCTTTTGTTTGGATTATTATGTCTGTATCCATTTAAAAAAAAAGTGACGCAATGACTAATGAGTTCACACATTTTTATATTTAAGTTTACATGATAGATTATTACGTTAATAAATTAAATTTAATGGTTTTTTTTTGTTACAGGTGGTAGATGGATTTAAATATTATAAGGTACGTAACTTTTTTATAATTTTGTTTGCTGACATTCAGTATACATTTTTTTATTTTTGAATTTAATTAATAACAACCAATGATATTTCTCTTTAAATACCACATACGTAGCTAATCTTCATGATTAGATTTTAACGACGACAATCTGTAATTTTTTAAAACATTTTTTTTTATCTTTCATCTCCACCTTCTTTCTCGGAGATATCCATTAAAATGCAACGTTTTCCTCTGTTCCGTTCTTTCGTTGTAATAATTCATATTGGGAAGCCTTAGAAAATGAGCAAAGTAAGGTTCATGCAGTTTATACTAGTACTTGGATAATGTAGAAGACAGAAGATCTTAAAAATTATATTCTGAACCCATACGATGCAGAATCAATAACGGTGCTCATTTTACTGTATTTAATTTTTCAGTTTTTTTCGATGTATTTAGGAAGCAAGGTCTCTGAACTTAATTCAATCCAACAAAGTATTAAAAATAAACCGTAAACATTTTGGTTTATTCCCCACAGGGTGAAAGGTACATTACTAAATTTCTGGTATACGTACCTACACTAGAACACAAAATCGAGCCCATTGTACTACTTCTGAATTTCAGTAGCAGCCCACCTTTTCTACTGCTCCTAAATTCACAGCAAGATTAGAACAAATCTTGAAGATTTTAAAAAGCAGTATGTGACTAATACTGGCCGTATTAACCAATCCTAGGTTTAGATGATTCGTTTTGACCATAAATTGTTTGTCTTCAGAAAAATTTGTTTTACGATATTGAAAGTTGGCCTACAGAAACCAACAGAGATAATTGAAAAACCTCTTTCAATTGATATTTTACGATAGTAGGCAATTTAATGATAAAAATCCACGAGTTTCCGTTAAGTTGAGCTGCTTGGCAGAAATATTAGTCTCAATGGGAAGTCAAAATGAGATTGTTTGAGCTTTCAGTTTTGAATAAAAAAACATGAATAGATTTTAACGAAAAATGTGCCATTGTATGTAGGTAATTGAGAAATACAAAATTCAAGTTTGAAATTTCAAAACTTTGGTTTACTTTACCTATATCTTTTTATTTTATATTGTCTTGGTGAAATTTTGAACTTCAATTTTGTATGATATATTTGTGGTTTAAATCTTATCATGTTTTTATTGTAAATATTGTTTACTTACATGCTGTTGTTTGCGAGAATATTTGAAATTGAAAGCTCCAGCAACCTCATTTATATCTTGGAATCTTGGTGAAATGATTTTCACCAACAAAAGTTGCTTTATTTGCTTTATTTAGATTATCTCTTATTGCAGTAAAATGTAGAATTTTAAATTATGCACTCATTTTCAAAATTTGCATAAAATATCACAAACATATCAGTGGGTAAATGATTGAGACATTGGCGTAAATAAAACCCATGTAAACTTTATTTCGAAGAATGTTGAATTTTCTTAAAAATAAATAGTTTTTTTTTTATATCAAAGCGAGTAAAAAGAGCGCTACAGGCAAATTTATTTAAATGAGGAAAAAAATTATAAATTTATATTATTTATTCGAAATAAATCCAAGCATTTTATCTCTTGGGCATTGCTGGGGATTGTCTATAAACGATGTCCGCAAGTTTTTTCATGCTCTTTGACCTCTCTCCTTTGTTATAGTTTATTAAAAAAAACTCATAGATTACATTAAAATGATGCGTTTAAGGTATGAATAAATATCAAATATCGATTAATTTAGGCAATCATCAAAAGGCGAACTTGAAAACTTGGGCATTGTTTCATATTATCTCATCTGATAGGTTTACAGCGGAGCTGCAACATACGTGGTTTTTATTGAGGAGTTACCTCAAAAGATAGCGCAGGGTTAAAAATCGCGGCTGACTTGAACTGCAAGAGTTTTTCGGGCAAAACTTGACTAGATAAGGAAAACTATGGCTTGTGGGGGAATGGTGTTCTTCGTTGGGGTGTGTTTTCTGTATAGTTTGAGTTCCGCGGCGTTGACGGCGTTTTTCGATTGGAATCGTTTGTGTTTAAACTTGATGTTGAGTGCGCTTCTTTGGCGGAGGTCGCAGATTCAGGATGGTTTTGCGAAACTTGTGTTTTGGATTGTCGCTCTCTTCGTAAATCCGGTTTGAACTGCTCTTTGTCAAAACTGTCAATAATTTAGTCAGAACGAAAGCAAGCGTTTGAGGTAAATCTGAGGGTGTTCCATTCGGCGCGAATTACTAATACAATTTTGTGTACAACTTGGTGCTAGTTGATATCATGGGCTGCGTAATCCCAAGCGCTGGTAGCGTACGTTATCGATGTAAACAAGTAAAGCTTCCGCATTTTGTGCTTATTGAGACAAACAACATTAAACTAACGAAATGCTACACTTGCACTCATCGACGTACTAAAATTAAATTTTATCCGGTCAAGGACACAGATTACCGGACATGGGCCCCTGATAAACAACAAATCACTAAAAAACAAGAATAGAAAAACCTACCCCATGTTTCAAGCTTTTTCTGCTATCATCAGCGGCAAATACTGTAGTTGGAACTCCTTGACCACATACTGCACAAAACACAAAAAACTGTCGGACTAATTGTCTTTATCATTGCAGATAGACACAGAGCGGTATCAACACTGCAAGTCGAGATCTCTCACTATCCTATCTCACTGAGATCTCTCACTGAGATGCACTATGGACGTCTGTTATCGACTTGCAGTGTTGATACCGCTCTGTGTCTATCTGCAATGATAAAAACAATTAATCCGACAGCTTTTTGTGTTTTGTGCAGTATGTGGTCAAGGGGTTCCAACTACAGTATTTGCCGCTGATGATAGCAGAAAAAGCTTGAAACATAGGGTAGGTTTTTCTATTCTTGTTTTTTGGTGATTTGTTGTTTATCAGGGACCCATGTCCGGTAATCTGTGTCCTTGACCGCATAAAATTTAATTTTAGTACGTCGATGAGTGCAAGTGTAGCATTTCGATAATTTAAAATTGCAAATTTTGCAAGAACCTTATTAACATTAAACTAATATCAAGGATTAGGGCAAAGATGAGCAACCCGCCACATTTTATTGTGCGGCCCGCCTAGGATTTTTACATGCTGACTTAAAAATTCCCAGTGTTCTTAGATTTAATTTGTTAATAAAGAGATAATTTAAGCTATTTCTTACAAAAGTTTCTGACAAGCGGTCCGCATAACATTTTTAAATTTGTAGCTGGCTCGTTGTAAAAAAATGTTACGTATTTCTGGATTAGTGGATTAGGGGATCACTTAGGTCATGGGTTGACTATAGGCTATATGGATAATTTTAGTAAGTGAGCGAGCTTAGAAATTTCGTTTAATTAATATCCTGTGTTTTCGTAGTTTCACAATGTACTGAAAGTTTGACACATTTGTGACGATTTACTAAAGAAAATTACTTGACTTAATCGAGCCACTACCGGTGTAACTGCGAGAAAGGCTCGCTTGCTTCTTTTGTGTGACTTTATTTTTTTGAAAATTTAATTAGGAATTTCTGACAAAAGAGTGGCCTTGAAGCCTGACTTTAAAAGGAGAAAAAGAGTAAAAAAAAGTGTGGAAGAAATTAGAATTAGGATAGGAGATAAAAGGGAAGCCTAATTAACTGCAAAAGAGTTAAGTCACAAGTTAAGTCTTGTAAACCTCATATCCTCACACATTTATTTTATAAAAATAGCAACAAAAAAAAGAGTAACTATCTTCGATAGCTTAGATGCCCAAAAAACAGTATAAAAACAATATATTCACTGTGTCTGTAGGGTCGGATCTGATTGCAAAGTTACACTCTGGCTGAAGGACGCACCTCATTTTGCTCTGTAGCTCCAGTGGGTGGTCAGAAGGATGTATGTAGGTCGTTGTCGGTGTTCTACTGTTTTTTGATTCGCGTCAAGTTGCTAACGTCGTGGAGGAACTCTTGAGTGAATGGGTCTATAAAAAAAAGCGACTTGAGAAAATTAGCTTAGTCAAACCGTAGAGCGGTGATACTCCTTTTATGGAGTGAGAAATCTTTTTTTTCAATCACTTTTATTCCTTTGTTATTTGTTTCTTGTTGATCCAAATTTTTTTGGAAAAGTTCTACCACGTGTGTGGTTCTTTCGGCTTTTTCGATTTTACAAAGTGGTTGCAAGTTTTGGTTGCATACTAAGTTGATCGTCTGTAGGCCCCATAATCTTGTGGTTCAGTACCATTATACTGTGACGACTAATCAAAGAACTCAATGCTTCGGTCCTTGCTTGACCGATGCAGTAAGCCATGAGAGTATTTTTTCTAGCATAACACCTGAAAACTTTGCATTTCTAGTGATCTATAAAATTTAAGTTTATACAAAGATGCTATGAGCTTTAAAGATGGATAACGCTATACAAATTTATATGTATGCTTTTTCTATACTCATTTACCAGATGGCGTTACTGATTTGGGTTACTATTTTTTAAAATTAACAAATAAACTCATGGAATTTTAAAAAATAGTAACCTAAATCAGTAGCGCCATCTGAAAATGAGTATAGAAAACGCATACATATGAATTTGTATAGCGTTATCCATCTTTAAAGCTCATAGCATCTTTAGTTTATATTTGTTAATTTCACCCTCAACTAAGTACCGTAATTTTTAAAATCGTTGACCCAGTTGGAGTCTTCTTACAAATTCCAAAATTGGAAGTTTTATGCGAATGTTACCAAACTCATTAACTCTTGTCACCCACCCCCTAGGAATAAACGTATTTTATTTTTTTGAACCTTTTAGTTCTACCGAATCATTGGAACCCCGGTAGTTATATCTTTAACAGTTAATCAAAGACAAAGTTAACTGACAAATGATTAAACATTTCACAATTTTTTCAATATTTTGCAATAATTAATTTTATCATTTTTGTTAATTATTTAAATTTTCAGTTGTATGTTTTTATTGGAATGTAAATTGTAAGGATGCAAATCGGAACTGTAATATTATAAGGTATTATTAAAGGCGTTAAATAAAAAATTAGTAGATAATAAAATCAATATAATTATTTGTGTCTACTTTCTGTAGATTACAATGACATATTCCTCATCTTAAATTTATCTATTTATAGTCAACCGAATAAAAATGTTTTCGAATTTCTGAGACTTCAAAATTTTGGCATTTTATTTTTTTATTTTTGAAGGCTGGAAATTATGGAAAATACTAAAAAATTGAAAAAATTATGCAAATGTTAAAATGAAACAATTCCAAAATGTAAATTAACTTTAGATGTTAATTATGGTTTTTACTTTTTTAAATTTTATATTAACAATTTTTTGTTGCACAATTACGCTTTTTGAAATTCAAAATTTTTTTGCAAATTTCTCGCACAATCGCGTAAAAAATATTATACTATTGTAGGAATTTTGACCTAAATACGATTGAGACACCCAGGCAATGTTGCAACTTTTACGGTTCAATAGCATTTAAAAAAAATATCACGCTGTAATAAATATTACAAAATTTATTAATTTAATAAAACGTGTACACAATAAACTTGAAAAATGATTAATTAATTTACTAAAATGAAAACAAGTTTAATATGCTAATAAAAATAAAATACGTGTTCGAAAAATTTCAACGTTTAATAAATATTTATACATTCAAAAGCGTTTTAGATGTCTAAAAAATTGTGCATGAAAAATTAATCTGTAAGGGCAAACCTGTTCAACCCTCGAGATTGCAATTCTCATGAGGCATTTTAACGAAGGTCCAGCATCCAGACACTCAACGTAATCATTTTGCTTATATTTTGTTGTGTGAAATTCAAGCTCGACTAATAATCCCTGAACTACACCGAAGGGTACTCTTGATCTTCCCACAGGGGAAGGGGGCGGTTTCACCTGAGGGGCGGTTTCCGGTGATATAGGTTCACACGGGTTTTGCTGTACGGGTATGATTATAATGCACCGACATATTTCTGCTTTACATTACCATACCACACAAAACTTGTACAAACTTCAATCAAGTTACGGATATCATTTTGAGATGATTTTAGATTTTAAACATATTTGATTGATTTTCAACTCTTTTCTCGGACCATGAATAAGGACAATCAAGTCATCTAATATTAAACTATGTGTGAGAAGTTTTTACATCCCCCGTGTAATCACCTAAAGGTTAACTTTTTTGCATTCCTTCACTTGATTGGGCCGCATTCCTAGTTGACATACGCCATGACTCAGCGTCAAATTTGATAGAGATGCTTTGTGTAAAGGGTGTAAATGCCTATTAAGCACTTCTGTACAGTACACCGTGACTAGTTGAAAATTTGTGTTTAAAAATAAGCTTATTTTTTTATGCAAGCGACCTTGATCAATGTTAAATAAATTTGTCGCCAATTTTATACCCAAAATTAATTGGTTTGCTATATTTTCATGTCGTTAATCATCTTTTAATCTTAAGGCTTATTGAAATAAATCACGATTCTAACATTTTTAGGAATATAAATCTTGAAGGTTTCGCAGGGTTCGGGACAATTTTCTTTTTGGTTTTATTTAGTAACTTCGAAGACACCAAAACAGTTGCTGCAAAAAATTTTTGAAAGTGTCAAAGGAACGGTGTATTCAGTTTAATCCGTTTTTAACAAGGTATTTGAGGCCATTAGCGTCAATAATTTTTTGTAATGATCGGTATCTTTACATCTTTGGTGTTAATGTTTACTGTATTTTGCACAAGGTACATCAGGATGTGTTGAATGATTATTAAGCCATTTAACTCTGAATACGGTGACAATAACCTTAAAATATTTTGTATGGAGAAGCGTATGATGGTATTGTAATGCTATGAATATATTGCGTAAAAAAGGCGTTATAGAAAATTCCCCTAAGTTGACTAGGATTCTCTTTTGATCGCTACTGTTACCTGTAATTCGTTGTATTTAAAATTCTTAGTGAATGAATAGAGTATAGTGTAAAATCAGTGTATACAGTTCTTTATAGATGTAATAATGGAACCCCAACATTTCATTATTATAAGGATAATGTTAGTGGTATTGTCCGTGGATTGTGCACTTGATCTAAAGTCTCTAAAGACATGAATAATAAAGCTAAACAGGTAGCCTATTATCACATTGTGCTAATATAAAGCAAGGTGGTACTCAAATTCAAGTAAATGCTTTACATTATGCAAGTGCGGAACACAAACTTTTTAAATTGTATTTTATCAATGATAAATTTTTAAAGTCAATTTTCAATAAACCGTTTAAGGTTAACTGTTACAATTGTTACGTCCTACGTATCGTAACTTTCCGTTAATTTAGCACTTCGTAATTTACATTCGATTAAAGTAATTTTCTATTATGTAAAAAATTCTTGCCTGCAATATTCAAGAAGTTTGAGTTAATAAAAGTAATCGGATATTAAAACCGTTAGAGCGGAAATTATATCAATTTTCTGAATCACAAAAATTGCACTATTACTTCTACGTACAATATTAAAAGTTCAATTTTTTGTATTTTTTTCAGATGATCAAATTTTTGTATAACCTAAAAATAGAACAATGCCTGGTACATTATTAGAGCATAGTACCTACGTGTGGCCGTTATTGTAAAAATCAATTTGAAATTAAATGATAAAACGTTTAATTTTTTCCATTGAATTATTATTTCGGGAAATAAATTCCTCATCAGTAAAATTAAAATCATACTTATTGTTAGTTTTTGCTCTTTCTTAAGTTTTACTTTTTCTTTTTCACGTTAAGTGCATTTTATAAGACATTCCAGTTATTTTTTCAAATAAATGTATTCAATTCTTTAAAGGAAGTGAACTATGCGATTCATAAATACTTTGTAATTCATTCATTAAGCCATTAATTAAATCCGATTAGCAGGGTGGATTAGTCCCCATATTACCTATTTCCGATAAATCAATATCTATTTCACCATACCGTGTGGATGTCCACTGAAAGGCCGAGCTAAGAAATTCTGTATAGTTCGCGATTTGAACCCAGAATTTCCGCTCTGTACTCAACCAGCGGTTACATCACTCCACGACTGTGGCTACTTTGTAATTAGTCCATTTAATAAATTTTTTTATTTCCTAGGGAGATAATGAGAACAATACAATTTTTTTTATTGTACTACTTTCCCAATCGCTTTTGCTTTATTAATGTAAAAATAAGATTAAAGAATTTTCAAAAGTACGAATGGAAGAAATGGAAATAAGTATAAATAAAAAAAGAAATAGGAAGAAATATACGATAAAAAGCAAGAAGAAATTCTAATAATATATTAGGAAATAGCTTAAAATTTGTAGAATAGGCAAAGTTTTTCAAAAAATAAAATATAATAATATTAGATCGTTCAAGCTGTGCGGCCTGAAGGCCGCACCGGAAGTGTTTTGGTCTAAAAAATATAAATTACAAAAGAGTTAAAACACAAAGTTAAATTTTTAATAATTATTTGATTGTTTTTTAACGAAAATACATCAAGTCTCGATTCGTGTCGGGGTTGCGTTTGAAAAAAAAACTAAGAAACGCATTGAAGCGACGCAAATCGAATCACAAATTTACGATAATATCCCAAAATATCTTCCGAAATGTCTTTTCATATTATGATAAACTTTTCATTAAATGTTAATAATAATATGACATCGATACCTCACCTTAATTTAATTTTGACTTAAGATATTTTAAAAAATATCAGAAATAGCACTACAAATTTCACGCTATTACTTCCTTTATAAAACCTAATTACTTTAAATCAAAATCCAACACGATGAAAAATGTACACTTCTTCGTATTATCAATTATTATTGAGACGATTATCAATTTTTGGTGAGAATATTCAATATTATTTGCTGCAAAAATAGTTAAATTCTGCATTCGATTTTATACCATTAGATTTATTTTATTGGACTAGACGCAAGTCGAATCGAAGAGTAGATCAGATTTTTAATTTAAATTTTTTAATTTTAATTTAATTAAAAACGACGCAAATTGAAACCATGAAAGTGGTTATAGTAGTATGTTTAAAAAATTGCTTAATTTTAGAACAAGAATTTGGAAAAATTAATTTCTTTTCTTTTTTTTGATCAAATTCTTTTGATAATAAAAATGAAATGATTCAAAAAATTCAAAAAAAATCAATTGTTTTTGAAATGTAGCATGGAATTTTTTGGTAAAAATGATAAAATTTTAAATTTTGTGAAAATTGAAATTATTTGATAAATTTCTTCAGAAACTGACTGAAAAAGTCGCCTTTGAAAAAAACGTTGAAATTTAGATTTTCTATTTTATAATAATTAGATTGTATTATAAATAATGAATTTAAGTTAATTAATTAAATTGATTTATTGGTGTTCGAAGTATTTGATTTGTGATAAAACAGAATAATCAATGTAAATTGAAAACTTAATTAGTAGGTCTCCTCCAAATGGACGAAAATCAAGGACGATTTTTTCAAAACAATAGGCAAAATCAGAACGTATTTTTTAAAGTGAAGAAAAAGAAAAGTAAAATGATTTAGGGTCCAAAAAAATTGAAAATTGAACTTGTTGAAACGTAGAAACGCAAAATTATAAATAAAAGAAATGTTATCGCTTTTGAGTACAAGGACAGAAAAACTTTCAAAATGAACAGCAAAAAAAAATGAAAAATTATGGTTTGGTTCGAAAGGATTAGAGGAATGAAAAAATTACATATAATTTAGAGAGAAAATAATCAAACAGTAAGAATTTATTATTTAAATTACAAATTTTGATCAAATTCTACACTCTGTATAAAAAAGTAAACGACACAAAACAAAATTTTTAATTAATTTTTCAGAGTGGGGTGGATAAGTGTGTGAAAAACTTGTGAATCGATTTCTGAGAAATTACGTTTATGAAAGAAGGAAGCATTTTTAGGTAACTTCTGGACTATATTTAATAAAAAATCAGTTCAGATTGTCAATGAAACACAAAACTTAAACTAGCAATGAATGACAATATAAAATGTAGGGCGTGGTGTACACGTTGAAATATAACTCTAGGACAGAAAATATCTTGTTCCAAGACCACAATGGATCAAAAAATAGATTAAGGTTAAACCATTCATTCGGCCGTGAGTAAAAACTAGAAGCTTTGCTCCCTGGAGTTGTATTGTATGCAGAAATTCGACCCAAACGCTAACCTATATCAAGTTAAATTGTCACTTACCTGTTAAATTGAACAGGTAACTCATGTGTTAGTACTTCACTGCAATTTATACATGGTATGAAAATATATGAACCGAGCTTAGCATTTCCTTCGTTTTACAAAATTTAAGCCAAATTTGACATACAGGTATGAACTTAAAGTTTAGGGTAGCAAGTAATTATTTTTCCTAGAACTCCGGATTTTACTTCTTTTTTATTTTACCTACAAATAAGTAAGTACGCGGTTTAGTAAAACTCAAAAAATACATCACAACAAATTTTTTCTGCTCGAAAGTGTTCACCTTTGTATTTGTCTATGGATGGAAGCAGGAACGATTTTTGAAATTAGTAATAACATAACAATTTGATGATTGCAATTTTAGAGAAAATATTGTTTCGAGCCCGAGTTCTTTATATGGGGAATTTTATTATTAGTAATTCCTGTACGGATAAAATCTCATTTAATATCTTAAAAGTTATTAAAATTTTTTTTTAGGAATCAAACCAAAAGTTACAAAGCACTTTAAGCTTGTAATATTGGAAGCTTTTATTATTTTCAACTTCCTTTCTATACGAAATATTTTTTATAAAATGCAACTTTAATTAAATTACTTAGGATTAAATTAAAATTTAAGCAACAGAGAAATGGCAAGCTTTGCTATAAGAATTAGGAATGTAGAGTAGTCCACCTCTGCGTTCATTAACTGTTGGACCAGTAATCCAGGACCGGATTATCAAAGCTTGCCGCGGTCCCTAACTGTCAATCAAACGGTACCCTGCTGTCTCTCCGGTCTATACCTGCTCATCTAAGCACACCTGGATATATTTAAATTTGAACCGTGTAGGGATGCTGCATGCTTTTCTAATGGTTAATATACCAGAAGCTGTTTTTTGGTGCCCCTTCGTCTAAGCTTACAGATTGTTAACACAACATTTTAGTGTTTATTTTAAAATTATCTCAAATAAAATATTTACTAGAAATGCGATATATTTGCTTTCCAATATTTTTCCTAAACCACATATTAATTTGAAATTTAATATTATCTAAAACATATTTTTATACTCGATTAATTATTATTATATCGTATTATTATTTGAACGGTAGAAAATTTTAATACACAACGAAATCAGATACATTATAAGGAAGAATTTGTTCTTTATTTTACTGTAGGTAATAATTGAGAAAAACTGTGATGATGATGTGAATTCATAAGTTAAAAGAATTTTGACTACCGCATGCAACCGCCTAAATTCAGGACATCGATGTGACCCGGAGCTAAGACTCCTGTGGAGAATCGATCTGCTGGAGATCCTTGATCTCCTGGGGGGTCTTATTCGCTGTTTACATATAAAATAATTTTTTACAATTATGAACCCTCTCCAAAATTGTGTAGGGGCGAAATTTTTAAAATATGTGGGAATCATTATAATACAGGGTATGCATGACCTACGAATATGATGATTCAACTCAAAGAATCAAAATATTTAGGTAATTATGAATTAGAAACTAAAATTTATTTTATTTAAATCTCAAAAAGTTTTTGAATCATTTTTTAATGGGTTTATGTAAGTTTTATGGACAATTCAATCTAAAGTAATAATTTAAGGGGAAACTTTTGACATTAAACATAAAAAACAATATTATTTTTAATCGAATATAAACCAATTTCTTTCATTTTTTGTTTTAATTTTTCCAAGTAATATCTTGCGTCTCATTGGTCGCACTCAAAATGCAGGTCCCAGCGGTCGTGTCTAAACATCCGGCTCTGAGATAATTATCTTATTGTACTGATTATTAGAATTTTTAAAAATCGTACTAGAATAGTAGGTATTCAAAATCGCCGCCTCAGGCGGTAAAGTCCAAATTCATTGATCAAATAAATAACGCAAGTTTCCGACAAACTATAAAATGATAAAGCTTTAAAAGACTTGACTGATGTAGTACCTTAGTCTAAAATTATCAGAATTTGAAAAAATTGAAAGAAATCTTACAATTGGAACCAAAAGTCGCCAGCCGATTTCCTATTTATTACATCAATTTCTATCTGCGATGGTCATACCTTCAGGGGCATATACAGAGATAGGCAATAGATGTATTAGCTTCCCCTATCCCCAACTGCTTTAATCTCCCCCAAATTGTTTTAATCAAATTTTTTGAAAGATAAGGTGAAATAACATAAAAATTGCCGATGCATAGCTTGGTTTGGGGGGCTAATCAATTTTTCACGCTGGTATATTATGACTTTCATGAGATGGAAAGCTGGAAGTTATGTAAAACAAAGGAATGCCAAATTAACTTAAATTAAAGCTTTCCAGGTATTTCTAGGAAGTCTGAATTATTTCTCATCCAGATGGATTCGCTCTTGTATCGAATTGCAATCTGGGGAGGATAAAACTTTCTTAAGGTCATATCCTTTCTTTGGGGAGCACGTAAAGATTATTATGATTTCTATTGGATTTTAAGTAAGTTATGTGAAACCCACCATTAGCAAGAGAAGCTGTGTTTGTATGACGCTAACCATAATAACCACTAATGACTATCGAGGACAAGTCAAACTATGGTAGGATCATTGGCTTTCATAACCCATAGTATCAGTTTTTCCTGATTTTGCAGAAGGTTAATGTTGAGTTAATAGTAAACGTTTATTAGTGCAATTTGACTTTTCCTATTGGTGAGTTAAATTTAAGCCTGTAGTAAATTTCAAGCCACTTTTATTCATTCATAATGACTACTATACGTGATCACTAAATTTACAATTTAAATTTCGTTGACCACTAAACTTCTTCATGATTTATTTTAATCTCTCAATTTTTTTAATGGCCATTTTTTAAGACATCTAATTTTTTGGTTAGTATTTTTATCATTATATGGTCAGTATCTAATAATATTTTGGCCAGTATAAATATTTAAGTATCGGTATTAAATCAAATTTTGGTCAGTATAATTTATTATTTTGGTCAATATAATTTGTTAATTTGGTCAATATAATTTGTTAATTTGGTCAGTATACTGCTATTTGTTAATATTGTGGTCAGTACTGCTATTTGTTATTTTGGTCAGTATACTGTACAGGGTGACAATCCTGGACAAGTGCATCAGTGACCATGCATCCAATTTTCCGCTTGTTTTGGGAGATTCACAAACCCCACTTGGAATGTTTTTTGATTGAATTGATCAAAAGTGATCCAGCTCATTTCTGATACGGTTGAAATTAAGAATAGGTTCTTCATTGGAGAGGCAAATATATTGAATTGAATTTTTTCATGGTATTGAAATTGATGATCATTCGTCCAAAGCTGTAATTCAACTGTTATCGCAGTCTTGAATACTATACTTTTATTGGAATATTTTTTTTTGGCCACTTTTCTACTGTTTTAATGGTTAATTTAAGAAATCTTGACAGAGGTAACCTTTCAGAAAATCTTCTTCTTTTTTTCTATTACTAAATTGAGACTCCAATGCATTGTTTGTAGGAGTATATAATGCGCAATACCTTCATACCAATTTTGATAGCAGCATTGCAGCTTCATGTATTCAAAAAATTTTGTTTGATTTTTTTGAAATCATTTCTTGATGAACAAAAGTATAGCTTTGTCAAATACTTCTTTATTTGGAGATAAGTATTGTAATGTATATGGGTTATTCCACCAAATAAATTTTTTTTTGAAGTGTGACCCCAGCGGATTTTTTTCAAATTTTGTGGAGTTATTCTCTGTATAAAAATAATGACTCACTGAAAAATTTAGCTCTTAATATTAAGTACTTTTGTAGTACTGATTTTTTGTATTTTGAAAATTTTGAAATTTTTAACTTTTTCGTTAATTTTTTTCAAGTAGAAAGATTATTTATAAAAATACGAAAAGTACAGTTTCTTTTGTAAAAAATCCTCAGCTTTTCAATAAAGATATTAATTTTTTATTATAAGTAGCAAAAGACCCCCAAAATTTTAATTAAAGTAAAAAAATTGATTTTTTTGACAGTGCGGCAAGTTTTTTTTTTAATTTGATATTTTTTTCTGAAAGCTGAGATTTTTTTACACAAAATATCTAATTTTTACGATGTGCATATTTTTGTTTAAGTACAAATAAATAAAATGTACGATTTTTACGAATAAAAAACTTTTATTTTTGAATATTACTCATATTGAAATGTTTTTTTAAGATTTTTTATGTTAATTATTTAATTTTTGTTCATAAAAAATTGTTTAATCACACTTTTTCGTATTTAATTTTGGATAATTTAAAAAAAAAATTTATGCAGTAAAAAAACTAACGAAAAAAATTAACGAAAAAGTTAAAAATTTCAAAATTGTCAAAATTCAAAAAATCATTACTACGAAAGTACTTAATATTAAGAGCTAAATTTTTCAGTGAGTCATTATTTTTATACAGAGAATAACTCCACAAAATTATTGAATCCCTAACTTACAATTTCTCAGAGCAACATGCGAGGAACACATTTTTACGTATAATAATAATTAATACTGCTTAAACACAATTTATTTTTTAGAAAATTTTTATCAAATGAGCTCAGCAAATTTAAATAATATCTGAATTTCTTCGCGAACCACTAAAATTACACCACGGACCACCGGTTGTCAACCGCTGAGTTACAGGCATCAACCAGTGCAAGTTTTAACATTAAATATTTTTGAAGAATTTTTTGGGATCCCAAGAAATCCTTCAATAATACCTATCAAATATGTTTGGGTGAGAATTTGGTTTTCTTCTGATTAGATATTTATTCATTTTTAAGAAAATCTATTTCTAAAACTTGGACGTATTTTCGTTTATTTTGTACGTTACATAAATTTATCTATGCTTGTGTAGAAACTATAAGCCACTCTTTCTCAACCTGTGGTTTACCAAAAGGTATAAGAGGGGGGGGGGAAGTTGCCAAACCTGGTTTACCAAACTTCTGGAGTGTCGCAAGGGATGAATGTGTCATTTTATTGGAATTATTTTAAGAACAGGACCCTGTTCCTAAAAGAATCGCAAACTTTTTTATATTTGTAGCTTTTTGAAGATCGCGACACAGAAAGGTTGAGTAACGATGTATAGAAGCAATAGGAAAGCTGAACTCAGTGACGGTGCTAGGAGGGGAAAAGCTTAGGCAACTATCCAGAGTTATTATAGTAGCTTCACAGGATTTTGATTTATATAAAAACATCAGTATAAAGAATAAAATTGTTCTCCTTTGCTTGAAAAATGAAACTTTACTCCGAAAATATATAATATACCTACTATTAATATTTTATATTATGCTTTATATACTTTCGGTGTAGCAGAGCTAGCCAGAAGAGCTAACGCCTAAAGCAGAACATCAAACGGTTTCTCAAAGTTAACCAGATGGGTGGCTGTGAAGTAAGGCGCAGACTTACCTGCTCATCTCCCTCCAATGTTAATTTATGTAACCAAGGATAAACTTAGCTGATAACAAGACAGATATTTCAATGCACATATACAAACCTACAGGACGGCGCAGTGTCGGAAGACCGAGGAAAAGGTGGAGAGACCAATGATTGAGGGTGTCGTAACGGGTATTCAACCTAGCACGTGCAGAAGAAAAAGAAGAAGATCAAAGCGGGTGAACCGGATCGGAAACTAGCGTTCACTGTGTACGCAGGCTGAGGCAGGATGTACTGGTTAACCTGTTTAATTACTTACTGGTCAATTAAATATAAACTTGCGTGCTGGGCTTCTTTTACTGTTTGTTTTATCTTACCATATTTAGTAACTTTAATCTTAAGTTCTATATTTTCTTTCTTTCTCTTTTTTACCTTTTCCCTGCAAATATGAAATTTTATATGTTAAAATTTATTATACTCCTCAATTATAGAGTAGCTCGCACAGACGACCTCTCTAGCCTCTGACTGCCTTTAACGTAAAAAATGATCAAAATAGTCGTTCAACCTTCGCCTTTACTTAGTGGAAATGCAAAGAAGTGATTACTCAGCAGGGCAAAAATTTTGAATTTTTTAAAGTCAAATTTCCTTAAATTGAAGGTGCATAGGTACCTCTAAGAGGATAATATTATCTTCTTGAATTGCTAAATTTTGCTTGTTAAATTTTTATAGAACACAACATATATACTTAATTGTGTCCAACTTTTTAAATTTTAAAGTGAATGACGTACCTATAGTTAAATATAGATTAAAGTTTGTACCTAATCTTTGTAGATTTGTATCAAACTTAATGAAGAAATGGCTTTAATTTTTGGAAACCTATCCAATATATTGATGATGATTTAATTGTTTGAATGTGGTGAAGGCTGGAAGCTCTAGGTTCGATTCCTCACCCAGCTATATTTATCCGACTTCATTATGACCCTCTCTTCTCGGAAGGCAGTGGCAATCCACCGAGAGTAATCTGCCAAGAAAACCATTTAATATAACATATTAAATTAGTCACGACGTTCTAATACGAACAACGACTACGAAGAAGAAGATGTGGTAAATTCATTTTTACTTTCTTACACCAAGATAGATCTGATAACCTTTTATTTCCATTTATGAATACATCTATGTATGTGGTTTTCTATTTTCTTCCGAGGAGAGATGCCAACCTATGACAACTTATTCCGTATCAGAAAAAATGTATTTTCACAAAAAATTTTTATGGTAGTTCCATCAACACCTCTTGTAAAATCATTTGTAATATTTATGATTATCTCATAGATTGCACAGTTATAAATATTCTTTTCAATATATTTTGTTAATTTTTTACCTAATTTAATTCCAAATTTTCTTCTTTTTTTTAATTTTAAGTTTGTTCCCTCGCCCTTGGTTAGAAACATCATTACGAACGCCCATGTGTATTATAATTCACACCAACTCCAATTACTTTCCAACAGCTAATTGATTTATTACAATTTACAATTCTTTATAATTATTTTGCCAATAAGCATCGCATGTCATCCTAAACATTGTACATAGATATCTTATGCTTATAGTATATCGTAAGTAAAATGTAATAAATTTGTTGGGTTCAAAAAAATCAACTTATATTGCGAGTTTAATGATGTAATATAATTTTTTTTAACTTTATAGTTCACATGCGTGGGTATTCCTACGGATGAACTTTTATAATCAACCTGGTGTGATAAATTAAAAAACTAATTAAATCTCTTAATTAGCATAGTTTGTGTAGAATCCCCATGGAGCAATGTTGCTGGTCTTTTATTGCATTTCTGGTTTATCTACCTATGACTATTACTTCGACCATAACAA
Source organism: Rhagonycha fulva (assembly GCA_905340355.1). Taxonomy (NCBI): domain Eukaryota; kingdom Metazoa; phylum Arthropoda; class Insecta; order Coleoptera; family Cantharidae; genus Rhagonycha; species Rhagonycha fulva. The sequence continues at coordinate 12,761,133 of HG996555.1, forward strand.
ATTGAATATTTAGCTATATAAAACTATTGATAATAACAACTTTATTTCTGCAGCTCCCAAATCGGTAGATAACAATAGCGGCACCACATCACTTTTTTTGTTACTTCTTTATTTTTTGGCCTAGTTTGGACGAAGTAATCTGTAATAATTACTCAATCATTAGAACTATTTAATAAAATTAGTTTGTCGGCTTTTAATTAGAGCAGAATAAGGTTCGACGTGGGCTAAAACCAAAAAAGAAAACACTAAAAACCTCAATTTTCTTGTCACTAAATTACACTCATTGGTAAGAAACTTGATATGAAATAATGGTAATAACTTAAAATTGTATTTTACCTAAAGGTTCGTGTTTCAAATAATTGTGGTACCTACGCTAGGTATTTAGTGGATAAGGAATGGGTGTTTTTAAAATTTAGTGGTTATACAGGTAGCACATGTTTTCTACTTTAAACTAAATTCTCGATAATTTTAGGTACCTATATTTTCTCACGAGATTTTTAAACTGGAGGAATGTTTCAGTTTTCTTTAGATTTTATTTTAAATCTACCGATGCAAGGTAGGTAATTATCTTAAGTTAAGAACCGTCCTACATTTGACACTTCCGGAAATGACGTGTGCTGGCGACTTCCGACAGCTCCGGGCGCAAGTTCCGGTGTCCACAAGTCCGATAAACGTATTCACTATTCCGGAAGTCCAAACAACCACTGGAGGCGCATGAACTTTAAAATCTGTTCATGTACGTTATATAACGGATGCAGCAAGCTTGTAGATAAATTTTTCTCGATTACTTAACTTGTTATTCTGTTTGTCTCTCGCAATTCATCCCTAAAAGTATCGATCGGTTTTGTTACACGAATGTTTAACGAAGCAATTTTACAAGTTTAGTTAATAAAGCGTACGGCAATGAATAAAAATTACTCTATTTAAAAAGCATTCGTCTGGGTGCTAATATGTTCAAATGCTGGCAAGGGTAAACAGAGACGCAAGGGAACATCCTGATGATGGATGTGAAGGATTACGAGACGCGGGAGACGAGCCCGAGTGGATCTGCCTGTCAGAACAGATGATGTATAGCCACAGTTTACATTGCAAATACTGGATGCATCCTAAAGCACGCGTTATCTTCTTTCAATCATTTTCACTGTCCACTACATTTCTAAGCTGCATTTTTTGCAAATACACCTAGGTTAAGTTGCATTTTTACGTATCACCTTTTCTTGCTAAAATATCGAGAAAAGTTGGAGTTTGTAAAAGCGCTGATCAGTTTTATTTTTTACCTAGTTTGATAAAAATGTCATAGACACTGTGTAAAGCATTATTGTACCTTTATCACGCTTTGAAAACCACCCGGAGTCCGGACTATTTCCGGAATTTGACAGCTCGACCTCAGGATATGACATTATCTACACTCGGACTTTATGCCTTAGTTATGGCATATACATTGGCGTGCTCCACCTTCTCCCTTGTTATTTCAAACAATTCTTATCATTTTTGATGTACAAAATGGGCATTTTACTTAATTTAACTTTAATTCTTCCATGCAACCATTTTAATTTGATAAATAGCGCGATAAACATGTTCGATGTATGTATTTGTTGATTTTATTACTAGTACTATTATTTTTTAAGTTTTACCTTCGGCGTAATTTAATTTCGTTCTAAAAATAAAAATATTTTTGTTTCAATCAGGAACGATTATTAAATTTTTTGTTGGCATTTATTGTCTTGCTTGATTTTGGGTCTGAAATTTTGGTATTAAAAAACCAATATTTCATCTATAAAAATTAATAACCGAAAATAGAAGCAGGAGAATCATTATTTATTGTATGAAAAAAACTACCGTAGCGAATTCAAGGTGTTAAAATCTTAATCGAGTTTTGTATTAGTATCAAGCGGCACTAAATATTTGAAAAATGTATACGAACCACTTTAATATTCCGGACATATCTAATGGTAAACCTTCGAGAGCCGCTGTAACCGTAGACATTTTGGCGACGAAACAAAGAATAAAGATTTACAACCAAAGTTTAGGTCGCTGGCCTTTAAATTTACAGCGCGCTGTTATAAGATCGTAAAATAATAAAATTGTCTGATGGATACAGTTTTTTTTAAATTGGGCGTAAAGTTGTAAATTTAATGTATCTAACGAGTAAATGGAAAAAAAAGTGAATAACTTTTTAAGACGTGCTAAGTACATATTTGCGCAGGCCTTATGTTAATTTATAATTGCGAACTTAATAATTATAATTACATAATAAATAATTTAAATATGAATGGATGCACTCACACGTTGCTGAAAGCTTAAATAAAATTAATTTAATCCTTGTACAATTAATTAGATAACATCTTAAATTATGTTAAGTGTTGACTTTTTCAATTTAGCCAATTTCCATTTGTAACTACCCATGTCTTGTAATTTCTTATAAAACGTGCTCTTAATTATTAATATGGAATGTTGCTGTTTGTCAAAAACATTTTACGCTGAGTGAACGTGGTACAATTTTATATTATGGCACTTGTCACCCGTGTACATAATCATCGTTCCAGACTGCTAACTCGAAACATATCATCAAAATCGTGTTTAGTATGAGCAATATGCGTAGCAAATTAGGTAATTTACATGCACATGGTAGTTACAGTTTCTACTTTCGTATGTCTGGAAAATATGCATGCGATGGACCTGTTAACCCTATACTTGAAATATTTACTTAAGTTAATTTTACCAGTCAATCAAAACAGTTAGGTTTCTAAATTAAGAATTTCTTGCTCCAAATATTTATGACATTTACTTTTCAAAAATTTTCTAAATTGCAAGCTTTAGTTAAAAAGTACAATTTTAATAATTGAATTTGCAGAGAAACATGAAACTTTTATTAAGAAAAGGTCCATGAAAGTTTTTGTCAATTTTTATTTTGTTGTAGCTGGAAATTTAACGTGCCCCTATATTCGATCATAATATATTACAAAGCAGAACCGATATTAATTAAAATGTCAGTCATTATCTGCAGGTTATAATAAGTATAACAAGTTAAATATTTAACTTCAAAAGCAAATTTATTTTCAAAATTTTATATGTATAATAGATATACAGTTGAATTCCAACTTTTTAATGTATTGTTTTCTTCTTAATTCAATTTTTACAAGTTCAATGTTTCCATTATTTCGAATAATTTGGATAGAATTTTTAGTCGTAACAAAATTTTAGTGGAAACTTTAGAGAAATAGAGACATTCAACTACAATAACAGTAACAAAATAAACATAAGAATCTTTCTTCTTCAAGTGCCTATCCGAATCCGGATGTTGGCGATCTTCCTGGCTAAGCCAAGAAGACTGTTCTATGGAAATGTTAATGGGGTGGTTTCCCGTTGCCTTCCCCCATAGTCCACAGATCGACTTTGGACTTTTTAGATCACAGCATATCCGACGCAACCAGGATTAGAACCGCGGTGCCCCGCTCACTAGTCTATCCGTGTTTGATTTACGCCAGACTGCTGGTCTTAAACATAAGAATGTTGTAGAAATATTTGTCTGTCTGTCTCTCGGTTTGTAACGCTCTCTCGCGTTTTTGATTGGCCGTTCATTGTTATCGACATGAAAAACATTTACGCGACTTTCATGAAAATGAATTTCTCGGCCACTTTAATAGATTTTCTTTTATTTAAAGAGGCAAAAATTTCACTTTTCATAGCGAATCTGTTTGTTGAAACTTTAAAAAGTAATAAAATTTAGTTCTAAAATGTCAAAAAAATAATTTATTTTATACGTTTAAATAATTTAATTTTAGAAAAACAAAAAGATAACTTTTATGATAAAAATAAACTATTTAGAGAAAATCTTTTGCAAATTGGAATCTCTCATATAAGTTAAAAAAAATGTTTTTTTATTTTTGTGTTCCGGGTAAAAGCCCATTACTCCATCTTCAGGATCCCTTCCAACGTTCTGGTACAAACCGCAAACACGCTTATATTATGGCGTTGCTAAAAATGTATTAATAAAATTGTTAGTAAAATACATGTGAGGACAAAGAAACTCCAAGGAGAGTATTGTGAATGGAACATGTGACAAACCGCGAGATACTCAGCAAAACGGAAAAAGATCTTAACATGGTAAACATAATCAAGCATAAGAAATTACAGTATCTCGGCCCCATAATGCAAAACAAATGTAGATATCGACTGCTACAGTATGCATCCTACAAGGCAAAATTGCCAGGAAAGAAAATTTCAGCAGAAAAAGGATATTTTGACTAAAAAATCTGACAATGTGGTATACACCTACTCTAACAATCACGGAGCTCTTCCAGGGCTAGAGTCGCGTGTACGCGGTTGGTGGGTTTTTCACGTTGTAATAGAAGCGATCGTTTGGCAACTAACTAAGAAAAATAAGAATTTGGTCGCCAGCCTTTTTAAATAAAAGGCAGAAGTAAAAGAGTTGGTTTTATTCAAAAAAACAAAATCGAGATAAAGATCAGGGTAGGCAATGTATGACTCCAAAACTCCATATTATAGGAAATACACAGATACGCAACAAAGCAAGTAAAATTTAAGATATCTTGAAGGAATACCCTGAGTTAATCAAATCAAAATAAAAAGATACAAATGAGTTCCACAATCTTTTCGATTCAACATCTCTATTTTTTGTAACTTCTGGAATATTAATAGTTCATCGTTCAAACTGGGTTTCAAATGTAAAGCTAACAATAACAAAGAAATGCACACAATTGAATCAATTCATCTGATGCAAACAATAACATCTCAATGTTGATATAAGTTATTGAAGCAAGCTAATCTCATAAATGCGCTTATACAGAAATAATAAATTTATGATTTTTTTGGCCATCCTACGCCGTTGGTGCTGTTCTAACTACTAGAGATGAAATAGTAGTGTAGGCTCAAACTATTGCTGTAAAAGAAGAATCTCTCGAAGTTGGAATGGAGGTAGCACGTCTGCCCAAAAACAGTATGGTAAAATTTTCAAAAGAGGTAACCAAAGTAAGAAACTTATGACTCCAATCCTTGAAAGGTACGTAAACAATACGATGAAAACGGAGATAACAAAAAGTTGATTAATCCAGCTCTTTCCATTGAATTCATACGGGAATGGAGAACTCAAATTAACTTTCCAACATCGGTAAATATGGCCGTCACGGCCGGTACTGGTTCACCACAGGTGGAACGAAGTAACCGAACTGCTAACCAAACTTCATAAAAAATATCCATTTGGTTCGAAGGATAAAGTTAACCAAATGGATAGTTGGCTACTATCCACCTTTGCTCCGCACACAGAAAACCATAATAACGTTTGAGCGTGAAGGATGGATATGCACAGGATGGTGCATAAATTTCAAGCTAATATGTATTTTTACTTAGCTGAAAGATGTCAAGCACAAACATCATGGTACAAGCAAGTATATTCAAGATGATAGCTAATGTCCGGAACGGATAGGCACCTGAATATGAATAAACATGTTACCATAATAATGTTTAATATTTTAACTCGCAACATAAAATAAATGATAATTAAAATTTAGGATTTATAAATTCCCAAAGAAGTTACTTGAATTTTATTGTGTTAAATTAACTAAAATTACTTTTGCAAATTTAATTTAAAATTTATTAAATTGTATTCAAGTTTAAACGAAATAAAATTTCAGAACAAGTATACAAATTAGAAGAAATTCTCTATAACATTTTCTAAAATATTGAATAATAAATAAGTTTTTTCATTAAATCCGAGGTGCAAGGTCCTTTGCGCACAGTAGGTCGCATTAAGATATTTCTGGCTAAATGTAAAATAAATCGATTTTTGAAACTTTGAGAAAATTTTAGGTAATAATGTTCAGTATTTTCTGCAATGTGATTTTTTGTTACACTGAAATAAATTCCGATAGTTTTGTAACTAGCAGGTGATTTATCTTAGCCACTGGCGTTTTCAGGGGGGAGTAATTGGGTAATTACCCCCCCCCCCCCCCCTAAGAATTATTTACCTTTTTGCTTACTATTTTTCAACAAATAAAGATCAATCTATGTTGAAATTTACATTGATATAGGTAAATTACCCCCCCCCCTAAGGTAGTTGGCTGGAAACGCCTCTGATCTTAGCAAAAAGGATAATTTTTAACTTGGCACATTTTAGCTCCAAGAAGCTCCAGAAATCAGTATTATAACCACTTTCCCAACTTCCGTTGGCCTACTATCGACTATTGATCGCCTACCATTCTTTCATTTTTATAGTAGATCTTTGTTTAAATTATGTAAGTTTGAGCATCTTCGGCAAAAAGCTTTAGACTATTTAAACTTATATATAATACGCACTGACTTTCAAGTAGTGAAACAAATATAAATGACGTCACACGTGGGCTACTACAAGTAAATAAAATTGATTATTTTAGTTCACCAATAATATAAATCTCGATACCATCCCACGTGTGACGTCACACATATTTGTTTCAGTTTTTATTCAAGGCGGGAGAGGGAGAAACGTGTCTATATGTTTAAATAGTCTAAGAATAAAACACCTAATTAACGTTCAACTATAATAGGATATCAGAAATCGAGTACTTATTAGAATAACGTACAATACATACAATAAATAGTCTTACATTCCTGAATGAATATGACTGTCCATTGGACTTAACAAATCTTTTTTCTAAGGTGGATTAATCCTCATTATCTTAACACTTCACAATCTCACTTCTAAAACTTTTCACTCGTTTTTGTCCGTTGTCGTTGTCCTCCAAAACTTCCTATCCTTTACCTTCTCTCTCCAATCTACGACCCCCATATTTCGTAGATTTCCCATCACCTGGTCATACCATCGTAATTTCAGTCTTTCTCTCCTGCTGTCCACCATTGGTTTCCACTCCGTAATCCGCCTTATCACATCTCTCTCACTTTTCCTTATGACGTGATCAAACCATTGCAATCTCTGTGATTTGATTACTTTGACGATATCTTCATTTCCAACTTCACTCAGTATCTCATAGTTCATCAAGGGTCTGACTTCTTCACCAATTCTTACTAGTCCCAGTATTTTGCGCAGTATTTTTCTTTCACACGCTCTCATCTATTCTTCCTCTTCTCTACTATGTCACATCGCTTCCATCGCGTACGTAGCCACCGGTCTAATCAAGGTCTTATATATCCTAATTTTTGTTTTTTTTTATAGTTAGATAGAATAACGTAAGGACTACATTATAATAGGTGTATATTTGTCATTGTTTCATCTATTGAACGGTTTTAGTTATTAAATTTATGTAAATTTAACTTTAGTGTAGTAACATTTTACTTCTACAAACTTTTGCATTGATATTGTCTTTCAATCACTGTATTAATGCGTGAAAGCTTATAAATTTTATCATCATTTAAATGCCATTTTTTATGCAGATAAAAACATTTTGAATATATTAATACAGTATCAATAAGTACGTTCATTTTTTAAATTTAAAAGCTTCCAATGTTAAATGGGGACTAATTTAATAATATTTTTTCATGTTTCTTCAATGTTTAGCTTCCACCAATAAAAAAACCATCCAGAGAGTCAATAACCATTTAAAATTATGATGTCCTGGTCTTATGGTCGTTTGTAGGGGGAGGGGGGAGACTTAACCCAATATTTGCTGTTTTCTTCATTAGTCTCGTGTATCTCACCGTAACCCTCATAAATCATAATGAATCTATTCTAGTTTTCGAGATATTCCAAGGGAAAGATGATGTAAAATCCCTACGAAAGAGACTAAATTATTTTTTTTGCAATCCCTGTAAACTCAACTCAAAATATATTATTTTTTGCAATTATCACACCATTTGACACTCTCAACGAAGTTGTTGAAAAAAATTAAAAAAAAAAGTTGAAATACAATATTTTTCTACTGATTATCACTAGAATTACTGGTCGCACAGTAAAGTTTTTTTTTAACAAAAAAAAAGTATTTTTTTTTTCAGAATTACAGCAATAGTCATAACTCAAATTTGACATAATTCGGGTTTATGTCCTTCTTCGTTGGGGGTGTCCTTATAATACGAAGAGACACTGCTACGATATAACCTTTAGCCAAAATTATAATTCAATTAAAAATATATATATATATATCAGTACTTTCAATTTTAATTAATGAAGATTTGTTTGTGTGTTAATAGAGGGGCACATCAGACCTACTGTGTCCCCTTTAAATTTACCATTGATTGCGTTAAATATATTTTGGCTACTTCTGTGTTGTTATATTGAAATCATTTTTTGTATGTATAATTAATTTTAAAATTGACGTTAAAATTTTTAAAATACATATTATTTAAAATGCATCGAGCTTAATAGGGCACTGAGTGTCATTAGTTAAAAGTAAATAGATAACGATTAATTTTTAAAGTAACACTGGTTCATTAAATTTTAATTTTTAATTTTGTTCATTTAAATTTATTAACTGTTTTAGTAATGTCATAATTATCAATCACATACAGTGATTATCACTTATAGTGTTTATCATTACCACTTATAGTGTTTATCATTATCACTTAGAGTGCTTATCATTATCACTTATAGTGCTTATTATTATCACACTTATAGTGCTTATTATTATTTATACTGCTTACTATTATCACTTATAGTGATTATCATTATCACTTATAGTGGTTATCATTTATAGTGATGATCACTTATGATTAGTGGAAATTTAATTATAAAATATACACTTACACTTAGTGGTAATTATAATTAGCATTAATTCCATAAAATTCGTTATCAACAATTTTCACTTACCAACTTGGGTAGCTACAGTAACGGCATATACAATTAAAACTTTTAGTGATAGTGTTCTGCAAAAAATGATCTAACGCGCTTAAAAAAAATTGAAAGCAGTTTTTGGTAATCGTTCGAAGTTCAAGAATTTTATAGACAAGGAAGGTATGCATTCTTAATTTTCTAATTTTCCATCCAACATTTTTTTCTTAAATAATTTGTATTATACTAATCACTAAATTATTGAAATTTGCAAATCCGTGACCTTCGTTCATCATTGTTCGGTGTTACTGTACAGAATTGTTATAGAAAAATGTTGGCTTATTCAACTTTAATTCAAAATTTAAAAAATGGGACCACAAAAATACGTCGTCACATTGGGCGGTCTACGACATGAATTTTATGCTGCAAGCTACATAGTTATGAAGGGGCGGGGGGGTTATCGTTATCACCTAGTTGCATTATATTTTTATATTTTTTTCTTGTCAAGTCTGTTCATGGCTGGACACTGGTAGCATACCAAGATGAGGATGCACTGAGGGTATTTCTTCTTTCGATATCCCTGCGAAATCTTCGGTTTAATATGGATTCCAAACCATAATACAATTAATCTGGAAAAAACCGGAAGTCCGAAGCTAATATACGTATAAACATACGGTATAAAGAATTTTTCTACAAAAATTGAAAGCCTGTTCTGATACACATTACGTTTGTGAAACTTTCCTTTCAGTAATAAAATCTAACGAAAGTAGATTTCGAGCTTTATAATAGATGAAAATCTGAAAAATCAATTAAGATGTGCAACAAATAAATATTGAGTAATTGTTACGATTAAAAGCAAATATCTCACTGATACAAATAATAATATAGGAGTAATAAATATAGATGAAAAAAGAAGTGTTATATCTTATGAATGAGTATAATAGTCTGTGGAAAATTATGGGCTGTCAATGGTTATTTGGATTATTCAATTTATGAATAAACAATGTACTATAATGTAAAACTGATATAAACATTTTTACACAATTTGAAGCTATTTTCGTCTGTAATAAATTCCCCTATATAATATCTATTTGGCTAATTTAGAAAAATTGCAGCTCTCAGAACATTGGGTAGCTATCTGAAGCTAATCAATTGAAATGACTGCATTACTAGCCAACCCAGCGTTTCTCAAACAATTGTCACCAATACATTTAAATTTGTATGAACTGATTGAATTACGGCGGTCTTTGCAGTATATAAGGTATACCTACTATATTATAGTAGTAGCAAATATAACCGATTTGCTCAATGCAAATCTTTTGTAATGTGGTTTACAAATTAGTGACGTCATCACCAGAAATCAGATTATTACATGGTTGACATAATGGTTATTTGGCGGTTGCGATATGGAAACAAATATTAATAAAAATATGGAAATATCGGATTCAGCAATTTAAAACTATGCACACATTGATATTAATAAATATTCACGCCATCAGGGTCTAATGCATATCGAGAAATACTTTTCTGCATAACATATTTTAAATAAGTTATAAGTTACTATACTTTACTGTTTCATTCTCAAAATAAAATTTCATTTTTATTAGAGGTAAAATGTATGAAAAATAATTCCAAACGACACTTTTTTGGCACAATTCCATTTAAAATTTTTCGTAATCCATAATTTCTATTCTAAATTGGAACAAGCCGGAATATTTTCTTCGCGTTTCAACAAACTAATGCTATTTGGTTATTGTGAAATTAATCAGTAGTAAACGTTTTTTCTGAAAATTTTAGGTCCATGAACATATCTGAAGATATTCGAATCATTTGTTTAATATAATCGGTGTTTTCACAAAAAAATTTTATTATTTTAGTAACCCCCCCGGAACATACATATGAAAACAATTCTTATCATGGAAGAAGAAATTGGTTCGATTGGACCTTGAAAATTGAGCAAACGTCACTGTATATTTCAGTTGTAAAAGCTTTTAATTTTTAATAGAATTTGCGGTGTTAATTGCAACAACTTTTGCAGTTTAATTCTTCATGGTAGTTTGGTGCTTCAAGTACAGGAACGAGTTTACCCACCGCGTTATAATAGGACCACTAGTGAGCATAACAAATTAGAAGAATCTATTTTACAATTACCTGCCGCTAGTTTGGCCCTCAAAATAAAATTACATTTTCAGTTTTGAAAAGTGTAAGGTGTAAATTAAATTGAACGAGAATTCGTTCGAATTAAAAGTAGATGATGTGCGAAAGTCCGGTAAACCATTCATTTTTAGAGTTATTAGTCACGCAAACATTTTTAGATCGTTAAAAAAAATGAATTTTTATTATTAATAATTTTTGTGTAGATAAGTAACAATAATAATTTTATGATTTATTTTTACTACTTTTTTTCGATTCCTCAAGTATTGGAATTGAGAAATTATACCTACTGACTTTTCATAATCGTTCGGGCGATTATAAATTGCTCCAAGTGGTTAAGATTTGAGTAATTTTAAATTTAACGCAAGTAAATAAAAATTTTCAGGGAGTTTGTAAGGAAATATAGAACAATCCCAACAACGTAAAAATTAAAATCTAATTTGCGCGTACGAACTTATCAATTAATTATGGATGGTAAAATAAGTAGTTTTTGAAAAAGTAACTTAGGATCAACTAAAAGTGTAATCTAGATTCGAGATACACGAGTTCATATTAAACATTCTTTCACATGTTCATTGAAAATGTATTAAAACCAAACACGAAGCATATGAAAGCTTGGGGGTAGTAATCTACAAGCGAGCGTTTGCGAACTTCATGAATCTTTGATGACCACTTTAACAATGAGTGCATGCACAATTTACTATGTTGACACAGTTTTAAACCAACGTTCTTGACAAACTCGGCTCACTGTTATTAAATGCAAATACTGATGTACATGTATCGCACTATTTAATTTCTTTATTCTTTAATATTAAATTACATTTTAATTGGATACCATTTCCACAAAATTTTCATTATGAACGAAATACTCACTGCTGTTTGTTAATTTTCAAAAAAGAATTTTAATCGGTTTACCTGCAAGGATTCTATTCAAAAATTATGTAGGCTTTGTTGAGGGGACGGTCGTGTAAAACAACCAAAGTTCCATCTAGTGGTCGTTTTAAGAAACATAATAAATTTTAAAACCGTATTTTTTAGTTAGTAGGTAATATAAAAATTTGATAAAAAATTATCAGACATAAAATAAATAACGTAAGTACTACGTAAACTATGACATATGTTTTGCTATTATTTAATTTCTCTTGATAGTTATAATTTACATTGATTTATTTTACTGGTGCTTATTGACTGTTTACAGGAAATTCAGTTTATACATTGTAAGATGTTGTAAACCGAAAAAGGTAGTTATTGCCCATCGAATAATGATAATCATAATTGGGCACCTATTATGAAAAAAGGCACACTTCTTTGATGTCAATTGGGTTACAACAAAACATTTTGTATTCTATTTATATAATAAAAGCTACCGTATTGTCACAGACGCTTTTAAAGGGTGGTTTAAAGCTTTTCAAATTAAATTTACAACTTCTTACTAAATTTTTGATTGTGATGAAAAGATGCAATATGGAAAGGGTGGAAATCGTTGAGGAAAGATCATGTATTAAGATTATTTAGCTTGTTATTCAAATTTTAATGAAATTAACAGTTTGGGTGACAGTTATATCGATAATCACAATATTTATGATGACCTTTAAGTACCTACCTGAACAATTAGTTTCAAGTACTTAAGAATAAATATTTACATCTAGTAGATTATTCCACGTGTTTGTTATATTACTACTTTTCAATTATTCGATATTACTTAGGTATAATTACCTAATTATACTTAACCTATCTTTTTCCTGTAAAATTACCACTTCTTCTAGTAGAAGTTATAAGTAGCAGGTAAATAATACTTAGATTACGCTCCAAAACCCTACCATTAGTTCAAATATTTACGGTACCAAGAATTACGTTAATTAAATGCAAAAAGTTAAGTACCTGACACTAATACTGCACGGCATGATCGTGCAATAAAATTTCAAATTTTAACATTTATGCCGCAGTTTATGCTTTCATCGACTCGTGCATGCGTATAGATTTTCTTCCTGGAAACACGGTTGGTTAAGCAACCATACCAAATAAATTTTTGACCTGTTATTTACAAAAATTTGTTTAATTTAAGGGTTGGGGTCGATGACGTCTCGGTTTTACACTTAGTACGTTACTGTTAATTTCTTCACTTTTTCAGTATTCTAGTTATCCTAAGAGTTTCAAATGACATAAAAGCATTAATTTCCAAATAGTAAATAGTACGGTTGACAATAATAAATTAAACTGATTACGTCAGCTGTGGTTTTACTAATTAAAAAATTTTTAACCGACAATTATTTAATTTAATAATACCGAATTTTTTTAATTCTGGAAAAAATTTATTAATTCCACATTTAGTGCCAATTTGGTTTCTCGAAGAAAGCTACTAATTAGTGAATTTTAAGCACGAAATAATGTGGTTTTATTAATTAATTATTGCTTGGTAAAGCTTGTGTTTAAAAATGCCCGCGAGGCATAATTAGTAATCGTCTACATAATTAGAGTACGTGCAATTGCGCCGAGTGTTAACGCACGCGGTAGGGGTGAGTTACGCCCTTCCGAAGGAAATGAGGATTTCCATTGGTCGTGCAGAATCATGGCAGGCGTTTCTGTCAATCAGATTTTTTGGTAGGGATGCCGAAGAATAGGCACACCGAGTCTGTTGAATTTAAACATAATCTAAAGTTACGCCGTCGAGTAAAGAGGTGATTGTTTAGTGTTGTGTTTACAGTGCTTTGTGAAATCTTTCAAGCTGTTCGCGCCGACGGAAGACATGTTGACTATGGAAACAGACCTCAAAGGAGGTAGTTTACATGCGACAATTCCGCCGCACCATGGCATACAATCTTACGGGTCTTTAAGTTCTCTTGCTCAAGGATCGATGCAACATCTTCAGCATCCTCATCATCAATTGCACCATCAGCAACCTCCTCAACTTCATCATCAACATCAAACGTCAAATCATCATCCACAACATCAGCCCGGTCAACATCAATCACAGCACAGTAATCCACCAACAAATAATAATAATCCAAATAGTAAAAATCAAAATGCAGATCGTGTTAAAAGGCCGATGAATGCGTTTATGGTGTGGTCGAGAGGTCAAAGGAGAAAAATGGCACAAGAGAATCCAAAAATGCACAATTCCGAAATATCAAAAAGACTGGGTGCCGAATGGAAGTTACTTAGTGAAACTGAGAAGAGACCGTTTATCGATGAAGCTAAAAGATTGCGTGCGGTTCATATGAAGGAACATCCCGATTACAAATATAGGCCGCGTAGGAAAACAAAGACTTTGATCAAGAAAGAAAAGTATCCGTTAGGCACCGCAAGTTTATTACCTGGTTCCGACCCGTCAAGAAGTGCTGCGTCGGTTGCACAGCAAGCTGCAGCAAGGGATATGTACCAAATGCCTAACGGTTACATGCCTAACGGTTATATGATGGCAGATCCATCGAGTTACCAACAGCATGCCTACGGAGGTGCTAATTACCCTAGGTACGATATGAGTCAAATGCAACATAGTGCTTATATGAATGGTGGTTATGGTTATGGAGCTACGGTACCTAGCAGTGCGGGATCCCCTTTTGGGATGCAACATACGACAGGATCATCTCACAGTCCTTCAGGTTCTAGCATAAAATCGGAACCAGTATCGCCAAGTTCGGGGTTACACACACCGACGCCTGGAATTAAACGTGAATTTGTATCAGGGCAGCCTCAACAGCAAGGCGATTTACGACAAATGATTTCGATGTATCTTCCAACGGATGGAACGCAACACATGCACCAATACAACCCATCTCCAGATCCAATGGGTCCAGGACCTTTAGCACCGTTGGCACATATGTGAGAGCCGCTTTTTGCGGCACCGGACTTAGATGTGCCGCAGTTGTGAAGTGTAAATATATGTTGAATTTTAAACGTACTTCTTTTTAAAACGAATCCAGTATTACAAGTTCTCTAAATAAGTTTTTGAAAAGTATGGTCTGACTGGTGTTTTGCTCAATCGTTTTTATTTTGATTGGTTGCCTTATACGCTTACAATTCGGATTTCAATGAAATTTATTTTTTGCTAAAACACCGCTTGGACCCTATTTGAACAATTTCATTTTGTATTTCTGCATTTTTCGTGAGAACATTTTAAGTAAGTCGTGCTAAATTGATTTACAAAAAAGCGTCTGATTCTGATGATTTTTATAATAGCTTTTGAAAAAATAAATTGTAAACGAAGCGCAAAATGAAATATTACGAATTATTTTGTTGTTAAATATTTTGTAAATAATAATTTTTGTAAAATAATTTTTCCATTTGGTTTCATGCACTGATAGTTTTTGATTAATATTTTTGTGATGTCGATTCATTTCAATTAAAATTGGTTCCCAATTTGAAATTTTGTTGTCGCGATTATTTTTCTTGAAAATTACCATTGCTTTTCTTACGATACCTGATGATGGGGTTCAGTACCAAATATTGTAAATATGTGAAATATGAAAATATTCGAAAAAAATTGTTATTAATTATTATTATAAAAAGGAATAAAAATCTTAATTACATTTTGCGTATTTGATTTTCGAAAATTTTATCATATCTCGAAATATTGAGATTTGTAAATAACTTTAGCCCAAAAAAGGATAGAATCATAATATTTACTTTTTAATTAATTATAGTTTATAATGATAATTTAATTTATAAAAAAACATATTTAAATAATAATTATAATGCACACCAGTAAATATTATGGTCGAATATTTTAAACAAATTTTTAATTTTGTTAAATTTATTTGTTATGTTGTTATTGAGATAAAACCTAACAAAATCATTAATTTGTTTAATTCTTCGATTTTGTGATGGGCTGTTTATAATAAAACTCAAATATCACAAGCTTTGTATATAATTAATTTATAAGATTTTTTTCTATGTACAGTGTGTTTAATTTAGTCATTGGAACGAACATGTGAATATATGACTTTGAAGTTATTTGATCTTTTATTTTAGAAAATTTCTCCTTTTCTTAAAGTTATACTTGAGCAAAAAAATAAAAAGTTAAAAATCGTTGGAGGGGGGGGGGGTTAAATACATCCGACGAAGACTACTTTTATAATAAAAGTTAGTATAATAAATTTAGCAAATTTATTTACAACCATTCTGTAATATTTTCCGTTTCAGGTGACATAAATTTCCATCGGACAACGAAATGTACCCGATTTGGTGTGCCTACCAGGGAAATTTGTCCAACCATCAACACAGAAAATGTAAGTTCACATTCTCTATTATTTTATAATTCTAATTTTCAAACCAAAAAATTACATTTTTGGCTTTCTGTTTTTCTTGCTTCTTGGTAGGTATAATTCTTACTTATGGGATGGTAGTAATAAAAGCTAGGGTCTTATCCTGTAATTTATAAGGCGTTGTAAATGACTACAACAGGTAGGTGATTCCATGAAATGTAAGCCCTTTTTTAAAATTTCGACAGCAACATTTGCTAAGTTTTCTGACGTAAAAGAATTTAAAAGTTAAAGTTAAATTTTAGAAAATATTAAAGTAATAAAGGATGATTATAAAAGCAATCAAAAAGCAATGTGGTATGTAGTCTAATAGAGGTGGATTCAGGCAATCTGCACCACAGCCCATTACCCTCATCAGCGCGCGAGGCTGAAAATTTAATGTCTTCTCTCTACACGCAATTGCACTAATGTGTTTGTATATTTTCCTGATTTCGTTTTAAAAATCGTCGCTTAGGCGAAACAATATTTCCTAAAAAATTAAGGTTTTTATTATTACAATTGAATGAGTGAAATCCAACTAATGTTTTTCTGGAACAAATATAATTTATTTTTAAAATGAATTGAACTGTAATCAAAATTGAATCCTATAAGTTCTATTACTTTTAAATAAATTACTTACATCATCAAATTTCATTATAGAATTTCCTCTTAACATTATTTTGTCGTCTATAAATTTTACCCCACGAGCCACGACTACCAAGCCTTCATATTTCAGGAGAAATTCGTCTCTGAAACGGTTTTAAGTGGCAAAGTATATTTTAATCCTTAAAAATACTTTTGGAAGATTAACTCGAAATCCTTTGACAACTTCTTAAAACTTTGAAAAATTTTAATTGCTTAGGTAGCCAACCGTCGAAATATTACTAAAACATCAATTAATATTTCAAGCATTTGCTGATCCCTTTTTCAAAATTTAGAATTTCGGCAAGCGAAGGGAAGAAAATTTGTTCCAGATTTAATTGTCATGAATAATTTGGTTATAACTCATAAATAAACGTATGGAGGTTAAAATTTTCTAACGTGATTTAGATTTGATTGTAATTTTTCGCGCGAAAACAAGGCAGGGAACATTAATAAGTAAAAACATCAAACAATCGTTAAATATACATCAAACTGAATTAATAGTTCATAATAATGGTTTTTACATGCATCAGCACCAGTTGTAGGTACCTAGGAGTTGAAACATAATTTTATGTTCGGTCAACTTAAACTCGATCGAGCGATATTACACAAAACACAAAAATTTAATTTTTCAGCTCTCAGCCTCCGGCGGACATTTTTCTAGATAAGTAAAAATATTTACTAGGCATATAATTATAATTTCAAAGCTAAATATGGAGAAGCTGAGAGCTAAGGTCAATTTTGTTGATGCATTTTCTTAGATTGTTAATTTTTAAATTTTTCTTCTCACAAGGCTATAATTATTTTTATGTAATCATCTATTTTAATTATTACAATAATTAAATTAAAAACATAATCAGCAAAATAAATACAATGACAATCACTTACTGTTTGTCTTCTTCTTTTCGGCGTTTTTAACACCATCAGGAAATTTAATTATTACTGTCAAAAGGTAGACAAACTTTTTTGAATTATTAAAGCGGGGGGGGGGGGTAGTAAACATTAATCTTTGCGCTTCAATTGCAAAACGGAAACTTAACGATGCTGAAATTTATGACAAATTACTTTTAAACTTTTTCAAAATCATTTTAAAATTCTACGGTCTTATTTAAACTACTTTGAATTACTATTTTGCAGTTTTTGATAAAATATCATGCTGAATACAACTGGGATTGCATTTAGTACCAATTAAATCTGACCATTGGGTCTCGATTTTTATAACCCCATTAAAACTAAAGAAATATTGTTTGTGTTGGTATACTACCTAATTGCGGTCACGAATTTCAATAAGCTAATTTTAAGAATTCTCTGCAATAGGCCGTTCATATACGTATTTTTTAAATTTTTTTCCTACTAATATGAGTACTTTAAAATAAATTATCTGTAGCAATGATCGAACCATGAAATTTTAGAACTACTATTCACATAGCTAATGATTGCTGCCACGATATGCTTATACGAATTATTGATGACATAATAAATAAATAAAGTGATAAAATATAATCCTGTTAAAATAATACCGCGCCCTCTTATTAATTAAGTTATATGCTTCGGCTGCTTTGCTTACGTAGATTTACCATATTCTTAATTGAATATTATTTTTTAAACTACCTATATTATCAATATTTTATATGAATTAAATTTCAAGTTAACTCAAATGGAATACATTTCTAATGAAAGTTGCAACTGAGAGCTGAAATAATATTCAAATTAGTTTTATTGTATTCTAGTCAACTCTATAATATTTTTATTTAATAATAATATCACAAATTAAACACTTATTTATTTTGTATGTCGTCTAGCTTGTTAACATCAGTTTGTATGAGTTGTAGTACTGAATTCTGAGAATTTTACCCTCTCTCCTATTAAATTAGCTTTTGAACGTTTTAAATTTTATATATATGAATAATATGAATATATGAAATCAATATAAACATTATACTAAATATTATTGTCATTTTTTGTGGTATAGTAACATTTTAAATAAAATTCAAGTTAATTGACTAAATATATACCTAAAATAGTCTGTCAAGTTAAAAACAAAAAAATTTTTTTATTATATTGTTCTAAATCATAATTATGAATGTTATATGCTATGTAGCATAGGTACATGCAGCTCCGGATCTACGAATTTTCCGAACCGGTGCAAGAACTTGACATTGGCGCCCCTTTCCTCCATCATTTAAGTTTAAAGATTTCAAAAACTTTAATTTAACGCCCCCTTGAATTGCCGCCGGGGCAGCTACCTAATTTTGCTCTCCCTGCTAGATCCGGGGCTAAACTCCATTCTACAAGAGCAAAATACGATAACATTCGTCCTACAAATGGAAAAAAGTTTTCTCAATTAAACTTTAATATTTTAAATCTATTGGCTCTGGTGAATTAATTTGATTAGTAGAGTAACTTTTGGGAAGCAAATTGGGAATTTATCTGAGATCAACTGTTCATGCTGCTGGTTTTATTGGGTTATAAGCTAATCCTCTGAATCCGTAATTTTTTGTAGGAATATTTCATGATCCATCATGTCGAAAGCTTAAGATGGGTCACAAAGATTTTTGACAAGCTGAGAGTATTCATATTAGTCTGTAGGTGGCTACTTTGTCATTATTTTCTTTTTTAAACCGACTTCAAAAAAAGGAGGAGTTTCTCAATGTCATAGGTCCATAGCTAACTAGAAACAACAATTTTAGATTTTTCTTTAAGCTTCGGATTTTTAATTTTTGATGAAAAATGCGTCCATATTTCCAATATATAAAAACTTTTTAACAAAAAATTAAACTTACCGATAGTTTCCAAGAAAGGAAACTGAAAAGCAAAAAATAAATATATTACATTTTGAGTCTTAATAAGTAATGTAAGTAACTAATTTTGAGTCGGTGCAGCGTGGGTGACTTTTGTTTTGATAATTTTTTTAAATTAATTTAATGATTGTTGATTTTTTGTTTCTGCAACAACTCAAAACTGCAACGATTACTTATTAAGACTCAAAATTAAGGCTGGGAATTTTTAACATTTTTGTATTCGAATATTCGTTTAATAAATTACTAGAATATTCAAATTATTCGAATATTTAGATTATTCGAATACTCTGATTATTTGAATATTCAAATTATTCGAATATTCTGATTATTCGAATACTCAGATTATTCGAATACTTAGATTATTCGAATACTCAGATTATTCGAATACTCAGATTATTCGAATATTTGATTATTCGAATATTCGATTATTCAAATATTCGAATATTCGATTATTCGAATATTCGATTATTTGAAGAAAATATTCGAATAATTAATTTAAATAGAATAAATTCGACTATTCGTTTCACCTGTCATCTGTCAAATGAGGACCAATAAAAATGTTGGATGTCAGATTTTATGGTCAACGAAAATGAAAGTACAATGCTTATATAATAGTAAATATTTTGTAAATTGGTAATACTAGGGCAAGTTTTTGACACCAAATGCAACTTTTTTTACGAGTCGTAAACGGTCTGAAAACAACGAAAAATTGTATTTTAATTGCATATAGTGAATAATAAGGGAGTTTTAAGCGCAACTTTTCACGTTACCGCAACTTTCCACATATTTGCAGCTTTCCTGCAACTTTTACAAATTACAAGTTAAATAAATTTTTTTTTCAATTTTTCCCTGAATTTTTAATTTCCATAAATCTTAAGCCCGTTATGAGCAGCAAATGGTAACTAACCAATAGAAAGCACGTGTTAGTATCCATCGGACGCTTTCTATTGGTTAGCTACCATTTACTAAGTACGACCCTGTACGAGTTCTTTTTGAATTTTGAGTTGTTTAGTTTTATTTTTGTAAGTTTTTATGATTTTTTTAAGATTAATAAATGCAACTTTTTGTGTTTAAAATGCAACAAAAAAATTTCCCTAATTATAATTATTCTATAACAAAATTAAATATGACAATGTATTTATTTATTTTATAAATTTCTATGTGTATATTCTTTATTGTTTTCAAGAAATAAAAGAAAATATAATAAATGCAACTGTTTTTGCTTTAATTGCTACTTTTATGATTAATAAATGCAACTTTTCGTGTTTTAGGTCCGTATGACACGATGCTAAATTTTACATAAAATTTACATGTAAATGGTAACTAACCAATAAAAAACTTCCGATGGGTGCTAATACGCTTTTTCTATTGGTTAGTTACCATTTACATGTAAATTTTATGTAAAATTTTTTACATGAAAATTGCCCTAGTAATAACTTTAATCAGGATTAATACTTAATCCGGCTAATACTTACTCCGGATCAAAGATTATAATTTAGAGAAACCCACCAATTAGATTGATTAATTAAAGGTTAATTTGGATATTTGAATAAATATCTCTCTATATCAAATTACTCGAATACTTCAATTATTTGAATATTCAAATTAATCAAATATTCACATTAATCGAATATTCAGATTAATCGAATATTCAGATTAATCGAATATTCAAATTATTTGAATATTCAGATTAATCAAATATTCAAATTATTCGAATATTCAGATTAATCGAATATTCAAATTATTCGAATATTCAGATTAATCGAATATTCAAATTATTTGAATAATTTGAATAGTGCTGTTGAGAAAATATTCGTATTCGAATATTCGAATACTCGATTAGTTGATTATATTCGATTTTGATTCCCAGCCTTACTCAAAATGTAATATATTTATTTTTTGCTTTTAAGTTTCCTATTTTAGGTCAGTTTAATTTTTTGTTAATAAGTTTTTAATTTTTTAATTGTTACTACTTATCTACTTAATTTGCTCGGTTTAAAGTTCTCATCCATGCCAAGTTTCAACAGAATAAGTTCACAAGTGAAAAATCAATCATCTCCTATTTTCTACCCTTGTGAGTAGAATTTTTTTGTGATTTTAAATGGGATTAACTTGGAGGTATACGCTATCAAATAAAAAAAGATTCATCAAAATCGGACCACTCGGTAAAAAGTTATAATAATAATAATAACTTTATTTCCAACAGGCAAGCCCAATTACAGGAAAACGCAAAACAATTACAAGTTTACAAAGTAAAAAGAAAATATTTTTAAAATATTATTCAGTTTCATTGGATGAGGATTCACTTCGTGCCTGAAGAAATTGCCATGCTGCATTTCTAGTTTTAACCAGACCATCTTGGTATATATTACAAAGACTAGATATGTCGTTGACATTGGAACTCATAATATTGACTGGGCTTCTTTTCATTATGTTGGTACGATAGCCTTCGATATAAAATAGATCGTTGTTACGGCGTGCAGCCCTGGGAGGCAGCGTACGAATTTTGCGGAATATTTCATCACATTGAATTTTTTTATGGATCAATCCATGTAAGAACATAACTGATGTAACGTATCTACGATTAGCCAAAGATTGAAATCAAATAGACCTAAAAGGATATCGTGGTCAAACTCTCTTACCGGATTATGTTCTATACATTTTCAGATGAAGGAATGTCAGGAATCTGCGCTGAACTGCTTCCAATTGGGTCTGCTGATTATGGTAGATAGGAATATAAGAGATCCATATTCTAAAATGCTTCTAACATAGGCATAGTAGATAATTTTAATGCTATTTAAATTCAAGAAATCTCTACAGTTCCGCATAACAAACCCAAGGGTTTTTAAAGATTTATTGACGATGGCATCTATGTGATTCCCAAAACTTAATTGGTTGTCAAATAGAATATCCAAGTCTTTGAATTCATTGCATCTAGTGACAGTGTTTTGACCTATTTTGTATGTATATGTTATCAAGTTAAACTTTTGCGAGTATGTCATTACATTACATTTGCTTATGTTTAATTGAAGCTTATTGAGTATGCACCAGCGTTCTATCAAGCATATTGCATTTTGTAAGTTTATACAGTCATCAATTGATGTTATAGATTGATACAGCTTTAAGTCGTCTGCATAAAGCAATATATGACATGGCATTGCATTAACTATGTCATTAATAAAAATCACAAATAACAGAGGACCTAAATTAGAACCCTGGGGTACCCCTGAAGTTGGTGTAAACATATTTGATTTAAATCCCATATATTCAACAAACTGAATACCCGCTGGCCAGAAATTAACGTTATAAATCTATATTTTTCTTATCAACACCAACTAAAAAACATTCAGCAGGCAATAGCAGGTCATTTTTAAAATCGATTGTATCGTCATCATGTTTAGCCGCCATCACGTTATCATGTTTAGAGGTTATCAATACTTCATAGTTTTAAGTAAAACGTTACCTTCCTTTACTTTTGCCGGTGGTAGCTTATTGTTTATAATTAAATCAATTAGATCGGCCTTGCTAAGTTTATTCAATTCCGTCGCGATTGAACTTTACATTTTCGATATCAAGATTAGATAATGCTGTTTTACACAAGTACTAACATAACCTCAACACGTCCGTTCACTTCAGTGGTTCGCATTTTAATATTCATGCCCGAACATCCATAAAATAAAATGAAGAATCATTCAAATGTTGATTATCATTTCTGCTATGCCATTGGGTTGATCATATAATACTTATAATTTATATTATTTTCTAATTATCAAAGTTTTGATGTTTATGAACAAGTCCATGATCAAATTTCCTGAAGAGTTTGAATAAGAACAAATAACGTGTTCTGGTTTAAGCGATTTCTAGTTCTAGTGGGGCGATAGTGGGCACGAAAAAATTTGGATGGCATTCAGGTGGGGTCGGGGGGGGGGGCGGTTGCTCTGCAGAATAAATTTTATTTAATATTATTATTATTTTAATAATAAATAAATAAACATTTTTTTCTCTTTGTTACTTTGTTAAATAAATAGATAATTACTAAATAATATTATTGACGATTTAAATTTAAAAAGAAAAAAATAAAAATGACATTTTTTTAACCCGTTGGGGGGGGGGGGCGTTATAAAAATTTATGGCAGGAAAGTAGGTGGTGGTCCAAAAAATTTTGAAAACCTATGGTTTATATGATATAAAACCTCTATAATAGCAAATATAATATACGAACTGCAAAGATGGAAAATAGTACAAAAATTCATATGTATTTTTTTTTCCTGGAAAATAATTGGCGCTACCAATTCGGGGTTATTATTTTTAAATAATATATATTTTATAATATTGTTAAGTAGACCCACGATTGTCAATATATTGATATAACTGTCAGTTATACTTTATACGATAAATATACCTAAGGGTCATATATTAATAAAATTGTAGTTATTTTCAAACATAGGTACATTTTCTATTTGAAAAGTAGGAAAAATAAACCATTATTATACTGAATCATGTAAAACTAACTTAATATTATAATTATATAATACTACCACAAAATAAATATTATAATTATTTTAGAATTTACAAAGATAATAAATAAATAAATAACATATTATTTATAATTTTTAAGTAAGTTAGATAAATTCGAACCAGAAAATTTTTTTTTAATTTAAAAACAAAACTTTAGTAATTAAATAGAAAATAATATATAAAAATCACTTATTTTTTCTTAGTCGACTCACATTTGGCATTTTAAATTAAAGTTTTTACTTTAATTAATATAGCAAGTGTTAGTTATTTCGACCTTACTTCTTATTTAGTTTTTAATAATAAGGCAAATCAGTGGCGGATTTCCAAACAGGCGCAATAAGCGCGCGCTTAGTGTTCTATAAATCAAAGGGGCCTCAGAATTCAGCTGCCAAATTAAAAAAATAATTTTATTTAATTATTAAAAAGCACCCCTCTATCATGAAAAAAGTTTATGACAAAATTCACTTTTTTAATCCTGGAGAAGCTACAGTTGAACTTTCTTGCTAATTCTTTAATAAATGAGCTAATTCTTGCTAATTCTCTCAACTCTTTTTTATATATTTCCACCAAAAACTTGGTCGAACTTTGGTTAGTGTTAGTAAACGATATTATATTAAAACCGCTAAAAAAGAGATCCAAGGGCTAGCTACCCGTCCACGGATTATTTTTCTATGTCACTCAATTTTCTTTGAAGTAGAAAATTGAATGACAATTTACTAAAATTAGGTCTTAATGTTGATTATTTATTGCAATAAATCGTAACTTTATTCTCAAAAATAGTCCAAATTGCAGTTTTTTGAAAAAAGTAAGTTCAAATATCTATAAAAGTCGCCCAATCAGAAACACTGGTTGTAGCAAAAATGATTTTGAGAAGGGCTTCATAAGCAGTGGCGTAACTAGCCATGTGCAGAATGTGCAATGATCACCAACGCAAATGCGTCTCTTCGTCAGAATAATAAATAATTGAAAATCTGACCAAGAAACGCTTTAAAAAATATTAACTTCATTAGCTTTATTTATAACTCCATATAAATTTAAAATATCATATTTATTTAATTTCACGACTTAATAATGTAACAATTTAAAATTTTGAAGTTAAAGATAGTATTTAAAAAATTTTTAAATAGGCATTATTTTTATTTTTTTCTCTCTTTTCAGTCCTTTTACCCTACAAATATGTAGGGTGTGGTGAGCCTTTAACTAAGGCTTTTCTTGGCAGATTACTCTCGGTGGTTTGCCATTGACTTCCGAGTAGAGAAATAGGCATATATTGGATTATATTTGTGCAGTGTATATTTTTGTGCGCTACTGCAATCAACGGAATATTGGTCATAGGCTCATAAGTGATTTTTGTATGTATAGTTGACATTAGAAATTTAAAATTCTCTTCCAAAACTTGACTTGCTGAAATAATTTTTATTTATTGATCGTAAAATTTTTTATTTACTAACTATTGTAAAATTTATTATCTCAAAATTTATATTTATTTTGCCCACTCTCTCCTAATTACTTTTGTAAAACCTGAATTTTAGTTATATTAGTTCTTAAATTTTGCACCATTTACAAACATTTATTTTTAATAAATCCTAATTTGATTTACTCTCTGATTATTCTAATGCTCGGTATAGAACTAAGGTAAACTTTAATTTACAAAATTGAGGAACTCGTAGTTTATTCTAAAGTGGAGCTTTCTCTCCGATGATTTTACTGAATAAAACTTTTTTCCAAAATTATTTTTTACTTTTTTCAATTTTTTGATTTTTAAAATAAATTTTAACACAATCAAAATGGATTAGAATATTATAGAAATTTTAAAATATTGAAGAATATTAATTTGTTGTTGTTGTTGCGGTAACAGCTTATCCATATTTTTGAAATTAAAGCTCAGGATATAGAAAAAAAATGTTTCCTGTGTGTATTCTTCCATACAATGTTTTTCACAGGCACCAGCATTCAACCGTGAAGAAAATTACTGATATAATAATTTTTGACAAATTTTGCAATCATAAAAACACAAGTACGTAATTTGAGAGTCTCTTGTTACAAAATTTCAAAAAGATTTCTAATATTTATTTTATTTAAATTTTATCCAGAAAGTACAACATAAAATTTTATCGATTCGTTTTCTGCAAACGTTAATTTTTATGATATTTTGGTTATAAATAACCACTGAATCTAACGCGTTATTATGTTATTTAAAATGTGGTAGTCAAATAATAAAATTATTTAAATGGTGTATAAATAAAATTTTCATTATTACAACTGAATAACTAAATGTTGTTTATTCACCTACAAGTTATAAACGCAAATTAAATGGAATACGTGACCGTTTATTAAAAAAAGTTGTCCAATTTTTTATTTTGGTCATTAAAACCGATGTCCATTCTAATGACAGATTATAAAATGTTCTCCAAAAAGGACCCAAACACTCGGACGTTGTAATAGTGGTGAGAGATGTTCATTTCTACCTACCTACTTCTTCATGTTCAAGCAATTTAATATTCATTTTAGTTACTGCTGCTTCTACTCCTGGACCTTTCTGTCAAATTTATATTTTATAATCCATATTTATTGCTTCACCCCACGGTGGTTTCGAGTTTTGTCACAGACGACCTTGTTATTTTATTTCACCTAAATTTGTTTATGGTCTATTTTAGTTTATGACCAATAAGTCAAAAGCTTAAACCGTGAAAATTTAAGTACCTGACAGCAATATTAAAATTTCGGGTAAAAAAATCTACAAGGCAAACTGGCTAAAAAAACTTAAAAATTAACGGTACAATAACACAATTAACGCTTTGCTAAAATCAAGATTAATGATTTATTAATAATATTTTCCATTTCTTTTCGTAGTCTCCTCATAGCATATGTTTGATATCTGGGGTTTATGGACCCACATTCGATTCTTTTGTAAAAATTTGTGCTGAGAGTTTTATTAGGTGTGAATGCTTTTTAATAAACTCTGCCAAGGTTGTGTTCGGCTGTGCAATATTTTCATAAATATTTTGGAAATTAATGAGTAACTTTTTATTTTTTCTTGTAAATAATTTCAGGGTGCCAATGTTCCTTTTAATTTTCTATCATTTTATTTTTACTATATTCATCCACTCTCTCATGCACATGTTACTATATTTAGATCGCATATTAAAAAAAATCAATTACTCAAATTGGACGTTGAATGTAACACCTAAAAATAATTACTTTACATAATAGTGACTTGCATAATATTGGGTTATTATTTAGGCAAAAAAATTAACTCAGAAAAAATTAATTGAATTTAAATAAGTATAAAAAATTTTAATAGTGTCTTATTATAATTAAGTATAAATGTTGATTACTATCGAGTTCGTACCTCAAACCCGTTTTGTATTATTTATTAAACACTTTGCAGGTTAATTATTGTAATTAATTAATAAAATTATTTAAATCTAAATAAAACCGTCCAATCTAACATCCTACTATGGGAATTTGTCTCGATGCAATTAATTAAGCAAATAAAACAAAACATTGATTAAAATTATTCGACTTCTTATTGAAGTCTTCAATGCAATATAAAACAAGATTGATAATGTAATAAAAAAAATGTTTATGCCATTTGATTTATTGGGATGTTAACGTGAACATAAAATAAATTTTACATATGTAGATATCTTAAGATTATTGTAATAATACCATTTTGTCATAAATTACTAGTTATAGATTTTAAAGGCAGTTTGAGTAACCATCCAATTCAAATTTTATTGTTATATCGTCTGGATTTTTAGTTGCTTTTACTTTTAGAACCATTCAAAATTTTAATTTTACTTCCTAAATGTCCACACAGGGAAATTCGTCTAAAGTGAAATTTAAACCGCGTTCCAGAATTTTAACAAAATTATTTTTTTAATTTACTAAGTTTCAAGGTCACGAAAAATATAAAATTAAATTCTAAATATTAATTAGTTTAATTAATAATCGACTTTAAACTTTCTGTTCAAGTATTGACCTTATTGTGCATTATATTGACAGTACGTGTACTCTACGTTGGTCTTACCACGGGGAGTGGGGACCGACTGCTATCAGAGTGCTTAGTAAAATCCTGGTTCAGACCTAAATCAATGCTTCTAGGAGATTGCTCACGTCTTCTTTAGAGCGCTGTTTTAGCCTTCTTTTACTTCAACGAGCGTTTTTGGGAGTTGCTCAACGTCTGCCTTTCTCATTCCTACGGTCTTAGCTTGCTCTTAACTGGCTAAATTTACACTTTACTCGATGGCAAGTCTTCATGCGATGAAAGGGCACTAAGAAGTTTGCTTTCAACCATGCTCTGTAATGCGAAATGATGTTATGTTATGGTAACCGACTCTCGGCAGGTTCTGTCGTAACTAAACCAACGTACAGTTAACATTGAATAAATTTCACTTATTAGGGGTAGTTTTGGACTATTCTAGAAGCGTTAATCAAAACGACTTAGAACGTTCGAAGTAAGGCTGACCCAGCAAAGCGTGCAAAAAGTCGAATTTGACAACTCAGCAACGTTCATCTCGGATTCACCATCGTTAAAACAATTTAAACACTTTCCAAGTATTTTTGGTCCTAAAAAGGACCTTTTTGTCATATCGAATAGACGTGCCGCTGTAACATCACACGGGGTGATTGAAAATAATGTATTGAACGATTTTTATAACGTAGACGATGGGCGAGGCTACCCTTCTAACGACACCCAATGATATTTCCTGTAAAATTTTGTTTTTTTTGAGCCTGTAATCTCTGTTTTCAATGGTCCTCAAAATTTTAGTTTTATAATTGCTTTTTGCACCACTTTCTATCAACCTGTCACCTGAAAATTATTAAATTCGTGGGCTAGTTTCTTGAGCTACTCCCCAAATCTTTTTCTACAAGTGACTATCAGGAACGCATTTATTAATTTTTCTACCGCAGTGAAGCGCTGGCTGTATTTTCAATTTAAATAAAATTTTTGACTATGATGGTATAACGATTAACCGGGGGGTCTGGGGGGTATGGAATACCCTCTAGTTATAGGAAAGCAACATAACGACTTTCAAAATTGCTCATCATCTTAATCCGCTTCTCTTGTACTCGTAGGTTTTGAGAAAATTAAGAGTCATCAAAATTAGGAGGTAGTCTTGCTGATTACTTACAGCTGGGGGGTATTTCATACCCCCTAGACCCCCCGGTACCCGTAGGAAATTTTTGAAATAATGTCATTTACTTACTTTTTTCACATTTTTTAAATGCTTTTTCTTG
Organism: Rhagonycha fulva; assembly: GCA_905340355.1. Lineage (NCBI taxonomy): Eukaryota > Metazoa > Arthropoda > Insecta > Coleoptera > Cantharidae > Rhagonycha > Rhagonycha fulva. The sequence goes on from HG996555.1 coordinate 12,790,448, forward strand.
GGTGGGTTAAAAGTTTTCTCTGTTATTGTAGGACGTCGTATGTTAAATGTAAAGAAACTGTGGGGTGGGGGGAGGTGTTACCAACTTTTAGTTGTAAGGAAATATGAAGACGACTTTTCATAATTCAAGCGTCGCAAATCTGATTCTTTAGATATCGCCTTGTTACTTACAGCTAGGGTGTAACACCCCCCCCCGGTTATTATGTTATGAAAATAATTTTCTTGTTGTTCTATTTAATACGACAACTTTAAGGAGCTTTTCTGAGTCGATCAACTGTAGAATTATTTAAGTAAAGTAATTTACCGAATTCAATAAACTTTAGATAGCAAATAAGCTAATTCAAAAATTATATAAGCACCGATTCAGACCTAAGATTTGAAGGGTGAATAATTACCTCCCCCTCTCCCGCTCAAATATTAAATAATAATACTAAAATTTAACGAAAAACCTTGTAGGTAACGAAGGAAAACCTTTAGATGTGCCTCGGATTGTGTCAAAAATTATTATTTTTTATTAATAAGGGTGCTATGGACGCCGAAATATTTTCAAAAGCTGATCATATTTAGACTCACAACTTGCAAAAAAAATTGTTTTGGTCACATATCATTAAGAACTATTTTTTGGATTTTGTTGGGCCGTTGTTATATTACTACGTCGCGTAGTAAATACAAAAAAATAGATGTAAAACCGGAGGGTCGGGGGGGGGGGGTATGGAATACCCCTCAGCTGTAAGGAAGTAATGATATGACTTTTCACAATTGATTCTCGGAAAATCATCTTGTTGCTTTGAAATAATGAAGTTAATTTGTTGGTTTATATACCCAAGAATATAATTTACAACCAAAATTATTATTTATCATAGGAACATAAGCTCAACTAGAGGAGGGCTAAGGGGTTTTACGCTCCTAATATAAAAATTAACTCTCCCAAAAATTCTCAAAAGGTATTACCTTTTAATGGTTAAAAAATTAACTTTTCTTTAAAAACTTTTGTTTTAGCCTTCCCAAAGTTTTGACTTTAGTTGTGCCGTTGCATAGGAACAAAAGAATTTTAAAAAGTTTCTGAAAAATGCGATAAATCAATATGATATGCCTTCCTTACGAAAGTCTCTCATAAAGACGAATTTCGCACAAAAATTACAAACTTCAAAATCGATTATCAGCTAAACTAATCGATTATGACATTTCTTCATTTTTAAAACTCTTTATTTTAATGTTATCTATTAAATGCTATTGAGTTTTTTAAAGAAAATAATATAATATTTTTGAGTCCCGGTTATTATCCTAGAGCCTAGACGCTTGTTTTTATCTTTTATATAATTCTTTTTACTTACAATTAAACCAAAATTTTTAAAATTTAGTTAGTATATTAATTTGTAGCAATTTTAGCTCATTTAACCGCTTTTCTTCAATTTTGCAGCTTTACCTTCGAAAATAATAATTGAAAAAATACCCCATTTGGGTTTAAATTATCGACAAATCTAAATTATGTACATACAATTTATCCAGATTTCGAATTGTCAACCATCTAGACTGGACCATACAATTTTTATTTATTTTTATATTTTTTATTAAGCTACAGCAGTGGAGTGATGTGATCGCTGGTTGAGTATAGAGCGGAAATTCTGGGTTTAACTCGCGGATTGCACAGAATTTTTTGGCTCGGCTTTCCGATGAACATCCACACTCTGTGGGGATTCCTGATATTTGTGTCAACGTCATTACCGTACATACGGCTGGGTCACATACGCAAAGTTTACAAGACAGGTTAGGTAAACAGGGAAAAGCCAAAAGCCTTCTAGGCCTGTAGAGCTGTCATATATTTTTATAGATATTTTTATTTACTTTAAATTACTTTTTATGTCAAATGCGATCATAAATATATTTGTGTTTATAATATTGTAGGAGGGGGGAGTCAAAACGAAAGTTTGAAAAGCGCTGATCCTGACCAAAATTGTGTAGCTTTCAAGGACAGCTTTTTTCAGTGTGGTTAGTATTTTATTGAATTAAAAATTTACAAATTGTAGTAATATTGTACACGTACAAACTATTGCACAAAGCTTTTGAGGTATGAGGTTCTGCAAAATTGTAGCAATTGTCAACATTATTATTCTGCTTGCTACTTTTTATGGAAAGTATTTTAAGTTTTACAGTAATAAGTAAAGCAAATTTTTATTATTAAATTTTTAATGTATCCTGTAAACTGAAACAATTTTTCTAAATAACTATTACAAAATATTTACAACAGCTTTCTACAACATTTTTCAACATTGAATTTTATTTTTAATGCAGTGAAATTTAATTTTTTTAAATTGGTTAAAATAGTAAAATCGCCAGGCGCATTATTTGGGGTATGGCTGTGAAATTCATTTAACTTAAAGCAGTGCTTCTGAAACTGTAAGCCTTCCGGCTCTCCCTAAAGGGGCCCACAAATGATCAACCTAGTATTCAACTTAGTATTCAACCACTTTGTAAATTCACATGCCGCCACTTGTGTGGCCATGACTACAAGTGACCACACAAGGCGGGATGTGAATTTACAAAGTGGTTGAATACTAAGTTGAATACAAGGTTGATCGTTTGTGGGCCCTTTAAGAACCGTGCAGTTTCTGTATGTGGCCGCTAAATATTAAAGCATTTAAAAACGTAAGTTCTTTTTATATAAATTTATGACATTTACGAATGAAAATAAATTTATTTGAGAGTCTGAAGATATCCAACATTTGATATATAATAGATGTATTTCTGTTTAATTATTGTTAAAAATGCAAAATTAAAGATAAGTGAATTTTAGAAAACTAAACCTGATTTGGAAAATAATCGTCTAAAAATTACCATTTTAATTTAATTAGAATTTCTAACAAAAATTAAAGAGCAAGTAATGTTGGGTATCTTCAGACGCGGAAAAATCTCTTTGGAGTAATATCATTTTTAGCTTTATGCATTAAAATGGAAAGTAGGGTATCTTAAAACTTGAAGATTAAGGTGACTTTTTTATCACTTGAGAAGGAAAAATCCAAAAATTAAGAAGAATTTTTTAATTTACTTTGTGATTCAGATTTGTAAGTAACTTACATTATACTCTTATTAGTAATATTTCTAGCCGAAGCAAAAATATATAAATGTAGCTAGCTATACAATTTACAAATTGATTTTATGTTAATTATAGTTTTGTAGCCGTTGACAGCATAAAACCATATGGGATTTTCCACATTATTCACGTGGTAATTTCACCGGTATTATGCATTAACTTCTTTCGTTTTCCAATAAAATAAAACAATTAAAAGTGAGTGACAAATAAAATTTTTTAATTTTCAAAATTATGAAAACGAAATTCTAAGTGATGGGTGGATAAAATATACTGACATGGCACGGAAAAGCACAACATGTTAAGCTCTATGTAATTGCGGAGTAATTAAAGTTAAGCTACTCAAAAATTGTCACAGCAAGTTTGTTTTTTCCATGTAAAACCTAAGTGAACGAACAAATATTTAAAACATAATTTACAACAACGTGCACGTAACCAAATTAATTAATAGCGTGAAGGGGAAGATTGTTCACGCAAAGGCTGCATTAGTGGTAATGTGCGATGGGAGCACCGATTAGCAGGTCTTAGTGTATCGTGTTGCCGGTCAGGAAGGAATTGGTAATAGTCTTTAACATTTCGTGTCACATTAGTAAAACAATACGATGAAGTTGCCTTCATATATGACCAAATTTCCAACATTCACTACCTATTTAAAAAATTTAACGTCGGCGTCATCGCCAGGTGATATTTAAAGGTTCATCTCATTACCATCGCAGTTCTTACGTTGCAACCTGACAGATTAATCCGAAATTGTATTATTAATTGCTTCCATGATATCTTTATTAAAAATTTTTAATATGTCAATCCATGGTCATTAATCGAAGAATGAACTTTAGTGTTACTTGTCGACATAGACGTAGCAAGTTCAAATTGGAAAAGTAAAAGTTATCAGTCACATCATATTTTGAAATGATTTTGTAATAATCCATGTAAGAACACTTTATCAAAATTAATATTATTATAATTTAATGCATTAACAGCCGAATAAATGTAGAAATAAAATAAACACGACCTTCAAATGAAAAAATTACTTAATGATAGAAAATGGTGTTACTTTTCAGTTACGTCAAGCTGTGGAAAACTACTAATGGATGTTAATTTTTTTTGTTTCATTATTTTAATAAATTGTTTAAAATTTTATCGTTTGAAAAATTTTATTAAGGATTTAAAAAGCGTATCAAAGTCAAATCATTAGCTTCTATTTGACATTGAGTTTTCAAATTTATATTAATTTGTGATCGTTAGAGAGTTTGGACTCCTTTGTATTTGTTCAAGTTTATCGATTCATTCACAAAGCCAGTTTCTCCAGATACATGGGGTAACTTGGCCTTTGTCTATTATTATTAACATTAAACTAAAACTAAAAAAGAGTTCAGTGGATTAGAAAAAAGAAAAAATTAAAATGGCGTTAAATCGTGGTCAAATAGTAATTGATTTGAATTATAAATTCATTAAAAGTATAAAACTGCATTCACAACCCCAAGATTCATTCCAAACGTTATGTGTGGACTATACAATTTTGAAATTCGTACTTAGGGAGCGTCTATTAATATAAATGTAAGGATAATTTTTGAAAAAGTATTTGGTATTGTGCCCCCTCTTTTTGCTGGATTCAAAATGTTATTAATAATTTAAAATATGATAGTAGCGAATAGGTGTCTTTCAAGCATGTGCTGGGAGGGTTAGCATCCAAATTACTTCCTACACTTTCTGAGTGGATTGATGTGGCATTGTTTGTTGACCCTGAAGTAAAAACTTTATTTTGTTTTCGGAAAACTTTTAGTTTCACTATTAGCTTACAAAGAAACCAAACTTTTTGAAAATAAGTAGATGTCATTGCACTTTTTAACTACCCCTTTCAATATTTTCGGGTCAGATTTTAAATTTAATTTAATTTCAAGAACGATTTCTATTGATTTGATTAGTTTATGCTTTTTGTAAAACCCACCATTTATGTTAAATTAAATCATCTTTAGATCTGTACTCAAAAACCAAGAAGTTTTCTACTAGTAAAATTTTGTACTATTGCAGTTTTCAAAACCTGAAATTTAAAAGATGTTATTTTTATTTTTATCTTTAATGAGTCCAACGCCTTAATGAGTGTTCAATCATGAACGCACTTATTGTACTCAATTTAAACATTTAATTTTAATCAGAGAAAGTTTCGACAGACTTAGGTCTTATTTTTTTTCGATTGAATGAATTTTCTATTCCGCAATTTTACGGCAAAAATGATTTTATTATTGAAAAATATTTCCATCATTATTGTTGAAAATATTTTAAATTTATTGAAGTAATATTTAAGAATTTATGGGGTTTTAAAGATTTTATTGGTATGGCGCATTTTTAATTATTCCATTTATCAAGATGAAGTTTATACATAATTTATTTACGCTTTTAATTCTTTTTGTCATTACTAAAATATATATCCTGCAAAATATTTTAAGGTTACATTTGAAAAACAAGAATCAGCGAGTTTAGCACGGGCTGTATAAATCAAATCCAGTTTTCCAACAGTGTAAATGACAAATTTACTTGACCATATCACCGGTTTAAGTTCAGTGTCGCATTTCTGAAACAAGAGCTGGTCTCGGTAGTTGATGTTACCATATTACACACCCGCATGTGGGCCACTATTACTTTTTACTGGATGTAATGTACCTTTAAACTTGAATTTTTACAATAAAAGCAGAAGGTCCTGGCAGCTGTTTGGTTTAAGTTGCCGGGTACAAATATTCCTATTAGACTAAATTTTCAAATCTTTCCATCTAGAAATAGTTTGATCCATACATCAATCGTTTTTACAAAGAAAAATAAAGATGGTTTGGGTAACTTATATGGATGTTTTTGAAAACTGTGTGTAAAATTCGTAATTGGAAAAATAAGTAGTCATTGCAATCATGAGTAAATATTGTATCCTGTAATCAAAGTTAGCGTTTGGTGGCTCTGCGCTCGACTAAGCAAGCGTAGTTCCCGAAGTAGCCACAGCGCTGGCGTCACCTGTTTTGACCGCCCGGAAACGGAAGCCGGGCCTGGAATTTACATGCATGAGAATCTGTGGCGTCTGTAATGAGATTTTTATCGTTGATCTGTTTCTGAAATGTTGAGAGTTAGCTAAATAAAGTAATTTCATTTTCATTACCAAAGTAATGCTCAATAAGGTTACCCTTACTTAGCACAACCCTTCAAAGAAATTACAACACAGAGCAACAATTTAATTTGGTTTAATTGAATAAAGCACATAACTTATATTAAAGTTAAAATCACTGGTCTCTATGCAAATGGACGTACGAATAATTGCATAGTACTACTTGTTTGGTAGGGGGAGGGTTTTCTAAGGGTTGATGTGATTTTACCGTGGGAACTTAACATTACATGCGATCATACACCTGTCTATATGTATTAGTACAGGAAACGCTACAGATTTCGTGTACGAAGTGTGAGATTATGGAATTGTTTTACAGAAAAATACCTACATGGTAATAAAAAAGAATACACATAATTATTATTCATTATATTTTATAGGTGGTGACTGATATGGTTTTAGTAAGTTACCCACTCATTTATGACAAGGGTTAATATAATTTTGGACTTACCAAGTTTAATATTATAAATACATACAGAACACATGTGAATATATTTCTGTGTGGGACTGTGAATTGATGCATAAAGTTATTAACAAATATTACAGTAATTTTGTTAAATTGGTCTTCGTGACCCTAATTTTGTTTACGTGATTTAAAATAAAAAACGGAAGTGTTTGACTAATTGGCAATTTTTTTCCTTTGTTTTTATGTTTGCCTGTGACCGCTTAATTACGTTCGAAAATTGAGTCAATTATGTTTTTTAATTAAAATATTCAAATATATTTTCTTGCTGTTTAAATCAGTATATTTTAGCATTTCACCGTATTATTGGTAAACAATTACTGAAATGTGAATCATGAAAATAAGGGGAAATTTTACCAGCGCCGCAGTTAAACTATCCCAATTAATATCTAATTTTTGTATTGTATACTTGAAGCACAGTATTTTTCATACTTTTTCAGATCACCTGCTTAAAATATGAAAAAATTATTTTCACAGCTTCCCCAAAATGAAATATTTTAAATTTTTAATAGTCACAAATTCTTAAATATTTTGTGGCTCCCAAGCATCAAAGTCTCAGGCTTTTGGAAAGAAAATTTTTTTTTAATATTTGATAAAGTTTTTATAATAATTTAAGTTTCATCATCCATTTAAAAGTGTAACATTTATTAATGTTTTTTTAATTAGAATTAATAATACCGATTTAAACAATAATTATGCTGTTGGAATTTATTTAATTTTTTTAATATAATTAATGTGTGTTACGATGGTGCTTCCTGTTTACAATATTGAATTGGATTTTAATATATTTAAATTTAATTTTTTAAGTATTAACAATAACGAATTGATGTGTCCATGTATTTTATTATAAATTTTCTAGTGCCGCGGTTAGGCTTCCACCCTTAACTATAGGTTCGGTTCCGACTGTTGTTCGCTCGAGTGTTTTCCAACAAAAGCTTAATATACGAGCAATCAAAGTATGATTTATGATTATCATGCTTTAATTAAATCCTAAGAATGTTAAATATTTGCATCATTGGCATACTTTTTTATTTCTCGCACTGCTATATTATGGCTTAATTTGAAAGTGTTAAATAAGAAAGGATATTGTAATATTAATTAAAATTTCATGACATTGCTCGAGTATTCTGAACCACTTTAATCGTTAAAACATTCATTAGTACTAATGTGTGTAAAACTTAATTAAAAAATTGAAGGCGTCAAATTTTTTTATTATAATCAGTATAAATGACGATAAATGATGCCTAATGATTTGTTGTCTTTTTTTAAATAATTACTTAATAAATGAGCTTCATCAAAGCTGATGTTAAATTTCTAATTCATTTTTTTTAAACTTCACGATGAAGTTCATGTTGCAGATGTTTAATGTGTTAAGACTGTTGAGGCATGTGTAAATTCCGTTCGCTTTCTAAGTACACCTTAACAATAGGAGAGCAAGTATTCCTTGATCATTACCAAACCACTTGTTATATTGATCAAAGCTTGATGTTTACTATAATATACTCGGTAATTATTTCAACGGTGCGGTACAAATTTTATTCATTTACTACGATAAAATTTTGTAAAAGCATTGCTAAAACTTAAAGTAATTGCCTAGCTGCTATAGTAGATGTACTTCAATATAGATGGCACTTTTCATTTCGTCTGAAAAAAATCAAAACTATCTATTATAATAATTTTTTCTAAAAACTTCTCATCCCCCGCGTCATTATTGGATCGTTAATTTATGACCATCCGAATTTTACGCACACCTCTGATTTACTAATTTGTTGGATTCTCCGCAAATGAAACTGAAGACCTTGCAACCACGTCTGCTAGATATTACAATAATTTGTTATTGTATAGATACGAGCACTTAAAATACCTACGCATATTTCAGGAGTATTCACGAACTTTTACATTTTTGAAAATGTATAAGTTATGAAAGTGAATATTAATCTTTGCGAATGGGAGTTAATAAATGCAATTTGAAATAATTCTAAACTGTAGAAAAAAAGTTGAAACGACTTGAGTTATTACTACTGAAATTGGAATATGCGAGTAATTGCTTAAGAGTGCTCGTTATAGTTTACTTGCGTAATTATGACTTTCAAGTGCAAAATAACAAAAATAAAATTATTTTAATATTTAATAAATAATAATAATTATGCAAACAAGTACCAGATGAAAGTCACTGATTGTAATTATTAATAAACAGTAAATAGATTTTACTCTAGTGTGCATAATGTACAGTTGTACTCATTAAAAGTATTTCAGTAAGAAACTTAATTAATCAGTTGAACCAAACCGTTCAATCTTAAAAGTTGTTAAATGGAATAGGTCTTGAAAATTGAGTTTTGTGAAAAAAAAAACAGTTAATTATACATCAAAAATAAAGAAAATTATTATTCCTGCGAGAAACACTACATAACATTTTGCTTTAGTTGAAAAAATTGTAGATTTGTATAATTTTCAGGATAGAACAGAGTTTCACAAAATTTTTGATAAAGGTTTTACTGGGATTTTGTAGCTCATAATATTTATTAACAACAAAAATCTATAATCAGTGCGGCCTTCAGGCCGCACAGCTTGGGATATCTAGTTATGTTATAATTTATATGGATTATTCCAAAAATTAATAAAAACACAAAAAACCATCTAGCAATTTAAAATTTGGACAAGTCCTTACGTCGGTATAATAAATTGTTTTAGTTTACTTTTTGTCAAACAGTACGTATGCAGGCCGGATAAATCCAATCCGCAGGTCGTAGTTTCGGGACCACTATAAAAAACAAATAAGGTCTTAGTAATTTCTGTATCCACGGTGTTCAGAAATTTTGTCAGATTTTAAGGAAAATAAAACTAAAATTTCAAAAATTTATCAAAGAGGAATTGGAAAAACAAATATTTTTTTAAAAATTGACAAAAAAATTCTAAATCGTTAGTCGTTTTTATATTTATGTCCCACTTCACTATGTAACTTTTTTTTGTCCCCATTGTACTTTATTTTTTATTTATTTTCTTTCAATTTAGTTTAAAATAGAAAAAGATCGATTTTCTTTTAACTTTTTTTTTCAAAAAATAACTCCAAAAATGAAACAGTTAGTTATAAAATAATTGAAGAATTTTTAATATGAATTTAAAAAAATTCTCGTTAAAAAAATAAATTTTACTTTGTTTGAAAATTTATTTAAATCTTGAACATAAAAAAAATACCTGCAAATGCAATAATTTGTTATATGAGGTTGTTATTACCGAATCCAAAACAAAGGATTGGACTAAGAAGATATTAAATTTATGATATCAAAAACAATCTGCACATTGTGTAAGGTCTAAAAATGCAAAGCGCTTTAGCACTATTAAATATTGGGTATGTTTTGCTAAATAATGTTTTTGTTAGAACTTGGGGTGTTTCGTAAAAAATTGTTGGGTTATTAGGTGACATTAGCAGACGTAAAAGCTCCCATCGCATAGTGTCATAACTGATTACACGTAACACGCAATTCTTAATGTACCTCAGCTCGATCCATTTTTTCAGTTTTTTCGATTACTAATAAAAGATAAATTAAACCTGGTGGTATTAAAAGAAGCAGTCGTTGGTTGCGTTACGCACAATTATGCTTAAGAAAAATCTCACAATGATTTGTGTTGCCCTTTTAAACTTCAATTGCTAGACAAATTACTTAGTAATTGAACAATGGCTATAAATGGCTAAAAGTCATGACATTATTTCATCTTGTGTAATTGAATGATTAATTTGGTGTTTTAATTTTTAATTAATTATTGTTTTGCAGAAAAAAAATCTGTGCAAAATTCCATATATTAAAAGTACCAGCAGGAGTTCTAAAATAATTTGAATGGAATCTATTGAACTTTCAGCGACACCCCTAGGTTAAATTGTGATCTTCGCGAAACTAAAACTAGACAATTAATTAATTAAATACTTGGTACCTATTCATAAATTTAATTTAATGTTATGATTGGTTTCAACTGCGAGTTTTGCAAAAATTACATTATAGTAATTTATAATAACCCTTATCAAGTAAGTCGAATATTTTATAAAATCAATTATTAGATATTAATTAAGCGGAGATTCACTTTGTAAGAGTCGATAATCATAATTACAAGTTCTGTTAGTTTCCAACTGTTATAATTAGAAAATTTCTCTTTTAATTTAAAAATTATAATTTAATGTAGTGCGTAATTTAGTATTTCTCTTAAACTTATCCTTGAACTCAACGTACATTGAAATCCCTAGGGCACGTTCGTCACACAAAACATCGCATCAATACTTAGTTCCATGTATTGTCCTTACATTTAGGGTGTAAAGGGAGCATACACCTGGGCACACAGCTGCACGGATGCTGTGTCAAGGTAAAGTAGTCCTTAAAGGCACTCCACTTACGTTCGCATCATAAATCACAGGAAAGTACAAATTTTTTTCTTGATCTGCTTGCTCTTTAATAAATGCATTACGTCTACCTTGAACGAGACATATTTTATTACGTAGTACCTAGTATTTAAAAACATTTTTAAGTTTAAACTTTCAAAAGAGAAAATATTATTAATTGTAAGTAAATTCAAACATAAATGGATTTTTAATTATTATTTTTATTCTCTAATTTAAAGGTACAAAATTATAGAAATCTGAAATTTATTACATCGGTTAGAAAACCATCACCTTATTTCGTGTCAGTTTTTTTAAAATATATAAAAGGATTAAAGGTTTCCTGAAACCACCGATTTAAATTTTCTACTGATACGCTGTTTTTATTAATTATTCGATTTTAATTGGTTGAATTTTAGAACGGAAATTTTTAGGAAGCTTTAAGTACCCAATGTATCTATTGGTCAAATGGAAGCGGAAATTTTTGGACGTCGGGACGCGAGAACTTCATTTTCTTGCTTTTTTTCAATTACATTACTTATAGCTTTTTATACCAATTTGACTAAATTATCAGGTTTATTGGTGACTCTGGGGGTGGGATAATTTTTCTTTAGCACTATTACACCCTCGTGGGTGCACAACTGAATTAAAATTAAAAAATTGACTAGTAATATTAAGATATAGTTAAATTAGGATTTAGATCAGTTTTGCTGGATCTAAATGATCTAATCATTAACGAAATAATTAGATTGGTGTTATAAAACTGGGGTTGCTATCAGTTTAGAAGAGTCAAGGGAAGACATCGAGCGGTAAGCCACCCTTTCTCCCTCCTAAAAGTAATAGCTCGTTTCTTAAAAGTTTGTTTTTACAATGACCTATTCAATAGAACTATTATTAAATATATTTAAACGCTTTGCTCACTATTACTATGTATTTCTATTGTACTTATTTTGACCCCCCCCCCGCTTTAATAACAGAACTATAAGAAACTATCAAAATTCTGAAATCAAACTAAAAGCGTAAGTAAAGATACCAAAAATAATTTAATTGTCATCTAAAAGGACAATTTAATTGGCATTGCCAGACGATGAAGGACATTTTGTGTTAAGGGAGGGCTGTGCTGCTAAAATGATAACGATTATATGACTACAGCCACAACTTTAAAATACATTTCAAAATTTATTTTCAATATATAAGTATAACTTTAGTAATAAGTCAATTCCCTCCCCCTAGATCAGATTTGGATCATGATTTTTTGCTTGGATTAAAAGGGGAAAATCTTCAGAAAGATACAAGGTAGTTTAGGATTTCTACCCACTAAAACTTTCCCCTGATAAAAAATCTAAGTGTGTAAGTGATAATGCATTGTTTTTCTGTAAATCCAAAGATTTATTTCTGTACGATATCACTTAAATTTTGTTGAACTTGTGGCGATCCTACTTTAAATTCAAAAATATTGGCGCCTTTTTCTTGCTCAGGTTGGCAACACGTTCGGCATTCAAGTCCGTAACCACCTGAACGATAAGAAGGTAGTTGAGTGGTGATCAGAGGTTCAAGAGTTGTGGTCAAGACGGTCAAGTACAGCAAGTTAGTTCAACACAATCAAGTTAGTTCAAGTCGATCGAGGTAGTTCAAAGGATCCAGGACTCCAAGTTTGTTTTGGTTAACTGCACGTTCGTTTTCGTTATTTGTTATTTTGTTATTTGTTATTCGTTTCGTTATGTTTCAATAAAATTATCAATCGAAATTTGTGTGGAATAAACCCATCGCCCACACTGGTGACCCCTACAGAAGAACTCAACGTTGCGTTACACGAGGACATCAACAAAAAACAAGTAAGCAAAATATAACCACATTAATCTGAGATATCTGTTTTCGGTTCTGGTCAACCACGTTTTTTGCCACGTTTTTGAAAGTATAACCACAAATTCGTTCGACCACGTGGAACGTAACCAAGATGACAAACTCAGAGGAACAACCGTTGACTTTCTGAAAGCTCTATCGACCATGTAATCTTTCTCGGCGACATGGCTTCTAACCCACCGACAACTAAGAACCAACGCTTTCCAGTCTTGATCACCACCAACACCAGGCATGTCACAAGCAGTCTTAGCAAGTTCGGCTGTACCTCACTCCCATTGGAATCATCACTCGCTAACCAACAACACTCTCCAGAAGCTGCAGTTTCACCATCCTTGTCTTCAGCAATTCGTCAGGATTACACTGCTATTTCAAGCAACCTAATAACTGCCCAGATGAGTAAAACTACCACCATTCAACATTCGACTACTCCGCCATTGGTAAATTCTCAATTTTAAACTCAATTTTTTGAATCAAACATCAGGATATTCTTCACAACATTCGATTCAAACTTTACAATCGCAACCTGCTATGTACGCTTCACGAACTCACGGTTCAGTATCTGCAACTCAAATTCCACGCCTTTCGTTCAATCTTTGTATTCTTCACTTCGATAAGCTGCAAGATTGTATCTCCAATTCAAGGCCAAGTTCAACAACAAACTAAGTATTTTACACCTCAAGCCTTTCTGCAACCTGTTCTAAGTGTATCTAAAACTGTGTATTATACACAATCACAGTCGTTCACTTCAACACAGGCAAGTGTATCTAAAACTGTGTATTACACACAATCACAGTCGTTCACTTCAACACAGGCAAGTGTATCTCAAACTGTGTATTATACGCAATCGCAGTCGTTCACTCCACCTGTTGCAAGTGTATCACAAACTGTGTATTCTACTCAATCGCAGTCGTTCACTCCACCTGTTGCAAGTGTATCACAAACTGTGTATTCTACTCAATCACAGTCGTTCACTTCACGGTTCAAGGTTCAGCATCCGTCACTCTATTTCAAAGTTAATCTGAATCTATTCCATCTCAGCTCCAAGGTGGCGTTCAAAACTAACATCCTCCACGCAACGATTCAACGGCTAGATCCGGTAGAGTAATCAAGTTACCATCGAGGTTTATCGTGACTACATCACTGGAGGGGGAGTAATGTGGCGATCCTACTTTAAATTCAAAAATATTGGCGCCTTTTTCTTGCTCAGGTTGGCAACACGTTCGGCATTCAAGTCCGTAACCACCTGAACGATAAGAAGGTAGTTGAGTGGTGATCAGAGGTTCAAGAGTTGTGGTCAAGACGGTCAAGTACAGCAAGTTAGTTCAACACAATCAAGTTAGTTCAAGTCGATCGAGGTAGTTCAAAGGATCCAGGACTCCAAGTTTGTTTTGGTTAACTGCACGTTCGTTTTCGTTATTTGTTATTTTGTTATTTGTTATTCGTTTCGTTATGTTTCAATAAAATTATCAATCGAAATTTGTGTGGAATAAACCCATCGCCCACAAACTCTTTCAGAGCTTAAAAGGATAGCACTCCTACTTTTTCTACATTATTTCTAGCTTTACTTTATCAGAGATCATCAATTATCTTTAGATTAACCAATACATCTGATCTCACTACTCACTGTCACTTTTCTGGCTCGAAGTTTTAGGTTTAAAGCTTCTAGTGTTAACTTAAGCTTTAACTTTAAGAAAAATAAAATTTCAAAAATATAGCAATTTTTGTTTTTCAAACCAGCCAAATGTAATAATTACAGTCTAATTAAATAATCACTCTAAAGCCGGAAGTATTAACTAATCTAAACTCTAATTGATGCTTTCTGAATTGAAGCTGGAATTAGTGTAGTCTTTTGTTATTCTCTTATTTCTTCTTCTCTTTGTAAATTCTATTGGTTACTATTTGGTAGTATGTTCCTCAAACATAGCGAATGTTTATCAAAAATCCTCCATTAGGTGTTTCTAACTTTTGTTGTTGACATCGGTGATGGCAAATCGAGAGTATTTTTCTAGACTTCTTATGTCTACTTTTTCTTGTTTTCCTTTTTGTGGGCTTGCAGGACTCTAATATATTAATTCTTATTTATTTCCAATTTTAAAAATTGGGGACATTTTTTCAAGAACAACTAGGTAGCACAATCTCCGGTTGTACCGACTAGCAACGACTCTTTCATTATTTCATTATTGCCCGTAGTTTAAATTAAAGGAAGGAACTTAAATTTCAATAAAACGTCGAAGTGTAAATTTTAAAAGAAAATAATAAATTTTATACAATGAAAAGATAAACAATTTTTATACAATAATTTAACAGTTATTATTTTGTAAATGCTAAGAAACGTTTACCATAAAAATCAACCCCACTATTCTTTGTATTTACAATAAAGTTATAAATTATTCAACACAAAAATATATAATTTTTTTATAAAATAAAATGTTTGGTGCAAGGTTTCTAGAATAGACGCTAAAATGCAAATTTTACGATTTAAACCTCGATGAATTCTGAAAAAGCATATTTTAAATAAGAGAATTAGGTGAGAAAGATGGCCTTAAAACCAACAGTTTTTTTAAAAATCGATTTTAAAAACTTTGATTTTCATAGCAACTTTCAAGTTTAGTCGCTCGGGATTGGTGAATCAATGCATTCTATTGTCAGTCCGTGTAGTTTGAACTGGTCTTAGCTTTGCGCAGAGCGGCGATAACCGGAGCGACACTTGCATTGGGATGCTTCAGCAGTGCACTTCGAGCGAAAATCATGGTTTTCAATAGTAAATGTGCAGGAAAAATGGCTTAAAGCGCTCGAGCGCAGTGAGAAGTGCTTTAAGTCAATTTTTTCTTGCACAACCGCCCTGCTTTTAGAATCCACGCAAACGAGCTTCACCCTTCAAAGATTTACATTTTTCCTTAACCCACGGGCCTAGGGGTATTTTTATAATGAGTGTAGTTTTCCATCGGGCGCTTCGGGCCATTTTGATGAAAACCACCATGGTACGAGGAGGATCCACGCAAAAAAGTAATTATCAGCTAGGCTCTTATGCCCTACAGTGTATGGACGGAGCACAGAATGCATTGATTCACCAATCACAAACGACTTAAGTTGAAAATTGCTATGAAAATCGAGCTTTTTGAAAAAACTAGTGGTTTTAAGGCATTCTTCCTCACCTTATTCTCTTATTTAAAATATGCTCTTTCAGAATTAATCGAGGTTTCAATCGTAAAATTTTTATTTTAGCGTTTATTCTACAAACCTTTCCCGAAATGCTTTTATCTATCTGAAAAAATTCTGGTTATAACTAAAATTAACAATACAATCACCAATGACTTATTTGAATTGCCCCCATAAGTACAATTTTTTTTTCATCAAATCTACGCGATCTTTTAACTTTGATCATAATTTATTTCCTCCGAGAATACAAT
Source organism: Rhagonycha fulva (assembly GCA_905340355.1). Classification (NCBI taxonomy): domain Eukaryota; kingdom Metazoa; phylum Arthropoda; class Insecta; order Coleoptera; family Cantharidae; genus Rhagonycha; species Rhagonycha fulva. The sequence continues at coordinate 12,806,782 of HG996555.1, forward strand.
TTGATGCACCGTGATCATTACATGTCGTTTCAAAAATAATTAAAGAAGCTCATAAGTATTATATTATTGTTAAGTTGTAAATAAAACTTTTCTACCATGTGGATAACCTCAAAATTTCGTTTACTTCTAGAATTTATCACATTAACCATTGAAATGATGATTATTCAACTAAATATCAATTCCTGAACATTCTACAATCAAGATACATGGAAATTCTCATATTCCACTCATGAAAACATACCATGTGGACTTCAACTTATAAATCAAAAAATGAACTAATCTTCTATTAGTAGGTAATTTTTACTTGGGTGAATCTAAAAATCTCCAGATCACCTATTGAATGATTCTTCCCAGAATCCAGCTTAGATTTTCGGAAAACTCAAAAATTCACTTGACAAATTGATCTTCGAAAAGGAAGTCTTCATCCTGCCACGTTCATCTCTCAGCAGTTTTCTTATGAACCTTTTCAAGCTAAAAAACAATCATCAAATTTTTCCAAAATAAAGCAACAACTTCAGACTATCATCCATGCAATTATTATTAAAAGGACAGTTCTCTCATACTTGACAAAAAATCTGTTACTAGCAACCTCCTTACATTGGAAACCTGGCACTTTTAGCCAAATTCAGCATTTAAAATTGTAAATATTGTTCCTATTTTTTTTAATTATACCTAACACTAAATTTCAATGTTTCTAGTGTATTCATCACAATTTAACACCCAAAATTGCTAAAAAAAATAATACGACAATATTTTTCTTGTTTTATTGAAAGTTTTTCTGATTTCTTTACTGGTTGTTTCTCCACCATTAGTCAAGTCGACTTGTACTGGTGAGCTTGAGCGTGGATAATCGCTTAAAGAAGGCTTTTATACCTTTGCTTAAGTATAAAACTCCATCAGTTGTATGTTGTTTAAAAAGTTTTTTAAGTTTTTTTTGTTTAATGCCCTGAGCTCTCTTATCCACTTCGATTATATGCTGCAGGAGTATACATCTTGAGCTCCCAGATCGATGCAAGCAAAACACACAAAACAATCTGTATTTAGCACGCCGCGCCGTGGATATAGCAGCATTGATGTTTGTCAGCCGAGAACCTTGTAGGGTTTGCTTATTAGCACGACTTCTTCTATCTCTGATTGAACTAGGTAATCATGGCAGCTCTACAGTTCAAATTTATGTGGATGATTTAAGTTGCCTTTTCTTGTTTATCCTAGCCTAGATTCACCTTACCTACACTTTTTGACATTTTTTCTTAGTTTTCTTCTTGCATCTGAGTCTGAGCAGTCTTATAGCTATTTTAAGACACCCCCCCCCCTGTTTAAGTCTCTATTTTATATTTTAGACTTCTAGTATCTTCTTGTTTGTATTAACAGGAAGCTATAAATTGGAGTAATTACAAATTTTAAACAATCGCTAAAACTAAATATCTCTACCTCCCGCTCTTATAGAAAATCAGGAACACAACAATATAATACTATATAAAATCGGTTTATTGCCTAACCTAAAAAAGTTGTAACGATTTTTTTTACTCAAATTTGTGAAGCCAAAATGCAAGCAATAAGGGATGCTTCATAAAAAGTACAATGTATTTACATAATTGTGGCCATTAAAATCATCCCTTGTTAATTTATCATTACATTATATCTTAGTTGTAACGACCTAATTTGTGGTAAGATTTTACAAATAAATAGTTATTGTTATTAGTATATTACCAAATCACCTTTAATAAAGTTCAGTTTATTTTTATTTATTACTTACAATTAGTTTCATACTTACGTTATACGTTATATGATATCATGGAACATAATGAAGCATTGTATTATGAATTTACAAATTGTACCCTAGTATTTAGTATACCATGTAAACGATTACTATCTATGTGGTCTACAAATGATAACCAATATGTAAACATAAACGTAACCAAACCTACACAAAGGAAACTGTTCTGTACAAAACCACTTTTTCTATTTTAGCTTGTTTTATTAATTAATGAGTAAGGTAGCACAAACAACAAATTTTTATTTCGGATTAGTTGTTATGAGATTGTATAATTAATTTAAGTAGAAAATTAATCAAAGATTATTACGCTGTAATTATTTCAAGAAAATGTGTGATTAAAGTGTTAATCAAGCACCTTAATATGTAATTACAATTAGCGTTGATGACTGTTATTACAACAACGATCTTCGTAATAAATAAATTAAAAGTGTAATTACACGCATACTTTAGAAATATTGCACTATTTTCTTTTAACAGCAAAACCTCGCCTGATTTTCCTGAAAATTTTGAAATAATAATTTTTTCGCAATGAACATTTTTTAAATTATAACTCTGCAATAAAAAAGTTGATAATAATACCTGGCAGTTTTAAAGAAATATGTGTGTGCATTAATTCGTTTGTTATGTATGATTTACAACTGAAAGTCCTAGCATCCTCTATTTGTATCCCAAAAATGACAGGCCAATTTCGCTCCCGAACTTGGCTAGGAGATTAATAATTTTACTTGTTTTTGTAATATTTCACTTGTTAATTGCCACCGTTGTGTATTTTTTAAGTATAATTTTTCTGGTATGTTTTTTCCCCATTTTGATAATGTTTTTCCTATAGCGAAACTTTATTATCCACTCAAATGATTTTTTATAGAGAAAAACGTGAGCTTTTCTGATATTAGAAAGTTAAAATTTTGTGATGATTTTTGTAGTTTATTGATTCCTTTTGTATCGGTGATATAATGTAACTTTTAAGCAGTGGTTTATTATTTGTTAAAATTAGAACCATACCTCTGTTTTATACGTTAATTTTTCCCGGTAAATGTCTTAAATTTTAAATTAAACCTTTTGATAAAACATCAAAGCAGACTCAAAACTTTGTTAAAGTAGTCGAGTGATAAGTAAATTTAATTTGTTTGTTAATTAATAAATTTTAAACAATCCTTGGCATTTCAACTCTCACATTTTAGGATGTAAATTTTTTACTGAAAAATTTTCTTGTTTGAGTTGAATGTCTTGGGTAGTAGAGTAGGTAGGTACATAATTTACCTTTATCAAATTATTATGAAATACTGGATTTATAATGGCTAGTTTTTCTCTATAATCACATAATTATATCATTTCGTGCAGAACTAATGTCAACTTGTAATCAGTGTAGATATTCTGATAAATATGAATAATTCCACGTGTGAAAACACATGTTGTTTCACTAATTCGTAGCGTGCGTGACAGATTCGTGGAGCGATAGCGTCAATTCGATACGGTGACATCTGAACTTGTATTTTAACACAATAATCGAATTTAGATATCAATATTGACATATTCCTGCAATAAATGCTTATTCTATTTGTATTTTACTTAAATTACTGTACTTAAAGTGATTTACTATCGCACCTGGAATCAACGATGTGATCAATTTTGGTTTTTTGGGTTATACAAAAATCAACCCCCATTTTGTGCTATTTCAGTAACCAGTTAAAAGAATTATTATTTAATATGTTTTTGTCGAGTCAATTTTCCAAAATGTATTTTTAATGTAATTATGGAATATTATTTTACATAATATGTATTGATATCTAATACCGACGTACTCGGTTTGAATCTCAGGCTATGTAGAATTTTATTTTGGCCATCTCCGCTCAAAAGACAATAGTAAGTCACTCTATATATACATTCAGGATGGGTGACCCATTAATAAATTCTACTGCATGGTTTGCTTTGTGCTTTGAACATGCCAAGTTGACAGGTTTCGCCAGCCAAATTGGTCGTCAATACTCTATAAGTTCCTTTACTCAAGGGAAATCTGACCATGGCTTTAGGCCATAGTTGTTTGGCCTTGCGCGTCACTCTATTATTGGTATGTACAGTATTTTAAAGCAATCCCGATTTTTTAATGATTTGGTGCTAAGAAATTACGTAAGGGCCGTGATTTGCATCCGTATAATATAATATTTAAAACATTGGAGTGGCAGTAAATATGTTATAATAAGTCATCATAAGTACTACTATATAATTTACTTATAGGTATCCTTTTTTTTTAATTTATAACGTTATGAAATTCAATTGTAAAGGAAAACGGACAACAAATAAAACGTCAATATAAAGCTGCTAGTTTGTTATATAATTTGAAATTCCACAATGCAATTTATATTAAGCTTATTATTTATTGTTAGGTATTACCTTTTTTAAATAGGTGTTTAATCATGATTAAGTATATAATAAATAGAGGTAAAATTATGAGACTATTAATTAAAAATTAGGAAACTAAACAAACAGATTAAAATTTAAATTATTTCATATAAGTTTTCAGCGACAGAATTATGTATGTTATCCTTTTCAGATGTTTTTAATTTGTAATATAATTTGTGTTGCTGAAAACTAATGAAATAGCTTCAATTTTATTGTTTACTTAGATTGCTTATTTGGAATACTACGTACATTTTCATGTTACTCACGTTTACATAATACAAACATTCATATATTAAACCTTGAATTTTAGAATTCAAAATATTAATCTCCAAATACGAAAATTTTGAAAAATCAAATTAATTAAGAACCAGCGCTCATCACAAAACAGTTTCAAAATTAAATTAAAAATGGCAAGTAAAACATAAATGCATTTTACCTTAACGAATGACCGATTTCGGTTTTACCTACATATACAATTGCAGAATCGACCTCTTCAAATTCCGATTAAGACGCCATCTTGGTATAGTTAGTACGATCAACTGTTAATCAAATTTGGAAAAATCTAACATTTTATCTAACCTAAAGCCGTAGGTCTCTCTGGGTTGATGGATTTTCATCATCAACCAAAAAACCAAGATCTCAAGCACATTTGTATGTAAGTTTGGCAAAGTACTTACGGATGTAAAACAATAATATGCTCAAAGAATCAATAAGTTGCTTTAAAACGCCATTGTGATGTTACTATTGATAAACTCAGGTTCCATCCAGTGGCGTAGTTTCAGATTTTGGACTCTTCTGCAAATTATTTTTAGGCTTGCATTTGTAACAATTGTAAAATTTACTTCGTTTTCCTTTTGTGTCATCCTAAAATACGAAGAAATCGGGAGGGGGGGGTGTACTCTTCAAGTCACAGAAAAATCTTTAATGAAAACATCATAAACTACATTATACTTCATTTTATCACATACTTAAAGCATTGCCCCCCAGCTTAGCTACGTCTGTTGGAAATAAAAATTACCAAACATAATTTTTACTTGAAACTTTACTTTGCAAACAACAAAAATAATTCAATAGGGGTATTCACACTGACGTGTATTCGCTGTGTGCGTTGCTCTTGCTACTCTCTGGTGGCTCAAATAAACAAAATAATTGGGACTCTTGACATATAAAAAGCTGGCAAATTTTAAGCTTTCAGGCAGGGAATTGCGGGTCATAATCCTTCTAAGTCCATGGTAATCACTTAAAGCAAGTCCCAATTCAGTTCTATTACCGGCCACTCCAAACGCTTCGATCGATTTTCGTATCCCCTCTACACCTACGCACACAGCGAATATACCCTTGTATTTTTACACCGTTGTATTTATCCTAGTAACGCCAAATAAAGTTGTGTATTACTAGACGTTGCTAGGATATTACAACGGTGTATAAATACAACACCAATACACGAGCTAGTGTGAATACTCCTAATGTTTACTGATGTAGTTCGGATTTCACATTAAACTATAAATCCTATTATGTACGTGCGGCTATGATTATTGGAGGTATATTAGTAAATTATTCAATTCAAAATCATAAAATCCTCATGTTACCCAAAGATGTTGAGGTTTCATATTTCTTCCCAAGTTCCTCTATTTACAAATTTTTGCCACTCTTTTCTCCAACGCTAATTGTCTTGCCTCAGACCAGGTTTTTCCCATCTCTTTCAGGATCTGCCCAATATTGTCATTCCAAGTTTTCATTGATCTTTCTCCTATTCTTTTTCTTTCTGGTCTTGCCTGCCACACATTTCATTGCTGGTTCAACTTCGAATCTATTTCTGATTTCTTCATTTCTAATTTTATCCATTTTCGTTACCTTCTCGACTCTCCTCAAATACTTCATTTCCGATGCTTGAATCTTACTTTTCATCCTTTGCGTCAGGTTCCATGACTCACATCCAAATGTTAGTGTCGGTAGGTAGATAGTTTTATATACAGTAATTTTTGTTCTCCTGGAAATTTCTTTTTGTTTACTTTTAATTGTTTTACCCAATACATAAAATAAATTTGCTGCCGAATTTACTCTACTATTTATTTCGACCTCGTAGCTTCCATTTTCATCAATGATTATGCCCAGACACATGAATTGCTTCACCTGTTCAATTTTTTTTCCGTTGATTTTAAATTTCATTTCTCCTTCCATTTTTCCCAATTTCATTATCTCTGCTTTTTCTCTATTTATCAATAATTCTCTATTTATCAAGCTTTTTCAAAAAGATTTTGTGTTTCCAAAAAAAAAAACAATAGAAATGTCAATCTAGTTCTATATTTTTGTAGTTAAATTAATAATTACTTGGGTGTCCAATAACTGAAATTTAGATATTAATTTTCTAAATGCTTAATAAATGAGCTTGGATTTTATATAAAATTTAATTAATTATTATTAATTATATATAGTAATGTGTTTATAATTAGGTGATAAATGTAATACTATAAGTATATACAAATGGATGGAAGGTCAACTAATTAATAACGTTATTAAAAATAATGAGTATTAAAGTAGAGAATCCACAATACTTTCATTTTAAGCTAATCCTTCCCTTTTTATTAGTAAACAAAATTAATATGTCTTCTTCTTCTCAATTTAAGATTTATCTTCTCATGACCAACTGTGCCAAGTATTTTATACACTTTAAACTACAAGTAGTGGGCTACCCTTGTTGGAAAAGAAATTTTTTTTTTCTAAATTACTTTAATATTTTCCAAAAATTTTTTGGGTTACTTGTTATGATTAGTCACTTTCAAGCAAAACTAATAAAAATTTAAGCAAAAGTTGTTAAATCCAATTTTTAACTATCTTCTAGAAGGGCATATTATTTTTTTTGGCAATTGAATATGAGTTAGGTATTTAAATATTGAATGGTAAAATTTGAAAATAAGATTATTTTAACACAACACAATTTTATTTTGGAAACTAGACACTCCATCCGACAAAAGACCGTGCAAAACTTTCACATTTTACTTTCAGATTTGGAAATCGGTAAGACGCGGACAGTCTAGACACGGTGACTTTTAGTACCTATGTTAAAAAGAAAATTACAGAAAACTGAAATGTCTACCCAATTTTCTTGACTAGTAAATAATAAAAATTTAAATATCTACAAATTTGTGTATTTTATGTTGCAGTACCATGAAAATCCATTGCAAGACAAACACAAGAAAACAATTTATATATTATTGTTGAAGAATATACAGATTGAGAAAGAAGCAACCATCGGCCAAAATTTCCAATTATGAAGGGGTAAGCTAACACATTTTTTGATTTTCCTATTTTTAGAGGTTATTTTACCCACTAGGTACTATATGGACTTGTTATTTTAACTAAGACCGGAATTTTTTTTTTAAAGAGATAAAAAATGTACCGTTTCTGGTAGCTAAATTATATATTTCAAAAATATTTTATTGAAAACTACTTGTCACTTCTGTAACCTAGGTTTAATTAAATCCATAAAAGTAGTTTGTTAATACCATATAATTTGCTTTGTACGTGCAGTTATTTCTTATCAACACGCACATTAACGTTCACCTACTGCAATAAATTTACTTCAAATTTTCTGAGCTTTTACTTAAAGCTAATCAAGTACATAAACTTGCACGCCAGAGGCAGGTAACTAATGTTACTGTGTGTTTAGCAAAGTTCGCTAGTGATTTAAGAGGTGAGATGTAATTATACAATCAGATGGTAAGGTTTGCGTGTTCCGGAGTTTCCTTGACTTTAACTCCGGTGAACTTATCTGATTTAAGTCTACCAGGTCACCAAAATTGCAGATTCATTATACTTTTCTTTTTCTTTTTTCCTTCAGAAACATTTTAAATGTAATTTGAAAAAAATTAGTTCGGCTTTAATTACAGCACATAAAAAGTGTGTTATTGATTTAAAATGTATTAAATTATAACCAAACTACTTATGTTAATAGTTTTATTTTATACATTTAAGCCGTAATGGTTTTGTGGGGTAGTGTAATTTTTGATAATAGCTGATAACAATATACAATAATAGCTTTTATATAACATGTTGATGTTAACATAAAAAGTGTAATTTTTCTATAAAACCTCAATAACTTACCAGTATGATATATTCGACATTATTGTTTATATTTCAATACTTTTTTAACTTCGGTTAGGGGATAAATTAGAATCTCCTGAAAGATCGTAAAATATTTCACTCTAAGCAAATTATGTGCAAATATATGGCCGATATTCAGGTGATGACACTCGTCATTTCCGGATTTTAGTAACTCTAAGCGCACCCTCAATTTCCGGTTAGCCCTTCCTCAATTATACGTGTAATCGCAGGAAATTATCAAAACTGTACAGCAACTAAACAGAATGTCTTTCTTATCTAAACTTGATTTATGCTAATATCAAATTAATTCTGGAATTAGTCAGCCTTGTTTCAGGTGCTCAATGCTGAAAGCACAATAATTAAATCCATACAAGAAAGCAAACGAAAAATTGACATGTTTATCGGCACTTTACGAATAATGCATGACCATATACAAACATAATCAAGAATTATCCTGGAAAAATTATAAATCAATATTTGTTTTAACTTCCAACTAATCAATTTTCTAACTTTTATTACAAGAAAACTCGCCATCATAACTTTTAAATTTGTTCTCTTAAATTGTGATTATTTTATAAGTTTTCTCTGGTTGTTAAGTCTTGATTATTTAATTATAAATTAATTATTGCAATTTTGTTTCCTGAATGGCTTAATTGGTTTTCTATCCATTCAGTGGCAAATTAACAATTTTTCATAAGTGAAAGTAATTTAGTAAACGTAAATCGTTTACCATAATTGGAATACTTAACATTTAAAATAACTGCAAATGACTGGGCAATTTAAAATTGGATTCTCAGTTTTTGTTATCGAATTGTGCGTAAAATTTTTTCTTGCTTTTTTTGTTTAGAATTATATACGAAGTTTCGCGGAATGTAAATTAATGGGCTGGCATGCGAGAAGAAAATCTTCTTCTTATAAAAAAAATCCATTAATGGATGTTCGCGACCACAAGGACTCCTGGGCAGATTACACTCCGCGGTGGTTTGCCATTGCCTTCCAAGGGGAGACGGCCAGAATAACATTCTTACTTTACTCAGAGTAGAATAGAAATTATCGAGCCGATGAGTGTGAACCGTCGATGAACTATGAAGTGACAAAAAAAAAACTTTTTTTTCTTGATTAAAACTTTACCCCCAGACAAAGAAAAAAAATTTTTAGGGAAGTTTTGTCACATTTTTGAATCCTTTGGGCATTTTTTAAGGTGGGAAAAAAAATTTGGCCCTCTTATTAACTACGCCTGTGGAAATAAAATGAATGAATACTAAATAAATTATCTAAATTTAGGATATAGCAATTTACTGTACTATGTCAAATATGAGTTATTCAGGACCGGACGTAGTAAAATAATCATGACAAATTATTATTAAAACTGCAGAATCTGATTAGTAATTGGAAGTTTACAGGATGGATGAAAATAATTGTTTTTAAAATTTTCACTTTTCAGCACGAATTTCAAGTTTGCAAATCATTTAGAAAGTTTTTTTGTTTCACCTTTAATTTTTTTCTTCGTCGTCGTTCTTATAACTTATAAATATTTTTGTTGTAGTTTAGCGAGGTAATTTCTCTTTTTTGTAGCCTTGTATCGTTTTTAAGTATTTTTAGAAGTTTATAAGTTTAAATGTAGCACTTTTATGTCCTTGCCATTTTGTCGATTTCACGACTGATCCATTGCGGGACGCAATTTACATACTTATAAAATTTTCTTCATGCTGGAATGTTTAAAAAATATTAAAGTGAAATTCAGCAATGGGAATGGGAAGTATTTTCCATATACAGTGCGTTCCACTTAAGCCCATGAGTGACCGTGGTGTGGTCTCGTGTTCTTTGATTGGACTGACGATCGATTGAGGTCGTCATGGGCTTAAAGTGGAACGCACCCATAATTATGAAAAAAATTAAACTGAATTAATTCTAAACATTATAATTAATCTCAAAGATATACCGAGACTAGAAAATGTGGAAATAAGAATTACGTGCAACAAAATACATTTTATTTTTATTAAATTAAATTTATTAATTTCCTCTAGTTTTCTATCCGTAAAAGTCAAAGTAAATTTTTTTAATTTTCCTGCTGAAAATTGTACGCAAATGATAATCATCCGCTCTTGTGCAACCCTGGATATGACAAAGTTCATGAAACCATAAAACTAACAATTTGAAAAGTAATGAAAGATTCAAAAATAAAATCTTTTTGTATAAAAAACATTTTTTAATATTGATACTTCTGGAACGAAAAAGCATTCCTGGAATAGTTTGCATTTCGTGTGAGGCTGTTTTTCAAGATTAAAGAGTATTCTCTTATATAACCCGAATTTTTTTGTTCGAACTGTTGGATATACTTTGTTATCTTGAGATCAAATCGAGGTAATAGAAACGAAAAATGCCTACGGGTAACCCGGAGTCCTCCTAACTCGTTTTTCTTGACGTAATACTGGTAGCTGGTTATATTACATGTCAACTTGCATCAAATTAAACAAGCACTCTCATCCCAAATACTTCATCCGTAAAGTGACGTGTTTCTATTAAATATTGCGGTGGAAATATTTAAGCACATCTTTAAGTAAAGCAAAAAAGAGGAAGGAAAAATAATCAACGTCAAAGTCAGAATTTTTGTATTATCGTTAATTAAAGATTAATGAATGTTTTATTGCTCATGGTAATAATTACCGTGAACCAATTCAAAGAAGAATAATAATACGGGGAGTTTTAAAAATACGCCATATGGTAGTATATTCTGGTTGTACGATTAGTTTTGGGATGAGGGTTGATCTAAATTGCGGATTTATATAAATGAAGAGGTGTTTCGATCCGCCATTGCAGAGTCCCCGAGTACTTACACATTAAAACAGGGGTACAAGTGAGAACAGAAAACTAAAATCATCCCTATATAGGAAGACCGCCCGCAGTTTACTGCTCCAAACAATGTAAACTGCCCTAACTGGATGCAAAATTATAGCACAGTTTGTTGGAGAGAGACAGATAGACAGCAGTGGATCCTAAACCAAAGTTGAAATCGCAGTTATTTGGCTCGCAAACAGCTGCTGATGCTGGTTGGATCGTAATAAATATTGATTGCACGACACGCATGAAAGAATGTAATATTATCACCAGTCGTTAACCGTTTTTAAATCAAATTTTTAAAATTATTACAAAAAAGTGATGGAATTTATGTAGGTAATTACTTTTTAAAAAACTAAATAATGTGAGAAAATTTACACCAAATCAAAGTACGTATATTTATCATTAGTTGCAGTTAATCCTGTTTACCGTTTACTTGTCAATGAAGGTTTCAATTGAAAAGCCTATAATTTAACAACCCTTTTATTATTCTGTTTGGTGGTGTGTGGGTTCGAAAGTATCAAATTTCTTTAAGTAGTAGAAACAAATTAATTAAGAAAATTTAGTCAGTTTTGGATCCATTTTTAATTTTGATGTCAAACTAAGCTCTTGGGTGGTAAATTCCTGGAATGATTACAAAAATAATGGAAATTTATTTTTCTCATTATTTGGTAAAGACCAAAAAGTATCTGACTAAATTTAATCTCAGATCTCTGTGGCCACTTAGACCACATGTTGTTTCCAATTTCGCTCAAGTCTTGAAACTGTAGAAGTGTGAACTCGGTGGGATCCTTTGTGTTTTCTATATTTCGAACTAAAATTGTGAAAACAATTTGTTTTTTAGTGTTTACACACGATTTGCAAGAAATAAATTTTGTGCAAGTTTAAAAATTTCAATCGACTTTAGCCAAGAAGTTAGAAAAGGTGTTCGTGGTTCTACATATAAAGGAAGACGATAAAATTTCAAATGGTGATTACATTAAGCAAATCATTATTTATTGTCAGTTCCTACTAAAATTAAAATAGCTAGCAATATAACTTGTGCATGTCAGGTATCGATCCTTGGAAATCGTAAAAATCAATAGTTGACAGAGTTGACATCACGACCAGTCAGTGTAGTTACATATAGCCTGACTAATTGTAGTTATGGTTCCTTACTCCCTGGTGAGTGGTTCCACGAAGTCTGTCGTAAACCGAAAGTGCTGGCCCATACGCATACCAACCTGATCTTAAATATCTAGGTAGGTATTCTTACCTTTACCCCCTACAACTTAAAACTAATGGCTGTTTTACGATGTGCATAGATAGAAATCTAATGATTTTTCATAATTGAAATTTTCATCTTACAAATTATTATTAATTATATTTTGAAATGTTTAAATCGTTAAAATTCACACTTAATTTCAGAATTGATTGATGTTAAATAAAATTGGGAAATACTTAAATTATTATTTCTGACTGTGCTTTTCTGGATTCCAGAGTGCTAAGTTAACTGCTTAGCTGCTAATAGCTACACGGGCGAATAACAAGAGTGTGTAAATACTTAGCTTTAAATTAAGTCATTTTTCTTAATTTAAAAGCATGTTTAAATAATTATTTAAATTATGAGTAGGTAATTAATTCATAAAATTAAAAAGGTACCCAATTTAAAATTTAACCATCAAATTAACTCACTTACATAGTGTAACAAATGGTAATAGCACCTCTAAGATATTAAGTTATATATTTTATAATATTCTACACTAAGCACATTTGCTCGTTAAATTTCGCTTGCTATGTAATTAACGCCATAAATTATTTTATAAAAAAAATGTTATATTAATCATATGCTAACTATACCTATTAACTGTAAGTATTCGCGATTTAACTAGAATGAAAATAGTCTCTTTTATCATCAGTGTAATAATGGCTGGTACTTAGCGTTTGACGGTAAATAAATTTATCTGTGCTCAAGATGAGGTGCAGGTACTGGAATTTGTGATTTGTTTATGTCAAGTCGGAGGTCATTTGCAGGTGCTAATGACCATTGTTAAAGTACCATCCTTACGCTAATTTCCATGCAACTCTATTTTTAATCAAGTTAAGTAGTTAGAACGTTTTTAAGATCTTAGGCTCTTGATTAAGAATTTTAAAAACCCTTAAGACAACTTGTAATTTACTCAATAAGTCAATAGACCCATACAATGACTGTAATATTCTTAATGATATTTCTATCTTATGGCAGGTGCCTATTACCGGTCAAGGGTCAAAATGATATTCCAACTAACAAATTGATCATATCGAGAATGAAGGATCTTATTGTAATAAATGCTATCTTTGATATCGTAATCTGCATTACAAACTTGGAAATTTTACTTCTGATGACTCTATTTCTACATCTCCAATTGTTAGGTAGTATGACGGAATTAATCAACAAGAGTAGAAATTATCTATTAAAATAATTGGGACTGCATTAGATACCTAGCTGAAATCTCTGTGATGTCAAAGCGAGGACTTACCGGCCCTCAGAGCAATTGCGGTCGGTCTCTTTTTATGTTTCCGGTCCACCGGAAGTTCCGCTCGGCTACCGGTCAATATATCTACGTGCAGTTGCAGATTAACTTCCTGTTTCCGTTCTCTAGGTTATGTGCTTTAATAAACCATCGTTTTTTTTACATTTTTTAAGCAAGATCTGCAATTGATTTTCAACATTAAAGAATCTACTGTTTCTCAATTACGAAATTTGGAATTCTGAAGAAATGAAAAGACTTGAAAGAAAAATTGTGTTTATTTGTATTTTAGTACTTGCAATTTTGCGTTAGGTGGAAGCAGTTGCTAGATAATATGGCTGCAATGCTGTACAGAATTGGAATTTTTTTTTATCAATTCAGTGAAAATTAAAATTTTTTTTAACGAAATGAAACATAAAACTTTAAAATGCAATTTGAAAAATATTCATTTCACGAAGAAAATTCAACAGATTACTAGAAAAAATTCACAATAACTTATTTACATCGGTGTGTCAGTTATTTTTGTTAAAGCTTCCGCTATTTTATTTACACTATGTTAACGGATACATTAGATGCAATAAGGTTGCTTTAACAAGCATATTTAATTTTTTTAAATAACTTAAAAAAACGAAACTAACAAGAGAGGATACCAAACTTGATGCTCCAATTCTGAATCTGTGACGGATTAAAATAAATACATTGATCTAATGAGTACTGTTAACCTATTGACCATAATATATTACAAATGGAATTGTTAAAAATGAGCAACTTATAAAAAAATTGGAACATTAAAATGACAAAAGATCGATGTTATGTCAGTCAAGTTGGTGTAAATTTATTTGGCTGAATTATTCGAATAAAAATGACTTTATTTATTTATTGGATTAATAAAGTTTTTTTGTGCGCTGACGCGCGACGTCGCCCACAATTCGAAATAAATTTTCTTCTCACGAATAAATCTAAGCTTCAACCAAAAATTTTACTTTACTTTAATGTTTTTAAAAATTATTCTAAATAGAAAAATAAGGCAGACTTACAACATTTCAAAATTTTTGTAGCATTCATTCTTTATAACATTTTTATAAATTTTTAACACTAAATTTTTAAATCAGCGATTCTCAATGGGGGGGGGGGGAAGCTGCTAAGGATCTCTAAAGAGGCCGCAAAAAATCAGTTGATTTTACAATTTTCTACAAGAGTTGTAGTTTTTCTAATTCAAAAATATTTTTTTACTTCGTTATTGGAGTAAGAAAATTAGGTTTTCTGATTTGTGTTGTCATTAAAATCAGTAAATAAAATCACTACTTAAACAAATTAAATAAAATTATTAGCCACGGCAGTGGAGTGATGTGATCGCTGGTTGCGTTACGAGCGGGAATTCTGAGTTCAAATCTCGGAGCATCAGAATTTCTTAGCTCGGCTTTCCAGTGGACATTCTCACTCCGTGGTGAACCAAAAAACCAACCAACCAAAATACCCAATCAAAAAAAAAAAACATAAAACAAAACAAAAAAATACTGAACAAATTAAAAATTAACATTTAGAAGTGCTAATAACCCAGTAGTTGATGCACGTTAAAATATAAAAAAAAAAAATAAAAAAAAAATTATTAGTCATTTTAACAATTCGGTACGCAAATTTTGTTTTAAATTCAAAGAAATTTTTCAGGCGGGGTTTTCAATAAAAGAGTTTTCTATAACTTTTCTTCAAAATTAACTAAAATGACCTATAGCCATGAATAGTTATATATTTTTATCAAACCTTATATTAACAACTATACTTAAAAATGTTTCGGTAATTATAAGAGAGTTAAAGCGTCACCTAGTGTGGATATAAACATATAAACTATAAAGGGAGTAAAAAGGAGGGTAGTTAACCCTAGTAAATGTATTTTCAAAAATTAAAAAAAAGTACTGCTACGTGAACTAAAATTGCTGCAAATTGAAAACTTTTACCTTTAATTTCTATTTAAAATGAAACAGTTAATCTTTCTTAACTCTATTGCAATACAATTTACCCTCCCATGGGTAAATTTCAAAGTGCTATGGGGAACTATGCTGTCAAATTCTCCAGGCACTTTAAAAGTTTCGATAACACTGGCGTAACAACTTTGCTTGGCGCAGGTGTGCCAGAGCCAGAGAATACCGTATACAAAAATCTTTATATAAAAAAATGTGATGCGATAGACTGGATTAGCTCTGGTGTTTTTTGTACATTCTGCACATGTCTAGTTACACTACTGTTAAAGAAAATATAAACTTAATATAGTATTAGAAAAACATAGTTTAAGTTTACATGAGCAATATTATTTACTTTGTAAAAAAATCATACAAAAATGAATTCTTTTGTATCCTACAGCAGAACTACTGAAAAATTAAGAATCACCACCTTAGATCTTACTCTCATTTAAGTTTTTTAGTGTTATATAATGAAAAAGGTATTTGCAGCTTTTGTGCTTAGTAGTGAGCTCTGTAGTAAGCGTGCTACAGTATCTACAACCACAGGACACCTTCCAAAGTTCAAAAAGTGTTGCAAAAGTTATAATGAAATCAATGTTCCAAAAATTTGAGCAAAACTTCTAAATGGTATTTGAATGATCACTAGTAGAAAATATGAATGAAAAGGAGTAGGTACTTATCCGTTTTAGAAAAATGGACTACAGAGTCAAGTAAGGATAAGGATAAGGAAAAAAAGCATTGATAGGAAGATAACAGAGAAAAGACTTGAAGAAAACCATTAGAAAGGCCGTGAGGAGTAGCTTATAGAAGAGAAATTGGAAAACGTTGAAGAATGATTTATGCATGTATTATTTGGTTTTCGTGATTTTGGGTGTAAAGTGACTACTTTACACTCGGTTTTTCGGGAGTAAAAATGCTCTTTTCGTCACACTTTATTTTTCTCCCGGGAGTAAAAAAATACCAAAAAATTTCAAAAAAACAAAAATTTTCAAAAAACATTTATTGACATATTTAATCTTAACCACACAATTGTGCAAAACTTGCCTGTCTTGCGTATCTACAACGTTTTTCGGTTGTCTTCGGCGAACGTGCTTTTCGTCGTTTTCATTTTTGATCTTTAAAATATGCGCCTGTCGGCGCATAAAAAATCCTGTACGGGAGACTAGAACACGTAGATCGACTATCGTGGCTTTGTAGCCTGAAATAGAAAATAATGTATAAATTTGCCCCATAAATACCGCTTTTTGCTGAGTTTGATAGTACCTACCACGTGATCCATCGATATCGAATTTGCGATTTTTTTTTAACGTGTCCATGAACATCGATAGATGCGACCACAATGTCGTATTTATTGATTATTTAACGATTATTTCTTGGTTTTTAGGCATTTTTAATTGAAAACACACGACACAATACACCAACGTGCAAACTTCACGAGAGCAGAAATCAAAATGAACATGGCGCTCCAACATGGCCGCCTTCTAGGGTACCAACTGGTGCCAAGAAAAACACCATGGTTACAAGTAGAAATTGGTTTTACACTACCACGATGTCAATTAAAACGTGTTATAAATTTATGAAATTTCTGCAATTATTGCATAAAAATCATGAATTTTGTCGGATATTATTCACAAAAAGCTGTTCATAATACTTGGGCTCCAGGGTTTTTCCATCTCTCGACTATTATTCCCCTCGCCGCCTTGCGGCTCGTGTCATAAACTACGTCTCATGACGAAAAACAACCCCTTACGCCCTCGTGATATAAACTACTATTTTGTAACGCTCTACGACGTCTTCCGATTTCCAAACATCACCAAGCGGCGTTTGGTTTTGTAAGCATTTTACATTTTACCTACGACGAGGAACCAGCTCGACGTATAGAACCCCCAACCTGGAAGACCAGCAAATGAATGATTTATAAACAGATAAAATATAAGAGGCTAAATTTGGCTTTCACTTTGAACAGAAAAAGAGACGGTCATTTGCCTTGTAGGTAACGCAATCAATTGTAAATGCAAGGTGCCGAGTTCAAACCCGGAGAAGAGAAAGCCGGTGGTCCTCCTGGGTTAATGAATCACCATCATTAACATAAATACCAGAGTTACAGGCGCGTCTAGAGGCCAGTCTAGCAAACTACCTATCGGACGTTAAACAATTTATATGCTCACAGATCTTGTACTGCTAAGAAAATGACGCAAATGCTGCAAGTAAACAGATCAACAGATCTAAAAGAAAAAGTTAAAGACAGAAGGCCATGTGGTAACTACGAGATGTAGATCTTAATGAGAAAACAATGCTACCTGATTGGTGGTGTTAGGCAGTGATTTTACGATTGTGTTAATCAGGCGCATAGGAAAATCTAAAATATTAGGTCTGTTTGGTACCACAATCCTAGTGCTACACTAACTACACTACTACAAATTGATTGGTGTAAAAAGTGGGTTGGTAATTGTACCACCAATCAATTTGTAGTAGTGTAGTTAGTGTAGCACTAGGACTGTGGTACCAAACAGACCTATTATAAGAAGCTCAATAAGTGAAATGTAAAAAAACACATTTTTAACTTGCGATTACATAATAGTAAATCTGTGATTTTCAAACAAGGTTAGACACAAGCTTTTGATTAAATTCCAGAATTGATTTGCAAATTAATCTTGATAATTTAATGATTTTTTTTCGCTTTTACGTTAATGAAAAGACGAAGCAAAAATGTAAAGGATGTCTTGACTTTTTTCAAATTATAGCAATTCTAAAATTATATACGCACATGAATGGATTAACAAGTTTTTGTTGTCTATTCAAAACAATTGGTATTTATTAAACAAAATAATCAAATAAAATAAAAAAATTCTTGCGTGGTTAATTCCAATTTTAATTATAAAATTAAATTTTGTTTAAATTCTTTACAGGTTTTTGTAAAGTTTGATTTTGGAGAAATTAGATAAGAGGTTTTGATTTATAAGTTATAACCATTAGAAATCCTTTGAGGGTGATCTGAAACAAAGGTAGACATTTTATTAGTAAATGTACACAGAGAAAAACAATGACTCTTTTTATCTAGCTTTTTGAGCTTTTGTAGATAATTTGTAGAAATTTATTTGGAACATTTACAAAAAGTTGCACAGAGAAAAACTTGTACTTAATAAAAGTGAAACAATTTGTCTCTAGATTGTCTCTACAAGTACAAATTGTGTGAAAATTTAGTACAATTTGTGTTAGGAACCAGTGCAATTGTGCTATAGAATACAGATGATTCTTGTGCTAAAAACAATTTTAATTGTACTAACCTACTAAATTTGTACCTGTAAACAATCTAGACACAAATTGTTCTACTTTTAAGCAAGTACAATTTTTTTTCTGTGTGGAGCTACTTCGATTGCAAGAAAGTTGAAGATTAAATTATAAAAGAACAGGGTATAGAAGTGCGAAGAATGAAATCCGAGCTATGTTACTCGGGAAAAAGAAGATCAACTATGGCTGAGTTAGAAGGGATGAGGAAGAAATTAAAAATTTGAAAAAGATATTTTGATCGTTTCTTAGAGACGACTGCTTAAAATCCATAATTGGTTTAAAAATTAATTTTCCCAATTTAACTCATTTTTTTTTGTTTTTGCAATACTGTGATTAATTTTGAACGGAAATTGGAAAAAAGGAACCTTTTAGATTAAATTAGTGTAATTCAATTAGAATTTCTAATATATTTTGTCTTGATTGCTAGTAAATTTTTCCCTAGTTCTGGCTGCTTTCCAGAAGAGTATCTGGATAACGATTGTGATTTGTGGTAGTAATATGAAATCGGAAGATTTTTCATTCAATTTTTTTTAATTTCTACCACCGCTACCTTATGGTGTTTTGATAAATATGCGAATTTGATTGCAATGCTCATTTGCTCATACCATGTTTTCAAGGGATAGTTATAGCCTCGTAGTTAATAAGATTAACTGTTAATGACAGAACATGTTGTGTTTAAATCCGAAAGGAGTTTAATTTTACCACACGTAATAGCATAGGTTTACCCGAATTGATTAATTTTTGCGATTAGCAAAAAACAGGGTTACAGGTTTCAGGCACATCTGCAGGTGAGTCTAGAAAGCTAAGACAGTTATATGCTCAACGAACCAATAAATTGTTTTGAAATACCAACAATACTAGTTTTGGCAAACACAGGTGCCAAAGCTAACATAAGAAAATAAAGTTTCCAATTCTGTGTGACACTTGTTTAAGACAAACAAACTGTGACCACGATTGGGCAAATAAATTATGGAAATTTTGCCAAGAATTGGTGATTTCTTGAGTAGGCAGTTAGTGAGTTTGGTAGGTTTTGAATAGAAGTTTGTGAATCTAGGATTTAAAAAATAAAAACAGTTGATTGGAAGGAACACTCCGTTGAAGATAAATATACTCTTGAGATAACCATGCGATAGGGTCAGGAAGTACAGAATCGTGGGTTGATTTGGAGGATTTAACATGTTTCTGAAAGGAACGACTATAATAATGTAATATGTAATATTACATGATGAGAATATGATGAGAAAAGAGGTTAAGTGCAGGGGGAGGATTATTTGAAAAAGATTTAATTTCTTGGGAATGCACCTACCACAAATCACATTCTCATAGCTTCTTCTTCTTCTTCTGCGCTTCATGGTGTAGGCATTGTTGCCTGTTCCGGTACCCATCTCTGCCTCGGTCTTCCCACTCTTTTTTTTCTCATAGCTAATGTTATAAAATCTTTTCGGGTTTCTGTTATCATATGAATTGATATAAATTTGGAAGCCCTGGTTAGAGATTTGAAAACGGACTTCTGCTCAGTAAAGATATGTGGCCATAAGCCCTGATAACTTATCTCCACCTTTTGCAATATTTAAATACTAGGAAAATGTTTTATCTTTTTGAAACTACATAATCGTGACACGTGGCCAAACGTTATGTTGTTCAAATTCTAAAATAACTTCCAAATCCCACCAAATGCAGAGTAATACTTTTGACATCAATTGGAATTGGAAATTTCCATTTCTAATATTAGCAAGCAACCGATGAAAACATTTAACAATGCATCGGACGAATCAAAAATTCAGTCGATAAAGAGAAAATGCATATCTGCAACTCATTAAAGAATAATAATCGTTTTTCTTAACCTGTTGTGAAAAACCGCATTACTTGATGACTTTAAATTTGATTAGAAGTTATTAATTTCATGAAAAGTATAGGTAGTAGATTTTGTAACCTGAAATACCTACATATGTAAATTCTAAATTTCGTTTATCTTATAGGCATATCAAACATTTTAGGTAATGAGAACAATTTAATATTGCAATCAGTGGCTGCTTTGTGACCAAAGCTAAATGCAAATTAACAAAGTTCTATTGAATTTGTATGAAATGTTGGGTCAGGTAAGCAAGTTGGATGATTAGTGATCATCATATTACAGTGCAATCCACATGTGCTAATAGGCGTACACAGTGGTTTGTGCTTCGCTGAATTTACAAACCCTACAGCTTTATTTTCCCCATGGTCACTAACTACAAGTAATTATTAAAGCTCAAATTTGTACAACAAAACCAATTATTTTTACTTTGTTTTCCACTACATGTAGGTCATTAATAACTTTTAAAATTTGTGTTACAGGGATAACTTGTAACTTTTCGGTTAAAAAGTTATAATAATTGTGGTCACACTATTCAAATAGTTATGGGCTTTACGGTTCATTTAAATGTAACGCTTGGAAAAGTTTGTAAAACCAACAATATTTTTAATTTTCCTGTGTCATTCATTGTCAGGGATTTTCAAGTACCAGGCGGGTGGGTCGTATTTTTTAAAACATTTAAAATCAGAAAATCTGTTCTATTTAAATATTTCATTAAAATAGCTAAATTACCTACCTACACTAATGGCTGACCATTTGCAAAAGATTGTAAGGGTACATTTTGTAAATTACGTACTAGAACCCTGTTATTAATAAGGGTTGGAATTGCATGTTTTTCCTATGTATAGCTTTACGTGGGTGCTCAATGAACATAATCAGCTATTGATGGCAGTGTTTATAACGATGCTGTTGCTATGAGTTGTGACAAGTGAATCTCTACTTCCTCTAATTAGTGTACGTAACATCCGATTTAGACTGCGGTTGTTTACAATCAGTGGTTATACACTTCAAGTCGTTGCTTTTGGCTACTTCAAATTAAAGAGTTGGATTACTAACTACTGAGGGTGGGTTTTGGGTTACACCTAATCATTTTAGATGATCATACTCTGCACATATTTCATTACAGCTAACCCTTATCAAGAGATGGCTCTCCCGAATTGTGCACAATATTCTCGTGCCAGTTTAATTAAAATGCAAGTTCCTGGCGAAGTGCATGAAAAAAGCGTTTACTTTATTTAACTAAAAAAGAACGGTCACGGTAAAATAACAAGTAATTACTATGGATTCGGAACGCATATTTGGTACTGCTGACTCACTGGTATCTTGATTAACTTGTCAGTGTTTTACTTAAAAGTCGGCATTTTTCAGTTAACAGAAACATTAAAAAAATTAGGTTTTTCTGTGAGAGGTAAAAAATTTTAAATTGTGTATTCATTTCAAACCAACAACAAATTCGATGGAATCATGGTTTTTTTTCTGTTTGAGTAGGTATTTTTTTGGTATTTTGTATATAGGTACGAGTAGATCGGTATATTTGAGATCTTTGGATTTTAATTAGGAAGTCGAGTCAAATGGAGTTAATTAATATTTGTTTCTGATATTTATGAGTAGTATGCTACTATTCCTATGCATATATTCATCTTCGATATTTTATTTCATGTTCTTCTACCGCTCGAAGTAAATCACACATACCTACCTGAATGTGGGCATAGTATTATTTATAACAACTTTTACAAAATTAAATACTCTGTCTGGTGTTTTACGTGATAAAATTAATAAGAGGTGGTAAGGCTACCTGTTATTTCGCCTTCTTTATATAAACTGCTACTAGTTTTATTTTTAACAAATGAGTAGTACGTGCTGGAATGTTTATGGTGCGGCATTCATGTATGATAAATGTAACAGCTATAAAAGCTTGTCTAATCTATTATTAAAAGGACTAATATGTTATAAAATTTTGAGTCTATTTGGTGCTATAAAATTTACTATCTTTTTACCATAGCCCATTTAATTTATTTCCAACGTTCCAAGTGTTGACTATACAATCCTTAAACCGCATGTATTTAAGTGAATTGCCTATAATTTAAGCAGTTTTTAGTATTTAATTGAAAAATTAACGTATCGAATAAACTTTAAGCTGATTATAAATAATGAAATCAACGTTAATACCATATTTAGCTTTAATTTATTAGTCAGTGATCTTTTCAAATAGAGCTAATACGGAAGTAGTACTTATCAATTTTGGTCTAAGCTTTCTTAATGTTTTAATTATTTGGTTTGTATATTTAAGTTTTTAAATCATGAAAATTCTCAAAAAGTAGGGTTAGAATTAAGTTCAAATTTGGAAACATTACTTTAAGCATTGTTATCAACTTTTAATTAAAAAGAAAATAAGATACCTCCATGTGTAGGTACATCATTAACTATTTTAAATTGTCTATTTGAAAAATGAGATACAAACACGTTCAAAAGAGGAATAGTTTATCGGACCCTCCAGAAGATGAGATCAGGATTAGGTGCCGCTCGACAACATCTACCAGTTCTGGAGGAGCGGCGATGCCCCCTGGGTAGCTCATAACTTTATGGTCCATGGGGGGCACTACCCAAGAGTTGCTAGAGCTTCACACCGCTTATTTTACACTAATATAGAAACCAATGTGTGCGGAAATTGTACATCTCAAAGGTTGTTTAACTTTTTTTTATTCAATGACTCACGTTTTTACGAGCAATTGAAATATAGATGCAATTCATTCTTATCAATTGCAATCGTTTCAATTTCATTTTAAATTTAATCAATAATAAACCTTTATTAATAGTTCCTGCCTGTGGTAAAAATTATTAAATTTCAATAGTATACTGAATTGCAAAGTCAATTCTAAATTAAAAAAATGTATGATTACATTTTTTATGTTCCATTGTAAGTTAGATTTTATCAGTAATGAGTTATGCAAGCAATTGTTTACGTTACTACCGAAACCTAATTGATGGTTTGGGATCACTTCTTCTGCGTGTAAACATTAAAAGAAACTTTAGTTATTTTTGGTTTAAAATCTTTACATAAATAACACCTCAATATAACATACGATAGTAACTATATCATTATTTTACCATCATCAAAAAATGCGCAAAAGTTTTCACATACAAAATATTGGTATTGAAAGTATAAATTATCGCAAATAGTTTCGTCATACAATGATATCATCAGGTATGAACAGCGTTTGCGTGTTTATACGTTTGTAATATTTAAGGTAAAGATGGGGAATAGCGGCTAAGAAGGTAAAACCGGCACTTAATATTTTCATTATTAACCAATAGTTTGCCGCTGAAACACGTAACATTATTAGTTACAACATTTTTAATCGTGTCCTTAAAATTTTATGACTGTCAACTGCTTGAGCGGTTTTGTCATGGCTAAACGTAATTTTACGTTAGTTTATGTAGCGGTGTAAAATTTTCGAAGATATATACTACCTACAACAATTATTTTTAACCATATACAAATGATCACGGTAAATGTACTGATATTATACAAATTTCATGCACTGTACGTCGATATAATATAAATAGTTGATACAGGCAGAAAAATTCTATGAGAAAAATGTTGTAGGTACATTTTAGTTCTGAAAAGTGTTTTTTTTTACAATTTTTCGTTGTTTTAAATCACAGTTGTAACGATGACATGATGGAATGAATTCATTAAAACAGTTCGAAATTTTAGAATTTGAAAGCAAACCAAAATTTATTTTGGAGTCCTCAAAGTTTTTAACTATACTCTGAGAGGTTATGAATGAATCGGAGACAGAGTGTGGATATTCATGAAGCAAAAAATATGTTAAGATGCGGTTTGTGGTGAGTTTTAAGGAATCAAACGAAACTTATTTTTTACTAATTAGAATAAGACGCCTGCTAAGCTCATTACTGTAAACTGAGGGCCAACATCAATCTAACTACGTTTTGTAAGCTACGAGGAAAAGGCAACAAAAAGCCACTTCATTATTTCGATTTCTTTTGTAAGTAATTTTAGTTTTGGCTAATTTTTTGAAAGGCAAATCAAATCTATGCTTAGTCAAGTTGTAGGTTCTTTATGATGACTATTTTTTTTTTGGTCTGAGGGCCAGCCCAAGCAACATTTTTACTTACAAATTTTCAATATTGTAACAATTTTGCTCCGATATTTCTAATTTATTTCTTTCATATTCGTACTTTAATCCACCCATGTACCCATATTGGTTAACCATATTGCACCAATATAGTAACAATATTATGCCAATAATATTTCATAATATTGCCCCAATATTGGCAATCATTATTGCTTCAATGTTGGCTAAATCTTGCCAATATTGCCCCCTTATTCTGCCAATATTTTGTTATTTGCAATTTACCAAAATAGCAAGCTTTTTCACATCCATATACAATGGAATCCTGTAACCTATGTAAGTGAAGTTCAATACGTCGTAATAAACGTTTTATAAACTATTATTTCTCGCTATATTCATTATTCGCCCGCCATAAAGCGGATTCTTTTGTATTTAGTTATATAAATTGTTACTCGTATTTACTATTTTGTTGTAATTTTAAAACCAAACAACTTTTTTACAGCATACTCATAATGTTTAGTCATATTCATATACGACTTTTTAAGTTACTAACAGACAGATAGATAGACTAGCTGCAACTATTCTATAATGAAGTTAGTCAAGAACTCGTTTCGGAAGATAAAAATAATGGTATTACCTGCTCATAAATTTATCATAATAGTACTTATAAAATTCCAACTCTATCTGTCTGTTAGTATAATACAAAAAGTCACATACTACCGAAGTGTAAGAGCATAATAGTACAATAATATTAATAGACTAATAAAATAGATTGAAATGTATTAAGCAATTATAAAATTATAATAAAGAAATATTTTCTAAAATTTCATCTTTAAATTTTAGAAGTTTACGTATCCCTTTACACTTTGATTTAAAATTCAGATTGATTTAAAATAACACAAAAATGAGAAAATAAATAATTAACTTTTTTGTAAATTAGAGAATAGAATAGAATAGAACATAACTTTATTTAATTTAATATTTACAATTTTTGCAGGTGAAGAGATTTGCAAATACAGTACAGGTTTGCTATTCCAGACAGCATCTTAAACAAAGTTCTTTCGAATTTTCTATAGTTTTCTGGATCGGCTTTTTGTTTCTTTACTTTATTCAATAAAAACCATGGTTTATTATTAATTTATTTTACATAGTTTTTATTTGTAAAACTAAAATAAATTAAACTGAAGAAAACTAAAGTGTGTTCAGATAATCGAGGCTGCCTGTAATTCAATTTAATAAATAGCTTCAATAATAATAATTGAGTAAAGAAATGACTGAATGGTAATGTAAGGAGGTATTTTATGCGTTTATCCATCAGTTCGTGAAATTCAGTCTGAAAGGATCTTTAATGATCAAATGATCATTAACTTGATAGTATGTCGAAGACATTATTATGTTACATAATCTGCAAATGCAAAAAAAATTCTAATTGTGAAGGGAGTACTTTTCAGGAGGTTAAAAAGTACAGTTTAATTGTTAATTGACAAAATGAAGAGCAAATCGTTATATAGTTTTTTCAGAAAGTTTGCAAACAACAATGAATGTTTTTCTTTGAATTTAACAAAAAAAACCACTCTAGGTTTTGTAAAAAATTAAATTTAAAGCTATAACTTGCCTTATATTTAAAATAAATTGAATTGAAAACAGATTTTTACATAATTTTTTTGATTAAAAAAATTGTTTGACCGAAATTTGTAAACATATAATACATACAGAAGATATACGCAAAAAATAAGTGTTAGGTTACAAAAACGGGGTGTAAACTTTTTAGCTCGTATTTGAGATCTTATTGACATACCTACTAAAAGTCTAGAAAAATCTGAGTGTGCAAAATTATCTTTTTTGGCTTAGCACTTTAAAAATAAAGACGCGCCATGAATGAATTAACGATTCACGTTGTCCGAAAAATTTCTATAGATCAAGTAGGATAAAATAAATATGAATTTGTAGTATATTCAAAACATATATTTTTATATTTTTTAACACTGCATAAGCTTCCAGTTTTCTGACAACATGAATCTCGTTAATCCATTCATGCACGTTTTTATTTTAAAAGTGCTAGGCCGAAAAACGCATTTTGCACAAAATTTTTCTAGTCTTTTAGTAGTTATGTCAAAAAAATATGAACAACAAACTAAAAAATTGAAACTTTGTCTTTGTGTCTGT
Source organism: Rhagonycha fulva (assembly GCA_905340355.1). NCBI lineage: Eukaryota > Metazoa > Arthropoda > Insecta > Coleoptera > Cantharidae > Rhagonycha > Rhagonycha fulva. The sequence goes on from HG996555.1 coordinate 12,833,754, forward strand.
ATGCAAAAACTATTTCTCTTGAATACTAATGCGTAAATGCTTCACTTATAAATACAGCAAATATAACAAAAAAATTTTAATTGTTAAGCAGGGAGTGGTTTTCAGGGGGTTTAAAAAGTCCATTTTGATTAATATCTAATTAACAAACCAATCACCAAATCGTTATTTATGTATTTCTAAGAAAGTTTGCAAATGACAGTAAAAATTTTTTATTATTATTATTCTTCGACAAATAGTACAAGGTTTTGTAAAAAATTAATTTTAAAGTTTTAACTTGTAAATTGAAAATAAATTGAATTGAATGTTGATTTTTATAAGGAAATTTATAATTAAAAAAAAAATTTTTTTTTTAAATAATAATAATAAATAAATCTAGGTAATATTTAAAAAGACACAAAAAATAACGAAAAAGTTTTAAGTGTCATAAAATAACAGTTTGGTTAATTAACAAACCATCAGCAAAAAATGGTTATTTTTTTGGAGTTTGCAATTTTTCCTTTTTGATTTATTATTCAAAAATTAATTCCAGATTTCACAAAAATTTACTTTTAAAACTTTAATTTTTCTTAAATTTAAGATTAATTATTATTGAATTTAATATTGGTTTTTATATTAGTAGGGTAATGTTCTAATAAACAAGAAAATAAAACAACGGAAAAGTAATAAGAGAACAGAAGCGAGAGGAATGTATGATAAAAGAGGAAAAATCAAATATGAAGAAACAGAAATCAACATCATATGGAAAGAATATTTTAAAGAATTGCTCAATAAAGAAACGAAAGATGGCTTAGTGGACGAAAGAACATCAGATCTAAAAGAAGAAGAAACAGAGCCGGAACCAGAGTATGAAGAGTTCCATAAGATATTAATGTCGATGAAAAACAGAAAAACGCCGGGATTAGACGCAATAGATTCTGAACTAATGAAAATGGGAGATGAAACAACGAAGAGAAGATTGTATGAACTGATTTTGCTGGTCTGGAGAGGGGAAAAAATGCCAAAGCAGTGGAGTGTGGCAAAGATAATCCCAATCCATAAAAAGGGAGACATGAAAGAGTGTAGTAACTATAAAGGAATATCTTTTTTGAATAACGCTTGTAAGGTACTGTCGAAGATAATATATTCAAGATTACTAAAACACGTAAACAAAGAGCTGGGTGACTATCAATAAGGTTTCAGACCAGGTAGATCAACAACAGATGCAATATTCGTGGTTGAACAAATTATGGAAAAATGTTACGAATATGACATAGAGATGTTGTTTGTCGACTTTCGACAGGCTTTCGACAGAATCATCAGAAGTTACGTTATGAAGATATTAAGAGAAATGAAAGTACCTGAAAGACTTGTAAGATTAATACAAATGACGCTCAATGAATCGGCAGCAGTGGTAGAGACAGGAAAGGGTAGTACTGATGAGTTTAATATAAATATTGGAGTGAGACAAGGTGATGCGCTGTCGGCCACGTTGTTCAATCTAGCACTAGAAAGAATAATAAGAGAAACCAAATACAATGGAACCATTGCAAATAGAGAAGTACAAATAGTAGCTTACGCTGACGACATCGTGATAATTTCAAGAACACGCAAGGCAATAGTAGAGATGTTTACAAAAATAAAAGTAGAGGCAGAAAAAGCAAGACTGGAAGTAAACGAAACAAAAACCAAAGGAATGAGTTGCTGTAGAAGAAGAAATAGAGAGTTAAATGAGGTCAAGATTTTGGAGTATAATTTTGAAGAAGTAAAAACCTTCAGATACTCTTCAGAGAGAGAGGAAGTGATAAAAGACAGAATTATGGCTGGAAACAAAGCTTTCTATTGTAACAAGAAGATAATAACAAGCAAACAAATAAAAAAAGAAACTAAGATGAAAATATATAGAACCCTAATCAGAGCCGTAGTAACTTATGGTATGGAAGCAATGTGTCTAACAAAAAAAGAAGAAGAGAAACTACGAGTTTTTGAAATGAAAATAATTAGGAAGATTCTAGGAATGAACAAGATTAATGAAGAAAGATATAAAATAAAAACAAACAAAAAAATAGAAAAAGAACTGCAAGGAAAAACAATAGTAAGGCATATCAAGACATTGAGACTGGGTTGGTATGGACACGTCGAAAGAGCAAGCGAAGATAGTGCAATTTAGTGCACCATAAAATGGAAGCTAGATCTCGAGAGACCCAGAGGTAAACCAAGGACGAGATGGGAAGAGAAAAGATGCAACGATTTGAGAGCGATGAAAGTAACGAACTGGAAAGAGGCTGTGCGCGATAGGAGGAGATGGAGAGGAATCGTGGATGAAGCGAAAGTGCATAAAGAACTGTGAATGCAAAGAAGAAAAAAAAAGAAAAATGAAAATAGAAACTAAAATGTATTTGTACAACGAGGACTAATCCACCCCAAAAAAAATGGATTTGTAAATTTCAGTTAAAGATGGTGATATTCTATACAGAATGTAGTGCCGATAATAATAATGTTCTAATAACAAAATAAATTTTTTTAATATCATGAAAAAGTATAAATGTTGTGTATAAATATCAAATAATTCTAATTGTCTAACATGCGGATTTCTAAGGGTCTAAAAGTAGATTTTAGTTAATTCATAAGTAAGAAATTTTAAATCCTTTTTGATCCCAACAACCCTCTGGATTATCTTTAGTTTTTTTGGTTTTTTTTGGTATTTAGATGAAATTTTAAAATGCAACACAAAATTTAGTTTTTGTAATAAATAATTGCAGGTGATACAATACAGATTTATAGTTTATGCCGTATAGAACCTATTAGAACTACTAGAATAGAATTTATTTAAGTGACGTCCATTCAAATACTCGGTTACAAAGCAAAACTTAGGAAGAGCGAATGTAGCCAGCTGTAGCTAGAATGTAGCTGACTAATCTCAAAAACAATAAATTTCAAAGTACTTCTTTACGGATATTGTCAACATAAAAAATTAACAAATTATATTCGTGGATACAAATTCAAATTTGGTGATGAAAATTTTGAGTATTTTAACCATACCGTATTTCCTGAAGCTATTACAACCTACATCAAGATCTTTCAAAATTTTCGAATGAAAGCAGTTGTAAAATAATTGGTAACACTTGTTTTTAAAGAAAGTGTCGGTTAAGACAGTGTCGGTTAACAGAGGTTGTACTGTAATTTAAAATAAAAATAAATTTTCTACTACAGATTTATTATTAACAGTTAGAAATAAAATTGCAAATTGCAACTTAACGTGAAATCTAAACCACCGCACAAACAATTTTGAAGTAATCGAAAGTTGAAGTTGACCTTTTTATCTATAATTTTATTTTTCAAATGTAATGATGACAAAATGACAAAGATTTGGGTTGAACTTGTTAAGATTTACAAAATGCAGTTTTTGATCAAATACTGTAGTGGATATCGAATTTTAGATTTATATGAAAGCATACAAATAATCTTTTCAAATAGAGTAATTTCTCTTTATGCACTCTTCTGAAAGTTGGTATAAATACGAGTTTTGCAAATCATCATTTCCAATCTCGAACACTTTGCAACTTTTACATGTGAAATTGTAGAATTTTACCTTAGAGATCAAATATATTTTATGATAAGAATGCACAACTGCAACACCACCTTCGTTTTCCTGTAACACTTTGTTAAATCTTTTTATAAACATAACAGTTATGGGCTTTTTTAGTAGCATTAGAAAATTATAACCATTTTCTAAAAGTTTATTCATGCGCTATTAAGACTTATAAAATGCGAATACTAAAATTATATGCACGGTCTCGTATGTACCATATGCACGATCTTTAATGGATTTAGTCTTAAAAATATGCTGCAAGTCGAAGCTACAAAAAGCTTAGTAATATGCAAAGTCAGCATTATTAACAAGGTGCAACAAACTGGCGGAGTTTTACCTGTACCAGTGGTCACTCGTTAATAAAAACTATTCAAGTATTTCATATTACAATTTTATCAACACTTCCTATTCGATGCATTTAATTATCACTTTATTTAAATTTAACCGTACAGAAAGATGTAAATAATTCAGTCTTTCGGCACTGGAATGACGTTAATAAACCCCACAGCAAAACTTTTCACCGTCACTGTTTTAGTATACTATAACGCATTTTATATTTGAGCTGCCAACACGCGTGACACTCTAATCATATACTATGCCTTATAACGCGTTTATATTAAGTCGAACCCGACATTAATGTCCGCTATATTTAATTGCTTCTAAGATATGATTAAGAAAGGGGTAGCCCAAACCTTAAAAGCAAATGAACGGTTAAGTACAGCCAAAATTTGCTTTTAGTTTTACCTATAATTAAACCGGAAATGATGGAGCAATTGTAATTAAGTTTGTTTTAAACAAGGACAAATTTCAATTGCTCATAAATTATCAACTATTAGGAAATAAACAAATTAAGCGATGGAAGGTTAATTATGTTTTCAATTACAATTTGATTAGATTTATTCACCTAGCACAACACGAGAAGGTAGTATAAAATTTATAGACTGCATTTAAAGTAAATTGAAAACAGCTTCTTTTTTGTTTTTTCCAATTTTGCAAATATGTGTACGGTTTAGCTTTGCAAATAGAATGAAAATGTATTGCTTAGCCTCCGACATGATGAGCTGGATCTACGTTATACCTATATAGTCGGTGGTCCTAAAATGAGTACGCAACATAAAATAATTGGCTTCGCTAGTGCGAATATTTTTCGACACACCATCCTGCTGGATTGGTGACCCCGAAAATAGAGCACGCAGAATAAATTCGTTATTTAATATTATAGAAATAAATAATGCATTTTATAATTGTTTACTCATTTTGCAAACACTTAAATTTTATAGTTTCTTATTTTTTAAATTTTATTTTATTAGCATACCATAAGAAGTATAAGTAAAATTGCCAATTTTCCACTTATAGTAATAATAATTTCAACAAATTCGATTTAATTTGTGCAGTAAACGCAAATTTTAAAAATAGAATTTTTTATGGGTTTCAAGTTTTAGATAAGCGTACTACAAAATTTGATAAAAAAAATTGAAAATGCTTAAAAGAGTTAATTTAAATTTATCCATGTTAATATGAAAATTTTGCCATTAAATATCGATGCATCACTATATTATGCCTGTTATGTAATATTGGAAGAAAGAAATGAAAAATATGATGGAATTTCTTTAGAGGATAGCGCAGTATCGGGTCAGGGGGTGTCAATTCGATTCGCCGACCGAGAGCTATCGTCAATCATTCGACCGATAATTACACTGGTGCTCAGCGGGATCTCGCGCGTTTCATGCCGTGAAAATCAAAAACTACTTGATATCGTCAAAACCGCAACATCTTCTTATGAATGCACGTACATAACAAGTTTCTATTATAAAAAAAGTTTCTTTAAAATTGTAGCAATCGAATTATAATTGAGATATTTAAGGTAAAACAATTTACAAAAATTACATGAAAATATATTATATTTTAAGAGTTAACAAGGTACAATCATCGTAATCAATTTACTGTAGTGAAACTTAATTATACTTATTAAAAAAAAAACACTTTTCCAAACTGAAATTTACAAAATCGTTATACTGATGTGATATCATCAGACGGTTACTTAATTTTATTCAGTACTTATCGTAATATTAACAAATTAATTATTTAATTAATTAAAAGATACATTAAAACAAATAACTTTTTAACATAAAACTTAATAAGTTAATTAAATGCAATAAAATCACTTCTTTTCTTAATGAGCTTCCAGCTATATGCCTATAGCTATAATCGAATGTTTAGCATAGCTAAAAGTTCATTAAGAAAATAATTGATTTTATTGCGTTCAATAATAATAAATTAACTTGTTCATTTTCAAATCTTATTCTTTCATAAATAAGATATAGATCTAAAGGTATGAAATACAAAAATATCTTACGCTTACGTCCACTATAATGAACAAATAATAATGACATTGTCTTTGGGACATAAGTAAATAACTAATGCAATAATCAAGTGATTAATTAATTTATATTAAATCTCTTCAAGGCCACTTGGTCTTCGATTTGGCTAACTAAAAAATTTGCGGTGAAACCAAAAATTCTTTACTCTGTATATAATTGGAGGGTATTCCATACCCCCAACCCCCCGGACCCAGGGACCAACATAATGCATATTCTGCTAATAGTTAAACTAAACGATTGGGGAAACTTTTCAAGTTTGAAAAAGAAATGGCATCTTCTAATGCTCCGGTTAGTGATGACTCTTATTTTCAATACTGCAAGATATAATGAATGTATAAAATTGTGGTAAATCATCTCAATAAAACTCCTTATGTATAAGAACAAATTTACTTTAAGATAAAAAGACTTGTTATAGAAGGAAAAACTTTTATTGACACGATTAATTACGTTGGTTGCTTTATTCTGCAGTTTTGGAAATAAGTTATTGTTTCTAAAAACTCTAAATCAGTGCACTGAAGTTTTTTCACAAAGTTCCAAATTAATTGAGTAAGCCCATAAAATTTCTATTTTGTGCAAGTTACACTTGATTTTCATGATCACACGGTGTTAACTTCAAAGTTATATTTCTTATCCATTTTTCTTTGCATCTACTAACTACTAATGGATCAGAAACATTAATCACCAACCATGTAACAACTTCCAACCATTTCATAATCAAAATACACAAGGATTGCTCACTTTTATATATCAACAATTTCCATGCGGTTCTTAAGTTGTAAGCAATAAATTTTTTCGATTCCTCCAATAATTTCAGTTCGACTAGCTCAAATTCACTTTCAAACACGTAAATTCAACAATGCTTTCCAAAATTTTGCTTAGATTCCATTAAAACTCAAAACTTCCCAAAAATACGCTATAGAAATGAAAATTTCTTTATTTTTAAGATGGACACCGGAAAAGCTCTCCTTATGTCTTCCTAAACTCTTTCGTCCCACCAAAAATGTTCTCACTCTCTCCTTGTGCGGACAAATCAAATTTTTTCACTCCATAACACTTTCACTATTAAAAGTTTATTTTAGGTATCAGATCACGCAAACCAATGCAACAAATTTTTACAAAATATCAATTAATCCCACAACTCCAGAGTGTCAATCGTGAAATTATGCTTTTTAGCAACAATCAGCATAAATATTATAAAATTGTGTTTTCTGATTTTTAATTCTATTAATTAATAAATTTAATTTTATTCCAATTTCCCAATTTAATACATTGGCCATTACTCAACATAATCAACAAATGAAACGACAATATCTTTTAGCAAATTGAGATAGTAGTCTGGGGGGTATGAGAAAGGTTGAGAGGTTAAAAGAATTTTAGTAAAAATTATTTAAATGAAAAGAATCTCACAGTTATTATCTCTGTTGTGGTTGTTCGGTCTTTGGCCTTACTTGGGGGATTGCAACAAATCAGATGCATTTATTTAATTCATAGGTCTTAAACGTTTTTTTAAGTTGGTAAACTTTTTAATTGGTAATAATACTAATAAATGAACGAACTAATCGGGCGCTTTTATAAATAATACAAAGGAAGTTGCCCTTTCTGCATTTTGTTGATGGTACGTGCGTGATCCATGTAAATGCATGCAACGAGGCTTGGAAATGAGTGGGGGTGTTGCAGTTGTACTTATGCGTTGTGAAAAAGTCAACATCAAACTAACGGTTTAGAAGTTCTATAGTATTAAATATCTCAATTTAGGTTATGTGTTGGCAGCGTCGACCTTAAGGCAGTACGACCGGTGCAACTGCACCGGGCTCTGTTGCAAGGAGGCGCTAAATCCTCACAACATAACAAAAATCAAATATTGTGTTTTTTAATGTTATTGTTTCTCGTCCAAACTACTGCTATACTAATTAATGTAAAAATTGTATGTTATTAGTTTAGTCTCTACGGGGGGGGGGAGGCAAAATGATATTTTGCACCACCTGAAAATCTTCATAGGGCCGCTTTTGTGTGTTAGCTTTGGGGGTATATTTTTAATTAGTTGAACTGTCTCAGAGTTTCCTATTTTCTAAGATTCCGTTTGAGGGATTTCATGGGTCTAGGGGGATATTTTTAATAAGTTTAACAATTGCAGAATTTCCGCCTTTGTACACAGAAAAAAATGTGTACTTAAAAGTAGAACAATTTGTACCTAGATTGTCTACAGGCACAAATTGTGTAAAAATTTAGCACAATTTGTGCTATAAAATAGTACAATTGCGCTATAGATGACTGAATTTGACTAAAATTAAGTACAATTGTACCTAATTTTCACCCAATTTGTACTTGTAGACAATCTAGGCACAAATTGTTCTACTTTTAAGTACACCTTTTTTTTCTGTGTAGTTCCGTAGGTTAAAGCAATAGAAACTTTTTGTAATACCGGGGGTGGGCTGAAATAAACTTCTACATATAGCCAATACCACACTCACATACAAATTTTCATTTTTTTTGCAAAATTTAGAGTGAATTTTGAGTAACCATCCAAATTTTTGTTTTATACTTGCTATTTACACCATCTACTACCATAATTACCTTAGTATATGTATTTTTAAATTCGTGGGTCCAGTTAGCGTCTTTATATGCGATAACAGACTGGTCTCAAGGTATAGACTAACATAAGTCACCAATAGTAAACGATTATTGACGCTAATAAGCGTTTTATATTGGTAATAGACTTTTTTTAAACAATTGCTTAAAAGGTGTTACCTTTAGACGGGTCTGTTGTAATATATAAATCCGTCCTTTATTGATCACATTTAATTGTATAGAAGCCCAAAATTGCGGCCATCCAAATTCCACCTTTTTATATTTCATTTTATTTATTTAGAAATTACAAACTATCACCCTTTAATCCTTAATTTAAATATTAATACTATGTATTTTATCAGAAATAAATTTTTATCTGCAACTGCTTTATTACCTTCGACGCAATTAGCTAATGCCTAATAACCATCTGTAAGATTTTTTTGATTTTAACTATTGTAAAAAAAAATTATTCTTTGGTACTTACGTTTCACATTTTATTTAATTATTTTAAATTCCAAATTTTCTTCGCCTGACGACTCTAATTTTCTTCATTTACCATCTTTTGCTATCTTTTTACTTCATTTCTTCGTTAACTTTCATCCACTCTTTGCCAATCTGTTCAATTATTTTTGATTATTTCTAAGTTAAATTTTATTTATTATGAAGTAATATTTATCAGTCATATAAATGTTTATAAAAATGAAACTAAGAATTATCGCCTGTTCATTCTACTTCTCCACAATAATTGCAGAGATATACGAAACGCCACAGTACCGGACTTCAGTTTTCTCAACCAAGGTTAATACATTTCAAATATGCAATTCTAAAACTAAATCAATAATTTTGCCTCCTACTCGTGGGGTCAATTAGGGACACGACAATATATTACTTATATGGGTGAGAATTTTACGATCGTTTAAATTCTGATCATTAGCAAGCAAATTAGCAAGAGGCGGCTGAGCCGATTAACTCAATTTGAGTTAAATTTAAACAATAGTAAGCTATCAAACGCCCTAGTAAAAGTGTAAAATATTCATTTTCATGGAATCCTAAAAAATTTAAAAATTTTGAATTTGAAACTGAACAATTGCAGTTCTTCAAATTGTAAACCAAATATTTGTTGATCTTTCAAGTTTTCTTTCGCGTAGTGGAATCTCTACAATCTTTCAATTTTTTTGGTGCTAATAATTTAGCCCTGTAATTACATTATTTGTAGATGTCTAAATTTTTAATATGATCAAGCCTGGACAGGCTACAACTACCTTCAAAAATCCATTTCTAAGAGTTTTAGTTTGATTTTGTTTCATTGGTTCCATTTTTACTTTTTTAAAGACAAAAGAGTGGCGATAACAATGATAAATGACTCACGAAAAACCAAGGTCCAAAACATTTTGACTGAGTTGACTATCCCTGTACAGTGCATTTTATTATTTAATAATATTTTGATGGTTCCTGATTTGGAATGCGGAATACTTAAATTTTAGAAAATTATTTAAGTAACCCATATATTTTGTTATTTACCTATCCTTTCTCCTTTCACTAGTAATGGAATGTTTTAGTGATTTACAATTTTCATCATTTGCGATCATCATTTGATCATATAAGTCCGGTCCTGTTTAAAAACTTTATTGAAGATCATTAGCTTAAAAGAAATTAATCATAGGAAACAAATTTATAATTCCTAACGTATTTAAATTAAAAATAGCCCCACACCATAAGCGTAGTTAATAACCAAATAACAAGTCATAGTCAGTCGGTCATCAACACCTTTTTGACATTATTATTAATTATTTAATTAAAAACAATAGAAAGGCATCAACAAATATATAGAAGGATGACATGTGTGAGACGTCACCTGTAACTATATAACAGCTGTCGGTTTACATTTAATTGATGAACGTTCAGATAGCTTCGTCATGGCCACAAGGTTTCATCTTCACACCTCTACCTGTAAACTAACAAGAACAAGTTTACACTATGTTTTGGTAACTCGAATCATTTTAATTCAGCTTAATCTATCTTCTATCATCAATACACCTAACTTATCTCCCATTAATCTAAAAAAATGAATTGGTCGAATTTTATTTCCCATCTCAACTTCTTCCGTTCGATATCATAAAATAAAGTTACAATAATAACAAAAAAGTTTTAACTGATATTATTTCTGCAATATTGCTAACAATGCGACTTGTTCAGGCCTGAGAATGACACAAGGTTTTGTAAGCTTCTCTTTTGTCGCGTGTTCGTGAGTCTATCGGTTGCACTGACGTTTGTGTATTGTGTTGGAAAACAAAACTTTTCTAATGTAAATTTGTATTGATTTCCCCAGATTGTTATCTAATGAGATTTTTTAACAATGAAAAGTACCTGTTGAAACCTGAATGGTAGTTTTCATATTTTTATTTTATTTATTTCAACATCGACACATTTCCAAATAGTATGTCGACTTTCAATAAATTGAAACCAGAGAATGAAAATTTGAGGTTGCTTCTTTCACTCAATTTATCTATAAGTATAGGTTTTTATAAAGCAGGAAATATTTTTCTCTTTATTAATTTTAATCAAATTTTATGTTTTTCCGAAACCTTCCAAGCGTTCGTCTATACGGATCTTATGTAGACGAATTTTTAGCAGCTTTATGATAAAATAGAAAATCGTGTGAAAAATAAGAGTTTTCAGTTCGAATACACATCATATACCTAATATATTGGCGTAAGTACATAGCGTCGCGACGCTTCCCTGTTGTTTTAGCTCATTGGGCGCCAACCGGATGCCGGGCCAACGCTACAATCGATACGAATTTCCCCGGCCAATCCCGGCCTACTGCAAGCCGGCCTTCTTTTGTCTTTACAAAGACAATGGAGGAAAACTATCAGTTTGTTTTTCTACACGTGTATTTCACAAAATGCGTATGTATATTTGAAACGAAAGCATTGAAACAACAGACGAGGTGAATTCGTAATAATCTCGTTTGTCTTTTTGAGATTTCATTTTCACGTTTTTTGTTAGCCGAAAATTGTGGAACATAAAATAGTTTAATAACACTTAAATTTGACATCAATAAAATCTTTTTCAACAATGTAAACTGGCGTCCCCTAACGACGAAAATCTAAGGTACATTTGCCAAAGGCAGAAGTTTAATAAGCTACAAATTGCTGTATAACGATGTCGTGTAAACATCAAACATAATGTTTTCTACAGAAAGACTTCAATTTTGTTTACTGTTTTCCTGTTTTATTATCTTCTTTGTAGTTGACGCGTTTGTTGTTACTTAAAAGCAGTTCAGTGATTTTTCCGAACGCCCTCCAAAATTTTCGTTTTAATTAATGAAAAAAATAGTTAATTATAACAGCCGGATATTAAAATAAAATCTCTTTATCGAAACTACAACAGCCACAGAGTAACCGCTACCAGTGTTCAAGTGGAATGTCAATCACTCGAAACCATATTACAAGGGTACTACGCCTCTAATAATTTCACCAAGGGTAGCGGACGGCTTTTGTTCGGAAAGGCACTCGTTTAATTGGAACCGCGGATCAGCCGGCTAAAAAGAGGATGTCATTTTGTGAGTCTCGAAAATGAGCTGATTCCACAGGGACCCTCTCTTCGTGCATCTTATAGATATAAAGTACAGTCGTCACCACAAATACAGCTATTGACAATTCATTTTCGTAATTATTGCAAACTTTTTTTTGCCAATTGCAACAAAAGATTTGCATCGCATATTTTTACATTCCATGTTGCTACGATTAGACGTGAGAATTTGGAAATTACCGAATTTATTTATACTTATTATATTTCTGAAAAGTATGATTGACACATGTCATATGGGTTGCAACAAAATTGTATAATCACGGCTATAAACCGTAATAATCTGGTACATGAATAATACATTAGGGGACGTTAAAAAAACTGATATCCCATATTGCAATAGCTTTGGGGTTAGTTCAGTTTGAATCTATCCCGTGCAATATGAAATTTATAACTTTAAGTGATTAATCCCAAAGATAATCCATAACAATATACGGTTTCAATTTTTCACTTTTAATTTATTGTTTATATATCATTTCAGCAAAATTTGTTTGGCTGTTAAAAAAATTGAATTGGTGACAATCGCGTCATTAATTCCTTTTTAAGTTTTCAGCACTGATCAAGGAAATAATCCATTTCAATTTTTTACTCAATTACCATCATAATATTAAAGGTTGGTTTATCCACCGTCAATAAAAATTATGATTTTGTTTGCTATTTAAAAAATATTTTCAGTATTTTTCAGTTCTAAATTTTACCAAAACTTTAAGTAATAGATGCACTGTTTCATTATTTGATGTCTTTTTTAATAGTAATTAATAAATAAATATAGAAAATTTAATTTTGAATAAAAATATATATAAAGTTTTTTAAAATTGAAAAGTTTTACGAGATTCTTTACGTAAATTACGTAACTCGATTATATCGTAAAAAGTCTATTGTAGGTAATAGGTAGAAGGGGGTAGAGCAAGAAGTGATCATTTCCGTCACTTGGTAGCACGAGAATATACCGGGTGTTCATTTCAAAAATATTCAGTCAAAAAAACTTTTTTTTTTGAGCAAATTTTACAAAAAGAAAAATCGTGTTCGATTAGATGGCAAAAAGGACCTTCAAAATCAATATATTTGAATTTTAAGTTTAACTCCTACTTACCAGCTACCACTACTTCGAAATTTTAAATAACACCCCGTTCATCATTTTAAAGGATGAAAAAATCCTCGTCCATCCATAATAAAAAAGTTAAGTTTAGTGGATCCGTTTGAGTTACAGGTAAAAAATTAAAAAATAAATCAAGAAATAATTTTATTCAGAAAATCGGAGACTTCCTGGTATGTTTCTGAAATAATCCGCCTACATTCAGAGGTTATCCTATTTTTCAGTCCTTGAAGATTTTTGGGAGGAGATCTCGCTGTCTATTCTCAAACCTCTTCTTTTGAATCCATTTGAAATAAAAATTTTCATCCAATCATTGTCGCACATGTAGTGTGTAATGTGGGGGAGCTTCTTGTGGAAAATGTACAGTTTGTTTATTTAGCAGCTCCTTCTTCATTAACCTGATTTTTTAAAGACTGATCGATAAGTGGAACATTTTTATTTCATTTTCATTAAATTTTGCGTATGATCTTCTGGAAATATGAAATTCACAATATCATTTTTGATATTGGTAACGGTGGCGAATTCTGATAAATTTGATTTATGTAATCAAAAAATTTTTTTTTCAGATTTTTATGGATTTAGAGTCCTTGAGGTCAAACTAGTTGAAAGAGACCAAACATCAAGAACTATCTGTGTGTCAGTGTGTCTGTGGGTCTGTATGTCACTTAATTTTGTGTGCGCTTTAGCGCTCAAACCAATAGGAATTTCTCAATCAAATTTTATATTTAGTACTTTTATATTAAAACTTAGATTTGATTAGATTTTGGTTAAAATCGGTCCACGGAAACATAAGATTGGGAGTAAATTAGTGACGCGATGAGTATGATTGATGCTGTGGTCGGTAGAGGGCGACACCTAATAATGTCGCAAGTTATGTTATGTGCAATGTGATAAATCCACTCACCGAAAGAAAAAATCATAATATTAATGTATGGTAAAGTCATGTGATGGCCACATCTAATTTTTTTAGATTGTGATATATTTGTCTGGTCAGGTTTTATTCAATAAAAATTAAATTTTGCGTATGATCTTCTGGAAATATGAAATTCACAATATCATTTTTGATATTGGTATCGGTGGCGAATTCTGATGAATTTGTTTTATCAAAATAATGCTTAAGTAACATTATCACATATTTCAGCCATTTGTGCATCAGTTTTTGTCATAACAGGAGGAAACAGGGCTAAACGAGTCACCGCACAGATTTCCTTCAAACTTGGAATATTACTAAAGAATCGTAGGTACAACAAAACTCTCAAGTACGAAAGTGAACAACTTAAGTATTCGCGAGAAGATCTGACTTCAAATGCAATATAATAATTTGCTAGAAAGCTCTTTTTCAGCTGCGTCATTTATATTCGTTTGTTTATTGCCTTTTGAGATTTATCTTCACATTATGGTGGCATTCTTCATGAGTGAGGTTTAGTTGTGTAACAAATTTTTGCATTTGTTATGTGGTTCTACTTTTTAGTTAATTCCTCATGCCGGTCCTATTTTATTAATTGTGTTTATACGCATTCAATTCATGCATTTTAGGTGCAAGTGTTGATAAGCAGTAATTTAGTTTCTTCGAGCAATGAGTTTTGTCTCAATATTATATATAAGTGCCGGTTTGTTTGAACGTGGAGGAATATTTTTAATTTTGATAAATTCGTGTGTGACCAGTTCCAATTATTGTCGCTCGTTTGTTTTTGACCACACATCTACCAAAAACATCTGGAAAACCTTCTTTTCAGACACAAATTTCTACGCAGTTTTTAATCTGAGGCGCAATCCTGATGGAGATCATTTCCAATCTTCCACGGGTACATATACGTTTTGGTGTTATTGTTTGAAAACAAAAATGTAACCAATCTCTTTGGAGAATATTTTTATCATTTGGATAGTCCAGTTTTGATCTGCATTTACAACATCGACTCTCTTACTAGTCTAAACTCTTACTAAACAAGCTGGAGTGGTTTGAGTGGAGAATCTCTCAAGATTGCGACAGACCCTGGTCCAAATTACTAAAACCAAAAAAAAAAAACAAATTAGGCTCTGTAACTAAAGAGGTAGTTTTTGTTTCAGTTGTAAGGTGACAAAATTTACTGTGTATATTTAAAAATTGTATAACTTTTAAGCTACTGACTCTGGGGGGGGGTATTCTATATTTCCCAGACATTTTGTTACATACCACTGCATGTTGATATACTTATTTTGTATTTGGAACGGTTTCGATTTAATAAAATCAGTGAGAGTACATACACTATGTCCATTTTTTAGACCGGGGGGTTTGGGGGGTATGGAATACCCTTCAACTACAGACGTAGTTGCGGGGTTATGTATGCAAGTACACGTAAAATCTGGATTAGCATCCTTGCTCATCGCAGGCTGGGAAATATAGGTTTTGTATTCAAATAGCTGTAATAAATTAAAAAAAACTATGTATATTGCAGTTAAAGCGCACTTAAAGCGGAGTTAATGCTGCTAAATGGGAAAAATTCTACATTGATCTGTAATTTATTTATAGAATCCACAAACGTTCCATTTGGATGCAGTTTGAGCGCGTGACTTTTGAATTGGAGATGGTTTAGACGCGAAGGTATAATTATAATTTCTTATTATAAATAAATTATATCAAAATATGGAAGATAAGCTTAAGCAAGGTGTCATTTCACCCTACTTATAGAAAAAGAGTAACAATAAATTTTTGGAGAAGTAACAGAAATATAATAGGGCAATTATTTAGGGGATTTTCCCAATATTTTAGAAAGGACCCCGCTACGGCCTTATGGGTTTTGGGTCCCAGTCAAATTTAACCAAAATTTAGAATATTGTAGTTCATAATATGCTGATAAAAAGTGTCAATGGGCACAAAGCCAAAAAATGGACAGTTTTCGAGATATACGGCATTAAAGAGTTAATCTAGTCATTTTATGAAACACACAATGATAAAGTCAAAAACGATACCACCTAGAAAAAAAAATACTGCCGTGTAGAAGAAAAAATTCTAAAGAAGATAGCGTTTTTTGCATCGCTCTAGCTAGTGTATTGCATAACCTAAAAAATTAAACAAAGTTGAAAGAGCGGTTTCTTGAAATTAAGAAAAAATGAATTTTCCAACAAAAAAAAAGTTAAATGAAAAAGTTGTATAAAATAAGTTGTAGAGAGTTAAAATACTGATTCATTATTTATTTTCTGAGAAAAACGAAAAATGCCGTCAAAATTTGCCGTTTTTGTTTTTTTCTTAAATCGCCAGAAACTGCATTTTCGACTTTGTTTAATTTTTTAGGTTATGTAATGTACTAGCTAGAGTGATGCAAAAAACTATCTTTTTTAAAATTCTTTCATCTACACAGTCGTATTTTTTGTTTCCGGGAAGTATCGATTTTGACTTTATCATTGTGTCTTTCGTAGAATGACTGGACAAACTTTGTAATGCCTTATATCTCGGAAACTGTCCATTTTTTGACTTTGTGCCCATGGACACTTTTTATCAGCATGTTATAAACTACAATATCCTACATTATGGTTAAATTTGACTGGGACCCAAAACCCATAAGGCCGTAGCGGGGTCCTTTGGCAAAATATTGACAAAAACACTTAAAAGTTGACCAATTTGGCATTTTTTATGTCTAAATTTACAAAAAGTTGCAAAACTTACAAAAAGTTGGTAATTTTGAATTAATTTATTTGGCAAATGTGCATATTTGGAATTGCTCTCCCCTGAAAAAAGTTGGTTGGGCACGTCTCTGAATAAACGTATTTAAATTGAACACATCATCTTTTAAGTTAATTTAAATATTTAAAATGCATTGTGTCATTGTTTGTATTAACATAAAAAATCTGATAAGAATTTATCTTTAGAAGAAATTATTATAATGTAAATTTGAGTAATTTGTCATATTTTGAGTTTTCAGTTGATTGCTTTTTATTTCACTGGAACTGCAGCAGTCTCATCCTTAAAAACTAATAGGTACCTAATTGTTTTCAGCTTTAAAATTGTTTAAAACTTTAAAAGCATAATTTTTGAAAAGTTATTTAGTTTTTTACTTTAAAGTTTTGTTGTGCCTATGATTACGCTAAGTTTGAAGAAAATCAATCAGCCTGGTATTTCTGCTGAACGTTCAACGATCAATTTTTAACTTGAAAATCAAATTTTTACATTTAACTTGATTAATTTTTAAATAAATTGATTGATTCGTCTCCAAACTTAGTTATCTTCTTTCTTTGTCCAACTTCCTTTATTTCTTCTGGATTTTTATTTATCTTTACCTTTTAATTCATGCTTTTAACCTCTCTAACCATTCTTTTTCGTTACCTACGCAACAGTCTATTAAATTTCATTTAAATATAAAGTATTTAAAATATAAAATTTGATTTAAAATAAAAATTTTTCAAGCTCAGGAATGAATCAATTTTGAAAAGATTGAATGAATATTACTAAAATTTTTATCTTTATTGGCCAGAGGAGGAGTCCCAACTTTGGTCGTCACAGACCTGTACCACTACTGGTGATATTTTGATTCAAATTTTGTAAAAATTCTTACAATAAATTAATTTGTAATTAAGCTGGTAGTTTAAATACATTGCCTCCTTTTTTCATGTGTCCAATCGAACCGCGTCGAGAGGGTCATAATGAAGTTGGATAAATTTTGTAGCCGGGTTGGGGATCGAACCCAGGACTTGCCTAGAGTCCGGTCTTTAGCTCGCTAACTTAGCTCGCCTCTAACTTACCAAATGTATTGCAGTTCAACCAATATCAAAGTGACCAAGTTGGCTCTCTTCATGTAAGACTTTTTTTTCTTTTATTGGCGTTTTCAGGCGGCCCCGATCTAGGGTCATAGAAAATTTCACGACAATACAGAACAAACACTTTATAAAATATTATTTAAAAAATCATAGTTTTTCCGTGAACATCGATATCCACTAAACAATATAATATTAAAATTACATAAATTTTTAACTCGTGTAATAAAAATAATAATTTTGTTATTAACCATATTTATATTTTGCATTTAATTTTCTTCTAAAATCATAAATCCTTCTGTTTTTGGATGAGATTGTATATCCTAAAAAACCAAAAATATCCCCAAATTTTATCAATCATCATGTCAAAATTTGTCCAATTAAGTAATCATAATTTTTCCTAACAAAAATGTTTACAAAAATGTTAATGTGAAAGATTTTTATCACAATAAACCAAAAAAATAATAATAATGTGTGGATTTTGTATAGATTTGTAAATGTGAGTGTTCTTTAATGCCAAAATAAATGTTATCGTTTACAACTTTTCATTTCATAGTATCCATACGATATTTAATGAATAAGGTCCGCTCTCTATGAATAACTACACCGTAGGGGTTCTCTTATCTAACTCAAATATCTGTTGTTAATTTATAGCTATTTTGTTAAATATTTGTCACAGTCTTAACTCTTGTGTTTTATAAATCTGTTATAAAATGAGAAGCTGCCACCGTTTTACACTCAAACCTACAGGCGGTACAGTTGCTCAATTATTACCTAATAAGTTAGCGTTAATCCATTTCCCAAATTTCAAAAAATGAAAAACAATAAAAAACTCATCAATTATCCCAAAATATGTTTTACGTTTTTCATTGACCAAAATTCGTGACCCTTCTTTCTCATAAATCCATGTGATTACCATTTTTGTCAAAGTGACACCCACGTTTACATAATTTTAGAAGTTATTTTCTAATGAACGATATTAACTCAAAAAGTCACTATTTATTTGGTTGTTTGGTTAGTTTCAAGTATGTTTAGTAGTTCTACCGCACACATTTTTTAACTTGAAATTATTTATTTACTTCAAGTTATGTAAAATTAAATTATTCTGAAGTCGTTTCAGTCACCCACGATGTAACTTAAAACTAGTTAGAAAAATTGGAATGTTTTGCACGATATTTTATATAAACATTAACGTTTAATTTACACAATTATTTCTTGGGGATTAACAATCTTTTATTGCCATCATTTATCACCTTTTTTGACGTTTCTACTTACTTTGCAAAATTTATGGATATCAAAATTACTGATGATTTTTTTCCCGCCTAATTTTTATTTGGTCTCTTCTTTCCTTGCGAAACAGTTGTTCAAGCAGTCGCTCATTGATCCGTTGCCCAATTAAATCACCATTTCTAAACATTTGGTAATCCAATAGGAAACTCCAATTTTATGGTAATCAAAACGAGCACTAAATTAAGAAATGAAGGTTACATTTAAATGAGAAAAGAACACAATTTGGGTTTGTATTGTTTTTATGTAGGAAGGCATATACTTAAAACCAACCACAAGTTATATCTGGATTCACACGTATCGGTTCATTGCTTTCCAGATGACTACATCAAAATTTCTTTGTCTGTTACAAAATTCTGTCGTGACTTGTAGTTGAGTTCACACCTCTTTGAAGTGATCCGCTAGTTCTCGATATTTTCTCTAATCAATTTACAGTAATGTATTAATAATCATCGCAGCCTTCTTGTCACGACTTCGTCAGCAGTTCTTAACAGACCTGCTGATATATACACGCCCATGGCGGTATTTAAGGACCTAATTAATTACTGTGATTAATCAGAAAACTTGGTGTAATTAGAAAGTTTCAGGGCGAAATGAAAATGGCGTTTAGCCTTTAATATTATAGAATAGACCAGTTTTTGTATAATGCGGACTTTTATTCGATTTTTTTAAATTCGGTAGATGATTTAATTTTTTCAGAGGTTTCAGTTACTATATTATGTCAAAATAAAAGTGATTTTCTTGAAACATCGAAACTCTGTTGTGATAAAATTCACTTAGGGTAAATACTTTTAAATAAATAATTAAATTGAATTATTAATTATAAGAATAATTAACTCTTGTTAAGTTGAACATCATTGTTTTGAATAATTTTCCGCTCATTTTAAATAAGAGTGCGTACACATCACATCCTATAAACTCATTAATTAAGGTAGAGCTTTGACGAAGTTTTGTCTGTGAATAGAAATGCCTTCGTAAGTTGACTGCTGCTTTTCATTACAACTAGGTAATAATTACAAACAAAAAATCAATTTAAAACCTTAAATTAACGAAGAAACTTTAAACTTCATTATTTTACGGCGTGAATAATAATAAAACTTTTGATGGAAATTTCTGGAGCTTATTATTGTTTTTTAGAAAACGCTACAGAAATGTGCTAAATTTTCCACCTGAAAGTTATGCAATTATTTGGTGTTAATTAAAAACAGAACTAATTAAAATTTTTTTTGCAGGTGTCCTAAAAAACCTAAATAATTTTTCAATGACTGCCGCACCAGATTCAATATGGATGGTAAAGGAACCCTGCACATTTGACTCATCACGCTTATAAAATCGCTGAGTTAAGACAAGAAGAGAAACAACTAATATCGTAAAAACATTAATCTAACTCGCATCAAACATTTCGATGGTTTGACAGTTGAAACCGCTCAAACTTCGACCAGATGCTGACTCATACTCTAATGACTCTTCTAACACCGACAAAGAAGTTCACACCGCTCAACTGACGATCACAAAGTATTAAAATTTTATTTTTAAATATCCAACATTGATTTATATTTCAGACAAAAATAGACCGCAAGTACATCGGCATTTATAACACCGAATGGAACACGAAATGTTTAATGATGAAGAATTTTTGGGTTATGAGAATGATGGAAATTGATATGGAATTTTTAACTCATTAAAAATGTTTCAAATTAATAGAGTAGCAGTTTTAATGAAAAGACGTTAGTAAATCACAAGGTAAAGTTTTTGAATCGCCTTTGTAAATTTTAAGTTTTACAGGTTTGCAGGCTTAGTTTTTTATCACGTTTGCGTCCATGAAGTTGCAAGAAAATTTTAAATTGGGAATTAAGATACGCATGGTTCTGTTATGTATGAGATTTGTAAACAAAAAACCGGAATTGACTTCAACTTATGTAAATTACAGGTAACAAGATTTCTTTCAATTATTATCTATTTGATCATTTTCAATACTTTTGTTATACTTGATAAACTGTTTGACTCAGCACTATTTAGGGAAATTTATTTATATAATAAACAGGCAGTAAACGTTGAATTTAGAATAATGATGAACATAATTTTAATATAACAACCTAAGGTATGAATAAATAATCAGAGATGGCGCAACATGTAACAGTTAACTGATAATAATTGGTAAATTGTAAGTGCATTCATAACACAATCCGTGAATTTAATAATTAAAAAAATACCACTTAAATCGCCGGCATTACATTTTTGCAGTCTTATCGTACATGTATTTACATTTATTTACCAATTCTTTATATCTGTTCGTAACACACCCCTGTTTGGTAAGTGAGGCAGAAGGCCGAACTATCACATCAATTACGCTCTAGATGGCTAAAGGTGGTCATAGAATTGATCTACTTAGATCATTTTTATTATTAAACCATAAGACCATTAATTTAAGGTCTGCCACAGACTAGAGTCCATTGTTTGTGTTTGTAATGCCATCTTGTTTGTCTTGAGAAAGTAGTGCGGTAGTTTTTCTTTGCTTTCCGCACCGTAGTACCATGGCCGGATGAGCCGTAGCCTCGCCTATTGTTGTCTGTGAATTGAGCCTCGCCAGAAGTCCTTTTTGAAGCCTCAACTCAGTTCTGAAAGAACTGCTGCTAGTTTAGCCTGTAGGTCAATACAGGTGCCCTCCACACCACATCAATATCGTCTACATAAGCGAAAAATAGATTAAATAGCAGAGGCGACAACACATCTTTCTGTTTTTAGTCCACTGTTGATTGAAAACATCTCGCAATATTCTTTTTCAACTTTGACAGAACTTCGGGATTCTCCCACGCATATTCTTGTAAGACGGATCAGCTTACCATATTCCTCGATTATCTTCAACAGACGTCCTTTGATATGCTTGCTGAAAATCGACAATAGGTTGTGGATATCTCTATTGAATTTTCAGAATTTCTCAAACAGCTGGCAGATGGTAAACAGCTGATCAGTGGTAGATCTTCCAGCTCTAAAACCACATTGGTAATCTCCACTGATTTCATCTGCAGATTTTCATTGTATTAATTCAATTTGCTGTTATGCTTTAAATATTATTATTATTAATATTTATTTTAAAAGCTCAATTGTGATGCCCCAGGCGCCCGCTTTGTAAGCTTGTTTGGAAATCCGCCACTGATTTTCCTCCACCTATACGAGTCATTTATAGGCGCACCTTCAATTTGGTTCATTTGCTACTTATTACCAAATAAAATAACTTTACCAACCTAAAAAGACAGTTCCACAATTCCCTCAAAATGTTAAAGAATTATTGGCTTACATGTAAGTTTGCATTCCTTATGAGTGAGGCTATAGGCCGAGCGCAACCACATCAATCAAGCACTAAATGGTTAAAGGTGGTCGAAAGCCGTGTATGCCGATTTTAAGGCTAGCACACCAAAAAATTAGACTTTTTTTTAAATTTTTTTTGAGAATACTAAAAGAGCAATCAAAATTGAGGTTTGGAGGGCTTATTCTACATGTATTGAAGTATAAAAAAACAATTTTTGCTACAAAAAAAATAATCAAAATAGAGGCTCAGTCGCAGCTAGAGTAAGAGCGCTTTTTTTAAAAAGCATTCCACGGGCGAAAACAGAACTATTTTGTGTTAGCAGCTGGAACAAAGAAAAATTTTTTTTTATTAATTACATTAGTTTTGCTAGAGAAGTACACACGATTATTAAGAAATATGGTTTTTTCGCAAAATGGCACCATCTTGAAAAAAGAATTGTTATTTTTTACGAAAAAATCGGCCTTTATTTGTTCATATAAACCGCAATTGTTAATCAATCGTAAAAATCGTGTGTACTTCTTTAGAGAATCTATCTAAGAAGCTATAGCTCTGTTAAAATTTTATGTAAATCGGATGAAAACTACCAGAATTTTGTTTTCGCCCAATTTTAAAAACGTGGTTTTGAGATAATCGCGTTTAAAGATTCAAAACTGTTTTTCTACATGAAATTTTTGAAATAAGGGTTTACTGATTTTTTTACATTTACTTGCTTATGCTAGGACCATAAAGCATTTCTTTTAGGTTTAAATTATGCTTTTCAGTTTCTTTCCTGGCAGAAAGAATGACCTTACAACCACCTTTTTTTCGATCTCGATGACGAGTGCTCCTCAGCTATTACGCGGTGTTTGTCGATTTTGTGAAAAAAATTGTAAATATTTAGTCAATCTTCAATCCTAACCAAATTCGTCATTTCAAAAAGTCTTTTAAAACTCTTATTAAAAAGAATTGGTGCTATATCGGTCGCTATGGCGACAATTTTCTTACCGCTAGAAATTGACTTGGGCCCTATCGACCACACGACGGAATTGAAGCTTTTATTCAAGTTCTGCATATGCCTTTTGCTGCTGTGACATTTTACGAATGAACTACACGACTCCGAACTGCTAATTTCACCGTCTAAGGCTTAATTCATGTATTTGAAATACATGAAAATGAGCTCTCAAAATTAAAAAACAAAAATTCCGCTTATAATTCTTTTTCCATATCATTCTTGCGATGTTTATGGGGCATTCCACACCAAATCGACCACTTTTGAACCCGACCCTTTTTGATTTTCCTGAAATTTTTACATATTATACTATCTCACCAAAATCAGTTCTGTGAATTTTTTCAAAATTTTTTATTCTACCCAAAAAAAGTTACGAATTTTTAGAAAAACTGATGTAGTTTTTCTTTAAACGATCGTAACTATGTCAAAAATTGACTAATCGGAACGTTTTTTTTGTTTTTGTTTGTCTTTAAACGTACTTTTCAGGAAAAAATACAAAAAAATATTCAAACTTGGATTCTACAAAATTTTTTATTTTTTCGGAGAAAATCATTAATTTTTCAAATTTTTCCACTTTTGATTTTTGATTTTTTTATTTAAAAAAAAACTCTGATTTATTCCGCGTATAACAACGCAAACCCCATAATGGGCCGACATTTTTTTCTATTTTTTTTGTTTAATTAAAAAATATTTTGTTTTATTTTTACGCAAATAATATTTTTCAATTAAACAAAAGAAATAGAAAGAAATGTCGGCCCATTATGGGGTTTGCGTTGTTATACGCGGAATAAATCAGAGTTTTTTTTTGAAATAAAAAAATCAAAAATCAACAGTGTCGAAATTTGAAAAATCAATGATTTTCTCCGAAAAAATGAAAAATTTTGAAGAATCCGAATATTTTTTTTGTATTTTTTCCTGAGAAGTACGTTTAAAGACAAACAAAAACAAAAAAAAACGTTCCGATTAGTCAATTTTTGAAATAGTTACGATCGTTTGAAGAAAAAAAACATCAGTTTTTCTAAAAATTCGTAACTTTTTTTGGGTTGAGTAAAAAATTTTGAAAAAATTCACAGAACTGTTGTTGGTGAGATAGTATAATATGTAAAAATTTCAGGAAAATCAAAAAGGGTTGGGTTCAAAAGTGGTCGATTTGGTGTGGAATGCCCCTTAAATACATCGTTTAAGAAAAGAAAAAAAAACCGTAAATTTTATTTCCTAATAGTTAGATGTAACCCCTTTAATTATTGCCGGTAGATTTTTAATCAGTCAGTTGTTTAATTGTTAATTTTTTAAATTCTACATATTATTTTCTATAATAATTATAGTAAAAACAAATTGCATTGTAATTGCAGTTTAATTATTTTATTTACGAACAGCGGCGCGTTTCGACCTTGTTATTGGTCATTGTCATATTAGGGTGCGTTCCACTTAAAGCCCACGACGACCACGGTCGTTTGTTAGTCCAATCAAATAACCGGTCTTGATCTTTAGTCCAATCAAAGAACCACGGGACCACGCTGCGGTCGTCGTGGGCTTTAAGTGGAACGCACTCTTAAGAGTCCAAAATCTAAATATAAAGCTTTCTGTACTATTTATTAGCACAGAATGCTAATACAGAAAACCTAGTTCGACTCCGAGTGAAGTAAGAATATTATTCTGACCGTCTCCACTCGGAAGGCAACGGCAAACCACCGAGGTGTAATTTGCCTAGAGAACATTTGAAAAAATGTCCCTATGTCCTTTCGTAGAACGAAGGAATCTGAGAGAGAGAGACTATTTATTGCACTTTAAAAATCCCTATAATACAAGTAACTCATCTCAAGAGTCGACCAGAAGAATGTTCATTCGTGAACCCTCCTGCGTAAAACTGTTATTGTGATGGAATACATTTGAGAAAAAATAAAGGATTTTACAGAAAATTGTTGAAAACTTGGAATTTATTTTATAATATTTTTAAATATTTTTTTTTTTTTATTTAATCCCTGTGGCTGAAGGTTGATTTTTAAGACCCCTGTGACTGAGGTCTCGATGTGCATCAACTACTGGGTTATTAGCACTTCACCACAGCTTTGATGCAGATGTAAACTGGAAGACTGCCGAGCTAAGAAATTTTACGAGGTCCGCGATTTGAACCCAGAATTTCCGCTCTGTAACTCAGCGAGCGGTCACATCACTCCACGACTGTGGATTCAAATATTTATATAATATCAAATTCTATTTTTCACAGTCTTATTATTTTGTTCGTGAGTAATGACGTCATAAACATTTGTTTTAACTTGCAAGTCTTACTTTTTTAATAGCTTTAAGGGGTTATACTTATCTACTTAAATTAAGGGATTTTAATGATTTTTTTTAAAACACTTTAACAAAATTTTATTGAAATCCACTAAATACGAGTACCTAGTACCTATCAATTTAGTAGTAGGTACATATTTTAGAGTATTTGCATACATTTTTTAACGAGAAAATCTTGACAACTGGGGTCGTACTCCAATTTGTATCATGATTTACGATGACCATGAAAACCATGATTACTCTGGAACGACTCACCTGAAATAAAAAAACGAAACAGATCTCATTGGTATATTCTTATCCTGAGAATAGTGAACGAAAGGTTTAGCAAACTTTTTATTAAAAACAAGGCGATGATTTTCCCTAAAAGTTTGATTTTATTGGTTAAAAAATTCAGTGTTTTGCCTCAAAAATAGTAATTTTAGTCAAAATTAAAATCTCCTTGTTCACGGGCTCAATATAGGTAAAAATATAATAATGAGATCTTTTTTATTTCAGATAAACCGTTCCAGAGTTATCATGGTCAGTGCCAACCGATATTTTAACACAATTTTGTTGACATGACTAAATAAAATTCTTTAGTTTTCCTGGTCACAAGTAGATATAATATAACCCATTAAGGGTACTAGGCAATCGTTATTCGCAAAATCCGCGCTCTTGTTTTTATTAATTTTAACATAGAAAGAAAGCAGATACACAAATGTAATTTTAACCAATGTTTATTGATATATAAATGACAATAAAAATTATACTATAAAGCCCTTAGGAACATAAAAAATGGCGGCACAGTCTGCGACGTATATACGTGTTTATTTTCCATTTTTACATGCTGTCGTTCGTGGAACTAATTTTTTTCGACTCTACAAATGGTTTTTAGTTTCCTAAGATACGTAGTTTGGGACTGAACCTAAAATTAGAACGATCGAATCGGAATTATTTAAGTAGTAGACGAAAAACCGCGATTTTTACGATAAAAATGCGATTTTTTTATAATTGCACGTAAAAATCGCGACTTTTCAAATTTTTTTGGAAAATCTCGAATTTTTATGGATTATTTCGGAGGTTCAGTCCCAAATTACACATGTTTTACGTGTCCTCAATTTTTTTTAGGTCATCAGAGACCTCCGTTTTTTTGGAATCATGTAAAAACCAAATGAAAATAAAAAGTCGAGAAAAACGCGTTCAAAGTTTTTTTATTGATAAAAGTGCTTTTACTCATATTTACCTTTTTTAAAACTATCCAGATGCATAGAATCATGTTTGCAGTAGTGCTTCGGCATCAGACCGTTATTGTAAAATTTATTTTTGTTATTTTTTTTTATTATTAACACAAGTAAAATGAAGTAAAGTTACAATATGACAACGATTTTGATCTCAATGTGAACAACTCACAACTGATTTCTTTTAATATTCTTTTTTGTTCTAAAGTAAAGACCAAACCATTATTCTAACGACCTAGGACAACCCTATGTAACATGATATTTAGGTCTTAAACCCTCTGGAAAGGCAATCATGCAGATATCTACGATTCTTTCTACATTTATCGAAGTATTTGAATTTTACAAAAAATTTCATATAATAAATTATTAAATTTTATATATTTTAATACATCCTATTTAATTATAATAATATATTACAATAAAGAGCTCATATCGTAACTTTTACAGTCGTCCAAGTAACGGTCTCCGCTCTGCTACCAGCGGTAGACTGACATCCAGTTCATGCACCGCTCCACCTTTTCGCTTACCAAATCAACAATTTTGTGAATTTTCATATGAACTAAACGGTATTTTGTTCAGGAAGGATAGTACTTACAGAAAATTAAATAAAAAAAAATCGATTTTTCGATTGCCTAGTGTCCTTAATACCGAATATTTGATATAACACTGGACAGTCTTTTAATACCTCATAATTTTCAAATTTTTTTAATAAGTACATTGAACCATATTTTTTTTTACAAAAAAAGAGGTTAGAAAAGTCCAATAAAATTCTCGGCGGCTAATAATATTGTGCATTAATTATCCTAGAAATTAATAAAAGGAAACCTAGTAGATATAACGTGGTAATAAATAAATCAATTCATCTGTAATATCGAGGGTTAACCACATGTCGTCATAGGTTTACTGGCAGTAAGATCCTCTTAGAGAAGATTTATCTCAGTACTTCTGTTCTTTTAATTTTAAATACACTGCAAAAATATTTCCAGTTTGATTAAATTTACTTTGTAGGCTTACTGGCGTCAAATCAGAACTTTCATTCAAATAGGGTAGGTTGGAGGGTTACGTGGTGGGTAATCTCGCTGATTACATGTTACATTGTGTCACTTTGATCAAGGAGACCGTGTTTTTTACGCAAGGGACTTGTCATTGTTTCCGCTATTGAGTTACTGATCATCCCACCCCCTCAAGGGAGATAATAGATTGACGACAGGTTTGACTAAAATAAAATGACATTATTATTCTCCATTTTAATTGAACACATCAATTACATTATTAAACGATTACATTTTTAACTAAATAAAATATTAATTTTTGAGGTTTCACTTTATGACTTTCTTTTTTTTTTAATTATTGTTGTTTCTGCATTTCTTGTTTTTTTATTTGCATGCAATAGAAAACTGTAGAAAATGAAACCACTTTTGTAAAAGACTTTTAACGTACGGTACATATAATTAGTAAAAATTATTTTTAAATTGGCAAAAGTTCAATTTTTTGGAACCAAATAAATTGTGTGGTATTGCTACCACAGTCTGCATGTTTAACCGTTGGTTTGCTAAAAAATAACTATTAAATTAATGCAACATCTGACGCAATTTCTTAATATACCCAATTAAATAACCACAAGAAAGACGGTTTTGTTTTAACGTAATTTAAAATTATTTAAACTATCAGGGCGGTGTGAGAAAAATTAAATTATTTTGTAAACTACCTACTATTGTACTGTTATTTATTATATGCTTGTTTACAACAATGTTTAGGATCGTTACGTAAATTTTTGTTACACCTTGTATTTCTAAAGCTGTTTATTTCATTGTCTCCCACTAAACATTTGAAAAACACGGTTTCTCAAATTATATTTATTTTTTGTGAAAATTTTAATTTTAGAATGTGTTTTACAATATAAATTTATCAATCTGTTTTCTAGAGTAAATTTTGATTTTTTTATTGATGGATGATATGAACTTAATCTGTTATGGACATAGGTGAATTCTATATTAGTTCAGATTCTACTGGTCTGAGATTATTTTAGTTGCAGGCTCATCCTGTCACCGTTCAAAATTTACGAATTCGCTGATGAGGCAGAATTTGGTAAGATGTGATCTTCCTGTTTGAATGATTTCTCATTGATATGAATTTTTTCCTCATACCAAAAAAAGTGATGGAAGTAAACTTTTACGCTTTACTAGAGCACCCAATTATTTCTTAAGTTCTAATTTTCTAGGTGCTGAATTTTGTACCTTACATACTATAATTTTCATCCTTTCAAGGTAAATAATGAAAGCCGAAAGAAAATAAGGTTTTTACAGTTACTGATAAAACACACCTTATTAATTTTGTTTAAATTTTATGTTATTGTCGTTAACAACACAGTCGGACGTTGAAGCCTCTAGCTCTCAAAATTGAAAGGATTTTTGATTATTTTCCTCAGCTTTGTATTTGCATTGTATTGGCTTCTTCGATTATCTGGTACCATAAGCTTGATACGCTTATTAGAAGATTATTTTCTTTCAGCTTAAGGGGTAGTTAAAACACAATGAAAATTAAAGAATATACAATAAGTGGTACAGTTATTGCATTTACATGAAGTATGATTATTTTTCATGATCATTTTATAAAAGAAAAAATAATGGCGATATTCAGAAGCTTTAAATGGATCACGTTTTGGCAAATCCTCGAGGTATGGCTACTGAAAATGTAGTCCTTTTATTCACGGTATACAAAATTTTACGTATAATCAAAGTGCAATACACCTATACTTAGCATAGTGTAATTTTTCTGGTTTTGTTATAATTTCTTGAGGTTATTTACCGCGCCTGGTGGTATATTCGAAAATTGACCACCTCGTAACGTTTTAAGCACGTAAATTACACTTCAATGTCACATACTTCACGATTTTACAGAAAATATATTTTATTTTTAAAGTTTGAAAGCCCCTGAGTGTTTCTAAACGTAAAATTTTATTATTACTATTATTATTACTACCGTAGTTTTACTTAAAATTTATAATGCACATCGTGTACTCCACATGTTATTTTTACAAGTAGTAACCCAATATTAGGTACGTATATGAAAGTTGCATGTACGTTTTTTTAAAAATTAGCTTGGTTAATTCACTTCGAGTAAATAATAATAATAGATATCCCGAAAAGTTCAACATCACTAAATTGCTATCCAAATGTTAAAATTAAAGTGGTTCCAGAGTGTCGGCTAATAATAATATTAAATGGATATGCGGAAAGTTCTTTTTAGAACGTTGCGAAGGGTTGAACCAACTTGCACGCAACACATCAACTGCTGTCCCAAAAGAAGGTATATCGACCCTAAAATATAATTACCAATTTAAAAATATTTAATAAACCTAAATTAAACTACTTTTACTGAAGAACAATGCAAAAAGTTTTATTATTATTTCGAAATAAAATGTTGACATCCTGTGAAAAATAAGACACAAATTATGTGGATCCATGTAGGTCATAAAATTTTAGAAACTC
The DNA here is from genome assembly GCA_905340355.1 of Rhagonycha fulva. Lineage (NCBI taxonomy): Eukaryota > Metazoa > Arthropoda > Insecta > Coleoptera > Cantharidae > Rhagonycha > Rhagonycha fulva. The sequence continues at coordinate 12,864,274 of HG996555.1, forward strand.
TTCTCAAATTTTTACTTTAAATTTGATAATTACTACCAAAGTTTTATGTTTTGGCCTTGACTTTGTCAATTAGCTCAATTTTTAGTGTTGCTTTTTACCGAAAGTCTTGAGAAGAATTTATGTGGAGTATCGAAACTTAATCATGATCGGCAATCATATCAAACCACCGACGTCGTCACAGATTATAAAGGTGGGCGGACATCGGTAGTTGTGCTAAGGACAGATTTCAATAAACTTTTAAAATGATAGTAGACTATAAAATAGAAAATGTATTCCGATTAAAGTGCTTTATTTTTGGAATTAGCAACAAATGACGTGCATGAATGGATTAACATTCAGATAAATAAATAAATGTATTTGTGCATATAAATAAAAAATAACATTTAAAAAATTTAAGATTTTTTCTGAAAATGTAGCGTATTCAATCAGATATCGTGATTTTCACCCTAGTTTAATGAAAAAATAATTCATTACAATTGACGAGGAGTTAAGTATAGGCTTCTTTAGTAATATTTATTTTCATTTTTGGAGATCCATTCTATTGAAATGCTTGTTATTAAGATTTAAGTGACATGTAAGTTTACTGGGTATATAATTTAAAAATTGTATAAATTGTAATCTTTTAGCGCACTGCGGGGCATTCAGACTCCTCAACAAAAGTTTCAAAATGTTAGCAAACAATACCGAAGATGACAGAAAAAGCTAAGAACAACTGAGAAAACAATTAAAATAAATCACAAGAAGGTAAGAAAGAAGACGACAGGAAGAGAACATGATTTAACTTGAGTAGGAACAATAGGTACATATCAATAAAAAAATTAGAAACTTTTACCAGGAAATGAAAAGAGCAAAACCGGGATACACACAAGAGACAGGTATAATAAAGAGCAAAAATGGCGAATTTCTGACAGACTCAGAGGAAATAGTAAATAGATGGAAGAAACATTTTAGAGAAATTCTGGCAGATATCGGTATGAAGGAGATTGATAATGTACAGACCAAACAAGTGAAAGAAGACGAAGAAAATATAGAGATACCTACACTAGAAGCAGTTGCAAAAGCAATAACAAATCAGAAAAATCATAAATCCCTTGGTGAAAATGACATAACAAAGGAAGTGTGGAAAAGGAGAATATTTAGTAGTAGGAGCAAGGAAACCAAATGGAGAATAGGAACTAATGAGGAAGTGAAAAACCATTTTGAAGAGCCCAACAGAGTAGCGGTTGTACTATAGATGACTGGGACACGTGGAAAAAATGTTAACTGATAAAATGAGGCTTAGAAGACAACCAATACAAACGAGAAGACAAGGAAACCCAAGATTCCGATAGAAGGGCGCGGTGGAGAGAGACTTGAGAGTGGGGAAATGGAGGAGGAAGGCGGCGGAGTGCAAGCTATTATGGTTTATTATTTATTTTATTTTGCAGCTTCTGAAAACTTCAGTTTTTATCAGCATCTAACACATGATGAGAGGATTTGGATTGTTTATAATTCAAACAGCACATCATCTCCATCCTTTTTCATTATTTTGGTCATGAACCGAACGCGATCCAAACGTTCATCTTTTGAATTCTCTGTCAATGTTGGGATGCATTCATATGCGTTCATCCATGTCCCAAGATGCACTACTCTTTAATCAGCTTAGTTGATGTGGTGCAAAAAATCAGAGTTTCAGCAATCACAATTTCTGTATTTGAGACATTTGAATTTATACAAATTAATACAAGTACAGGCAAGAATATTTTTATTGTATCTCAAATGAGCAACATTTAATCCATCCTTCGATGCTCTCAATCGGCAGGTTGAGAAGCTGCAGGTCACTCCTATCAGTCGGAAGCTAATCTTTTTCTTTTCATTTTTAATCTAATGCCATTTTTTATTTGTTTTGTGTATTTTAAACGGATTTGCCCTCTGATCTCCACCTAATCTCTCTTATTTACTGTATGTCTCTACAATCTTTGTTTTTTTTTCAAGTTCCTAAAAGGTCACCTTCAACTGTGCTCTAAAAGTTAATCCTAGCTTAGCAACCTAAATTTGAGACACTTCAAAGTTGATAATAAATTCTTACATTTTAGTTTGAACTGCTTGCAAGTTGAATTCGTTCTATATCCTAGGTAAATTTTCCATGTAGTTCAAAAATCTCATTATCCGATTTCAGAAATCCCATATAAGAAAACATTTGATTATTCCCATCTTTGATACGAACATGTTATAAACACGAGAGCCATATATTACACGATGCTTTTCCTGCTAATAGCTACTTATGTTTTACAACCACTAAAATATATTCATAAATAACTTTCGATGACGTGTGCATTAAATTAGTGTTTAGTTTATGACCAAACAAGTTGTACAGTAAATTTGCAGTTTTTTTGTTTTAATACGCTGCACTTCAAAAATTAAAATGGTCTTTTATTAACTATTAATGCTACGTCAGGATTTATGTATCATGTCGATAATGTGCAGAATCAAAATATTTTTTCAGATCAGTCTAGTGAAATCGTCACTAGGCAAAAAAACAAAAATGATTGTAATTTAATTGAACTAATTTTCGATTTTTTACGCTATAAAATAATGAATTTTTTATCAAAAACCTAGAAGCACAATACTTTTAAGGTCTTAAATAATTGCTTGGTACGCTTTGACATTAAAACAAAACCAGCCAAGATGGATTCCGCAATTCTGAGATGCAAATGAGCTGTAAAAGATCGAGAAGCTTAGAATGATGGAAGTTCAGAAAAGTTTTTAACGCAAACTAATTAATGTGACTCATTAACTTGGTTGGTCTGCTTGAAAACCTAGTGGTGAAATGGATAATTATAAGGGTGCTGCTAATAGCTAATGTAATTAGTGACAGGCTTTATTAATTGATGAAAAATTTTCCAGGTGGCTTCTGTGTTTCTAAAATATATCACGTAAATTAATTTTTCGCCGAACGTTAAACGTTTTTGTTTTCGCTTAATAATTTAATAATTATTATTCCAGAGTTCAGAAAACTGAATCCTTGTACAAAACATATTTTTATACCCTAATTTCTTAAAAAAATTAAAGATTATAGCAATTTTAAAAATTTATACGAAACGGTCAAACTGGAGATAAAACGTGTTATTTATAGTATATCAGAAATTATGTGAGCCCCAAGCTACCGCTGATTACAGGGACGTACTGTTAATTGAATCTAATTGAAAAGCTACACCTTCCACAGCTTCGGGCTACCACTAATCATTTTTAATAAGCAGAGACAATCGAACAAGCGTGCTAGATGCGGAACTTGCATGTTCCTATTAGTTTTGTTGGAATTTTAGGGGTACCGCAAAGGTCTCTAATTTACGTCTTATTAACGTCAATGGATTCTAAAGCAGGTAAATGTAGTAAGTTTAGAAGCGACGTTCTAGTGCAGGGTTCCAGGATGCTGTGGTTACTTTAGTATTCATTTCGAATTAAATGAAGTGCCAAAGACCTGTTACGTTTAAGGATCTTTTTACCACAACGATGTCATCAAACTATCAGGTTATATTAATTAAACTATTTATTAAACTTTCAAAAACCCATAATTACTACATAAACCATCACAAATATATCCAAATAAATCTCTTTGCAAGTTATTCCACTTTGGTGCTCCTGTAAAACTGAGAAAACCTGGAACTAGATTTTGATGTCTTACACGACTAAAATGTTTCTATTAGATAATGAATGACAAGAAAAATTTGTAACCAGGCAAACCATTGAGGTTAGCCCTTCTTTAACAAATTTGTAATTTATGTTTTCGAATGTTCGTAGCACTAAAACAGTTGATTTGTTAGTGTAAATGGTCGAGTTTTTTTTGAACAGTGTTAAATTATGTAGTAGTACAACTTAAATTTTAACCCGTGATTGTTTAAACAACGAATTTAGAGTTAAAAATTAAACTGAGTAAAAAAAATGTTTACAAATTCAAAGTTTTATAATTTTATTTTTAAATTGCTGTTTCTAAACGAAGCTTTTTACAAAATAAAGTAAAAAAGTGGTGCCACTTTCGAATGTAAAAATTAAAAACGATTTATTTAAACAGCTTGAAAGATAAAATGATACTGCATTTGTTGATTGTTACCTTATAGGTATATGTTATGTTTTAGCGCCGTTGATTTCCCAGATTAGTTTAATTTGAAAATGATTTGATGATGATGATGAAAAGGCAAAAGAAAACAACCCCATTAACACTTCTCTAGTAAAGTCTTCTTGGATTAGCTAACATCCGGAAACGGATAGGCACCTACAGAAGAAGAAGTGACAAATTTTAAATTTAGGTGAAATTAGAAAAGATTTGACAGAGGATAGATAACAGTTGTAATTGTGACGAGTCAAATCTAACCAAAAACCCAGGTCAAAAAAGAGTGATAACCAAACGTGGTTGAAAATATCATGAAAAAATTCGAAATTCATGTAAAAACAGCATTTCAATAATTAAGTTTGCAGGTAGTGATGCTGAAGAACTTTTTCATCCATATGTGTCAAAGAGCTACCGTTATAGCAACAGCAGTGGTAGGTGGTTTGATATCAATAGCTTTTCAGACTGTCTTAAAAATCTAATGTTGCCAACGTTAAATAAAATTTGTAGGGAAAAAAAATTTTATTTGCTATAACTTATCATCCCAAATATTAGGTACATGTTGTAATATGTTCTAAGTTTTTAGCAGAAATAATGATGATATTTAACTCAACCATGCCAAAGAAAATTGTGGGGAGAAAAATATTAGTAAGCTTGAAGGAAATCCTAGAAGGTGCCAAATGTACGGTTTAACAAAAAAGTTTTCCACTTCTTCTAAAACAACTTATGACTGCCTTTGAACCCAATGCGGCTAAAAATTTAATTTCAGACTTTAGAAAGTGTGGTATTTATCTATTGAATGTGGATGAACTATTTGGATATGATTCTACCATCAGAATGCGACAAGAAAGTTATAAAAAGTACATTTTTACAATCTTTAGCACCTAAAAGAACTGAATTGACGGAAACAAAACCAAAGAAAAAAAAATGGCTGTTGCTGCTGGTAAAAATGTTGGAACTGAAATTCTAAGTAATGATAATACCTAATGTGGTGAAGAACCTCAAACATTGTCAAAAATACATTTTCATTCAAAAAGTGATATAAATTGTAGTGATTGATCTACTGAAAAAATTTCGTTGGGGAATTCTTCTGACAAGATCTTCTGGTCATTGCAAAATGTTATGAGCAAAATAGAAGAACATCTCCTCTTCCAAAATGAAAGCAAATATTTTCTGGAAAAATAACATTTTTTGATAATAATAATAGGTCTGTTTTATCAAATCTACTGTACAAAATTACAAAAATTTATTGGTGTAAAAAGTGTGTTAGTGATTTTAATTACACCAATAAAATTTTGAAATTTTTAAAAAAATCATGAAATCGGTTTTCATTTTGTTGTTTGAGCCTACATCGTCTTTGACTTAGCACTTAAAATTTCTTGTGTTTTGGTGTTTAATGCATTTAACTCCCAGAAATATTCACAAACAATTGATCACCAAACGCCATATTCAATTCTGAAGTCAATGTTTGCTGATGCATATGGTGAAAATAGTATAAATTATGCAAAGTGTAAAAATTAATATTCACGATTCCCTAATAGAGACGGTCATTTGCCTTGCAACTAATGCAATCGGCTGCAAACGCGAGGTACCGGGTTCAAATCTGGGAAAGGGTAAAAATTTCTTATGACAAGTCTCCGTGCTTCGGAAAGCACGTTAAGCCGGTGGTCTTCCTGGGTTAGTGAATTGCCATTATTAACATAAAAACCAGGGTATATGTATAGACACATCTGAAGACCAGTTCAGCAAGCTATTTAATGGATGTAAAATATTTATATGCTCTGAGCATAAATCTAACACTGCCAAGAAAACGACGCAGATGTTGGAAATAGCAAGTCTTAAAGGTTAAACTAAGAAGAAGAAAATTCCATGGTGAAAATTTTGAAAGTCCACATTCTAATTATACTTTCACGTTTTTATTTGCTGAATGAAAACTCCACTTAAACTATAGAAAAACTCGTCACTCGGTTTATGCTTGAAATCACTGTCATTCGTAATGCATTCACTGAGAAGGATTCAGAAGAAAGGCTTAGAGATTGTGATCAAGTTTTTCGGAAACAATACCGCACTCTCTTTGTTTCTCAAACACAGAAGAAATCCTGTACCATAACCTCAATTACAATAATTTTAAATAGACTCTGGTTAATTTTTGACATTGACTCTGAAGTCCAATATCCCAATAACAAAAATTTGTTGCTTAGTACCTATCTCTCTAAAACTGCTCTAATACGGAAACATTTACGGTTAGACTACTCCCCCACAGCCACAGCCATAGCCACAGCCGTGGAGTGATGTGACCGCTGGTTGAGTACAGAGTGGAAATTCTGGATTCAAATCGCGGACTATACAAAATTTGTTAGCTCGGCCTTTCAGTGGACATCCACACGGTGTGGTGAAATAGATATTGATTTATCGGAAATAGGTAATATGGGGACTAATCCACCTCGCTAATCGGATTTGTAATTCCCAAAAAGGGCAAAGCAATGTTCTACTTAGAACGTAAAAAGCTTAATGACTCCCCCACAACAATTGACTCTTTGGAGCGACATATTAGAAAAAAATGATGGCATTTTTTGGACAAGAAATATGTACATATACGGAGAAATTGATATATAGTATCTCATCTTTGTGTTGGACTGGGAACTTCATCTGATTATCTTCTATTCTAAACAATGAAATGGCTGATTATTCAGGACGTCAGATCAGAAAAATAACTACAAAATTGCATATATAATTTTATCCGAAAAATTTGTAAGCTGCCCAAAAGATGGTAAGTGATTATTATAGTTGAACGGGTTGTGTTTCTTTTGACCAACTTGCACTGAAGCTCCTGGCTTATTGTACCCCGCGTTCCAAGTTTACTCTATCAGTCCCGTATCCTCTATAAAGTTGAGGATGTGGCCAATGGGAACTTGATTTATCTTTCCTCGTTATGTTATGGTCCCTGTTAAGACAGAAGTGTCCGATACACAGTCCTACTATCTTTCTCAGCTGTGCCCTGCTTATCTGGAAGATTTCCTTTATTCATTGAAAACTCTAGTATACAAAATATTTGCTTTTTAGTAGTTCCTTAATAGTCTCTCTTGCGGTCAGTTAAGCAACCTACAAGTTGATAGTAGTTCTTCTACTTTATCTTTTTTAAAGGTCAAAGTTTACCAAAAAAAGTCGATGATTTAGTTTATTTTAATAAAAATAATAATAAATGGCCAGAGTTAACATTATTTCAAAAATAAAAATATATTATTAAAAATATATGGACACAAAACTCACTAAAATCCATCTCAAAAATAATAACTATTTGTTGGTTTCTATGTTGATGCTGTGAAGAAAACAATGGATTCAAGTACACATTACGTCAATAGATTTAAAACGATTATTCGCAAATCATAAAAATATTTAAATATTAATTAAAATTCAGTTAGTTTTTTAAAATTTTGAATTTAAAACTATCCTATTTTAGAGAGTGATGTAATATTAAATAATTATGAATAATTAAAAGAAAAATCAACTTTTTTTCAACATTTCTTTAATACTGCAAGGATATCACTATCATTGGTTTGTCGATAGTATAGTAGGTACTAATAGTGCATAGGTACCTATAATTACTCAATATTTTTTTATGAACTTCCATGTGAAATATTTAATTTAATTTAAACAGAATAATATAAACAATATGAGTTATTTGTCAAATAAATTAAATCAATAGGACTTTGGTACTTATATTTATAGAATTATAATAACTTGATATTCATTTATTATAAGGTCATTTGCTACCAAGGAAATAGCCTACAAAAATTAAAAAAAATTGAATTAGTTATAATATTAATTTATTTATTTGTTTGTACTAGAAATCTTTATGACTGAAATACACCCTGTACAATTCAAATACAAACAGGGTCTAGTTGTATTTCAGCAACTATAAATACTGAAACTCCTTCAATTTTTGTGCTTTCAAAATCTTGATAGAGGGTGCGATCATACCAATTCAGCCTGCCCGTCTACGGCCCTGCACTTTGTAAGTGTAAATTGAGATATTTAAGAATGTAAAGGAAACAAATTTTTTCCTGATCAAATAACCTTAGAATCAATTTAATATTTAAATTTAATTTGAAACCGGTATAATCACTACAAAATTACCTGTAGTTAGTTGATACAAATTTGTTGATGTGTATAAGACGTATCGTAGTAGTGGTACCTACATTGAAATAAAAATGTTAAAACAATTCTTGCTTATAATTATTTCTACATCAATTTCAGCTTCAAAATTTGAACCAGGTGAGATTTCCCATTGTTACAACCTGCATCAAAATAAAATCATACCCTTACATTTAAAAAAATCCCCAATAAAATATTAATAATAAATTTGAATTCTTTTCAGAGTTTTGTGATCACAAATATTTCACCTATAGGATACCCGGTGGACCGATTGGGGAAGCTTTAAATTTGCTAAGTAGTGGAGGAATTAGAAACAAATTTGAATGCTACAATTACAAAGATTTGCCTTTTACACAACAGGATTTCAAGTATCGTTTATATACCAGAACAAATGAAAGCAGCGATTGGTTAGTTCTTACCACTGACAATTTAATTAATTTGGATAGAAGTAAACCCACTAAAATAATTTTACCTGGTTGGTTATGTGGAGATCAACAAATAATAGTTCAAAAGTTAATACGTAACTTTTTGCATCGATACGATTGCAACGTAATAACCATTGATCACAGAAAAATGTCATTCAAATACTACAAAAGGGCTGTCTGTAATATAAAAAAAGCTGCTGAATTGTTTGGAGACTTTTTGTGTGAATTGAAATTGGATTATAATCGCGTTCATGTGCTCGGACACTCTTTGGGTGCACAATTAGCTGGACAAACAGGTCGAAGAATGAAATCAAAATGTAATGTGGTGATTGACCGAATAACAGGATTAGATCCGGCAGGACCTATTTACCAACGCATGGATCGAACTCAACAGTTAAGTAAAGAAGATGCGCGCTTTGTAGATGTCATACATAGCAACATGGGTATATATGGATACTATGGACCTATCGGACATGTCGACTTTTATCCTTTTGGTGGATTGTTTCAAAGTAACTGCATAAAAACTAAACAATCATTTTCCACTCTTGACTTATTGTTACTTCCTCCAAGTTTATGTAAGTATCATAATGCTTCTCGTTCAAAATTTCTTGCTGACCTTTTATCTGGTCAGGAAAATTTTTTCTCAAGCAAAAAACGTGATTTAATAATTAAAACTATAATATTAATTGAGACGTTTTTAGATTTATGTAGTCATAAACGTGCCGTTGAATATTTTGCTGATAGTATTTTGGGACCCAAATCGATGTTTCAAGCTAAAAGTTGCACATTAACACCAAAGCATTTGCCTATTGGCACTTGTTTGAGCGATGATAAACCGCAATATAATATAATGGGAGAAGATTGTGAACGGAATTCTTCGGCAACTGAATTTGTTTGGAGAAGCAGTAAAAGCTATGCATTGATGAACGGATGAAATACAAATTTAAAATGTATAAATTCCCTATAATAATGAATTATTTTACTCCATTATGTGTGTTATTTATTTTTTGTTACATTTAGCGTTATGTATAAAATATCAACCTACAATTGTTGGACTCATCTCGGCTGTGAATAGTAAAGTCCTATTGTGCAGTGTAAAGAAGGAGAAAAATACTGTTACAGCTAACTGTATCTGATTTTCATATTTTAGAAATTTTTTCTTGCCGAGATTTTGTCGGGATTTTTAACGGTGAATCTTTGATTTTGTTGGTTTTGATGTTTTCAGGTTTCACACTCTGCAGGTGATAGACTTCGAACAGTAAATCTAAAGTTTCCTGGTTTAAGTGTCGTCAAGTAGTACTTGCAAATTCTTGATACTAATATTATTTTTTTAGATGTGCTGTACCTAAAAAATGTTATGTTAAGAAGAGAATAAATAATTGCAGTTCCTCACCAAAAAACATTGTACAAAAATATTATTTGCTTCAATCAACAATTTACAAGGAGGTTTACAGAAATGCCAACTTTTTAATTCTAACCAAAGCATGCCAGGTGGTGCAAAGAAAACTACCAATCAGATTGTTACTGTTAACTTCATTAATTTTAAGCAGTAATAAATTTACACATTTATATTAGAAAATGAGCCAGAGTTTGTAACAAAATGTAATTATTTTGCATAAAAAATGTATTTTTTTGTTTGTACATATGGAAATTTCGTATTATGAATATTACCGAAATTCAGGTGTACCTTTTCAATAATTTACCAAGGTAAAATATTTATGGGGCTTGTTGCTTTTCCTGCACATTTTTAGAGTCTAAAAAATTGAAAAATATGGTGTTTGTCAAGTTTTAATATGTCACGAGAGTCCAAATCCTCAATTCTAATGTAAACAAACATTTCAAAATATTGAAATGCAATAGTTACAAGTGTACCTTCTCAGTAACATAAAAGTGAATTAGTAATCAATTTTTGGAACAAATTGGAAAAAAATACAGATTTTTTGCAGTTACCTCATCAGAAGTAATTTGGAATTTGAAAAAACACTCAATAAAATAGATGGGTACAAATAGATTTTTGTTAGTTTAGAAGTGAAATGCTACATTTAGGAGACCAAAGTTTTTAACGAATTATCAGAAAAGTTTCATCTAATTAGCTACAAATAATCAATGTATTGGTACTACTAGAAACGGAGATAATTTACAATATTTAACAGCTTTTTAAACTTTACTCTCACTTTTGCGGTTTTCAAATTGTCTCTGGGTCCATTTTTGATATGTTGTAGAGAACACTTTTATGAACATGAATCTGCAGATAAAACCTTGTTTTAGAAACTTCTATGACCTACAATGCTAAAAATTCTATAAATATTACAATTATAATTATGTGGTTTAATGATTTCAAATACAAATTTTATACAATCAACTCTGCCTGCGATAACCGCTGGGTGAATTGAGTAGCTCAGTGGTTAACGTTGCCGGTCCCAAGCCCGGATAAAGGAGGAGGGTAGACGGGCCGGGTTAGTAACTCACTTATAATTAAACAGTTATAAGGCTCAAAATACCATACAGGCGTCAGAACTAAGATGAAATGTATAGATAAATGAAACGGCGAGAATACAAAAACAAAAAAAGTTTGAAAATCGAAAATGATTAGGATGGATAGTTGGAGCATAACCTCATGGGCCAAAAGAAAACAAAAAGTCTTTATAGAAATGAACAGACACAACGCAGATATATTTTTGATTTCGGAAACAAAAGAGAGGAAAGGGAAGCACCCAATCCCAAAATTATTGTTTGCTGTACAACGGAGTAAACAAAGAAGAGCGAGTTCAAGTAGGGGTGGGTTTATTGGTCCATGAAACGCTTGAAAAAATATCAGACATAATATCGTCCCCTTAGTACTACAACTGGGTAACTTGAAATTACTGCTATTGAAAAAATTGAAAGGATCTGGGACTTATCTACATTTTGCAAAACTTTTGTAACAAATTATTGAGATTAAATGTTAATTCCTAAAATCTTCGCTTATCGGATAATGAACTAAACAAAAAAAAATTGTTTCCTAACACTAACCTAAGCTTGACGGATGGATTTCATATCTATACATACCAATCGATGTACCAAAGGAATACTGTAGGGTTTATTTATAAAAAGAAATTTATATTGCACTGATGAGTCATTATTTGTATTTTATACCTTGACAACGAGATATATTAAATAGGCTATAATGCCCTAAGGCGTATAAATCATAATGCCCGCTTATTATGCCCTCTCATTCATAAAACAAACAAATTGTCATAGATACAAGCCACCGCAAACTAGGAAATTTAGCAAAATCAAATTCAAAATTTATAAAAATGTCAAATGTTCACTAATTCAAATGTAGTGAAATATAAAACGTTGTATGCATCACAGGCATTACTCGATGTTTATGCTCTCGGGCAACTTAAAAACTCTCGGGCCTGGCGGCCCTCGATTTTTTAATATGGTTGCCCTCTACATAAACATCTTTATAATGCCTTTGATACATAAATAACTATTTTTTATGAACATCCCAAATAATGTCATAACTTGAGACTTTTAATGTCATTAAGGTAAGTCCAAACATTCGGGATGTGTCTGATGAGTTTCACATACAAGATATAACTTGCTTCATTACTTATGTGCGTACTCTCATTGGGAGTGCAATCACTCTAATTGGTTAGATAAATATAAAGTAGATAATCCTAATCACAGACAATCAGAGTAAAGATTTAATTAATGCACGCTTTCTCAATCGTAATCGAAAAAACAATAATTTTTTATTTATAGTCCATGAGGTCTATAGAGCTCATTAGATTTTGGTTGAAATCGGTTGAAAACGGAAACTTAATTAGTAGTAGTGACGCAGACGAATAGATTAACGAGATGTTTTTTGATCTTTTTTTAAAAAATTGATGATATTTTACTTCCTACTTTAATGTTTTTCAGTTTAGTTTTAATGCACGAAATAATCTACTATGTAAATTCATTTGATCTTGCTTTGTTTTAAGATAACCGTGTAAATTAAATAGTAATAATTTATGCATTTTTATGAATTTTATGATGCATTAAATATTATAAGGGAAGAGTGGTACATGGTGGAACACTCCAACTTGATAAATATATTATGAATAGTTTTTCACTTAAATCAAGGTAATTTTTCTAGTACTAGTTTTGGGATGTACATACCTTGACCATGCTTATTACTTATTATTATTATTAATTAAACTATTCTAAGAAAACTGGATCGAGTATTTTGGAAGCACTCTATATAGATTGATATTTTTGAACAGTGTACATAATAACTATTAATTAAAATAATTTATGAGGTAAGGTAAACAATGCGACTTTTTGTCAGATAAAACAACCTCAGAATAAATTTAATTTAAATATTTTGTTTGAAACTTATATTTCCTACTTTAGTTTGTTGTCAGATCTTCATTAAAATCAGTAAGAGGTGAATTGATATGAAAATGTTTAAAAATTTGTTAATTATTTCAATATCAATTGCAGCGTCAAGATCTGAACAAGGTGAGATTCATTTTTTTGCATAACATTATTTCATCTTTGTTATCAAATCAAAAAAAAATTATCAGTTTGTACTTGTAAATTTATATAATATATTAATACTTGTAATTTTGTAAATTATAGTAGAGAATTATTATAGATTCTGATCCTATTTGCTAATTTATCTGTGAAATTGATTTATTCAGATGAATTCAATTATTTTGACAATACTAATTGGATAAGATCAATTTTACGAGTAGATTTTCACGAACTTTTAAATAATACAATTTTTTCTAGCTAATTTTTTATTAGGCACTGATCTTGATTAAGTCTGTAAATTAATGCTAAAAAAATTTAAGATGATTGCCTTGTACAAACATATCTACATTGTAAATTATTGTTACCTCTAACTAAATTAATAATTTTAAATATTTTTAGATATTTGTGATAGCAAATTTTTTCCTTATTTGCTTCCTGGTGGACCGATTTCTCAAACTATTAATTTATTGACTAGCGGAGGTGTTCGAAATAAATTTGGCTGCCATGACTACGAAAACTTGCTTTTCACACAAAAAGATTTAAAATTTCGGTTATATACCAGGAAACATCAAAGCAGTGATTGGCTTGCTCTGTCACATGATAATTTAATTAATATGGATAGAAGTAAACCTACCAAAATAATTTTTGCAGGTTGGTTGTGTGGGGATAAAACAAGAGTAATTCAAAACTTGATTACTAATTTCTTACATCGATACGATTGCAACGTAATAACTGTTGATTACAGATAATTTTCTTTTGTTTATTACAAGGTAGCTTTCTGTAATATAAAAAAAGCTGCTGATTTATTCGGAGATTTTCTATGTGAATTGAGGTTGGATTTTAATCGTGTTCATATGCTCGGACACTCCATAGGTGGACACTTGGCTGGATTGGCAGGTCGAAGAATGAAAGCAAGGTGTAATGAAATTATTGACCGAATAACAGGATTAGATCCAGCAGGACCTATTTACCAACGTATGGATCGAACTGAACGTTTAGATAAAGAAAATGCACGCTTTGTAGACATCATACATAGCAACATGGCTTTATTAGGATACTATGGGCCTTTAGGGCATATCGATTTTTATGCTGATGGTGGACTGTTTCAAAGTAACTGCATTAAATCAAATCAAGCGTCTAATGTCCTTGATATATTTTTACTTCCATCCAGTTTACGTAAGTAGTTCATATTGATCAATATACAGCATTTTGCACATAAAAGATTTTTTAATCAGTGAGGTGGGGGGCAAAAATTGCTTATGAACTCATATTTTCACATTTTGCACGATATGCTTGGTATAAAACCAGGTGATAGACCTGAACTAAAATGGATTTTTTTTAGATTCGTGCAGTCATTCACGTGCCATTAAATATTATGCTGATAGTATATTGGGGCCAAAATCTATGTTTCGGGCAAAAAGTTGCACCTTGAAACCAAAACATTTACCCATTGGCAATTGTTTGAGTGACAGAAAAGCAAAATATATTACAATGGGAGAAGATTGTGAACGAACATTGTCCGCAACTGAATTTGTCTGGAGAAGCAATAAACAATATGGGCCTTATTTTCCCAAATGACTTAAAAAGTAGTTTATAACTTTTTACTTGTATTTGGTTTAGTTTGGTAAAGTCGGTAGAAGTCTAGTAATTTTGGAAAATTTAGCCCTTCGTCTCCTCCCCCCTATCCGGCCAGGAAGACGTTCTGCTATTTATTATTATTTATAATTATTATTATCAGGTATCCATTCCATTTGGAATATGCCTACTTCCTTGGAAGTCTTTACGATTCATTTACCGAGGTGAATCACTCCTCGTTTTCTTTTTTTTGATACTCTAGATCGATTTTACCATAGCGTGTAGATGCCCAGTGGAAGGCCGAGCTAAGAAATTCTGTTTAGTCCCCGATTTGAACTCAGAATTTCCGTTCTGTACTCAACCAGCGGTCACATCACGCATCACTCCACTGCTGTGGCTTCCTAATCTCAAGCCTCTCTCTCTGCTATTTACGGCTTTGTATTTAGTGTCCTGTAAAATTTTTTTTAATATAAATTAAAATAGTTAATACGGTAGTGTAAGTAACGGGACGTTTTGTTAAGTTAAACAACTAAAATAAATTAATATTGCGCTTGAACCTAATATTTCCTACTTCAGCTTGTTGGTGAATCTTAAGTAATAATCAGTTAAGAAGTGAAATGAGATGAAAATGTTAAAAGATCTGTTGTTTATTTGATTCTTTTAATATTAATTGCAGCGTCAAAAACTGCACAAAGTGAGATTACTTTATTGTTATGATTTGCATATGTTACGGTCAATGATGTAAATTGGTCGTTGACGTCAATAGCCGGACAATGACGTCAATGCCCAAGTGTGCCGGCCATTGATATCATTGTCCGGTTATTGACGTCAACGCACGTTAACGGTGGGCAATGATATAAATATTTTCATCTGATTGTGATATTTACATCTTTGGGCGGTTAATGACGTCATTGATCAAAAAGGATCGGACAATGATGATATCGTAGAAGAAATATTTTTTAAACATTTGAACGTATGTTGAATTCATTGCATGGTGAAGGTAGATACCCGTCACTCGAAAATATCAATTTTGCGATTTGAACCTAAGATTAAGACTCATGTAAACTACACGGACCGCCGACACAATGCATGTAATAATAATGTCATAAACTTCCACTCTATATTGGACAATGACGTCATTCTCCGGATAATGATGTAAAAACCACATATAAAATAGAATTTTAAATGTCAACATCGCCCAAAATGCATTGCAAAATGAAATGTCATCATTGACCGTAACATATACATAAAAATTGGTGAAAAAATAATTTTAATATTTAATAATAATAAACAATTCCTAGAAATTCAAACTTTTTTAAATAATTGGATGATCGTAAACTGATAATTGAAAGTAATAGTGAAAAGATATTGTCAGATGAATTCAATCATTTTGAAAAAAATGAGTGGGTAAGAACAATAATTTTACAAGCAGAATCGTGAATAACTTTAAAACATATTTTTATAGTCAAGGTTTCTTGAATACTTTAATTTTATATAGCTAATTTTTCATTGGAACTGTTTTTGGTTATGTATATACAGCTGATTGCTATTAATTTTTAGGGTGCATGTAATTTTATAAATTATAATGAACTCTAAAATAAATAATTTCAAATATTTTTAGATATTTGTGAGCAAATTTTTGCCTTCTGTGGTTTCTGGTGGAGCAGTTTCTGAAACCATAAAATTTGACAAAACTTAACTAAAGTCGATAAAAATTAAAATTTATCTTAACTAGAAGTGAAACTTAAAAATTTTAAAAAAATCACACTTTAAATACCCAAGTAGCATTTTTACCTACCAATTTTCAATTGCTGCATTATTGCTTGCTGACAGCTGCCTATTTTAACGCTATTTGCAAAATTGCTTAAATAGCTAGCAAATTGCTAACAAATGGCGCCTAGAAATTGCTAGCAAGTAGCAAGCTAAAGCGACAAGCAAATTGCTAGCAAATAGGGCCTAAAAATTGCTAGCAAATAGCAAGCTGAAATAACAAGCAAATTGCTAGCAAATAGCGCCTAAAAGTTGCTAGCAAATTGCAAGCTGAAATTACATGCAAATTGCGAGCAAATAGCGCCTGAAAATTGCTGTCAAAATGCAAGCTGAAATTACATGTAAATTGCAAGAAAATAGCGCCTAAAAAATTCTAGCAAATAACAAGCTGAAATTACAAGCAAATTGCTAAAAAAAATAGCGCTTAAAAATTGCTAGCAAATAACAAGCTGAAATTACATGCAAATTGCGAGAAAATAGGGCCTAAAAAATTTTAGCAAATAACAAGCTGAAATTACAAGCAAATTGCAAGCTGAAATTACATGCAAATAGCGCCTAAAAATTGCTTGCAAATTGTAAGCTGAAATTACATGCAAATTGCGAGAAAATAGGGCCTAAAAAATTTTAGCAAATAACAAGCTGAAATTACAAGCAAATTGCAAGCTGAAATTACATGCAAATAGCGCCTAAAAATTGCTTGCAAATTGTAAGCTGAAATTACATGCAAATT
Source organism: Rhagonycha fulva (assembly GCA_905340355.1). Lineage (NCBI taxonomy): Eukaryota > Metazoa > Arthropoda > Insecta > Coleoptera > Cantharidae > Rhagonycha > Rhagonycha fulva. The sequence continues at coordinate 12,881,522 of HG996555.1, forward strand.
GCGAGAAAATAGGGCCTAAAAAATTTTAGCAAATAACAAGCTGAAATTACAAGCAAATTGCAAGCTGAAATTACATGCAAATAGCGCCTAAAAATTGCTTGCAAATTGTAAGCTGAAATTACATGCAAATTGCGAGAAAATAGGGCCTAAAAAATTTTAGCAAATAACAAGCTGAAATTACAAGCAAATTGCTAGAAAATAGCGCCTAAAAGTTGCTAGCAAATTGCAAGCTGAAATTACATGCAAATTGCGAGAAAATAGCGCCTAAAATATTCTAGCAAATAACAAGCTGAAATTACAAGCAAATTGCTAGAAAATAGCGCCTAAAACTTGCTAGCAAATTGCAAGCTGAAATTACATGCAAATTGCAAGAAAATAGCGCCTAAAAAATTCTAGCAAATAACAAGCTGAAATTACAAGCAAATTGCTAGCAAATAGCGCCTAATAAAATTAATAGCCATTTATAAATTGACTTCAAAAAAAGGAGGAGTTTCTCAATTCGTCTGTATATATATTTTTTTTATAGATGTTCGGGCATAACTTTTTACAGAGTGGTCAGATTTTAATGAATTTTTCTTTATTCGATAGAGTATACCTCCAAGGTAAAGTCTCATTTAAATTTCCCAAAAAAATCCACCCGTAAAGGTAGAAAATAGAGAAAAATTTCACCCGTAAGGGTAGAAAATAAGGGATGAGTGATTTTTTACTTGTGAACTTATTCTGTTGAAACTTGGCATGGATAAGAACTTTAAACCGAGCAAATTAATTAATTAAGGTAGTAATTAGTAGATTTTAACCACTAAAAATTAAAAAATAAAAAACTTTTTAACAAAAAATTAAATCTACTTCAAAAAGGAAACTAAAAAGCATGAAATAAATATATAACATTTTGAGTCTTAATAAGTAATGTTAGTAACTAATTTTGAGTCGGTGCAAAAGCAAAAAATCAAAAAACATTAAATTACTTTAAAAAAATTATCCAAACAAAAGTCACCTACGCTGCACCGATTCAAAATTAGTTACTAACATTACTTATTAAGACTCAAAATGTAATAGATTTATTTTATGCTTTTTAGTTTCCTTTTTGAAGTAGGTTTAATTTTTTTGTTAAAAAGTTTTTTTTAATTCGAAAAGCACATTGAACAATTTTATCATACAGGGTGGAAAGTAACATAGAAAATTTTTAATTTTTTTTTTTTCAATAAATTAAATGATAATGCACTGGTTATTACCACTTGTCAAGTTTGCTATCATATTTTATGTTATATTATATGTTATCATATATTTCCAGATCATCATCATCATGATTTCCAATTATATATTTTACAGATATGTTTACCAGGATTATTCTTCGTGCCGGTGTGAGATGTCAGCAAGCAAAGTTGCTGGCTGCTTGCTAAAAAATAGTGGGGCCAAATCGGCAATTTTGCTACAATTATGCTGCAAATTTAAAGCAATTTTGCTGGCTGTGGCAGTGCCTATAGCAATTTTTAAAAGCAAGTTGCTAGCAAATTGCTGCAATTCAGCTTCAAAATGCTACTTGGGTACATTTTTATCCCCTTGTGATAAAGTAGAAATATTTCCGAATAAACCAGAAATATTTAAAATATATGACAGAAATGAAAAACAAAACTGGTAAAATTGTACAAGTTTCCATGCGGTAAAATAATTAGAAACCCCCATGAAAACTAATACAATATAATAATATAAAATAAGAAAATTGAACATAAAAATAGTTAAATAAACAGACATTTTTTAAGTTTTCTTTTATTTTTACTCTATTTTTGAAAGTGATATAAAATTTAAAATATGAACAATTAAAAAAATATATATTTTAATATTTTTTCCTTGTACAGTATAAAATTGGTTTGTCTACCGATAATTATTAATTATCGATATTGGCAAATAAAAATTAAAATAATTGTATGCTAATTTTAGCTATAATAATAGACGTTACACATCATAAATTCATAATACAAGGCAGTTATTATATACTACCATGGATATATTATATAGTATGTATGTACATAATATGTTATAATTACTTAATATTCTTTGTGAACTTCTATGTGAAATCTTTCATCTAATTTTAACATATAATAAACAATATGGGCTATTTGTCAATGAATTAAAATACAATTTGTTGTAACGTTATTATAAACATTTAGGACTTTGGTAACTACATACCTTTAATTATTACAAGGTCATTTATTCATCAAAGCAAGCAAATTGTTTTAAATTAAAATTATGTAGATTAAAAATTTTATGAATTAATGATGGCCTGTAACCAACAAATAAAAATATTTATACATTTGTACTATAAGATCCCCTGTTCAAATACAAAAGTCCTAGTTAGATATTTAGGCGCTCGACACCAAATTCACTGAATACAAGGACAACTAAACGGAAATTCTAGAACTCCTTCAATTTTTCTGCCTTCAAAATATTGGCATAGGGTGCAATCACACCAGTTCAACCTGCCCTTCTCCTCAAGTGTTCGTTAAGATAATTAAAATTGTCTGGTGAAACAAAGAGATTTTTTGCCAGATTAAACAACCTTAGAATTAATTTAACATTTAAATTAAATTTGAAACCGGTATGGTTGCTACAAATCTACCTTCAGTTACTTGGCGAAACTTTGCTGATATTTGTATGACGTTCAGTGGGTTAAAAATGTTAAAAAAAATTTTGTTTCTATTCATTTCTATATCAACTTCAGCTTCAAAATTTGAACCAGGTGAGATTCCTCTTTATATAATAAAATCAAAAACATTCATTTTTAAAAATTTTAATTCTTTTCAGAGTTTTGTGATCACAAATATTTCACCTATAGGATACCTGGTGGACCGATTTCCGAAGCTTTAAGTTTGATAACTAGTGGAGGACGTAGAAATAATTTTGGATGTCACAATTACAAAGATTTGCCTTTTACACAACAGGATTTAAAATTTCGTTTGTATACCAGGAAAAATCAAAGCAGTGATTGGTTAGTTCTTACCACTGATAATTTAATTAATTTAGATAGAAGTAAACCCACTAAAATAATTTTACCAGGTTGGTTGTGTGGAGATAAACAAAGAATAGTTCAAAAGCTAATACGTAGCTTCTTGCATCGATACGATTGCAACGTAATAACCATTGATCACAGAAAATTTTCGTTTGGTTATTACAAAACTTCCTTTTGTAATTTGAAAAAAGCTGCTGAATTATTAGGAGACTTTATGTGTGAATTGAAATTGGATTTTAATCGTGTTCATGTGCTCGGACACTCCTTAGGCGCACAATTAGCTGGATTAACAGGTCGAAGAATAAAAGCAAAGTGTAATGTAATAGTTGACCGAATAACAGGATTAGATCCGGCAGGACCTATTTACCAACATTTGGATCGAACTCAACGGTTAGATAAAGAAGATGCACGGTTTGTAGATGTCATACACAGCAATATGGGAATGTATGGATACTATGGATCTTTAGGACATATCGACTTTTATCCTTTTGGAGGAATGTTTCAAAGTAACTGCATAAAAACCAACGAACCTGTTTCCACCCTTGACTTACTGTTACTTCCTTCAAGTTTATGTAAGTAACTCGTCCTGTTCAATTCAATTCTCACGCAAAATTCCTTGTGCTGGCCAAAAATTTTTTTGCAATCAATGCATGAAATACCTACTCGTGATATAACATTTAAAACTAAAATATTAATTCCAACTTTTTTTTAGTGTTGTGCAGTCACGAACGTGCCGTTGAATATTTTGCTGATAGTATATTGGGACCCAAATCGATGTTTCTGGCAAAAAGTTGCACATTGATACCAAAGTATTTGCCCATAGGTACTTGTTTGAAGAATAAGAAAGCACAATATATCACAATGGGGGAAGATTGTGAACGAAATTCTTCGGCAACTGAATTTGTTTGGAGAAGCAATAAAAACTATGCGTTTTTTCATGGATGAGAAGTACAAATTTAAAATTTATAACATCTTTTATATAAGAATAAATTACATCGTGTGGTATTTGTTTTATTTATTTTTTGTTGCATTTGGCTCACTGTTAATATACCAACCTTGAATCTAAATGTAAATAGTAAATAACAAAAAAAAATTATAACTAAAGAATATATCAACATAATATGCAAGGTAGAAATTATTCTAGTCAGCATCTATTTGAAAATCCGTCAACAATGAGAGAAGTTCTCATGAAACGTCAAGAAAAATGAATTCCTGATTGTTAAATTTTTTTGTGTGCATTGTGTGTAGAAACTAAGAATAAGAAAATTGCGAAAAAAAAAAGAAAATCGAGTTGCGGTAATTTTTTAACATATTTAAGAGTCCATTTTTAACTTTTAAAAGTACGACAAAAATGTAAAACCGTTAAAAACCTTGCATTATGTAGCATACCTTTAAAAAGTTACAAAATCGACAGTTTAGTTATGTAGTTGACCATATTTTGAAATATGCTCCTAGGTTCATTATGTCCCGATGTCTTTAAATGATGATGATTGTAATATTCTTTTGTCTATTATTGTAGCTAAAATCCACTTATTTTGAATGCTAAAATGAATTTATTTTGTATGGTATCAATATAATTGAAATTCAAATGATATTTAAATTTTAAAGAGCAGAAAGAAATCACACGTATTTAAATCTGAAGAATGGACTGAAGAAAACTTATTCACAACTTTAATTATGACTAGATGGGTTGTCGTGTAGTAAAACTCATCTTCTTCTGTGGGAATTTTTTCGAATAGTGCTAGTAGAAACGCCAATGGCTTCTGAGATCATCCTTATTGTTGCATTTCAAACTTTAGCAATACAACAATGCCCTTTTCGGAAATTGAGTACAATTTGTACTTATATTCAAATAAAATATTTAAATATTGACATTAAATTAAAAATAATTTTCTTAGATTATCTTTCAAAAAAAGAAAGGTAAAAGGATAAAAATTAGTAAGAAACACTCATGCAAGGGGTCATTATTTTTTTAAACTTTGTGCCATTAATTTGAGACCAAAATATTCACAGCACTGTAGAAAAATATTATGTTTAATTTTAATAGCAAATATGTAAGTACAAAGTTACTTTCATTTTCTTCAAGTACAACATGCATATTATAGTACATAATTTTTTCAATAATGATGTTAAAAACCAATTAACCATAAGTCATTTTAATTTAAAAATTTCCATTTAAAATCCATTACATTTTTACCGTTACTATTACTACAGGTCCAGTGACGGCTTTAGGGAGAGGGCACATTAGAGGATTGCAAAAGCCCCGCAGAATTTTGTTTTATACAAAATTATTTTAATATTGTCAATTAAGTATGTGTACTAAAATGAATCTCGTTAATCCATTTATGTGCGTAACTAAAATGTAATGCATTATTTTTTGAAGAATATGACTAACATACGGTCGTTAAACCACTACAGCACAATATTTAATGGACGTGATACGGACATTTTTTTTTGCTGCAGTACAGAATTTATTTCAAACTCTTAAAATTTATAAGCAGAAGATCCCATATATTAATTCCAAATATTTTTGAAGTTCTACTATTTAGACCGGACTAAAGTTTACTATTTTATAATTTTAGGTTGTCAAAAATCTAAAAATATTTAAATAAGCTGATAAGCTCCAAATATTCGGTACAATACCGAAAAAATAATAAAAATCATTCTGAGCACTATATGGAGGTACTTGTTAATGCAAATTAGTATAGTAGATTTGGTTTAAACTTCTCAAACTTCATCAGCATACCAACTATTTATACCTATACAGATGAAATGAAATTGAATAAAATATCATAATTTTATTAAATAAAATCAATGATATCATTGGCAACAGCTGGCACAGGACATAGGAAAATGGAAAGAAAAAGGAGAGGCCAATGTTCAGGAGTGGACGGAAAACGGCTGAAGAAGAAGAAGAATGATATCATTTAATGAACTACTAACTTTTTGTAGGTGTATTATATTGTCATATTATTTTAGGATGAAAAAACTTTTGAGTTTTTTTAAATGCTTGAGACGCCTGTGGTGTAATAGTCGAAGTGTGGTAAAGATTTTGGATACGAAGACTTAAGTGCGACTGGTCAAGTCGCGACAATGTCGAATTTTTTTAGATGCAAAAATTTGTTAAATTTTAAGCTTTTTTGGGACAAAAATAAAATAAATTAGTTTCAAAGTAGAAGTGTGCATTATTTTTTTTTAATATTTTCAAAAAGAAAAATTTTCAAAAGCTTGATACGTGAAATTGGATTGGTTGGCGAAATAAAATTGAAGTAAATGCTGGAACTGTTTACGTTTCCTTACAATGCTACAATTGCTCGCATAATCGAAACTGCTCTTGTAAACTATAGTTTTGTAAAATAAATAATTATGCATTATGAAATAGTTAATATTATACCAAAATATGAAACTAACCTAACCCTCCTCATCCCTTTAAATTAAGATTCTACTTCGGTAACCTAAAAAGTACGATTGTTTTATAAATTCAAACTATGATTATCCACCATAGCTGAAATAGCTATTATCAAAATTTGATTTTTAATTTGTCAGCTTCTGGATTCTGGATTGAAAGTGGAGGGCAAACCATGGTTAACATGCACTCAGGCCACATAAACGGGCCCATTATGCTACCTCCGATGTTAGCAGCCCACCAGCCTTCTATTCCTCAAGCCACCCCAAACTCAGGACGAACTCGAGTACTTTAGAGGGTGGTTGTCACTAATACTGGCCATGCTAGGCCAGAAGCTCCACGACATGGATTTTCTTTTCGATGCGGATTTTCTTTTCGTAAATCAAACACGGATATACTAGACAGCGGGAAACCGCGGTTCTAATCCTGGTTGCGTCAGATTTGTGCTAAGATCTAAAAAGTCCAAACTTGATCTGCGGACTACTCGCCAACCTGCCTGCCCAGCGTGGTGAGTTATGAGTAAAACCCTTTCTCCCCCGATGGGGGAGGGAGTTTAAAAGGGGAGGCTTAGCGTTCAGCAGTGGACGAAAATCGGCTTATGAAGAAGAAGATAACTGGGCAGTTGCAAAGCACATGCTCCACTGTTTCATCTTCTTCTTCACATCCGCGACATATTGGGCTGTTAACCAGTCCCATAGTGTGCAGGTGTTTGTTTAGCTTACAGACATCCCACGATAACTCGTAAGCTGTCCCGAGACAACTTCAGATAATATTTTGTCAGCTTTTTAGGTCATTTTAACAAACTTGTAGGCGATTGCGGCAGCTAAAAACGTGTGTTTCGCACTCTACGCCTCAAAATACGTAAGACACAATGATAGAACGGAGATGAAAATTTTTTTCTAATTTTACAAAAACGATAGATGATTTAAACTTTATTCACCCCAAAAATTAAATATTAGAAAACCATCGCTTTTTCGACGAATTCCTACGTATTTTGATGAGAAAATTCGCATGACGCAGTTTATTTTGCAGTAAGTATTAAAATTAATCTTTTACTGTCCATTAAAGTCTTAATAATAGATTTTTAATTTTTTAGCTTCATCGTGGGTTTTGAGCGATTTCCTGTCGATTCCCCAAGTTGAAAACAGAATTTTTAGATTCTACGAACCCAAATCCGTCATGGACAATGTTCAAAACAACTTGGAAATTTTGAAATTGATAACTAATAACACACAAATTTTATTGTTGAAAAGTGGTTATTTACTTACAGCTGGCGGAAGCACCCCCTGATTTCTCATCCATTTCTTCACATTTTAAACATATTACTCTAAGAGCTGTATTGGAGAGTCTGGGGGGTATGAAATGTGAAATACCCCCTAGCTGTAAGTAAGAAATTGAGTTTTTAAAATAATAACACGCCAATTTGATTTTTGAAAATTCTTCTGGTTATTTACTTACAGCTGGGGGGTATTCCATACCCCCCAGACCCCCGGTCATTCATTTTTTTTCACATTTTATTACAGCCCTCCACAGTAAAATATCTATGTTTGAAAAATTTGCAAAAGTCCTTGGCACATTTCGGTTGACATTTTAGCTGCATCCATGTTGTATTTTGGGAAATGACAGTGAATTTTACAATTTCTCAGATAATTCGTAAACCGTGACAGATAGACAACAAAGTTTTGAATAAAAAATATTGAGAATTACGAACTACAACTTTTTCTTTAATATATTCTGAGTTATGAATAAAAGTGAGTAAAAATTTTTGCCTGACCCAGTTCATTTTGCAGTAAGTATTGAAACTAAACTTTTATTGTCGATTAACGCCTTAAGAAGGGCATTTTTTTCAGGGCCCTTTTAATTTAATCAACAGATGGCGCCTACTTAAATATTTTTATAAAATAAGAGGAATTTCCTATATTTAAAATATAGCAAATACGTTGAGATAATACTATTCTATAAACAATATTCTTGATCTTAAGCTATTTTGAGTTCGTAATATTTATTTATAAAAACACAATTCATAATTAAAGTTCAATTATCCTTTTTTGTAAGTGAATGTGTTTTGACATACTCAATACGAACTCAAAATAGCTTAAAATCAAGAATATTGTTTATAGAATAGTATTATCTCAACGAATTTGCTATATTTTAAATATAGCAAATTTTTCTTATTTTATAAAAATATTTAAGTAAACGCCATCTGTTGATTAAATTTAAAGGGCCCTGAAAAAAATGCCCCTCTTAATAATTGATTTTTAATTTTTTAGCTTTATCGTGGTTTTTGAGCGATTTCCTGTCAATTCCGCAAGTCGAATATAGGATTTTTGGTTTTTCCGCACCCAAATGCGTTATGCATTGAACATAATGTTCAAATCAACTTGGAAAATTTGGTCGGATTTTAAAAAAACCTGTTTTAATTTTTTTTTTACCCCAAAATTTAAATATTGGAAAACTATCGCTTTTTCGACGGTTTCCTAAGTATTTTGTTAAGAAAATTTGCCTGGTTTAGTTTATTTTGTAGTAAGTATGAAAATTAATCTTTTACGGTCGATTAAAGTCTTAATAATCAATTTTTAATTTTTTAGCTTTATTGTGGTTTTTGATCGATTTCCTGTCTATTCCGCTAGCTGAAAATGGGATTTTTAGATTCTATGCACCTAAATGCGTCAAACACAATGTTCAAGACAACTTGGAAAATTTGGTCGGATTTTACAAAAACGATAGATTAACCCCTTTGAATTTTTTTCACCCCAAAAAGTCAAATTTAGAAATACATCAGGATTCTGATATTTTCTTATGTATTTCTTAGTTAAAATTAGTATGTCGTAGTTTATTTTTGTTTAAGTAGTAAAAGTTAACTTTTACTGTCAGCTAATTCGTCAGCTTTATAAGTCATTTTCACGAACGTGTAGGCCAGTGGTCGCCAACCTCTTCAATGTGTTGAGCTATTTTGTTAATTTTGGAATATACAGCGAGCTACCCACACGGAAGCCACGTAACGCAACGTAAATGAAATAATCCACAGTTAATTTATCATTATATGTATTTATTTTACTATTAAACTGGTAATACATAATACATAGGTACTAATAATAACCTAATAACAAAATAGCTAATATTACTAGTACGTACTTGTTCATAGCTACATTCCTACCTACCAAACTAAGGTGTTTGAAAAATAAACACAAACTTTTATCCAGACACAACGGCATGTCACGTATGATTTGAAAATAGTTAATAATAACAACAAAAAAGTAACGCACCATCATGAACATAAACATTGAAAAATAAAAAAGCACGTTCAATGAGAAGGCTGACACTCAGACTCATCGATAATTTTTTTAATGTTTGCAGTATAATTTGATACAGCCATTCGAATACAATTATCCAAATGTTCATCTGTAAGTCGTTCTCTGATTTTTGCAGTTTGTATTTTTTTAAATTAAAATCGTTGTGAGAGCTACCAGAATTGCCTCCGCGAGCTACCGGTAGCTCGCGATCGACAGGTTGGCGACCACTGGTGTAGGCGATTGCGGCAGCTAAAAACGTGTGTTTTGCACTCTACGCTCCAAAATTTTTCGTATACAATGACAGAACGGACACGGAAACTTTTTTCTAATTTTGCAAAAACGATAGATTAACCCCATTGAAATTTTTTTTCCCCAAAAAGTGAATTTTGGAAATCCATCGCTTTCTTGATATTTTCGTGTATTTCAATGTGAAAATTTGACTGTCGTGGTTTATTTTTGATTTATTATTGTTTAAGTAGTAAAATTTAACTTTTGCTCTCCATTCAAGTTCTAAAAGTCGATTTTTAATTTGTTAACTTTAGAAGTCATTTTGACGAACTTGTAGGCAAATTTGCGACAACTAAAAAACGCCCCAAAATATGTCGTATACAATGCAGAGAAGACATGGAAAATTTCTTCTAATTTTACAAAAGCGATAGATGAACCCCCTTGAATTTTTTTCACTTCAAAAAGTTAATTTTGGAAATCCATCGTTTTCTTGATATTTTCCTTTGTACTTGAACCAATTGCATGCTGTTAAATGTAATGAAATAAATAAAATAATCTTTACTCAGAATATAATTACTTCAGATGCAGTGGAATAGCAGAAGACGAGGTTTTGGATACTTTGAAGCTGACCTTCTGCTTTCACAATCAAAATGTGGATAGTCACGCAAAAAGTCAGCTATCAATTCTCTAGTCTCGTTAATCAATTGATTTGAAAAATTTTACTTTGTACAAAATATCTAACCGTTTCACTGAGATAATGGTGGAAGAATCATAATTTTACAGAGAGAAGGAGGGGGAGAAAAATTAAGTGTAAAGTTATCGGGTTCCTTTTTGAATAAGTTTTACTTTTTGGGAAAAAAAATTTAGAAATCATAGTTTGCATTATTTCTAAAAATAATTGTGGTTAATAATGAAACAACGTTTGTCATGCTGTATCATTTACCGCAGTTTCAGTTTTCTCTGCAATATTGCTACTTTTTGACCATCAGTGGAACTTACATATTCACTATCTGCAGGTGAGCAAAAAAGTAGATTAAAAGCTGACCATCTGACCAAAAATTTAGCAAGAAATCCCCTTTAGCTGATGGGGAAGAGAAGTACCAGAGATTAGTTGCAGCTGCCTTGCCTTGACTTAACCAATTTTTATATTTAGGTACAATATTTTTTTTAAATTTTATTATTATTTTAAACTATCTTAAAAAAATGTGAAAAAAAGTTTTGCCACAAAAAACGTAGTGTATGTTTAAATTAACCGCGCGTATTTGTACATTCAGAAGCGCTCATGCGCACGCAGTACAGTGAACTTGACGTTCGACATTTGTAATTTTGTAACCACATTTGTGAAGTTCCTGCCGGTAATAAGGTAAAATACTCATTTTATATTTAATTAAAATTACGTAATATAGAACCTAATCCACTTTTTGATTTGTGTAATTAAGTTTTACAAAAATTTGTTTGTTAAATTAGCATATTCTACAATGTGGTGAAATTTTTAGGTTAATAGTGACGGCTTGATTTTCCATCTATAAGAAAGTGAAAATGTCGGGAGCACAATTTTTTAACAGGTTGGGTCAACTGGGCTTAGGCGTTGCTTTAGTAGGAGGTGTTGTAAATTCTGCTTTATACAACGGTACGATATAACTTTATACATTCATTACGGTGTGATGTTATTGATTTGTTTTATTTCAGTCGATGGTGGCCACAGAGCGGTAATTTTTGATAGGTTCTCCGGAGTTAAAAAGCAAGTTGTTGGGGAAGGTACACATTTTTTCATTCCGTGGGTCCAACGTCCTATTATATTTGATATTCGTTCTAGGCCTAGAAACGTCCCAGTTATTACTGGTAGTAAAGGTAAAATTGATATTTACTGTTAATTGAATAGTATGTTAACAAGCTTTACTTTTTAGATTTGCAAAATGTTAATATCACTTTGCGTGTTTTATTCAGACCTTATCCCGATCAGCTACCAAGAATTTATACCATTTTAGGTCAAGATTATGAAGAACGTGTGTTGCCTTCGATTACAACAGAAGTATTAAAAGCTGTTGTTGCTCAGTTCGACGCTGGTGAACTTATAACACAGCGTGACCTTGTTTCACAAAAAGTTAGCGATGAATTAACCGAAAGGAGTGCACAGTTTGGCTTCATTTTAGACGATATTTCCATTACGCATTTAACTTTTGGAAGGGAATTTACCTTGGCTGTTGAATTGAAACAAGTAGCACAGCAAGATGCTGAAAAAGCTAGATTTTTAGTAGAAAAAGCAGAACAAACCAAAAAAGCTACTGTTATAAGTGCAGAGGGAGATGCTCAAGCTGCTATCTTACTCGCAAAGGCATTTGGAGATGCCGGTGAAGGTTTAGTTGAGTTGAGACGAATTGAAGCAGCAGAAGATATTGCTTATCAATTATCAAGGTCACGTCAAGTTTCTTATCTTCCTACTGGCCAAAATTTGTTGTTGAATGTACCAACTCCTGCTAATCCTTAATTTTATGTACTTTAAGAACTAAAATGTTTATTAGTTGTTTAGTTTTTATGAGACGGTCTGAAGTTTTCAAACACTGCATTTGTTACTCATGTCGTAAGTGGTAAAAAATCATAGAAATATGTATCGACTTCAGAATCATCTATGTACTATACGATTGCGAAAATTAATAATTTTGTAAGTTAATTGGTTTTTTTTTGATTACGACCATCTCCCTATGTTAATTATGGAGTTTTAGTGCTAAACGGTAGCATTTGAACAGCCGAAACTATTGCACTTGCAAGAAAATGATGTAGTATAAAGCCCTCCCTAAACGTACGTTTAAGTTTGTCAGACTTGTTTGTGCATACAAACTGCAGATTCAAGATTTAAACCTACACTGTACATCTTTAGAACAAACTTGTCAAAAAATACAAGTTTGTGCAAACTTACCTTCACGTGTAGCTATATGATTTGATAAATACTTTGACTTCCATGTGTGACATACAAAATGTTTGCCTAGACGCAGCAACAAATCTGTACCACTAAATTTTATAGAATGTTTGCTCAAATATGTTTTACAGTGTAGTTGATCAACATATCATACTGAAAAAGTGCGCACACATAATTTAAAACAAACCTGGTCGACAGCAAGTATCTCAGCTACACGTAACATTTTAGTTTAATCGTTCTTTCAACATGTCGAGCAAAAGAAAAATTGCAGCTGCGATAATAACTATTAAAACATTTAGTGAAAAGAAAAATAAACTGAAAAGGTTGTGGTGTAAAGAATGGTTAATGAAAAGACATCAATTTTCACGTATGAACTTATTGAATGAATTAAGAATTTCTTCAACGGCAGATCTTAAAAATTACATACGTATGGAGGAAGATCAATTCAAAATATTACTTGATAACATTTTGCAGGATTACTGCAGAAGAAAGATTAACAGTAACCTTAAGCTTCCTTGCTACTGGAAGATCTTTCAAAGAATCGAAATTTAAATGTGTCATATCACCCCAGTCATTGAGAATAATTTTTCCCCATGTAGCACACAATGTTGGTGTAATATTGCAAGATTTAGCCAATAATGGTTCAATATTGCGGCAACGCTAACTGGAGCTTTGTGCAATATTACACCAATATTGATAAGATGATAACCAATATTGTCTTCTAATATTAGGCCAATATCGTTATAATATTCTGCTAATATTGGAAAGCAATATTGATAAATGTTCACATCTTGATATTGACCCAATATTGGATCAATATTTCGTCAACATTATGTGCTACATAAATCCTGAAAAGTAACATAGGCTTGAAATAGTCCATTGCTATAATCCTCGCTTTTAATTTGCTATAAGCAAGGCAAATCTCTATACATTTCTATAAATTGATTTGAAAAATTTCTTAAATCACTCATGACTGCACGCTACACGTTCAAACTTCAATTAATTGAAATGCGTTCAAACAAAATATCAAAACCTGCAGTTTATTTAAAAATGCTTGTGTGTTTAGATTGTACATGCAGTTTCCGGAATGTGCAAAACCTCTCCGTTTATACAAAACATATTAAATGTTGTTACGTCTAGTGGGACATTATGTTTGTGAAAACAAATTTGTCAATTCAAACATGTTGCAGTTTACTTTTCAATCTTCAAACATGATTGTGCAAACATAACATACAAGCATAATCTTAAATGTAGCGTACATTCATGTTTAGGCACACAACTTGGACCAAATATATTAGATATACTTGTATGAACGTCTAGTTTCGATATAATTTTTTACTTCGATTTGAATGTGCATACAAATCTAACAAACTTGATGGCACGTTTAGGGGGGGCTTAATATAAAACAAAGTAGAAAAATTGATCTACATTATAAGTCAAATTTTAATGCTTAATTGTTTATATTAACTGAACTATGACATGTTGAAAATTTATTTTTGTGCATAACGTTTTTCTATGTTTCGAGAAATCTAAATTCTGAGATATTCAAAATGTAGTACACATTTTTAAGATGGTTGGATGGTACATCTATGGTTGTTCCTTTGCGCACTGTAATGAAAAACCGCTGTACACCTGGGTCACGAGGTAGGAATGATTTTTTACTATCTACCGATGTTTTCACTTATATTTTTGTTGTAGTCCTGATGATGATTTAGTTATAAATCGAAACCGGTAGACGTTTCCCGTTTTGTGTTTTTTTATGCGCCCCCCCTGTGCCCAAGATCCTGTTTTCATTTACACATTTTTAACTTTGATTTCAAAATTTAATTACATATTAAAGACATCTGATCTACTCCTATATGTGTCTGTAAATATTTCAAATTGGACATTTTTCTTCTAATTTGAGTTGCAAGCCAATCATTTTTTGTAAAAATTGGTAATTATAATACAGTTCTATAAAATAGGAACCCTGATAGAAGTCAAGCAAATTTGAAAAGGTCATAAAATTTTACCTCTCATTTTTTGTAAAATTCATACCTACCTACATTACATGTACCTTCTTTGCTACCTACTTCTCTGCCCTAAAATCTTTTGTAATTTTACAGCCGTATTCATAAAAATACTTAAAAGTGTCTTATAAACCTATTGTAGCTAAAACGTTCACTAAAGTTAAAACCCGTTTTAAGAGTGCTTTATTCATAAACGCATTGTAAGTGTGTAGTAACTAGAAAGCAGATATAAGACTAAATTAGCTCATTTGTACCATAGTTGAACTATTTCAAGGGATTTTTACGCGTTGAACGTAATTAGTTGGCAGCAAATATAAATATATTTTAACCTATAAATTAAGCGATTGTTTTGACGATCTGTCTAAATTTAAGTTAATAATTTATTTTTGTGAGTGAATATGGATGACATTAGTTTGAAAAGAAGAGAAAATTCAGTTGAAATGTGTTTAACTTTTTAATTATTCTTGTTAAAAAATATATTAGTCAACAATAATCTATACTGAATAAACATTTTTAAGTATTTGGAATTTTTTTAAATTGTATTAACAACATAATTATATTATAACAATTTCAACTTATAAACCTTAAGTTGCGTTTAGATAGCGCGAGTTTGCCTCGCGAATCTGATTCGCGCATCAATCCTCGCGTCGTGTAGACGGTTTTATGGCGCGAATCACGACTCGCGAGGCATATGCACTGCGAGCGGTCGGTAGGTCGGTCTCGACCGCGCGTCAAAGGTGCCTCGCACTTTGATACTCGCGCGGTGTAAACTTCGTGTTGGTGTTTCCATGTTATTCAGATACTGGCGGCTCGCCCTGCATCATGACTCACCATGCATCTATTTGTGGGATGCCTCGCGGGAGTGATGCGCGAATCTTCCTCGCGAATCAGATTCGCGAGGCAAACTCGCGCTATCTAAACGCAACTTTATAGTAGCTTTGCTAAATCTATATTTTTTTTGAAAGTCTACATCGTCAAGTCGAAAAGGATTTATTCTGCGTTTATAGACTTTTCTACGACGCGGACGGGCACCTTCAATCGCGTGATCAATATTATTTATTACTTCCATTCTATTTAGAGTACAAATAGTTGCTATTGCATCCATTTTACTGATTTAAAAAAATTTATAAAAAAGCAAGCACGTTCGGTTACACTTAGGTTACACGTTAAAATGGGTTTACAACACTGTTAAAGTAGGTAGTAGACCTTTGTAAATATCGCCAACTTACAAACTCCTTAAAACAGGTTTTTAAGCTTACTAAACGTTTATGAATACTGTTTTTTTACAAGTCCCTTATTAAGGGTTTGTAAACCGCTCGTAAATTTTTATGAATACGGCTGTTAATCTTTAATTTTTTTGCATTAGAAGCAATCCCGATTTTTTATAAATGTATCTTCAGTAAGAACTGCTAAAACCAAATATAAAAATAAATTTGAAAATAATGTTTTAAAAAAAATAATAAAATATGAATAATTTCTAAAGAAATTTTTTTTGCAATAAAAAGGCTCATCATTCTCTTGACAACTTTATGTATTGACCATAATTAACTTTTAGTAACCAATATATAACAACTTTTCCTTATCTTGACTTCCCACATTTTTGGAGCACCATTTCAAACAAATTTTTATTTCTGTTAGAAAAGTATTTGGATATAAACGATAAAGCTTAAAGCACACTTAGGCAACGCGACACCACAGACAGAAGCCCACAACACACACAAAAATGTGCGGACCCTACCAAGCTGTGGTGTGTTGTGGGCTTCTGTCTGTGGTGCCGCGTCGCCTAAGTGTGCTTCAAGCTTAATAATGTGTATTATGCACAAAGAGGTACAAATGAGTTAGATTATTTTGGATTTGAAATGGGGGATGCACCTCATCTCTGCTACCACATTTACTACTTTGAGTTATTACTTATTAAAACTATTAAATTATATTATTATTGAAAAATTAATTTCGAAGCAATAATGTGACCATCAATATAAGCGCAGTGGATTGGTCATGCTTAAATAAATTATTGCTTAGAAAGTAATTTTAAGCCTGTAGTACCTAAATTGTTTTATATTTAACTTAATTGATTTATTTTGAGTCATTTAAAAATATTATTTATTATTAATAACAGTCTTGATTTAAATTTTTAGCCATAATAAGGGTAGAAAGAGCTTGAGGTATGCGGTATAAAAAATTAGAGTGACTGATAGACAACGCACAGTATAAACTGATGGGTCTAAAGCATGTGAAATTTGGCACAGGAGTTCCTTATATGACGTAAGTGAGCACTAAGAACGGGTTTTATGGTTAATGGGTTAATCAGATTCCCACTGTCATTTAGTGACGTGCATGAATGGATTGACGAGAATTTTATGAACGTGTGTGAGTACCAGTACATTATTTGTGAACATTGTAATTTTCACACTTACAACAAGAATAATTCTTTTATCTTTTTCTGGTCATCTATTTTATGTTGGTGGAACGAAATACATAAAATAATCTGTAATTTTATTGTACCTAATTCAACTTTTACTTGTGAGAAAAAGCATACAAATTTTAATTTTAAAATTTTTCATTGATTCAAATTGATAACCATGTACATTAGGAATGATTTTTGACTTACTTAATAAATGGAAAGGTAACGAATGAAAAATATCGTGATAGTGGCTTTAATTAGACACTATAAATTTTTTGACTAACAAATTGAATTTGAAATGGGATATTTTAGAGTGTAGTAAATAACACAAATTTGGAATCGGTCGAATTCCTTAAACAGTCTTCCCCCATTATATTGTATGTTGGATTTTTTGTATCAAGAACACATTTTCCACCTGATGATAACGTATCTGGACACTGCCCACAACTCGTTGCTTTAAATTCCGGTTGAGGTTGTTTTACACTTTTAAGAAAAAATTCCATTGCACGAGAATGACTACACAAAACTACAAAAAAAAACAATTTTAAAATAATAGATACAGTACTGAATAGATACAAGGTGGAACTGTGGTGACTTCGATATGTTTTAATGTGATCAATGGATGATCAGATCATTTTAGTTCTGATAATTTATATTAATAGCAACTTACTGACGCTTACAGGGAGTCCAATTACATCTGCAATAGAAAAATTTCTGCCAATTTGTAAGCATCCAGGTTGAATAGTTCCACAGTTAGGAAAAAAGTCGACATCCCCCAGCGTTCCATAATAACCTGCTATTCCCATGTTCGAATGAATTACGTCAACAAAAGTAGCATCAGTTTTGTCTAAACGCCTTGAAGGTGCAAAAGCTTGAAAGATTGGTCCTGCAGGATCTAATGCTGTGATTCTATCAATCTTTTTATTACAGATTTTTTGCACATTGGAACCTATATTTCCTGAAATTTGAGCACCAAGGGAATGGCCAACTAAATGAAGTGTCGATAAGTCTAATCCAATATTTTCTACCAATTGACACAAAAACTTTGCTGTTAAATATGCTCCCTGTTCAATATTGCAGACAGCATTACTGTACAAATCAAATGATAATTTTTTATGGCTTATGGCCAAGACATTACAGTCATAACGTTTTAAATAAGCTTGTATTAACTCCTGAGTTAATACATTGTATATGTCACACAACCAACCAGGAATTATAACTATAGTTGGCTTTGTTATATCTAAATCACTAGAACGATTAGACGTAAAAATTATCGATTCATTAATATTTTGCCTATTGTATAAATTATACTCTATGTCTTCGTTAGCAAATTTTAGATTATCTTGACAACCAAATACTCTTGACATTGTTCCATTTATTACTAATCCTAAGAACTCTTTAAGTATTCCACCTGGAAAGCCACTGGGGTCTGAAGTGTCTTCACAGTGACCTAAAAAATAAATAAAATTTATTACAATCGAAAATTCTACTTCCTACTAGCGAGGTGGTAGGCCGAGTTAAAAATTAAACGTACTTACCCTGAATTTCTATAGTTTGCATTTTACCACAAAATATAACAAAACTAAATAATATTAATATGAAGGTATATAGATCCATAGCAAAAGTTTTATTGTCACTATTTTAATTTTTAAAAGTACCTAGATTAGGTACGATATATCACCGTTTTTAACGTATTCAAAATATTCTATCGCAAATTTGCATAATAGATAGTAAAAAAGTTTTGATTTGGTAGGTGTTAGTTTTATGTTTGTACTTTTGTCACTAAAATATTTCTACCATAAATTAGGTTAAAATTATAATATTTGGTATAGACTATAAACCTTTATCGTTTTGTTAAGTATTAGGAAAAATACTACATAGAAGAAGTAATTAAAAAATAATTAAGGTATTTAATTGAGGGTAGATATCCGCATATTGTATACTTTTATAGCTTTTGTAAATGAAGTGATTTTATTTAAAATATTATATTATCAACTCGTTGATATTAAATAAAATTATTTGTATCATATTTTGAAACTTGTTCAGTTTATTCTGATGATAGAAAGAAATAATCTTCCGAAAGCTTAATAAATTATTTAATTGAATTTTTTATTTTTAGTAACTCGAAATAATTAAAGTTTTAATATTATTTATTATAGAAAGTATCACTTTTATTTTTAATTGCACAACGTCTTACTTTATGTAACTGGTTGTATAATGGTATAATTATAAAAAAAAGTATTTTTGTAAAATAGGGTTATATGTGAGCATTTCAGATATAAATTATATAGGAATAATGCGGCAGCTACAGCCTTAATTTGGGGTACCGCAGGAGATTTAAGAAAACATTTTTATTTTTATTCAGAATAAGTTCAAAAAACTTTTTATTACTAAAATTATTATCTAACATATCAATCTACACAGTAGGAGACAATTCAGTTTAAAACATTTTAAAAACAAAAGTAAAATACATTCTACTTCGCCTTATTCACACCAGACTTTGCTCTTCTGATTACCATTTATTTTCATCAATGGGACAAGCACTAAAAATCACCACTGCAAGGAAGTGGAAAATTGGGTTTTTGAATGGTTTTCTTTAAATGACAAATAGTAATTTTGGCGTGGTATCCCCAAATTGCCAGTTAGATGGGAAAATGTATAGCTAGCGATGGAAAAGGAAACCCGAAAATTAAACATACACCTGATATTTACATAAATTTTAATAAATTATGTTTTTATACAATGAAAAGTCAACTAAAATTAAACAAATTTTATTTGAAAAATATAACTAGAAAATGTAGTTAGTTCAAAGAATACAAAATTAAAAACAACTTTAAAATAAGAAATTTATTACCAAATAAAACTAAATATATTTGGTACCATTTGGTGTACGTACGTAATCCATATTTTTATAAATTGTGTTATGTTATTTGTTTAATATAAAATGCCACTCTTCTAGTGTAAGAACAGTATAACTCAAAAAGTGACTCTCTAAAATTCGAATTCTAAATAGGAGATTTAGGGTTCTAGTTTGAAATTGAAAAAAGGGGCCCTCTCAGTCGCAATTACTCTAGCCCCTCAAATAAAAAAATTTAAGTGTCCAATTTTATAGATTCTAGTGCTAGAGACAGTTTAGAGTAACTTGTGTAAAATGTGAAAAAAGTGATAATGTAACAGGGGGGGGGGGTATGAAATATCATCAACTATAAAGAAGCCACAAAAAGACTTTTTAAAAGTGATGACATAAATTTGATTCTTGAAAAGTTGTCTTGTTGCTTACTTACCTACAGCTGGGAGATATTCCATATCTTTAGGTCCCTGAGAAAAGTTTTTGATGAGAAAAATGCTCTACTTAATTTCATTACATTTTTAAAATGTTTTTCCATTTTTCAGGGCGAGCTAATGATTTACTCGGCTGGGCTAACATATGTGATGAAATGGAAACCGGAGGTCTTCTTCATATTTTAAATGTGTTTTTTATTTTCAAGAGTGGGCTAAAGTCTTCTCAGGTACATTTCAGTGTCAATTTAAAAAATATATTTTTATTTTCAAGGTTACTATATTCATTAAAAAGAAAACGGAGACATATTTAATTATATTATTGTGCCAGTGGTATAAAATGTATGTAAATAATTTGTGTATCTGCATTTTATTAATTATCTTGAATATTTCCGTACCCCTTAATGGTATTAAAATTAAAAAATTAAAATTAAATTAAATTAAAAATTTAACAAGAATTAACAAAATAAAATGTGTACTATGTGTCCTTATAACTAACCAATAAACTTATCCAACCTACAGTCAGAGAGAAAAAAATTTTGTAATATTAATATTATATCTAAACAAAGTCTCTTTAAAAAAAGTTCATTAGTCACCCTCTTCCAAAAAATATGTTTTTCCTTCATAATTTGATTCAAAAAACATAGTTGCATACGAGAATTACAGATACATAAGCTAAATTTAACTCTTTGAGGGCGTAGATCGAATAAAACGCTGGACTTCAGGTGACTTCAGTCGATTTAAGCGTCCAAAGGGTTAAGCAGAAATGTTATTATACAAATATTATCAAAGTGGCTGACTTTTGGATGTAGATTTAGGTGACTTTAGTTTAAAAACATTTTTATGAGTAGGTACTTGCCAAGCTAACCTCAAGATTGATTATGCTAGCTCTTTGGAAATTGCGATCCATATTTTTGGAAACGCTGGGTAAAACTATTGGATTTTTGTTATAGGGCTGAAGCAATATCTATTTTTTGGAATGGTACAACCAATCCAAGTTTTAATGTTTCTTGCTTGACCAAATCATAGTAATATTTTAGTTTGCATTTAGTATATTCTAGGCTTCCAAATTCTTCAAGCAATCCCAAACATTGCTTTTTTATCTCGATGTCTGTAGGTCTTAGCTTCAGGATATCTAAAAAGGAAACATTTAATGTCGATTACACACATTTTATTTGAAATTTTTTGGTATTGCCTACTAAAAATGTTGTTTGAGAAAACAAATTTTATATTCTAACAAAGAAATACTTTAAGAAGAGAAATTATGATTAGCTTAAATTTATTGAACATTTTTTATTACTTGTTTTATTAATTAAGTGGAATATTAAACCAGTGGTACAATTTAATACTCAACCTTTAACCTTTAAAAATACTACATATTTATAAATAATGTTTGAAAAAAGTACATACAAGAAAAATTACTTACTTATCACACGCTTATCATCAGGTCGACTTCTAATTGCGTGAATAATTGGAAAACTGAACTTTCCCTCGGTTATGTCTTCACAAAAGCCTTTTGTGTCGTAATACTAAAATTAAAAAAGTAAGCACTAAGTTTACCAAGATGGGTAAAATAAGAACATACCTCTTTTGATGTCAAATTTTTGTAGTCATCCTTAATTTGGAAATATATACCAAGATACAAGGCAAGGTTTTCAAATTGTCCGGCTTTGTTGATCAAAAGTTTGTATAGTTGACAAATGCATTTAAGTAATTCTCCAGTTTCTAAAATGATCTAAATTATTGAGTTATCTTCATCGGAATGATCGATCTAATATTTACAAAAATATGCGTTTTAAAGTT
The DNA here is from genome assembly GCA_905340355.1 of Rhagonycha fulva. Classification (NCBI taxonomy): domain Eukaryota; kingdom Metazoa; phylum Arthropoda; class Insecta; order Coleoptera; family Cantharidae; genus Rhagonycha; species Rhagonycha fulva. The sequence goes on from HG996555.1 coordinate 12,903,868, forward strand.
ATTATGCAATTTACTTAATATTTTCTAAACCAAAAAGAAATTTATTACCTACTACTAAAAAATTAATCATTTATTTAAGGAAAGAGAGAAATAAACATTTGCATTGTCCTTATTTCTACTTTTTACCTCCCAACTCTCAGTGTTTGGGGTAATATTTGTTGATAATTTCTTTGATTTTTTTGATGGGTAATAATGATAACATTAAATTTTGTTTCATAATTCTGAAATAAGGTAAAATAATAGTATTAAATCTGCGAATACAAGAAATGCAATTGATATTTGATATTAGAGACATGTTATTGCTACAAGACGGTGCCACGTGCCACACAACGCGAGAAACAATGCAGTTATTGGATACAAAGTTTCTTAGCAGTGTTATCTCTCTTTTCGAATTTTTTTTGGGGTTACGTAAAACAAAAAAACAAACTATTCCAGAGTTAAAAGACAAGATTTGACGCGTTATTTATGAATTATTCAGTGTAGCTCAATTTAAAATGGTTAAGTGCTATTGTTAACATGTTATTCTAAGTGAAATGTTAATTCGGCTCATAAATGTTTGATAAATTTTATTACAAGTTTAAAGGTTCAACATACTTTTTGCAACCATGTCAATGTACTCCTCTTCAGATGGACATATAAAATTATCTCTCCAGTAAATATCCATTATCTGCCCCTTTAATGCAACAAACATGGTATTTTCTGAAATTCTTGCAACCTACAATAAGAAAGACAATGTTTGAAATAAAATACTTTTTTCAAACCTTTACATACAATACATAAAATACTAGAATAGCGTGATCTCGAAATCCAGAGCGGGGCTGCACATTATTTTTTACGTTTATTTTTATGACAATGATGTTTAAATTCTTAACTTCATAAAACAAGGGGGGAAAATTTGGAATTCAAAATTCAACATTAAATGTCTATCGAAAAATATTACATTACCTTAGCATTTTCTAATAACAAAATTTTTTCTTCGTTTTGCTGAAGGATTAAATCAAATGCTGCGATTGTTCTTGCGATCCCAAATATTGTGTGAGCAGATGGAATGCCTCTTCTTAAAATGGAATAATCTTGTATATCATCAACTCTTAAAAATAATTAAATATTATTAATTTTATTGTCATTTTTTGTTGGTAAATTTTAATAAGTTGCGTGATTCTAAATTAGCTTTAGAATCAAACCTTTTTTCTGACCGCTCTCCAAATCGATTTTGGTGCTACCATTTTTATCAAATTTTTTGCAAGGTTTAGAGCGACAGTAAATTTTAATATTTTTTATAGCAGTAAGTCGAATTACATGAGCTAGGCAACATTTTCAATATTTCATAAAGAACTTGGATTGTTTTTCTAATTATTTTAATTTTAATGTTTTAATTATTTTTTATTACGCATTATAAATGATCAGTACGTTTATAATCTCCGTAGAATATTATTATTTTTTAGTAATGTGAACTGGATATTATGAGGTAATAATCCTGCTAATTAAAGAATATTAATAGTGCCTAATTAACCTATGGAAGGTTTCCAATATAAATGTAATTTGTATAACTAATTAAATATTCAAGATCACCATTTAAAAAAAATCTTCCGGAATATCTCAATATTTAAAATTCAAATCGTTTTTTAAGCAAAATTCGTAAAAAAAACTTGAAAATAATTTATTGGAAATTTCTACGTTTTATTTTATTATTTTAAAAATTCTGGAAGTCCTTGGTAAAAAATTATAAAAATAATAAATAAGTTACAAAATTTTAGTATTTAGGGACTTTGATCTCCAAATTGATTTATAGCTATTCGTATTCATGCTATAACATTCACCTTAATAAAAAGTGAAAGCCAAATATTTAAGACAACCAATTATTGGCATTACAACCATGACATTTTTTAATAATTATGTTATTATTAAGTATCAAAATTAGCAAAAAACTAATCTTTAAGTCAGAGCGTAACCGAATTAAAACTGCGGTCATCGATACCGTAATTTTGTTTATATAATTATTATTTAAGCTACTCAAGTTTAAAAAAATTTTAATTTAAGTTAAGCCTCGTGCTCTAAATTTCTGCTATAAGATAAAATAAAAATGTACTTACAAGAGGCACATACTATGACATTCTTGAATTATATCAGCAATTGCATCCATCAGGTGTTCTGGAACATTCAGGCAACAATTAAATGCTTCCACAAGTTTGCTTCTAAATTTCTTTCCAGAGTTTTGCATAAGATGGTTATATGGCTGGTTTAAAAGCTGTAAATTATATTAAAAAAAAAAGAAAATTAATGTAACTAAAGCAAGAAAATCTTACCATATTTGATTGAAAATTCATCATCCGGTCTTTTTGTTTATCGACGTCCAATGAAATTAAGCTGTCCATGATGGAAATACTGGAAGTAGAAGATTCTTAACGGATTATATCATTGCATGTGAGTCGCGAAGTTTTAATTTAACCTTATATTACTAGCGTTAAGATTTTGCCTTTAAAGTTACCTTGAGGTGATTGCTTAAACAAAATATATAGGTATCTATATACAATTAAAGTGAATTCGGAAAGTATTTATGGGAGATTGTTTATAAATATTACTAAAATACTCGAAAAAGCACGCAAACTAAAATTGAGAAGGAGAACTGTTATAATGTAGATCATGTATGCTAAAATCAAAATTAAAAGTTGACAATGAAAGCTTTTTAAGAATCCACTAGTTTCATTGCATGAAGATTATTGTAATGAATTAGTTACGCATAAATCTCTCTGCTAATTTCTAATAATTATGTTTATCTCATCCTATATTAAATTATTCATTATGGAATATTTTTGATAATTATGTAAACAAGAAAAATTTATTTTAATTATAGTGGATGTAATTTTCGTTAAGAAGGTTTTAAGTTCCAATCTACTATTATCTTCTTAATTACATTGTTGTCTTAAATAACATATTATTATTTTTAAACTTGATGACCTAAAAATCCAACACCAAAAAATCCTATCCTATGAGGCGGTAATATTATTAAAAATTTGTTACATAAAGTTAGCTTACACACTTATTACGAAAATTGAGATTTGGAAATTTTTTAATGGATTTGGAAAGTGAAGAATTTGATCTTTATACGGTTCCCTAATTTCAATATTATAATTTCAAATTTTTTTGCGGTGTTAACAATCAATTCTGCATATTTCACTAACAATAAAGAGGGAAATATTAATATCAACCACACTTTACAGTGTATAACTAAATGCAAGTAAACAATCGTCGAGATTTATACCTTAAGTACGTACTTATCAATCCAAAATAAACCATTAATGCATCGGATGGAAGAAGGACGTTAGCGTTAGTTTTTTACTTTTAGTTCTATAAATAATGTTCCTGTGATTTTGGTGGAAAACACCGTCTTATATTTTATTTTACATCACATATTTCCAAAATATTTTGGACGTACGAGTACAACCTTCACACGGTTTTACCGAGTAAGGCCGAAGGTTTAACAATAACAACCCACACATATGAACGTAATCTCTCTGAGTGAGGCAGAAGACCGAACAACTATAGCAGATTGTACACTAAATTTTTGAGAGTAAGACTAAAGAAAAACTACAAAGAAGAAAGGTTTAATATGTACTCCCCCCCCCCGCCACCTATTTAAACCAAAGATTTTTTAAATGTATAATATTTAAAAACATCTTTAACCAAAAAACTTTCATATTTATTATTCAACAACCAACAAATAATGAAGCACAAATATTCTATTGTAATCTTTTGTTTCTTTAACACGTTGAATGCCACGGTAATTTGATATGGCTTGTCCGTCTGGCCACAATGAATATCTCAGTATGTGCTGCATATTTTGATAAAATATTATTTACAATATGTGACAGTTAATTTTTGTAATTATTCGTGGCGCATTTAATTCACTGAGGTCACCGGCGACCTTCACGGTGCTGAAAAGCACTGTTATTTTATTTATTCTATATAATATAATTTTTTATGTGTTTCTAATAATCTTGGCTTCGCCGGTCACCGGTGACCCGCATGGCATTCAACGTGTTAACTTCATCGACGCAGGGATATATTAAAAACTAAATATTATTTTTTGTTACATGAATCTGAATATGGTGGTCTTATAACCTTTTGTCTACTCTGCAAAAAATAACCCAACAATAAATGACTTTGCATCCCCCCAGACCCTTCCGGTTTTCGATTGTTTACTTTTAAAAGTACTCTCCAGGTCGGAGAAAACTTTTTTAAACAAAAATTATACAATGCTTAATTTTGTCTCATATTTAAGTGAATTTTCTTGGGATCTTGGGTGGCTAAGTCCGCTAGGCCCTTTAAAATGTGAAAAAATGGGTGGGGAATCGGTGGATCTAAAGAGTATGGAATACCCCTCAACATAAAGAAGCAACAAAATGACTTTTCAAAACTGACCAAGACGCAAATTTTATTTTTGCTCTTCGCGAAAAGACAAAGTTTTTTTTATGTAACAGCGTTATGCTAATACAAAGAACAGCAAGTGATTATCCTGGAATTTAATGATATGGTTTGGAAAATTTTTACTTTTTATATTCTTCTTCTCTTCTTTAACTTTTCTTTAGATCTGTTGATCTGTTTATTTCCAACATCTGCGTCATTTCCTTCTCAGTTCTAGATCTGTGAACATATAAATTGTTTAATGTTCACTAGGTAGTTTGCTAGACTGACCTCCAAACGCCTTTTTATATTATTTGATATTATTTATTTTTTGTGGATTTTAAATCTCTCTCAAAGTTCAATTTTAGAAGCACTGGTCTACCTCAATATTAAAGCAATGTTCAAGATCGTTCAATGATTTTTATGCAATCACTTTGTAGAAATAAAAATAAAGAAATTACTTATTCACTACTTTGTATGAAAACAGTAAATTATTTAATACCTGAGGGAAACCGAAGCACAGTAGTTTTAAATAAATTGTTTTAATGCTAACTATGGGGTACAATGAACATAAATTACACTGCTCACTGTTGCAATTTTTTTAAATTCCTATAAAAACTGAATAAATCTAATTTCCACCATCAATATAGCCATTTAAAATATGTTTTTACGTTTTTCCCCCGGTTTCCCCCATCGATACTTATTAATGATCTTTATCAACTTTGACGTAAGGTTAAGTCTAGGGATACAATTAATGCATCTAATAAATACCTTGAACTGTCTTTTAATGAGCCGACTTCTCATTATTTATCTTTTTATTGTTATTACCATGTTATAATGGTCTTTCGGCAATTATGCCAAAATAAAAATATAAAATCATCATAAACTGGTAGCGAAAGCTAACGTAAATACATAAAATAAACATAAAAAACTCATCATTGAAATAAGACTAATAAATAAAGAAAATACAGGGCAAAATTTTTTATACTGTTGAGTCGGGGAGCTACTATTAATCGATATTCCTGAATTTGCTTTTCCGCTCAGAAATTTTTATAAAAATTTTAATAAAGTCAAGCAATGTTTAGTACTTCTAGCATCTTTAGCTTTATTTAAAAAAAACATTAAATTTGGCCTGCGACCTTATTAAAATTTATTGTTTAAGTTAAAAAAAAATAAAAAATTTGTTATTTAAACATATATAGGTAAGTGCCTACTTAAAACCTACCTACTTATAATTGTTTTATAGTTACTATAGTTATTTTGAAATGGCTATCTTAAATATTAATAACATCCGTACCACGGTGACCAAAAAATGTAATATGCAATGTCAAATAAATTTAATTCACAGTTGCTAGTAGAATTTTATTTACTAGGTAAGTGGCAATATATCCAACCAAAAATTATATACCTACCTTCTTTTTAAGTTTTTATATAATTTATAAAATATTAAAAGTTTTTTATAATTTTGACCTTTTTCTAATATAATACTTTTCATGTGTTTGGACATTTTTGTAAAAAAAATTAATATTTGATGTACTAGTGACATTCAGAAACTTATGTTATATTGGTGTTCAGACTTAATAAATTAAAAAATTTTTTTTAACTATGCTTTTGTTGATGTTTTCAAGAATTGAAACGCAAAAGTTATTTTTTCTTTTTTAGTATTTGATTTAAAATTTACTGTTTATTCTGCCGATCTTATTCGTTCATCGACTAATTCATTTATCATTCATCATAGACTAAGCTATCCTAAAGACCCTTTTAAATGTATTTTATTTTATTTTTAATGTTTTTCTTTACGACAATAAATATAGACCATATTTAAAAACTTGAATTAATACGTCAATTAAGAAAATTAACTCAAAATTTTTGAAAAATCTTGCATTGTTATGGAAACTACGTATGTGTGTAAAATTTCAAGATAATCGGAAATATAAAAGTCTGTTAAATTTGGATTACAAGATTTGTAGCATCAAACATTACAAAAAATTTTACATAATAACAATATTTTAAAATTATATCGAGATATAAAGTTATACGACGAACGTATTTACATTTGAAAGCTTAATAAAAATATTAAATAATTTAACTATTTACTTTATAACTTGATATATAATATATATTTTAAAATATTGTGTTTATTTATTATTACGAGTTAGAAAACTAACAATTGAAATAATATAAATTATATATTATGTAGAAAGTTTTACAATTTACTCAATTTGCTTGCGATTATTAAATTTTAAAAATTGCAAAGTATAAACATTCACCTGTCTTGGATGTCTTGGATGAAAAGAATTAAAATAAAGTCTAAAATTTTGCTATATAGATAACCAGCTAGGTAAACAAAATAGCTCAATATCATGACATGTTTTATTCAAACAAAAAAATATAATGCCGAACGTTATCCTTATTAGTTATTACGTACCTTTGATGTGTGTAAAAATACCGCATATGATGTTTATGTGCGAAATGTATACGAAAAAAAAATAGTTATTATTCTAGGGAATGTTTTTGTTGAGCGAATGCTATAGCAAATACCGTAAATCATTCGAGAGGGTAATAACCATCACCCGCGAATAGAATATATTTTATTATATTAATATTTTTTCTACAACTATAGAGCCACAGCAGTAGAGTGATGTGATCGCTGGTTGAGCATAGAGCGAAAATTCTGGGTTCAAATCGCAGATTGCACAGAATTTCTTAGCTCGGCCTTCCGGTGGACATCCACACTCTGTGGTGATTCCTGATATTAGTGTCGACGTCATTACCGTAAATACGGCTGCGTCACACACGCAAAGTTAGAAATATAGGTTATCAGGCCCGTACCCAGGGGGGGCACCTGGGGGCACGTCCCCCCCCCCCCCCAAAAATGCTCAAAAAAAAATTTTTTTTTTCAAAGTAAATGAAAATTTGTTTATAATAATAAAAATTCTCAAAAGAAAAACCATTAAAAATTTTACTTTTTACTAAGTGCCCCTCCCGAAATTAAATCCTGGGTACGGGCCTGGTAAGCAGGGAAAAGCCATGGGCCTTCTAGACCTGTAAAGCTGTCATATATAGAGCCATTTTAGTAAACCAATCTTTCCCCTAAAATTTATTATTCCACATTGTTAAATAATGAATCATGGTTACTCACAACCTTGGTGAAAAACTATCATAACTTAACAAAAACCTAATAAATAATTAATGTATTATAGGAGTATAAAAGTAATAACCCAACTTTAATAAAATATGTAGGTAGTTAATGTTGATATGAACATTGAACAACTAACAGGTATTTTTAGTAGCGGTAGTGAAAATTATATGTAATTGTAGTTTATTTTGCTTATCTGGTAAGTCATACTTCATGAGGTGAAAATATAAGATATTCAAATAATTAATAAGTATAATAAAGAAAAGTAACAACTGATAATGCAATATTTTAATTTTCAAAATACTTGTTTTTAATGGGAAGAAATCTCTTCCAAGGCAATATTATGTGAGTAAGGATTACCAGAAAACTTAATGTTAAAATTAAGTGTAAAAGCTTTGTCATTTTTTGTTGGTTGCTTATGTTCTTTCTTTTCTTTTTTTAGTCCTGATGATGGTTTTTAATATATAGATTGAAACGTCGTCTTATTGGCGTCCTGTAAATCCTCATCTACTTGTTTTTATGTGAACATGCAAATTTGGTAGTATTTACAATGAAAAATATAAGAAACATTGAATAGGGCGTCTAATTAACTGTCCCCCCTTAAAGCCATTGACATGTCTAACTGCATATGATTTATTGTAATTTTGATTAAAATATATAAAAAGATTATGTAATGCCTAAACTGTTCAATAAAGCAAAAAATTAAAATATTGATATAATATTAATAGCTGTGGTTATTAATAGCAACAATCAAAAACCGTTTTGAACATTTATTTTGCAACAAAGGTAGTAGTATCATTAAATTATCCTTGAAAAAAAAATAAACAATGCAAAAATCAAGTTGTATCATAATTCTTTTATATGTTAATTAAGAATTAATTAATTAAATTTGTAATTTGCAATTTATTCTGGTGGCCATAAATTTTTTTAAGCAGAAATGGCAATTATTATTTATTTAATTATTTTTAAATTGTTATTCCTGCAATAAAAATCAAAAAATTAAAAAATTACAATAACTTTAAAATACAAATATACTCAGAACTTAGTTCTATAGACTGTACACTTGAATTGATAAACAAAATTCCTATTGTCCCTACCCATGTTCCATAAAAAAATAAGAGAACAAGTTTGGAAAAATCAGAAGGAAAAAATTTACCCACATTTAGAATAAATCTGAAAAGTTAAAAAAAAGCATGGCAATTAAATTTTCTTTCTGGTAGCTTCAATAAGAACAATTATGTTAATCGAGTTGCTGTAAAAGCTATAGTTCACTTGGTAGTGAGGCTAGAAATAGGGGGTAAATTTTGGCACTTAGAGCCCTTTTTGTTTTCCTACTACAATTTTTGTGTTTTTGATGATGGACTACAATTCTCTTAAGTAATTAGGGATAATCAGGTCTTGTACCTACTATTTTTACTAAATTTTTCTTCTCTGGCAATAAATAAACTCTTATATTTATTGATTAAAATTAATCAATTTTTTAAATAGGTTTTAGTGAACATAAGATACAATGAACGACACTGCAAGCAAACAAGTTAACAATGGGTTATCGTTCCTTAACGAAGATGGCACTTCAAAATTTATTTTCGACGAGGTGATTTATAATTTATTACAAAAAAATAAAATGTTCTGTTAATATTTAAATTTTTCAGAAAGTAATGATAAAATCTTTCTCCCGAGAAGTACCAAAGGAATACACCGAATTACCTTTAAATGTGTTGGAAGCTTTAAATTATTGGTTTGAAATTCCAAAAAAGTTTTACGACACTTTAGTCACATTTGTGTGTAATCACGCTCACATGAGTATTTTGTAAGTATTAATTTATTATTTATTAATAATGATGGATTAATCATAGTGATTTTAAAATTTCATTTTTAATAAGCGGCATTGCCATATAATTCATTTAAAAATGGATCATCTTTATAGTCTAAACAAACTTTTTTCTTTCTTTTCTGGCATTGACGTTTTGACAATTAGCTATTAGAAATGATTTAAATATATTTAATCAATTTTTATTGATGTTTACTGGAGGGTCGAGATAAGAAACTGTGCGAAATCCGCGATTCAAATTTAGAATTTCTGCTCTGTAACTCAACCAGCCATCACATCAAACCACTACTTTTTACAAAACATTTTAGGTTTCAAGAAATATCTTGTCCATTTGAATTTGAAAGTCAAAATCTGCCTTACAATCTATCAGATGCTATCAATGGCTATTACTATAAACACTTGCAGTGTTTGTACCTTTTAGAAACCCATGACAGTAAAGACGTGAGTTTTTGCATTTATAACTTAATTAAAAAACTTATTGATCTTATTTTTAGCTCCGCAAAATTTATTACGAGAGAAACCGTGCACAATTTATACGTAGAGGTATACAATTACATTGGACCAGTACTGCGACTTGTCCAACTTTGGACGAATATCTAAGCATAGTTGAAAAATCTTGTAAGAAATATTATAAATATTTGTCATACTAATCTTAATTCTATGATATTCAGGGAAATTTCTGGATTTTAATTTCGAGGTTATGGTAAAATACTCTAAGTTCCGAGGGGACATTACCAAGCTTCGTAAAACTTTGTTGTACTTATTTAACATTGACGAAGATTACAAAAATCTTATTCACGAAACTGTGAGTCCAAAAATTTTACTCTATCAAATAAACTGTGATTACCTTTCAGACAATCGATGACGATAATTATTGTGGTGATATAACGAGAGGACGATTTAGTTTTCCTGTAATTTATGCTATCCATAATTCCAAAGAACATGGGCCAAAATTGAAAAGTATCCTTTTTATATATTTTTTTACCATTTTTAATTTTTTATTGCATTAGTTTTCTTAATAAATACCAGCCATACTAAGCTTACATACGCTAAATGTAAACGTAAAAAAGTATTTTTTTACTTTATTGGAAAATTCTGGTAGCATCGAATTTACAGAAAAATGTATCAAGTATCTAGCAACAGAAGCCATGACGGAGGTAAAAAAGATTGGAGGAAATCCACTACTGGAAAAAATATTATCGAAATATCTAGACTAGAAAATTTAGGAATTTGGTTTATTTACAAATAATCTTTAAACCACTGAAAAATTTGTAGATTTGTTTCAACCAAAACATTTAGATCTTTTTTGAGTTCCATGATTTATTTAATCATTTTTAGTTAATCTAAATTATGTATTTAGTATATAAGGTTTGGTATGTTTCTACCCAATAAAAAAAATTATTTGTTTTGTACTTTATTGTTGCAACATAGATTGCTTTCTTCAGACGTTTTAAATTTGTAAACAAAGGCATAAAAGTGGGTATATAAATTTAAAACATTTTGCCCACCTAATTTAAGTTTCTGTCTAAATAAATAAAATAAACTTGAAAATATTTATAAACAGTTCAAATTTTAATCTTTTGGAACAAATCTTAAAATTTCTTCCGGGGATCTCTTCGCTTTGGAAGTTGATTTGTAATTTAATTTTAAATTAATGGTAAGGGTTCCTAGTAGAATTATAAGGGATTTATAGAATTTAACTAGAAAAAACAAAATTTATATGACTTTCAATCAAAGCCGCTTTTTATACATAGTTAATAATATATTATGATTATGTATTATGTTTTATATTGCTTTGAAATTTTCCAATATTTTGATATTCGTTCTTTCATCACTAGAATAATCAACAGAAAACAAAACATATTTAATAAAGCAGTACGATATAATTGTATTCCTTATTATAATTTCTTGAGAATTTAAACAAGGTTGTAGGTATTCTTTAATTTTATTTTATTATTACGTCATACAAACGAAAATATAGATCGGATATTTCCGTATTTATGAAAGTGTCTAATGAAACAAGTCGAGATTTTATTGAAAAACTTCAAAGTTTTAGCGCGGCAGTTAAAATTTGTTAAGTAAGAAGTACAGGTAAGTTTTAAATATAATTTATTTATTTTTTTAAGTTTCAACTTAAATTTTAACTGTAATTTTTAAATATTTTTTTTAATCTGACTTATCCAAAAAAGTTATTCAAAATTTTAGACCTAAATTTTAACCATGGATAATAATAACAAATGCGGAAATGGAAGTCCTGAGGAATTTTATTTGGAAAAAGATGAACCTTATTTTAACGAAGAAGTATTAATTTTTTTGTTGTTTTTAATTTATTTATACAATGGTTTTATTTTTTCAGTTAATGGTAAGGGCTTTAAAACCTACAGTATGCAAAGAAACAAGTGATTTTCGTTTACAACTCATTGATGCTTTAAATGTTTGGTTTGAAGTTCCTGAAAATGTTTTACAAGTTTTACGAAGTGTGGAAGAAAATTTTGCTTATCGAGACACATTGTAAGTTAATACTATTGCATAAATTACGTAATTTTATACTTGACATTTTAACCCAGATTTCATAATTCGAATCGCGCCTGCACCCCTTTACCACTTATTCCAAATATTTATAATCGGGGTTAAATACAAATATTTAGTAGGTTGCTATCCTCAGAATATTAATTATTATTTAATATATTTGGGCATTGAAATATAATTAATCGATGTTTTGAATGTAATAATAACCCTGTATCATAAATATTATCTTTAAGTTACTGCATTTACTAAATCAAATAAATTATATAATGCTACTACTATAATTTTGTAGGTATCAATTACAAATTTAGTTAAGAAATTGCAATTTTTTTTTATAAAATAGGACTAATATTATAATTCTTGTTGCATAATATTTGAATTATTATTTTTAGACAATAATTATGCAATTATAATTTAATTTAATCGAAAGTCTTGTCCTAAAGAATAAACAAAAACTTGCAAATAATTAAAGGTGAAATTTTATACCATTATTTATTATTATAAACCAATGTGAAGGTGATGATCTTGAGAAAATTATTTAGGTCAGGAACCTGCATGGTAGATCACGATATACCCAGAGCATTTTGGTATAAAAACAAAGTAACCTTCAAATAATTAATAAATGCTTGTTTATAATCATTGCATCTCTAAAATCAGGAGATCAAAATACTGGAGCTGTATGTGTGCGGTCAATGTACGTAGTAATATTAATCGATTGGTATCAGTACAGGACAATATCTGGATCATCAGCGAGTTAGGGTAAAAATGGAACCAGAAAAAATTTGCTTCATTTGGTTTTTTGATATTTTGAAATCATAAATGATTAAATAAATCAAAAAAAATTAGTAAATTTCAGTTAATAGTAGGTATATTAAGCATCAAGGGCGGTGTAGAAGAAGTCGAGGTCTTAAATTTATCCAAGACCAGCTCCAAATGTACTTATTTAACGCTCGAATTATTTAAACATTTTTCGTGTTTTAAATTTAGTTTTTAATTTTTCATTTATTTGATGCAGTTGTGATGCTAAAATGATAAGCTTCACTTACCGCCCTAGTGTGGTAAACATAACTTCCTGTCCTGAAACGTAACAATAACATACGTGACTCAATCGTATAAAATTTTTATTTAATTAATCACACCAAAAATAAAACAGTTGTTACAGGTTAATGATTCTTATGCAGTCTATCGACCCAATTTATATGTCATTTAACATTGCAAATTGTTTTGAAAGAATTAATTAATGAATTTTTTTTAAAGTTTATATAAAGTGAATGGGTTTATCGTATTCTTTTTTCAAGGCACAAATTTAATATTTGCAATTATAATATGCAAAAGTACCATGATAATTATTATTATAATTATTATTATAATATTATTATTACAATATTATTATTATTATAATATATTAATAAGCATAAAGTGTAACTTGTAGTATACAAAGTAACTATTTCAATACATACATATTATGTACTATATATCTATCTACATTGCAAATAATTCAAAAATAATAATTTACTTTTCTATGAAAATATTTATAAAAAAAAATTATATCAAGTATATCTTTTTCGTTTGGTACTCTTTAAAACAGTTTTTTCTAGCGGTGATAAAACATGTCATTTCATTTTTCGTCCTCGGTATTTTGTTAGCGGTCAGCTTTGCATGTAACAATCTAAAACTGTGTGATTTTGTATTTTTTTTTAAATTTTTATAATTACTGAAACGTCAACTAAATAAATTTTTTACGGTTACTCAAAGAAAAACTCTGATATGCTCATATAACGTAATTTTTCGTAGAAGGCAGTGATGACGCAATGTGCACGTATGTCCACTGCTCATAAATGACCACACCTCTGCTTTCCACAAAAAATTACGTTCTACTTATAGCATGGTCAGTGGTGTGTTGAGCTTTTTGGGACAGAAGGGACAATGAGTATCTTATCCAAATAATAAAATAAACAAAATGGTCAGAAACGTGAGGGACTTGCACTCTATTTTGGTCTCTATGGGTTGCGTTACGAACAGATTTAGTATTTTATATGCATAATAATTTTACTAAATTATTTTCAGGAGAGAAGATATTACTTATCCGTTTGATTTTGAAGATTTAAACCTCGAGTATAGTCTATCGGATGCAATAAATGCATATTACTATCACACATTCCTTGTCAGACAAAAAGCCTCTACGCTGAAAAATCTAGCAGTAAGCAGTTTAACTTTTTAAGTTTTGCTCTATTTTGACAAAATATTATCTTGCAGGTTAACGAACTATTTCGTAAAAGCATTGGAGAGTTATCTACACATGTGGGAATCGATGAATACTGGAGTAATGTTCTAGAATGCCCCACCATGGAGCAGTACTTATGGAAACTCAGAAAATGTATAATTGCACATCAATTTTTAGCATTAATCTTGATTTTATACATTTTTAGGGGTTTACTTTGATTTGGCAACAAAATTTATGTCATTGTATTCAAATACAACCATAGATATGTCACATTTAAATATAATTATGGTATATCTTTTTGGAATCTCGCAAGACTACAAACGATTGGTTATTGAATCGGTAAGATAATAATTATTATTAGCTATGAGGTTAATTAAATATATACCTACTTATTTTTCTTCATTATTAAAATAGCCAGTCACAACTCATAAGCATAGTCCAGCATTAATGGAGAAATAAAAAATTTATTATTACCTATTAAAGTTTTATTTTTAGACCGAAGAAAATGATGATTGCTTTGGTGATATTTCGAAAAGTATATTTACTTTTCCTGTTGTACATGCGCTCAATAAAAATCCAAATAATAATAAACTACGAGGTATCCTTTAAAAAACCATTTTGCATTTTCATCGAATCAATTTAATTCAAAAAATTTCTTAACGAAATTATTTAGATATACTTCGTTTGCACACACGCTCAATAGAAATAAAAAAATATTTCCTTTTCTTGCTCGAAGAAAGTGGTAGCATAGAATATACGAAAAAAAATATTAAATTTCTTGCAGAAGAGGGCTTAAAGGAAGTCAGACGAATTGGTGAAAACCCTTTAATGGAATCGATTATTACTAAACTTGCAGAGATATAAGTATGCGTTATAATATTATTTACCTGATCCCGTGCGAGAAAAACTACTTTTATCACTCATTTTGTACGGAAGGTAAATTTACAAATAATTTCTTAATTAATTTTTATCATTTAAGTTTTTTCGAACGGGATCAGATAGAATCTTGTATGTAACACATGTGAAAATGCATTATCATTCTCACACTTATTGCATAAATAACTATTAATAAATTTTTGTGTTATAATGGAAATTTTGATTTAACTATAACGAGAACCTTAATAATCTCTGATGATCAAATGGTGATAATGATAAGTTTAGATGAAATAAAAACAGACAGACACCAAAATATTTTGTATCTGTTAAATATTCAACACTTTTTCAAAAAAACACTTTGTTTATGCTTTTTTTAAATTTTATTTCTATTTTAACCTTCTACTTAACGTTCAATTTACTTCTCTAATCGATGTTCTTCACATTTCAAACATCAACCTTTTAGCTGATCTGATATATTTAATAAATTTATAAGAAGCTAAAAACTGTGCACTGTTATTCTTTCTGGAAGGTCAGTTTCTCATTTATATAATTTTATATTTGCATTGTTAGTAGCAATTATTTAATTAAATATTTGTATTATTGAATAACTGCAAAAACTTAATGAATTCCACTTCTATTAAAAAAGAATTCTTCTTATTTATTTATTGTTTAAATTTAGCAAGACTAAAAAGTGATGAAGTAAAAACTAAGAGCTTTAATGATCTTGACTTTGTAAAGAAGGAAATAAATTATTTGAATGCTAATTGAGTTATATAATTTAACATAATAAAACATAATTATTTTAAACATAAAAGTAAATATTGTATCAAAGAACACTTTCCATTTTACAATATTTTCAAGGACATGTAGAATTAAATTACAAATTTTTGCTAATTACTAATACCGACATCTTTGATATTTTTTTTATTCACGGCCGCAAGATACTTCAGGCTAAAATTTGAAATTTTGTTTTATAGTAGCAACCTTGAACAAATGATTACCAAAATTAGGTACCTACTATAAAAACTTTCCATTTAATATCACCAAAATATCTTCGGTATATTTCCAGCGTAAATCGTAACACCGGCACCGTTCGTGGAATTCTTACAAATTTTATTTCAGTATTACCTTTAATTTGGGGTTTACCGACAGTCCTCCTTTAACATAAAATTTATTAAAACTGGGTTAAGGTTACCTAAAATTGATGAAAACGCTAATGCGTTTTAAATATCGCGTTTGAATATTGTCAGATTGTCGGTGCTCACTAACAGCATCATAGAGACAATTGGCTATCACAAAACAAACAACAAATATTCTTAGTACAGTCCACGAGAAAGTAGAGAAGAATAAATGCTGGAGGTTTTCCTCAAAAAGAAAATATGTAACGAGAAGATTAGATTGAAAATGCGCGTGACGGACTCGAGTAACCTCCATGACATATTACAGCAGGAAACCGCTAAACCGCAAATCTTAAATCGGTTTCCCTCCGACAAAATGATGCCAAATTTTGATGGCGACCGCAGCGGGAGTTTTCGCCTGCCGTTGCGTTTAGCAGAAAAATTTATCCCGAATTTTGTCCGCGGGAAAGCGATTTAAGACTTGCGGTTTAGGCGGTTTTCCGCTTAATATGCATGTCATGGCACTAAACGAGTGGCGCGACAAGCCAAAAAGAGATAGTCAACAAAGGTTATGGAAAGGGAGAAAAAAGAAATAAAAAGAAGTTTAAAGATCAGAAATAAGAAAGAAAAATGACTGCTATTTTGCATTTAATTTTGAAGCGGAGGTTGGAAGGCGTGTGTTTTTATGATAAATGTTGGTGGAGTTCATTACGCTATATCCAGTGACGGATGGGATATCAAAAATTTATCCGGAAATTGATGGCCGACGGCCCAAAAATGTAATGGTCACTGCCTAAAGCTATAGCGGTCACAATAAAAATATATTAAAATAAAAAAAAAGTGGTTTGAAATGCTAATTAATACGGTGGCGAAACTTTTAAGAAAAACCAATAAAACTTTCGTAAAATAATAATTTTAATTGCTCTAATAAATTTAATAAAAATAGAAGATAATAAATACAATCAAAATTGCTCATTGACACAATTTTGAGTATCAAAAGTTATTGTGTAAAGGTGTAATCGGACGGTCGAAGGCGCCACATCATAATACATAATCAAAAAAAGGAGACTAATAATTAGTCTCGCCTTTGACTTCCGAAGTGTTATTGTGAAAAACTTATAAATTTTACAAATTCAAACAATTTAATAATAAAAATACCCAAAAAGTAGTTTTAGAATGTGCTACTAAACTTTTTTTATTATTTAAACTTGACAGTCAGACAATTCTTTACCAGATGTCCCCGGTCCTTATGTCGCTCCACGCTTCAACACGGCTTCTAAAAAGTGCTTCTTTAACTTGATTCCAAAACCAATTTAAATTTTGTTTTTCGATCCAACCCAGGTAGCACACAATATTGGAGCAATATTGCCCTAAAATTGCCAATATTGTCTCAATATTGCCAATATTGCCCAATATTGTGTGCTACCTGGGAAACTATTTAACTCGGCTACAGACTCGATAGACCTCCAAACCAAGAGGTAAGTAAAAGAATGTGGTAAAAGTAAATCTTAAAAATTAAAATTTCTAAAAATTATAACCAAAAATTATGTGCTCAGCTGTTCTCAAACATTTTCCCGAATACAATATATTGTTTTCTTAGCTGTTTGATTAACTTTTTTAACTACTTCTTGCGACTGTTTTAATTTTAATTTTCTTGCATTAAACCCTTAATCTTGGTTTAATTTTAATTTTTTTTTAGAACTCACTACAGTTCTTTTTAATGATTGATAATAAATTTTATTTTAAATTAAGTCGGAGACGGTCATTTGTCTTGCAGGTAACGCAATCAACTGCGAATGCGAGGTACCGGGTTCAAATCCAGAAAAGGGTAAATTTCTTATAACTATTATAGTCTTCGTGCTTCGAAAGGCACGTTAAGCCGGTGGTCTTCCTGAGTTAATGAATTGCCACCATTAACATAAAAACCATGGTTACAGGCTCGTCTGGAAACAAGTCTAACAAACTAGATGGTCAAGAATCTAGCACTGCTAAAGAAACGACGTAGCAGCTGTTTAAAGCAAACAGAGTTGACTCTAGCCAGAAATAGAAGAAGAAATTAAGTAATAGCTTGGTCTTACTCTGGCTCTCAGAACAGTCGTCTATCAAAAAGCGCAATTTTCTTGTTGAACGTTTCCAAAATTAACTTTTTATTATCATGTCTGAGCGGTATTCAAATTATTCTATCATTTTGGTCATGTGCGCACCTGGTCACAAAATTTTTATATCGCATTTTTAATAATTTCAAAAAACGTAAATTTTTAAAATGAGTGCAATTTTTGTGTGTAATATAACAAATTCACTTTTTCTTTGATTTGGATTAATCTTTGTTTTGTTTTATTTTAGGCAAAAGCTTCTTCTTCGCGTGCCTCTTTGTTCGTGATGTGTATCATCGGAGAAGTCTGACTCTGGTTTTCATGTTGAGTTCGAGGCTCTTTAGCAATTTCTTCATTCTTATAAATGCATTTCTTGCTTTTTCAATTTTGAATCTGATGATCTCCAAAGCGTAATCCTATTTTCTAAAGCCGAATTGGGTGTTCTCCATATGTTCTTCGCACAGTGCGTATACTCTTAGATGTATTATTTTTAAGAGTGCTTTTAGTAGGTGGCTCATTAGGCTTATTAAGTTATTATTCTATATTCATTGCACGTTTTAGCCGTTCTTTTCTTAGGAATTGTTATAAATGTAGACTTTAACCATTCTTTGGGGATGTCGCCTGTGATGCATATCTTGTTGAATATCTTAGTGAGCACAGAAAAAAATGTGTACTTAAAAGTAGAACAATTTGTGCCTAGATTGTCTACAAGTACAAATTGTGTAAAAATTTAGCAGAATTTGTGCTATAAAATAGTACAATTGCGCTAGAGATGACTGAATTTGACTAAAATTAAGTACAATTGTACCTAATTTTCACCCAATTTGTACTTGTAGACAATCTAGGCACAAATTGTTCTACTTTTAAGTATACATCTTTTTTTTCTGTGAACCTTTAGATATTTGTATCGTTCAGTAACTTTAATATTTCCCCATTTGTATCATCTGGGCCAGGTGTTTTCCCATCTTTTATTTGTGATATTGCTTTCTGAACTTCTTCCTGTGTAATTTCTGGACCGGTGACGCATTATTCTGATGTTTGAAGGTCTTAGCGTTTGTCTTGGAATAAAATCTCTATGTCTACATTATTTTCATTCATTTCATTTCAAGTAGGTATGAATGTTTTCATTTTTGTTAATGAGCGCAACAGACTGATAACTTCATACCGATCAAAATCAGCAGATCTGACAACATTGATTCGTTGAATATTCGCACGTCTGGAAGCGCCTTTAGGATTAACCGTGCCGCAGGTAAACAGGTAAAATGACAACAACAAAAACAAAATTATTTTGGTAATGAAGTCGTTATAGAGTGCTGTGATTAAAATTAAATTAAAAGGAAACGTTTCTTGTTGACGTATGATAATATTGTTATTATTATAAATATTTGGTCTGTATAAATATATTAGATTACACAAAATAAACGATAATATATTTTGAATGTTTGAAACGTTCCGGTTGTAATGATAATTTGACACATGCGCCTCGATATTTTTGCGCCGAACCGCAATTTCGTCAACTGCGCGAGTCATCTCGTCCATTTGTCGGCGTTGTTTTACCACGTTGGCCGACATATTATTTTTGGTGAATAATTTCAGTACGCAGTAATTTTAGTGTTCAATCGAACATAAATACAGTTTTTGATTATCAAAATCTTCTTGACGACACACAAGCTCCATATGTAAGTATTACGTTACGTCTTCGTTGTACGCAATTTGCAGTTTTTAACGAATGCGTACCTACGCCATCCAATTCCGCCAATTTATGACCTCGCATCTTTTCAACGGTTTTATTATTGAAAATTTGCCGGTTTTAGTATTTTCGTGTCGCATTTTTTAATTCCCATAGTAAATTAACCTCATTGTTAACTTTCGGAGAGTTTTATCATATAAAATAAGGCATACGCCTCAAATTAGGTATGTAGGTGAACCAAATGTTTTAAGTGTCGTTTACTTTGTTTACGTGTTCTTTTTATCTTATCTCGTTCAAGTCGCGTCACTTCATACATTTGATGTTGTTTGTTATTATTTTTAATTACAAGTGAGCTACAAAAATGTCCTACAGCATGAGCACCAGAGTTTTCGTTGGAGGACTGACATATCGAGTTCGTGAACGTGACATCGAGAAGTTTTTCAGAAAGTATGGCAGGATTAAGGAAATTGCTATGAAGAATGGTTTCGCTTTTGTTGTACGTATTTTCTGCCTTCTGTTAATTGCATGGCTTCTAAGGTTTTTTGTTTGCAGGAATTCGATGACTACAGAGATGCTGATGATGCAATTTACGAGTTAAATGGAAAGGATTTGCTTGGTGAACGGGTTTCTGTCGAGCGGGCTCGAGGTACTCCACGGGGATCCGATCAATGGCGTGGTAACGGGAGAGGTTATTCATCACGTGGAAGAAGTCGTGATACGTAAGTTATTTTTATATTAGAGGTAACTACTGAATTATTTGGTGTTTGCGTTTCACAAATCTTTTATCAACTTGAGTGTAGAAATGTCTTGCAACCCAAATTTGAAAGTGTAAATTATTGCCATCTGTGCAGCTTCGGTTGAAAGATCCAGTGAAATGAAAGAGGAAGAATAATTCTTATAAGCAGGGCTTGGGATTTTATGCATTTTCATATTCGTTTTTTAAAAAATAAATAGAAGAAATTTGAGAAGGATAAAATTAATTAAAATAATTTTTTTAAATCGTCTTTATGAAAGTCCCAAATTTTGCTTATAAATTTTTATTTTTTCTCTTTCTCTCTTTCAATTGAGAGTAAACGATAAATTGATCTTGAGACTGTTAAAAATTTCTATATGGGGCACAATAACCCCAATTCAATATAAGCCATATACTTATAAGGTATGTCTGTAGGCGTATATAATACTACTTCTTTCCTTAAATGTACATTTAACTAATGTAATTATGTGATTTCAAAATACTGATGACGTGATACATTTTTTTGAAATTTGAAGTTACTTAAAAAAAATTCTAGAAATGCATATGCGCATAACATTATATCTTGGATGTCAGTAGAGAAGTAACAGTTGAATTTTTGAAAGTAATGGAGATCAATAGACTATTTAATCTGTTTCACGCTGTATTAGTATCTACATCAGTTATAGGGACCTAACGCATATTTTTTAAGCACTTCTAAGTATATTATGGTTTAAATCTAACAAGGGGAAGGCCAACTTTGGTCGTCACAGATCTGCACCACTACCATTATACCTTTCTATCCTAGTTTCAACTTCATTATGTGAAAATTTGGCATCCCTAAAGTGAGCCAATTTGAAAAATTCAATTTTTAAAAATTAATTAAAATCAAAAAGATTGGTAGTTCAAATGTATCGAAATTCTTAACTCCCTACCTAAAAGAATAGTTGACAGCTTTTTTCTACATTTTTACATAACCTAACTTAATAACACCAATTGACGTGAATATTTTTATTTAAAAATATAATAAATCCATTTAATCTTTGAAATAATATAATATTTCACACGGTAAGCAAAAGTTACTGAGTTTAAATTAGATAATTATATAATTTTTATTTAGATTGCAATTCAAACAAGACGTTAATTTTAAAGATTCTATCGTAACTTCCCTTAGAAAATACACCGAAAATAAAATCATTCCATTTATTTTACGTGAAAGAAAATGGAATTATGCGTATTTAATTTGCCACAAGGAGCATAATACATCATTTGCATCTTTTAACCGTATTTTTGAAATTTCACTGTATGGCGAGTCTTCATCAGTTTCATTTTTTCAAACTGTCAAAGGGCCAGCCAGGCATTTCCGCATTTGTTGTCAGGGTAAGCTAAATTTACAAGCACTACTTTCATTGTACTACTTTCGTTTTTCAGCTCTAGCCCCGATCCTTTCGACCTTAAGCCCCTTCAAGAAAAAAAAAGGGTAAACTTAAGGATTGTGGCACATATTTTTTCATTAAAGGCAATGCCAAACAGTAACAAAGTACTTGCTCAGCAAATTCCTTCTTTTTGTTAAAAACGATTAACTTTATATTGTCATACTGTGATGATTAATAAAATACGCTCAGTATTTATCATAAATCTGTGACCACGACTTGCGATTTACTAATACCGATCAGAAAATTTTAAAGTGAATCAAGAATAATACACTTACGTACCTAAATTACCTACGTTGAT
Source organism: Rhagonycha fulva (assembly GCA_905340355.1). Classification (NCBI taxonomy): domain Eukaryota; kingdom Metazoa; phylum Arthropoda; class Insecta; order Coleoptera; family Cantharidae; genus Rhagonycha; species Rhagonycha fulva. The sequence goes on from HG996555.1 coordinate 12,926,233, forward strand.
GTCAATAAACACAATTATAAAAATTATTATTATTGTTATATGTAACACACAAATTTTTATAAGCTTAATACTCCGGCTTCAAATAAAACTCGTTTCAACTTCACTTCGATTTATTTTACAATTAATACGTATTGATGTTTATTTACAAATCAAGGTCTTCGTGTGACCATATATACTCCTCGAACGCAGGAATGTACCCTAGTGACCATCCTCTTCTATCTCTAGCCATCTTTGACGCGTATTTGATAGTGTGACAGCGCTTTTTGCAAACCAACTGAATAGGTAAAATATGACGTCACATAAAATTTTGAGGGAAACTTTAGAACAATTTGATAGTGTGACACCAACCTAAAGTATGATCGATTTTGTATCATCTATTTTTTCGATTGGAATCGCATGATATCAATTTAAATACGCTAATTCCATTTTCTTTCACGTAAAATAAATGGAATGGTTTTATTTTCGGTGTATTTTCTAAGGGAAGTTACGATAGAATCTTTAAAATTAACGTCTTGTTTGAATTGCAATCTAAATAAAAATTATATAATTATCTAATTTAAACTCAGTAACTTTTGCTTACCGTGTGAAATATTATATTATTTCAAAGATTAAATGGATTTATTATATTTTTAAATAAAAATATTCAAGTCAATTGGTGTTATTAAGTTAGGTTATGTAAAAATGTAGAAAAAAGCTGTCAACTATTCTTTTAAGTAGGGAGTTAATAATTTCGATACATTTGAACTACCAATCTTTTTGATTTTAATTAATTTTTAAAAATTGAATTTTTCAAATTGGCTCACTTTAGGGATGCCAAATTTTCACATAATGAAGTTGAAACTAGGATAGAAAGGTATAATGGTAGTGGTGCAGATCTGTGACGACCAAAGTTGGCCTTCCCCTTGTAAGACCTGACCTAACATAACATCTGACACATCACTAACATAGTGTATGACTGCTGCATGCATGACTACTCAAACTTTGACCACAGACATAATGAATCTTTATAATTTTTGTTTAATTAATCCCCCGATGTCATAGTATGACGAATTGTAATTTACATAACACGCCTTGGTTAACATTTTGAATAAAAATATCATTTCAAGAGAAGAAAGTCTCCCACCTACTTGTATTATTTAAGACTACCTTCTCCCAAATTTCGTCAAATTTAAACTACAGGGATCTTCTCTTTTTCAAATAATATTTACATGAATCTTCACCATTTTTGGTTTAATTTATCTCTTATGATCTAAACAGTTGTTATTATTTTGAATCAGTAATTCCTATCATTTCAATAGAAAGTAACAAATTCATGATTAGATTTCGTCCCATTGGTTTAAAAAACAAATTAGTTCAAGTGTGGCTAAATCTTAAATTTTCACATTTTAGTTTTTATTTATCCAACAAAACTTGACCTCGAAAATTTAAGGCAAATTGATCTTACTCCTGTTGAGGTAACGGTTTTGAAAAGAATTATTGTTGATTACGTGGTCCCATTTGTACTTCAAAATAAAATTAAATTAAATCAGTAGCACAGGTTTTTTCTTAATCGTTCCACTATCACTAACTGGCCGACGTGCCTAATGCTCATACTTATAGTCAATACTTCGCTCAATTTCGTACTTCAGAACCACTCAATAATGACATTCATTGTTTCTAGCTTACCCAGCCGACGCCCGGCCGGAACACGATCAAATGCCTTTGAAAAATCCAGGTAAATGACATCTGTTGACAATTTTGCATCCAAACAGCTAGTCCAGTCATTAATGCCCGTACTTATAGTCGATAATTCGTTCGATCTCGTACTTGAGATCGATTCAATAATAAAATCCGCCGGTTATTAAGGTGAATATCAAACTATCTCACAATGGGAGGGTCCGAACATCCCCCACTGATTTGATCCATTATCATATATCACTATAAGTGGAGGCCATCATTACGACTTGAATAGCTGCAAATTGTAAGATCAAAAATTCATCCAATTTCGAAAAAATTGATTTTCAGTGGGAGTGACTTTTGATTGGATTAACGACATTCTCAACGGGAATATCGTTAATCCATTCATGCACGCCATAGCCATAATCCGTATAAATAATTATTTTAGGTATCATAAAGTTGTATTTGGAAAAGTTAATTTTTTCTAAATTAGCTGAATTTTTGAGCTTGTAATAATTCGCACCTGTTGGAAGTTGTAATCATGTCTTCATGTGGAGCATTCCATGCCAAATCGACTATGGAGCCTCGTCATTTTTCATTTATTTTCTCTAAATATGTTTTTAATTGACAAAAGTTCAAGTGTAATTTGACACTGATGATTATTATTTTTTTTTAAATCTTTATCAAAAAATTAATTTACAAATTTGAAAGAAAAAGTCTATAATGGCCATCAGTATCAAATGAAAAACTTAATACTTATTTGAAGGAAACAAAGAAAAAATGGCGAAGGTCACAGACAGATCGATTTAGCGTGGAACGCCTTATGTATTATAATGTATCAAATTATTTTTCTCACACTGTAAATTTAGAGTTGTAAATAGAGTGAGTGCGGAATTGTCAGAATTTCAACAGGTTGTACGTGAATAGTTGACTGCTATTTCTTTTTTTTTAAGACAATCCAGAGTGATTTGAATATGTGAATGGCTGATTCTGTTGAATATTAACAAAACTGTTAGATGTTGTATATATATTTTCTCAATGTGCATATCAGCTGTTTCCAAGATTGCAAATCTCATTGTAATTATTAATATAGTGATTTGTTCGGTACTGTGAACATTTTCATAATGGGTAGCAAGGCAATATATTGCACTTTATGAATATCTTTAGTAAGATTGATAACATACTAAACTGCTAATGTGATAGATTTGTATGTGGTAGAACTGTCCAGAGCACTTTGTAAAAGTATTTCAATAACCAAGTACTTATTAACCTTTATAGCCCTATTATGGTTTTAAAAGGACAGCAGAAATAAACTCGCCAGATTAACATCATAAATTAATATAAGTGCAATCATTAAGGTTGTATTTAGGCCAGTCATTATAGCAAAAAAGGTATGAAAAATAGCGGAAGTTTTAAAATTTTGAGACAATATTGGAGAAGGTAAAAAAATAATAAATTTGATTTTGCACCCTTTTCCGTCCCCTGGAACATTGCTAAATTAACAAAAAACGTAAATGTGCAGTAACTTTTTGAAAAAAATTCCGAGAGTTATGCAAACCTTAGAGAACATTCTAATAATTATTACACATCTTCAATAAAAATTGCACCTTGCTACGATCACCGGAACATGGCAAATAGTGGTTTATTAATTTTATTTTGATATATCTTGTCGAAAAAAGTGCGAGTCATACAAATAATTGCTTATGCAACCCAGTAGGCAGGCAGATTAATAATTACAACTATTTGCATGTTCCGGTTATCGCAGAAGGGTGCAAACTTTATAAAAGATGTGTAATAGTTATTAAAATGTTCTCCAAAATTTGCATAAATATCGTATATTTTTTCTATAGTGTTATTGAAAATTTACGTTTATTTTTTAATTATGTAAAAATATTCCGGGGGGCAAAAAAGGGTGCAAAATTCGGATTTATTATTTTTTTAACTTCTACAATGTTGTCCCAAAATTTAAAAACTTCCGGAATTTTTGTCTAACTTTTCACTTTTTAAGCCTACAATGACTGGCCTAATTTGATACTAATAAGTATTGAGAATCTATTAGTAACATTAGTTCGGTATAATGTTTGTATTTTATTATATTTTTGAATGTTTTTTGTCAACTCAGAGTAGGGGAACAGGAAGTAATTTATTGAAGTTACTAGCAGTTTTGATTAGATCAGGGTCGAGTTCAAGATTTAAAGCACTATATATTTTTTTTATTAAAATCATGATTAAAACCAAAACTTTATTCTGAAAATAAACACTGAATAAAATAATGATAAAATTTAAAAAAAAATTATATTATTGTCACTCAAGGGTCACAACACTCATGCTGTTATAAATATGTGAAAAGAAAGAAATTAATACTTATTATTTACTATAGAACATCGAAAAAATGGACTTGTTACACATAATTGTCATCATTCCATGTTTTTCTTCTTTTATTTGGAAAAATCTTGTATTTTTTTTAAATAATGCTTTTTTTTCCAAATATCTTTCTAAATGAAAAAGTATTTGTTAAACTTAATGAAACACCGTCAAATAATTTGCTTCATCAGGAAGATACAGAGTGGGGAAGGTTCAGGTAAATGCGTTACATTTGAGACGTTGGAAAAGAATTAGTTAAAGTATTTCAATAAAAGTATATGGGGCATTCCACACCAAATCGACCACTTTTGAACCCGACCCCTTTTGATTTTCTTGAAATTTTTACATATACTATCCCACCAAAAATAGTTTTGTGAATTTTTTCAAAATTTTTTACTCAACCCAAAAAAAGTTGCGAATTTTTAGAAAAACTGATGTTTTTTTCTTAAAGCGATCATAACAATTTCAAAAATTGACTAATCAGAACGTTTTTTTTCTGTTTTTTTTATCTTTAAACGTACTTTTCAGGAAAAACACAAAAAAAATATTCAAACTTGTATTCTATAAAATTTTTCATTTTTTCGGAAATAATCATTGATTTTTCAAATTTTTCCACTTTTGATATTTTTATTTCAAAAAAAAAACTTGGATTTATTCCGCGTGTAACAACGCAAACCTCTTAATGGGCCGACATTTCTTTCTAATCTTTTTGTTTAATTAAAAAATATTTTGTTTTATTTTTACGCAAAAATATTTTTCAATTAAACAAAATAAATAGAAAGAAATGTCGGCCCATTATGGGGTTTGCGTTGTTACACGCGGAAAAAATCAGAGTTTTTTTTTGAAATAAAAAAATCAAAAATCAAGTGTCGAAATTTGAAAAATCAATGATTATTTCTGAAAAAATGAAAAATTTTGTAGAATACAAGTTTGAATATTTTTTTTATATTTTTTTCTGAAAAGTACGTTTAAAGACAAAAAAACAAAAAAAAAGGATCCGATTAGTCAATTTTTGAAATAGTTATGATCGTTTGAAGAAAGAAACATCAGTTTTTCTAAAAATTCGTAACTGTTTTTGGTGGGATAGTATAATATGTAAAAATTTCAAGAAAATCAAAAGGGGTCGGGTTCAAAAGTGGTCGATTTGGTGTGGAATGCCCCATATAAAGATCTATTGTAAGAAGTGACCTTTATCTTTTATTTTTTTAACTCCCATCCACTAGGACAAGGGGACATTGAAAATAACATAATTTTTTGTTACATGAACTTAAATACTGATGGTCTTATATCTGAAGCTTGGTAGAAAAAGGGCCAAGGTCAATTGGCAAATGTTGATCATTGGCCCTTTTTCTACTAAGCTGTAGACTGGAGCGTTCAAAAATTGCAAAAAACAAGTTTTAATTTACATTTTCTCTAAACTAATTAAGTGGACATTGGCCCTTTTTCTACCAAGCTCCAGATATAACTTTTCGCCATTCTATGAAAACTAATTTTTTAATTCTTTTTCCTTACCTAACAATGATCGACTTACTACTTTACAACAACCCCCTGACTAGGTTGTAATTATGTACATCAGCGGTCGGCAACCTTTTGTTATAAGAGGGCCAAATATTTTACCGTGATGATTAGTGCGGGTCGCACTTCTTGGAAAATTCACTAAAAAAGAACTTTTTTTTATGCAAATTTACCAAAAAGAGCCGCAAAAAAGGCCGCATCAAGATGTCTCGCGCCCCGCGGGCTGCCGACCCCTGATATACTACATCTTTGTACACCTCATTTGAGAACCACTGGTTTGCTTACTTACATTTCATTTTCACCTACATTCCTACATTTTATTAACTTCTATTTTTTTTTAATAAATTAAACTTGACAATGCTTCTATTGGTTTTGAAAACAATTTAAATTTTACACCTCAAATCTGGTGCACCCTAGCCTGCACCACCTTCGCCACGCCCTAGTTACGGCGTTGGGCATATCATGATAATTATAATAAAATAATTATTTTACTATTTTTTATTTACTTTAATTACTCAAATTTTGTTGAAATCCAATTACCAAATACTCAAGTACTTCATTGAAGTACCAAGTACTTTTAGGTTAGTTTCAAAAGTACTTCCAGTATTTTTTCCAAGTGGTTTACTTGAAGTACTTTCAGTTCTTGTATGTTTTAATATCTGATCAATTGATCATCACCTGTCATTTAGCTTATCACTTCTTTTCAGTTCGTTTAAATCACTTGGCTCAGGAAATTCGATAGTAAGGTCACGACCTGAAAACGTAAGAATGTACCAATGGATAAAATGGAATGTTTCTGTGTATGAATTGTTCCGATCTAAACGAAATTTAGATGTCTCGCACGGCCTTTTTCAATGGGGCATGATTGGTCCGATTATCATGAACAGTTCCCAAAGAAGAAGGGAAAACGAGCGTTGTTGTATTACGTTGTGGTGAAGCTTAAGAATTATCATGTGAAGGCATTTGATTGAGGAACAGTATTTGATCTATCTCGCGATATTGTTGACGTTTATTGAAGGTTAGGAAGAATAGATTCGCGTTAGTCTTCGTGCTTTTAATCCATTCCTGCCTACAAGAAAGTGTTGACAAATTCTAGCTTGGGCCAGGTGAGAGAGACCTGAAAAGGTAAGAATGAACTGATGGATGAAATGGAATGTTTCTGTGTATGAATTGTTCCTATCTAAACGAAATTCAGACGTGTGCTTGGCGCGGATCTCCAGAAGCGTAAGACAAGCCTTTCTCTCAGCCCGAAATCTGAGTCCTCTTGTTGCGATGCAGTAGCGTATAGAATGAGCCGATACAAGTTCCCTTCTGCTGATGCTAAACACTAATACTTGTACCCGAAACGAATAGGTTTTATTAATTAATCTTTCAACGGCTTTTCTCGTTTCCTGATAATTGATCAAAATGAAAGATACGAGGTATTGCATTGACACCGTCGATTTATCATTAAACATTTAAGAAATTAACCAATAGAATGATGTTTATCTATTGGTTAATCCTAAATGATAAAATGTTTAACATAAATCGACCATAACTTAATTTAATTATTTTTATCAACGATTTCTGCTGTCACAAACTTTTTTGTAGTAAATTTGTCTGAACTAACAAAAGCATCTGTCTCAGAAAAGTACATAGTTTTTTTTTTATTTAAAACTTGTCAAGTTGAAGTAGAAATTGGGTTACTAACAAAAAATTATTCTTGTTTTGAAAAAAAAAAATAATTTCTTGTTTTATTTCAGCCGAGAATCTGATATGCGTTCTCATGACAGGTAAATATTTCTAAAATTTTTGTAATGGCGTGGTGTAATAGGAATTGAAAATTTTTCTAGATATGGACCTCCCACAAGGACCGAATACCGCTTGATAGTGGAGAATCTTTCTAGTCGTGTGAGCTGGCAGGTGAGTCAAAATGTCGAAACAAATATTTCCCTATAAATAAATAAAACTTGCATGATTTATAATACAGTGTTTTTGGGCTTGGGTATCCGCTTCCTTATATCAGATTCCTTTATTGTCAATGTTGGAGGTGAGGATCCAAAAATGGTTCTTTTGGATCTAGGGTTGTTATCTATCCATAGACCGACTTCATGTAATTCTAATAGGGATCAATCGTGTGAACGAAGGCCTTGACCTAACCATGCGTAAGGGCTGCTGCACCGTTCAATCTGTCTCATTCTAAAAGGCATCCCAATCAATCCGATCAAAAGATTCAACTCCATTCATCATCCAAACACATAAGGGTGGTTTCCATATTGAGCAAGACTGAGCATACATCCTGACTAAAATTTAGGTTATCTTTATTCAGTAAAATAATTCTGTGAAGACTTAAAAACTAAATGAAACTATGATAAGAAGGACCGGGAAATAATTAAAAAGGATAATCAGATCAAAACAAGTTCATTACCAAAACGTCCCGATGCACAATGTGGTGGCAGTCAGTCAACTTCAATCAGTCACGGTCAATTTAACGAGGCTTTTAAAAAGAAAAATGTGTTCATATTATTGGTATGAATATGTATAATAAAATGAATGTCTAGGCTCCCTCAATGCTCAAGCCAATGTGATTCGCCCATTCGTTTGAAGTGGCAGTCATGTGTTTTTCGGCCATTCCATGGTACCATTTTGATTGCTCGTACACGCTGTGGCTCAGGTAATGCCCTAGCATGACGTGCAATATTGTAAAAGTACTTATTCTTGGTTACGTTTTGTTTAAAATTATCCAACTCATTTTTCTTCTTTATTTTGTTGTCAAATTCACATGCATTTACTTTTTATTCATTTTTTACCTTTTCTTTTTTTTAACTCAAAATTTTTGCAGCTTGATAAAGAAGAAATGAGACTACACAATTTAACACTTAAGTTTGTGTCGTTATTGTGAAGTGGTGCAGTTTGCTTATATCTGTTTGTGTATGGAGCAATAATGGGTGCCGTGCAGTGTGAGGTTTTTGTTGTGATATTGCAAATGAGGCTGTCGTTTTGGATTCCTAGAACATGTGATCAGAAGTCGAACTAGCCCAGGCATGATTCCAGAACCATTTTTGAATTTTTTGGTGAACTCATGTATACGACGACCGTTCCATAAATTATTTTACTAATTTTGCACAGAATAACTGGAGGGATTAATATCATACATAACAATGACCGAAGCATCAACTTTTAGTAGAAATTGAATTGCTCCAAGAAAGCAGCAGTAAAATGAGGAATTGCTTCAGTGACTAAAAGAAAAAACTCTTGCAGCCAGAAAATAGAACTTTACTTATGAAGTCCCAAGTGAGAACAGAGCGAGCTGCTTCCGAGACGGAGGTTTTCTATGTTTTGATAAACAAAAGATCGAAAATTTTGAATTGATTATTGCAAAATCAGAGATTAGAAGTGATTCCACCCAAGTGCAAAAAATAATAATAGTGCTGAAGTATTAATTTTAATCCACTTTTCGAACACAAATAAACAAAACGTAATTAAGTTTGAGAAATATAATGTACTGACTTAGTTTTTTAATCATTTTTTTTATAATATTCTGTTTTTAAGTTTGGGAAATTTGTCTTTTCCGGTGCAGGTAAAATTTAGTTTGTCAGATTTTACCTGGAAAGTTACTTCCTTTTACTAATTATTTTTTTATTTCCTGTGTAGGATTTAAAAGATTACATGCGGCAGGCTGGTGAAGTTACTTATGCTGATGCACATAAACAAAGGCGTAATGAAGGGTAAGCACTTTTTTAGTAAAAAACTATAATTTTCTAATTTGTAACTTTTTTTTAGTGTTGTTGAATTTGCTTCTTATTCGGATTTGAAGAACGCCATTGAAAAGTTGGACGATGCTGAATTAAATGGCCGCAGGATTCGTTTGGTTGAAGACGGACGTCGTGGAGGTGGAAGTGGTGGAGGCGGCGGTGGACGTCGTTCTCGTTCTTCCAGCAGCCGTAGTCGATCTCGTTCTCGATCTCGCCGCCGTTCCCCATCACGGTCTAGGTCGCGGTAAGTTATTCGTAGTTGCAATCGTATTATTTGAAATCTACACTTTTCGTCTCTAACAGAAGCAGTCGGTCCAGAAGTCGCTCTCATCACTCGAGTCGTGGACGCTCCAAGAGCAAGTCGCCTGCTCATTCAAAGTCTCGTTCACGTTCCAAGTAGGTTTTCCACTTCCTTGTTTTCTTTTTCGCTCTGTTCATTTTTGTTTTGAAAGTTTTCTTACCAATTTGCAATATTTTAGTTCTAAGTCACGCTCTCGTTCAAGGTCTGAAGTCAAACGTTCCAAGTCACGTTCCCTATCCAAAATCAAGAAGGATTTAAAGTAAGTAGAAATTATTAAACTGTAATTTAGTTTTTTAATTTTGTAATTTGTCAGCAATCGGTCAGCATCCCGATCAATTAGTAAGGACCGCAGCAAGTCAAATAGTCGTTCGCCTGTTAAAGATAACTCGTCTGACAAGAACGATTAATTTTGATTTTTTACTCAAGGTTTCGATTATTCTTAAGAATTAAATATTTAGGTTTAATTGACTTGAATTCAAATATTTTTTTGTTTGTAACAATGCTTGCTTTTTTTATGTATCGTAACATTGACAAAAAATCTTGATTATGTTTCTGTTGCCTTCATTCTGTTCATATTTCTTTGTTAAATCTATTTTACTAAAATAGGCATTTAGAAAGTATAGTTCTTATACTTAAGTTTTGTATAAGTATACAATAAATAAAAATGGTAAAACGAAATATATGATGTAAATTTTGTAATCCTTCCTTAATATAACTTTTACCTTCTATTTTATTTCTAGTTTTAAAAATGATGTTTATACCTACTATTTTACTAGTAGCAAATTAACAAAATGAGCATGCTAAATCTAAAATATCTTTTGTAATAAATTGTAGTCATGCATTGTATTGCTTTTTTTTGTGCATTAGGTTTACCAATATATCTGTACTATTGTTTAGTTAATAAAGACATTGAGTTTATTAATATCTTTATTAATTAATTACATTGGAGACAATTAACCTGAGTCAATTTAGTTGGATGTTCACAGGGATAAAGCACACAAAACTGTAAGTTATCTGTTAATAGTAAATATTTTTAAAAGTAATTATTTTAATTTTGAAGAAAATATATTTTCAAATATGACCAACTCTAATTACAAACTGAGAAAATGAAAGGCAAAGTTTAAGGGGGTTCTCTGGTTTGATGGGTTCAAAAAATCGATTTCTGTTTTATTGCATATATTGTTTCCTTAATATATCTAGAATTTTGTGGTGAAGTGAATTTTTAAAATTCGAAGTCATTATAAAGATACAGCAGTTAGAAGAGGCAGGTATTAGGAGCGCTGAGCTGAGAGGCCGACCCTATTGTTTTCTGTCGACTTAATAATTAAGATCCTTGTATACAAATATACGCTTATACAAGTACAGGCAACTTTAAACAAGTTTAGAAAACTATTATAGACCAGGTATCGCAGATTAATGGTGAGTTAGAAATTTTATAGTTGTAACTGTACTTGAAACTTAAAACGTATTTTTCTCAATACTACGTTTTTCAAACTTTCTTCCATCATATCTCAAAAACGGTTTGGGCGATTTACTTCAAATTTATAAGGTCGACTCAGCATATATAGACGCACGGAATGATCTATTATCACTCCAAAATTTAAAATACTTTTGCTTTTTTTTAACAAAAAGTTGACAAAAAATACATGAAATTTGAAATTTTTTGTTCCAAAGTCTCAAAAATCCAATTTCTAAAATTTTCTTTTAATAATAGTTCATTCCGTGGATATAAGCTTACAGATTAAAACACCGCCAAATTTTTTAGTTTTAGATAAGCCAATCAGCTGATTTCGTGGAGGAAGTGAGCGTCCATTTTTTCGAGGGAGGTGTCTTCAGAGCGCTATAACTTTGGTTCTAATAAATATTTTTAGCCAAAAATTTATATGAATACTCTTGAAGCACCTAACTATAAATAAATGATAAAATTTTCAAAGTTCTATCTCTTCATTGGTTCTCACAAAGAAATGCTTAAAAATCCGACCGTCAAACCAGAGAACCCCCTTAAGCTTAATTATAAAATAATGAAATAAGGTAGGGGCAGATTGGGACACTTTTTTTTAAAGGTTTGAAAGGTGACTTGGTCGAGCGTGTTCTTAGCTATGATTCAAAAAAATCTGTTCAGCCGTTAGAAGATCATTTCCTGTTTTTTAGTCTAGTTGATGAAAGCAGGGCCGTACTTATAATATAAAAAGTTGATAAAGGCAGGGCCGTACTAGTAATATTTAAAGTTTAAAAAGTAAAAAATAAAATCCAAGCGTCGTCGCGTTGGGGAACCGCTAAGTTTTATATAAAATAAAAACAGAACACAACTAAAAATGATATAGTATGAAATTTAAATACATGTCAGCTACTTGGGTCCTCCGACGCGACGACGATTAGATTTTATTTTTTACTTTTTTATAGATTTTTTTTGTCGGGGTTTTTTAAATTTTTAATTAAAGTTTTATTAGATATACCATATCTATAAATGAAAAAGAAGAACAACCGTAAAAAAATATAAATATTTTATTGTCAATGCATAAGTCAGATAAAAATCTTAATCTTTTTTGTTCATTGCCGTAACCTTAATTTTTACCCGGTAATTAACATGTAACAGTTTCTTCAAACTGCAGTAACAAAAGCAAATTCTAGCTGAGCGTAAAATAAAAGTTACTTAACATCATGCCAAGCTACTTTGTAATGCCCGCTGTACACTCTCGGCGAGAACGAGAGTGTAGATCGGTGCTCTCGTCTGTCTCGGTGTGCCTAGTAGTGTGTAGTTTGTACTGTACTGTATTGCAGGGGTTCCTAAACTTTTAAGGCAACGGAACCTTTACCAAATCCCAAAAATTTGACGGAACCCCACATCAAATGATTACAAATAAAAGACCCTGCAATTTAAATATAATATATAAATTTTGATTATATTTAAATAACCCTAGGGTTCCGCGGAGAAGTTACCGGGGTTCCACGAAATTATTTATTTTTGAATGTTTTTTTGATTTTTGAAAATTATATAAATTTTTGAAAGTTACATTTAAATTGCAGGGTCTTTTATTTGTAATCATTTGATGTGGGGTTCCGTCAAATTTTTGGGATTTAAAAGTTTAGGAACCCCTGACCTAGGTTATATTAGGCATAGATGTTTTAGTCGTAAAATCTGTTAGTTGTAAAGACTTAGGCGTAAGTTAGTTAGGTGTAAAAGTTTTAGGTGTACATGATGTTAGGCGTATAAAACCTTAGTCGTAAAATTCTTTAGGCGTAAAGACTTAGTCGTAAGTGTTCCTTATTTTCCTCTATTTTGATAAGAAAATTCGGCTGATGCAGTTATTTTTCGCTAAACACTAAAATTATACTTTTACACCGGTCGATTCAAATCTTAAAAATTGATTTTTGGTTTTTTATATTTGTCAGCGACTCAACGTTTCAACAACTTCTCTTCTCTTGCTTTCCATTCAACGTCGAACCGCGCTAGAGAGCGGTTGTGTTGTGCAGTCGTGAATTAATGCTTCCGGTGACGTGACGTACCGTAAAATGGGGTGAATAGCAACAATGGGGTTAATAGAAACAAAACTTCAAAATAATTTTGAAAGCCTTTGACAGTGCGTCAAAATAAAAAATTAGCTGTTGTTTTATTTTATTTTGTTGGCGACACTCAAGATAAATAAAAAAATATGGTTTTTCTATCTTGGCGACACTGCCACGTTTGACAATTCCCTTATAATTTGTTGATAAGGTGTACATGTGATTTTGTCACTCCAAAAACTTTTAATGTAAGTACGAAACTATTTGACTTATTTAATTAAAAATATATTTTAGTTGTTTCGTAAGGTAGTGTAATAATGTTTTTAGATTGGATTCTGTAACATTTTAAAAATTCGCGTTGCAACGCGAATTTTTTTTTTGACACGTCCGAATCCTGAAAGTGTGGGGTCAATAGAAACACGAAATTTTGTTGTTTCTATTGATGTTGTTCCAGGTAAAAGCGTTGGTTTATCCACAGATATTAACGTTAAAGCCTCTACATCTTTGGAAGCAGTAAACCAAGACCATGACCATTTTTCATCTGACGATATAACCACAATTAATAAAATTGTCTCAATTAATAGGACCAATAAGAAAAAGGATATACGAGTTCTGCTTGACTCTTCATCAGAGAGCTCTGATTATTCCCTCCGCGAGAGTGATGCAGACAATATCTCATCTGATGAAAACGAAGAAGTTCCTGTCTCAAGTTGTTCTTCAAAATCTCTTCTACCCAGGGACTTCGTTCTTGTAAAAGTCTATGGCAAGACAAAGGATGTTTGTAGATTGTACGTTAACAGAGTAGATCGTATTTTTGGCTCTGGGTTTGTAGGTATTTTCTACAAGCAGAACCCTCAGACAACGTGGTTTTCTGAAACAGCTGAAGAGTCCTATGTCAGCTCTCAAGATGTAGTTCTTAAGCTGTCTACACTTAATTCAAACACATCTGCGAGATATAAGGGTAAAATTAGTTTTCAAGATGATCTGAGTAACTATACCATACATTAATTTCTAATCTTTAAATTTTTATCTTTATAAATATAACCATTTGATATTTTATCAACTTTTGTGTAATTTTCGTTCTTTTTTTAAATATTAATAATATTTTTTTCGATATAGATAGTTTCTATACACCCCACATACCTATTAATAGTCTAGCATTGATTATGTTCACCCCACCACTCAAGGAATAGAAGCACAAATGTTTTTTCAATGGCTGTTTCTATTCACCCCACTTTGCGGGGTGAACAGAAACAACAACTTAAAAAATAAAAAAAAATCCTTACGCTCAAAATGTTTTGTATATTCTTTGCTAAACTTGATGGCTGGACTAAGACCCAAGTTATAGTTAAGTTACAAGCTTTGATTTTTTTGAACATATGTCGCAGCATGGTTGACAAATCCGGAAAGTGTTGCTATTCACCCCATTTTACGGTATTTGTTATATTACATTGTGTAATATTGTTAAAATTTATTTTAACGTGTGTTTAATCAATTGCGGGTAATACGAAATTAATCACTAAAAACTGCGCTGATTCAGCGCATGTTCTAAACAATTTTTTGCAGTTTTCGAAGATAATTTCGCAATAGTGTTGATCCAAACAGAATAATAATTGCAAGTAAGTATAGGCTGCATTATTTTTAATTTTCAAGTTATTGTGGTGTTAATTAGTTAATATTATTGTCTTATTAATAATTTTAAATTAGCTCGATTACTAATATTTTAGATCAAAAAATAAATTATTCTAGAATATACTCCACGTGGACGATTGTATTGGTTTGTTTAAATAATTTCTTTTTTTCTACATCATTACCTTGAGATAATTTTTGTTAGAAAAGTCAATTTTAGATGGTGATTAATATCTTAAAGTTTAAATTATGTTTGAAATTAAACGATTTAAATTTGATTTAACATATCTACCTATATGTGGTTAATGGAAAATTAAGTTTTCATTCAAGGATCGTAAAGAGCTTTTTTGCGGACGAAAATGCATGTTTTAAAACCGAGGAAAGCATTCGAGTACACAAAATTACTTATGAAACGACTACGAAAAATAAAAAATAAAAAAATTTTATTCGACTACGTTTCATTTTAAAATTGAAATGTAACCACTTTTATTACATTTCTAACAAAAAAATTAATGTAAAAATTTTAAATTGTTTCTAAGAACCACTCTAATGTTTGTTTTCTTATTTTTAGAGAGGCTTACGTAAGGGTGTAGCAGTTGCCATGGTTGACTTCTATCGAGAAGTAAGTAACATAACATTTCGTAGTAATCGACGAAATTTTATATTATTTGTAGCAAGCCTACCTTGATTTTAGGGGTTTACAAATACTGAATTACTTCATTAAGCAGTGAAGTTTTCTCGTGAACCCCGCATTGTCAGAGTGGACCTTCTACTTCACTATTTAAGTTTAAGATAGTGGAACCCAATTTTTTTGAATAATTTGCGAATATATTTTCCACCAAAAAAAGTCGTAATTTTCGATTTAATCCTCAATTAATTTTGTATCTGCGATCTGTAATGTTATTTAAAAACTATGTTTACCTCTCCGTAAAAAAATCGTACGGACGCCTATGTTTGAAATCGTCAATTGTCGTGTAAACTTTTTGTACTTCGTGTGTTCGTGGTCTGACACCTGACAGTTAGTACACAACAATGCAATGAATTAGAAGTTTTTACAAAGTTCTTTAGCGATTATCAAGTTAAAAATGAAAATTAATAATGAATTTTTGTACAAATGTGATTCGGATGAGCGGCTGTAACTATGTAATGATGCTATCTGAAAATACCAATAAGTTTTGGTACGTAGTGCAATAGTTGCAAGCAATTTATAACCTCACAATAAACAACTTAATAATTTTTGAATAAAATTAGAATCAATCTGTGAAATTTGCCTTAAAGTATAGCTACATAATTATTATTTGTTATAGGGTTTCATAACGAACAAGATCAGTGGTGGAGTGCAAAATTGTACAACGACTATTGGGAAATTGAAGAAACCTTAAGCTGCTGTTGCACTTGAAAGCAAAAGGTTAGTTTAGTCATTTTTTTAAATCCAGTTCCCACTCTCATTTGTAGTTATCTTAGTGTAATTTAATTTTTCTCTTGCTCCCAAAGTTGCTAACCTTTTGAGTGATTTTGTCTACAAAAAAGGTTGATAAATTGAAGGTTCCTCCCCTCCCTAAACAGTTTGTCAAATCCTTCCCTACTCTGCGATAAAAACGGTGCTGTGTAACGAAAAAAGGATCTTATCATTTACGTACCTACCAGTAATGCGCACGAATAGATTAATTGAATGTTTATTATGTAAATTGTTGCTCGATATAAGAAGTACGAAGAACTATATTTAGTGTTGATGGAGAGTGGTATCAGAAAACTAGATAAAAAGAGTGGTCGTTTTTCATAGCGCCTGTTTACTATCAAAATGGTCACCGCTTGCTGTGTTTCGTTTGTTAACAAATACAGAAATTTGGAGTACCCTCCATCTACTCCAAATCTCTGTTTTTGTTAGTAATAATTTTAGTCCAAACTGTAGCCACTTTGTTGATAAGTGCACTGAAAAGCGACCACTAATCTCATTTTTCTGAGGCAATCTTCCATCATCACAAAACATACTTAGACCTAGGGCCTCGCACTTCTTACCAAGATCCATAATAAACGTAAAGATGTCGTAGAAAATTTAATATGTATCTAAACCGTTATATGTAAGGCCTGGATTTATTTGGCATTAACAGCTGGGACTTTACTTTTTAAGTTCCTAATGGCTGAATTAAAAATAAATTTGTGGTTAGCAAACGGGTCGGCGGTCGGTAGCGTGAATCTCGTTAATCCAGTCGTGCACGTAAGCGGTGGAAACTAATCGGCAGGAGTGGGTAAAATACGTTTGTATTTTGAATTGAAAATAGTAAGCAAGCAAGCACACGATAACTATGATAATTTTGTTCGACATTCAAAATAAAGTGCACATTCACATGTATTCATTGTATCTCATATATTAAATTTAAAATAAAAGTTCTAAATATTTTGCGTTTTGTACTTCAAATATTTAAACTAATGAAAATACATTTTGTCCACCACTGATTTCATATTTGAAGTAAAACATACAAAATATTTCGGAATTTTTTATATTAAATTCAAAATATGAAATATATAATGCGTGAGACTATGCACTTTATTTTAAATTTTGAAAAAAAAATTGAAGTTACTGTATGTTTTCTTTCCACTTATATGTAGTTCAAAATACAAATATATTTTGCTCACTCCTGCTTATCGGTAAAGATCAATTTTTGTTAAGGATCAACATAAATAAATCTCGACTTGAAAATGCAAACCCGCTCCTGTATTTCGTCGTAGGGTTACATTGTAGAATGAGAATGTTGTAATAATATAACTCCCTTTTTAGTAGTTTTTATTCTTCGTATTTTGATGAAACCGTAATGTTGGTGATAATGATAATAACGAAACC
This sequence comes from Rhagonycha fulva, assembly GCA_905340355.1. Classification (NCBI taxonomy): domain Eukaryota; kingdom Metazoa; phylum Arthropoda; class Insecta; order Coleoptera; family Cantharidae; genus Rhagonycha; species Rhagonycha fulva. Next base: position 12,943,778 of record HG996555.1, read on the forward strand.
ACGAATCAGATTCGGCACTATTACGAATAGTTAGTGTGCGTCACGCGAGTGTTATAATCCTCCTCGCCGCCAATTCAATTGGTAAATTTGATATCAGTTGCCTTTTGCGTGAATGTTTGAACACACCGACAACGCGATTGCGATGCGGAACTTAGAGCCAGTTTTACAAAGCAAGTATAAATTAAGAATAAGCTATAGTGAGAATATGTCTCATCGTATAACGTTATTTTTTGTATAAATATTGGGATAACTTTTGGCTCTGATCTTGGGCAGATCATTATCCGACAATTTATACAAATATATACAATGTTATACGACGATTGTGAACGAAATCTGTGTGAGATATTCTCAATATAGCTATTCTTAATTTATATTTGCATTGTAGAACTAGCCCTTAATAAAAAAAAGTTAAATATAGTAACGGTAGCACTATAATTCTCCCCTCTCTTCAAAGTGATGTGTAAATTTGATGATGGTGAGCCGCTCCGCAGGGATGAACACCGAAAACGCGATTGCGATGCGGAACGTAATAAAAAAGTTAGATCTAGTAGCACCGGCACTTTAATTCCCTCCTCCTCTTCAAGACGGTGTGTTTGCTTATTTAATCGACTAATTTTTATAAGCGTTAATAATGTTTAATATGTATTTGTATTTTACAGATTCGAAATGATGGGTCCACTTGGAAGAGTCCAGTGCAACGATGGCTGAGGTGCGCCTACGAATCCAGTCTTTACGCAAGTGTTGCAGTGTGTGTATAATTTATATGTTCAAATACTTTGTAATAATTTTATACGTTGAAATGCTTTGTAATATTTTATAATGTTGAAATGCCTTGTAATAATTTCATATGTTGAAATGCTTTGTAATAATTTTATACGTTGAAATGCTTTGTAATAATTTTATATGTTCCAATACTTTGTAATAATTTTACTATATGTTCCAATACTATGTAGTGTTATATTGTTGTGAATAAAAATACAAACTAAAGTACAACAGAATTTTATTTAAAAGTCTCATACAATTCAATCTTAGAATATATTTAATACAAAAAAAAATTCAAAAAACAATTGGACAGCCTTTCGTTTTAAGCCTCTGAACCTGGGGCTCGAGGAGTCCACCACCGCTCGCTTCGCTCGCGGCATCCCGACCACCCGCCCCTAGAAGATACATTACTTATATACCCGAAATTCCCCACTCTACTATCACGAATGAGTGGGGTCGGTTTCCGAATGCATACGGAACTCGAATCGCATTTTTCCACTTCTACTTCATCATCACATGAACGTCAAAACATTTTTTGACAATTGGACTTAGTAAAATTTTTAGATTTATTACTACGGTACACCGACATTTCATTTTATAGTTCCCGTCGTTGTGCAGCTCTCGTTGGTCTATAATACAAATACATGCAATTTTAAGATTCATTGCAAATATAAGTACAAGTCAATATCTTCCGTTCCATTTTCTAAGGGAAATTTTCGAGTCCTGTGACCCAAATGGCAATTCATGGATGGATGGACGTATGTATATCTGAAATTAAAAATAATCTTTAAAACTGTAATTAATACGAATTACTAAAAAAGAATAAATTATTAAGCTTTTAGAAAAATTCATTCATTCCTTGTAACATAATATGTTACAAGTTACGAATTAATAATATAACATTTTAGAAATTAAAAATAAATTTCAAAATTACCGTTTCACTTTCCAACTAAAGGACAAACATTTTATTAAGAACATTACTACGATAACCGGAACACTGCAAATAGTTATAATTATTAATTTGCTTCTTGGATTCCATACGCAATTATTTGTCTGACCTGCGCAGTTTTTTCGACACGATGTACCACAATAGAATTAATAAACTACTATTTGCTATGTTGCGGTCATCGCAGTAAGGTGGAAATTTTATTAAAGTTGTGTAATATAATAACTATTGACTCATTGCTAAATGTCGCAATGCAATGACGTCAAGCATGAGACACATAATAACATTGTGCAATGCCAGCTTACAGTTTATGGTCAATTAAAATTAATAATTAAACTGTAAGCTAGCATTGCGCAATGTTATTCTGTGTCTTAACGTCGTTGCATTAATGACTCAGTACTTGTGTTAAGACTCTGTGATAATGAACATTAAGCAATGAGTCAAGAGTTCTTATATTATACAACTTTAATAAAATTTGCACCTTACTGCGATGACCGCAACATAGCAAATAGTAGTTTATTAATTCTATTGTGGTATATCGTGTCGAAAAAACTGCGCAGGTCAGACAAATAATTGCGTAAGGAATTCAAGAAGCAAATTAATAATCACAACTATTTGCAGTGTTTTGCTTATCGCAGCAGTGTTCCTAACAAAATGATTGGTGATTTTAAACTTTGAAATTTGTAAACAATTATGTTTTCAAATATGATGTGTCACATAATTTCGATAAAACTTCACAGGTAAGTTCAGTTGATCTAGTAATTATTTATTACACATCTTATAAAATTGTAAATCACATAAAATTGTAAAAAATGTTCTCAAAGATTTGCATAATATCACAATTTTTTTCATAAAGTTATTGCAAATGTACGTTCATTTTTCAATAATTTAACAATGTTCCGGGGAGTGAAAAAAGGAGCAAAAATAGGATTTAATATTATTTTGTTGAAGAGTAATTTTGAAGTTTATTTTTAATTTCAGATATGCGTCGAAACTTTTGTTAGAAAATGGAACGGAAGATTTTGGCTTGCACTTGTATTTGCAATAAATCTTAAAATTGCATGTATTTGTGTTATGGACCAACGAGAGCTGCACAACGGCGGGAACTATAAAATGAAAAGTCGGTGTATAGTAGTAACAAATTTTAAAAAATTTGCTAAGTCCAATTGTCAAATGATTTTTTCACATTTACGTATGTGCTTGTGATGGAAAAATGCAGTAACAAACTACAAGTTGGTGTACCGTAGTAATAAATTCTAAAAATTTTACTAAGTCCAATTGTCAAAAAATATTTTGACGTCCATGTAATGATGAAGTAGAAGTGGAAAAATGCGATTCGAGTTCCGTATGCATTCGGAAACCGACCCCACTTATTCGTGATAGTAGAGTGGGGAATTTCGGGTATATAAGTAATGTATCTTCTAGGGGCGGGTGGTCGGGATGCCGCGAGCGAAGCGAGCGGTGGTGGACTCCTCGAGCCCCAGGTTCAGAGGCTTAAAACGAAAGGCTGTCCAATTGTTTTTTGAATTTTTTTTTGTATTAAAATATATTCTAAGATTGAATTGTATGAGACTTTTAAATAAAATTCTGTTGTACTTTAGTTTGTATTTTTATTCACAACAATATAACATTACATAGTATTGGAACATATAGTAAAATTATTACAAAGTATTGAAACATATAAAATTATTACAAAGCATTTCAACATATAAAATTATTACAAAGTATTTGAACATATTATGAAATTATTACAAGGCATTTCAACATTATAAAATATTACAAAGCATTTCAACGTATAAAATTATTACAAAGCATTTGAACATATGAAATTATTACAAGACATTTCAACATATAAAATTATTACAAAGTATTTGAACATATAAATTTAACACACTCTGCGACACTTGCGTAAAGACTGGATTCGTAGGCGCACCTCGGCCATCATTGCACTGCACTCTTCCAAGTGGACCCATCATTTCGAATCTGTAAAGTACAAATACATATTAAAAATTATTAACGCTTATAAAAATTAGTCGACTAAATAAGCAAACACACCGTCTTGAAGAGGAGGAGGGAATTAAAGTGCCGGTGCTACTAGATCTAACTTTTTTATTAAGTTTCGCATCGCAATCGCATTTTCGGTGTTCAAACTTTCACTCCAACGGAACGGCTCACCATCATCACATTTTTACACCACCTTGAAGAGGAGGGGGGTAATTATGGTGCCGGTGCTACTTGATCTAACTTTTTTATTAAGTTCCGCATCGCAATCGCGTTTTCGGTGTTCAAACGTTCATCCCTACGGAGCGGCTCACCATCATCAAATTTACACATCACCTTGAAGAGAGGGGAGAATTATAGTGCTACCGTTACTATATTTAACTTTTTTTTATTAAGAGCTAGTTCTACAATGCAAATATAAATTAAGAATAGCTATATTGAGAATATCTCACACTGATTTCGTTCACAATCGTCGTATAACATTGTATATTTGTATAAATTGTGGGATAATGATCTGCCCAAGATCAGAGCCATAAGTTATCGCAAACTTTATACAAAAAATAACGTTATACGATGAAACATATTCTCACTATAGCTTATTCTTAATTTATACTTGCTTTGTAAAACTGGCTCTAAGTTCCGCATCGCAATCGCGTTGTCGTTGTGTTCAAACATTCACGCAAAAGGCAACTGATATCAAATTTACCAATTGAATTGGCGGCGAGGAGGATTATAACACTCGAGTGACGCACACTAACTATTCGTAATAGTGCCGAATCTGATTAATGGTTCCGTTATTATCATTATCACCAACATTACGGTTTTATCAAAATACGAAGAATAAAAACTACAAAAAAGAGAGTTATATTATTACAACATTCTCATTCTACAATGTAACCCTACGACGAAATACAGGAGCGGGTTTGCATTTTCAAGTCGAGATTTATTTATGTTGATCCCTCGGTTGATAATTAACAAATCATGATCTTTACCGATAAGCAGGAGTGAGCAAAATATATTTGTATTTTGAACTACATATAAGTGGAAAGAAAACATACAGTAACTTCAAATTTTTTTTCAAAATTTAAAATAAAGTGCACAGTCTCACGCATTATATATTTCATATTTTGAATTTAATATAAAAAATTCCGAAATATTTTGTAATTTTTACTTCAAATATGAAATCAGTGATGGACAAAATGTATTTTCATTAGTTTAAATATTTGAAGTACAAAACGCAAAATATTTAGAACTTTTATTTTAAATTTAATATATGAGATACAATGTATACATGTGAATGTGCACTTTATTTTGAATTTCAAACAAAATTATCATAGTTATCGTGTGCTTGCTTGCTTGTTTACTATTTTCAATTCAAAATACAAACGTATTTTATCCACTCCTGCCGATTAGTTTCCACCGCTTACGTGCACGACTGTATTAACGAGATTCACGCTACCGACCGCCGGCCCGTTTGCTAACCACAAATTTATGTTTAATTCAGCCATTAGAAACTTAAAAAGTAAAGTCCCAGCTGTTAATGCCTAATAAATCCAGATCTTACATATTAAATTTTTTACGGCATCTTTACGTTTATTATAGATCTTAGTAAGAAGTGCGAAGCCCTAGGTCTAGCTATGTTTTGTGATGATGGAAGATTGCCTCAAAAAATGAGAGGAGTGGTCGCTTTTCATTGCGCTTATCAACAAAATGGCTACAGTTTGGACTAAAATTATTACTAACAAAAACCGAGATTTGGAGTGGATGGAGGGTACTCCAAATTTCTGTATTTGTTAACGAACGAAACACAGCAAACGGTGACCATTTTGATGGTAAACAGGCGCTATGAAAAACGACCACTCTTTCTATCTGGTTTTCTGATACCACTCTCCTTCAACACAAAATATAGCTCTTCGTACTTCTTATATCGAGCAACAATTTACATAATAAACATACATTCAATTAATCCATACATGCGGGTTGCAGGTAAGCACGTAAATGATAAGATCCTTTTTTCGTTACATAGCACCGTTTTTATCGCAGAGTAGGGAAGAATTTGACAAACTGTTTGGGGGGGGGGGACCTTCAATTTATCAACCTTTTTTGATTCAACCAAAATTACTCGAAAGGTTAATAACGTTGGGAGCAAGAGAAAAACTAAATTACATTTAGATAACTACAGATGAGAGTGGAGACTGAATTTTAAATAAATGACTAAACTGACCTTTCCTTTTCAAATGCTACAGCAGCTTAAAATTTCTTCAATTTCTCAATTGTAGATGTACAATTTTGCACTCCACCATTGACCTTGTTCGTTATGAAAGCCTATAACAAATAATAAAAATTATGTACTTTAATGCAAATATTTAATGGAAATAATTCAAATTTTATTTAAAAATTAGTAAGTTGTTTATTGTGACGTAGTAAGTTACTCACCACGTACCAAATATTATTGGTATTTTTAGATAGCATTTCATGGTTATAGTCGCTAATCCTGAAAACACTACTTGTACAATAATTTATTTACTAATTTTCAGTTTTAAATTGCTAATCGCTGAAAAACTTGATTATAATTTACAGCTTTTCGTGTACTAACCACAGAACAGGTACAAACTGTCAGGCTGTGAGGTATAGACTGTCAGGGGATCTGTTCTGTGGTCAGGTGTCATACCACGAACACACGAAGTTCAAATAATTCAAACGACAATTGCCGATTACCATTTTAGACATAGGCGTTCGTACGATTTTTTCACGGAAGGATAAACATAATTTTTTAAACATTATTATTTATTGCAAATATTACCAAATACTTTATAATAATTAGGGATATAATAATTATAAAGTATTTGATATTACCAATTGCATATACAAAATTATTATTTGACGAATTGCAGGACCGGGATTGGGATGTTTTCATTTCGAGTTACAATAGTGGTATTCACACTGAAGTTTATATGCCTTTGTATTTCTACACCGTTGTGTTTATCCTAGTAATGTTAAGTAAAGTTGTGTATTACTAGACGTTGCTAAGTTACATACAACGGCGTATAACAACACTAATAAACGAACGAGTTTGGATACCCCTATTATATTTTATTTTCGACCAATTAACCTAAAGGTACATTTAGATCTGATACTTATCGCACGAATTTTATATAAGACTAAAAAAAATAAGAGTACGACTCTTAGACTAAGAGACAGTAGCAGAGACATAATTTTTATCCTTCATAAAATTCGTAAGATAAGTGTCAGATCTAAACGTATCTTAAAAACTTTCAAACCAAAATTATCAATAACAACTTAAACGCTTTAGCGTAATACGCTTACGAAGTGCTTTAAACCTTTCCAGAATAATGGGATTAAAATCAATCAAAGCAAACTACTTAATTGTAGGCAAGAAAATAAAACACTTACCGTTTCATTAAAGATGCAACAGCGTTCTTGCAGAACTCCGCCACAATTTATGTTTTTCTTCATCTTGTTAGACCAACAAACATCTTTTTAAACGAACTCGTTCCAGCCTGAGATCGTCCTTAAATTAGTCCTGAATATTTCAAATTTGCAAAGTAGAAAACATACACATTAGTCGAGATGATATTCATTCTGATCCAACTGAACTAGCTCACACTAAGAGCAGAACGTTTACTCAATTTTGGTTCTCAACGTCAAATCAAACTTATCAAGTACTCTATTGAGGAACCGAAGAATCTGAGTGTTTGCGGGATTTAAATTAATGGCAGATAAAGAAAAAATAGTCACTCACATATTGTCCAAAAGCAAAGAGCCTGCAGGATCGCAGTTGATCGAAATTTTTTCATCTGGGTGAATGTTCCAGTTGAGGCTATACAAATTTGGTTTTACAGCAACATGGTAATTATTAGAAGTTCTGCAACAAAAATATCAAAAATTAGAAAGAATTTCTCACAAATTTATCGATAATAATCACTTAATTTAATTAATTTCAAATGTAAAGTAAATTAATGTAGGAAATTAAATAAAATGTTTGTGGAAAATAAAGGGTGTTTGAATCCCAAAATGCGTTACTATTGAGAAACTAACACAATTTTAATAGATAAACCTTCTCAACTTGTCAAAACAACTCAAATTAAAAGTTTAAATTTAATATTTACCGAAAAAAAACTGTGACAAACAATTTCTTTCATCAAAATACATAACAATCCGTCCAAAAAACGATGATTTTCCGATATTTAATTTTTGGTGCGAAAAAAATTCAAAATCTATCGTTTTTGTAAAATCCGTCCAAAATTTCCATGTCGTTTTGAACATTGTGCATGACGCTTTTGGGTGCGTAGAATCCAAAAATCCCATTTTCAGCTTGCGGAATGGACAGGAAATCGCTCAAAATCGACGATAAAACTAAAATATTAAAAATTGATTAATAATACTTTAATCAACAGTAAAAGTTTAATTTTAATACTTACTGTATATTAAAATGAGTCAGACAAATTTTTTCATCAAAATACATAAGAATTCGTCGAAAAAACCATGATTTTCCAATATTTAATTTTTGGGGTAAAAAAAATTCAAAATTCTATCGTTTTGTAAAATCCGACCAAAATTTCCAAATCATTTTGAACATTACGCATGACGCATTTTGGTGCGTAGAATCCAAAAATCTTATTTTCAGCTTGCAGAATCGACAGAAAATCGCTCAAAATCTACGATAAAACTAAAATATTGAAAATTGATTTAATACTTTAATCGACAGTAAAAGTTTCATTTTAATACTTACTGCAAACTAAACTGAGTCAGATGAATTTTCTCATCAAATTACATAAGAATCCGTCAAAAAAGCCATGGTGTTCCAATATGTAATTTTTTGGGTCAAAAAATTTCAAAGTGGTTCTATCGTTTTTCTAAAATTCGACCAAAATTTCCAAGTCGTTTTAAACTTTGTACATGACGCATTTGAGTGCGCAAAATCCAAAAATCTTATTTTCAGCTTGCGTAATCGACAGGAAATCGCTCGAAAACCACGATAAAGATAAAAAATTAAATATCGATTACTAAGACTTTAATCAACAGTAAAAGTTTAATATTAATACTTACTGCAAACAAATTTTCTCATCAAAATATGCACATGAAAATCTGTCGAAAACGATAGATTTCTAACATTCATTTTTTGGGGCAAAAAAAATTCAAAAATTCAATAATTTTTGTAAAATCCGACAAAAATTTCCAGGCTTACTTTGTCATTCTATACGAAGTTGTTGGTTGCGTAGAGTGCAAAAAACGCCATTTCGGGAACTGGAAATGCTGGATATTTTATATTTTGGTTACTTTGGGTTAAAAATACCTATGTATAATTTGGTAGTATTTTTATATTTATTAAGTTTGAGACTCCAACGCGTTGTTTTAAGTTCCAAATTGGAGATTAAAGGGGATGTGAAGTCTACTTGGTTTAAATAATTCAATATTTATTTCTATGTTTCTTTCGGTTTTCCATAAATTTAATATACCTAAACCTAAAATATGGTAATATTTTTGCTTTTATTTAGTTTTAAACTCGAGCTTTTGTATTTAAGTTTCCTATAGTGAATATTACAGAAGTTGCGTAGTCTAGGGGGTCTAGAAAAAAAATTTTTTTTTATACCTTTTGCAGTTTACGAGATATCTAAGGTTTCCTATATTTTGTGTGTTTGGCCTTAAAAATAATCAAAATTTTGTTATATTTATATCTTTATCGAGCTAAAAACTCCAGATTTAGATTAATAACTATACATAACCGCATAATAGAAAAACTGAAACTAAAAAGGTTTTGATTTGAAGTCAAGTAGTTTTGAGAACTTGAGAACCTTGTGACAGACATTCATTGATTAAATTTGTTTAAACTTGTATTCCGTGATAATATTAATAAAAAATAAAATAAATATAAATAATTAATAATCAAATTTCCGTATTGTGAGTCCACGTGTGACTCAATCAATATTGATTGAATCCATCACGGGAACCAATGCAGTTGGTTGTATCACTGTTGTGCAACTTTCCCGCCATACAAATTTTCTATTATTATTTTGGGAGACTGCTATCATTTTTAAATTTGTTATAATAATTAATTCGTGGTATCAACTTTTGTTTACTATTTATTCCTTTCGATATATTATATAACATTTCAAGTATTTTGCTATTATTTTTCAAAATTAATAACAAATATCGTAACACCAAATTTAAGAAATATTTTTACTGATAAATATGTATGTATGTATGTACCTACTTGTAACCATCAGTAGATATTTTATTTAATATTTAACAATATTATGATGAAAAAGAGGAAGTAGGTACATAATTTTGGTGTTTGATTATGGAATCGCGTATACATATTAGTGCAGTTTCTGTGACATTTGTATTCTGTCTGTGCTGGTTATTGAATAGTTATGGAAGAATCAGGTATGTAGTAAGTACAGTACTTGGTATACTTTATCAAATATTATAAGATCAAAATCAATGGTTTAGCTAGAATTTTTAAAACCGCCCTGTGCGGCTTGAAGGCCGCACTATAAGATTAAAATGTTGCTTAGAAAAGCAACTGATTAACATTCACGAGTTTCATTTGTTCTAGAGGTTACAACACTTATTAAAGATATACAACCCGAAGAAGAATATAAATTATACACGAAAAGATGGCTCATTTTAGCTCTATTTGTTTTAACTTTGGGAGTTAGTTTAATCCAAATGCAACAATATGTAGCCATTTCAGATTCTATAGTAAAATATTATAATATATCTATTGTGGAAGTTAATTGGTCAGAATTGGTATATTTTGTTGAATTGATTGTTTTAATATTTCCATCAATTTTTATTATAGAAAAATTAGTAAGTTATTTGCTTTAACGTTTTAGTTTTAACCAATTTTTATCAAATAATAATTATTATGGATATTTATAAAGAAAAAAAAACTAACTGGACTTTTGGAGATAATGGGAATTTTGTTAATCTATTCATGTGCGTCATGTGAATTAAAAATAATTATAAAATTTTAATTGCTTGCATATTACATTGTTTACTTTGCCGATACAATTATAAAAATATTCCTGAATCATTTTTTTTCAATTAGGGTTTACGTAAAACTGTTTTAATATGTGCTGTTGGAACTGCGATTGGAGCATGGATTAAAGTAGCAGGAGTTTCTCCAAATAGATTTTGGGTCATAATACTAGGCCAAGGGGTTAATGGGATATTTTGTTCTGTATTAACACTCGTACCTCCAAAAGTTGCAGCAAAATGGTTTGGGTCTAAAGAAGTTTCTTCAGCATGCAGTGTTGGAGTGTTAGCCACACCGGTATTAGTCATAATGTAAATATGTCAAATTGTAAATAATCAAGTTTTTCAGGCTGCTTTAGCCTTTGGCTTTTTAATACCAACATCAGCAATACATCCCAAAAATGTAGAAACATTTGAAAGAAGCTTATTCATAGTTAATATAGTTTATGCTGCAGTTCCTACTGTACTGATTCCACTATTATGGTTTTGTATGTAAAAATAAGAAATATTGCATGGGTGGAATCCAACCCAAATTATTTTTAAATAACTTTGTTTTAGTTTTTGATGATACTCCACTTACATCACCATCACAATCTCAGTTTCTTATCCAAAATGAAATAAATCCATCACAAAATTTGACCACATCTATTAAAAAATTTGTGACAAATCTGTCTTTTATGTGCGTAACTGTTATGTACTACATAAACGCAAGTTTCTATTACACCATAACCACTTTATTGAATCCTATAATGTTGAAATATTACCCAGTAAGTTAACAGATTATTAACAATATTTTAATACCTACACAAAAACCGCTTTTAGAATTCAACAGCTGCAATTGGATATGTAGGTTTCACAATTAACATTGCTGGAATTTTTGGTACAATTTTAACAGGGATTCTTTTGGACAAATTTGGAAAATATAAGTACATACTAATTTTCTCAAATCATAAATTAAAAAATTAATACTTTTGAACTTTTAGGTTAACAGCTTGGAGTTCTGCAATTTTGGGTTTATTATCGTCAATTGCATTTATATTTTTCTTGGACAAAGGATTAAACTTGGCATATTTTCTTGCAGGATTATATGGGTAGGAAAGTGCTTAGCAAAAAAGTCATAAGTAGTTGCAATGTTTGCTTTTAGATTTTTTATGTATACATTTGTGTTAGTTGTAATTGAAGTAGGGATAGAAGTAACGTATCCGGAACCAGAAATTATGGTATTTGGCTTTTTTGCTGTTGGAGCTCAATCATGCGGAATAGGTTTTACTTACTTATGCACATATTTATTGAATAATTGTGGTGAATTAACACTAAATTTGGTGTTTACCGGTATATTAATTGTTGGAAATGCTGCTCTTATTTTCGTTAAGTACGACTTAAAGAGACAAGCAGCAGTGAGGTAGTCATTTTGTATAATGTATGTCTGATAGTATCTATTATGAAATATTAACAAATATTTAATTCATATTAGAGTCAAAATCGGCTTATGTTGAACACCAAATCGATGTAACTTCTATACTTATTTAATATACTTTTGCGTTAACTACATTTTAATGTTTTAGTAGCACAGTTGCCATGACTTATTCCATTTTATATTATAATACTATTAGGTCTTCGTTTGGTTGTGATTCTAGGTATTTCTGAAAACCGAATTCTAAATTTCAAAAGTACTGTGATAAAAAATACTTTAAGTATTGCACAATTCTGACACCATTAACATATTGATATTTCTTACCTTTTGTGCTACAGCCATAAGTATTTTTGCACTTTCTTCTCCAGTTTGGTGAACCATATTATTAAATAAACCTTCAGTTTTCTGCAATAACAGATGTGGGTGGTCAAATTCCACTAACTTGCCAGCATCTAATACCATAACCTTATCGGAATCCATGATCGAGTTTAATCTATGTGAAATAGTAAGTACTGTACAATGACAAAATTTGCTTTTGATTGTTTTTTGAATCAACAAATCGGTGTGCAAATCAATATTAGCAGTAGCTTCGTCCAAAATCAATATTTTGTTTTTCCGCAAAACAGCTCGAGCTAAACAAATTAATTGTCTTTGTCCTACACTAAAATTTAAACCTCCGTCTGCTACTTTCATTTGTAATCCTGCAATCAAACAAACATTTTTGGACGATTCCATAAATTTCAATAACTCACCTAAAGGTAAACTAGTAATAATATCTTTTAGTTCCACTGCTTCTAAAGCTTTCCACAGTTCTTCATCATCATAATCATCAAGCGGGTCCAAATTTTTTCTCAAAGTTCCAGATAAAATAACCGGTTGTTGTGGTATAATAGAAATTTTTGATCGCAACTCGTGCATTCCAATGGAATGAATATTCACATCGTCTATCGTTATCAAACCGCTCATTTCTGCAAGACGAAATAGTGCAGATATTACCGAAGATTTTCCTGCTCCAGTCCTTCCAACAATTCCAACTTTTTCTCGTGGTTTTATAACCAAATTTATATTTTTTAAAATCAAAGGATCAGTTGGTGAATATCGAAGGTGCAGTTTAATAAATTTTATTTTTCCTTTTTCTGGCCATAACTTGAAAGGTTTTCTGTTAGGTTCATTTTCCAAATCTGTTTCAGTTTCTACGCTCGTGTATTCTAGAACACGTTCAACCGCCGTCATTTGATTTTCCATCTCTGTTGATTGCCTCACACAATGTTGTAATGCATTTGTTAGCCCTATAACAAGTGAAACCGCCAAACCAACATTCCCACCAAATTTTTCTGAAAATAGGATCGTGTTAGTTAAATTTATTGATTAAAAAAATTTGTCTTACCATTTCCAAAGATTGGAAAACTCAAGGTAACTATAGCTATGTAAAGTACACACAACATATCGATAAGGATTCCTAAAGCACGTTCAACCACAATGAAAATATACAACGTAGAGCTATGTAGGCCTGATGATTATCAAACTCCTTTTCCAAAATTGGTTGAACATTAAAAGCCCTGATTGTCGACAATCCTTGAATCGACACATTTATATATGTAAAGATTGGACTTTTAGCTAAAATTCACTTTTAATTTTATTCCTGTAGAAAGTATTGCAAAATTACATACTGACTCCTTCCAACCGTTTTACGCTGGTACTGGTAGCTAAATAAATCATTCTAAGAAAATGAAAGATTACAACAATTATTGCACTTGGAATAATAAACCAGGGATTCACAATTATAATGAAGATGATTGCAGAAATGGCAATTAACCCAAAATCCAAGCTAAATAATATATTATCCGGAAGTAACTCATCAATCGCTCCAATATCTTTTGAAAACCGATTCAAAATTCTTCCAGATGTGTTAACACTAAAAAATCTCATAGTGGCTCGAATAACACCTCTAAACAAGTTATCGTGAAGTTTGATCGACGATCTCGTGCACATATTGTAAAATGACCAGGAACGTAATACCGAAATTATAATTGTAGCTCCAATAAGACCAGAATAAATATAAATATTAGTCATGAAATCATAACCCTCAGTTCCGTTATCGGATGAATTGTCTTGCATAGAAAAATTAACCCTAAAAATGCTCAGTTACGAATATTCTTTGGGGCTGCTGTTGAAGCAGTGATCACTTACCAAAGTGTTAAAAAATATGTGCAAAGGTTTGGTGCAACAGCGGAAGAAACAAACAAAATTATATTGTAACAGATTAAGAAATAATTAGATCCGGTAGTGAAGTAAACTTGGTAAAGATTACTTGAAATTGAGCCACTTCCCGATTGTTCGGCAATTTCTCCCGGTGTTTCCACGCTATCTCCATCTATTGACGAAACACTCATTTGCTTCTCTGCACTTCTTCGAAACAAAAAATGTTCGTCATCAATGTTCAATTTTTCTTCGTCGATTTCTTTCACTAAATTTGAAAACTCTACCGAGTAGGCGCACAAAGTAAAATAATCTCCTTCGCATTTTATTCTTCCTTCATCTAGCAAAATAATATTGTCTACACTTTTTAAGTACTGCAGTTGATGGGTTACGAGTATCACAGTTTTATATTCTAAAAATTTTTTAATACATTCTTCAAATAATTGCTTTCCTACGCGAGTATCCACGGCTGATAATGGATCGTCCAATAAATAAATATCGGCGTCTTTGTAAACAGCTCGAGCTAAATTTATTCTTGCTCGTTGCCCGCCACTTAACGTTACTCCTCTTTCTCCAATAATTGTTTTATCTCCATACGGAAATAGGGCAATATCGTGTTTTAAGGCGCAGTACTTTACCACTTTTTTATACCGTGACTTATTCATAGGGAGTCCAAATAATATATTTTGGCGAATGGAAGTAGGAAATATCCAAGGTTCTTGAGAAGCGTAACTAATGGTACCATTTACGTTTAACACTCCTGAACTTAGCGGTAACTCTTTTAGTATGGTATACAACAGGCTACTTTTACCACAACCCACAGATCCCACAATTGCAATTAGAACTCCATACTTAATTTTCAAATTAATATCGGTGAGAGTATTTTCGTTAGATATAGCTAACCATTTTGCTGTTCCGTGTGTTAGTGTGACTGAATGGCAATCATCCGACATGAACGATGAAGTCATCGTTTGGAGATCGTCTGGGTTGTTTGGGCAGAGGTTTCCGTTTTCTTCAATTAATAGAAATTTGTTTAGTCTTTTAATAGAAACCTTCAAAGCCGCTATCGATGAAATGCCATAGCCAAACGTCCAAGTGACTGTAACCTTTAACAGAGTATAATATGAAGCCAATACAAAAACTTGTTGAGCATTGAAGTCGTGGTACAAAAGAGCGTAAACTAAAATTGTAACGTACAAAGCTACGTGGTTTAAACATAAATTTAAAGCTGCTATTACTCCATAACTGTGAAGTGCTTTGTTTGTGAACTTTATTTCATCCCTTAAAACAGAAAAAAAATTGCATGTTGATAATATAGAAAAATGAATTTTACCTGCGGGATTTATTTACCAAATTTATAAATAATTTTTCCCAGGTGTACATCTTAATTGCTTGAATATCACTTATTATTTCACTCATTAAGTTAATTCTTTCGTCCGTTTTTTTAGATGCATTTAAGCGATGTATAGATATTTGCTTTCCTAAAAATACTAAGATAAAAGGAATTAGGAGTATGAAACATGAAAAAAAATTCAGAACTTACATATAATTGGAAAAACACAAAGAAACGTTGTGACTCCAATTGCACATGAAACTCCGACTTCTTGATACATAAAATAAGTAACAATTATTATCTGAATTGGAGTTATCCAAATGTAATTTGAAAATCGGGCAAAATTGTCAAATCTGTTAATGTCGTTTGATAACAAATTTAGAATTTGACCACTGCCGGTTTTCTCAACAAATGCCTTATTTAGTTTTAAACTTTTTCTATAAATAAGGGAAGAGCACGCAATTTTTGCTTTCATTGCTAACACCGATGAACCTACCGAATTTGGATTCTTAATAATTGCTCCAAGAAACGAACTAATTATAATTATCCCACCGTACGTATAAGCTTCAGTCACACTTACTGACGTTTGATTTTGATCAAAGAATGCTATAAACTGTCCCAAAGCTAATGGTTGAATAATTCTGCAAAGTGTAACACATTTTTTTGGGAAAATTAATATTGTGTAAAATTTATTACTTGAAGCATAATTCACAAATCGCTATGATGAATCCGTGGCCTAAATATGTTAATCCAAACATTTGAAATAATACTCGGGATAAAGATGGGCTCCTGTTGTAAGCTGAAGCACGTTGCAATTCCTTTCTCCATTTGGCCTCTATTATATCTCCTAGATGATTTGATTTGTGCTCTGGAAGTGTTTCATATAAGGTATCCGCGTTAATTTTTCCCTTGAATCCTTGTACAAACGTAGGGAGTGCATACCTAATAGAAAAAATTACTTTATTAATTAAGAAAATCTAAAATAAAAATTTCGTACCAGATAGTAACAGCTGATAACCAATTAGCACGTTTGCTTGGATTTTCTGGTCTTTTCTTTGTAGTTTCAGAATTCATCATGGTTTGGAAACTACAGAAAAATGTAGATCTATATTTGTTCCAGCCGATAAAGATAACAAAATTGGTACATACACAAAATTTAAAATAAATAATATTAGAAGGATAACGATGAAAAAGCTAACAGGAATATTATTTTCAACATTTTATTTATTGTTTTTTTATATGTAAATATATAAATGTATGCTATAATAACAAATCTTTTCTTATACCGTGACTCATTTTAATAGGTAAAATTGGAACAATTTATAAACTAAATTTTTTTATGTCATTGGAAGAAAAGCCCATAGTTTTTATTGCTTTTCCAGACAAATTCAGTTGCGGAAAAATTTCGTTCACAATCTTCTCCCATTGTAATAGATTTTGCTTTTCGGTTTCTCAAACAAGTGCCAATGGGTAAATCTTTTGGTTTTAAGGTGCAACTGTTTGCCCGAAATATTGATTTTGGGCCTAATATACTATCAGCAAAATATTGAACGGCACGTGCATGGCTACATGACTCTAAAAAAATTTAAGAGAGATATGGTATATTGAAAATTATGTTCTACGTACGTAAACTTGCAGGAAGTAAAAATACATCAAGAATGGAAGAAGCTTCAGTCGATTTTATGCAGTTACTTTGAGTCATTCCACCATCAGCATAAAAATCAATGTGTCCTAAAGGTCCATAATATCCATATAACGCCATGTTGCTATGTATGACATCTACAAAACGCGCGTCTTCTTTATTTAATCGTTGAGTTTGATCCAAGTGTTGGTAAATAGGTCCTGCCGGATCTAATCCTGTTATTCGGTCAATCACAGCATTACACTTAGCTTTCATTCTTTGACTTGTTAATCCAGCTAAATGTGCACCTAAGGAGTGCCCGACCACATGAACACGATTATAATCCAACCCCAATTCACATATAAAATCTCCTAATAATTCAGCAGCCTTTTTTAAATTACAGAAAGCCGTTTTGAAATCTTTGAATGAAAATTTTCTGTGATCAATGATTAATACATTGCAATCGTATCGATGTAAGAAGTTACGTATTAAGTTTTGAAGTACTCTTTGATTTTCTCCACACAACCAGCCTGGTAAAATTATTTTTGTAGATTTACTTCTCTCTAAATTTATTAAATTATCATATCTCAGAGTCAGCCAATCGCTGCTTCTATGTTTCCTGGTAAATAAACGAAATTTGAAATCTTTTTGTGTGAAAGGCAGATTTTTGTAATTATGGCATTCAAATTTATTTCTAACGCCTCCACTGGTCACTAAGTTAATTGTTTGAGAAATTGGTCCACCAGGAATTAAAAAGGGCAAATATTTGCTATCACAAATATCTGAAAAATTTTAAAATGTTTATTAAATCAATTTATTACATAAATTAAGGTAATCGAGGTCAAAAATTTTAATATTTAAAAGTTCATGACCAAAATCATTTTTCGACCTTACTCACGATTCTAATAAATTTATCTGATCAGATCAATTTCAGGACACAGTCGCAAATAATATCAAAACCTAATCTTCTACTTTTACTCTAAAATTATTTTATGATCATAATAATACAAGAATCTCACCTGGTTCAGATGTCGACCATGCAATTAATATTGAAATAAACAACAGATTTTTTAACATTTTCATATCAATTCACTTCTTACTGAGTATTAATGAAGATTCGCCAACAAACTAAAATAGGAAATATTTTCCACTTTTATATATTTTTTTTATATAGGTAATGATAGGAAATATTTTTTAGGAAGATAAATTTATTCTGAGGTTGTTTAAACTGGTAAAAAATCAGGTAGTTTACCTTACAGCAATAATTTAGCATTTAAATTTTAATATTCATTGCGACATTTTACAGGATCAAGTGCAGTTTCGAGTTACAAGGCTAAAAACCTTATTTTTGATTGACAATTATAGAACTAATAATAAGTTATGGGTTTAGTGGTATCTTATCAATAATGTGCAGTTTGGCCAATAATTTAAACAACGGTATTTCGTATCTTCTGTTTAAGGGGAATATTACCAGTAAACAAATAAATAAATTAATACCTATGTGTATAGTTCAGTAAATATCATTCTATACAGAGTTCTTTGGAAATACTTGATTTAATTCACGAAATTTTTGCATAGTTGAATTAGAGGAAGAAGTATTAAACATGGTGAAGATATTAATTCAAAACTAGTACCAGAAAAATAAACTTATACCATATGCAAAAAATACTGCTCTGAGATTTCAGGTTGGAGTATTCGACAATGTACTTCTTTTTCCTTATATTTATAAAAATGCATAAATTAATTACTTAATTAATTCCACATAAGGTTTTTGCAATAAAAAATTAAAAACAATTAAATTTGCAAACCCAATTATCTTGTGCACCATGAGTAAAATTGTTAAAATTTAAATAAAAGCAATTAAATACAAAACAGTAGCAGTTAAGTAGTGAACAGATAAAATTTTTTGAGACCAACGCAATCTTGTTATTAGGGCCAGTTTCACCAGCTTTGAATAAATTGTTAGTTAAAGTAATCACAGTTAGAAATTTAAAAAAGAATTTAACTGAAATTAACTTCAAATCATTCCATCAAACGTTTTGTATCTAAGATTAGTACGGACTTCTTAAAATAAATAGACTGCTATTAAAGGTAAGAAAAAAGTGTGTATACCTAGGAAGCCGCCATTTATAGTGTCACTGCATTGTAGCCAATAGTAATTTAGGCTTTTAAAGGGTAATTTAAATTTAAACTGCTCATAACAAAGAATCAGGTTATTTTGAAGCTGAAAAGTGACATACACTAATTTTAGTACTAACGTAAACCAGTAAAAATTTAATAAAATTTAAAACTACACCACAAATAGCAGAGCTCATATAGAATTTTTTATTTTTTTTCTGAGAAGGACCGGTCTAGAAGGATATTTTAGTTGCTACAGCGCTTGTCAAAACGGCTCTGAGCAGAGGACACAGACAAACGCAATGACAGCAAATCTCAAATCCTCTCTAAAATTTAGTCACCCCCTCCCTAGTAGCGCCTGTTCCGAGAATTAAATAAGCTCTAGATATATTATTAGTTAGTACAGAGTTAGTCAAAACGGCTTAAATTTTTCTTGCAGTGGAGAGGGTGTAAAGGCGATTTTGACAACCCAACTACATCTGATTAGGATCCCTCATTGACAAATCAATTTAAAACCTTAAATTAAATTCACATGTTTGACTGCATGCGGAGCTATTGCAGCCGCAATACAGCAAATATTGGATATACTTTAAATTTTAGTCATACCTTTCCTAGTAGCACACTTTGCCGATTAGGACCGGTCTAGGAAAATATTTTTAATTAGTACCGAGTTTATTAAAACGGCCGGGAACATTCAGAGCGGAAGAGTATTTCAATAATCTTCTTATACCATAATCCGCACTTCGATGCCCAATTTAAGAGTAGGATTTAAAAAGATTAAGGGATTACCGCCTAATTTAAACACGCCCATTTTTTTTTAAGTGACATTGTTTTCATGTTCTTGTTGATTATTATCAGAAAACCGATTTATATGCTCTTTTAATAACACATCGAGTTGTTAATTGTGATTCGTTAAATTATAATAGGGGTATTCACACTGGGTCGTGTATTGGTGTTGTATTTATACACCGTTGTAATATCCTAGCAACGTCTAGTAATACACAACTTTATTTGGCGTTATTAGGATAAATACAACGGTGTAAAAATACAAGGGTATATACACGTCAGTGTGAATACCCTTATTGCAAAACATGATTATTGTAAATAATAATAACAAATAAATGCTTTTAAAACTATTTTTTTGAACTCATAAAGATACGCTTTCTACGTTTTGCTTTAAAGGTTAGTTTTATTCAAACTGTCAATATTGTAATCTTTACTGCATTGAAATAAATGCGCACGCGTTGAGTATTTAACCGTGATTAAGCTCATCTAATCTGCCAAAATTGATTGATTAGTTTGAGAGCTGTTTTTTTAGCCTGTTGTTGGGAAGAGAAAATCTCGTACGAGAGACCGCCACAATCGGTGGCGGTACTGTCAGACTTTCAATGACTAAAACCTCCCCCCATGCCCCTCATGATCGTGCAAATCTATCGTTAGGCATTACTTTAATGACTGGGAGTATTTTTGAAAGCTGCTTGACTACCTTTAACCATGATCAAAAAGCTAGTAAAACACACTTTTGTATTTAATCGTGAGGAAACTGTTCAGTAACCTGGACCACAATTTAAAAAATTTCTGAAAGATGTAATGATAGAAAACGGTCCAAAAAGTAACAATGAAACAAAAAATTTGAGAACTATTGCAAATAGAGCTTATATTTAAAAAAAATTTTTACTTGAAATAGCATTAACGGCATTTCGATAGCTGCAACAATAAAGTTAGCTCAGCTCACCTTAAGCAAATGGTACACAACGTGTTCCCATTGGGGATAATAGCTGTTGTTCCGCATGCAGATTTATGGCCCCTTCTTTGTCAAATATGTAAACTTCACCGTTCAGGTAGTTCTTAGTTATGAACTTAAACGATGTTTGTTTTGATATTTTAGGAGTGGAGTCTAAAGTATGTGTACTAGGTACTAAATTTTAAAATTTTATAAATTATTTCTTATAAAAATCTACCTAGTATGGTTTTCTTAAAGTAATTTGCAGGCGATTATTTTTTCTAGACAATTTACTATCCACCAAATATAAACATCCAGAAGGAAAACTTTGAAGAATACTTTAACACTTTAGGTTATCGTTTTATAGTAGGTGGTGACTTCAATGCTAAACATCAAAGATGGGGCTCCAGATTAACAAACCCAAGAGGCAGACAGCTATACCATGCAATCAACCAACTTACTCTGGCCGACAGAGAGAAATAAGATCCCAAATTTTCTAAACTTCTGTGTGACAAAGGGCATTGCCTCAAGTTACCTTTCCATTAAATCCTCTCTAGATTTATCCTGTGACCACACACCCATTATCGTTACTTTGACAACTAAATTTTTGCTTTCATTGCTAACACCGATAAACCAACCGAATTTGGATTCTTAGTAACAACTGATAACCAATTAGCACATTTGCTTTTGACAATTGACAATTCGACAATTTGACAATTTGATCTAAATTTGCTCCAGCTGATAAAAACAAAAATTTGGTACATATGTTACAGTTAAAACCCGAAATCAGTTAAAACCCGATCTAACTAGTAAATTCTAGTTTTAACTGAAATAAGTTTAGTTAAGACTAGAATTAACTGATTTTTAACAAATTTCTTTAGTATATTCTAGTTTTAACTAAACTTATACCAGTTAAAACTAGAATTAAAGTAAAAATATACTTAATTAGATAAAAATTGGGGGAAAGGTAGCTATCACGGTCCCGAAAATACAAATTTTACGATTGAAACCTCGAACTTTTCTGAAAGAGTACACTTTAAATAAGAGAATTAAGGGAGACGCAATGCCTTAAATGCACCAGTTTTTTCAAAAATCGAATTTAAAAAAGCTTGATTTTCGAAGGTTAAACGCTCGTGAATGGTTAATCAAGTTCGTTCGTGGGAGGTACGTGCGCTGCTATATATAAGAGTGTTGCACTTTTACAATTAGTAGGTGAGGAGGTGAATTAGGTGAACGGGCTAAGAAGAGGACTCTAGTTTGGCGGGGCTAGGTTCGATCCCCAACCCGGCCACAAAATTTATCCGACTCCGTGGTTCGGATTCAACGTAAAGCTGTAGGTCCCACAGGTTAACACAGCCAGGACTTAGCTTCGCGCTAATTTTTAGAGGTACGCCTCAATAAAAATCATCCGACGTAACGTTGCGGGCAAGCCCGCAACCTTACTTTTCAAGTCTGCGAAGATATGGGGCAACAGCCCTGGTGCTTCGCACCAGACCAGAATAAATGATACAATTAGTCAGTAACTCTTGCACTATGGTAGGAATGCGTTCTCCTCTTTTATTTAATTTAAAAATTTAAAATTATTTAAAAATTACTTCAGAAAAAGGTTACTTAAATTTAACGAACGGTAGTTACTTTTGCGCGTAGGTCCGACTCTTGCCAGGGTGATTTTGATAAAAATTGACTCGAAGCACCCCTCGCTGCGCTCGGGCGCTTCGAGCCATTTATATCAAAATGACAACTAATTTAAAAATATCCCTAGGCCCGTAGGTCAAGGAAAAGGTGAATCTTTGAGAGGTGAAACTCGTGAGAGTGGATTTGTAACGCAGGGTAGTTGGGCGAAAAAAAATCGACTTAAAGCACCCCTCGCTGCGCTCGGGCGCTTTAAGCCATTTTTCCCGCACATTTAGGGTTGAAAACCATGATTTTCGTTCGGAGTGCACTGTTACTGCATCGCAATGCAAGTGTCGCTCCCACTCTGCGCAAAGCTAAGACTATATCTCGGTGCACGTACCGACAGAATTAACCAATCCCGAGCGACTTTGCTTTAAAAATTACTGCAAAAATCGAAGTTTTTAAATTCGATTTTTGAAAAAACAGGGGCACTTAGGGCATTGCGTCTCCCTTTATTCTCTTATTTAAAACATACTCTTTCAGAATTCATCGAGATTTCAATCGTAAAATTTGTATTAACGGGACCGGGATAGCTACCTGCAACCAAAAATTGTCTTATTAAGCAATTTATTTGATACATTATTATATTCTACTTATTGCCACATGGCATGCCGTTGTGACATATTGAATTGCAAATAATTTCTTTTTTTAAACAAAGGCAACGCTTTGAGGTGCAATTTTTTTTGCAAGAACGGCAGACAAACCCTTGTCCAGATTCAACGGCAGCTTTTTGCGCTGCAGTCCTTAAGCAAATTTCTTCATCTGGCACTTGTTTTTGAGTCAAAAAACTTTAGAATTTTTTTAAATTTTTTTGTCATTGTCACTTTTAAAGTAACTGGACCAATGAGAGCGCTCTTGTATGATCGGATAAACGTACAAACGGATACATGGAAATTGAGCTTAACCCTCCTTTCCCCCCCATTTGGTAACTTTTCGAGATTGTTCGTTTTCGACTATCGTTATCGAATCGTTAAAAACCGTAAAGTTTGGTTTCCATTACTATCTAATGCAAATCTGAACAAAAGTTAAATTTACCTATTTGAAAGTGACGATGACGAAAAAAAAATTAAAAAAAATTCTATAGTTTTTTTGATTCAAGAACAAGTGCCAGATGCACTTTACAATTCAAAATGTCACAACAGCATGCCGTGTAGCAATAAGTAGAATATAATAATAATGTATAAAATAATTGCTTAATAAAACAATTTTTATCTAATTAAGTCTACTTTTACTTAATTCTAGTTTTAACTAAACTTATACCAGTTAAAACTAGAATTTACTAAAGAAGTTTGTTAGAATTCAGTTAATTCTAGTTTTAACTGGTATAATTTTAGTTAAAACTAGAATTTACTGAAGAAATTTGTTAGAAATCAGTTAATTCTAGTTTTAACTAAACTTATTTCAGTTAAAACTAGAATTTACTAAGGCGGTTAGTTAAAACTAGAATTTACTAATTAGATCCGGTTTTAACTGATTTTGGGTTTTAATGTAACACATACACAAAATTTAAAATAAATAATATCAGAACGATGAAGAAGGAACAATGTTATTTCTTTTTAACATTTTATTTATTTTTTTTTTTATATGTAAATATATAAGTATGCTATAATAACATATCTTTTCTTATACCGTGACTCATTGTAATAGGTAAAATTGGAGCAATTTATAAACTAAATTTATTTATGTCATTCGAAGAAAAGCCCATAGTTTTTATTGCTTTTCCAGACATACTCAGTTGCGGAAAAATTTCGTTCACAGTCTTCTCCCATTGTAACAGATTTTTCTTTTTGGTTGCTCAAACAAGTGCCAATGGGTAAATCTTTTGGTTTTAAGGTGCAACTGTTTGCCCGAAATATTGACTTTGGCCCTAATATACTATCAGCAAAATATTGAACGGCACGTGAATGGCTACACGACTCTAAAAAAAATTTAAGAGAAGAATGGTATATTGAAAATTGTGCTTTACGTACGTAAACTAGCAGGAAGTAAAAATACATCAAGAATGGAAGAAGCTTTAGTCGATTTTATGCAGTTACTTTGAGTCATTCCACCATCAGCATAAAAATCAATGTGTCCTAAAGGTCCATAATATTCTAATAAAGCCATGTTGCTATGTATGATGTCTACAAAACGCGCATCTTCTTTATCTAAACGTTGAGTTCGATCCAAGTGTTGGTAAATAGGTCCTGCCGGATCTAATCCTGTTATTCGATCAATCACAACATTACACTTAGCTTGCATTCTTTGACTTGTTAATCCAGCTAAATGTGCACCCAAGGAGTGCCCGACCATATGAACACGATTAAAATCCAACCTCAATTCACATAGAAAATCTCCAAATAATTCAGCAGCTTTTTTCACATTACAGGAAGCCGCTTTGTAATCTTTGAAGGAAAATTTTCTGTGATCAATGATTATTACGTTGCAATCGTATCGATGTAAGAAGTTACGTATTAAGTTTTGAATTACTCTGTAATTTTCCCCACACAACCAGCCTGGTAAAATTATTTTTGTAGATTTGTTACTCTCCAAATTAATTAAGTTATCATATGTCAGAGTCAGCCAATCACTGTTTTTGTGTTTCCTGGTAATTAAACGAAAGTTGAAATCTTTTTGTGTGAAAGGCAGATTTTTGTAATTATGGCATTCAAATTTATTTCTAACGCCTCCACTGGTCACTAAGTTAATAGTTTGAGAAATTGGTCCACCAGGAATCAAAAAGGGCAAAAATTTGCTATCACAAATATCTGAAAAAAGTTTAAAATGTTTGTTTAATCAATTTATTACATAAAACTATAAGTGTTCAATGGCAAAAATTAGCTCAAAAAAATTATACCTAATATTTAGGTTGACTTGTATAGTCCAAGTTTAACCGGTAACTATGGTTTAAACTCGGATTTTGACTATTGTGATTGGTTAATCTACAGTTTAAAATTTTAAACTATATCTATACAAGTCACCCTTAAAGGTCGATTTTAATTGATCTGATCAGATCAATTTCAGAGACACTGTCCTAAATAAGATCAAAACCTACCCTTCTACGTTTACTCTAAAATATTTTATGATCATAATAATACAAGAATCTCACCTGGTTCAGATGTTGACGCTGCAATTAATATTGAAATAAACAACAGATTTTTTAACATTTTCATATCAATTCACTTTTTAATGAGTATTAATGAAGATTCGCAAACAAACTAAAGTAGGAAATATTTTTTAGGAAGATAAATTTATTCTGAGGTTGTTTAATTTGGTAAAAAGTCAGGTTGTTTATCTTATCGCATTAATTAAGCATTTAAACTTTAATATTCATTATTGCGACGTTTTACAGGATCAAGTGCAGTTTCGAGTTGTCATTTGTAATAGAAGGCTAAAAGCCTTATTTTTAATTGACAATTATGGAACTAATAAAAAGTTATGGTTTTAGTGATTTTTTATCAATAATGTGCAGCTTGGCCAATAATTCAAACAAGGGCAGTTCGTAACTTCTGTTTAAAGGAACTATTACCAGTAAACAAATAAATAAATTAGTACCTATGTGTATTGTTCATCAAATATTATGCTACACAAAGTGCTTTGGAAATACTTGATTTAATTTACAAAATTTGAAATACAGAAAAAATAAAATACAGAAAAAATTTTCTGTATAAAATAATTATAATTATAGAAATTATACATAAAATACAAATTTACCCCTCCCCTTATTCTGTAACTTTGTTATCATTATCAAATTCTTAAGAACCGTAAAGTTTGATTTACACTCGGAATTGCATTAAATAGTAATGTCATGGTATGTGGAAACCGACATTTACAGTTTTTAACGATATGATAACGATAACCAACAATAATAAAAAGTTACAGAATAGGAGAGGAGTAGAGTAGAATATTACAATTTAAAAATGAAAATGTTATAATTAATCCACTAGAAGAGCTCGAGTAGATAATTTTGGCAATTCCCTTTAGCGCTTTTTACCTATAGATATTTTTCTTTTCGTTTTGGGGAATGATTAAAAGTGTTCCAGCGCATTTCTGATATGGTTGAGCATTACTGATATGTTTAAAATTTCCTTCTTTGTAACAGTACGTTCTTCATTGGATGAACAAAAATATTAAATTGAATTTTTGTATTGGATTGATGAAATTCTTACGTTTGCTTTCGCCCATTTAAAATCATTCGTCCATTGCTGTAATTCAACAACTGTTCTCGCAGTCTTGAATACTCAACTTTCACTGGAATATTTTTTGACCACTTTTCTACTGTTTAAGGTTTTATATTTCAAGTTCTCTTAAAACTTTGCGCCTCATATTTGCCCAACCAATGATTAATAACTTATTGTCCCCGAATGTTTGAAGTAATAAATAATCGGAATTAATTTGCTCGTTTATTTTATTTAAACAGGAATATCTTTAACATACTGACCATTTATTTAAAATACCGACCATTTATTTAAAATACCGACCATTTATTTAAAATACCGACCATTTATTTAAAATACCGACCATTTATTTAAAATACTGACAGTTTTTATACTGATCAATCACATTTGTTCATTGCGTCCATATTATTAATTACATTCATTTTAAGTTTGTGGGGAATTTTGGACCAGAAAATAAATAAAACTTTTTATCTTGATCAACGTTTCAAAGATTTTATTTATCTTCTTTTTCAGAATCTAAAAACAATCATCTACAATCACACTTAGGCAACATCTAGTTCAATATTTACCAATAAGTCAGTTTTAAAATTAGTAGGAATTTTGTAATATTAAAACTGACTTATTGGTAAATATTGAACTAGATGTTGCCTAAGTGTGATTGTAGATGATTGTTTTTAGATCCTGAAGAAAAAGATAAATAAAATCTTCAAAACGTTGATCAAGATAAAAAGTTTTATGTATTTCCTGGTCTACAATTCCTCACAAACTTAAAATGAATGTAATACTGATCAATGAAATACTGACCGTTTATTTAAAATACTGACCATTTATTAAAAATACTGACAATGTGACAATTTAATAAAAATACTGATCAAAAATATTTTAGAATACTGACCAAATAAATACAAGCCAAATTTAAATAAAAGCAATTAAATACAAAACAGCAGTAGTAAAGCAGTAAAAGGTAAAATTTTTGAAAATAAAGCAATCTCGTTTTTAGGGCCGGTTCCACCAGATCTGATTAAATTGTTAGTTAAAGTAATCACAGTTAGAAATTTAAACAAGAATTTAACTTAACTTAAATTAACTTCAAGGAGTTTTTTCAAACGTTTTGTATCTAACACGAGTAAGGACTTCTTAAACAAATGAACTGCTATTCAAGGTAAAAAAAAAAGTGTGTCTTCTTAGGAGGCCGCCATTTGTAGTGCCACTGTATTATAGCCAATAGTAATTTAAGATTTTGAAGGGTAATTTAAATTTAAACTGATCATAACAAAGAATCCTCAGGTTATTTTGAAGCTGAAAAGTGACATACACTAATTTTAGTACTAACGTAAACCAGTAAATATTTAGCACCATTTAGCATAATTTTCAAAGCCAAAAACTGCTTTTTGAATATAAATCCCATCATCTGAATGGGAAAGCTAATTTAGATTATTAGTAAACTTAAACCACATAATGTCGTCTGATTGGAGGGTATTCCATAGGAATAGGTTAAATCCTAACTAATTTTGGGAAATTACGACAGTAAAATCTTCTTCGTTAGAGCCAGTTCTACAATGCAAGTATAAATTAAGAATAATCTATATTGAGAATATGTCTAATCATATAACGTTATTTTTTGTATAAATTGTGGGATAACTTATTGCTCTGATTTTGGGCAGATCATTATCCCCCAATTTATACAAATATGAACGTTATACGACGATTATGAACAAAATCTGTGTGAGATATTCTTAGTATAGCTTATTCTTAATTTATACTTGTGTATTATAGAACTGGCTCTTAGTGGAATAGAATGATCACAAGATTTCCCTGGAAATGTTGCAATAACCATAAAAAATAAGAAACAATACTTTCCCATACTACTTATGGTATACTACGTATACTCATACTATGTAGTATGGTAAAGCAAAAATTATAATAAGCAATTTTGTAGGGAATTTTGTTTGCTATAAAAAAGTTCTTGATAGCATATTTTTATCTTTTTTAGTTTAGCCGTAGAAGACATTCAAAGTCGCGAAGAATGAAAAAAAAGTTAAATTTGCGATTTTCAATGCCTAGCGCAACTAGCCTTTTGAAGATATAAATATACCGCGACGGACTTTTTTGTAGAACTTGTAATTTTATGATTAAAATCGATTACTACATCAAACTTCAAGTACAACTGATAGGTAGACAAACGGTGTTCTTAAATGAGTCAAATCGTGGTTACCCATACAGGTATAAGTCACTAAAAAGTCTAGACTACCGCGATTAAACAAGATCGAATAGAATATGAACTTAAAGTGATCGGATCAGGTCCCATATTTCTTCTATAATAAGTAACCTGTTGAAAATCAAAAACTTATTATCATTATTTTTTTAAAAAGCATTCATTAAAACAGTAATCACAAAATAATGTAATTATTCCACTCGGCGCACTAAAAATATCACATTGCAATGCAAGGAATCGTCCATCTAATTTTAATAAATTACAATGAGATTAAGTTTTCTGTTGTATGTAACTCTTCATAATTCTAAAATAAAAAGCAATTTTAATGTACAAAACATTCCGATACAATGACAGATAGCTATTAGCTATCGTAAGTAGCTATTTACTAACAAATGACAAATTAAATTAAGGTATTTTTACCTTTTCTGCTATATTTAGAAGCATTTTTGCCGTCTCTTCTCCAGTTTGCTGAACCATATGGTAGAAGAACCCACTGGTATTTTGCAATAACCGATACGGATGTTCAAATTCGACCAATTTTCCAGCATCAAGAACCATTATTTTATCTGAATCCATGACCGTGTTCAGCCTATGAGCTATGGTAAGTACTGTACAATTATTAAATTTTCGCTTTATAGTTTTTTGGATGAGTACATCCGTTTGCAAGTCAATATTAGCTGTAGCTTCGTCCAATATTAAGATTCTATTATTACGGATAATTGCACGAGCTAAACATATTAGCTGTCGTTGACCTACACTAAAATTTGAACCACCATCTGACACTTGAGTATATAAACCTAAAATCAAAAATGATTGGCACAAATTCAAGAGAATTTAAATTATTTTACCTAATGGTAAAAGAGCAATAACGTCTTTTAGTTCGACTTCTTCTAAAGCCTTCCATAAAGCTTCATCGTCGTACTCATCAAGCGGATCCAAATTTCTACGTAAATTTCCAGATAAAAAGACTGGCTGCTGCGGAATGATAGATATTTTGGATCTTAAATCGTGCATTCCTATAGTATGTGTCAAAACATCGTCAATAATTATGGATCCACTTGGTTGCGCCAAGCGAAACAACGCAGCTATCAGCGACGATTTTCCTGCCCCGGTTCTTCCAACAATTCCAATCTTTTGAAGCGGTTGAATTGTAAAATTCAGATCTTTCAAAATAAGTGGTTCTTCTGGCGCATATGTAAGACAAACATTCGTAAATTTTATCTTTCCCTTATCTGGCCATAGCTTGCAAGGCTTCTTATCGGGTTTGCTTTCCAGTGAAGGTTCCCGTTCAATATTAGTGTATTCCAAAATACGCTCAACTGCTGTCATTTGATTCTCCATTTGAGTTGACTGCCTAACGCAGTATTGTAACGCATTGGTTAATCCCACTACTAGTGAAATTGCTAAACCTACGTTACCACCAAATTTTTCTACGGACAAGCTTAAGTTAACCAAAGCAATTATAATGCATTATGATCCTACCGTTTCCTAAAACGGGAAAACTCATGGTAACAATTCCTATATATACCACACACAGCATATCAATGAAAAATCCCAAAGCACGTTCTGCCACAGTAAAAACATACAAAGTTGAACTATGTAAGTCTTGATGGTTATCAAATTCTTTTTCCAAAATTGGTTGAACACCGAAAGCTCTAATAGTCGATAATCCTTGAATTGACACGTTTATATACGTGAAAACTGGACTTTTAGCTAAAAAAATTGTTTTACAAATACAAAACTAGAACCATGTAAAATTTTACTTACTGACTCCTTCCAATCGCTTTATGCTGGTACTTGTAATTAAATAAAGTTTTCGTGCAAACTGGAAGATTAAGCAAAATATGGAACTTGGAATTATGAGCCATGGGCTAACTATTACAATCATTATGATTGAAGAAATTACAATCAAAGCAATATCTAAGAAAAATAATATGTTATCTGGTAGAAGTTCATCGATAGCACCCATATCTTTCGAAAATCGATTTAATATTCTTCCGGAAGTGTTGATATTAAAAAATCTCATAGTAGCACTGATAATACTTTTGAAGAGATTATCGTGCAGTTTTATAGATGATCTCATACACATATTGTAGAATGACCACGAACGTAACATCGCGATTACTATTGTAATGCATATTAATCCAGTGTATATGTAGATATTAATCATGAAATTGGAATATCCATCGGGTCTATCAAAAAGATCTACTGTGATATTTTGATTTAGAGTCTCTTGTTCCATTTCTTGTACAGAATTGACCCTAAAATATTTTTTAAATCACAAAACAAGTATAACTACGTTTCCCCATTTAGGGGTTCCAACTTACCAATAAGTAAGAAAATAAGTACAGAGGCCTGGTGCAAATCCAGCAGCAACAAATAAAATTGCATTGTAACTGAGGAGACAGCAGTTTGAACCAGAAGTAAAATAAGCCTTGTACAGATAATTCGAAACTGATCCACTTCCCAATTGTTCAGGAATCTCTTCTGGGGCTTCAACACTATCATCTACAGACGAAACACTTTTAACTACAAATTTGTTTTCCCTTCTGTGTTCCACGGAATCGTCCACGTTTAATTTTTGATTTTCCGTTTCTTTCAATAAAGTCGAAAATTCTTCTGACGATTCTTGCAAAGCTACAAAGTTTCCTTCTTTTTTTATTGTTCCTGCCTCTAGCACAATAATATTATCGACATCTTTTAAATACTGTAACTGATGAGTCACCAATATTACAGTTTTATTTTTTAAGAAAGTAGTAATACATTCTTCAAACAATTGTTTTCCCACTCGAGTATCTACTGCAGATAATGGATCGTCCAATAAATAAATGTCAGCGTTTTTGTAAACAGCCCGAGCTAAATTTATTCTTGCTCGCTGTCCACCGCTTAAGGTTATACCTCTTTCTCCTATAATTGTTTTATCTCCGTGTGGAAAAAGATCAATATCACGTTTCAAAGCACAAGATTTGATAACCTTCTTATATCTCGATTTATCCATTGGAAGTCCAAATAATATATTTTGTCGGACGGATGTCGGAAAAATCCAGGGTTCTTGAGAAGCGTAACTAATTGTCCCATTCACTGTTAAAACACCTGATTGTAACGGTAATTCTTTCAAAATTGTATACAAGAGACTGCTTTTACCACTTCCAACTGTTCCAACTATAGTAACTAAATCACCTCGTTTAACTTTAAAATTTACATTGTGAAGTGTGTTTTCGGTAGACGAAGGTGCCCACTTAATCGTTCCATCCATTAAAGTGACTGCATACGGAGGGTCGTATGTGTCAAAGTTTTCGCCAGAATACAGTTCTACATTTTCTTCGATTACCAGAAATTCGTTTAGACGTTTTATGGACACTTTCAGTGCTGCTATTGATGAAATTCCGTAACCAAAAGATAAAGTTACCGATAATTTTAAAACATTGTAGTATGAAATTAAAACAAAAACTTGTTGGGCGTTGAAGTCGTGGTATAGGAGAGCGTACACCACAATTGTAAAATACAATGCTATATGGTTCAAGTACAAATTCAATGCTGCTATCACTCCATTAGTATACGAAGCTTTTGTCGTAGACTTGATTTCGTTTCTAAAAATTTAAAAGAAGAATTGCCAGGATTCCATCATGAAAAGGACTATTACTTGCCTTCTAGCCGTATCCACTAGGTTTATAAATAACTTTTCCCATGTAAAGATCTTAATTGCTTCAATTCCATTTATTATTTCATTCATAAGACCAATCCTTTTATCTGTCTTGTTAGCCGTACTTAATCGATGTACGGATAACTGTTTTCCTAAAAATACTAACTAGCCCATATATTTACAACTAAATTTTGAATTAGAATAAATAACTTACATATTAATGGAATAAATAAACATAAAGTAAGCACACCAATGAGCGAAGAAAATCCCACTTGTTGATACATAAAATAAGTGATTATTACTGTTTGAATGGGACTTATCCATAAGAAATTGGCAAATTGTGCAAAATTGTCGAATCTATTTATATCATTGGAAAGTAAATTTAAGATTTGTCCTCCTCCAGCGTTCTCTATTAACGATTTGTTTAGCTTTAAGATTTTTCTGTAAATTAAAGAAGAGCACGCAACTTTTGCTTTCATTCCTAATACACCTATTCCAACAGAATTTGGATTTTTAAGGATGGCTCCAATTAACGAACATAAAATAATTATACCACCATAAATGTAAACATTCAGCAAACTTATTTTTGTTTGGTTTGGAGCGTAGTAAGCTATGAATTGGCCTAACGCTAGCGGTTGTATAATTCTGAAAAAAAGTAAGATTAAATGAGTGGTTGGTATATTGCAAAATTAATTACTTCACACATAATTCGCAGATTGCTATTACCAAGCCATGGCAAAAATATGATAAACCAAACATTTGTAATAAAACTTTTGCTAAAGATG
Organism: Rhagonycha fulva; assembly: GCA_905340355.1. Lineage (NCBI taxonomy): Eukaryota > Metazoa > Arthropoda > Insecta > Coleoptera > Cantharidae > Rhagonycha > Rhagonycha fulva. Next base: position 12,977,371 of record HG996555.1, read on the forward strand.
GTTTTGTTTTGGCAAGAGAAGACCGCACCACTTCTTTTTTCCATTTTGCTTCAATTATGTTACCAAGGTAATTTGATTTATGTTCTGGTAGCGCTTCATAAAGGTTATCAACGTTAATTTTTCGTTTATAACCTAATATAAAGGTTGGTATGGCGTACCTAAAGAAAATATTAAGTTATATTCAAAACAAGACTATACATAAAGTGGTGTAAAACATCTAAACATACCATAAAGTAATAATTGACAACCAATTTGCTTTTTTACTCGGATTTTCTGGTCTCTTGCATGCTGTTATATTATCCATTGCGATTACAAACAAAATGACCTGATAACAATTAATTTTATCTGTTATTGTAACCGCGGGCAAACAAGAATAAAGAACACAAGAAATGTATTTTAAATATTTAATAAATTTTTACATACAAATGAGTAATTGATAAGATTTCGTACTATCTGAAACATAACATTGAAAAACTAAATTTATATCTTAAATTAATATTAAACAATTGGATAATTTTAAAAGTCATAGTTACGTTGCATTTTAATTATAAAAGGTTTTTTTTTTGTTAAAATGTACGTTTTTATCTCAGTTTTTACATTACAATGTTTTTGTTCCACGATAAAATTTTGTTTCTCTACATAAAAAAGTTATTTGTTTAGAAATTTGTCGACCAACAACCATGATATGACTAGATACATCTTTATTTTATAAACAGAACTAAATTTGGTAATATGTACTCGTATTACAAATTTTTAAAAATAATAAATTTTAGATTTATTTAAATAAACTTTCATTCTTTTTATAAATATCACAGGTTCCTTTTGTAAAAATATCCTGCTACTTTTTACTGTTTAATTTATTAGTTTATCCCCTTCCCTCCCGTCTTTGGTGAAGCATCATTCATTTTGCATGAAATTAATTCAAGATTAAAGTATATCACATTTTATTTTGATAAAAAAACCCCACTCTCTTTCTGCAAAGCATTTGAGAAATATAATTATTAATTATTATTATTAAGGTCTGGATTCAAAGATTCTTAATTAATTTAAAGGGTAACACCACTGTAAAAGTCGAAAAAAAAGTTTAACTTTGACGATTCATTTTAAGAGTATGGAAATGAAACAGGAAATCTTTTCAGAAAGTTTCTTTAATATTGAAATATAAAAAGAAAAAATTTTATTATTATTATTTTATATTGATAAGTGCGTGGTTGGAAGATTTTTTCTACGTTTTAACTTGGGTAATTATCAAGTGGTTACTTACAAAAAAAATACTTAAGCACCAGCTTTTTAAATATAACGAGAGAAGTTTGGAAAGTTGACTATTGATTAACAAAATTAATTAGGTATATGGTGGACGACATATTTAGATCTAAACAAGAACATGTAGAGGATATACAAATAACAAAATACAAAGCAAATAAAATGTGAAGATATACCGAAACATGCGTTAGAAAATACTGTAAGAATTAATTTGGATATATATTAAAACTACTGGCACTGCTCTTACAACATCACGTCATATATTAAAGCAAAATTAATATTTGCATGGCTTTTCCTTTGAGTGCAGCAAAATAAACATGGGTTTTTAAAAATCCTTTCCAGAACGACGTACATAAATGGGATAGAGCATTGTGAAAGCATCTCACTTTTTTTACAAAAAAAAAATCACGGAAAAATCGATTTAAGTAAACAGTGTATCATTTTAACCACATCACTCTTCTACTATGTAATTAAATAAATAGCACTATTATTATTTTATACCAAATTAATACTCTTATATTATAATACTCTTATAATACGAAGAATGTCACTCTCCTCTGTAAGAGAATGACATGACCAGAATCAGTAACACTCTTGCCAAAATCCTCGACTTCATTCTACAGCAGGGATGGCTTGATGAGTAAGAGGATTGGGGTGAAGCTGAAAACCGGAAGTGCAAAATGGGGCTAATTTAGCGTTTTAAGTGCGTGTGTTTACCTTATCCTTTAGAATAAATCTAGAATAAATAAAATATTCCCAAATCGTGTTTGCTCCCGTTTAATCCTCTTGATGTATTGAATTATTATTAAAGATGCAGTTGACATATTGTAAATCTAAAATCAGGTACAAGTTACAAACGTAAATTAAAAAGCAAGCTAAATTCAAAATGGATATAAAGAATATAAAAGAATAAGCAATAGGCTGTCTTTTGAAGATTTGGCAGATCTAATTACCTCCAGGTAGGGAGGTTTAAACTTCCTTACTATTTCCTATAATTGTATCTGTATCATAAAAACTAATTTTTTTGGAAATACATTGAGAATCTTGTTAATCTGTTCATATGCGTGTTTAATTTTTTAAGTTTGCATCTGTCTACACACACACAGGTGCAGGTTCTGGGTGAATTTTCTCTGAAAGGAAATTCCCAGGTTTAGCGCAGGTCAGACACAGGAGAAAAACAGCAAATTCTCAGGTATAGGTAAATAACCTAAAATTAGCTTGCGCCAGGGGAAACTGAAAAAATTCTCAGATATCGCTAAATAACCTGTAAATTATTATTTACTTGGTGTCAACCAGGCCTGATAGATAAATTTTGATTTTGCAGGTAATTGTCAGGATTGAAACGTTATACTTGGACAATAACTTTCCAAAATAGAGAAAATTATTTAACACGCCTCTTTAGTGATGATTGATGAAAGATCACTATAGTATAATCCAGCAACATCTGACTGTGAATCGGATCCATTAATAACAAAGGATGAAGTTTGAAAGGATATGAAGGATGGAGGAGCCCCAGGTCCTTATGATTTCTACTCTAAGCTTCTCAAATTTTCTGACGAAGGTGGCTTAAATTAGCTCACAGGGATCTTCGATAATATTTATAAAATTGGGCAAATACCCAGGATATGGTTTTGAGATCGACTTTTGTTACCTTCCTTAAAAAGGCTAGTGAGAAAAATTGTTTAGATTATTGAACAATCAGCATTATAAGTCATTTGTTGAAGGTGTTTTTAAAAATTATTCATAGAGGGGATTTACGATAAGCATCTAAGGAGGGCCATATTCGGATTCAGGAATGTGTTAGGAACAATATGTGTGCATGATTCATAGACTATAAAAAGGCATTTGACAATGTCCAGTATAATAAGCTTGCAAATATTTTCAGAAAACTTAGAATATGCAAATGACAGATATCATGAAATTGTACTGGAATCAAACAGCGAGTGTGCGAGTAGATGGAGAGCATATGGAAGAAATTACCAATCAGCGAGGAGTCACGCAGGATTTCATCATCTCGCATTTGTTGTTCAATCTGAATTCGGAAAAATATTTTAAAAGTGATTGGAGGGTTTGCAAGATGGAATACTGGAATACTGATGAATACTGATGGAATAAGATGGAAGAATGTCTAAATAATTATAATATTAGATTGCAGACGATACGGTAGTTTTTGGTCTATTTTTAGAATAGTTTTTTTTTCACGAAAATTGTAAACATTTGCCACTGTATATCATCAATTGCATGTCGAATGTTAGTGTCTAAATCTTAAATGGATTGTGGACCATCTGCATATAGACTTTATCTTCACGTAGTCCCACAAAAATAATCTAACGGCGTTAAATCATACGACTGCAAAATCACGCAAAATTACTTGATCAGAAAATTTTGTTCGCATTAAATTACATGTTTCAGTGATTGTGTGGCGCCTTCCTACTAAAACCACATATCAATCACGTCCATATTATTATTAATAAGCCAAAACACTTTCACTTAGACTTAGAGCATCAATGTTTAACAGAACGATTCGGATACACTAAACCACTAGACTCAAATTTAAGAACTAAAATTCTAATAAATAAAGCTCTCAGAAATATTATAACGACTGAAAATTTCTAAAATATTGCGATAAGCAGGTTTCAATAGATTCACAATTTTTGAAGTAACTTTTAATTTTTGTTATGGGATTATCGATTGAATTTGACGACATTATAATATACGATAGACCTACTACTTGATATAATATGTGAAAAAAAGCAAATGGCAAAACTGTCACTAGATCAAAAATTATCACTATTAAAAAACAAAGTCCTTGTTGGAAAGCCCTATAAAGCAACATGCGACATTTTTCTAACAGTTTCAGACTATAAAATGCCACATTTAACACAAGTAAAATAAAAATTGAAATAATTGTACTTAAAAAACTTTTGCACTACCAGTAGCGATGTTAGAAGCTATTAAAAATGGGAGTTTTCGGTACTTTTAACAGAAGTTGACGGTAAGTTCTAGTTTACGGTCAGGACACCAATCTTCTTCATATTTGGTGTAGACGTGCTCTACGATATCCACAATACAAAACGGTAAAAAAATTTCTGCGGAAACCATTTAATTGCCCGTAAAAAATTAATTTCTACATTTAGAAAGTCATAATTGTTATGAAAAAGTAAGTTGATAACAGTGACAAAAAGCAAATTTGAGGATATCTACTTGTCATATGGTTAGGTAAAATAGTCATACAAAGATATTCTTTTTATATTATATATTTTACAAAGTAAGAGGGTTTGAAGTTCTTGGAATTCAGTAAACCCAGCCTGGAACTTTCAACACGGATATATTGAGTTTAAACTCGTTTAATATTAACAACAAACAGGAACAAACCATTACTTAAAAAATTAATAATTTACCTTTATTTTAATTTTTAACCCATGGCCACCAGACGTGCGGTGTATTGAAGTCAAACGTAGTCCATTTGCATTGTTTTACACTTTTCTTTCTGTAAGATGAAATTCTTTGGTTAGCTATAATAAGTAAATAAACTTTAGGTTAGCTAATTATTACCGTTTTTCTGTACGTTTGTAGATTGATGCCGATCGATAAATCTTTCAATCAAGAATAGTTTTAAAAATTTAAATCATTTTGGAATGAGTTACCGTAATCTGCTTAATTAAGTTTGCATCCGAAAACAACTAAAATCTTTCTTTTGTCCCGATAAAGTTACTTTTAAGTTTGTACGAGCTCATCCAAATGACGTAGAATAACACACGACCGAGTAAACTGGAAAAAAATATGTTATGCCGTTTAGCGTGTAACAATTCTTCTTAAATAAATAAATATTGCAGGGTTACATTTATCGGCTACCAACAGCCATCATCACACCCTAAAACATTAATTTCCAAACTGAGAGGCACGGAATGGTGCAAAACAAGACGCAAAATTTTTGTTTTTATTTCATTCTGTGGTCTTGAGATAAAGAAAAAATTATGTCAATATTATTTATCAAACTGAAATAATGGCAAAAAACCAAATTAGGCAAAATTGAACTTGTTGCACTGACTTACATAATTGGAGAGATTATGCTATTGTTTTTGCGCTATAAGGCCTACAATGTAGGTACTACTCGACATCAGTCGGGTGGTTGTGGAGTAGTATGTTGTACATACCGGCAGTAACCTCGTTGCATACTACTCCACAACCACCAAAATGTTTGTACATTACAGGCCTCCTAGCGCAAAAACTACAGCTTCTCACACATTGATTATTGTGCGACGTAATAAAAATGTATACCAAAAGTCAGCTCGATGGTAATTTTTCCAAACTGTAGACTAATTTTTGTCTAATTTGACAGGAATATACATTTATTACTGATATCACCTGTAGTACTGTGCAATTAAATTAGGTTTATACCCTCAAAACCCAGCTAAAATGAATGGATTTGGATGTTTCCCGATTTTTTGAATTTGCAAAATGCTTACCTTTCGAAACCTTCGGCTAACGTTAACGTATCGGGGCACGATGGAATCAAAGGTAACAAAAAGCTGACTCCCTAGCAAGGGAGACTGGATTCAAAAAACTAGTAGGTTTAGAACCAACTTGTCAGATTGCATACAAGACCGCAAAAGAGACTATCAAGAAACTACTAAGAAATAAACATCTTTTATACTGAAGGAACCTACTCGGACTAAGGCAATCACGGATGTTCATTCGGGAGCCCTTCTTGGACAAAATGATAAAGAAAATCCTCCAACTGAGCAGAATTCAGCTGAGAAAAACAGTAGGACTGCTTACAAGACACTGCTGCTTAAATAAATACCCCAACAACACCGGGGTTGTCGAAGATCCTATATGTAGAAAGCGTGGGGAAGAGGAAGAAACTTTATACCACCTCTTATACCGTCGGTATCCAAACGTATAGGCGTATCTCACTTTGGTCAGACTGACATAAACAGTTACATAATATAGCTGCATATAACATTGACAAGAAACATTTTTACTTGGAAAATGCACGACAATTCTTTAATAGTCACTGACAGACAATTTACAAAACCATTTCTTAAAAAAAAAACAATTTTACTGGGAAATATTAGTCAAAAGTGAGATACGTCTACCGGCTGCTGAATGAGTTAGGCCAACATAAGATTTTAACGTGTAAAATAAAATTTTTAACAATTTTAAAAGCATTTTATGACCTTCTAAGTAAAAGCTAGATGAAATCTAATGCCCTTATCATTCGCAGTATAGTAATATCTTATACTAGCTCATTCGCACCTGGTAGGTATATTTCTATAAAACGGTCAAAAATCAGCCAGAAAAAATTTGGAGGGGGTAAAGGAGGGGGTAATCAAATTTACCTATAAACATAAAAAAAATTGCGCGGAAACCTAATAATAACCATGTAAATTATTAATCAAATGCTAGAAATATTTTGTATAACCTCAAATTAGGATATGAACAAAAGGCAAGGCAGAAACGTCAAATTTATAACAGTGACGTAACTTGCACAACACGAAACTGCGTCACGCCACGATAAAATTTTAGCAACATAATTTAAAAACTAGCTCTATGTGACGAAAATGTACGTGTTACACAAAATCTAATATGTATCTAATATGTGTATTAAAAACTAATATGTATCCATTATCCGAACAAGCTTTTCGTTAATTATAATTATTATTGTTAACATTTGACTTGATGATCAAAATCACTTCCGTATATAGATGCTCGAAAATTACCATCTTCGTCGTGCACCCATGTTGAGATTCTATTACACCATTTACAATCAATCCATCCAATTACCATCGCATCTATCAGATTTCTGAAAATTAATATAATTTATCGTTAAGGTTGCAATAATAAGGGTTAATAAAAATTAAAAACTTACTCGTAATTCTCTTGGTGGTCGTTTTAAAAGCTGGCATGACGACAAAACAATAATTCTTTCCATGTGCCAGATTTTCATATACAATATAATATAATATAAATAATATCTTGAAGCTAAAATATTAAGAAAACTGAAAGAAAAATATTATTAAGGTTAGACTGTCGCACAAAAAACCGACACCACCGACGACACGCAGGTCTTCTGCACCGAGCTCCTCCATCCACCAAGCGTCTTTTAGACACGCTGTATCTCGGAGGTTTTTCGACCGTCACACAAAAACTCAACACCAAAAACACGCACTTTTTCACAAACATTCTTTAATCACTCACTCTTATTATTATTTTTACACCGTCACGCACAACACCGACACCACACACACTCGCGCACATTTTCACAAACATCCTTTAAGCACTGTATGCATTAATTTTTTCACCGTCACGCACAATATCCATCGACCATCGATCTCCACTTAGGTTTCCATCAATTTTCTTCGTCGTACGCACTGTATGGGGTTTGTTGGACCGTCACGCAAGAAATCGACACCACCACCATTCCGGACACGCAGGTTTCCACTAATTTTCTTTAAGCACTTTAAGCACGGATTATATATTTCGACCGTCAGGCAAAATACAGACACCACAGACTAGCACATTTTCACAGCACTTTTTTTAATCACTCACTCACTCACTCACTCACTGTATGTATGTATTATTTTTTTTACACCGCGCGTCACGCACAACACCGACACCACACACACTCGCGCACATTTTCACAAACATCATTTAAGCACTGTATGTATTAATTTTTTCACCGTCACGCACAATATCCATCGACCATCGATCTCCACTTAGGTTTCCATCAATTTTCTTCGTCGTACGCACCGTATGGGGTTTGTTTGGACCGTCACGCAAGAAATCGACACCGCCACCATTCCGGACACGCAGGTTTCCACTAACTTTTTTTAAGCACTGCACCAACACTTTATTTACACGCTTTATGAGATTATTTGGATTGGACCGTCACACGCATTTCAGAAAAGCTTTTCCCAAAATATTTAATCGTTTACCAATCTTATCCATCCAACTCGAGCACGATAAATTTCGTTTTCGCCATCGCATCGTCCAACATAGGTAGGTAGGTGTAGGTACATATTAAGTATAATTCCGGAGGTTCAATTTCGCAGGATGTAAAATTTTCCGTTAAGTAAATTTTCAATATTGAAATGCCATAATAAGTTTCGCGGTCGACAAAATTAAAAAAAAAAAACTTGGGTGTTGTATTGCGAAAATGGAGAGTGTCTCGCGCGAGATAATTTTTTTCTTATCGTGATTTGATCAATTTTTGAATTTCTTCTTTACTTGATTTATGACAGCAATGCGTAATTTTTTCCATAAATTTTATAAACTCGATCGAGGTGTATCCATGTGATTCATAATGTATAATAATATGTTATATTTACACGGAAAAAAATAATTAAAAATTTCCGCATTAATAAAATTAACAATTATTTTCTTCGGTGTCCTCCTCGAGGATCGCAACAGTTTGCAGTGCTTATTTACAGGAGCATAACTTAATTCGAGATTTCGGAACAAAAAAAAAAAATTCTGTTGATTTCCTTTTCGTCGAAACAATTCCTTACAGGACATACGTCGAATAATAAATTATTATTATTATTGGCAGTCGAATAAAGTCGAAGTAAGTAAATTAGGTGTATTGTAATTATTAAAATAAGCCATCGACTACTGTCGTTGTCGAGACATTTTCCATAAATTATTTCGTATTGCGGTGTTAATAATAATAATTTAAAAGAAAACTTAACTAAAATTTAAAAAATATGCAATATTATTAATTTTAATTTACAAAAAGTTAATGGGACATTGCATAAAAATAATTATGCATGTTCTATTGAAGAAGTAGGTCTAGAAGGATAACCAGGATTTTTATCCTGTAATCGTCTCTCTTTCTCTCTTTCTGACATACATAAATATTATGTTATGTGTGAAATAAGGACGAAGTGGGTAATTAAACGAATTTAAAAATTCGGATAGATTTTATGGAATTTTATTACGAAGGGGAAAAACATACACTTTTTCGATGTTATCCTTATCGTTCAATCTAACAAACTATTATAAATATATTATAGCTCAAAAAGTGGCTTTGATGCGGTTTAAAAGTTATGTAAAAAGCATCAATCGGAGACCAATTCCATCAAACAGCCGGCGAGAATTCTGTGGCCCTACAAACTCTGGGCTAAAAAATAGCCTTACAAATTTGTTCCGGTAACCTAGTGCAAGAAAATCTGCAGGCGAAAACCAGACTCCGACCAAAAATTATTTTACATAGTAAAATAGGTAAATTATTAGCTTGAACACGAATGTTATTAGTTTGAACGGTAAGGTAAATTAAGTATAATATATCGGATAATTTGATCGGCGATGGTTTGAGATAATTGGTGAAAATTTTAATGAAGAAATTTTGTAAATGTAGTAATAGGAGAGAGTAGCAGTGCAGTGCAGAAGCAAAAACCATAAGATGAAATTTTCTTATGTACTCGGATCGGGAATCAATAAACAGGAGTAAAGAGGAACATATAGTTTAACGTGAAATTTGGTATCATAACTGGAGATTGGAGAACGTGTGACCGTAAGGTCCGAAGCGCACACCTCCATGTGCACAATATTAATTAATAAATTTCTCATTATTGTGAGTTATTCACTCAGTTGCAGTAAATTAACCACATCGGACGGAAAATTGAAAATGAATTAATGAGATTTGCAAAAGAAAATACATTTTTTTAGTTAAGTTTAGTAGTAAATTATTTTTTGTTAACACCTTTAATCGACACCATCGATTGACAATTTGTTTTTAGTCCAATTTGCGTTTGTTTACTATTAATTTATTTTTAAAGATGTAGTTTGAAATTTTAATCATAGGCAGTTCGACGCGACGCCTGTTTGGTCAGCAAACAAGTCCATATCCATAATATTATGTTGTTTTTTTTTTGCAATATACAAAAATTAATAAGAACACGATCTCCGTTTTCATAATATAACACCGCTAAGTAATAAAGTGCACCACGCGCGTATTGCACAAAAATAATTTGATAAACACCAATGGCCTTTGAATTAATATAAATCCATAATTAGTAACATCATCAACATCATCAGATCCACAAATTTAAGAAAAGCTTTCCCAAAATATTTGTTTACCATTCATTCCCAATAATCCCAAAATTTTATACTATCCGAACAATATTTTGCACTTTACACTTAACCAAACAAAACCAACACGCACTGAAACCTTAAAACAAACTTCATTTTTATTGAAGATAAATTATCTTCCACTCCACTTGGATAGGTACACTAGATCACACATAGACCTACATCACTGGAGAAACTTTTTGTTAATTATAATTATTATTGTTGTTAACCTTTGACTTGATGATCAAAATCACTTCCGTATATAGATGCTCGAAAATTACCATCTTCGTCGTGCACCCATGTTGAGATTCTATTACACCATTTACAATCAATCCATCCAATTACCATCGCATCTATCAGATTTCTGAAAATTAATATAATTTATCGTTAAGGTTGCAATAATAAGGGTTAATAAAAATTAAAAACTTACTCGTAATTCTCTTGGTGGTCGTTTTAAAAGCTGGCATGACGACAAAACAATAATTCTTTCCATGTGCCAGATTTTCATATACAATATAATATAATATAAATAATATCTTGAAGCTAAAATATTAAGAAAACTGAAAGAAAAATATTATTAAGGTTAGACTGTCGCACAAAAAACCGACACCACCGACGACACGCAGGTCTTCTGCACCGAGCTCCTCCATCCACCAAGCGTCTTTTAGACACGCTGTATCTCGGAGGTTTTTCGACCGTCACACAAAAACTCAACACCAAAAACACGCACTTTTTCACAAACATTCTTTAATCACTCACTCTTATTATTATTTTTACACCGTCACGCACAACACCGACACCACACACACTCGCGCACATTTTCACAAACATCCTTTAAGCACTGTATGCATTAATTTTTTCACCGTCACGCACAATATCCATCGACCATCGATCTCCACTTAGGTTTCCATCAATTTTCTTCGTCGTACGCACTGTATGGGGTTTGTTGGACCGTCACGCAAGAAATCGACACCACCACCATTCCGGACACGCAGGTTTCCACTAATTTTCTTTAAGCACTTTAAGCACGGATTATATATTTCGACCGTCAGGCAAAATACAGACACCACAGACTAGCACATTTTCACAGCACTTTTTTTAATCACTCACTCACTCACTCACTCACTCACTGTATGTATGTATTATTTTTTTTACACCGCGCGTCACGCACAACACCGACACCACACACACTCGCGCACATTTTCACAAACATCATTTAAGCACTGTATGTATTAATTTTTTCACCGTCACGCACAATATCCATCGACCATCGATCTCCACTTAGGTTTCCATCAATTTTCTTCGTCGTACGCACCGTATGGGGTTTGTTTGGACCGTCACGCAAGAAATCGACACCGCCACCATTCCGGACACGCAGGTTTCCACTAACTTTTTTTAAGCACTGCACCAACACTTTATTTACACGCTTTATGAGATTATTTGGATTGGACCGTCACACGCATTTCAGAAAAGCTTTTCCCAAAATATTTAATCGTTTACCAATCTTATCCATCCAACTCGAGCACGATAAATTTCGTTTTCGCCATCGCATCGTCCAACATAGGTAGGTAGGTGTAGGTACATATTAAGTATAATTCCGGAGGTTCAATTTCGCAGGATGTAAAATTTTCCGTTAAGTAAATTTTCAATATTGAAATGCCATAATAAGTTTCGCGGTCGACAAAATTAAAAAAAAAAAACTTGGGTGTTGTATTGCGAAAATGGAGAGTGTCTCGCGCGAGATAATTTTTTTCTTATCGTGATTTGATCAATTTTTGAATTTCTTCTTTACTTGATTTATGACAGCAATGCGTAATTTTTTCCATAAATTTTATAAACTCGATCGAGGTGTATCCATGTGATTCATAATGTATAATAATATGTTATATTTACACGGAAAAAAATAATTAAAAATTTCCGCATTAATAAAATTAACAATTATTTTCTTCGGTGTCCTCCTCGAGGATCGCAACAGTTTGCAGTGCTTATTTACAGGAGCATAACTTAATTCGAGATTTCGGAACAAAAAAAAAAAATTCTGTTGATTTCCTTTTCGTCGAAACAATTCCTTACAGGACATACGTCGAATAATAAATTATTATTATTATTGGCAGTCGAATAAAGTCGAAGTAAGTAAATTAGGTGTATTGTAATTATTAAAATAAGCCATCGACTACTGTCGTTGTCGAGACATTTTCCATAAATTATTTCGTATTGCGGTGTTAATAATAATAATTTAAAAGAAAACTTAACTAAAATTTAAAAAATATGCAATATTATTAATTTTAATTTACAAAAAGTTAATGGGACATTGCATAAAAATAATTATGCATGTTCTATTGAAGAAGTAGGTCTAGAAGGATAACCAGGATTTTTATCCTGTAATCGTCTCTCTTTCTCTCTTTCTGACATACATAAATATTATGTTATGTGTGAAATAAGGACGAAGTGGGTAATTAAACGAATTTAAAAATTCGGATAGATTTTATGGAATTTTATTACGAAGGGGAAAAACATACACTTTTTCGATGTTATCCTTATCGTTCAATCTAACAAACTATTATAAATATATTATAGCTCAAAAAGTGGCTTTGATGCGGTTTAAAAGTTATGTAAAAAGCATCAATCGGAGACCAATTCCATCAAACAGCCGGCGAGAATTCTGTGGCCCTACAAACTCTGGGCTAAAAAATAGCCTTACAAATTTGTTCCGGTAACCTAGTGCAAGAAAATCTGCAGGCGAAAACCAGACTCCGACCAAAAATTATTTTACATAGTAAAATAGGTAAATTATTAGCTTGAACACGAATGTTATTAGTTTGAACGGTAAGGTAAATTAAGTATAATATATCGGATAATTTGATCGGCGATGGTTTGAGATAATTGGTGAAAATTTTAATGAAGAAATTTTGTAAATGTAGTAATAGGAGAGAGTAGCAGTGCAGTGCAGAAGCAAAAACCATAAGATGAAATTTTCTTATGTACTCGGATCGGGAATCAATAAACAGGAGTAAAGAGGAACATATAGTTTAACGTGAAATTTGGTATCATAACTGGAGATTGGAGAACGTGTGACCGTAAGGTCCGAAGCGCACACCTCCATGTGCACAATATTAATTAATAAATTTCTCATTATTGTGAGTTATTCACTCAGTTGCAGTAAATTAACCACATCGGACGGAAAATTGAAAATGAATTAATGAGATTTGCAAAAGAAAATACATTTTTTTAGTTAAGTTTAGTAGTAAATTATTTTTTGTTAACACCTTTAATCGACACCATCGATTGACAATTTGTTTTTAGTCCAATTTGCGTTTGTTTACTATTAATTTATTTTTAAAGATGTAGTTTGAAATTTTAATCATAGGCAGTTCGACGCGACGCCTGTTTGGTCAGCAAACAAGTCCATATCCATAATATTATGTTGTTTTTTTTTTGCAATATACAAAAATTAATAAGAACACGATCTCCGTTTTCATAATATAACACCGCTAAGTAATAAAGTGCACCACGCGCGTATTGCACAAAAATAATTTGATAAACACCAATGGCCTTTGAATTAATATAAATCCATAATTAGTAACATCATCAACATCATCAGATCCACAAATTTAAGAAAAGCTTTCCCAAAATATTTGTTTACCATTCATTCCCAATAATCCCAAAATTTTATACTATCCGAACAATATTTTGCACTTTACACTTAACCAAACAAAACCAACACGCACTGAAACCTTAAAACAAACTTCATTTTTATTGAAGATAAATTATCTTCCACTCCACTTGGATAGGTACACTAGATCACACATAGACCTACATCACTGGAGAAACTTTTTGTTAATTATAATTATTATTGTTGTTAACCTTTGACTTGATGATCAAAATCACTTCCGTATATAGATGCTCGAAAATTACCATCTTCGTCGTGCACCCATGTTGAGATTCTATTACACCATTTACAATCAATCCATCCAATTACCATCGCATCTATCAGATTTCTGAAAATTAATATAATTTATCGTTAAGGTTGCAATAATAAGGGTTAATAAAAATTAAAAACTTACTCGTAATTCTCTTGGTGGTCGTTTTAAAAGCTGGCATGACGACAAAACAATAATTCTTTCCATGTGCCAGATTTTCATATACAATATAATATAATATAAATAATATCTTGAAGCTAAAATATTAAGAAAACTGAAAGAAAAATATTATTAAGGTTAGACTGTCGCACAAAAAACCGACACCACCGACGACACGCAGGTCTTCTGCACCGAGCTCCTCCATCCACCAAGCGTCTTTTAGACACGCTGTATCTCGGAGGTTTTTCGACCGTCACACAAAAACTCAACACCAAAAACACGCACTTTTTCACAAACATTCTTTAATCACTCACTCTTATTATTATTTTTACACCGTCACGCACAACACCGACACCACACACACTCGCGCACATTTTCACAAACATCCTTTAAGCACTGTATGCATTAATTTTTTCACCGTCACGCACAATATCCATCGACCATCGATCTCCACTTAGGTTTCCATCAATTTTCTTCGTCGTACGCACTGTATGGGGTTTGTTGGACCGTCACGCAAGAAATCGACACCACCACCATTCCGGACACGCAGGTTTCCACTAATTTTCTTTAAGCACTTTAAGCACGGATTATATATTTCGACCGTCAGGCAAAATACAGACACCACAGACTAGCACATTTTCACAGCACTTTTTTTAATCACTCACTCACTCACTCACTCACTCACTGTATGTATGTATTATTTTTTTTACACCGCGCGTCACGCACAACACCGACACCACACACACTCGCGCACATTTTCACAAACATCATTTAAGCACTGTATGTATTAATTTTTTCACCGTCACGCACAATATCCATCGACCATCGATCTCCACTTAGGTTTCCATCAATTTTCTTCGTCGTACGCACCGTATGGGGTTTGTTTGGACCGTCACGCAAGAAATCGACACCGCCACCATTCCGGACACGCAGGTTTCCACTAACTTTTTTTAAGCACTGCACCAACACTTTATTTACACGCTTTATGAGATTATTTGGATTGGACCGTCACACGCATTTCAGAAAAGCTTTTCCCAAAATATTTAATCGTTTACCAATCTTATCCATCCAACTCGAGCACGATAAATTTCGTTTTCGCCATCGCATCGTCCAACATAGGTAGGTAGGTGTAGGTACATATTAAGTATAATTCCGGAGGTTCAATTTCGCAGGATGTAAAATTTTCCGTTAAGTAAATTTTCAATATTGAAATGCCATAATAAGTTTCGCGGTCGACAAAATTAAAAAAAAAAAACTTGGGTGTTGTATTGCGAAAATGGAGAGTGTCTCGCGCGAGATAATTTTTTTCTTATCGTGATTTGATCAATTTTTGAATTTCTTCTTTACTTGATTTATGACAGCAATGCGTAATTTTTTCCATAAATTTTATAAACTCGATCGAGGTGTATCCATGTGATTCATAATGTATAATAATATGTTATATTTACACGGAAAAAAATAATTAAAAATTTCCGCATTAATAAAATTAACAATTATTTTCTTCGGTGTCCTCCTCGAGGATCGCAACAGTTTGCAGTGCTTATTTACAGGAGCATAACTTAATTCGAGATTTCGGAACAAAAAAAAAAAATTCTGTTGATTTCCTTTTCGTCGAAACAATTCCTTACAGGACATACGTCGAATAATAAATTATTATTATTATTGGCAGTCGAATAAAGTCGAAGTAAGTAAATTAGGTGTATTGTAATTATTAAAATAAGCCATCGACTACTGTCGTTGTCGAGACATTTTCCATAAATTATTTCGTATTGCGGTGTTAATAATAATAATTTAAAAGAAAACTTAACTAAAATTTAAAAAATATGCAATATTATTAATTTTAATTTACAAAAAGTTAATGGGACATTGCATAAAAATAATTATGCATGTTCTATTGAAGAAGTAGGTCTAGAAGGATAACCAGGATTTTTATCCTGTAATCGTCTCTCTTTCTCTCTTTCTGACATACATAAATATTATGTTATGTGTGAAATAAGGACGAAGTGGGTAATTAAACGAATTTAAAAATTCGGATAGATTTTATGGAATTTTATTACGAAGGGGAAAAACATACACTTTTTCGATGTTATCCTTATCGTTCAATCTAACAAACTATTATAAATATATTATAGCTCAAAAAGTGGCTTTGATGCGGTTTAAAAGTTATGTAAAAAGCATCAATCGGAGACCAATTCCATCAAACAGCCGGCGAGAATTCTGTGGCCCTACAAACTCTGGGCTAAAAAATAGCCTTACAAATTTGTTCCGGTAACCTAGTGCAAGAAAATCTGCAGGCGAAAACCAGACTCCGACCAAAAATTATTTTACATAGTAAAATAGGTAAATTATTAGCTTGAACACGAATGTTATTAGTTTGAACGGTAAGGTAAATTAAGTATAATATATCGGATAATTTGATCGGCGATGGTTTGAGATAATTGGTGAAAATTTTAATGAAGAAATTTTGTAAATGTAGTAATAGGAGAGAGTAGCAGTGCAGTGCAGAAGCAAAAACCATAAGATGAAATTTTCTTATGTACTCGGATCGGGAATCAATAAACAGGAGTAAAGAGGAACATATAGTTTAACGTGAAATTTGGTATCATAACTGGAGATTGGAGAACGTGTGACCGTAAGGTCCGAAGCGCACACCTCCATGTGCACAATATTAATTAATAAATTTCTCATTATTGTGAGTTATTCACTCAGTTGCAGTAAATTAACCACATCGGACGGAAAATTGAAAATGAATTAATGAGATTTGCAAAAGAAAATACATTTTTTTAGTTAAGTTTAGTAGTAAATTATTTTTTGTTAACACCTTTAATCGACACCATCGATTGACAATTTGTTTTTAGTCCAATTTGCGTTTGTTTACTATTAATTTATTTTTAAAGATGTAGTTTGAAATTTTAATCATAGGCAGTTCGACGCGACGCCTGTTTGGTCAGCAAACAAGTCCATATCCATAATATTATGTTGTTTTTTTTTTGCAATATACAAAAATTAATAAGAACACGATCTCCGTTTTCATAATATAACACCGCTAAGTAATAAAGTGCACCACGCGCGTATTGCACAAAAATAATTTGATAAACACCAATGGCCTTTGAATTAATATAAATCCATAATTAGTAACATCATCAACATCATCAGATCCACAAATTTAAGAAAAGCTTTCCCAAAATATTTGTTTACCATTCATTCCCAATAATCCCAAAATTTTATACTATCCGAACAATATTTTGCACTTTACACTTAACCAAACAAAACCAACACGCACTGAAACCTTAAAACAAACTTCATTTTTATTGAAGATAAATTATCTTCCACTCCACTTGGATAGGTACACTAGATCACACATAGACCTACATCACTGGAGAAACTTTTTGTTAATTATAATTATTATTGTTGTTAACCTTTGACTTGATGATCAAAATCACTTCCGTATATAGATGCTCGAAAATTACCATCTTCGTCGTGCACCCATGTTGAGATTCTATTACACCATTTACAATCAATCCATCCAATTACCATCGCATCTATCAGATTTCTGAAAATTAATATAATTTATCGTTAAGGTTGCAATAATAAGGGTTAATAAAAATTAAAAACTTACTCGTAATTCTCTTGGTGGTCGTTTTAAAAGCTGGCATGACGACAAAACAATAATTCTTTCCATGTGCCAGATTTTCATATACAATATAATATAATATAAATAATATCTTGAAGCTAAAATATTAAGAAAACTGAAAGAAAAATATTATTAAGGTTAGACTGTCGCACAAAAAACCGACACCACCGACGACACGCAGGTCTTCTGCACCGAGCTCCTCCATCCACCAAGCGTCTTTTAGACACGCTGTATCTCGGAGGTTTTTCGACCGTCACACAAAAACTCAACACCAAAAACACGCACTTTTTCACAAACATTCTTTAATCACTCACTCTTATTATTATTTTTACACCGTCACGCACAACACCGACACCACACACACTCGCGCACATTTTCACAAACATCCTTTAAGCACTGTATGCATTAATTTTTTCACCGTCACGCACAATATCCATCGACCATCGATCTCCACTTAGGTTTCCATCAATTTTCTTCGTCGTACGCACTGTATGGGGTTTGTTGGACCGTCACGCAAGAAATCGACACCACCACCATTCCGGACACGCAGGTTTCCACTAATTTTCTTTAAGCACTTTAAGCACGGATTATATATTTCGACCGTCAGGCAAAATACAGACACCACAGACTAGCACATTTTCACAGCACTTTTTTTAATCACTCACTCACTCACTCACTCACTGTATGTATGTATTATTTTTTTTACACCGCGCGTCACGCACAACACCGACACCACACACACTCGCGCACATTTTCACAAACATCATTTAAGCACTGTATGTATTAATTTTTTCACCGTCACGCACAATATCCATCGACCATCGATCTCCACTTAGGTTTCCATCAATTTTCTTCGTCGTACGCACCGTATGGGGTTTGTTTGGACCGTCACGCAAGAAATCGACACCGCCACCATTCCGGACACGCAGGTTTCCACTAACTTTTTTTAAGCACTGCACCAACACTTTATTTACACGCTTTATGAGATTATTTGGATTGGACCGTCACACGCATTTCAGAAAAGCTTTTCCCAAAATATTTAATCGTTTACCAATCTTATCCATCCAACTCGAGCACGATAAATTTCGTTTTCGCCATCGCATCGTCCAACATAGGTAGGTAGGTGTAGGTACATATTAAGTATAATTCCGGAGGTTCAATTTCGCAGGATGTAAAATTTTCCGTTAAGTAAATTTTCAATATTGAAATGCCATAATAAGTTTCGCGGTCGACAAAATTAAAAAAAAAAAACTTGGGTGTTGTATTGCGAAAATGGAGAGTGTCTCGCGCGAGATAATTTTTTTCTTATCGTGATTTGATCAATTTTTGAATTTCTTCTTTACTTGATTTATGACAGCAATGCGTAATTTTTTCCATAAATTTTATAAACTCGATCGAGGTGTATCCATGTGATTCATAATGTATAATAATATGTTATATTTACACGGAAAAAAATAATTAAAAATTTCCGCATTAATAAAATTAACAATTATTTTCTTCGGTGTCCTCCTCGAGGATCGCAACAGTTTGCAGTGCTTATTTACAGGAGCATAACTTAATTCGAGATTTCGGAACAAAAAAAAAAAATTCTGTTGATTTCCTTTTCGTCGAAACAATTCCTTACAGGACATACGTCGAATAATAAATTATTATTATTATTGGCAGTCGAATAAAGTCGAAGTAAGTAAATTAGGTGTATTGTAATTATTAAAATAAGCCATCGACTACTGTCGTTGTCGAGACATTTTCCATAAATTATTTCGTATTGCGGTGTTAATAATAATAATTTAAAAGAAAACTTAACTAAAATTTAAAAAATATGCAATATTATTAATTTTAATTTACAAAAAGTTAATGGGACATTGCATAAAAATAATTATGCATGTTCTATTGAAGAAGTAGGTCTAGAAGGATAACCAGGATTTTTATCCTGTAATCGTCTCTCTTTCTCTCTTTCTGACATACATAAATATTATGTTATGTGTGAAATAAGGACGAAGTGGGTAATTAAACGAATTTAAAAATTCGGATAGATTTTATGGAATTTTATTACGAAGGGGAAAAACATACACTTTTTCGATGTTATCCTTATCGTTCAATCTAACAAACTATTATAAATATATTATAGCTCAAAAAGTGGCTTTGATGCGGTTTAAAAGTTATGTAAAAAGCATCAATCGGAGACCAATTCCATCAAACAGCCGGCGAGAATTCTGTGGCCCTACAAACTCTGGGCTAAAAAATAGCCTTACAAATTTGTTCCGGTAACCTAGTGCAAGAAAATCTGCAGGCGAAAACCAGACTCCGACCAAAAATTATTTTACATAGTAAAATAGGTAAATTATTAGCTTGAACACGAATGTTATTAGTTTGAACGGTAAGGTAAATTAAGTATAATATATCGGATAATTTGATCGGCGATGGTTTGAGATAATTGGTGAAAATTTTAATGAAGAAATTTTGTAAATGTAGTAATAGGAGAGAGTAGCAGTGCAGTGCAGAAGCAAAAACCATAAGATGAAATTTTCTTATGTACTCGGATCGGGAATCAATAAACAGGAGTAAAGAGGAACATATAGTTTAACGTGAAATTTGGTATCATAACTGGAGATTGGAGAACGTGTGACCGTAAGGTCCGAAGCGCACACCTCCATGTGCACAATATTAATTAATAAATTTCTCATTATTGTGAGTTATTCACTCAGTTGCAGTAAATTAACCACATCGGACGGAAAATTGAAAATGAATTAATGAGATTTGCAAAAGAAAATACATTTTTTTAGTTAAGTTTAGTAGTAAATTATTTTTTGTTAACACCTTTAATCGACACCATCGATTGACAATTTGTTTTTAGTCCAATTTGCGTTTGTTTACTATTAATTTATTTTTAAAGATGTAGTTTGAAATTTTAATCATAGGCAGTTCGACGCGACGCCTGTTTGGTCAGCAAACAAGTCCATATCCATAATATTATGTTGTTTTTTTTTTGCAATATACAAAAATTAATAAGAACACGATCTCCGTTTTCATAATATAACACCGCTAAGTAATAAAGTGCACCACGCGCGTATTGCACAAAAATAATTTGATAAACACCAATGGCCTTTGAATTAATATAAATCCATAATTAGTAACATCATCAACATCATCAGATCCACAAATTTAAGAAAAGCTTTCCCAAAATATTTGTTTACCATTCATTCCCAATAATCCCAAAATTTTATACTATCCGAACAATATTTTGCACTTTACACTTAACCAAACAAAACCAACACGCACTGAAACCTTAAAACAAACTTCATTTTTATTGAAGATAAATTATCTTCCACTCCACTTGGATAGGTACACTAGATCACACATAGACCTACATCACTGGAGAAACTTTTTGTTAATTATAATTATTATTGTTGTTAACCTTTGACTTGATGATCAAAATCACTTCCGTATATAGATGCTCGAAAATTACCATCTTCGTCGTGCACCCATGTTGAGATTCTATTACACCATTTACAATCAATCCATCCAATTACCATCGCATCTATCAGATTTCTGAAAATTAATATAATTTATCGTTAAGGTTGCAATAATAAGGGTTAATAAAAATTAAAAACTTACTCGTAATTCTCTTGGTGGTCGTTTTAAAAGCTGGCATGACGACAAAACAATAATTCTTTCCATGTGCCAGATTTTCATATACAATATAATATAATATAAATAATATCTTGAAGCTAAAATATTAAGAAAACTGAAAGAAAAATATTATTAAGGTTAGACTGTCGCACAAAAAACCGACACCACCGACGACACGCAGGTCTTCTGCACCGAGCTCCTCCATCCACCAAGCGTCTTTTAGACACGCTGTATCTCGGAGGTTTTTCGACCGTCACACAAAAACTCAACACCAAAAACACGCACTTTTTCACAAACATTCTTTAATCACTCACTCTTATTATTATTTTTACACCGTCACGCACAACACCGACACCACACACACTCGCGCACATTTTCACAAACATCCTTTAAGCACTGTATGCATTAATTTTTTCACCGTCACGCACAATATCCATCGACCATCGATCTCCACTTAGGTTTCCATCAATTTTCTTCGTCGTACGCACTGTATGGGGTTTGTTGGACCGTCACGCAAGAAATCGACACCACCACCATTCCGGACACGCAGGTTTCCACTAATTTTCTTTAAGCACTTTAAGCACGGATTATATATTTCGACCGTCAGGCAAAATACAGACACCACAGACTAGCACATTTTCACAGCACTTTTTTTAATCACTCACTCACTCACTCACTCACTGTATGTATGTATTATTTTTTTTACACCGCGCGTCACGCACAACACCGACACCACACACACTCGCGCACATTTTCACAAACATCATTTAAGCACTGTATGTATTAATTTTTTCACCGTCACGCACAATATCCATCGACCATCGATCTCCACTTAGGTTTCCATCAATTTTCTTCGTCGTACGCACCGTATGGGGTTTGTTTGGACCGTCACGCAAGAAATCGACACCGCCACCATTCCGGACACGCAGGTTTCCACTAACTTTTTTTAAGCACTGCACCAACACTTTATTTACACGCTTTATGAGATTATTTGGATTGGACCGTCACACGCATTTCAGAAAAGCTTTTCCCAAAATATTTAATCGTTTACCAATCTTATCCATCCAACTCGAGCACGATAAATTTCGTTTTCGCCATCGCATCGTCCAACATAGGTAGGTAGGTGTAGGTACATATTAAGTATAATTCCGGAGGTTCAATTTCGCAGGATGTAAAATTTTCCGTTAAGTAAATTTTCAATATTGAAATGCCATAATAAGTTTCGCGGTCGACAAAATTAAAAAAAAAAAACTTGGGTGTTGTATTGCGAAAATGGAGAGTGTCTCGCGCGAGATAATTTTTTTCTTATCGTGATTTGATCAATTTTTGAATTTCTTCTTTACTTGATTTATGACAGCAATGCGTAATTTTTTCCATAAATTTTATAAACTCGATCGAGGTGTATCCATGTGATTCATAATGTATAATAATATGTTATATTTACACGGAAAAAAATAATTAAAAATTTCCGCATTAATAAAATTAACAATTATTTTCTTCGGTGTCCTCCTCGAGGATCGCAACAGTTTGCAGTGCTTATTTACAGGAGCATAACTTAATTCGAGATTTCGGAACAAAAAAAAAAAATTCTGTTGATTTCCTTTTCGTCGAAACAATTCCTTACAGGACATACGTCGAATAATAAATTATTATTATTATTGGCAGTCGAATAAAGTCGAAGTAAGTAAATTAGGTGTATTGTAATTATTAAAATAAGCCATCGACTACTGTCGTTGTCGAGACATTTTCCATAAATTATTTCGTATTGCGGTGTTAATAATAATAATTTAAAAGAAAACTTAACTAAAATTTAAAAAATATGCAATATTATTAATTTTAATTTACAAAAAGTTAATGGGACATTGCATAAAAATAATTATGCATGTTCTATTGAAGAAGTAGGTCTAGAAGGATAACCAGGATTTTTATCCTGTAATCGTCTCTCTTTCTCTCTTTCTGACATACATAAATATTATGTTATGTGTGAAATAAGGACGAAGTGGGTAATTAAACGAATTTAAAAATTCGGATAGATTTTATGGAATTTTATTACGAAGGGGAAAAACATACACTTTTTCGATGTTATCCTTATCGTTCAATCTAACAAACTATTATAAATATATTATAGCTCAAAAAGTGGCTTTGATGCGGTTTAAAAGTTATGTAAAAAGCATCAATCGGAGACCAATTCCATCAAACAGCCGGCGAGAATTCTGTGGCCCTACAAACTCTGGGCTAAAAAATAGCCTTACAAATTTGTTCCGGTAACCTAGTGCAAGAAAATCTGCAGGCGAAAACCAGACTCCGACCAAAAATTATTTTACATAGTAAAATAGGTAAATTATTAGCTTGAACACGAATGTTATTAGTTTGAACGGTAAGGTAAATTAAGTATAATATATCGGATAATTTGATCGGCGATGGTTTGAGATAATTGGTGAAAATTTTAATGAAGAAATTTTGTAAATGTAGTAATAGGAGAGAGTAGCAGTGCAGTGCAGAAGCAAAAACCATAAGATGAAATTTTCTTATGTACTCGGATCGGGAATCAATAAACAGGAGTAAAGAGGAACATATAGTTTAACGTGAAATTTGGTATCATAACTGGAGATTGGAGAACGTGTGACCGTAAGGTCCGAAGCGCACACCTCCATGTGCACAATATTAATTAATAAATTTCTCATTATTGTGAGTTATTCACTCAGTTGCAGTAAATTAACCACATCGGACGGAAAATTGAAAATGAATTAATGAGATTTGCAAAAGAAAATACATTTTTTTAGTTAAGTTTAGTAGTAAATTATTTTTTGTTAACACCTTTAATCGACACCATCGATTGACAATTTGTTTTTAGTCCAATTTGCGTTTGTTTACTATTAATTTATTTTTAAAGATGTAGTTTGAAATTTTAATCATAGGCAGTTCGACGCGACGCCTGTTTGGTCAGCAAACAAGTCCATATCCATAATATTATGTTGTTTTTTTTTTGCAATATACAAAAATTAATAAGAACACGATCTCCGTTTTCATAATATAACACCGCTAAGTAATAAAGTGCACCACGCGCGTATTGCACAAAAATAATTTGATAAACACCAATGGCCTTTGAATTAATATAAATCCATAATTAGTAACATCATCAACATCATCAGATCCACAAATTTAAGAAAAGCTTTCCCAAAATATTTGTTTACCATTCATTCCCAATAATCCCAAAATTTTATACTATCCGAACAATATTTTGCACTTTACACTTAACCAAACAAAACCAACACGCACTGAAACCTTAAAACAAACTTCATTTTTATTGAAGATAAATTATCTTCCACTCCACTTGGATAGGTACACTAGATCACACATAGACCTACATCACTGGAGAAACTTTTTGTTAATTATAATTATTATTGTTGTTAACCTTTGACTTGATGATCAAAATCACTTCCGTATATAGATGCTCGAAAATTACCATCTTCGTCGTGCACCCATGTTGAGATTCTATTACACCATTTACAATCAATCCATCCAATTACCATCGCATCTATCAGATTTCTGAAAATTAATATAATTTATCGTTAAGGTTGCAATAATAAGGGTTAATAAAAATTAAAAACTTACTCGTAATTCTCTTGGTGGTCGTTTTAAAAGCTGGCATGACGACAAAACAATAATTCTTTCCATGTGCCAGATTTTCATATACAATATAATATAATATAAATAATATCTTGAAGCTAAAATATTAAGAAAACTGAAAGAAAAATATTATTAAGGTTAGACTGTCGCACAAAAAACCGACACCACCGACGACACGCAGGTCTTCTGCACCGAGCTCCTCCATCCACCAAGCGTCTTTTAGACACGCTGTATCTCGGAGGTTTTTCGACCGTCACACAAAAACTCAACACCAAAAACACGCACTTTTTCACAAACATTCTTTAATCACTCACTCTTATTATTATTTTTACACCGTCACGCACAACACCGACACCACACACACTCGCGCACATTTTCACAAACATCCTTTAAGCACTGTATGCATTAATTTTTTCACCGTCACGCACAATATCCATCGACCATCGATCTCCACTTAGGTTTCCATCAATTTTCTTCGTCGTACGCACTGTATGGGGTTTGTTGGACCGTCACGCAAGAAATCGACACCACCACCATTCCGGACACGCAGGTTTCCACTAATTTTCTTTAAGCACTTTAAGCACGGATTATATATTTCGACCGTCAGGCAAAATACAGACACCACAGACTAGCACATTTTCACAGCACTTTTTTTAATCACTCACTCACTCACTCACTCACTGTATGTATGTATTATTTTTTTTACACCGCGCGTCACGCACAACACCGACACCACACACACTCGCGCACATTTTCACAAACATCATTTAAGCACTGTATGTATTAATTTTTTCACCGTCACGCACAATATCCATCGACCATCGATCTCCACTTAGGTTTCCATCAATTTTCTTCGTCGTACGCACCGTATGGGGTTTGTTTGGACCGTCACGCAAGAAATCGACACCGCCACCATTCCGGACACGCAGGTTTCCACTAACTTTTTTTAAGCACTGCACCAACACTTTATTTACACGCTTTATGAGATTATTTGGATTGGACCGTCACACGCATTTCAGAAAAGCTTTTCCCAAAATATTTAATCGTTTACCAATCTTATCCATCCAACTCGAGCACGATAAATTTCGTTTTCGCCATCGCATCGTCCAACATAGGTAGGTAGGTGTAGGTACATATTAAGTATAATTCCGGAGGTTCAATTTCGCAGGATGTAAAATTTTCCGTTAAGTAAATTTTCAATATTGAAATGCCATAATAAGTTTCGCGGTCGACAAAATTAAAAAAAAAAAACTTGGGTGTTGTATTGCGAAAATGGAGAGTGTCTCGCGCGAGATAATTTTTTTCTTATCGTGATTTGATCAATTTTTGAATTTCTTCTTTACTTGATTTATGACAGCAATGCGTAATTTTTTCCATAAATTTTATAAACTCGATCGAGGTGTATCCATGTGATTCATAATGTATAATAATATGTTATATTTACACGGAAAAAAATAATTAAAAATTTCCGCATTAATAAAATTAACAATTATTTTCTTCGGTGTCCTCCTCGAGGATCGCAACAGTTTGCAGTGCTTATTTACAGGAGCATAACTTAATTCGAGATTTCGGAACAAAAAAAAAAAATTCTGTTGATTTCCTTTTCGTCGAAACAATTCCTTACAGGACATACGTCGAATAATAAATTATTATTATTATTGGCAGTCGAATAAAGTCGAAGTAAGTAAATTAGGTGTATTGTAATTATTAAAATAAGCCATCGACTACTGTCGTTGTCGAGACATTTTCCATAAATTATTTCGTATTGCGGTGTTAATAATAATAATTTAAAAGAAAACTTAACTAAAATTTAAAAAATATGCAATATTATTAATTTTAATTTACAAAAAGTTAATGGGACATTGCATAAAAATAATTATGCATGTTCTATTGAAGAAGTAGGTCTAGAAGGATAACCAGGATTTTTATCCTGTAATCGTCTCTCTTTCTCTCTTTCTGACATACATAAATATTATGTTATGTGTGAAATAAGGACGAAGTGGGTAATTAAACGAATTTAAAAATTCGGATAGATTTTATGGAATTTTATTACGAAGGGGAAAAACATACACTTTTTCGATGTTATCCTTATCGTTCAATCTAACAAACTATTATAAATATATTATAGCTCAAAAAGTGGCTTTGATGCGGTTTAAAAGTTATGTAAAAAGCATCAATCGGAGACCAATTCCATCAAACAGCCGGCGAGAATTCTGTGGCCCTACAAACTCTGGGCTAAAAAATAGCCTTACAAATTTGTTCCGGTAACCTAGTGCAAGAAAATCTGCAGGCGAAAACCAGACTCCGACCAAAAATTATTTTACATAGTAAAATAGGTAAATTATTAGCTTGAACACGAATGTTATTAGTTTGAACGGTAAGGTAAATTAAGTATAATATATCGGATAATTTGATCGGCGATGGTTTGAGATAATTGGTGAAAATTTTAATGAAGAAATTTTGTAAATGTAGTAATAGGAGAGAGTAGCAGTGCAGTGCAGAAGCAAAAACCATAAGATGAAATTTTCTTATGTACTCGGATCGGGAATCAATAAACAGGAGTAAAGAGGAACATATAGTTTAACGTGAAATTTGGTATCATAACTGGAGATTGGAGAACGTGTGACCGTAAGGTCCGAAGCGCACACCTCCATGTGCACAATATTAATTAATAAATTTCTCATTATTGTGAGTTATTCACTCAGTTGCAGTAAATTAACCACATCGGACGGAAAATTGAAAATGAATTAATGAGATTTGCAAAAGAAAATACATTTTTTTAGTTAAGTTTAGTAGTAAATTATTTTTTGTTAACACCTTTAATCGACACCATCGATTGACAATTTGTTTTTAGTCCAATTTGCGTTTGTTTACTATTAATTTATTTTTAAAGATGTAGTTTGAAATTTTAATCATAGGCAGTTCGACGCGACGCCTGTTTGGTCAGCAAACAAGTCCATATCCATAATATTATGTTGTTTTTTTTTTGCAATATACAAAAATTAATAAGAACACGATCTCCGTTTTCATAATATAACACCGCTAAGTAATAAAGTGCACCACGCGCGTATTGCACAAAAATAATTTGATAAACACCAATGGCCTTTGAATTAATATAAATCCATAATTAGTAACATCATCAACATCATCAGATCCACAAATTTAAGAAAAGCTTTCCCAAAATATTTGTTTACCATTCATTCCCAATAATCCCAAAATTTTATACTATCCGAACAATATTTTGCACTTTACACTTAACCAAACAAAACCAACACGCACTGAAACCTTAAAACAAACTTCATTTTTATTGAAGATAAATTATCTTCCACTCCACTTGGATAGGTACACTAGATCACACATAGACCTACATCACTGGAGAAACTTTTTGTTAATTATAATTATTATTGTTGTTAACCTTTGACTTGATGATCAAAATCACTTCCGTATATAGATGCTCGAAAATTACCATCTTCGTCGTGCACCCATGTTGAGATTCTATTACACCATTTACAATCAATCCATCCAATTACCATCGCATCTATCAGATTTCTGAAAATTAATATAATTTATCGTTAAGGTTGCAATAATAAGGGTTAATAAAAATTAAAAACTTACTCGTAATTCTCTTGGTGGTCGTTTTAAAAGCTGGCATGACGACAAAACAATAATTCTTTCCATGTGCCAGATTTTCATATACAATATAATATAATATAAATAATATCTTGAAGCTAAAATATTAAGAAAACTGAAAGAAAAATATTATTAAGGTTAGACTGTCGCACAAAAAACCGACACCACCGACGACACGCAGGTCTTCTGCACCGAGCTCCTCCATCCACCAAGCGTCTTTTAGACACGCTGTATCTCGGAGGTTTTTCGACCGTCACACAAAAACTCAACACCAAAAACACGCACTTTTTCACAAACATTCTTTAATCACTCACTCTTATTATTATTTTTACACCGTCACGCACAACACCGACACCACACACACTCGCGCACATTTTCACAAACATCCTTTAAGCACTGTATGCATTAATTTTTTCACCGTCACGCACAATATCCATCGACCATCGATCTCCACTTAGGTTTCCATCAATTTTCTTCGTCGTACGCACTGTATGGGGTTTGTTGGACCGTCACGCAAGAAATCGACACCACCACCATTCCGGACACGCAGGTTTCCACTAATTTTCTTTAAGCACTTTAAGCACGGATTATATATTTCGACCGTCAGGCAAAATACAGACACCACAGACTAGCACATTTTCACAGCACTTTTTTTAATCACTCACTCACTCACTCACTCACTGTATGTATGTATTATTTTTTTTACACCGCGCGTCACGCACAACACCGACACCACACACACTCGCGCACATTTTCACAAACATCATTTAAGCACTGTATGTATTAATTTTTTCACCGTCACGCACAATATCCATCGACCATCGATCTCCACTTAGGTTTCCATCAATTTTCTTCGTCGTACGCACCGTATGGGGTTTGTTTGGACCGTCACGCAAGAAATCGACACCGCCACCATTCCGGACACGCAGGTTTCCACTAACTTTTTTTAAGCACTGCACCAACACTTTATTTACACGCTTTATGAGATTATTTGGATTGGACCGTCACACGCATTTCAGAAAAGCTTTTCCCAAAATATTTAATCGTTTACCAATCTTATCCATCCAACTCGAGCACGATAAATTTCGTTTTCGCCATCGCATCGTCCAACATAGGTAGGTAGGTGTAGGTACATATTAAGTATAATTCCGGAGGTTCAATTTCGCAGGATGTAAAATTTTCCGTTAAGTAAATTTTCAATATTGAAATGCCATAATAAGTTTCGCGGTCGACAAAATTAAAAAAAAAAAACTTGGGTGTTGTATTGCGAAAATGGAGAGTGTCTCGCGCGAGATAATTTTTTTCTTATCGTGATTTGATCAATTTTTGAATTTCTTCTTTACTTGATTTATGACAGCAATGCGTAATTTTTTCCATAAATTTTATAAACTCGATCGAGGTGTATCCATGTGATTCATAATGTATAATAATATGTTATATTTACACGGAAAAAAATAATTAAAAATTTCCGCATTAATAAAATTAACAATTATTTTCTTCGGTGTCCTCCTCGAGGATCGCAACAGTTTGCAGTGCTTATTTACAGGAGCATAACTTAATTCGAGATTTCGGAACAAAAAAAAAAAATTCTGTTGATTTCCTTTTCGTCGAAACAATTCCTTACAGGACATACGTCGAATAATAAATTATTATTATTATTGGCAGTCGAATAAAGTCGAAGTAAGTAAATTAGGTGTATTGTAATTATTAAAATAAGCCATCGACTACTGTCGTTGTCGAGACATTTTCCATAAATTATTTCGTATTGCGGTGTTAATAATAATAATTTAAAAGAAAACTTAACTAAAATTTAAAAAATATGCAATATTATTAATTTTAATTTACAAAAAGTTAATGGGACATTGCATAAAAATAATTATGCATGTTCTATTGAAGAAGTAGGTCTAGAAGGATAACCAGGATTTTTATCCTGTAATCGTCTCTCTTTCTCTCTTTCTGACATACATAAATATTATGTTATGTGTGAAATAAGGACGAAGTGGGTAATTAAACGAATTTAAAAATTCGGATAGATTTTATGGAATTTTATTACGAAGGGGAAAAACATACACTTTTTCGATGTTATCCTTATCGTTCAATCTAACAAACTATTATAAATATATTATAGCTCAAAAAGTGGCTTTGATGCGGTTTAAAAGTTATGTAAAAAGCATCAATCGGAGACCAATTCCATCAAACAGCCGGCGAGAATTCTGTGGCCCTACAAACTCTGGGCTAAAAAATAGCCTTACAAATTTGTTCCGGTAACCTAGTGCAAGAAAATCTGCAGGCGAAAACCAGACTCCGACCAAAAATTATTTTACATAGTAAAATAGGTAAATTATTAGCTTGAACACGAATGTTATTAGTTTGAACGGTAAGGTAAATTAAGTATAATATATCGGATAATTTGATCGGCGATGGTTTGAGATAATTGGTGAAAATTTTAATGAAGAAATTTTGTAAATGTAGTAATAGGAGAGAGTAGCAGTGCAGTGCAGAAGCAAAAACCATAAGATGAAATTTTCTTATGTACTCGGATCGGGAATCAATAAACAGGAGTAAAGAGGAACATATAGTTTAACGTGAAATTTGGTATCATAACTGGAGATTGGAGAACGTGTGACCGTAAGGTCCGAAGCGCACACCTCCATGTGCACAATATTAATTAATAAATTTCTCATTATTGTGAGTTATTCACTCAGTTGCAGTAAATTAACCACATCGGACGGAAAATTGAAAATGAATTAATGAGATTTGCAAAAGAAAATACATTTTTTTAGTTAAGTTTAGTAGTAAATTATTTTTTGTTAACACCTTTAATCGACACCATCGATTGACAATTTGTTTTTAGTCCAATTTGCGTTTGTTTACTATTAATTTATTTTTAAAGATGTAGTTTGAAATTTTAATCATAGGCAGTTCGACGCGACGCCTGTTTGGTCAGCAAACAAGTCCATATCCATAATATTATGTTGTTTTTTTTTTGCAATATACAAAAATTAATAAGAACACGATCTCCGTTTTCATAATATAACACCGCTAAGTAATAAAGTGCACCACGCGCGTATTGCACAAAAATAATTTGATAAACACCAATGGCCTTTGAATTAATATAAATCCATAATTAGTAACATCATCAACATCATCAGATCCACAAATTTAAGAAAAGCTTTCCCAAAATATTTGTTTACCATTCATTCCCAATAATCCCAAAATTTTATACTATCCGAACAATATTTTGCACTTTACACTTAACCAAACAAAACCAACACGCACTGAAACCTTAAAACAAACTTCATTTTTATTGAAGATAAATTATCTTCCACTCCACTTGGATAGGTACACTAGATCACACATAGACCTACATCACTGGAGAAACTTTTTGTTAATTATAATTATTATTGTTGTTAACCTTTGACTTGATGATCAAAATCACTTCCGTATATAGATGCTCGAAAATTACCATCTTCGTCGTGCACCCATGTTGAGATTCTATTACACCATTTACAATCAATCCATCCAATTACCATCGCATCTATCAGATTTCTGAAAATTAATATAATTTATCGTTAAGGTTGCAATAATAAGGGTTAATAAAAATTAAAAACTTACTCGTAATTCTCTTGGTGGTCGTTTTAAAAGCTGGCATGACGACAAAACAATAATTCTTTCCATGTGCCAGATTTTCATATACAATATAATATAATATAAATAATATCTTGAAGCTAAAATATTAAGAAAACTGAAAGAAAAATATTATTAAGGTTAGACTGTCGCACAAAAAACCGACACCACCGACGACACGCAGGTCTTCTGCACCGAGCTCCATCCACCAGGCGTCTTTTAGACACGCTGTATGGAGGTTTTTCGACCGTCACACAAAAACTCAACACCAAAAACACGCACCTTTTCACAAACATTCTTTAATCACTCACTCTTATTATTATTTTTACACCGTCACGCACAACACCGACACCACACACACTCGCGCACATTTTCACAAACATCCTTTAAGCACTGTATGCATTAATTTTTTCACCGTCACGCACAATATCCATCGACCATCGATCTCCACTTAGGTTTCCATCAATTTTCTTCGTCGTACGCACTGTATGGAGTTTGTTGGACCGTCACGCAAGAAATCGACACCACCACCATTCCGGACACGCAGGTTTCCACTAATTTTCTTTAAGCACTTTAAGCACGGATTATATTTTTCGACCGTCAGGCAAAATACAGACACCACAGACTAGCACATTTTCACAGCACTTTTTTTAATCACTCACTCACTGTATGTATGTATTTTTTTTTTTTACACCGCGCGTCACGCACAACACCGACACCACACACACTCGCGCACATTTTCACAAACATCATTTAAGCACTGTATGTATTAATTTTTTCACCGTCACGCACAATATCCATCGACCATCGATCTCCTCCACTTAGGTTTCTTTCCATCAATTTTCTTTGTCGTACGCACCGTATGGAGTTTGTTGGACCGTCACGCAAGAAATCGACACCACCACCATTCCGGACACGCAGGTTTCCACTAACTTTTTTTAAGCACTGCACCAACACTTTATTTACACGCTCTATGAGATTATTTGGATTGGACCGTCACACGCATTTCAGAAAAGCTTTTCCCAAAATATTTAATTGTTTACAAATCTTATCCATCCAGCTCGAGCACGATAAATTTCGTTTTCGCCATCGCATCGTCCAACATAATAGGTAGGTGTAGGTAGGTACATATTAAGTATAATTCCGGAGGTTCAATTTCGCAGGATGTAAAATTTTCCGTTGAATAAATTTTCAATATTGAAATGCCATAATAAGTTTCGCGGTCGACAAAATTAAAAAAAAAAAAACTTGGGTGTTGTATTGCGAAAATGGAGAGTGTCTCGCGCGAGATAATTTCTTTCTTATCGTGATTTGATCAATTTTTGAATTTCTTCTTTACTTGATTTATGACAGCAATGCATAATTTTTTCCATAAATTTTATAAACTCGATCGAGGTGTATCCATGTGATTCATAATGTATAATAATATGTTATATTTACACGGAAAAAAATAATTGAAAATTTCCGCATTAATAAAATTAACAATTATTTTCTTCGGTGTTCTCCTCGAGGGTCGCAACAGTTTGCAGTGCTTATTTACAGGAGCATAACTTAATTCGAGATTTCGAAACAAAAAAAAAAAAAAATTCTGTTGATTTCCTTTTCGTCGAAACAATTCCTTACAGGACATACGTCGAATAATAAATTATTATTTATATTATTGTTATTGGCAGTCGAATAAAGTCGAAGTAAGTAAATTAGGTGAATTGTAATTATTAAAATAAGCCATCGACTACTGTCGTTGTCGAGACATTTTCCATAAATTATTTGATATTGCGGTGTTAATAATAATAATTTAAAAGAAAACTTAACTAAAATTGAAAAAATATGCAATATTATTAATTTTAATTTACAAAAAGTTAATGGGACATTGCATAAAAATAATTATGCATGTTCTATTGAAGAAGTAGGTCTAGAAGGATAACCAGGATTTTTATCCTGTAATCGTCTCTCTCTCTCTCTCTCTCTCTCTCTCTCTCTCTCTCTCTCTCTTTCTGACATACATAAATATTATGTTATGTGTGAAATAAGGACGAAGTGGGTAATTAAACGAATTTAAAAATTCGGATAGATTTTATGGAATTTTATTACGAAGGGGAAAAACATACACTTTTTCGATGTTTTCCTTATCGTTCAATCTAACAAACTATTATAAATATATTTTAGCTCACAAAGTGGCTTTGATGCGGTTTAAAAGTTATGTAAAAAGCATCAATCGGAGACCAATTCCATCAAACAGCCGGCGAGAATTCTGTGGCCCTACAAACTCTGGGCTAAAAAATAGCCTTACAAATTTGTTCCGGTAACCTAGTGCAAGAAAATCTGCAGGCGAAAACCAGACTCCGACCAAAAATTATTTTACATATTAAAATAGGTAAATTATTAGCTTGAACACGAATGTTATTAGTTTGAACGGTAAGGTAAATTAAGTATAATATCGGATAATTTGATCGGCGATGGTTTCAGATAATTGGTGAAAATTTTAATGAAGAAATTTTGTAAATGTAGTAATAGGAGAGAGTAGCAGTGCAGTGCAGAAGCAAAAACCATAAGATAAAATTTTCTTATGTACTCGGATCGGGAATCAATAAACAGGAGTAAAGAGGAACATATAGTTTAACGTGAAATTTGGTATCATAACTGGAGATTGGAGAACGTGTGACCGTAAGGTCCGAAGCGCACACCTCCATGTGCACAATATTAATTAATAAATTTCTCATTATTGTGAGTTATTCACTCAGTTGCAGTAAATTAACCACATCGGACGGAAAATTGAAAATGAATTAATGAGATTTGCAAAAGAAAATACATTTTTTTAGTTAAGTTTAGTAGTAAATTATTTTTTGTTAACACCTTTAATCGACACCATCGATTGACAATTTGTTTTTAGTCCAATTTGCGTTTGTTTACTATTAATTTATTTTTAAAGATGTAGTTTGAAATTTTAATCATAGGCAGTTCGACGCGACGCCTGTTTGGTCAGCAAACAAGTCCATATCCATAATATTATGTTGTTTTTTTTTGCAATATACAAAAATTAATAAGAACACGATCTCCGTTTTCATAATATAACACCGCTAAGTAATAAAGTGCACCACGCGCGTATTGCACAAAAATAATTTGGTAAAAAAAAACACCAATGGCCTTTGAATTAATATAAATCCATAATTAGTAACATCATCAACATCATCAGATCCACAAATTTAAGAAAAGCTTTCCCAAAATATTTGTTTACCATTCATTCCCAATAATCCCAAAATTTTATACTATCCGAACAATATTTTGCACTTTACACTTAACCAAACAAAACCAACACGCACTGAAACCTTAAAACAAACTTCATTTTTATTGAAGATAAATTATCTTCCACTCCACTTGGATAGGTACACTAATTCACACATAGACCTACATCACTGGAGAAACTTTTTGTTAATTATAATTATTATTGTTGTTGTTGTTAGCCTTTGACTTGATGATCAAAATCATTTTCGTAGATCCTCAGATAATACCATATCTTTATCAGTCACAACCATGCATCTTGTTTACCATCCAATCTAATTATCCCAAAGTCTTGCTTAGACTATAGTAACAATATAAATAATGTCCTTGTTATTGTGGTTCATTTGTTGCGAAAAACTAATACGAACCGCTGAAAATGAATAAAATTATTGGTATTTTATGTGTTGTGAAGTTTGTTAAAATTTCAGAACGTAGTGAGTAAAATGAAGCTTTTCTTACTGATACTTATATCGTATGGTGGTTATTACAAAAATCATTTTAAAGAAAATTGTATTTTCCTTTCAAGTTTGTGCACTAATTCACGTATTCAACCTACATCACTGGAAAAGTTTTTCATTATTTTTCACTAACCTTTATTTTGATGTAAAAACCCTCGCCGTGGAACCTACCTGAAATAAAAATAAAATTTAGAATAAATTTTGTTTGAAAGTATTATCAATATTTACTTGTGAAATCATATTATAATATGAGTTACTAAATATAATAGATTATACAAAATATTTTTGAATACCAATATATTTATATTATTAGATTTTTTAAATTGATATAAAATAAATACTTTTTAGTAAAACATATTAAATTTTGATTGTTTTATGTGCTATGAAGAAGTGTAAAATCTAATTTTCAGAAATTTGCTATACCTTTATTCCTGAATTCCTTAGGCTGTCTTCACCGCGCCCCATAAAACCATTCCATTATCAATCCATGTCCAAACCATTTTCACTCACACAGTTAAATAAATCAGAGTACAAAAATTTTTAATTGAACACTTAACACTACTTTTTCACAATAGAATTAAAGCAAATTTGAATAACGTTAATTATAGCTTATCTAAGCTTTTTTATCACTCCGATTTGCGCGAACACTTTCGGCGTAACTTTGGTAGAGTTCTGAAAAGTAATTAATTAGAACACATTTAAAAGAGTTTATAAAAGTAAGCTTCTTACTGGTAACTCTCCTGATCGATCCTTTTTGAATTAAAAGTTTTGAGTCAACTACGATCCATTTGCGTTGTGTACTAGGTTTCCAAAAAGAAGTCTATGAGGATGATAATTCTGAATAGTGGAGTTCCAGGACAAATCCAAATAAGGAATAATTTTGTCGTTGTTTCATCTATTGGAAATGGTAGTTTTACTTCTTAATTGTGTTATTTTGAATACATCTTAATCGTTTTTAATTTTGAGGTATGTCGATCCATCATGTCCGTCTTAATATGATTTGAAGTTGGTACCTAACAAAAAATAAATTATTAATTAAAAACAAGAAGAACTTTTAAATTTGAGTTACTCATAGCATAAATAAATTAAAAATTGCATAATACTCAATTTGCTTTGAATAATATAAATATTTAGATCTTGAAAGAGAAACCTCAACATGGCCTGTAATAAATGTTTATTGCACTCCAACCTCCTAACTGTAAATAATTAACAATTTTCATCGTTTCCTGATATCGCTGATCTAATTCATTACTGATATTGTTTATAAATACTTTTTTAGAGTTTAGTGTAACAAAGTTTGAAAGTTTTACTTCTTTAATGAAAATGTGTTTTTGTTAAATTTTTAGTGAACATGGTGTTAGTTAATATTTGGATACTAATTTTATGATGTTATTACGACAGATTGCTAAATTACTATACAGATATCTAATGTCATTGTAAAAATTGGCAACACATATTGGAGATGAGAACCATGTAGTACAGAAGACGACCACCGCTAGCGTGCTCGTCGGGAAAACCATGAGAGTGAACTAAGGTAGCTACTGGGCATGCTTCATAATGGATATCGCTTCTAAATTATTTCATGGAATGTCAAGTAAAAAATTTTATTATACATTATGCACGATTGCCATTATACACGTGCCAAAACAATCTGTTTTCTAAGCTGCGACTGCGATGGAATATAAATTACCAAGTTAGCTCAATCACGTTTCCCTATTAGTATTAATGAACATGAAAGAGATTCTGGTTCTAGATCATCTGCAGAATCTAACGTAAAAGCTAAAATTACTGAAAAAAGCTATCAATTGTGGTATTTTTCTTAGCAATGTATGAAATTGCTCCCTTTGAAAAAGTTGCTGGATCCGCCCCTGCAAAAATGTGCCAATATTGTTATTAATTGTGAGGGCGGTTCAAGGTCATTTTTAACTAAATAAAAAAATCATTTTATTGAATATGAAAAGTAAAACTTCTACTTATCGCTTGGATCAAAAACAGAAATTAAAAAGATTAGTTTCAATTCATTATTAATTTCTTCATTAATCACCAAACACGAGAATTTGATTATTTCAACAATACGCTGATACTCGAGCTATACCTTTCACATTATTTGCCCTTATTGTTTACTCAACACCAATCTCGAATGTTGGGGTGAAAACACAACAATGGCTTATTGTGAGTGCTAAGGGAGGATTGGCCCTAGAGCAAGCCGTAGTTCCGCCCTAACTACCATAATAACATCTCTGTTGCCATAGGGTAAACTGTGAATTTTTTTTAAATATCAATTTAAGTTTTTACTTTTTATAATTGGCATCTAATGTCCTGAACATGATCTCATAAAACGAAATTAATTAACACAAAGATTGATTTTATTTATGATTATAATACCGTTCGCTATTTTTTTTATAATATTATATTCAAACTTTGCATTTAGAATACTTATCAGCAACTATAAAAATGTAATCATGGTCACTTCAAAAATTTTTAAGTGTAATTTCATAAAATTTACTAATCTCTGAACTTCGATTCACAATACAAATTAAAAGTTATTAAAAAAATAGTAGTTTAAATAAAAAAGAAATAGTGAAGGAAAT
The DNA here is from genome assembly GCA_905340355.1 of Rhagonycha fulva. Taxonomy (NCBI): domain Eukaryota; kingdom Metazoa; phylum Arthropoda; class Insecta; order Coleoptera; family Cantharidae; genus Rhagonycha; species Rhagonycha fulva. The sequence continues at coordinate 13,016,267 of HG996555.1, forward strand.
GATTTATGGCCAAAGATGAACTTATTCTTAGATAAATTCATAAGATCATTTGCAGTTCTGTACTCATTTATTTGAAGATCATGGTAGCAAATTTATTTCGAGACCCTAAAATATTTAAAAAACTACAATTAAATGCAACACAACTTACACCAAAATATTGTGATATGTAAATAAAACAAATTTATACCCACATTGTTAACATTTATTTACAAATTCATATTTTGGACAAGCAAAATTGTTGATTTACAATAAATTAATAATAATAAGCCGCCTATAATAATATAAATAAAGTATTGTGCCTTCTAGCAGCCTATATAACATTGAAAATAGGTCAGTAGATGGATGCATTACTAATGTTTAAATTTGTACCTATTACTATAACAATTTCAATATTTCAAAAAAAATTAATATGAATGACACCGAAATTCGTTGGAATTTGGTACAAAAGTTAAATTTAATATCGTTGATTGGTTGTTTCAAAGAAATTACCAAAGTTTTGATAAGCGAGTTAATGTTTCAGTTTAATACATGACCCATTAAAAAACCAATCTGATCAACCCCATAAAATAAAAGGTAAGAAAATAAATGAGGTGTAACAAAGCTTTTATTATAATATAATTTAGATTGATATAATAATAATGATTCCTCAGAAGTGCAACTAAAAGGCGACTAATAGGCTTTATTCTCCCTTTCAACCATTTAAGATTTTGAAAAATAATAAATTTGGTGCTATAACACAAATTTGCTTTGCAGTGGTATAAAAACAAGAACTTTATGCCCCCCCCCCCACCTAGATGGAGTATTACTGATGTATACATAATAAAATTTTCACCATATAATAATTAATTTAATGAATTTTTTTTTTAAATTGTTCAGCACGAATCAAATTTTAAAAATTTATGATTTATCAGATTCACTTTTGATTTTGTCTGAAGACAAACTGTTGCTTTCGCAAGTATATTTTAAACCTAAAATTCTACAATTCTATTCTTAATCAAATATAATCAACTGATCCTGGTTCATGCAGTAAAACTTAGTTCTTCTTCTTCTTCTGCACGTGTTAGGTTGAATACCCGTTACGACACCCTCAATCATTGGTGGAGAGACCAATGATTGAGGGTAAAACTTAGTTTGCCACCAAAAAATTAAATTAAGGGCCAGTTGTATAAAGGAGGGTTAACTCGGGGATCAGCTGATCCTGGATCAAGAGTTGACCCAGGATCAACGTCTATTCCTTTTATTTTGTTATTATTACTTTAATACACAAAAAAACAATGTTGCCAGGTGTTATTTTAATAAATGACAAATGGATTGAGACAAACAGTATAAATCGCAATAAATCGGATCAAGAAATCGGTGAGTTAACCCAGGATCAACGCTTGACTCTTGCTCATACAACAGACATTTGCTTTGATCCTTGGTTTAACTCTGATCCGAGGATGATCCTCTTTTATTCAACTGGCCCTAAGCATTTGTAATTTCACAATTGAAAACCTGAGTAGATGAAGGTGTTATGTCGTAAAAAATAAATTTAGTAAATGAAAGTATCTAAAATTTACTGCTAGTAAGTTATTTTAAATGCAATTACTACAAGATTACTTTTGAGTTACTATACAGCTATAAAAGCAAAAAAAAATTACAATTGGGCACATTTTTTCAAAATTTACTTGACATTTCAATTTTGCCACATGAACACCTTCATCCACTCAGGTCTTCAATTGTTTTTGTAATACAATAATATGATCAGCCCAAAATGTTGAGTTTATTTATTTAAAAATTACTAAAAAGAATAAGAGACGAGGTAGTTTTGAGGAAGTTACTTTGCAGTATTCTTTGGTTGGAAAAATGGTCACTAATTGAAAGAGGATTTACTATTAAATTACTGACAAGGCGGGGGGTGAGGAATTATTTATTAATTATGTTTAACAAAGATAAATTATTTAATTCATATTTACCTACTATTTAAAGGAATGGATCAAAATTTTAGTATATGAATTTCTAATGCTTGATGGAAAATGTATGAAAAAATCCTTTATTTATGAAAAATATTTACCTATGAAATTTTTTTCTAAAATTGTCAGAAATAATACAGTGAAGTTGATCATGCAACAATAAATTGCAGATAATAAAAATGATTTTTGCTGTAGTATTAATGAAAATTTCTTAAAATTAAGAAGAAAGTTCATTTGATTTCTGAATTTCTGAATCTGAACTAAAATTAATAAATTGCAACAAAGTAGTTATATAAATCATTATTTATTATGAACATAATCCAATGCATCTTTTGATGGTGATACCAAAATATTAGTGTTCAGAAATACAGATCAATTTGAACTTTGGTTCTTCAAAGAATAATTTGTTACACAGTAAAAGAAAAATATACCTAATTTTATAAAAAAAACCTAAAAAAAACTTCTAAATTTGTGTCTAATAATTCTGGAGTAAAAAGGTAGAAGGTGTACTTCTACATTTTTACCTATAAATACAATCACACTTGATTAAATTTCAGCTGTAATTCTCAGTTGTCTTTTTAAGAGAGTCTCAGTAGTATTCTTAAAATGGTGATTCCATCACATGGTAATACAAAGAAGTTTCTTGAGTATCTAGAGTTTTTTTATCGAAATGGTAGCTGATGGTTTCTGTGATTTGGTGGTGAGCAGTCATGTTGGTTGTGATTGTTGGGTCAATATTGGGTGTTGAGCTGTTGTAAAATATTTGATGGCCACATTTTGGAGTTGATTTCCAGTTATTTTGAAAGTAGTTGAAAGTTGATGAAAGCTTGGAGTGCTAATCAACGCTTCACCCCTATCAGGGCCAGAAATCAATTTGACCCATTGGATGTGGAAGACTATCCTCGAGGAGGTGAAAAACTTATAGGTTTGCTTTATGGTATGGTTGAAGTGAAGTTTAGGAAAGTTCAGGAAAGAAAGTGGGGAGTTAAGGAGTTTGAATATCTTTGGTCGAGAATGTTGAGGAGGAAGATTTGATAAAGCCTTTAGTGCTGTGTCGTAGATGTTTGTTGTCTTTCTAAAATATGAAACCGTCAGTTGGTGAGCCTTGACTTCTGAAGTTGTTGAGTGTGGTCAGGTTGAGCCTTTGTTGAAGAAAGTACTGGAAATATAAATAGTTTGATATCATCCAATGTATTTGTTATTGGGTGAAGTGGAATAATTTGGTCTTTGGTTTACTATTTATATGAAATTCTTAGCATTGTAAGTCAGGGGTCCCCATTAAAATATTCAAATATTTTTAATCATAACTTATTTGTTACGTTGGATTTTAGATCCCCACATAATAGCATTTCATGTTTCAAATTTGAAGATAATTTGTGATCTCTTTACATTTTTACCGATTCGTGTAAATTGACTAAATATTCGAATCAATTACTTAATAAAACTGTCTTTGATTTAAATTTTGAATCTTTTTCTTCATTTGTTAATTGTGCAAATAATAAATTAAAATAGGTATTCTAAGCAGATGAATAAAAAATCTTTAAAGTGGATGGATTAGTGATGACTGATTATATTCCTATGAAAAACGAGTCCATCCATCCACTACTCAAACTGAAGTGATGGTTTGTGCTCGCTTGAATCTACACAACCCATTTGGAACAAACAATTGCTTCAGTTTGCATGGCATGGATGACCTATCTTTTGCCCCCTTTCAAAGAAAAATTGTAATTCAAACATTTTCAAAATTTATAAAATCCAAATGTTTTGCTCCCATTCCATGTTCAAATTTATTTTACAAGGTAATCTTTGATAAAGATTTTAAAGATTTCAAGTTATAGAAATAAAATTATTTTGAACTTTTCCGCAAGAATGTTTTACATTTAATCAAATTATTACAAAAAAGTAAAAATTTACTTACCATCTGCTAATTTGAAGTAATGCCGGATGAGTTGATGGATCCTTGCAGGAATGGTCACCAAGTATAACAGATTCAGCTCTCTTCGATTCCTCTGGCAATTTGTAAATCTTGGAAAAAGAAATTATACATTATTAAAAGTTAGTTAAAATTTTATTATCAAAACAAGTTTAAACTTTTTGAGTTCCACCCTCAAATTTTAAGTAAAAAGTAATTTGGATGATATTTAAACTGAAAATTTACTTACCATTTTGCAATCAACAAAATTATTGATGATGATGAATTGATCACAAAGTTATCCAACTGATGCAATGTCGTTTGCTTGATGGCTAAGCTCCAATGCTTTGAGTTGCTTCTTTATACTAATCCAGGTTCAAATGCAACTAGAATAGAAAAGTTAATATTACAAATCAAAATTTTTTTGCTGATGAAAAATGTGGAAATTTTAAAAATTAATTAAAATGCAGCAAGTACAAGAAATTTATTACAAGATGAACGCCCACGCATTTCAAGCTTTAAAGAAATTAATTTTAACAAATTTAATTTTATAACAAAAATATTACAAAACAAATAGAATTAACTTCAAATAATAAATAATTAGGAGTAGATGATGCTTCAAAACAAAATTAAAATTGATTTTTCAAGCACAAATTAAAAAATTATAAGATGGACACCCCGCATCCCAAGCGTTAGTAAAAAAAAATGTTAGCAAATTTAATTTTATAACAAATTATAATAAAATTATTAAATAATCGTCCATCACCACTTAAAATCAAATTTAAATAAGGGTGGATGATGCTTCAATAGTTCGATTAAGAAAGATTAAAAAAATGCAAGTCATTAAAAAAATTAAAGATGGACACCCAAGCGTTCTCTACACGAATGGTCCCTCTTAAACGAGCAAAATTACAATATTAATTAAAATCTCACCGTATCAAATTTTATTTCAAATTGCTCCTTCAACACTGTAAAACAAGTTTACAAATATTTTCAGTGAAAACTTCTAATTTTTCACCTATTTTCTTTAAAATAATAGGAGCGTAATAAAGCACATCTTAACACTGCAGAAAATTGCATAGGAATGGCTTCCGTTTTACCGCCAGAACCACAAGCGCCAATCTAAAGATGCTTTGTGATTGGACAATATGATAATACGGCACATGATCACTTCAGGGTTGAAGATGGCCGATCATTTACATTGCACTTAATTAATATTTTTTATAAAAAAAAATTGTATAAGAAAAATCAGCTTTATGATAAATTTTTGTTGAAAATGTGAATTGTTTGGGTCATTTTCTCGTTTGAAGGGAAATTTTGTAAAGCGCCTTGAAAATTTACATTAAATTATTAAAAATTAACAAACCCAAGCCAAGCAAATTACAACAAACAACCAACAAAATTTATTATAAAGCTAAACAGAAACAGAATAAAATTTCCACATTTTAAATTTCTTATCGGGAATGTTTTACACAACTTTTAAATGTTATAACAAAAAATTACTCACGATTATCAAGTTCATCGATGGATGTAGAAATGGTCATCCAATCCAGCGGGATAGATTTTTTGCTTTTCCAAATTTCTCTGGCAATTTTCTAATCTTGAGGAAAGAAATTACACATTAGAAAAAATATTAATTTAACAGGTGTGGATGGCACAAAAATTTTATTAAAATGTAAGTATAAAATATCCGAGATGGATCCCAAGCGTTGAAAAAATTTAATTTTGTAACAAAAATATTATAAAATTATTGTCCACCACTTAAAATCATATTTAATTAAGAATCGATGATGCATGAAAAATTCGATTAACATGGATTAAAATGCAGTCACCGCGGGTTACAAAATGGACACCGAGCTCCAACGCGCCCTTTTTGCATTGCATATTTTTTCATGCATCATCATTATTTTTGCAATCTTACCATATTAAATTTGATTTTCTATCACTGTAGAACAAGTTCACAAAAAATTTCAGGGAAAACATAAAGTTTTTCACCGATTTTCATTAAAATAACGAGAGCGTCCATCACAAAGCACATCTTTAAGTTTTAGAAGCTGCCACCGAAATGGCTTCTTGTATGACCACATATTGCACATTCGCTAATCTAATGATGCGTTGTAATTCACAGCATCACCCCTAGGGGTGAGAATGCACAAATGGCCGCCAACTATCTGCTTAAAAATGTACACTTGTTTTTCTTAAATTAAAAAAATTTATAAGAAAAATTTGGATTTCTTAATGAAAATTTTCTGTTTATTAACAATTTTTCAGGTCAATTTTAAGAAAAATCTAGTATTTTCATGGCCCTTTTAAAAAACTGATTAGAACAATTTAAATAAACAAACCGCAGCAAAGAAAATTTGATGAAAATTTAAAAGTAAAACGACTTACCTACCCCGGAAAATACCACATCATAATATCACAGTTTCACTAAATTTATGGAAAATTCACGATTGTAGGTAGATTCTAATAATCCAGTCGAAATCAGCTGATTGTTGTCCATCTTCAACAAAATTATAATTAAAAAAACTATTCACGAAAACTTGGGAAAACTAATGAGTTTTTAGTAGGGAGGTACAGTTTGAACGAAAATAATTCGTTTTGATAATTTTGGATCCACAACTACTTGATGAATACCATAATAATCGGAACGATTTAATTTCAAAGAACAGCTATTTTAAACAATTAGAGTATACCTACGTTAATTTATAATTTTCTTTTACTGTAAAGTTAATAATTTAAGTTAAATTATAACCGAAGAGGTTATAGAATTATTAAAAACACTCTGAAATGGTAACTGAAACTTTCATAAATGGAAATTTATTGTTGATAACATTTAGTTCATCCGTAATTTTCCAGCACTTTATTTTGAATAATCACATACAAAAAGTAAAAAACTAAGATTTATCGACACTATAACTCGTAAAAATTCAAGATGAACTGAACATAAACAAACTTAACGGTTTTCAACACCGTGAATTACAGAAATCAACTTTACAACCCTATTTTCAAATGTTAGAGGTCAATTAAAATTACTTGCACATGCATTTAGATCAAAATAATAGAAACCATTGAACTTCAAAATTTGTAGACAAGTTCATAGAATTTGAAATTTTATATTTTAGTTATTATAGAAATATTTAAAATAATTTAGTTTGATTTAAAAACATACAGGATAGCTCAAAATTTATAAATTTTTATGCTAAAAAAATTCATATTTCGAGTATTTGTGTTAAAATTATGAGAGATTGTTTGAGTCCCAATAAGCTTATATTCTCATCATTTTAACTTCAATTTCTACAACGTTGAGAACATTATTTGCAATTTTCGGAAACTCCGAGCAAGTTGCGAACGGTAAAATTCGACTTTTAGTCTATTTTATCGCGTTAAAATGTTTATATTAATATCAAAAATTATTATTCTACTTATAAGTTAGTAACTCATCATCACCATTTTGATAAAATAAAAGTTAAAAAAAATATAAAATTTTTTTTTATAAAGTAATAAAAACTAGATATTTAATAATTCAATAGGCTAAAATTAATAAAAAAAAATTTCACCATCAATATTTGTATAATAATTTATGTTAGGTGCAAGTTAATATAAATTCAAAAGTGTATTAGCTGATTCAAAAATAAAAACAAACTTTGGTATTTTTGTTAATTTTTTTTATTACACCAAAGAACATTCGTTTAAAATTTCATTATCATAAAATCAATTTTGATTTTTACCAAAGTTATTGAAAATTTTGTGAACTCCGAGCAAGTAACAAATTGTACATTGGACTAAAAATTTTGTTCAGATTGTGAAATGTACCTAATCCTTATTAAGTTAGCATCATTTTGATATAACAAACTGAAAAAGAATCCTTATAGAGAACGGACGGCTAAGATTTCACAGCGGATCTTAAATAATAACAAAACCACAACTTTTGAATTTTCCATTGTACCTACGTTCAATAGAGCTTGGATTGGAGGGATAGGTAGCTACTAGGGTCCCGAAAATACAAATTTTACGATTGAAACCTCGATGATTTCTGAAAGAGTATATTTTAAATAAGAGAATTAAGGGAGACGCAATGCCTTAAATGCACCTGTTTTTTCAAAAATCGAATTTAAAAAAGTTCGATTTTCATATCAATTTTCAAGTTACGTTGCTCGTGATTGGTGAATCAATGCATTCTGTGCTCAGTCCGTGCACTGTTATGCATAAGAGTCCCGCTGATGATTACTTTTTCAGGGTCACAGCCGGGCCGTTTACTCAATGTCTCGGCACCGACCTAGATCAATTCTTAAGTGAACTAGCCGCGGCATGTATGGTAGAAAACCTTTTTCAACCGTACAATCCCAATGCGGCTACTGTTGCGTCTGCGAACATTCATCAAAGGTTGATTATCGCCTCGCGCGGGTCAACACTATACTTTGAAGTGCGACAAGGCTCTATGCTCGCTCTAGTATATTATACTCTACTTACTTTTCAGTACTTCTAACGTACTTTTCAGGAAAAAATACAAAAAAAATATTCAAATTTGGATTCTACAAAATTTTTCATTTTTTCGGAGAAAATCATTGATTTTTCAAATTTCAACACTTTTGATTTTTGATTTTTTTATTTAAAAAAAAACTGATTTATTCCGCGTATAACAATGCAAACCCCATAATGGGCCGACATTTTTTTCTATTTCTTTTGTTTAATTGAAAAATATTATTTGCGGAAAAATAAAACAAAATATTTTTTAATTAAACAAAAAAAATAGAAAGAAATGTAGGCCCATTATGAGGTTTGCGTTGTTATACGCGGAATCAATTAGAGTTTTTTTTTAAACAAAAAAATCAAAAATCAAAAGTGGAAAAATTTGAAAAATTAATGATTTTCTCCGAAAAAATAAAAAATTTTGTAGAATCCAAGTTTGGATTTTTTTTTGTATTTTTTCCTGAAAAGTACGTTTAAAGACAAACAAAAACAAAAAAAAAGAACGTTTTGATTAGTCAATTTTTGAAAAAGTTACGATCGTTTGAAGAAAAAAAACATCAGTTTTTCTAAAAATTCTTAACTTTGTAAACAATTTTGAAAAAAATTACACAACTGATTTTACGTATTATACTATCCCATCAAAAACAATTCTGTAAATTTTTTCAAAATTGTTTACAAAGTTAAGAATTTTTAGAAAAACTGATGTTTTGTTTCTTCAAACGATCGTAACTTTTTCAAAAATTGACTAATCAAAACGTTCTTTTTTTTGTTTTTGTTTGTCTTTAAACGTACCTTTCAGGAAAAAATACAAAAAAAAATACCCTATAATGGGCCTACATTTCTTTCTATTTTTTTGTTTAATTAAAAAATATTTTGTTTTATTTTTACGCAAATAATATTTTTCAATTAAACAAAAGAAATAGAAAAAAATGTCGGCCCATTATGGGGTTTGCGTTGTTATACGCGGAATAAATCAGTTTTTTTTTTAATAAAAAAATCAAAAATCAAAAGTGTCGAAATTTGAAAAATCAATGATTTTCTCCGAAAAAATGAAAAATTTTGTAGAATCCAAATTTGAATATTTTTTTTTTGTATTTTTCCTGAAAAGTACGTTTAAAGACAAACAAAAACTAAAAAAAAAAGTTCCGATTAGTCAATTTTTAAAATAGTTACGATCGTTTGAAGAAAAAAAACATCAGTTTTTCTAAAAATTCGTAACTTTTTTTGGGTTGAGTAAAAAATTTTGAAAAAATTCACAGAACTGTTGTTGGTGAGATAGGATAATATGTAAAAATTTCAAGAAAATCAAAAGGGGTCGAGTTCAAAAGTGGTCGATTTGGTGTGGAATGCCCCATATATAATATTGTTTATAATATTTTTATGTTTATTGTGATAGAGTTACTAGAGTTTATTTTTTCTTACATTCAGAAGAATAATTAATCACTTTTAATTTTTTTTATAATAAATTTATTTATTTTGTAATTACTGTATAATATGACATTTGCTAACAGATAGCATAAGAATACCATATCTAGAAGCACAACGAAATAACAACGTTCGGATCAAAAATTATAACAAAAAAATTACTACTCGGGTCACTTGTGCCCCGATGTTGGGGTTACGAGGGTTAATATTTAAAATTTGCTAATTTTAACTTCTAGCTCAAAAATGCAATCAATTAAAATGTCGGGAATAGTAGAGCAGTTAAATCTTATAAACGAATATCTTTAAAATACACAATAAAATTATTTTTATAAAATTATTATAGGTACATAGCGTCCCAAAATTTCTGTTGGTAGATTTTTCATAATACAATTTTTTATCCAATTTACTACTCGTACATGCATCACAATGATACTGATCGTTTTTCACTAACTTAAATAATGGAACTTTTTTTTTCGAAAATTTCTGAATGGATTAATAATATTTCTGATGTCCACGAAAATATTAGTTTTTATTAAACAAATGAAATTATGAAAAATTTATCAATATAAAGCAAATGCTTAATTAAATTGTAGCATTGTAAATGCACATTATTCTTTTTGAAGAAATTATTTTAAAAATAATTATTTTATTTGGCGTGGTTTGTGACACTTCCAAGAGAGAAGGGGAGATAAGAAACCATCTGAGAGATCGCTGAATAATTTGTGAACGAATGGCCCCTTGTTTTTGAAGGTATAGTTCAATTTTTATGTGTTTGATTACAATCAAGTTTTCTGGGAAAAGTAGTTAATCACACCAATAATTTTGAAGATATCCATCACATTTTGGAGTTTGTTTTACACCACGTTCAGTGCAATAGTATTGCAGTTTTTGAAGTGCTGGAATACCTTCAGATACGCTAGAAAATTTTGTCTTACGCAGTTTAAAGTCAAGAAGATTTATTATTTTTCTTTTTTTTGTTTGTAAGCAAACTGAAGCTCAACGTATACTTTGGAGGATACCTATAGATTAAAGCAATTTTACCACCAAAGCTTTATTAAAGTATTTATTTTACCCATCAACTGACCCTTGTCTGTTGGATCCGTAAAAATAAAGTTTCCCAGCAACATCATCTTTGATTCTAATTTTTCTTATCATAACTGATGTTTTGCTAGTAATTGCCTAATATTTTTATCAGTCAGTGCGTTGTCAATTTATATACTGGGTAAGTTTTACTTACATTTTAAGTGCTTTGCATGTGCTAAAATTTTAACCACGTTTTAAGCGTTTGTGTCAAATTTGCAATTATTGTGTGTTGCTACCGATTCAATTCAGATAATTTTCGTTGACGTGCTGGTTGATCAATACAGTTGTAAGGCACTATACCTTAAATTTAGATTTGGTTTGAAAATTATTTTTGACAATTTAAAGTTTAGTTCAGCTTATGCGATACTATGATTATTTCGGTTGCAGGTAGCTACTTTGGGCGAGAAAATACAAATTTTACGATTGAAATCTCGATGAATTCTGAAAGAGTATATTTTAAATAAGAGAATAAGCGGAGGTACAATGCCCTAAGTGCACCGGTTTTTTCAAAAATCGAATTTAAAAACTTCGATTTTTGCAGTAAATTTTAAAGCAAAGTCGCTCGGGATTGGTTAATTCTGTCGGTACGTGCACCCAGATATAGTCTTAGCTTTGCGCAGAGTGGGAGCGACACTTGCATTGCGATGCAGTAACAGTGCACTTCGAACGAAAATCATGATTTTCAACCCTAAATGTGCCGGAAAAATGGCTTTAAGCCCTCGAGCGTAGCGAGAGGTGCTTAAAGTCGATTTTTCCTTGCACAACCACCTTTCCGAATAGTACATATGCTGGAAAAATGGCTTAAAGCGCCCGAGCGTAGTGAGCGCAGCGAGCGTAGCGAGAGGTGCTTTAAGTCGATTTTTCTTCGCACAAGTACTGTGCGTTAAAAATCCACTGTCACGAGTTTCACATCTCAAAGATCCACCTTTTCATTGATCTGTCGCGCCTAGGGATATTTTTAAATTAGTTGTCATTTTGATGAAAATGGCTCGAAGCGCCCGAAGGGTGCTGAGAGTCAATTTTCATCAAAATCACCATGGCAAGAGCCGGATCTACCGGCAAAAGTAACTACCGTTCGTTAAATTTAAGTAACCCTTTTCTGAAGTAATTTTTTAATTATTTTAAATTTTTAAATTAAATAAAAAAGGAGAACGCATTCCTACCATACTGCAAGAGTTACTGAGTAATTGTTAAAGTGTAACCCTGTTATATATATCAGCGCACGTACCTCCCACAAACGAAGTTGATTGACCAATCACGAGCGTTTAAACTTCGAAAATCAAGCTTTTTTAAATTCGATTTTTGAAAAAACAGGTGCACTTAGGGCATTGTACCTCCGCTTATTCTCTTATTTAAAATATACTCTTTCAGAATTCATCGAGGTTTCAATCGTAAAATTTGTATTTTGTCGCCCAAAGTAGCTACCTTTCCCCTAAGGACGATTTCCAAAACATCGTAGATGAGTTTCTCGGATCCATTGGCATTGCTGGGATTGCCGGTTTGTAGTCAAACGTTGTTAGTATCGGAAGCTTTGGCGTTTCGGGTTGGACAGTGTATGTCCAGTTAGCTGTTGACAGTTTCGTTCCAGAGAAAATTACAAGCATTCCTTGTTGGTTCCAGTGTGATGCAAGTGGACAAACTTTGAAGCGACGTAAAGTAGCTGCGGATGGTTGTGTAACGTCTTAAAGCCTTTCTACCTTTCGGACCTTACTTTTAAATTTTTTTCAATTATTTTTTCAGAATTTGCACCTTCACAGGTGCTACAATTTTGTCTCTTTTCTAGATCGTAAGTTAAGAAAGTTTTCCAAAATTTATTCTATGGGAACTGAAGTTGGAGTGTGCGATTTGTTTTTTTCTTATCTGCAGCACACAGGTGTTCCCATACTCGTAACATTGTACGATTTACATTTGTTGCGAGGGCTTTTTATTAATTTTTGATTGATCTAAAATCGATAACTAAAATTTGATTAAATCAAAATTTTCCCTATTTTACGCCCAATCTTTTCATAAAAGTTTTTTTAAACAAATTATTTGTCAGGAGAATTTTTATCTTGCAGTTTTCTAGCATTAAAAATTATCAGGGCCGACTGACCTCTGAAATATTTAATTAACCAATTTCAAGTGTTCAACTTGTCAGTTTTATTTCTCAATGAATTGAAATATAATATAAACTTCTTTACTCAATAACTCAATAAGAAGAATTAATTTCGATTAATTTTCGTTTACAGTTGTATTTTATGTTTCTTGGTTCAGTACGGTTCAAATATGGCTTTGGAGATTGGGTTCAGCTTTATTCGAATCTCACCGCTGTGCGGCATTTTCCGGCAAGTACATCTTGTTTGGTGGGGGTTGGCAAAGTCATATTTGGGAGCCCGCGGATCACTACTGTGAGCGGTCTGAGCTGATTTTGGTCCCGAGTGTGTTTTTGATTTAGACTAATTTACTGATTAGTAGCGATTTCTGGTGGTAGAATCTGGTAGTCAGAGGTAGATCAATTTTCTGCAATCAAGCTAAATGTAATTACAATGAGACAACACTTGATGCATTTGAAAGTTTGAACTACCTGTATACTAATTATGACATTGTCTTGATAATCTCTTGAATGTTTTGACATTATATATATGATTTTACTTTCCGTACCGTTATTTACATATATTACTAAACCTATATTTATAACCTTTCAAAAGATTTACAAAAAAATAGTAATAAATAAATAAATACACAGTGTATCAATGATCTTTGAATTATAAGTAATAAAATTCCAAGTAAAAAATAAAAATATTATGTAATGTGTAATAATCTTTTTTTTATACAAACATAAACTTCACGAAAGTTATATTAAACAAAAAGTAAATTATTACAATGTAAATAATAATAATATTAATAGTAAGTAATACTACTACTATTATTATTAATAAAAAAAATTAAATAAATTTTGATTTTTTGTTATTTAGGTTTGGTGATTTGTACAAATTTGTAGATATAGCTATTTCTTCTATATTAGTAAGCTTTTTCCGGTTTTCTAATAATCCCAATTCCCAACACACGGAAAAGTTGAAAATTGTAATTAAATTTTCACTGCTTTTTTGGATAGAACTAGGCAGCTGGGTACTACTAAATGTTATATCTACTAAATGTTACTACTACTAAATGTTACTACTAAATGTTATATCAAACATTTACCAGTAATTTACAGTAATAGAGAGATTAAGTAGTTTTCACAACAATTCAGTTTATAAAACGACGAAGAGATATTAGCGTTAGTCCATAATTTTTTCAAAACAAAGAAGATAAGAATATAACACTGCCAAGCTTTCCATTCATAGCGTTAGTGTACCTACGCTGTGTTGATTGTAACGTTTGTTAATAATTTTATGTGACTACTCCACTTAAAAATTACCTAACAGGAGCCAATCGTTCACCTGGAGGTGCCCATCATATTTTTTCAAATTTTTGGTTATATGGTAATAGCTTTTAATTAAATATTTTTAATGACGTTAAGTACATAAATCAGAATGGATAATACTACTGCATGTAAAAGAGCCGAACATCCTAGAAAAAGAGCAAATTGGTTATCAATTATTACTTTATGGTACGTCATTGTATTAATTTAGTATTTATATTTAAAGCATTAATTTTTTCAGGTATTCTATACCAACGTTTTTATTAGGTTACAAAAGAAACATTAACATTGATACGTTGTATGAGACTTTGCCAGAACACAAATCAGGCTATTTGGGCGACATAATTGAATCAAAGTGGAGAAGCGAAGTGGAACGCGCTTCTATTTCCAAAAGAAAACCATCTTTAGAAAGAGTTTTGATGCAAATGTTTGGTCTATCATATTTTTGCCATGGTTTGGTAATAGCAGTAGTTGAATTATTTGTCAAGTAAATTTATTTATTATTTATTCCTTTTGTTATGTGGTATAGGTACTGTAAAACATGCATAAAATGAAACCGTTTGGAACTTAAAATTTCTTTACGTTACTTTATCAATTTGAAATTACAAAAAATTTCCGTTATTGACAAGATTACGGTTTTTTCCAATGTTTGGCATATTCAGGTTTCACTGTAAACATTGTATAGGACTAAACCATACGATTTTCATTGACTATTTCAAACAATTAACATAAACCATAGTATTTATTATTAAGTAGGTTATAAATGATTAATTGCATAAATATTTATGTATTTATATTAGACATAGGTACATAATATGTACCTACATATAAATAGATATTTATTTATTGTTTGATTGATGATTATATATAGGTACTTATATAAATATAGAACTAGGAAATTTACAGGTTTCTATGATAAGAGTTTATAATTTTCTCCACTTAATAAATAATAAAAAGAGACACTATTATGACAAAAATTTATTTTAACTTTTTGAAACTTGAAAAATCTACTCGGTTATCATCTTGCTGCTCTTTTTTTATTCCATGATTCTCTTGAACTTATTTCGTACTTCAGATGGTTCAATTTTGTTATAACATCCTTCGGCTTCGTACAAAGTGTTTCCAGATTCCTTTCCTTCTTTTACTCCTGCTGTCAATACCTTTTCAAAAATTTTCTACTTAAAGCAATTTTATTTGTTTCCAGAATTATTCAACCATTAGTATTGGGCCAGTTCATAGCTTTCTACACACCGAACCAAACTAAAATAACCTTATCAGATGTTTACATTTATGGTGGGATTATTACACTATGCTCGTTACTTGGAGCTATCCTGAAACATTCCAATTTTGCTGGCATGGGAGTGTTAGGAATGAAAGCACAAATTGCTTGTTCTTCTTTAATTTACAGAAAAACTTTAAGATTGAATAAAGCCAAAATAGAAAATGTTGGAGGATCACAAATCATAAACTTACTTTCAAATGACGTTACTCGATTTGACAATTTTGCAGTATTCGCAAATAAAATTGCACGAAAATCTCTTCAAAAGTATTATAAGTGCCACCATGAGATTTTTTAATGTCAACACTTCAGGAAGAATTTTAAATCGGTTTTCGAAAGATAAAGCTGCTATCGATGAACTTCTACCAGAAAATATGTTATTTTTCTTGGATATTGCTTTAATTGTAATTTCTTCAATTATAATGATCGTAATTATCAATCCATGGTTAGTAATTCCAAGTGCAATATTTTGTTTGATCGCCTATTATGCACGATTATTGTATTTGGTAACCAGTACTAGCATAAAACGTTTGGATGCAGTTAGTAAGTGAATTATTTTACTTTATTTTCTATTCCATCCGAAGCCAATCATCAGTTTTGAAAATCATCGCTGTAACTCATTCGTAGTACCCATGACTTATTTTAGCATTTATTTATTATTTTAGCGAAAATTCCAGTTTTCACGTATTTAAACGTATCGATTCAAGGATTATCGACAATTAGAGCTTTTGATGTCCAAAGCATTTTAAGAAACGAATTCGATAACCATCAAGATTTGCATAGTTCGACCATGCATGCTTTCATCGTAACAGAACGTGCTTTGGGATTCTTTATTGATATGTTATGCGTAGTCTACATAGGAATTGTCACAATGAGTTTTCCTCTTTTGGACAACGGTGAGATGGCCGTTCATCTAAATGTACTTACTCTTTTTGAGTAAACTTTCTTTGCAGAAAAATTTGGTGGAAATGTTGGCTTAGCAGTATCACTAGTCGTGGCATTAACCAACTCGGTACAGTTTTGTATGAGGCAAGCAACTTTAATGGAAAATCAAATGACAGCAGTAGAGCGAATATTGGAATATACGGATATTGAACGGGAACCTACGCTGGATAAGCAGCCCCCCAAATTGTGGCCAGATAAAGGTCAAATTAAATTTACTAACGTATATCTTAGATATTCACCAGATGAACCATTTATTTTAAAGCATCTAAATTTTACAATTCTACCGTTAGAAAAAATAGGAATTGTTGGTCAAACTGGAGCAGGAAAATCGTCCTTGATAACTACATTGTTTTGTCTGGCAGAAACGAGCGGTTTGATAATTATTGATAATATTTTTACACATACCATAGGACTTCAAGACTTGAGATCTAAAATATCCATAATACCTCAGCAACCAATTTTTATATCTGGAAGTTTACGTAGAAATTTGGATCCGTTTGATGATTACGAAGATGAAATTTTATGGAAAGCTTTAGAGGACGTGGAACTGAAGGATGTTGTTGCTCTTCTACCATGGGGTAAAGTACACATTTTGTTTAAATGGATCAATAATTTCTGTTGCTTGTAGGTTTACACACATCAGTGTTAGACGGTGGTTCAAATTTTAGTGTAGGTCAAAGACAGTTACTATGTTTAGCTCGTGCAATTATCCGTAATAATAAAATCTTAGTGTTGGACGAAGCTACTGCTAACATTGACTTGCAAACAGATGTTCTAATTCAAAAAACCATTAAAAGTAAATTTAATAATTGTACAGTACTTACCATAGCTCATAGGTTAAACACTGTCATGGATTCGGATAAAATAATGGTTCTCGATGCCGGCACATTGGTGGAATTTGATCATCCTTACCGATTATTGAAAAAAAACTATGGCTTATTCTACAGTATGGTTCAGCAAACTGGAGAGGAAACTGCAAAAATGCTGTTAAGTTTAGCAAAGAAGGTAAAAATGAAAAAGTAATTGGAAATTGTTGTTGCAATATTAGAAAAAAAAATCAAAATGTTAAAAAGATTTATATTTTTTCGTTTTTTCTAGAATTATGGCAAGTTACATCCTGACTAAGATTTGATTGCATTATAAATAATGGTCATGTTATATGGAAAATTTCTTATAAGGAAGTTCTAAGTTATTTTATTTATTTTTTGCTAGTAATAATTTCTGCATGCTGTGGTAATAAAATATTAATCCAGATTTTTAATGTTTTTTTAATAACCCCCATAGAAGATAAATTTATTTTATCTAATTTTATAAATTTAAATATATATTTGTTGCAGTTTGAGACTGCAGATCTTTTTACAGTTTTTGTTTAAATTTCGTAATTTTCGTAAAAACAAATGAAAGAACTAAAATGTCTCAAAGAAGTTCTACCAAATACCGATTTGAATGGATAAATTAACAATCAACAATTATGGATTAGATCTATACAGGGGAAACAAATGCGCTTGTCGTTCTACTTTTTAGGTTGTGGGGAAATAAATGCAATAATGTATGTTCTGTGTGTTACATATTTTTACTGTACAGTTTGTTTAAAATTTTTGTTTGTTTTTAATTTTTATGGAATTTAATGTGTTGAGTTTAATATTTTGTTTTTTTTTTATTGGCCCAACAGGCGACTGGAGAAACAATTGCTTGCTCGTATTCGCTTAGGTTTCACTCCGTGCTACCCTGCTCTGTTCAAATTATATTAATTAGATTGTAAAAATTCATAATATTAAACTTGTTAGTTTAAAAATAGGTATAATTTCGACAAATAATTTTACTAAAATAATTGTGTTGCAATGTAAATTAACTTTTTCCATCTTTGTTCCCTTTTCGAATTTTTGTGTAAAATTAATCTGAATTATTCATGGAGATTCGTAGAAGTTTCAATCAGCTTCCTAAGCGCGGAGGTGCAAGGAATGATAAACATTATGGATTTCTGTTCAAAATTTATCACAAAAACAAAAAATGGCGTTAAATTAGCAAAATTAACTTTTAAATCGAAATCGAAATATGATAGACAAATAGAAAAAAAGTGAACAGAACCTGAAAGCAAGTAAGAGTGTCTGGATGCATAAACAATTTAATCTGAAACAATAAACATATACAGAGAGAGTGAAAGTAAGAATATACAAGATCGTAATAAGATCGATCCTCACCTACGCAGCCAAGACTACACCGGACCAGACAACACTAAACCGAACCAAACATTTCAGACTGAATAACTGACAGACGACAAGACAAACACATAACAAGGATGGATAAAACCAGATTACTAAAAAAGGTAAGAGACAGCCGTCTAAAAAAAATAATAAGAGTGGGGCGTTTCAAGAAAAGATGGCGAGACTGCTTGTATTCTTTCCAAGTTTTTGACCACTTCCCCTTTCCTTTATCAAAATTGATCTTTTTCTCCCTAAATAACAAATCTCGGCTTATGGTCTTCGCACTTCTTATACCTATCACATAACACAGCGGGGCCTTCAATCTGTGGCTTTCGCACTTTTTAACCCTGATCTTTTATAATTTTAATCCTAAATTTAAAAGCAATCCAGATTTTTTTTGAATTAATCAGTCAATGACAATAAATTCTATGCTGATCAATGTTTTTTGTCCATAGCTGGAACCACAGCTTCAGTCCATAGCTGTTACAAATGATTTTTTATTGCTTTTATATCTGCAATTATTAAATTTTTAAAGACATCTTTGTGTTTATTACGTGTCTGGGAAGTGCGAATCCGAAGGTAGAGTTATATTATGCGGTATCGGAAGTGCGAAAGCCGTAGGCCGAGCTATGTATTGTGATGATGGCCTCAGAAGATTAGATCGCCATGTTTATCAACAAAATAGCCACGGTTGCTTTGGGCACCTCTTCAAAGAATATCCGATGATAATATAATTAAAGACCACCCAACCTACTTCTCTCAAAATATACATTTTACGAAAACTATTCATTTTTTTTTTTAATTTCTATGGATAGGTAATAATGAAGATTAATTGGAACTAACTAACTACACGATTGGACACATGAAAATAATCACTACGCGTCTATTAAGACGGATAGACTGGAGGAGGAGAAGGAATTGGAACTAAACACAAAAAAAGAGATGATTATGCGCATAACTTATACCTAATTTTCGTTTTTAATAGATTCAATAAATCTTTTATAATTGCATGTGTTGCAATAAAAACCAAATAAATATCGGTCATTCCACCAAATAAAATTTTTTTGCAGTGTAACCTCCTCGGATTTTTTCAAATTTCGTGGAGTTATTTTCTGCATAAAAATAATGACTCATTGAAAAATTTAATAAGATAAGGGAACGTACCCATACTACGTGACCTATTTTTTACAATTTTTTACCCCCTCCCCCCCCTTGGTGACCATCCGTAGTATATGCCAAGACCCCCCCCTCCCCATATTTTGTCACGTAGTAGTTCATAAATATGGTTTTAAACCATTTTTTGCAATCACAAAGTTAAAAAAAATTAAATTGGCTCATATTTGTCTTTATTTAAAAACAAAAGTCTTCTTTTCATTAATTTTTGAATATAGCTCAAAAAAGCGCAATATTTCCCTAAAAGATAATGACTACGTGACCAAAACTTAAACCCCCTCCCCCGCCCCGGTGACCAAGCGTGGTATTTTGAAGATCCCCCTCCCCCTCCTAAACGGGTCACGTAGTATGGGTACGTTCCCTAAGTACTTTCGTATAGTAACGATTTTTTGAATTTTGTCAATTTTTTCTTTCTTAACTTTTTTGTTAATATTTTTGAAGAATTAAAATTTTTCATAAAAATACGACCAGTACAGTTTATTTTGTAAAAAATTCTCAGCTTTTCAATGAAGATGCTAATTTTTTATTATAAGTAACGGCAGTGGGGTAATTTTTTTAAATTTTATATTTTTTTGTGAAAGAGGAGAATTTTTTACACAAAATATGTAATTTTCACGATGTGCATTTTTTTTTAAATACAAATAAATAAAATGTACGCTCTCTACGATTAAAAAACTTTTAATTTTGAATATTACTCATATTGAAAATTCTCGGTAAGATTTATTATGTAAATTATTTGCTTTTTGATCATAAAAATTTGTTTAATCGCACTTTTTCGTATTTAATTTTAGATTGTATTTTGAAAAAAATGATGCAGTAAATAAAACTTGACAAAATTTATGGCTCTCTACTTGAATACATTTAGGGTGGATTGTATGGTTTTGACTGATTTTCTAGTAAGTATAAATTTAAGTAAAATTCCAAATCGTGATAGAAATTTATTGTTAAGAGCGATGCAACTTCTGTCAAGTTTTGTTACTGCATAATTTTTTTCAAAATACCATATAGAAAAAAATAAGAAAAAGTGTGATTAAACAATTCTTTATGACCAAAAGGGAAACAATTAAGATAATAAATCTTTATTGAAAAGCTGAGAATTTTCTACAAAAAAAAACTGTAGGTACTACTCATATTTTTATGAAAAATGTTTCTACTTAAAACACTTAAAAAAGTTAACGAAAGAGTTAAAAAAGAAAAAATTTAAAAAATCATTACTATTAACTATTAACTATTAACTATTAATGATTTTTATTCAATTAACAACAGGCGAACCCAATTACAGTAATTGAAATGTTATACAATAAAAAAAAAATAATATGTACAATATAATATACAATGTATCAAAATCAAATATACAATAATTTACAAAAATACGCATGCGGAATTATCGTAGGTATATCACTCTGAAGCATTAGTATGGGAGTGGAACTCGAAGAGAGCATTGTGGATACTCTTTAAACCATCTGCATGAATATCGCATAAATGTGACACTAAGTTAAAATTAGTGCACATTACGCTTATCGGACATCGAGCAGCTGAATTGGTGCGACAAGCATCTATGTAGAAGGTTGATCTGCTGCGGCTGGTGATACGAGGAACATGAAAGTTCAGTTTACCTAAAAGATCTCGACAATCAATGTTGCCATGTAGCAGACCAAAAAGAAATGTAACGGATGCTACAATTCTACGTATATGCAGCGAACGAAAGTTAAACATCCTCAGTAGTGAATCATGATCAAAGCCTATCAAAGGATAAACCTTATGTATTCTAAAATACAAATATTTTAGGAAGCGTCTCTGAATAGATTCCAAATTTCTTACATGACACTGGTAGATAGGATACCAAATAATCGATGCATACTCAAAAACGCTACGAACATACGCGTAGTACAAAATTTTAACTACCTCAATACCGGCGAAATCTCGACAACTGCGGACAATAAACCCCAAGGACCTGAGAGCTTTCGACTCCATCATCTCAATGTGCCGAATGAAGTTTAACTTTGCGTCAAAGAAGACACCCAAATCCTTACAACCATCACTGCGACCGATTACCCTGTTAACAATGTTATATTGATAAACAATAGGATATCTAGCCCTGGTATAAGTCATGACAAAACATTTGCCTATATTCAAGTCCAAGTTATTATTTGAACACCAGAGCGCAACAGAGTCGATTGATTTCTGAAGTCGCAAGCAATCACTAACATGCGCAATGGAAAGATAAAGCTTAACATCATCAGCGTACAGCAAGATAAGACATCCGATGACTAAAACTAGATCATTTATAAATACGATGAACAGCAGAGTCGCCAGATTTGAACCCTGAGGCACTCCGGATGTGGGAACAAAAGAATTAGATATATAACCCATGTATTCAACAAAGTGCTCTCTATTAAATAAATAAGAGCGCATCAGTTTAAGTAGCGCATCGGAGAAACCGAATCTTTCCAGTTTAAACAGAAGAATGTCTAGGTCGATTTGATCAAAGGCTTTTTGGAAGTCCAAGTAGATGGCGTCAACCTGTCCGCCACCGTCGAGAATTCCAGAGACAAATTGCGTGAAACAAGCAA
Organism: Rhagonycha fulva; assembly: GCA_905340355.1. Classification (NCBI taxonomy): domain Eukaryota; kingdom Metazoa; phylum Arthropoda; class Insecta; order Coleoptera; family Cantharidae; genus Rhagonycha; species Rhagonycha fulva. The sequence goes on from HG996555.1 coordinate 13,038,689, forward strand.
GATTGGTAATGGTTGACCTATGAGCCATGAACCCGTGTTGAGATGAAGATATGATATTCCCCACCGAGGCATAAATACGAGAGTACAAAATCAACTCGATCAACTTTGAAAAGTTACATAAAATTGATATAGGACGATAGTTGGAAATGAGTGAAGGATCTCCCTTTTTTAAAACAGGGACAACGCGGGCACGTTTCCAGACGTTAGGATAAACGGAAGTATTCAGCATAAGATCAAAAATGTGTTTCAGTGGAAGCACGAAAGAGGATACACAATCCTTAATTATGAACGCCGGTATCTGATCAACTCCCGCAGTTGGCTTCGCTTTAGAGCCAGTTAATGACTCAACTGCACGTTTAATTTCATCGATGTTTACTTCGGAGACAGAGATATTACTACCATCAATGTTCAGATTACTAGAGTCGAAATGGCGGGTGTCGGACGATGTATCATCGCGATAAACACTTTTAAAGTATTGCGCAAATGCATCTACAATGCTCTTAGGATCGTTATAAACGGTATCATTTGCCGAGACACTGGCGGGAATTCTAGATGAGCCACGCTTACTCCTGACAAAAGACCAGAATTTTGTAGGGTCGGTACTAACGCTTTGCTCCATACGCTGCAAGTATTCCTTGTAACAAGTATCAGTAAGAATGCTGACTCGTCGTCTCAGGTCACTGAAGACACCATAAAGAGCGGGATCCCTACGCTTTTTAAAGCGCTTATGAGCCCTGCTTTTCTTGCGAATCAAAGAAATGACCTCGTTTGAAAACCATGGTGGATAACATCGATGAGCCGACCTATTTTTAAATACAGGGACAGCGGCATCAAAAAAGCCGTAGATAACTTTATATAAATTTTGGCAAGCCTGGTCAACATTGGAACAGAGAAGGACTGAAGACCAGTCCGCTTCGCTTAATAATGTGTACAGAAGCTCAAGATTAGCACCACCAAAATTATATTTGCGACAAGATGTGTCTGGTTTAAACGGTGCACTGACTCTGCAACCAGCATCGATATTGAAGGATAAGGGTGGATGATGTGTATCCTCCTCAATCCCCGTGCAAGCCCGTTCTACATTAAAACAATTCATATCGGAGATTATCAGATCCAGCATACGCTCATTAGCATTAAGAATTACATTAAACTGAGACATGGCAGTACTAAACTGAAAATTCTTTATCAGTATTGCTCCCCTATCACTACAGCAGGAATTATATTTAGGAATGTAAATTACAACGAAAGTACTTAATATTAAGAGCTAAATTTTCCAGTGAGTCATTATTTTTATTCAGAGAATAACTCCACAAAATTTGAAAAAAATTTGAGGGGGTTACACTTCAGAAAAAACTTTATGTGGTAGCATGACTCAAATGGTCTGCAGGCATCTCGTTAATCCACTCATGCCCGGCGTATTTAATTTTAGAATCTTTTCTTTGATGTTCATGCAGAAATAATGGGGAAAGGTAGCTACTTTGGGCGACAAAATACAAATTTTACGATTGAAACCTCGATGAATTCTGAAAGAGTATATTTTAAATAAGAGAATAAGCGGAGGTACAATGCCCTAAGTGCACCTGTTTTTTCAAAAATCGAATTTAAAAAAGCTTGATTTTCGAAGTTTAAACGCTCGTGATTGGTCAATCAACTTCGTTTGTGGGAGGTACGTGCGCTGATATATATAACAGGGTTACACTTTAACAATTACTCAGTAACTCTTGCAGTATGGTAGGAATGCGTTCTCCTTTTTTATTTAATTTAAAAATTTAAAATAATTAAAAAATTACTTCAGAAAAGGGTTACTTAAATTTAACGAACGGTAGTTACTTTTGCCGGTAGATCCGGCTCTTGCCATGGTGATTTTGATGAAAATTGACTCTCAGCACCCTTCGGGCGCTTCGAGCCATTTTCATCAAAATGACAACTAATTTAAAAATATCCCTAGGCGCGACAGATCAATGAAAAGGTGGATCTTTGAGATGTGAAACTCGTGACAGTGGATTTTTAACGCACAGTACTTGTGCGAAGAAAAATCGACTTAAAGCACCTCTCGCTACGCTCGCTGCGCTCACTACGCTCGGGCGCTTTAAGCCATTTTTCCAGCATATGTACTATTCGGAAAGGTGGTTGTGCAAGGAAAAATCGACTTTAAGCACCTCTCGCTACGCTCGAGGGCTTAAAGCCATTTTTCCGGCACATTTAGGGTTGAAAATCATGATTTTCGTTCGAAGTGCACTGTTACTGCATCGCAATGCAAGTGTCGCTCCCACTCTGCGCAAAGCTAAGACTATATCTGGGTGCACGTACCGACAGAATTAACCAATCCCGAGCGACTTTGCTTTAAAATTTACTGCAAAAATCGAAGTTTTTAAATTCGATTTTTGAAAAAACCGGTGCACTTAGGGCATTGTACCTCCGCTTATTCTCTTATTTAAAATATACTCTTTCAGAATTCATCGAGATTTCAATCGTAAAATTTGTATTTTCTCGCCCAAAGTAGCTACCTGCAACCCGTCCTTAGTACCCATTACAATTTGCAGAACCTCATACTCCGCAACTAAAAAGATAGAAACACACTTTTGCCACGCCTTCTCCTGAAATCGGCTACCCATCCACACCATCGTTTCTGAAACTATTTTTTCTGAGATTGTTAGCTGCGTCAGGCAGAACATTTTAGCTTCGTGCTATCCTCTAAGGTAACTTTTAATAAATATAAAATTTGCGGCCGCTTCAGATGAAGAATATATAGTGCATAGCCTCTTATGCTCCGTATAAGTGCACAAGTTCACCATCACGAATAACGTTCAGTGAATACTAACTGTAATTATTAAGTAATATATAAAGATGGACGAATAGTCTAGTCATTTAAGTCAAAATTAGGTAAGTATTTCGGAAATCGACATACCCAGCTGTAAACTCGTAAACTTGTATTTTGGCATCCTAAAACTTTTCTTAAAATTTACACGTGATCCGATGAACGCGACTGTAAAAGTCGGAGGTCAGAGGTCACAAAAATCTATTTTTTTTCCATTTTTTGCTAATATCTCGTTTCCTACGTGTTTTACGCTATTTGTATTTATTATCAATATTGTAGAAAATTAAATTCTCTACAACTTTTGATTCAAACATTTTTTTATACGTTAAATCGTTTTCGAGATACAGGGCAGAGAACGCGTGGTTAAAATACCATTACTATGGAGAACACAACTTTAGTAAATTTTAGAATCGCCTTTCTCAGAAATGGTGAATCTTAGGAAAAAAAGTGCGAGGAAAATTTTTGTAGATAATTAAACGATCTACAATTTTTGTCTAAATTATTTTTTGCATAAAACTAACCGTTTCGCAAAATAATTTAAAAAACCAATTTTTGTGACCTTTCACGCGTCTATCGGATCATGTGTGAATTTTAAGAAAAGTTTTAAGATGTCAAAATACAAGTTTTTACGAGTTTACAGCTGGGTATGTCAATTTTTGTAGGAGAACCCTCTTAAATGACTGGACTAGAATGTTAAAATTAAAAAAAAGTGTAATTTTTCGTGATTAGAAAGGTGGAGAGAATTTGAAGAGGCGTATGTTCAAAAATCTATGTAAACAAAACGCTAACAAAGAAGAAGAAGAAGTAGTCATCCTCCGATTTAGCATTAGAATAATCCGGATCGGGTGGTGCAAAATAAACTATCAACTTCATTGCTGCACTGTTCTTTTTAAAAATGATTTTTAAGAACCTTTGAAGAACCTCATATAACTGCTGTCTAGGTCTTCTTGCTTCCAATTGCCTGTAGGCCATTCCTTGCAAAATTTGGAAAACTTCTGAGCCCGAGCATTTTTAATTCAACTAATGTTTTATTCCCCATTATGGTGCCCATGAGCGCCACAATATATAATATAATGCATTAAAAGAACTTGAAATTATTTTCAAACTTTTATTTTCATTATATTCTCGACTTACAATTTTGGTGGGCGGCTGGAAGATGTACTTCCACCACCAAAATTGTCAAAAATGGATTGGTGGGAATTCGTTATTGTATATAAAATTTTGTCAATGAGTAGGTACTGCTCGTATACATACAAAATAATAAAAAAATCAACAAAACTAAAAGTGGTCCCCTGGAATACTCCATACTACTGAAAAACTTCTTTCGCACTAAAAATTTGGTTTATATTGCACTAGAACAAAAAATGCTGATACACAAATTATGACTATGTTATTATAATAAATATTAAAAACTTAAATATTATATACAGAAAAAAAATTGTTCATTAAAGTCTCTAATAACTTTTTATCTTTACAAAAATTATGAAAAATAGAAGTAGAAAACTTCAAGATTATATCAATACTCGTAGAACAATTCTACGTTTTCTACGCTTTCAATTCCATTACCAAATATATTATAACAAAATTAAGTCTCCAATTGGTTCTACCACTTTATAATTCTAAAAGAAAAATTTTTTAAGCATTGAAAACTTTAGATTTAATTTTACCTTCTTGGCCAACTCTATAAGCGTTTTTGCTGTACATGGTCCAGTTTGTTGCACCATATTATAAAAAAAGCCATCATTTTTTTGTAACAGAAGATACGGATGGTTAAATTCAACTATTTTGCCTGCATCCAGTACCATTATTTTATCAGAATCCATTACAGTGTTTAGCCTGTGCGCAATAGTAAGAACGGTGCACTTACTAAATTTCCGTTTTATAGTTTTTTGAATGAGTTCATCGGTTTTCAAGTCAATATTGGCGGTAGCTTCGTCCAAAACCAAAATTTTGTTATTTCGAATAATTGCACGAGCAAGGCAAATTAGTTGTCTTTGGCCTACACTAAAATTCGAACCACCATCTAATACGTATGTGTATAAACCTATAACAAATATTGAATGTATTGATGTACTGAAAGAACTTGAATAATTTAACCTAGCGGTAAACTAGCTATTAGTTCTTTCATTTCTACATTTCCTAAAGCTTTCCATAAAACTTCGTCTTCGTAATCATCAAACGGATCCAAATTTCTTCGTAAACTTCCAGATAGAAAAACTGGTTGCTGCGGGATAATAGAAATTTTTGACCGCAAATCATGTAAACCAATGGTATGTATGTCTACATTATCTATTATTATGGAACCACTTGTTTGTGCAAGGCGAAACAATGCCGAAATTACAGATGACTTTCCAGCTCCAGTTCTTCCAACAATTCCAACTTTCTCTAAAGGTTTAACGGTAAAATTAAGATTTCGTAAAACATTGCCTTCATCGGGTGAATATCTAAGATACAGTTTACTAAATACTATTTTCCCTTTCCTCGGCCATGATTTTGAAGGTTTTTCATCTGGATTACTTTCTAGAGCTGCTTCGTGTTCGATGCTTGTATATTCCAGTACTCGTTCGACAGCTGTCATTTGATTATCTATTTGAGTTGACTGCCTCACGCAATACTGTAACCCATTCGTTAATCCTACCACAAGCGAAACTGCTAAACCGACGTTTCCACCATACTGTTCTATAGAAAAAATACAATTATAGTGGTGGTAGTACTGCTGAAAATTACTTACCATTTCCTAAAACAAAAAAACTTATAATAACAATTCCTATATAAACTGCACATAACAAATCCACAAAATAACTTAAAGCACGTTCCGTGAAGATAAAAGCGTGCAAGGTGGAACTGTGCAAATCTTGATGATTATCAAACTCCTTTTCCAAAATTGCTTGGACATTAAAAGCTCTTATAGTTGATAATCCTTGCAGCGAAACATTTAAGTACGTAAAAACTGGACTTTTCGCTAAAAACACAATTTAAAACAAACAGAACATCATTTGGTTTATTATTTTGACTAACTTATTCCTTCTAGTCGTTTTATATCAGTACTTGTGACTAAATAAACCGACCTGGCTTTGTGTAAAGTTAAACAAAAGATTGCACTGGGAATTATTAACCAAGGATTCACAAGTATAATCAAGACAATTGATCCAATAATAACAAAGCCTACATCTAAAAAAAATAGAATATTATCGGGCAGTAACTCATCGATATCCCCAATATCCTTTGAAAATCGATTTAATATTCTTCCCGAAGTGTTGACATTAAAAAATGTCATAGTGGCACGAATCACACTTCTGAAGAGATTATCGTGAAGTTTTATGGAAGATCGCATACACATATTGTAGAATGACCACGAACGAAGAACTGATATTATAATTGTCGCTCCTGTTAAACCAGAGTAAATGTAAATATTTATATTAAAGTTTGGATAAGTAGAATTTATATAATTTGTTACGTTGTCATTAATTTCTATTTGCTCCTCCAATTTTTGTATAGAATTAACCCTGAAATTATTTTTATAATCTTAGTTTTGGCATATTTTCCTACTTACCAGTACGCAAGAAAATAAACGGAAAGACTTGACAAACATGAAGCAGTAACAAAAAACATAACCGTACAAGTGATCAGGCAGCAATTGGAACTAACTGAAAAGTATATGCGGTAGAGATCATTCGATAATGAACCTCTTTTTAATAGTTCCGCACATTCTTTTGGCTCTTCAACTTTGTCTTCATCTACCGAAGATGCGCTAATTGCAAATTTTTCCTCAATATCTTGATCCACTAAAAAGTGATCCATATTTGAATTTTGTTCTTCCACTTCCAGTAAATTATTAAATTCGATCGAAGATTCCTGCAATTTGCTACAACGACCTTCTCCTCTTATCATGCCGTTCTCTAACCACACAATGTTGTCTATATTTCTTAAATATTGCAATTGATGAGTAACCAAAATCACAGTTTTACTTTTAAGAAAGGACGAAATGCATTCTTCAAACAATTGTTTTCCTACTTGCGCATCCACGGCAGATAATGGATCGTCCAATAAGTAAATATCGGCGTCTTTATAAACCGCTCTAGCTAAACTTATTCTTGCGCGTTGCCCCCCACTCAAAGTTATTCCTCTTTCACCTATAATTGTTTTATCTCCATATGGGAAAATATCAAGGTCCCGTTTTAACGAACAGCATTTAAGCACCTTTTTATATCGCGAGCTTTTCATCGGAAGTCCAAATAAAATATTCTGTCGGACGGAAGTGGGAAATATCCAGCAATCTTGGGAAGCATAGCTGATTGTTCCGTTTGTAATCAAATCTCCCGATATCAGCGTTAGTTCTTTTAGGATTGTATATAGCAGACTGCTTTTTCCACTTCCGACTGCGCCCACTACGGCTACCAAATCGCCTTGTTTAATTTTTAGGTTAATGTTAGTGAGAGTGTTTTTGGTAGATGACTTCAACCATTTGACTGTTCCGTGCAATATAGTGATGGCATAATTTTTATCGGACATAAACGATGTTGTCTTAATTTGTGAATCAAATGAGTAGAGCTCTTGGTTTTCTTCAAGTTCCATGAATTGGTTAAGCCTTTTAATGGAAACCTTAAATGCTGCAGCTGCAGAGATACCGTATCCAAAAGACATTGCGATTGATAACTTTAAAATGTTGTAATACAAACTTAGTACAAAAACTTGTTGGGCATTGAAGCTATGGTAAATTAGTGCATACGTTACAATGGTAACGTACAAGGCAATGTGATTTAAACTTAAATTTAAAGCTGCTATGGTTCCGTTAATGTAAGATGCTTTAGTTACTGATTTTATTTCGTCCCTAAAAAGATAAAACATAAAAGAAATTTAAAAATGATTTACTTACCTACGAGCTCCATCTACAAGGTGGATAAACTGTTTTTCCCATGCAAACATCTTGATCGCTTCAACTCCATTGATTATTTCATTCATCAAGTTAATTCTTATATCGGTTTTTTTTGCTGTATCTAAACGGTACACAGATAACTGCTTTCCTAAAAAGACTAAATAAACTATTCATTTCCAAATTCACGTGGCAAATCAATGAAATATATGAATAGAAAGTTTGTAACATACTTACACATAAATGGAACAAATAGTAGTAAAGTCGTTACACCTATTATCGAAGAAATTCCTACTTCTCGATACATAAAATAAGCAACAATGATAGTTTGAATGGGAGTTATCCATAAGTAGTTTGCAAGAACAACAAAATTATCAAATTTACTGATATCATTCGAAAGCAAATTCATGATTTGTCCACCTCCAGCTACGTCTATTGCCGCTTTGTTCAGTTTTAGAGTTTTTCTGTAAATTAGAGACGAACATGCAATTTTAGCTTTCATGCTCAGTACTGCAGTTGCTTGGACATTCGGATTTTTAAGGATAGCACCAAGTAATGCACATATTATAATTATGGCAGCATAAAGGTATGCTTGGGTTAAACTAATTTCGGTTTTATTCGGAGCATAATAAGCTATCAGCTGTCCCAATGCCAACGGCTGAATGACCCTATTAAAACAATGATGTTGCATTTTGTAACAGTATAAAAAAAAAAAGATATTACTTAACAAATAATTCATAAATTGCCGTTATCATTCCATGGCTAAAATATGAAAAACCAAACATCTGCAGTAATACTCTTGCTAAAGAAGGTTTTCTTTTGGCAATATTGGCACGTATTAACTCCCTTTTCCATTTTTCTTCAATTAAGTCTCCCAAATGACTTGATTTATGCTCCGGCAGTGTTTCATACAGGGTCTCAATGCTAAGTTTTCTTGTGTATCCTAGCACAAATGTTGGAATTGTATACCTATTGTATAAATTAAACAAATGTAAAAATAAAAAAAGAGTATATTAAACAGTCAAATAGCTACCAAAATGTGATTAACGATAACCAATTTGCTCGTTTACTTGGATTTTCTGGTCTTTTATTTTTTGCTGCGTTATCCATTGTGACTTACAGACTAAAGTAATTAAATTTTAAGTTATTATAGCAATATATTTATTTGTTAGTTGCCGTCAAAAGATTAGTTGGCCTGCCTTTAAAATTATCTTTTGCAACATAGTTGCAAATTTTTTATTCATTTTTTAAGATTATTCAAATAATACAGAGAATTATTAATTGTGGGTGTTGCAAATTCCACATTTGTCACATATCATAATCCTATAACCTTAGTTCCCGCTTGTCTCGTTTATTTTAGTGAAATTTTAAAACCCGGAAAAGAACCAATATTAGCAAGAACCGTATTACAAAAATTAAAAAAAAATATATTAAATCTGGGGTTATCAAATTATCATGCGAAGATCATATGGAGAGGTCCATGGTCAAAATAAAGTTGTGAAATTAGATGCGATTACCTCCGTAGAAAATGAATTCATTTTTAAAGGTGATAAGGCATTGCTTGGTTCTTCGTTAAAGGGTTCAGTGCTATAGTATTTCTAAATGATTAATGAAAAATGCAGTTTTCCTATAAATTATAAAATTTGAGAAAATTTGTAGAAAAAGAAATTAATCCAATGTGCGCATTTAGTTTAAAAGACTGCGTGAAATTAGTGAGAAATATTTTGAAGGACAATTTTTGCATTTTGTAGATATTTTTATTCCTTAAAAAAATTAAACAAAAAATAACTTTTTAAAATTTTGCTTAGTTAATCCGTTAGTATATTTTTTGATAAAATTATGAAAGAAACAGTTGGGGAGGTCTTATAATAAGAGATCATTAAAAAGTTATGTATTGATTTACCTTAATTTTGCGAAAAATTTTTGTTGAGTTTACGACAAATTTAATACACAATGATAATGCATTCTTATATAGTACATGATACACGTGACTAAAATACCAGCAGTTAAATAAATAATTATTAAATATAGAGTATGTTATGATTGATTGACTCAAGTTGGAACTCTCTTTTTGATAGTGCTAAAGAGCTTTATATGATTTATTATCAACATTTTTCTAGCCGCTTCCTTTGTGCATTTATTTTTAATATTTGCATTCTCATAAGTTCACTTTAGTTTGTTATTATTTTTTTAAACAATTTCGTTTTCGGCTTTCTTTGTAACTTGTTTTTTTAAATGTAATCTTCGTCTCGGCTTTTCTTTGTATACGATTTATAGTAACCATAATCATGTAATCATATAAACCCCCAGATTGGCGAACCTATTATAAAATTCAATTTCTCAAAGAAATGGTTAAATTCCTTTTAAACTAAATACACAATTTATTATATCAAATCTAAAGTATGAACAGCACAAGTAAATATCTAATTGAATATTCTGAATATGCTGAATATTTGCTAATCAGATGTTAGAAATTTGGAACGATTATATTCTTCACTAAAGAAGATAAGATGTTCTCAGTAAAAAAACTGTAAAGAACCCGGTCATCAAAAAATAAATTATAGAAAAAAAAATAAAATTGCATAATTCACCAACTAATTTTAAACTTTTCTAAACGATAAACCTTATTAAAACTAACCAGGTATTCTTCTTCTTCTTCTACTTTAAACTAAGATTTCTCTTGTTTGTCATATTTTGTCAAGTTTCTTTGGCACTATTAGTATTATGAGCATTATAGTTGTTTTTCATCCGATAGGTAGCTTGCTAGGCTTGTCTTTTTGATGTGCCTCTACTGTCTACCACACATCATTATTAAGTTAAAGAATTTTAAAACTTGAACATATTTTTTAAATTGGCTCAAAGATTGGAGGAAAGCTAGTAGCCCATCTTATAGTGCCGACTATTCCCATGTATAACTATATACGTATAGGTACAGTCGTTAGGCCGCCCTTAATCGGATCGAGTAAAAATACAGACCGATAAAACATGAATAAACCGAAAAACACCGAAAAGTTTGACTGTCACTTCCATAATAAAAAGTAAAAGTTACTTTTGACAATTCCCCAAGATACAATATCTACTGCTACATTCCTATAAACAGGATGGATCAAATTTTACTGAACCAAAATTATTCACATTTAACGCTAATTTTAGCTTGAACAATCAGGTGTACAATTAAAGAGGAAAGCCACTGTGACGATCGAAAAAGTAACCTAGTTTTTAAGATTTATTTTCACAGAGGTAACTAATTATTTAAGAAATCGGATTATTGTTATTTTATTAAGTGTACATTGAACTTGTTTTATATAAATTTTTATCTCATTACCTTAAATACTAACAAAAATATAAGCTGTTATGTAAAGACTGATAAAGAAATTACCTCTCCATGGTAGCATCGATATCTCAGTGAAGAGTTATCCAAAAAAAAAAATTAAAAAATTATCAGAATTTAAATGAATGTAGCTATCGTTGTCCGTAGCCGTTTTTTATTTTTTTGATTATTTACAAAATGGCAACAGATTGAAATGTATTTTAATTTTAAAACTCTTTTTTTTTTCATTCAAGCAGTTTATTAAAATAGTAATTATTAAAATTTTTAAAATCGGCTACGTACAACGATAGCTACATTCATTTAAATTTTGATAATTTTTTAATATTTATTTTCGGATAATTCTTCACCGAGATATCGATGCCACCATAAAGAGGGAATTTTTTTATCAGTCTTTACATAATGGCTCATATTTTTGTTAATATTTAAAATAATGAGATAAAAATTTATATAAAATAAGTTCAATGTACATTTAATAAAATAGCAATAATCCGATTCCTTAATTAATTAGTTACCTCTGTGAAAATAATTCTTAAAAACTAGGTTACTTTTTCGATCGTCACAGTGGCTTTCCCCCTTAAGATCTCTAGATGAATTAGATAAAATTTTTATCTAATTTATGCTCGTATGGCATGCGTCAAAGATAGCACGTTTGGTATAGTTTCGAATTATAAGTTTTGAATTTGTGCTTAACATTCTGCTTATAAAGATAAAACGGTAGCCATTAATTTGTGCCTCACAATCAATGTTTAATTACGGAGTATGTATTTTGATAAACTATTTTGATTGAGAGTATTTAATTAATCTCTAAATGAAGTTAAAGATAAATATTTGTATTTTCGGTTTAATTAACGCTCTACGACGTCTTCCGATTCCCAAACATCCCCAGGTTTGATTTTGTAAGCATTTTACATTTTTTACCTACGACGAGGAGCTAGCCCCACGTAGAACCCCAACTTGGAGGACCAGCGAGACGGTCAGAATAAAGTTGTACCTTCACCCGGATTCAAACCGTGTATTGAGCGTTCGTAGTCAACTCGCTTTACAATTACTTTCTGACCGCCTCCCCATCTTATAAAAGATAAATAAATACACCAATAAAATAAACAGGAATTATTATTGCAGATTCAAAATTACAGTACAATTAAATCCCGCACTAGTACTTGATTTAAGTCTTGGTAACGCTAAAAATAGAAACAAATTATTAAAAAATATTGATAAATGTTGGATTTTAAGTTTGAAAAAGCAAACATATTGAACTCATGCCAAAAACTTTAAATTATGAATGAAGAGTTACTAAAAATGTTACCTTTTCTGCTAAACTTATAAGCTCTTGGGCCGTTTCTTTTCCGGTTTGCTGAACCATATTGTAAAAAATCCCATCAGATTTTTGAAGTAATAAATAAGGATGATCAAATTCAACCAATGTCCCTGAATCGATCACCATTACTTTATCGGAGTTAATCACTGTATTCAACCTATGAGCAATAGTAAGTACAGTACAATTATTAAACTTTTCTTTAATCGTCTTCTGAATAAGGACATCTGTTTTCAAATCAATATTTGCCGTAGCTTCATCCAACACCAATATTTTATTGTTGCATATGATGGCACGCGCTAAACAAATTAGTTGTTTTTGACCTACACTTAAATGTGAACCACAATCTAACACTTGCGTCTCTAAACCTACGAATATATTTAGAAAAATCAGAATAATTTTCCATGCTGAATAAATTTTTACCTAACGGCAGGTTAGCTACAAAATCTTTTAGCTCTACTTTTTCTAACGCCGTCCATAAAACTTCATCGTTATAATCTTTACATGGATCCAAATTTCTTCGTAAACTTCCAGATATTAAAATTGGATGTTGAGGTATTATCGAAATTTTCGATCTTAAATCGTGCAACCCCAAATTGTGTATTGATAAACCATCCACTTTTATTAAACCTCTTGTTTCTGCAAGCCGAAATAATGCTTTTAGTATTGATGATTTTCCTGCTCCAGTTCTTCCCACAATTCCAATTTTTTCCAAGGGTTGAATTGTGAAATTTAGATTTTTTAAGATCATAGATTCTCCAGCTGAATATCTAAGATGCAATTTAACGAACTCTATTTTACCATGTGATGGCCACGATTTTGGAGGCTTTTTATCTGGTTTACTTTCCAAAGCAGCTTCAGATTCTGTGTTTGCATATTCTAGTATGCGTTCAACTGCTGTCATTTGAGTTTCCACTTGGGTCAACTGTCTTACACAAAATCGCATCGCCGTGGTTAGTCCCATTGCTAACGAAATTACTAAACCAACATCTCCACCCAAAAAGGCTAAAACATAAAATTTTTTAAAAGATCTTCTGAAATTTGTATTCTTTACCTTGCTGTAGAATTGGAAAACTCATTACAATTACACTAAAATACACTACTCCCATCAAATCTACAAATAAACTTAAAGCTCGTTCTGTTACAATAAAAATATGCAACGTGGAACTGTATAAATCTTGATGGTTATCATATTCTCTTTCCAAAATTGATTGAACTCCAAAAGCCCTTATTGTCGATAATCCTTGAATCGAGACATTTACATAGGTGACAACAGGGCTTTTAGCTAAAAAAATTCCAAAATTATTACCATAAATTTTATTGTCAGGAGACACTCACCAATTCCTTCCAGTCGTTTTACACTAGTATTTGTTATCAAATTTATTATTCTAACAAAATAAAGTATAAAACAATAAAATACGCTTGGAATTGCTAACCACTAGTTAGTAGTAATAATTAACAATGTTGATGAAACCATAACCACAACAATGTCCAGGAAAGCTAATATATTTTCAGCTAGAGATTCGTCTATGATCCCCATATCTCGAGAAAATCGATTTAAAATTCTTCCGGAAGAATTGATATTGAAGAATATCATGGTTGCACGAATAATTCCTTTAAATAGGCGATCATGAAGTTCTATCGACGATTTCATACAAATGCTATAAAACCACAAGGAACGCATAACACATAGTACAAACGTAGCTGCAACCAAACCAGAATATATGTAAATATTTCTGTAGAAATCTTCTATGTATTCTATAGAATTTGTAATATCTGCAGTACCGTTTACCTTTGAATTTTCGTTTATTATCTGAATATAATTTACCCTAAAAAACTATAGTTCTTTTAAAATTCTTCTAAAATTTATTTGGTTTACCAGTAGGTGAGAAAATACGTGCATAAATTTGGTGAAACAGAAGCAGTAATAAAAAAAATGGCATGGAAGAATAGAAAACAACAGCTTGAACCTGCAGTAAAATAAATCTTATAGAGTGATGGTGATACTGAACCACTTTTGTACTGCTCTTCAATTTGTTTTGGTTGTTCAATACTACCGTCCTCTAAGGAAGAAAAACTCTTTACAAATAACCCCAAATCATCTATTTTTGATTTATCTTCTATGGTCTTCTGTAGCAAACTTTCAAATTCTACTGATGATTTTTGTAATGTAGAGAAGTCTCCTTGTTTCTTGATCATTCCATTTTCCAGCATAACAATATTATCGACATCTTTTAAATACTGCAGTTGATGAGTTACTAAAATAACAGTTTTACTTTTCAAAAATTCGCAAATGCAATTTACAAATAATTGTTTTCCCACGCGTGTATCGACCGCAGATAACGGATCATCCAATAAATAAATATCCGCGTCTTTATAAAGTGCACGTGCTAAATTCACTCGAGCTTTCTGCCCACCACTTAAATTTATCCCCCTTTCGCCTATTAGTGTTTTATCTTCAAACGGGAAAAGGGCGATATCGCGGTTCAAAGCGCAACATCTAATCACCTTCTTATAACGCGATTTATCCATTGGCAACCCAAATAAAATATTTTGACGAACTGACGTTGGAAATATCCATGATTCTTGGGAGGCGTAACTAACTGATCCATTTAAACGTAAATGTCCTGTAGTTAGCGGAAGTTCTCTAAGTATTGAAAGTAGGAGACTACTTTTTCCACTTCCTACAGGCCCTGTTACAGCTATTAAGTCTCCTCGACTTATTTCTAAGTTGATATCATGCAGAATATTTTTCTTAGATGAATTTGAGCAAGTTACTGTTCCATGTGATATTATGACCGAATAATCTTTGGTGTAAGTAAAGGTTGTATTATTCTTGTGCAAATCGGTTGGAAAAACTTCGTTGTTTTCTTCTATTAGCAAGAATTCGTTCATTCTTTTAATAGACATCAATAATTCTGCTACCGACGTAATACCATACCCAAATGACATCGTTATGCTTAACTTTAATATGTTGTAATAGGAAACAAGAACAAACACTTGTTCAGGATTGAAAGTGTGGTATAGTAGTGCATAAATCAAAATGGTAAAATATAATGCCAAGTGGTTTAAACATAATCTCAATGCTAGTATTATTCCTGTAGTGTAACAACTTTTACGCATAAATTTTATTTCATTCCTAAAACAAAAAACAGGTACGTTATGAACAGAGACAGATTCAACTAATTTTTGAATTTTGGCTACTTTATGCAAAAATACATTTGTTGCTGGCCAACTGTCTACAGAAAATTAAGGGAAGAAGATCTCTCGCCTTTTAAACCTTTTTTAGCTATAAATACTAATCACAAAAAATCGTTTACCTACGAACTTGATCAACAATATTTACAAATTGTTTTTCCCATGTGTACATTTTAATTGCTTCAATTCCTTTTATGATTTCATTCATAACATTGATTCTTAAGTCAGTTTTACTTGCTGCACTCAGTCGATTTGAATATAATTTCTTTCCTAAAAGTACTAAATAGAATTTTTAACAAGAAATATTCAAATACGACAAGGAAACTTACCCAAGACTGGGATCACTAAGGATAGTGTTAATAAACCAACTAAAGAAGAAACTCCTACTTGTTGGTACATAAAATAAGTGATTATCATTATTTGGAGTGGACTAACCCATAAATAATTTGCAAAAGTAGCAAAATTGTCGAACCTCATTACGTCATTTGTTATCAAATTTATAATTTTTCCACTGCCAGTTTCATCAATTAAATCCTTTCGTAGCCTTAGAGATTTTCTGTATATTAAGGAAGAACATGATATTTTAGCTTTCATTCCAAGGACGTAAGATCCCACAGAAGTTGTGTTTTTAAAAAGTGCTCTAAGTAACGAACATATTATAATGCCTGCACCATAAACGTAGGTTTGGAACAAACTTATATCTGTTTGATTTGGATTGTAGTAAGCGATAAATTTTCCCAAAGCCACAGGTTGGACAATTCTATAAAAATAACTTAGTATAGTCAGAAATTTTAACATTTTTATTTTTGGCAAGGTGTTGGTAAACCTTCATCATGGTTACAGCAATCTTGCCTAAGAAAGTTGCAGTCTTGATAATTAAGTATTACTCTGAATGTGATAATCCGTCTAACTTAGGTCAGACTGAATAACCATGACCTTTACAAATTTTTGACATCTCTGTTATTAATAATGAGGAAACGGTAGAAGTTGATTAAACAGCATCACTGTTAGTGGGCTGCACGTTATTTTTAAGATTACATTATTTTGATACCACAAAAATTGCTTAACGGAAAACCAATTATGTTCGACTTAATTGACTAAATTATAAAGGTCCCCGATAGATATATTTTAGTTTTAATATTTTTCTAAAGCACTAACAATACTTGATTATTTCAAAAACCGATTTTGAGCAATTTTTGTTTACTTGATAAATAATTCACAGAAAGCCAATGCCAGTCCATAGCATAAATACGATAATCCAAATAACTTCACTAGAACTCTTCTTAGAGATGGTTTCCTTTTTAAGATATATGCACTCTTTAACTCCTCTTTCCATTTCAGCTCAATTATATCTCCTAAATGACTGGATTTATGTTCTGGAAGTGTTTCGTAAATGGTTACTACATTAATTTTATTTTTGAATCCTAACACAAAAGTGGGTATGGAATACCTGTAATAAATTCATAATAAGTAATCGGAATAAATTTTAAAATTGTAACTATATACCATAACGTACAACGTGATATCCAGTTTGCTCTTTTAATAGGATTTTCGGGTCTTTTACTAGCCTTTGAAGTATCCATATTTGCTTTACTCTCACAATTCTAAAAGAAATTTGATACTTGTGTTAAATTAGCAACAATTTAAGTAAATGTTATTTCACTATTTTTAAAATATTTAATTGCCTATTATTGTTTTATTTATTTTACATCCAATTGTAAATTTGAATATTTTTTATGTATCACCCAGCCATCATCAGTTATTATACATAACTTTAAAGACAACAGATTACCTATATGCTATAAAAACTAAATAAATTAAATGTTATAATTTATTATAAACAAATTAACTGTTATATAAAGTTTACAAACCTATAAAGGTGATATATTTAAATAATGTACAGGGTGATGTGATAATGATACAAGATTGTTGGCACATTCATGTAGAAAACACAATTAATTCTTATAATCGACGCGTTTCTCAATCTTTATTTTGACCATTCTTATAGATCGAGTCTTATGATGACAAAACTCAAAAGTATACAATGTAAACAGTACACACTACACAGCATAAATAGATCACAAAATATTAAATAGGTACTAAAAGAAACTTTACAAATCAAGAAGGTGCTCACATTGTTTTAAATTCACCCATCAATAGTGTACTCAATTTTATTGAGGACATGAACTTGTTGGAGTAAAACTAATGCAAACGGGAGTAATTATTACAAACCACACCCGTTCAGAAATAATAATAATTTCATCCTGCTACTACACAAAAACAGAAAAAAAGAATTTCGTTTACGTGTAGTTAATCGGAAAAAATTGAGTGTTTTGTGCTGTACTAAACTACCTGAGAAGGAGCACATTTTTGGGCACTTGCCTTAAAATTCGATGCTGCAACTCATGAAATATAAACAATTTAATTAATTGAAGAAAATTGTTTAATTTTAAATTTTTAGCTTTTTTAATTAATAATTACAACGTTTCGCATTATCACAGTTCAAACAGCAACTTATTGCATCTATTTATATATTTGTTTCTCCATTTTGATTCAATTATGTCGCCCAAATAGCCTGATTTGGGTTCTAGCTAAGCCTCATACAATGTATCAATGTTAATTTTGTTTTTGTAACCCAACACAAACGTTGGTACAGAATACCTGAAAAAAATTATTGAGTTAAATAGGAATACTAAAATACAATAGCGTATACCACAAAGTAAATTTAATAAACAATTTGCCCTTTTTCTTGAATTTTCTGGTCTTTACATGCAGTAGTATTATCCATGCTGATTTACGACCTTAACAACATTAGAAATAATTAGTCACAACTCAAAAACTATTTTAAATTAATATTATCATACCACCGAAAATTAAAATATTAGGATAAGGGCGGATTTCATATTAAGGGTCAGTTGTATAAAAGAGGATCATCCTTGACCATGGATCAAGCTTCAATTCAAACCAATAGAAAACTTAAAAATAAAATTGGTTTAATTTGATTGGTTTAAATTGGAGCTTGATCCATGGTCAAGGATGATCCTCTTTTATACAACTGGCCCTAAAAGCGTTAATGCCGACTTAACTAAAAGGTCGTAGTTAACCAATAGAAAACGTCCGTTAACTCTAACAAGCCAATAGAAATCCTCTTTTATATTTAATGGCTTGTTAAAAATTTTATGAAATCCACCCTAAGACCTCCAATGATGGGCACCTCCAAGTTATAATGATTGGCTCTTACCTGTAGGTAATCTGTAGTAGCACAGCGTATAATTATGTATACAACTCTATGAATAGAAAGTTTGGCAGCATTATATTTTAATCTTTTAATCGCTGTTTTATATGCTGAATTTTTGTGATAACTACTTAATCTCTATTACTGTAAATTACTACTAAAATTCGACATAAAATTTAGTAGTTCACCACTCCAAATAGATTTAAAATATAATAAAAATTGCTGTTTATACAACAAGTGCGAAAAGAGAACATTTTTATAACACAAGTGAATGACAAAAGAAAACTTTTTTGCATGGAATTAGATAAAAGTCAAGTAAGTATACTTAATTATTTTAAATGTAATTAGGGTTTAGTCACTTTGACTTGACTGGGCGGTGATCAATTTCTTGCGCACCAGTAGATGTAGAGAAAGAACTTTCCGGTGCCGTTGTGCATTTAATTTTTGTTTTTGCACATTAGCTCCGCCTAGTTAAGTCAAAGTGGCTAAACTGTACCTACTAGACATTTAAATCTTTTCCTTCAATATATAGTTCAGGGATATTGACTTTATCATTTACAATATAGTAGCCAAAGCTACCCATTACAGCACTATTGCTGTAAGGAAATGCTATAGTAAGACCTATTTATAAGTCAATTTTTTCTTACGTAATTTTAAATAAATTTACCAATAGAGCAACTAGTCTTCCGTAAGACTAGTTCTATCCAGAAACGCAGTAAAAATTTAATTGCAGTTTTCAACTTCTTCAGAAAATCGGAAGAAGCTTACTAATATAGAAGAAAGCTATTTCGAAAACTTTGTAAAAATCCCCATGTCTAAATAACAAAAAATCAAAATTTCTTTAGGTAATATTTTCTATTAATAATAAAATTATTACTTACTACTACAAATCTTATTATTATTTACATTGTAATAATGTACTTTTTGTTTAACATAATTTCCGCGATGTTATGTTTGTAAAATAAAAGATTTATTATACACTACTTAATATTTTTATTTTTTACTTCTAATTTTATTACTTATATAAATTTTATTACTTGTAATTCAGGGATTATCGATACGTCAGAATCTTCGTCTACCTTTTCAGAATGTGGTAAGATAGACTTCAATGACACGCAGACAGCGCTCGAGAAAGAAGATGCAGAAATTTAAGTATTGAAACAATCATTTAGAACCAGAACTCCCAATACGAAGCTATGATGGCCCGAATTACAGATTTAGTCCGATAACACCGTAAAATAGCAGCCCTCTTTTTGAAAACCCACGATATCTGCAGTACACAGGCGAACAAAGAAGATAAGGAAATAGAGCCCACCGAAGATAAGAAACCGATCGAAACCGTTGCGACGCCTTCCAGAGACCTCTACGTGGCTCCCAACGCCGCAATACAACTTTCCCTGTTTTTTCGCCATCCAAACTGAGGCTCAAAATTCCGCTCCCAACAGCGACGTACATGTTGCACCAAAAATTGGAAACTCTTGCCCTCTTTAGAAGAAGTCCTCACACCAAAATAATTTACCGTGTTAGCCACTATCGCACCAGATGACGCCCAGACGTCACTGCGTGACGCGCAGTAAAGTATACGACCTCGAAAGTTGGTAGAAAATACAAATTTTCAAGTTCTACGTGCATTATTGCTATTGTGAATTTTGAAAACTACACTGTCTTGGGCACCACTATGTAAATTTGTAGGAACATTACTCGTTCCAACATCGCACAAAAGACGCCAAGAGTTTGCTAATGAGTGATTATGATTAACAAATTTTTCTCAAAGCTTAATTATGCTACAAATCGTTAAATTATAACTTTTTCTTATGAAACAACAAATTCAGATAATGTAACATAACGTCTGTAATAATTCATCTATATTATTTAGTAGGTACCTATTTTAAAAATAAAAAACTTAATTAATTTAAAAAGATCTATAGCCAATTACACAAATTTTCCTAAAAAAAAACATTAATTAATTGATAAAAAAAATTAGTTATTATTTTCAACTAAAAGAGTAGGTAATAAAAGACAATAATTTTTCTAGTCGGTAATCGAATATTTGATTACCTTGCATTCTGTCTGTTGACTTTGCGCGAGTGGATGAGATGCCGATCCACCTACGTAAAAAACTGCAGAATGTTGATAAGATAATTAATTTATCATTATTATAACTTATTATACTTTTCAAGGTACCTATACAACTCATTATACTCGACTTTCTCGACGAACGACGAATGAAAAAAGAATAATTTGTAATTAGTAAAGTAAACGGTAGGAATTGTCGTAGTGAGTTAATTAGTAATCAATAATAATCATCATCTTCATAACAATAATAAATTGGCAAATCGTTAGTTCACAGATTTTTCGAGTGTACCGGAAAATTAGTTCAATGTTAGTGATCATTTATGTCGCAAAATTAATGTTAGTTAAATTACGAGTAATTACTTATTAACTAAATTAATTGTGCCGAAATTTTGAGATCAAGACAAATAAAACGGTCAATGATTTCATGTTTAATGGAACACTCCAGTAACGTCTATAGAGGAGTTCTTTGGAATTCTGTCTATTTCATCTTGTCATCATTCTGGGAGTTTTGCTTCCAGTTGCCCGAAAGTACCCATCGAGAGCTGATGTTGTTCGAGAGGAGCGTTGTTCCTGTTCAAAAAATATTGGTTAACTGTAAGGTATTTTTCAGCCTTTTTTACTTAAAATTAGCTACCAGATCCATATTGTTAATTTGATGTTAAACTATAACAAACTCAATGTTGATGACTGCCCCTTCCACGATGACAAGTAAAAGTTCCTTCTGACAATTATTCCAGATGTACTATCTACTGCTATATTCCTATGCACAGAATGGATCAAATTTTACTGATCCAAAAAATTATTCACATTTAACGATAATTTTGAGTTGAAAAATTCTAGTCGCTTTACAAGTCAGGTGTAGAAATAAGATCTTTAGATGAGATGAAAGACAAATAAATAAACAAATAAAATAAAAAAGAGAATTATTATTGTAGATTCAAAATTACAGTTCAATTAAATCCCGCACTAGTACTTGATGTAAGCCTTGGTAATGCTAAAAATAAAAATAATTAAAAAATATTAATAAATGTTGGATTTTAAGTTTCAAAAAGCAAACATATTAAAATCATGCCAAAAACTTGAAATTTTGAATGATGAGTTACCAAAAATGTTACCTTTTCTGCTAAACTTATAAGCTCTTGAGCCGATTCTTTTCCGGTTTGCTGAACCATATTGTAAAAAATCCCATCGGATTTTTGAAGTAATAAATAAGGATGATCAAATTCAACTAATGTCCCTGCATCGATCACCATTACTTTATTGGAGTTCATCACTGTATTCAACCTATGAGCAATAGTAAGTACAGTACAATTATTAAACTTTTTTTTAATCGTCTTTTGAATGAGAACATCTGTTTTCAAATCAATATTTGCCGTAGCTTCATCCAACACCAATATTTTATTGTTGCATATGATGGCACGCGCTAAACAAATTAGTTGTTTTTGGCCAACGCTGAAATTTGAACCACAGTCTAACACTTGCGTCTCTAAACCTACGGAAATATTTAGAAAAATTAGAATAATAATAATTTCACATGCTCTAAAAATGTTTACCTAGCGGTAGATTAGCTACAAAATCTTTTAGCTCTACTTCTTGTAGCGCTGTCCATAAAACTTCATCATTATAATCTTTACATGGGTCCAAATTTCTTCGTAAACTTCCAGATATAAAAATTGGATGTTGGGGTATTATCGAAATTTTCGATCTTAAATCGTGCAACCCCAAATTGTGTATTGATAAACCATCCACTTTTATTGAACCCCTTGTTTCTGCAAGCCGAAATAATGCTTTCATTATTGAAGATTTTCCTGCTCCAGTTCTTCCGACAATGCCAATTTTTTCCAAGGGTTGAATAGTAAAATTTAAATTTTTTAAGATCATAGATTCTCCAGCTGAATATCTAAGGTACAATTTAACGAACTCTATTTTACCGTGCGATGGCCACGAATTTGGAGGTTTTTTATCTGGTTTACTTTCCAGAGCAGCTTCAGATTCTGTGTTTGCATATTCTAGTATGCGCTCAACTGCAGTCATTTGAGTTTCTACTTGGGTTAACTGTCTTACACAAAATTGCAACGCAGTGGTTAACCCCATTGCTAAAGAAATAACCATACCAACATCTCCACCCAAAAAGGCTATAAAATAAAATTTATTAGGAGATTTTTGGAAATTTGTATTCTTTACCTTGTTGTAGAATTGGAAAACTCATGACAATTACACTAATGTATACTACTCCCATTAAATCTACAAATAAACTTAAAGCTCGTTCTGTTACAATAAAAATATGCAACGTGGAACTGTATAAATCTTGATGGTCATCATATTCCTTCTCCAAAAGTGGTTGAACTCCGAAAGCTCTTATAGTGGATAATCCTTGAATCGAAACATTTGCATAGGTGACAACAGGGCTTTTAGCTAAAAAAATTCGAAAACCACTACCATAAACTTTATTATCAGGCAAAACTCACTAACTCCTTCCAGTCGTTTTACACTTGTATTTGTTATCAAATTTATTATTCTAACAAAATAAAATATTAAACAATAAGCTACACTTGGAATTGCTAACCACCAGTTAGTAGTAATAATTAACAATGTTGATGAAACCATAACCACAACAATGTCCAGGAAAGCTAATATATTATCCGCTAGAGATTCGTCTATGATCCCCATATCTCGGGAAAATCGATTTAAAATTCTTCCGGAAGAATTGATATTGAAGAATATCATGGTTGCACGAATAATTCCTTTAAATAGGCGATCATGAAGTTCTATCGACGATTTCATACAAATGCTATAAAACCACAAGGAACGCATAACACATAATATAAACGTAGCTGCAACCAAACCAGAATAAATGTAAATATTTCTGTAGAAATCTTCTATGTATTCGGTGGAATTTGTAATATCGACAGTACCGTTTACCTTCAAATTTTCTTTTGTTATTTGAATAGAATTTACCCTAAAAAACTACAGTTCTTTTAAATATTTTCTAAAATTTGTTTGGTTTACCAGTAGGTGAGAAAATACGTGCATAAGTTTGGTGAGACAGAAGCAGCAATAAAGAAAATGGCATGGAAGAATAGAAAACAACAGCTTGAACCTGCAGTAAAATAAATCTTATAGAGTGATGGTGATACTGAACCACTTTTGTACTGCTCTTCAATTTGTTTTGGTTGTTCAATACTACCGTCCTCTAAGGAAGAAAAACTCTTTACAAATAACCCCAAATCAGCTATTTTTGATTTATCTTCTATGGTCTTCTGTAGCAAACTTTCAAATTCTACTGATGATTTTTGTAATGTAGAGAAGTCTCCTTGTTTCTTGATCATTCCATTTTCCAGCATAACAATATTATCGACATCTTTTAAATACTGCAGTTGATGAGTTACTAAAATTACAGTTTTACTTTTCAAAAATTCGCAAATGCAATTTACAAATAATTGTTTTCCCACGCGTGTATCGACCGCAGATAACGGATCATCCAATAAATAAATATCCGCGTCTTTATAAAGTGCACGTGCTAAATTCACTCGAGCTTTCTGCCCACCACTTAAATTTATCCCCCTTTCGCCTATTAGTGTTTTATCTTCAAACGGGAAAAGGGCGATATCGCGGTTCAAAGCGCAACATCTAATCACCTTCTTATAACGCGATTTATCCATTGGTAACCCAAATAAAATATTTTGACGAACTGAAGTTGGAAATATCCATGATTCTTGGGAGGCGTAACTAACTGATCCATTTAAACATAAATGTCCTGCAGTTAGCGGAAGTTCTCTAAGTATTGAAAGTAGGAGACTACTCTTTCCACTTCCTACAGGCCCTGTTACAGTTATTAAGTCTCCTCGACTTATTTCTAAGTTAATATCATGCAGAATATTTTTCTTAGATGAATTTGAGCAAGTTACTGTTCCATGCGATATTATAACCGAATAATCTTTGGTGGAAGTAAAGGACGTAGTAGTATTTTGCAGATCGGTTGGAAAAACTTTGTCGTTTTCTTCCATTAGCAAGAATTCGTTCATTCTTTTAATGGACATCAATAATTCTGCTACCGACGTAATACCATAGCCAAATGACATTGTAATAGTTAGCTTTAATATGTTGTAATAGGCAACAAGAACAAACACTTGTTCGGGGTTGAAAGTGTGATATACCAGAGCATAAATCAAAATTGTAAAATATAACGCCAAGTGGTTTAAACATAATCTCAATGCTAGTATTATTCCTTTAGTGTAACAACTTTTACGCATAAATTTAATTTCATTCCTAAAACAAAAACCATAGGTACGTTATGAACATAGACAGGTTCATCTAATTTTTGCATTTTGGCTACTTTATACAAAAATACATTTTTTGTTGACCAACTGCTTCAAGATAATAGCGAGAAAAAGATCTCTCGCCTCATTGATCTCTTTCTGGCTATCAATTCTTATTTTAAAAAATCTTTTACCTACGAACTTGATCAACGATATTCACAAATTGTTTTTCCCATGTGTACATTTTAATTGCTTCAATTCCTTTTATAATTTCATTCATAACATTGATTCTCAAGTCAGTTTTAGTTGCTGAATTCAATCGATTCGTATATAATTTCTTTCCTAAAAGTACTAAATAGAATTTTTAACAAAATATAATATTCAAATGCGGCAGGAAAACTTACACAAGACTGGGATCACTAAGGACAGTGTTAATAAACCAACTAAAGAAGAAACTCCTACTTGTTGGTACATAAAATAAGTGATTATCATTATTTGGAGTGGACTAACCCATAAATAATTTGCAAAAGTAGCAAAATTGTCAAACCTCATTACGTCATTTGTTATCAAATTTATAATTTTTCCACTGCCAGTTTCATCTATTAAATCCTTTCTTAGCCTTAGAGATTTTCTGTATATTAAGGAAGAACATGATATTTTTGCTTTCATTCCAAGAACGTAAGATCCCACAGAAGTTGTATTTTTAAAAAGTGCTCTAAGTAACGAACATATTATAATGACTGCACCATAAATGTAAGTTTGGGACAAACTTATATCTGTTTGATTTGGATTGTAGTAAGCTATAAAATTTCCCAAAGCCACTGGTTGGGCAATTCTGTAAAAATACTTATGTTAGTATAGTCAGAAATTTTGGCAAAATATTGGTAAATAGCTCTATCAAGCAATCCCGCCTAATAAGGTAGCAGATTTGATGACTACTATCTTCAAAGTGATAATTCGTCTTAGGTCAAAAACTAAATAACTATGACTTTCACATATTTTGGAAATCTCTGTTCCCGTGTGGCGCTATTACTCTCAAATAACAATAGATTGTAGGCATGGTCAAATCAAGTCTAAATCAAAACAATCTCTCCGAATGTTGGAGGCGGTTTGGAAAAACAAAATAATTTAAATTTATTCGATGATTATAAAGAGGGAGGCGTTTAAGTTGATTGGTTGTTAGGTTATTTCGTTATCACAAATATTTCATAATGGAAATCTATATAATCGACTGAAAATAAATTTATCCGAAAGATATATTTCGGTTTTAATGTTTTACTAAAGCACTAACAATGCTTGATTATTTTAAAAACTTATTATTAGCAATTTTAATTTACTTGATAAATAATTCACAGAATGCCAGTGCCAGTCCATAGCATAAATACGATAATCCAAATAACTTTACTAAAACTCTTCTTAGAGATGGTTTCCTTTTTAAAATACATGCACTCTTTAGCTCCTCTCTCCATTTCAGCTCAATTATATCTCCTAAATTACTGGATTTATATTCTGGAAGTGTTTCGTAAATTGTATCTATATTAATTTTATTTTTAAATCCTAATACAAAAGTGGGTATGGAATACCTGCAATAAATTTTTAATAAATATCCGGAATAAATTTTAAAATTGTAATTACTATATACCATAACGTACAACGTGATATCCAATTTGCTCTCTTAATTGGATTTTCGGGTCTTTCACTAGGCTTTGAGGTATCCATATTTGCTTTACTCTCACAATTCTAAAATAAATTTGATACTTGTGTTAAATTGGCGTCAACTTAAGTAGATCTTATTTTACTAATTTTAAATATATAATTGCCCATTATATATTTTATTCATTTTACATCCGATCGTAAATTTGAATATTTTCTAAGTGTCACGTCGGCCATCAGCTATTTGGATGAAGTACTACATACTAAATAGTTTAATATTACGTAATTTTAAAAACAACAGATTATCTATAATATAATAAATTTTAAATACATAAAATTTTATAAACAAATAAACTATTCCATTTAAAGAGAGAGTACAAGTTAAATATTAAACATATTGTCGTATTTCAGAAAAGGCTCGAAATAACAATCTGAACTTATTTCAAATCCAAAATAAAACTTTTAATTTTTGTTTTCCTTAAACTTTAAAAATGTTGTAAAATACTTATTTGCGTTGCATGAAAGATGGGAATTACCTACGTAGATGCGGTATCTTATTAATTTAAATTCGTCTACTCTCGTAAAGAAAAGTTCACACTTTTAGAAATCCTCCAACAGGTTTTTATTAAAACGATCGATTGTTAGATTCATACAATTACTCAAACCTTAAAATCAATGATTACGTAAAATAAAAAATTTACAGAGCTAGGCTGTTTGTTTTATTTTATAATTCTAAATTTTATAAAGCACATATTGGATTATTATTATTGGTAAACTTCTGAACTCTTAGAAATAGACTAACCCATTTCTCTTTTTCCAGTCTACCGACTAAAACATCAGATTGCATGTGAACTGACCTAAGAAATAACAAAAAAAATTATTTGGGAACTGATATTTTTACTGAAACTGTACTGAAGTACTACACAAAAAATGATAGATAGTGCCAAATGCCAAACATCAAAAAATATTTAAAAATTACACAATCAAGGAAGAGTGGCAGACACAGTTTACCGAATGTCAACGACCCGAAACCACAACGCAAAACACTGTGTTTCTGACTTATTTGCCTTCATCAGTACCACTTACTAATTAAACAACTTGATTGTGTGCACAATACTGGCTACCGTTCATCAATATAAGGAGACTGCTAAACACACGTCAAACCTTACATATCAAACATTGCCAAACGTGCGATTCTCGGCGCATGCCAAACGAGCTATAATGTCTGCTACTCTTCCTTGATTGTATAATTTTTATTTAAATTTAAATGCATCAATTATTATATACAAGATTTGTTTATCAACAAAAAATAATATTTTTAAATGATGATTTACTTACAGCATTTAACCATATTTATTATTATAGTTTATTTTTTTAGTAGTTGTTAAAAATACTTATTTATTATTTTTATTTATAAAAATCTTAAATTATTATGATTTTTATTAAATTTGTTGATTTGCGGAAGATATTAATTCCTGCATTGATGTTAACTACAAAGTAATATAAATATTGATATACCATTTTGCTAAAATTTTTCTAAAAAATTGACATAATAGGTATTTTATTTTTCGTAATATTAAAGTTTCAGAAAATTCATAATATTAAATTTTCAAAATTGCAAAGATCAAGATAGATTTGGATTTCAAATTGTGCTCAATTACAAAAACTGCTCTCTGAGTCTCACCCCCGCCTAATGATAGGGTTGACCAAAATAGAGACCAGAGTCTGTTGCAATCCAGAGAAAACCTCTCTAGCTTGTTTTTTTCTTTGTCTGATGTCTTTAAAATGTTATAATACGAAATCAGTACAAACATTTGTTTGGCATGGAACTCATTGTATAATACTAATATAAAATTTAACACAATTTAACACAAACTACGACTGTCTGAATTGGAATTACCCATAAATAGTTTGCAAAGATTGCAAAAGAATCAAATTTATTGACATCATTTGTTGTCATATTTAAAATTTGGACTCCTCCAGTTTCTTCCAATACGTTTTTTTCTAATTTTGAGCGTTTCTCTATAAATTAAGAATAAACATGCAATTTTTGCTTTCATTCCCAATACAGCGATTCTCAGATAATTTGAAATTTTAAGAACGACTCGAAACACAGCAAACACACTATAATTATTGCCCAGCAGATGTAAGCTTCAGTTAAACTTATCTCGGTCTGATTTGGAGTGTAGAAAGCTATGAATTTCCTCAAAGCCAATGGTTGAAGAAGTCTGTGAACAAAATTGCATTAGAACATCTTTTCTCTTCATGTATGACTACCTAATTACTTGATAAATAATTCACAAATTGCTGTTATTAAAATTGCTAAATACAATAAACCAAACATTTGCACCAATACTTTTATTAGAGATGCTTTTCGTTTTGCAATTCCAGCACGTTTTACCTCATATTTCCACTTTTTTTCGATTATTTCCCAAATGGCCTGATTTGTGCTCTAGGGGAGGTTCGTAGATGCTATCAATGTTAAATTTATTCTGACATCTTTTTACAAACGTTGGTATAGAGTACTACCTGTAAAAATTTGTAAATATATATATATAGCTATAGTGACCCAGCCGTATGTACGGTAATGACGTTGACACAAATATCAAGGATCCCCACAGAGTGTGGATGTTCATCGGAAGGCCGAGCCAAGAAATTCTGTGCATTCCGCGATTTGAACCCAGAATTTCCGCTCTATACTCAACCAGCGATCACATCACTCCACTGCTGTGGCCTGTAAAATAAATTGTAAATACAAAAAGATTTTTTGATGAGATTGTCCAATCTAACATTTTCAGTTTTTTTATCCATGACGATACAGGTACATACAAATGCTAGTTTTTCTGTTTAATTGTTTGGTTTTCAACTAATAATATCAAAAAGGAAGTGATGTGGTTAAAATAAATAATTTTTAATATAATATACAAACAAATGAGTAACTCATAAGTTTTAAATATATTTTTTTGTTAATTCTTTACTATCTATATTTCGAAATATTTTGTCAATATGTGACAATAATGAAGACGAAGTGCATCAATGAAGCCGCATAACATCGATCGCCGTTAGATGTTTCAAGCGACCTAATACTTGAAAATTTTTTTTCAAGTTTATCTGATGATTTTTTTTAACAGTTTTTAATAAAATTTCAACAATTATTTTAAATCATTTGGGGAATGATTCTACTCGGTTTTGAATCCCTATATTTACACTCATGAGCGTCCATAAAATCATTTTCAGGGAGTGGGAGCGGAAATGAAAAAAATATTTTATTATCAAAGAATTTTAATGATTTAAAACCGAAAGTTTAGAAAATTTTAAAAACTTGGGCTGGTGAAATATTAAATGTCTAAAAAAAATTAAACAGTCGAGAGCCGGGGGGGGGGGGCAGCTGATCCTTTTGCCTCCCCCCCTTTCTCAATGGACGCCCATGGAAAGAACTGATAATCAATTATTGATTAATGGGTTGAAAAATTAAAGAGTAATTTCTTATTTTTATTATGTAAATAAAAGCTTTTAAATGCATAAGAGTAATTTTTGATGAATTTGATGACACAATGATTTCATGAATGCAATTCTTTGTGTCTCTGAAAAAAACAGAAATAATTATTAACTTTTTAAAGATAAATCAGAATTGCTGATTTAGTTCTTACATTTTCCTACATTATTTATTCTGATTTACCATTTTATAGAAATAACCCAACGAGTTTTGCAATAACTCATAAGGACGACCAAATTCTACGACCCTTCCCTCATCCATTACCAACACTTTATCAGAATCCATTATGGAATGTAATCTATGAGAAATCGTAAGGATGGTACAATTTGAAAAATTTCTTTTTATTACACTTCGTATGAGAGCATCCGTCTGAGGATCCACATTTACCATTGCTTCATCTAATATCAATATTTTATTTTTACGAACTACTGCTTGTGCCAAGCAAATCAAATGACGTTGCCCAACGCTAAAATTGACACCACCTTCTGATATCATTGTACTTAAACCTATCGAACACAAAAATTATTGAAATTCATAATTCCGGTCAAAAATAAACCTAGAAGCAAATCTTCCACAATTTTTTTTAATTTAACTTCTTCCAGTATCTTCCACAACACTTGATCACTATATTCATTGAACGGATCCAAATTTTTTCTCAAAGTTCCAGAAAATAAAACTGGGTTTTGAGGAATGATAGATATTTTCGATCTTAAATCATCCAAACCGATGCGTTGTATTACAACATCATCGATCATTATAAAACCTTCAGTTTCTACAAGACGAAATAAGGCAGCAATTAACGAAGATTTTCCTGCCCCTGTTCGACCAACAATTCCAATTTTTTCTTCCGGATGAACAGTAAAGTTTAATTTTTTCAAAACTGGGACTTCATTACCAAAGTATCTCAATTGTACATCAATAAATTGAATTTTTCCTTTGTTTGGCCATGAGTGTGGAGGTTTTAAATTTGGTTCACTTTCCAGTGCAGGTTCATGATCCACGTTTGTTAATTCCAAAATTCTTTCGACAGAAGTCATTTGATTCACCATTTCTGTCGATTGTCTGACACCCCACTGCAAGATTCCTGTCAGTCCTAAAACCTGCGTAATTGCTAATCCAACGTTAGCACTCAGGTGCACTAAAAATATAATTATTGTAGATCTAGCTTTCGCTTTAACATTTGCTTACTTACGGTTGCTTGAAATGAAGAAACTGAAGGTAACAACTGCAATGTAAGCAACACACAGCAAATCTAAACTGAATCCAAATGCTCTTGCCGTTACTAGATATAAGTGCCAAGCGGAGCTGTGTAAATCTTGATGACTATCAAACTCTTTTTTCCACGTATTTTGAACACCAGAAGCTCTTATTGTGGTTAATCCTTGCATAGATGAATTTAAGTGCGTGAAAACTGGGCTTTTAGCTAAAAAAGAATTTTTACATAAGTAATCTAATCTGAAGTGTAGCTATTCGCTATTTCTTAGTTAACCATGATCGTAGTCTTACTTATTCCTTCCAGTCGTTTCACACTACTACTGGTAGCTGTATAACATTTTCGGATCTTATAAAAAATAAATACGAATATAATAGTCGGGATTATTAAAACTAAATTGGCCATAGCGACGATAATAATCACTCCAAAAACTGTTAAACCGCTGGTTAAAGTATCCATCATATTTGCAGGCAACACTTCATCCACTGCTCCCATATCTTTCGAAAAGCGATTTAAAATCCTTCCAGATGTATTAATCTTGAAAAAAGCCATAGTTGCATGAGAAACCCGTTCAAACGCTTTATCGTGAAGATTGATCGATGATCTCATGCACATGGCATAATAAGCAAATGAGCGAATTACTGAG
Source organism: Rhagonycha fulva (assembly GCA_905340355.1). Taxonomy (NCBI): domain Eukaryota; kingdom Metazoa; phylum Arthropoda; class Insecta; order Coleoptera; family Cantharidae; genus Rhagonycha; species Rhagonycha fulva. The sequence continues at coordinate 13,070,802 of HG996555.1, forward strand.
ATAATAATTAACACAGCCATACAAGTCGAATAGATGTTAATGGATTTATAGGCAAAATATTGGGATAATTTAGAATAAAACTGATGCAATGAGTGGACATCATTTTGTACATTGCCGATGGATGCAGATTTATTTAAATTGTCTGTAGCTAATTGTTCCTCTTGATTTACCCTAAAAATAACGTAACTCAGACATTTATTTGGTCTACAGATATTTTTTACCAATATGAAAGAAAAAAGTCACTTCCACTTGCTGAAGCTTGGGAGAAAACAAATAAAGCAATAACCAAGCAGATATTTGTCAATGATGATCCGATACAAAAATAAATTTTGTAAATTGCACCGGATAGAGTCCCACTATATTTACTCTCCTCAAGTGATACTCCTGCGCTATTTCCATCAGAAGATGAAACACTTCGTATTGAATGCGACAGAGAAAATTCTGTAACGTCTTTCTTAACTTTTTCATCGGCTATTAGTTTTAAAAAATCTGCCCCTAACTCTCTAAGCTCGTAAAACCCACTTTGAGGTTTTATCTTACCATTTTCTAAAATTATAACATTGTTTATGTCATTTAAATACTGAAGTTGATGAGTAACCAAAATAACTGTCTTTTCCCTTAAAAAATTGCAAATACAATCCTTAAATAACTTTTTTCCTTCTTGGTGATCAACAAAAGATAATATGTCGTCTAGTAAGTAAATATCAACGTCTCGATAAACGGCGCGAGCTAAATTAATCTTCACCTTTTGAACTACACTTAAAAATGTCCCTTCATCTCCAATAATTGTTTTATCTCCATAAGAAAAGCAAATTAGGTCTTCTTTTAGAGCACATTTTCGTAGTACAGTTTGATAGCGTTGACGATCCATGGGAAGTCCAAATAAAATATTTTGACGTATACTACCAGCAAAAATCCAAGGATCTTGGGATGCATAACTCACTTCACCATAAACTTTTAATGTTCCAGTTATTAACGGTAACTCCCTTAAAATTGTGTAGAGTAGGGTGCTCTTCCCACTTCCTACATGTCCAACTACTCCCAAAAAACTACCAAGTTTTACCGATATACTTATATCAGAAAGTGACTTTCCTTTTAACGTTTTTGGCCATTTGACTGCTCCGTTGGAAATCGTTAATGCTAACTCATCATCTCGAGTATTGTTCGAATGAATTTCAGCAAAATTGTTTTCTTCGAGTAATAAAAATTGATTTATTCGCTTTATCGATATATTCGTTTCAGATATTTTTCCGATTCCATAAGCAAAATATATAGAAACCGTCGTTCGCAGTAAATTGCAAAGAGCAGTTATGACAAAGACTTGGACAGAATTTATGTCATTCTTAAATAATACATACGTCACAATGGTAGCATAGATCGATATACGAGGTATGATCAAATTTAATGCGGAATATATTCCTAAGATGTATGAGTTCTTCCTAATTGATTGGATTTCAAATCTGCAGAAAAAAAAATTTATTTTAAATTGAATGTTGGGCGTAAGCCCGAAAATGGCCATTGCCCATTTGTTGTAACCGATCTTAGGTTTGGATGTTTTGTTTTGACTAAAGCCCAAATCTTTCCCTTCAAAATTTTATGGTATACAAACGATCAAATCTAGGATTATGCAAATGCAAAATGTACAAAATTAAAAATACATTGGTTTAATTTTTATTAATTATTTCGAAAACGCCCAAATCTGGTTGGTAATTATTAAAAACAGAAATTTAGCCCCATCAGGTCTATCGACTCCATAGACATACCCCCCCCCCCCAACATATTTATAAAGATTCGTACCTGCGTGCAGAAGCTACTAATTTTGCAAAAGAGTTTTCCAAAGTGTACATTTTAATTACTTGAATTCCATTGATTACTTCGTTAATTAATCTAATTCTCTCATCGGTTCTTAACGCTGTTCTTAGTCGAAACACTGCGGATTTATTTCCTAAAATTACTGTCGAAAAATGTAAAAATTATTTTCTGTAAAGTACTGATAAATAAATTGGGAATATCAGTGATGAGACCAGAAGCAGTTCGAAAGCAACTAATTAACATTTTCACGTTTGCAGAAATTACATAATTTGGAATTATGGAAAGAAATTTTGTTTAAAAATTGCTCTCAAATTTCAACTAATACAAGGTTCTAGGGAGAAAACTTTCAGGATAAACTGGAATCAAATTTTGAATTTAAAACCAACTTACACTGGAGAGGAACAAATGCGACAACTGAAAACGTTCCAGATAATGCTGCTAATCCAATCAACTTATACACAAAAATTGTAACCAGAATTATTTGAATGGGAGTTATCCATAAGAAATTTACAAATTGTGCGAATGTATCAAAGCGATTAACGTCATTTGAAATGAGATTCACTACTTGACCAACTGTCGCAGGTTCTAATGTCAATTTATCCAACTTCAAAACTTTTCGATAAACCAAAGAACTGCACGATATTCGAATTTTCATACCAAGATCAACCAATCCCATTGTGTAATAATTCACAATAAAAGCGTTAAACAAAGAAATTAATACTATAGTGGTTCCAAATAGATACAGTTCCAGTTTGCTAATTTCTCTCTGATTAGGAGTGTAGTACTTTATTAATTGTTCCAAAGCTATTGATTGGATCATTCTAAAATTACTCACTAGATAAATTTTTTTCGAGTAAAGTATCCAAAAAATTTGGTTGAAAAATTTAAAGAATACTCACTTTAAGCATAGTTCAGAAAATGCAGTTATTATACCATAACGTAAAAATTTTAATCCAAATAATTTGATCAAAACTCTCCTTAATGAAGGCTTCCTACCTTTCAGCAAAGAAGTTTTCCGTTCTATATTCCACGCAGCTTCAATTTTATCACCTAATAAGTCTGATCGATGTTCTGGAAGGGTCTCGTAAAGATCTTCAAGTTCGAGATCTCTTGCACAGCCTATTTTGAAAATTGGAACAGTAAAACTAGAAATAATAGAAAAGTACGTAGTAAAAATAGAAAAAATAATTTGTAATAATTAATTGATCAAAATTGAAAATAATACTTACAGCATCGTATAAAGTAATATAAAGTTTGCATTTTCTTTTGGATTTTTTATTTTATTTCTTTTAACAGTAAAATTCATAACACTTTTTATGATTTTCTAGTAGTTTTCTAGCAGTCACAGCGTGTGGATGCCCACTGGAATACCAAACTAAAATCTTCTGTGTAGTGCAAATTCTAAATTAAAAATTCTAATATGAAATTATTGCTTTTTCATAATAAGCTGGTACAAATCTTAAAACAGTGTGGATCTGTTACATTTTATAAATATTAGAGTCATTAAAACTAATAATATAAATTAATTTTATTAATTGTAATTAACTTACATCTTCTAGGGAGAGAGACCAGGGTTGGATGACGCACTTTTAGCGTAATTTTTTAAAACTATTTTTAAATGTTTATAAATAACTTTCAGATAATTTGCATCATATTATTACAGTACAACAACAAATATTTGGTTTAATTTAACTTATTTTTATAATGGGGTAATTAACAAAATCAAAGGAAATGCGGCAGAACATCCTACATTGCAATTTGAATATTGTCCAAACCAAAACAACATAAATTCCAAAATATTTATTTAAATTAGCTTACATACTTATTTATCACATATCATGTTACACCCATGGTTTGTGGTTCCATAAAAAAATATTAATTTTCCATTTTAGCAGTATTATACGCTAACATCAATCGGCAAGGATTCCAGAAACTTGGATATACTGTAACCAGTTTCTTCCACCATTTTATACAAATAACCGTCTGAATTTTGTAGTAATATCGAAGGATGATCAAATTCGACCAATTTTCCTTCCTCCATGACCAGAACTTTATCCGAATCCATTATGGTAAGTAATCTACGAGCAATTGTAAGTACAGTACAATTATAAAATTTTATTTTTATTGTGCTATGGATCAGGGCATCGGTATGAGAATCTACATCTTCATTTGCTTCATCCAAAATCAAAATTTGATTATTACGAATAATCGCGCGAGTTAAACAAACTAATCGGCGTTGCGCGATACTAAAATTTGTTCCTCCGTCTGATATTCTCATATTCAAACCTAAAAATATGCACATCATTAAAATGTTTTTTTCCAATTTAAACTAACCTTCCACCACATCTTTTAATTCAACCTCTGCAAGTGCTTTCCAGACCACTTCATCACTGTACTCGTTAAAAGGATCCAAATTCATTCTTAGTGTTCCAGAGAATAAAATTGGTTCTTGAGGAATAATCGATATTTTTGATCTCAAATCGCTTAACCCAATTTTTTCTGTAGCTACATCATCAATTATTATAGAACCTTCCGTTTCGGCAAGACGAAATAAGGCAGAAACAATGGAAGATTTTCCTGCTCCTGTTCGACCAACAATTCCAATTTTTTCTCCCGAATGAATAGTAAAATTTAGTTTTTTTAGAACAGGTGCTTCATCAGTAAAATATCGCAACTCCAAATTAACAAATTTGATGGTTCCGTTTTTGGGCCATGATTTAAGAGATTTACTTTCAGGTGGAGCGTCTTCTTGGCCCAATTTTTCGTATTCTAATATTCGTTCAACTGAACTCATTTGCTTTTCCGTTTCTATTGATTGCTTTACACCCCACTGCAACATTCCAGTCAGACCCAGGACTTGAGTGATGGCTAATCCAACGTTTCCACCTAGCTGTTCTGAACAGCATTTACTTAATTAAAAATTATAGAATATTGGTGGGTATTGAATGTTACAAAAGAATGTTAAATTACCGTTATTAAAGAAGTAGCTAAAAGTAACAACTGCAATGGATGCGACGCATAGCAAATCTAAAGCAAATCCAAATGCTCTAGTAATCACCAAATTTAAAAACCATGCTGAGCTATGTAAATCTTGATAGCTGTCAAACTCTTTTCTCAAGAAATCTTGAACACCGTATGCCCTTATCGTGGTTACTCCTTGAATTGATGAAGCTAAATAGTCAAAAACTGGAGTTCGCGCTAAAAATGAATGATTAATTACTTCCAACAAAATTTAAGCATATCTTTGTTACTAATGCCTTCCAAACGTCTTACGTTGCTGCTGGTAGTTACATAGATTTTTTTTATTTTACTGAAAACTACACCAAATATGATCGCAGGTATTAACAAAATAGGATTAACAACTGCAACTACAACAATTACACCAACTACAGTTAGAACTATCGTAAAATATTCCATCATATATGCAGGTAGCAGCCCATCAACAGATCTCATATCTTTTGAAAAATTATTTAAAATTTGATCTGAAGTAACTGGATATAAAAATTTCATTGCTGCGTGCAAAATCCTTTCAAACATTTTGTCGTGAAGCTTTGTCGACGATCTCATACAAGCAGCATAATATGTAAACGAACGAACTAAAGAAGCAATGATTAATACGATCATTAACGTCGAATAAACTTTTAATGAAGTGCGTGAAATATATTTTGAAATTTTGAGATAAACAGAAAATTTTGACACGTCTCCCTCGTCCTCTTTTTTGAACAGATAACTGCTCCAAAAATTTTGTTCTTGATTTACCCTAACCAAAAAATGTATAGTTAGTTATAAATTTACAATTATAAAAATTATTTACCAATATGAGAGAAATAAATCTCCTCCACTTGCAGCGATTTGGGAAATAATAAATAAGGCAAAGATTAAGGAGATTATGCACCATGATGAACCAAAATGAAAATATGTTTTATAAATATTAGTTGATACACAGTTTTGGCGTTTTGGTTCCTTCTTATTTGGTACTTCTGCTGATGAAGATCTGCATCGTGGTTTATTGGATGCCAGAACTTCTTCTGCTTCTTCTTCGGTGTTGCCTTTTTCATTATCACCAAGAACTTTTGAAAAATCTATTCCTGCATTTTGTAGCTCACCTAAGCTTCCTTGTGTTCCAATCTGACCATTTTCCAAAATTACAATTTTATCGATATTTTTTAAACATTGAAACTCACGGGTAACAAAAATCACAGTTTTTCCTCTCAAAAAATTGCAAACACAGTCTTCAAATAATTGCTTTCTCATACGTGGATCTACGACGGATAAAGAATCATCTAATAAGTAAATATCTGCATCTTTGTATATAGTACGAGCTAAACTTATTCTTGCTTTTTGGCTTGCGCTTAAAATAATTCCTTTTTCTCCAACAATTGTATGATCTCCATAAGGAAAACGTGGTAAGTCGTTTTCCAACATGCATTTTTGTATTACAATCTGATACCGCAGATGTTCCATCGGAAGGCCAAACAAAATATTTTGACGAATACTTCCGGGGAAAATCCACGGTTTTTGTGATGCATAGCTTACTTTTCCGTTAACTTTCAGTGTGCCTGTAGAAAGTGGCAATTCTCTCAGAATGGTGTAAAGCAAAGTACTTTTTCCACTTCCTGTTGTTCCAATAACCCCAATTAAATTTCCTCGCTTGATAGATAAGTTCAAATCGCAAAGCAAATTTTCCTTTACATTTTTGGACCACTTGACCACTCCATTATTTATTATTACTGCATCTTTTTCAAACTGTTTATTAAAAATTTCGGAAGCATTTGAATAAATGTCATTGTTGTTTTCTTCAAGTAGAAGAAATTGATTGATACGTTTAATTGATGTGTTGGTTTCTGCAACCCTTCCAATTCCGTAAGCAAAGTATACAGATACTGATAACTTTAACACATTTAAAAATGCAGTCAGAACAAAAACTTGAACGGCGTTGATGTCGTGGTTTAAAAGTACGTACACCAAGATGGTAGCATAAATTGAAAAGCGACACATAATTAAATTAAGTGCTGATAGTGTCCCTAAAATGTATGCGTTTTTCTTGATTGGTTGCATTTCAAAACTAAACAAAAATGTTTTAAATGTTTAATACAACTACGGTGGAAGTTACGACGTTACCTTCTGGCAAAGGTAACCAATTTTGCAAAATATTTTTCCCACACGTACATTTTAATTAATTGAATTGCATTGATTACTTCGTTCACCAATCGGATTCTTTTATCGGTTCTTGGCACTGTTTTTAAACGAAACTTTGCTAATCTATTTCCTAAAAATGCTGTTAAAAAAATTTAAGAATACAATTTAGATGATTTATATAAAACATGAGATGTTTTGGTTTCATTTGTTGAGGAAGCTGGAGGAAGAAATATAAAATATACTTACATTGCAAAGGAACAAAAGATAAGATTGAAAGTGTTCCAACTATTGCTGAAAATCCAACCTGCTGATAGACGAAATAAGTTACAAGTAGCACTTGAATTGGGGTTATCCATAAATAATTGGAAAATGTTCCAAATGTATCAAAGCGATGCACATCTTTCGATAGCAAATTCACTATTTGGCCAGTTGTAGTTGCACCTAGCGTTGACACATCCAGTTTCAAAGCTTTCCTGTATATCAAGGATGAACAGGACAACCGCATTTTCATGCCCAAATTTACCAATCCCAAAACGTATGGATTTAAAATGAAAACGTTAACCAATGAACAAAACACAATTAAACCTCCTGAGAAGTATAGTTCTTGTTTTGTAATTCCTGGCTGCTTTTCAATATAATACTTTATTAACTTTCCCAAAGCTAACGGTTGGATCATTCTGAAAAAAAATTTGCAAATAAAATTGAACCATAAGGTTTATATTTACTTTATAATCAATTCCGAAAATGCTGCAATTAAACCATAACAAAAAAACTGAGTTCCAAATATCTTCATCAAGACTCGCTTTATTGAAGGCTTTCTTCCACCAAGTAAAGCATTTTGACGTTCCAAATTCCATTTTACTTCAATTTCATCTCCCAAAATATAAGATCTATGTTCCGGTAACGTTTCATAAAGATCACTAACTTCCAGTTTCTTCTGGCATCCAAGTTTAAAAGTTGGTATGGTGTAGCTGTACAAACAAAATGCACAATTTTTCGACTGGAAAAAGCTGAAGATTCTCGGTGTAAAGTTAACCAAAATACTTACAACATTGTAGAAATTGACAAGCAACTTGCGTTTTCTATTGGATTTTTCATTTTGTTTTCTTTCATTCTAATATAATCCATCTTGGAATTGATAATTTTTGTCATTTCTTCATCGACTTCTAAAAATATACAAATGCTTTCATTTGATTTCGATTTAGTATATTACATTAACTTTATAAATAAACGAGGATAACATAAATTTAAATTAAACCACCAATTAACTTTTAATACAAATTGCCCAAATAAATAGGTAATTATGAAATGGAGATAATTAGAAAATTCATTAATTACTCATGTTTCTATTTAAAATTTCAGTAGCTATCTGTCAAATTCTCTAATTAACATGTAATGTTTAAATTAAATTATTTAACTTTAAAAGTACCACTGTGGGCTACCGATTAATTATAACACTTAAATGACCGGCACTGCAGTTTTCAATATTGTTTTTATATTGTTAACATACAGAAGGATATTAAATAATCGGCTATTTAAGTGTTTATGTATAAAATAAATTAAGGAAAGTGTGAGTAAAAGTTTTATAAATAATTGAACGGTGTTGAAGATACATAATACTATGTATATGCTTACTGATAATATAGCAGATCAAAGGAAATATAAACTGGGGGGGGGGGGTAAACACAGAGGACGGAAAACAAAGGACAAGTATTCAATAATAGTAATAATAAATGCAAAGAAAACAGAATTTATTTCCTTACCAGGCAGAGATGATGATAAAGCCTACATTTTCTCAAGCAAAATACAATTTTTTAAATTTTCATTTCAGTTGTGAGCCTGTGCATGTAAACACAAAAAAAACACTAATAAACCTTAAGTGAAATTTAGAAGTAATCCTAAATATGATTTGATGAATTTCAAAATTACAAGAATTTTCGAAACGATAACGCAGGTTCAATTGAAATCTGTAAACTGATTTCAAAATACGCAAATAAATTTGATCGTCTTGGATAATAACGGAGACAAATAAAATATAAAATATTTTACTACATAACATAAATAATACACTTTTTCACTAACAAATGTAAAAACGAAACACTAAGATCCTATGGTAATTCTGAAAATGAAATTAAATCTTCTGCCGGATGAGCGCTTTGGTAGCTCTGCAACCAAAAGTATGCATTAAAATTTATTTAGTTTAATCTTCCAGACTTACTTTTTCGGAAACTTTGATGAGAGTTTCAGCCATAGCTGTACCTGTTTGTTGCACCATACTAAACAAAACACTATTTTTATTTTGTAATAAAATATATGGATGATCAAATTCGACCATTTTTCCCGCATCCATTACTAATACTTTATCAGAATCCATTACGGTATGCAATCTATGAGCGATGGTAAGAACTGTACAATTATTAAATTTCTTCCTTATGGTAGTTTGAATCAGTTCGTCTGTTTTTGGATCGACGTTTGCAGTTGCTTCATCCAACACAAGTATTTTATTGTTACGTAAAATAGCTCTGGCTAAACAAACTAGCTGACGCTGACCGACACTAAAGTTGGAACCGCCTTCCGATATTTTTGAATTTAGCCCTAAACAAAAAATCATAACATTTTTGGTGAAACAACCATCAAAGTTTTTTATTACCCGCCGCTAAATTTTTTATTTCCTCTTTGAGTTCGACCTCTTCCAGAGCAGTCCACAAAGCACCATCTTCATATTCACCAAAAGGATCCAAATTTTCTCTCATTGTTCCAGAAAACAAAACTGGTTCTTGGGGAATAATCGATATTTTTGAACGTAAATCATGTAATCCCATTGTTTTAGTTGAAATTCCATCTATAACTATCGATCCTTCGGTTTCAGTTAGGCGAAACAAAGCTGCCACGAGGGAAGATTTTCCAGCACCAGTTCGACCAACAATTCCAATTTTTTCTAACGGTTCGATTGTAAGATTTAAGTTTTTCAAAATTGGAGGGTCTTGTGGAAAATACTTGAGATACAAATTGATGAACTGGATTCTTCCTTGATCAGGCCACCATTTAGGAGGTTTACTATCTGGATCGCTTTCAAGGGGAGGTTCATGTTCGATTTTGGTATACTCCAGAACACGCTCAACAGCCGTCATTTGATTTTCCATTTCAGCAGACTGTCTCATTCCCCATTGAAACGTTCCAGTTAAACCGATGGATTGGGTTATTGCCAATCCTACATTTCCACCAAATTGAACTAAAATTTTGATTACATTAGTAAAAATAGAAATTTGAATCAACAATGTAATTCCTCACCTCCTCCTATTATGAGAAAACTATACGTGACAATTCCGATGTAAATACAACAAATTAAGTCTAACCATAGCGCAAAGGTTTTTGATAACGCAATGAAAAGAAACCAAGTTGTGCTGTGTAAATCTTGATGACCATCGAACTCTTTTTCCAGTAGTGCTTCTTTTCCAAAAGCCCTTATTGTGGTTAAACCTTGAACTGTTGAATTTAAGCAAGCAAATACGGTACTTCGAGCTAAAATCAAAATATGTTAGATTCAAAGGGAAAAATTAACTTGTGGTTCCTTACTAACGCCTTCCAAACGCTTTATACTTTGACTTGTGCCTAAATAGAAAATTCTAACTTTATAAAACACGTACACCATGATTACTGTTAATGGTATAAGCCACACGTTAACAAATCCAACCACAAAAAGAGCTCCGACCACGGTTAACCCAATTTGAAAGCAATCGATCATGGCTAGCGGAAGTAACTCATCAATTGCTCCCATATCTTTCGAAAAACGATTTAATATTCTTCCAGAAGTATTGGTATTAAAAAAACGCATAGTTGCGTTAATTATACTTTCGAACATCCTATCATGGAGTCTTATCGAAGCTCTCATGCACACTATGAAGAATCCGAATGAACGAACCAAGGCAACGACCACAGTTATGACGGTAATAACGGTATACGTATAAATGCAAGTGTTAGTTGAGAAATTCCAAATACTATTTGGAAGAATCGTATCGTTTAAATATGCGCTTTCGTGATTTACTTCACTTTCAGTTTTAAGTGAATCGTGTAATTGGAGATAGTCTTGCAAAAATTCCGTGTCGTTTCTTATCATGCTTCTTTTTTGTTCCAAATTTACCCTTCAATAGAAATGGTACAAGTTAGCTATTTTAGATTTTTCGGAAGTTATTTAAAACTTACCAGTAAGTCATGAAGCAGTCTCCAATACTAGCTGATGCTTGAGCGATAATAAATAACAGAGCGACGCTAATTACCACACATAAGTTTCCACCAGCAAGAAAATATGATTTGTAAACGTAACCTGACATGGAACCGCTACCTTTAGTCTCAGAAACTTCTGTTTGAGCTTCAATTGTGCTGGTTAGTGAAGACGCGCTAGCTAAGGACCCCTTCCTTTTCATAGCCATTTGTTTTGCAATCTCATCATCATCCTCGTTATTCTGAACTTCTTTATTAAGCAACCTTGCAAAATCTAAACCGGATGCTTGAAGTTCGGTAAACGTTCCTTCTCCCTTCATTATCCCATCTTCCATAATATAAATTTTATCAACATCTTTTAAATACTGGAGTTGATGGGTAATCAAAATAACCGTTTTATCTTTTAGATAACCTTGAATGCATTGCTCAAATAATTGCTTTCCGACGTGCGTGTCTACTGCTGAAAGAGGATCGTCCAATAAATAAATATCGGCTTCCTTGTAAACAGCTCTAGCTAAATTAATTCTGGCTCTTTGTCCACCGCTTAATGAAATTCCTCTTTCTCCAACTATAGTTTTATCGGCAAATGGTAAAAGAGAAAAGTCGCGATCCAATGCACACTTTCTGATAACGTTTTTGAAACGTATTCTATCATATTCGTTCCCAAATGTAATGTTTTGACGTACTGTACTAGGAAACAGCCATGGTTCTTGTGAGGCGTAGCTGACTTCTCCATTAACATTTAACGTTCCATTTACCAAAGGTAACTCTTTTAAAATTACATTAAGTACGCTCGACTTTCCACTGCCAACTGTACCAATTATGGCAATCAAACTTCCTGGTCTAACACGGAAATTCAAATTTGTTATTGTGTTTTCGGTTGAGGAATCAGACCATTTTGCGGTGCCATGCTTGATCGATATTATATACTCCAAATTCATCTTCTTTTCGATTATCTTTTCGCTGCCAAAAGAACTTTTACTATTAAATAATTCGCCCCCATTAATGTGACTTGTGGAATTTATTTCGTCAAACATCATAAATTTAGTTAACCTCTTCACAGATACATTCAGTTCGGCTAATTGGGCAACACCTTGAGGGAAATATACACCCATGGTTTGTCTTAAAATATTATAAAATGCTGTTAAAACAAACACTTTTTTTGCCTGGACCATGTTTCCCAACAACACGTAAGTTAAAATACTGAGAAACAATGCGATACGGGTGGAAAACATTATAAATGATGAAGTGGTTCCTCGTATAAATGACACCTTTCGAATAGTTTGGATTTCGTATCTAAAAACAAACTTTATTTTTTCATCGAAATTTATAGTTTTGATAAAATTACCTTCTGGCAAAAGCTACCAATTTTGCGAATGGAATTTCCCACGCATACATTTTAATGACCTGGATTCCCTTTACTATTTCATTCATCAAACGAATCCTTTCGTCTGTCCTAACTGCTGTTTTCAAGCGCAGCACGGCAGCTCTTTTTCCGAGTCCAACTAAAATTTATGATTAGAAAGAATAATTTGAAAAAAAGTAATCTTGCTTACATTGGAGGGGGATTAATAACAGTAGGAAAAGAACACCAGCCAATCCCGAAATTCCAACTTCTTGGTACATAAAATAACTTACGAAGATTGTCTCACAAGGTGCTATCCATAACTGATGAAAGTACACTGCAGATGTATCGAATCGAATTACGTCGTTAGAAAGCAAGTTGACTATCTGTCCAGCGGTAGTTGTTCTTAAAGATTTTTGGTTTAACCGTAAGGCTTTTCGGTATATTAAGGAACAGCAGGCCACTCTCATTTTCATTCCAATATGCAGCACACCCATCATTTGCGGATGGGTGAAGAACACCTTCAATACAGAACAGGAAACTACCCAAGTAGCGTAAAAGTACGCCTGTCCTTTCGATATTTCAGTTTGATTTGGCACAAAGTAGGCTAAAAGAACTCCTAACGCTAGAGGCTGAGTTGCCCTAAAACATGGAATAAAAACAACTTTAAAGACTAACCAATATTTAATTGAATTAATCCACAGATTCATAAATGATGTGAATCCCAAAATGTTTTAACAGTTTTCTAACATAAATCAATGACCCTTTCCACCCAATCTGACTTGATCCAATTGTTCAAACCAATACAGTAATAATATCGTCAACTTTTGCAATTTAGTATTATTCATTAAAAGAAAAAAAAATTTTAAAATGTATAACATCTGTAGTGAGAAAGTATCACACTTACACTTAACTGCTGCAATTGGGTCGCTTGTCAGTCTTGCGACTTACATCAACCTAATTTTCATTCTGAAAGTTGATCATCAGTTATCCGTGATATTCACAAACTTGTCCAGATATTACTAAAACGTTAAGCTAATTCAACGTTTGACGTTGAAACCCCCTAACGCTACTTACTACATTTTTGGACGAAGTTTTGTAAACCCCTTAAGTGAGATGCCGTAATAATAAAAACTTACCTGATGCATATTTCAGAAAATGCTAAAATCAATCCATATTTTAAGAGTTCCCATCCAAATATTCGAATTAATACTCTTCTTAACGAAGGCTGTCGCTTACTTTTCTTAGCTTTTTCTACTTCTCTTTCCCATTCGTGTTCAGTTCTATCGCCTAAGTAACCAGATTTGTGAGCCGAATATGTTTCGTAAATGTCTGTTAGTTCAAGATCTTTTTGTTTATGGCCTTTTATAAAAGTGGGTATGGTATATCTAAAATTTATTACAAAAAAATTATTAATAATTGTAGTTGAGATCAAAGAAATGAAACAAATGTTTAGGTTAGCCGCAAATAACCGATTTTTTAGGAAAAAGTGGTTAATACAAACCATAGATGTTAATATTATATGGTGACATAATCAGTAATGCTACCATGACATAATCATCTTCGGCGAGAAAAAACCTCTGCCTCCGGTAGACCTTAAATGATTCAAGGGTATTAAAATTTCTGGGAAAAGATGTACAGAAATTAATGTAACAAAATACTTTTTATATTGGTTCACTTTGCCCTATTAGATATTTCACGTACTTTGCCCCGCAAGTGAGAAATTTTCAAAAGTTTCCTAAAAGGTTAATTAACAGATAATGGTTATTTTATAGTAAATATTTTGGAAATGGTCAAGGAGATAAATTGATAAATCATTAAAATAATTATATAAAATCTAAATTATAACTACATCGCCCCACCTTCTCCTATATTCTTCATATTGCCATCTAGAACAGGGACTAGCAAAGAGCGGCCCGGCTCACTGTTTTGTGCGGTCTTTCAAAGCTCTACTTTTAAATTTTTCCAATATAATAAAATAAGAAATTATTTTCTTTTAATATTTTGTTCTTGGTCGATGGGTATAGTAGTATATCAGAGTGCAATACCACATAGAAACAATCAGCTTATATTGTTTTAAAATTGTCTACCTATTATCTAAAGTTTATCAAAACAACTTTTAGTATTATGGCTTTTGAATTTGTAATCTAATTAAAATTATTACAAAGTTGCTAAATTTTATTATATTAAAAATGACTATAAACATTCGATAATCTAAAAAGTCCCAATTTTTATGGGTAGAACGTTTTTTGAATAATTAACAAAATATACAAAGTATATTTTTTTATTTTCCAAAATCTTATAAACACTTAATTTTAAATAAAGATTCAATGTGTAAAAAATAAATTAAGTAGTATTTCAATTTTGTTTATCGAAAATTTTCTTTGAACTTAATATTATGTGAACTATGTATGTAATATTGAACTATTTGGATAATTAAAGAATTTCACGATAACATTCTATTATGCGGTCCTTGACCGCATAAAATTTAATTTTAATACGTCGATGAGTGCAAGTGTAGCATTTTGATAATTTAAAATTGCATGTTTTGCAAGAACCTTATTAATTATTTAATTTTCTGGCTGATGCCTGAGATGCACTATGGACGTCTGTTATCGACTTGCAGTGTCGATACCGCTCTGTGTCTATCTGCAATGATGAAAACAATTAGTCCGACAGTTGTGTTTTGTGCAGTATGTGGTCAAGGGGTTCCAACTACAGTATTTGCCGCTGATGATAGCAGAAAAAGCTTGAAACATGGGGTAGGTTCTTCTATTCTTGTTTTTTGGTGATTTGTTGTTTATCAGGGGCCCATGTCCGGTAATCTGTGTCCTTGACCGCATAAAATTTAATTTTAATACGTCGATGAGTGCAAGTGTAGCATTTTGATAATTTAAAATTGCATGTTTTGCAAGAACCTTATTAATTATTCTATTATATTCAATATTACAATGAAGAACTTCAAATAAAATTTTGTTTATTTACTTAGCGTTGATTAAGCAATTTAGATTCGCTTCTGTATTAAATAACAATAACAATTTTATTCGTATAGTAAATCGCTCAAGCAAATTTCGGGAAGTTTATCTACAATTTATTCTGTTGTGATCAAAATGAAAGGATTGAACAGTATTTCTTCTTAATTTTTTTCTTAATCTTACACAGTGGCAGCGATAAAGAACGACCCCCCCCCCTTTAAGTGAGGTCCACAACACTAGCAATAGATAAGATCCAATATGACTAAGCTAAAAGTTTCCTTTTCGCTAATAGTAGAAACAATAAATTTTATTGATCTCACACAGTTCTCCTTCCAAAGGCCTCCTTAACTACCACGGGATCTGCGGGGGGGGGGATTGCCTCCGCTGGTGGTACACTTTATTCGTCGATATTGATAATAAATATGGAATACAAAATAATGCTTGACCTTTCCCATCACAAATTAATTTCCAAGAAGCAAATTTTCTTAATTATTTAAAAATAAAAACTACAAATATAAATTTCTAAAATGGAAATTTGGGAAAAAATGGAAATACTTTATATATAGCTGTAGTTGTTCGGCCTTCTACTTCACGCGGAGAGTTTACGACCATACATAAATTTTTATATTGTTGATATCTTTACAGTACTCAGGCACTTGAAGGTTATTGATTTATTCATGATTAACCAATTCTGACTTTTAGACAAGTTAGTCAAAAACTCTCCGCTTAATAAAATAAAAAATTTGTTTAAAAAATACTTACAAAAATGTGGCAACTGAAAAGCAGCTTGCATCTTCTCTGGGATTTTTGGGTCTTTGAGTTTTATTGCCATAACCACAATCCATTACTTATCATATCTTTCGGTGACTTTGGTTTATAACAAATTATGTTGATACTGAAAAATAAATAATTTATTACTAACAAAATTATTTACAGGTTAAAGCAAACCGCACACAAGAAAATTTGTTCTCAACTTTTAGGCATCATTGTTGGAAGGATTTTCGAAAAAAAAAATAAATCCAATTTGAAAATTTGGCAGAAATATATCGTCTAACCGATCGTCAACCAAAGTTGACTTTGAATTGAAGAAACAAAATATCCTTAATAAAACATTTAAAATTCAAATTGGTTCATAAATACTTGAGAAATAAGCAACTTTTCATAAATTCCTGAAGCTACTTTGATGATGTTGTAATACAATAATTTATAAGAGAACTGCATTATTGAAATTGAGATAAGGATTTATTGCGGGATCTGTGATTAGTGGGGAAAATAGAGCATGGCATTTCATCTAACTGCACATTACAGTTTTATAATTTAAGACAAATCAGAAATCACATATGACTGGATGACTCATGGCAATTTTGTAGTAACAAAAGTTGTAGTATTTTTATCTGGATAATGATAAAAAATTTCTAATTACAACAAATATTTATGTCCCCTCACATAAATTTTTCTGTCAGCCAACATAAACCAACATAAAATGAATTTTAAATTTTAATGAGTAACAGTCGAGATAAAAATTTTAGAATAATAAATTATTGACAGACAGTCTATGGATTTTATCTCGAAAAACTTAGCACGGTCGCTGTGATTTAAAAAATCAGTGCTTTGCTTTTTCTAACTAACTTTCGTGAACTGCTTTTGCAAATTCACTGGGTCTACTTTTATCACAGTAAACCTTAACTTTTGCAAGAAAAAAATTATTTCAAACTAAACATCTTTTAGAAAAAACTTTTCAAAAAGATTCAAAATTTGTCCTTGAACTTCCAGATACGTGATGACCTCTTTTATTTATCAAGTCTACAATGTTTTGCAATAAATTGGAAAAAGCTTCTTCGAAATTTTTTTCGCATTTGATCTACAGATCCACCTATAGATTTATGAAGACGTTCCTTAATTATTTTTTCTGCATTGCTATGACGGACTAAATCTCTGTACGTATTCTGGAATTTTTTCTCCGACACTCGGTATTTGAAAAAATTGTTGGAAACTTTTTACAAAACTTTGTTTGAATTTAAATTAAATTGATGTGTTTAGAAAAATCTTGCAAGATCAGATAATTAGGAAAAGAGTAAAAAATTCTACCTTAGTTTCACAAGAGTAATCTCCAACAATTTTCACACTCACATAACCAAACTACCTACACGTTATTATTGGAACGACTTTTTAACTGCAATGGAAAAATTTAGTGATAATAGCACCGCACATGAAGCGCTTATCGAAATAAAACTAAATTAACATAATCTTCGGTTATTATAACTCAATTCTCGTTATATTGCACTGATTGGTCTAATTATAATATTTTGTATTATCACTTTTTTACCAAATTTCTAATTAATGTGAGAGAAGAAACTCAAAGTCACGGATCATTGCATTGCTTATTTATTACAAAAAGTAGTAATATTTGAAAGGGTATAAATAATACATTTATTTATAAAAATTATGATGAAATTTCAATTCAAAAAATTTTTTTAATGATGATTTCAAGTTGTTAGAATAGATGACCAACCGGGTCAGATTAAAACTGCAACCTTACTACAGTGGGTCCTGGATTTAGTGATCGATCACCCAGTGCTGGTGTTTAGAGTGTACATTGTGCACAACTACAAACAGGGAGAATGGAGAAAAAGTAGTTAATTATAGTGGTTATGTAGTTAATTATACTGCTAGGATGGCTTGAGAAGTGACAGGATTGAGGTAGAGCTAAAAACCAGAGGTACTACTATGACCCTGATTTAGAGACCTAAGTAAGTGTGAGTTTATCTTACGCTCCACAACAAATCATTTAACTTTTAATCCTTCAAGCTCTCGAAGTTGCTCGGTATTCAGCCTCGCACAGTTATCTAAATGGGCGAATGTGAGACCAAAAGTATTAGCTAATCTGAACTGCAATTGACGCTTTCTGAATTAAAGCTAAAATTGGCATAATACCCAACAAACAAGCAATCACTGAACTCCGTATCAATATAATGGGTAGCAAATTAAATCACAACCTAAACCCAAAATACCTGGACATAATGCCCCACTTTAAACGATATATTACAAAAACATCAGCAAAGTTGATTAAAAAAACTCTTAGAACCATCAAATCAACCCCAACAAAATAACTGCCCATCTCACGCTATTTTGCTCTCCCACATCACAGGCAACTGCATAACATGTTATTCAAAGAATATAAAAGAATTGTATCGAATAATGGACGCCCTACAAAGCTAAAAAAACATTGAAATTAAAAAATCCACCGCATTACTCCGCAAGAGAATTAGCTGATTCTAACTACTGCAATACAGACCATTAAAGAAATTGAGTTATGAAGTTCATAACTCCAACGTGTGCAGTATCAAATCATTGAAGATTTAGTTCGGTATTTAATAGAGAAACCGAGGAACGTACCTGATACCGCCGTCGCCTAAATTGTACCTTGCACTTAATCTTGATAGACGGTACGATTTAGGCAACTTTTTCCTATATTGCATTTTAAGTATTTTTTATAAGATAAAAAATAGTCTACAATTTTTATGTTTGTGCTTAGATCCGCTGAATTTAACTTTCAAAATTACTTACACTTATTGAACCTTGACCAAATGCCAGTAATATCTTGATGTAATAATTACCAACTATATTTATATAAATACTGTCACGTCAAAAACTATTTATCAAAATAATTTACTTTTTCTTATGTTGAACAAAAGAATCAATAATTTCAACCAACGAATTTAAAATCACAAGCTAACTTAAAGCATCAATTAGAGTAATAAATAATATGGTTTACAGTTTTAACTACTACCTATCTGCAATAATAATCTATAATAACAAATTTTATTAAACCATTAAAAAACTTGAAAATAAATATTATTATATTAATAAAATTTTTAAATTAAAAAAATCATATCCGATTTGTAACAACCTTGTAGTGTTGCCTTGCTTACCTATCATAACTGAAACGTTCCAACTCCAGTAAGCCCTAGAACCCAAAAAATAAAAAATTTGAAAAAAGAGAAATTAGGTAAATGAGACAAAAAATGCAGAATATTCTTCAAATAAAATAATCAACAATTTATTTGTTTTATAATTTTTTTAATAATAAAATTTAATAGGTATCTATTTTACAATTTGGTTAAAAGAAACCATTTTTATAACTTTCAATAAAAGAGAGTGAATAGCATGTAAAAATAAAAGGAGTTTTTCATATTTTGGAATGATAACTTAAGTTGAATTGCTCAGTTACTAAAAAGCACTTCAAACCTCCTAATGAAAAAACATATTATTTGTTGTGAATAAATTTATAAAAAATAGTGAATCCTCTTCGTCTCGGATTCATACATCTTTGCTTATTATACCAGTAAGGCTCTAAGTTTATGAATCACATTTAATACATGGTTTCCAAATATTTTTACTATGTAACTTTACCCTAAAAGTGAGATCCGAACTCTGTGCTAATCAACAAGATTACTCAATTTGTTGTAACTCTGAAAAAAATAATTTAGTAAATTTTCGGGAAAAATGGCAAAATACTAACATTTTCTGAAACTTTGGTAAGAACATCTGCCATCGTTTTTCCAGTTTGTTGCACCATACTATAAAGATAACCACTTTTATTTTGTAGTAAAACATGTGGATGATCGAATTCCACCATGGTACCAGCATCCATCACTAATACTTTATCAGAATCCATTACAGTGTGTAATCTATGTGCTATTGTAAGTACAGTGCAATTTGCAAACTTTTTCCTAATTGTATGCTGAATAAGCGCATCAGTCTGTGGATCAACATTTGCTGTAGCTTCATCCAAAATAAGAATTTTATTGTTACGTATAATTGCTCTGGCAAGGCACACCAATTGACGTTGGCCCACGCTAAAATTGGACCCACCCTCCGACATTTTTGAATTTAGACCTGTAAAAAAATTGTAATCCAAAACAAGCCATATTTTCTACTTTTTACCTGAAGCCAAGTCGGTGACTGCTTCCTTAAGTTCCACTTCCTCCAGTGCTTTCCACAACACTTCATCACTGTAATCATCAAATGGATCCAAATTTTTTCTCATGGTACCCGAGAACAAGACGGGTTCCTGGGGTATAATAGAGACTTTTGATCTCAAATCATGCAAGCCCAAACGTTTGGTATCAATATCATCTATTATTATTGAACCATCAATTTCCGTGAGTCGAAATAATGCAGCAATTAAAGAAGACTTTCCTGCACCAGTGCGTCCAACAATTCCAACTTTTTCTAGTGGTTTGATAACAAAACTCAAATTTTTCAAGACGGGAGGATCTTGTGGAAAATATCTAAGAAAGAGGTTAACGAATTTAACTTGGCCACGACTGGGCCACGTTTTAGGTGGTTTCCTATCGGGAGCACTTTCAAGATTTGCTTCATGGTCGACTGAGCTGTACTCCAAAATACGCTCCACTGAAGTCATCTGATTTTCTAACTCAGTTGACTGCCTCATTCCCCACTGAAACATTCCAGTTAAACCAATCGATTGAGTAATAGCTAAACCAACATTTCCTCCAAACTTTTCTAAAAATGAAAAAATTGGTATTATTATTTGAACAGGGTTAAAGTAAATAGTGAATACCATTTCCAAGAACTAAAAAGCTTAACGTGACTATGGCGATGTAAATTATACACACAAGATCCAACCAGAATCCAAACGCTCTTGAGGTAGCAATAAATAGGAACCAAGATGAACTGTGCAGATCTTGATGGTTATCAAACTCTTTTTCCAAAATTGATTCCGCACCAAATGCTCTTATTGTTGTTAAACCCTGTAGTGATGAATTTAAGTAAGCAAAGACGGGACTGCGAGCTGCGAAAAAAAAAACGTGATTTTTGTTCAACAAAAGACGAGATTACTTACTAACTCCTTCCAATCTCTTAATACTTCTACTTGTGGTCAAGTAAAATATTCGAAGGAAATAGAAAATGACGCCAATTAAAATCGTAGGAATCATTAACCAAGGATTCACCACACCAACTACAACGATAATTCCTATCAGTGCTAGGCCTATTTGTAAACAATCAATCATAGCTGCCGGTAATAACTCATCAACAGAACCCATATCTTTGGAGAAACGATTTAGAATTCTACCAGAAGTGTTGGTATTGAAAAATCTCATAGTTGCATGCGTGATACTCTCAAACATTTTATCATGCAATCTCACTGAAGCTCTCATGCAAACAGTGAAAAAGGCAAACGATCTCACAAGTGTTGCTACTATGGTTAAAATGGTTATCACAGAATAAATAATAATTGAAGTTTCTCTTGAAAATTCCCAAGATTTATTTTGGACTTGACTTGTTGTCAAATTAAACAATTCATTTGTGTCACCGTTTGCTTTCAAATCCATAAAACTGTGAAAATCGTCACTAACAACTGTGTCATTTAATGGCAATTGTAATTTTAGGCGCTCATTTTGCTTTTGTTCTACATTGACCCTAGAAGGACAGAGTAAATTATTTTGGGATTTTTATGGCAAAATGGAAGCTGGATGAGCAGTGTGAATAGAAAGCTGGTGAAATTTTTGACATGCACAAGATTTTAGTTTACTTACCAATATGTAACATAGTAGTCCCCTGCACTGGCAGCCAATTGAGCCAACACAAACAGCAAAAAGACGCACCAAATAATGCACCAGTTAGCACCAGCAGTGAGGTAGGCTTTATAAACAAATCCTCCAATAGTTCCAGTACTTTTCTGTTCTTCATATTCTTTAGGTTCTTCGACAGTTTTATCATCTATGGATGATGCACTAGTCAAGGAAGACTTCCTTTGAAGTGAAATTTGCCTAGCTAATTCTTTGGTTTGTTTATCTTCTTCTGGTTCCACTTCATTCTTTAAGAGTTTAGCAAAATCGAGACCAGATTCTTGAAGCTCTGTGAACGTTCCAGTTGCGGTTACCCTACCATCTTCCAACAATATAACTTGGTCGACGTCTTTCAAGTATTGCAATTGATGGGTGATCAAAATAACAGTTTTATCCCGCAAGTAATTTTTTATGCAACCTTCAAACAATTGCTTCCCAACGTGTGTATCAACTGCTGAGAGTGGATCATCAAGCAAATAAATATCAGCTTTTTTGTAAATCGCTCTCGCTAAGTTAATTCTTGCTCTTTGGCCTCCACTCAACGAAACACCTCGTTCACCAACGATGGTTTTATCACCAAACGGTAAAAGAGTGTAGTCACGTTCTAAAGCACACTTTTTGACAACCGTTTTATAGTGAAATTTATCCATATCGTGTCCAAATAAAATATTTTGTCTAACTGATCCTGGAAATAACCACGGTTCCTGGGAAGCATAGCTCATTTCACCGTCTATATTCAATGTTCCAGTAATTAAAGGCAATTCTTTCAGGAGCACGTGGAACAAGCTTGTCTTTCCACTTCCAACAGTTCCAATAACAGCAACTAAACTCCCATGTTTAATTTTCAAAAGCAAATCACTCAGAGTATTGTCAGTGGAGGATTCCGTCCACTTAGCAGTTCCATTCTCAATAGTTACTGCATAATCAGCATCGTGCTTGTTGGAAAGAGACAAATTAAATGTATCGTGTACGTGATTGTTGGAAACACTTTTTCCGTTCAAGTTTTCAGTTTTGACAAACTTGGTTAGTTCGGTTTCGTCGTACAACATGAACTGATTTAGACGTTTTATTGATACATTTGCTTCCGCAATTTGAGCGATTCCTTGAGGGAAAAACACGGTCATTGACTGTCTCAAAATGTTATAAAAAGCGGTAAGTACGAAAACTTGTTTGGCATTGATGTTCTCTCCAAATAAAACGTAAGCCAAAATTGTGACAAATAATGAAATTCGGGTTGTAAACATTATGAACGACGATACCACTCCTCTGATGTACGAGGTTGCTCTTATAGTTTGGATTTCGTACCTAAAAATGGACCTATTGCATGTAACTAATTTGAAGGTGTTGGAGAACTTACCTTCTGGCATAGGAAACAAGTTTTGCGAATGGCCTCTCCCAAGTATACATTTTTATCACCTGAATTCCAGATATGATTTCGTTCATCAAACGGACCCTTTCGTCGGTCCTCAAAGCCGTTTTTAAACGTAATCGTGCCACTTTCTTTCCTAAGATAACTAAATTTAAAAATCATCAAAACACTGCAACAATTACTTTTAAATACCTACATTGCAAAGGAATGAACATCAACAAAAATAGTACACCAATCACCGCAGAAATTCCAACTTCTTGGTACATGAAATATGTGATCAAGATTGTTTCAAGTGGACCAACCCACAGTTGATGAGCAAATATAACGGCGACGTCAAAACGGTTAACATCGTTTGAAAGTAAGTTTACTATTTGTCCGGCAGTCGTGTGTCCTAAAGCTGCTTTGCTTAGTTTCAGTGATTTGCGATAAATAAGAGAACAACAAGCTACCCTCATTTTCATTCCAACATGTAAAACGCCCATCATATACGGATGAGTAACGAAAACGTTGACCAACGAGCACCCAACAACTCCAGCTGCATACCAATAAGCTTCTGTTAAAGTTATCACTTCTTGGTCAGGAGAGTAATACCTTATCAGATTACCCAAAAATAGTGGTTGTGTTATCCTAAAATATATTACTGAATTAGTTGAAGTAAAACTAAAAATTTGAATCTGCGAAGCAAGAAAGAAAATAAATAGTGCGGGCGACAATAAAAATATCAAAAAATTATCGATATATCCAATAACAATATATGAATTATTTATTGATATAATACAGAATATTATCGATATATCGATTTTTCATCCAATTTAAATTTTAAATTCATATCGATATATCGAAAAATATTCTTTTGCCTAGAAAGAACTATAATACATAAACTTGCAGAGAAACATAAAGAAAAACGCAATGCAGCAACTAAAATACAGAGATAAAAAAACATATACGCAGTTAGTACAGAAGAAAACAAAAAGGAAATTAGCACAACTAACAAAAGAAGAAACTTCCAAAACCACAGATAAACATTTCAATTATAATTACTGATCGGTTTCATTTCTATTCAAACTTGTTCCATTATTAAATCCATGATCGTGAAATGGAGTGTGAGTGTTGGCTTCAACGGCAGTGTCATTTACAGACGGCGAAAAATACTGAACCAATTTTCCCAAAAATATTGGTTGAAACAATCTAAGAGCCCAAACTGCTTATAATAAAATTTATAACGATTGATTTAAATATTTAAGGCTAACCTTAAATTATTTTTTAAAAAATGTGGTCAGCTCACCTAATACATATTTCGGAAACTGCTAGAACGATTCCATATATCAAAAATTCTAATCCAAATATTCTGATCAACACTCGTCGTAAAGATGGCTGCCTGCGGCTTCTTCTAGCTTTTTCTTCCTCCGCTATCCATGCTTTTTGTATTTTGTCTCCTAGCTTACCTGACTTGTGTTCACTAAATGTTTCATAAAGATCTTCTACTTCCAAGTCTTTTTTGTAACCTTGTATGAAGGTCGGAAAGGTATAACTGAAAAAATTTGCAGCATTTTACAAAAGGATAATTTTGTTGTATTTTGGTTAATGTCTATCTTCTAATAATCATCAAAACTTATTAATGAGCAGATGAAAGTGCATGAAAAATGAAATGTATAGGTATAAAATTATTATTCGGTCACGAAAATATTAAACATCGGTAAGCTTTGGAACAGAAAACCACCTCATGAAATGGATTGAAAAGACTTCAAAAAAGTAGTTATATTTCAAAATTTTTCTATTGTGCAAATGCGTAGGTGCTTAAATCTACCTCTGTTAAAATACTGATAATATTGAAATTAATGATATTTATTCAGTCATTTATTACCGATATTCTAATATCCCGCATTAATTTAATCTTTGTATAAATAAATTCTGAAACGATACATCAAAGCTATCGAAAATATTCACATTTGAAAATTTATTTGGCTATCTGTTTCCGTCAACAGATAATGAAAAATGGATCTGATAAAAACCAATATTTTGTTACATAGTTTTAGTATTAAAAATAGCAACTAAAAGTTTAATCTTTATTCGTAGACATGTAAAGCAACCAAGGTCTGATAACCCCATTCGCGTTTATCAAATCAAAATTGCAGAAAAAAACAATTAATACAATGTGTGAATTCTTTTGATCAGATATTATAATATGATGACATCGAATATTATCCCTCCAAATTATCAATCGCACATTTGCAGTGTGCGACCTAGCAAATTAATCAAAATTTCCTTTTCAAAATATTAAATTCTTCTAAAAGAAATAAAAATCACAAAAACTTTCGCTGAACTCAAATTTTATTAGGTATAACTAATGCAAAAATTTACATTGAAGCTCTCAAACTACAAAATCGCGACCTCACAGCTCCGTGGATCGCTCGCGAGTCCCCTCATGCCCTGAAAAATCAAAAATTTCGCCACCTCAGCTCTTACACCAGAGGCGTAACAATTTAAATTTACAAAATAAAAATATAAAAATTATAATTATAAAAATACACATAAAAATAATATGACAATATGAAAGGACAAAATCACTAACTGAAAAATTAGCAACAAAATAATGTATAAGATATAAAATAGCCATATCATTAAAGAGCGGATAAAAAGGCATAAAAAATATCAAAAAAGGCGTCTATAAAGGCATGAAAAATAGCCTAAAAAGGCATTAAAAAATGACAATCAGATGAAAAAAGGCATAAAAAAAGTACCAAAAAAAATTTGATACCCCTTACTTTTATTATTACCTAACTAAACTTAACTAAAAATTATTCGTGAAAACAGTTAACGATTAAATATTACTCTTCTACAGTAAAATTCTGACTTTTGTCACTTAAAATATTTTTAAAAGCATAAGCTTTTTTCCGAATCTACAATTATTATGTGTGCTTTTCTAAATTTGGTTATAATAACTGGATTTATTTGGAAATCAAGAACATTGCCCCCACCCAAAATAATGCTGATTTTATTTAGAATTGCAAATTCCTCGTTTTTTTGAGAAAACTTCTTCCGATTTCAATTTTACTACTTGGCCAATTTGCCCCGGTACTTCAGCAATAAAAGTCATCATTTCACCAATGAGCACGTCATCGGTAAACTAATAAGCAAAATTAACAAAATGCTGAAGTTGCACATCGTGATTTTCTGTTGTAGGTTCTGTTGTAAATTGATTATTTTTGTCGGTTTAGTTATTTTTAGAAAACAAATTTTTAATTTCCCATAGTATTAAAAAAAATTTTTCAAGGAACGCTGAAAATTGGACAAAAAGACTTTAAATAGGCACACAAATTTAAAATAGGCATAATAAAGCAAAAAAGGCGTAAAAAACTTGGTGCCAAATGATTACATTTTTCATAAATCGTGCACATTTTAAGAAAATTTTACATTCCTTTCAATATTAAGGATAGTCATAAAGCACTAAAATCCGCTCTTTACATATCATTGTCTAATTGAGTCCTGACTTTTAAATTTAAACATTCTTGTTGATGATAATAGAGAACTTTTATTAAATTATCTGGCGCCCGACTATTTTCTATAATTACTTGCAAGATTAATAACTGACAGCACTCCAGTGCTGAAAATAAAGAGTGGTCAAAAAAAAATTGAAAGCGAAGATATAAGGAACATCGAAAGATCACCAAAGAGATTACTTTGGAAAGACAAAGCGGCTAAAAACGGACAGCATTTGAGAGAATTGGATTGGAAGATAAATTAATCATTTTGAGAGAATGAGTGACGAAACTGTGGATCAAACAAACGGAAGAGGTAGACCTAGTTCAGCGGTGGCGAACCTATGACACGCGTGCCAGAGGTGGCACGTACGAAAATTTTAATGGCACATTAACGATTTACAAATAATATCATTTTATACGCGCTACAAATTAAGTAACGTGAAATAATATCAATAGTCGAATACATTCAGCTGTGTAAAAACGGCTAAGCAAAAGCAATAGAGAGCGAGAAAGTTCCCCTCCCCCACGATAAAAGTTCATGACAAATGATCACTTAAAAAAAGTTCACTTCTTTAACGCTAAAAGGCGCTACCGTTAAGATTTCTCGCTAATTTTCCAATAAGGGAACGAGAAAGTGTGACGTTAGCTGCTTGAACGTTAAAAAAGTAAACTTCTTTTATTAAATTTTTTAATTCTAAAGGACGCTAATGTCAGCTTTCTTGCTCCCTTTGTTGGAAAGTAAGGCGATATCCAGTACTCTAATTTTAAAAATCTTTACTGGCCAGAATGATACAAAACGGTACAAAAAGCAATTGGAAAAATGGAATACCCCCCAGTTGCAAGTAAAAAAATGTTTTCTCAAGAATTATCATCATTTTTATCGTCTTCGACAATTTAGAAAGTTCATCTCATTAATTCCATGAGGGGAATATCCCCTTAGACCCCCCGGTTTCACGCTTGTTTCTTCACATTCTAGAAAATCTAGCAAAAACCTCCTATAATTTAAAATGACTGGCGTGAAACCGGGGGGTCTGGGGGGTATGGAATACCCCCCAGCTATAAATAAGAAAGAGATATTCACTAAATAATTAAATTGGCTTTTTTATAAATTTTGAAGTTACCTTGCTAGTTCTTTGTGCTGGGGGGTATTCCATACCCCCCAGACCCCCCGGTTTTACACCAATTTATTCACATTTTAGAATAGATTTGTTTTGGTTTAACCATACTTTTAATATTGTATAAATAAATAGTATTTAAAAAAAATTTTTTGAACGGTGAGGGAGAGTAATGTATTCAAATTACACCGCTTATCATAAGTACTTGTTACGGCCCTGGGGAGAAGAGTAAAGAGTAAAAGTAGATTTTTTAAATTCGTAGTTTTCAGTTTTTTTTGAAAATTTTTCAAAAATACGATTCTGAAATAAAAAAATTTTTTATATTAATACTATATTTAATATTATATTAAAAATAGATTAATACTGTTTATAAATTTTTGGCACTCGTACATAAAAAGGTTCGCCACCGCTGATAGCAGTTGATTGAGCTACGTGCATGGTGTCTTGCCTACCATGCAAGGCGTAAGGAAATGCATAATTAGATAATAAATTTATGTTTAAATAACAATAAATAATGCTAAGTTTTCTTGTCCAAAATGTAAATAATTCTAATGAATAATATCTCAAAACCAAACTTATTCTCTATATGGAACAATCCTACTGCTTCTCTAGATTTAATAATTTATCGCCTGGGGGGTTGGGGGTTGATTCAATTTTTTCTGTTACCTTTCAGCTTTCCATTTCATAAAGGTTAAAATAGACCACCGTGGTAAATAAATTACGCCTATTCAAACCCACGCTTGAAGTGCATCAAGGAAATTAGTTGAAAGAAGTCTTATCAATAATGGAACCCCCCCAAAAGTGTTCTGAATAGTTAAAACTGTGTAAAAACATTTAGGCTACCAACAAAACGTATCGATTAAGATGGTACCTAGATGAAATCATCCACTTTCCACTTTTTTCACTCTCTAATATGATTAACTTCAGCTATAATTTATTGAAAAAGGGGAGTTAAACCCAAATTTTTTTTATGTTTGTAGATCATAAATCAACAAAATAAAAAAAAACAAAAATACGATATAAAAGTAAACTCTAAAGTGAATAAACCATGAAGTGTATGCCTTGATACAATCAATAATTATCAAAACAAACACTTGAATGTTCTAACAATATAGCAATATAATAAAATATTAATAAATTGTAATAAAATACAATATAATAAAAAACTTACCATAGTGTAGCGACAGATAAAGGATTAGCAGTCTCTCTTGGATTGGGATTCTTCTTACGTTTATGACTAGAATCCATTATGTAGTAAATTCGGCATTACACACATTTATTCGAAATTCTGGAAAAAAAATTATAAACTTTACAATTTGTATGGTAAAAGTTTTACGTAATTATACTCATAAATGAAGAATTTATTGCTAAAATATTATAAGCCACGAATTTTCCAAAATTGAAGCATCAAATACTGCAAATCAACTTGCAATCGTTGATATTATCTACTTTTAAACAATCTGAAAACCGGGGGGTCTGGGGGTATCGAATACCCTCCAGCCTTTACGAAAAGATGTTTTCTCTAGAATTAAATTTGCGACTTTATCAATTATTAAAGTCATTTTTAAAGATTAGTTACGGATAACTTTAAAAAAATATTGTTAATAAGTTGTTATCAAACGTGGAATATTACCTAAGTTTTATGAATAAATTACCACAAATTATACCTATGTATTTTACGGTGATGTTATAATATTTACTTTAACTTCTAAGAATTGTTTACTACAGAATTAATTAATTAAGTAGCTACGGCAGTGGAGTGATGTGATCACTGGTTGCGTTAAGGCCTAAACAAAATGAACGCGAAAGCAACGCGACGTAACGTAAAGTTAAATGTATGTAGTTGCAATACGTTCGAACAGAATGAACGCTCGCAACGCGATCCCAACGTCGACCGTTGGCAAACTTAACGCGAAACGACCACTACCAACTACAATTTGGTGATTTAATTACGTTACGTCGCGTTGGTTTCACGTTCATTCTGTTTAGGCCTTTACAGAGCGGGAATTCTGAGTTCGAATCACGGACGCTTCAGAATTTCTTAGCTCGGCCTTCCAGTGGGCATTCTTACGCCGTGGTGAACCAAAAACCGACCAAACAAAATACCCAATCCAAAAAACATATAACAAACAAACTAAAATACTTAACAAATTAAAAATTAACATTTAGTAGTTAATGCACGTTAAAATGTAGATAAAAAAAAATTACTTAAAGTGAAATACGGGTAGTGTCCACCTTAAAAGTGTTTACATAGAAAAAAACATAGAAAAAAAATGATAAAATTTTAATTCCCTTGCTATTAAAAAAGTTGACCAAACTTCCTTGTTAACCACTTCATGCTGATTGGCGTGTCTGAGACGTCCACTCCCACGCGCACCGTGTTCTTGCTTGCCGCACTTTAGCGTTAACCACCCACAATTAATCAGAACATGAAGTGGTTAAACAAATTGTTTTTATGATGGCTCTACCAACTTATTTTCAAAAGTTTTTTGACATTCGAAAATCGTACGAGTGCACTTACAGATTACGGATACACAAATAACAATAATTATTCGAAGTATGTACAATGATACTTTGATAACCATTATCTAATCTGCATATTCGAGTCGCCAGAAACTACACCAAGCACTTATCAGAACAGCATGGTCGCAATACTTTTTTGTTCAAGTGGGCCAAGATTAATTTTGCGACTATAACCTAGGGTTGACTGCCTCCATGGGGTAAACTAGTCGTTCGATGGGGGTAATAAAGTCTAGGGGATCTTATGAAAACAAATCGAGCTCAGCACCGCTATTTGCCTTAAAGATAACTTTTATTGAACTGTATAGTTCCAATATTCAATGTTTTTATTCTCTTACCATTACTTGTTAGGTTACAAGAGTAATCGGATCGAAAAGGTTAAAACATTACTGCATTAATGTTATACCTAACTTTGTTATTTTTTAGCTAAATTTATTGTAGTGGTAAACAAATCTTTGGGCTTATTAGTGAACTTTTGTTTCATCGTTTTTTTTTTCTAATTTACTTAGTTTTATTATTTTGACTGCTCTATAAATGAGGTTTTGAAATACCTATAGTTTTTGCCACAATCGATCAACTATGCCACATCTACCAGCAAGATGGAAAAGAAAGTATGGTTTTCGAGTTATATTTTTAAAACTGAAACATACAATTCAAATTTAGAAGTCTCTGACCTACTGCAATTTGCTATAAGAATATTAACGATTGTATAATAAATTTTTGCATTTGTTTGCTGATTCCTCTTTAAATTATTCTCATTCGTATTCCTTCTGCTAGCCTTGCATGCTTTAAACTTGGTTTGCTTATCAAAGTCATCAACACTGCGCGAACGTGATTGGTTTTAGGCAGTCTTGCAAGGGTAACGATTGCAAGAGATCACATTATGATAGATTTGACTATTTTTATGTCCTGTTAAGTTCGATCTTGGTGTGTGTGATCTCTTTCTCCACTTCTGTTTTCGGACGTCATTTTTGTGTACCGTTATGTCCAGTCATCACTACCTGATTTTAACATCTATTCGCATGTGGTATGTATTTTAACATCTGGCAAGACTTTTGTTTCATTATTATTAATTATAATTTTTATATTATTAATTACCACTTATCACTGCAACAGCTGCTCTCTCTACGGTTCCAGCAACATCTCTGAGCAGTGTTCGTTTGTGAAACACGTGTTACCCAGTCAGGTAGTTCTGCAAACTGGAGAGACCTCTCCAGATTGCGACTTATTCTGGGATCTTTGTTTTGGGAAACCTCTCATTGGAAGTTGTGTTTAGAGGGACAATTTGTATTTCACAATCACGCAGTCTTTCCTCGGCTATTCCAATTTTTTTGGTGATGAGAAAAAATTATCTTGCCCCTTTTTATTATCGTTAAAGGTAATTTTTTACTTAGCAAAATTTAAACAAGTAAAAAATTTTATTTTCAAAAATGCGGTTAAATAAAAAAACATAAATTAATATCTTGTAAAAAGAAGAGTCAATAGTTCTTATTACGGTGTAACCAAGAATTTACCCACTTCATTAAACGTTTATTTTAAATTACATGCTTGGGTCAATAATTACATTGCGGTTACAATGTACCCATATAAAAGAAAATATCTAGGTTATCCTCTTGATTATGTGTGAAATGATATTAACTTCTTGTGGAACACGTGAAAACTTGTAAACTTAAATGTACGAATAGTACAAATACACCGATCATTCAATGTTAACTAATATTTGCAAAAATTAGATAATCTAAATCAATAAGTTATTCAAGCTGTATCACAAAATTTGGATTTCTATTTGATAGGTACCAAGATAATGTAAAAAAAATTTCAAAATTCGTTAGATAATTGTGGACACGATGTTATTATAAATTAATATGTATACCTACAATTTTATAACAAAACATCAAGATCCAAAATAACGTCGACATTTTGACTAAAACCAAAATTTTGGAAAACATTTTTGCCAAAATATTAGGATGTGACAAAGCTATTCTCGCCTAGTTTCATAAAAATATTCCATTACAACACAATCACATTTGGTCTAATTATCGTAACAATTAAAAACGATAAGTGCACTTTAACAAAATTGATTAAGTAGACACTGCGGTTTAATTTATTTTTAATTTTCAATTGAAAAGTATTAAATTAATTTAGTGTTATCGAGCGTTAAAAACTTCCTTAAATAGCTTTTAGGTTTACGATTAATATTGTAAAGTCAACAATGAGAAATACTCGTAAATAAAACTTGAACAACCTTACATTTATTGTTTTTTATCGACTCGATTACTAATTAGTAATTAAAAATTATGTATTTTCTTGTATTGACATTGCTAGATATTGGTTTATGCACTTAAATTGTAAAAATAGCAAATCTACAAAACTGCGGAAATGATGCATTTAACAGTCATTATTCTCCGTATCTTTGTGCATTTTTTATTACAAGTGTTTAATTTAACCTAAATAGAATATAAAATAGAAACTATTTTCAATTTAATAGTAATGTTGCAAAAAATTCAATTTCATTCTGTATGTTGCACTTTGAACATTGACGCACTGAGGGAATTTCAATTTTTTTCATGTTGGATCGTTTTCAAACATTTAATTGTTTTGACTGTAAAATGTGATATCCTGGCAATTTTAAAATCGATCAATTTTAAAGTAAATATTTTTGGTTTTTTGACGTCACATAATGACGCAAGTGACGCGACTAAACTGGAAAAACTACGGCTTTTAAATAATCAGACCATCACGTATTATCGACCTCGGACTGCATAATAGATTGGATTTTAAAACCTCAAGTGATTCTCAATAATCCTTCGTTTGAAATAATTTCAGAAGTTTAATTTTAATAATTACCTTTTGAATTTTTATCTTGAAAAGGTATAGGGTAGTTTTGCGTTACTAACAGACAGACAAATCTGGCAGGTTATTAGAATAGATTTATGCCTGATATATGATAAACTATCGGATTCCAACTTTTTCAACTCTTGTAAAAAAATTTTATTGTAAAAAATAAGAATAGGTCATTGTAATTTATCTTTATTATCTTGTCGCAAACTGCGTTTGAGAATATTATTTGCTAATAAATTTGTTCAGTTTATTACCACAATTCAATAATAACATTTTTGATAATAATTATTTGCAGTTTGGACCCCGAGGTTCGTGACAAATTCTAATTATTACTGTCATATCATACAAATGACACTATGAGATCTTATTCATGAGTGGAAATTAATTGTCTTTCGTCAAGGTTTTCCTCAATTCTATGTTTCTCTTGCTAGCTTTTCATTTGACACTGATTCTAAAGGCAATTTGACTTAACTTCAAATTTCAAAATTAATACTTAACACTTTGAAAGAATATAAATTTTATTATTTTATGCAATTGTTAATTAAATTAAGTCAGTCGAATAAGATA
Source organism: Rhagonycha fulva (assembly GCA_905340355.1). Lineage (NCBI taxonomy): Eukaryota > Metazoa > Arthropoda > Insecta > Coleoptera > Cantharidae > Rhagonycha > Rhagonycha fulva. Next base: position 13,104,784 of record HG996555.1, read on the forward strand.
GAAAATGATATTTTCTGAACTGAAATCAACAAAGAGGTCAATTAATACTAACTGATATGAAATGTGACACATTTAATATTATTTGATAAACTATTGCTTTAATTTGACATTAACAAATAATTAAAATGAAATTAATAATAGAACTAATCTCAAAGAAGATAAATTTAATCAACCAAAATTTCAATATATTCAAACTTTATTATACCTAAGCGACACAAAACTAATTTTTGGAATTTGCAAATTTGTTACTATTCTACCAGTCAGTAGTAGGTACTTATAGTTATTTTATGTCCTTGTTTAAATAATTTCACATAAGTTTCCAATTACATAGCATAAAAGCAATTCGAGTTCGTCACGAACTTCTGAGTTCAAACTGCAAATAATAATTATCGTCCGCATTATTGTTGAACCATGATAATCAATTCAACAAATTTGTGGAGTAAATTATTCATAAAACCAGTTTGCTACAAGATAACGATTATGTTCCAATTTTTGACCATCAGTTTTGTAATTTTTCCAAATTAATGTTTCTTATTGTAATAACGACCTTCGGAGTACAATAATTACACGCTGTATCCACACGAAAAATGAATAACGTAATTTTATTAATGTCGCTGATTATTAATAATTAAATATGTAACACTTAATTTTTTCTTTTGTAAAACTTGCCAAGATAAAATATTTCCCATTATCAGTGACTTAAATTTTTTTACGGTAAAGTAAATAGTTTATCAATGAATAAATATGTAAGGATGGACTTGGTAGTTTCTATTACCATTTATCAAATGGCACTATATTAACAGTTTATTTTTAAGCAAAATTAGACCTTGATCGTTATTCCCGTGTGCCCTTCAACTGTTATGTAGACAAAATTGCGTAAGCATATTAATTCCCTAGTGAGTTTTTGAAACATTAAGTTTTTCTATGAGCTAATTGGCTGCACGACTGAGAGGCCATGGCCGACAGTTTGAGAAGCACTGATCTAAAGTAAATTATGTTTTATTTGGATCTCTGACACCACCTCTGCACTCTGCACTGGTGGCTAATCTCCACTTAAATTATTATTATAGGTACTTATATCGATTGATTATTACAGAAATCTCAAAAATTTCCTGCTTTAACTTTCAGTTTAGTGCTAAATATTGGTGAAAAAACTGCAAGAACAACTCATAACGATTATTTTATTTCCGATAAAAGTTATAATTCGGATTGGGGGGGGGGTGCATTCTGTGGTTGCAATATTCTGATTTATAAAAATCTGGACATTAAGGCTATTCGGTCGATGTTTACAATTAGGGAAAAAAAATTGGTTCTCTATAAAAAAAAAATTAATTCCTTACGCTGTAAATTACACTTAAAGTAGTATGAATATAAATCACAACAGATATATATTAAATTAAAATACATAATATTAAAACTTCAAAATATCGAGTTATTAATAAATTAAAAAATTAATTAAAAGATTTATTTAGCTTTCAAACGATTATTTCGTTCGTCATCAGAATAATATACAGATAATCGTTTGAAAGCTAAATAAATCTTTTAATTAATTTTTTAATTTATTAATAACTCGATATTTTGAAGTTTTAATATTATCTAATATCAACGAGTTAATAATTTATATATTTAAATTAAAATACATGTAAAAAACTAAAAATATTATTTTTTGTGCTACAAATTATTATTTATTACTAATTATTAATTATTTCAAACTGCATTATTTCTTCTCCCAGTTTTAACATACAAAATCAGCCACATTTTTTGTAGTATTATTTTTTAATAACATTTGCAAATTTATTTGCAAATCAAGTAAATTTGTGACATTTAGTTTAACAATCATTACATACCCAAATAAATTATGAAAACAAGAATCGTTATAATGCAGTTATTTTAGAAAGAAATATTTCAGTCTACTTAGAAATCGTGAACTGTGAGTTACTGTATTGGCATTAAAATTTTATACCAATCGGGTAATAATCATTGAGGAAATATGTACTATATGGAAAATTTACAATAAAAATAATAAATATCTATAATAATAATAATATCATTGTGTAAGGCCTTGGTACTAAAACAATTACTGCCTAATTAAGTAAATTAGTGTGCATGCATTTTATATAATTGTAGAAATATTTTTCAATCAACGATAATATGTAATGCAATTTAAACATTGCTTTAATTTAAAAAAAAATTAAGTAAAACGTAAAAAAGGTCGATAAATAGTATAAAAAGTCTATTTTTAAACTCGTTTAAGTTGGGTAATATTTATTCCCGTAATCGATAAATTTATTACAACAATTAGTATTTTAAATAAAAATAAAAAAGTTTTCACGCAAATATTAGCAAATAATTCGATAATATTGTATTATTCCACGTGTTGCACACAAGATTTTGTTATAGACCGTTAATAACTTTTCGGAAATCGACGAGTTTTATTTAAATTGTCGTTTATTCAACTAATGTTATATGTCCATAAAGTTTTATCTTCCCATTTTTATTGTACGGGAAACTAAAACAGGTCCATAGGTTCAAATATCGGTAACTTTAACAACATAATTCGGTCTGGTGGGATTATTTCCAATGTAAAAAGAAGTTCACCGATAAATTAAATAAATATTTGTTTAATTTTATTATAGTAGCATAATATAACTAATATCATACAACAAATAATAGTATGTCACCAAATTATTATGACACATTGCTGAATTACAAATATTATTTATAGACGTTCTACAACAAAATTAATCGTAAACATTTTTTTACAACATCAATAATAGGTAGATAACGTTTATTGATAGTTGCGATTGTTTTTGTGATAATATTGAATTGCAATAAAAAGTTAAAACATATTTTACTTTTTTCTTAATATATTACCTACTCGAAGTATACGTGGTTAATCTAAATTAGTGAGAAATTGCCTTGAACCAACATTGAACTAATATTTGCTAAGACATTCATTTTGCAGGCTCCGGTATAAATTTTTATGTTTGCACGTTAATTCGCTATTCAATAATAAACAACGTGTGCTAATTAAAGCATTATTCCAATATTTATTGTTTTTTTTTCAAATGCAATTTTCAACTTTTTAAATAAAATGTAAAAAACGAAAAATTGTCAATTTAGTATTGTGCAGAGATAAGAATTTCGACTAAAATTCAGTGAAAATAACGCGCATGAAAGAATTAGCAAGATTCTCACTAAGTTATAATTACATTCGGAATCTCGTTAATCCATTCACGCATGCGCGTCATTCTTAGAATCCCTTATTGTACTAAAAAAATTAAGTTATCTGGTCAGCCACTCAATATTTACGTACCTACTCGTACTTTTTTAGCGAATTTTATTATTTATACATAAATTACGAAATTCCGAACTTCTTTATTTTTTTAATCAACAACTTTTGTTGCAAACTGGATTCATGTCGAGAACACAATGGGTGTTAAAACAAAATTCCAATAAGTATATACTCATTTCAGTTAAATACAATATTAACTAATGGCTACAACACTTTCAATAATGATTGATCAATTACTCAATTAGTATTTATTTATGTAATATCACATAGGGGCTAGTTTAATTTGTAAAATTGATTTGAATTGTAATTGAATACACAAAACAATTCTGATAATTAGTTTTATGATTTAATGATCACCAAAAAGAAAATACTAATTAATCCAAATTAAAATGATATGAAAGTTAATGAAACAAGATCGTGCTTTTTTTATTTCTTAAATTTATTAACTTAATGTTTAATATTTATTAAATAATTTATATCCATTGATAATGAAATGAGTAATGAATATAATATATTGGTCTGTGAGTAATGAATTACATCCAGCGCCGCCAATAAGACCTTATTGGCAGAATTAATCTCATTTGGTACGAAAGATGGGATAACTACCCATGCGTTAGAATTACCCACCAATGTTTTCCAAGGATTCACCTTATTGAAATCCCCTTCAAAATAGCTCAACTACTCGCGAGACATGTGGCAAATTGGGGAAATCTTCGGATGGACTCTGTCGTGGATGTAGCTCCATATCCTAATTCGGTAATCCTCTCCTTGATGAGCCAACCCATAGACTTTTGAAGTGTGTGTTATACAATGACAAAAAAGAAGCAATAAAATCTGTTTTTGGTACAACCCCCCTCTATAAACTTGAATTATTCTACCGCACTCCTGAAACTCTTCTTCTTCCTTTCCTAGAACCCATAACTTGGTTATCATAACTGCAGATATCCCCAGCTTTTCCCTTTCTTTCCACGACTTTTCTTCGGACGATAACTAAGGGGTATTTGCATAAAGTTTCTCTTTTTTCTGTACATAGCCTTATTTGTCGTTCCTAGGCATGAACAGACTCCTCTTTTCCCGAATCTTCAATTCATATTATAAAGTTGTTAAATACTAACTTATACCACACACTGTTCCATGGATCCCCAAAAAATCCTCGGTAATCTTAACACACTTTTTAGTTTTATTCGGTTTAGTTTATATTATTTAATTCAAAAATAATATAACAATGGTTTTTATTCAATAAAATACCTCCGTAATACGGAGAGCTCGAAAGGGCTCTGTTCAAGATGCTGGCGCGGTTCGGAATAGCAAAGCAGTATATTTTTCTATGAGTCAAGGGGTACGCAGTCAAATTCTTTCACAAAAAAAAGGCTCCGGAAAGTTTGGAAACTCCTGTGTTTGGATTATTATTAGTAAGAACCGGAGAGGGTCCAAAGTTTATAGAACACAGCTACATATCATGTTATTACGCCAATCACAGCAAATTGTTGATATTATTGTTCCATATCTGGAACAGCTGCCTACACCAGATTCGGAATTGTGTACGATTGCTTGCAGCATTAGTAATTTTGCTTCATAGCTTCACCAGGAATTAAATCTAGTACTTTCACCGTTTCCAGCAATAATAATTAAATAATCAATTAATGCGTGGTTAATGTTGTGTAACTTGAGAGTAAACATATCATTAATTTACAATTCAGACTAAAACTGCCCTAAATGTAAGTTTTACAAAAAAAAAGTATTACTGTTTAGTCACCTGATGATGCTATTGTATAACGAAAACGTTTGTATATTTGACATTAAGATAACTATAATATTTTAATTCTTAATTTGTTTTAGTGCATTTTTAGTTGTGTATGTGTAAATACTTAAACTAAAAATGGTTCTGATAAACTCTGATTAATTAAATTAACTATCGAAACAGAGTGATTTACAATGAAATATAAAATCTGTTGATGCCATACAAATGACCTTTAGTTGATAAACGATACAATTTTTACGACTGTCGAATGAGATTTCGCAATAGTCACATTTTCAAGCTGTAAATAATTTTATCTCGATTACTTAGGGTAATTAAAGCTAGTACAATATTCTAGAAAATGAATTTCTTTCTTTATGAAAGCGCTTAATTTTCTGGAGTACCGCAAGGTACTTATCTAGGTTACTCTATTTTTTGATATTTTAGTAGAATTCTCTTTTGTGTCAGTCCAATGAGGGTTTGTGTATTCAAGCAAACAATGCAGTGAATACATGATAAAAATCCATTATATGCTTTTACCTTTACCTGAGTTTGACCATTAAATCACAGGTAAAAAAACCCCAACATGTCAAGTTATGAAATTAAATACGCATCATAATCAATCAAAAAATGCAAACAGAAGACTTCCTTACAAGAATTTCTATGTTTGGCTAAATGTTTCATCCAATAAAATTATTACTACTTTCATCCGTTTCTTATTGATTTACAAACGGTAGCCTTGAACTGAGATACCCACTAGAAGATTTAAATCTTGATTTATCAAAAATATTGGCGATAAATTTAATTGATAACTACTGATTTACACCTACTTAAACGGACAGACTAAGTTTAAACCCGATTAATTATGAACGATTAGGTCCTGCAGCCGAGTACCTATTTGAAAAAATGCACTTCCAATTTATTTTACATATGTAATCAAAATTATTCGTGGTACTATGATAATTGAAAAAAGTTGTCGAATAGCAAATATTATTTACATAAATTATGCAAATAAAAATTATTTACAAAACTAACCTATCATACAAGTAAACTATAGGTACATACAGGAAGTAGTAGTGGTTTTATGGAAAAATCACAATTAATCATCAATTCTTGAAACAAATCAAAAAAACTATTACTTGGTCACACACTTAAAACAAAAAATATTTGAATTCACTCTGTATATAGCATTTTAAAAATAAAAATTTGAATTTAATTTAAAACAATAGTATTATGTAATGTTAAGGAAGACCCAAAAGTCGTCGTTCAATAAAATTCAAATAGAAATTTTCCAAAAATTCCTAATTGAAATTGTATTAGAAATCTATAATTATCTTAACCTTGATAACATTGAAATAATTAAATTAAGATTATTTGATGTAACTCACAAGAAATAATTTTTAAAAATATAAAATTTAGCGAACGTGCGAGTGTTTAATAATAATTTTGAAAATTTCTATCTTTCGTTTAAAATAAAATTATTTATTACATTAGAAAAATTTTAATTGGTACTTACCGGGAAGTTGTAAAATTTCCAAAATTAAATAGAAAAACTAAACAAACTAAAAATAATTCACTTTTGAGTTTCTATTTGGCACGTTATCGATATATTATGTGTTGTATTTTGGAACAAAATTTAAGCTTGCAATAGCATGCCGCTTACACGGAACGTCGTGCATAACCTACACTCACGAACATCACTGAAATAACAATCGACTTTTGCGAGGCAGCACCGTCAATATAGCAACCCCCCACGATAATGAGTAATGACGATTCGTCAACATTTTCACTACTCTATTTTGTGTTTTTGCTGACAAATTTTATTGATTGTTTGTATACTTGAGAATAAATTATTATTATTAATACAATGGTAAAAATTTTAATACATCATAATATACTAACGGCAGGGGGGGGGGATTAAAATGTACTAAATATTGGTTTGATAAAATTTTTACAGATAATTTTTAATTTTAAAAATGCACTGTTGCCTCGTATTTGCTATTTTATATAATTTTTGCTAATCAGGGTTTGGATAGCTGAGTAGCAGAACAATGCAAAATCTACGGCAATACTAACAATAAGAAGACGCTGTTTTAACAAAAGTCATAATGAATGACAAAACAAATTTTCACTTTTTTGGATATGGCAATATGCAGAATACCCGGTTCTGAAAAACTGTAAACTCTCAAATTATTCCTGAAAAGCTTCTACATAGTCAAAAAGTTACTGTTTGGTATGCTCAATAGCTTATGTACCTAGTAAATGTCAATATTTGATTGTTTGATAGACAAATTAAAAAAAATGCAATTGAGGACATTTGGAAAATCAAGCGAAAAATTCAAAACCCTCTGCTTCCTCTAACATATGAATAAAATTATCAATAAAATTAAAGTAGCTAATTTTTTAACATTGTCGTCGATTTTCCTGTTATGTGCGAGATCCAGACATTTAGGCGCGACCAAAAGGATGCGTTCGTTCAGCCGCAAACCCATATAGACGCCAGTGCAAGGCGCAAGTCATCTTGAAGATAGAATAGCAATGTAAATCCCCCCTTTTTTTGATAAAACTTGCGCCTTTGTGGATCTTTGCCTAAGCGGAATTGGACCTACTTGGTTCTGCGTCTACATATGGGAGTGCATCTACACGCCCGCGCCTAAATGCACTCTAGGCCAATGCCTCCCATACTTACAGGCCGTGAACATACATTTGGCAACGTTGGTTGTATTGATAGCACTTGATGGCCCTACTTTTAAATGTTTTTTTATAAAAGAAAAAATTGTTTGTGTTATTTTAAGTTAATAAATACATCAAGAATGATATTAATTTTACGTTTCAAAATTGTTTTATCAAAAAATATAATTAACTGTTACAAAAACCTATCTTAAAATATAAACATTGAATAGAAATAAAAACAATATATAGGCTTATAAAAATGTTTGTAGTTTTCCTCTTTTTTGTTACATTTTTAATAATCTGTATATAATAATCATTCTTTGGTTGTGTATAATTGTTTAACAGAATATTTCAAAACGACTTGGTATATTTCCGTAAATAAACTTTTAGAACATTGTTAACACGAATAGCATTTAAAAAAATCGTCTTCAAAGAAACTATTAGCATTTAAACTTGCAAACTTTATACAGATTTTTGGTGTAAAAAAAGCTTTAAAAATTTTGCTTTTAATTGGGAATCATTATTTATAATATTGTCAAATAATTTTCGACCTTTGTTAAATATTGAGCTACATTTGCAAATATTGTGGAAGTCCAATCTCTCAGTGTTTCACAAATTCATATTTGCGGAAAGCAAATCTAATGACCCCAGGTTTACATTTTTTTAATGTGCTATCGTAATTCGATGTGCAGCCTCAACACAGCATTGACGTTGCCAAATTTGCGTGTTCACGGCTTGTAATACAGGAGGCATTGACTACGCCGGTTATGTGTGCTTACTTATGTAATATTTCTAGTACTACTTGCATATTTGATTATCTTACAATTTTTCTGCTGCAAATTATCATTTTTTTTTTGTAGTATAAACTCCCCATTTGAGAAATTCTATTTGAAAAAAAGTGGATTTAGCATGGATCACCGACTGAATGTAATATAATATTTGCTACAGTGGCTCAGAAAATTATTTAGCCACTACACAAAACTTAGTGATTATTGCAATATTTTCTAAAAGAAACCCCAGATTATTTTGATTACATTAAGTAATAATTGACAATTGGTAACAAAAAGAAAGTATTGAAGAAAAACACAAGTGTGAAAAAAAAGTCCGTTACTGACGTAAATTCATGGAACACAATAGGTAATTATTCATCCAGCACCAGGTTTAAAATTTATTTGTTTTATTTAATAATTAATTCTATTAGTAGTAAATTCGGAAATTTTATGCCATTTTTCAAAAATACCAGTTTTCAGGGTTTCCTTATAAATAAAGGCTTGTCGTATTCTTGTTATTAATTTTATTAAAACTGATACCTGAAACTATTAAGGGAGAGGGTTCGGCATGTTTATCTAATTAAGTCTATTCAAAATACGCAAGGAGATATAAATTATGTTGTATTTTTGTTATATTCACCCTAACATTAGCTTCAAAATTAAAATTTTATAGTGCAAAATAATACTTTAAGAATGGCCAATATTTCTTAACAGAAAACATTGATGGTATTAAAAAAACAGAGTAATTATTAGTGGTGGCCAAATTTAATTGCCTCCCCCCCCCCTATTTTAAATCCAAAATAACCTAAATTGAGCAAAAATTATTTTTGTTTGTATTATTGTACTTGAGTAGTTTTCAAGAAATTTCAAAAATTAGGCGGAAGGGCTGAAGACTTCCTTTTTTAAAGATTTGAATTCAAAATAATCTAGATCGTTTGTTTTGTTTGCTCTTTTTTTATAACTCCAAATCTTCCTCAAAAAGAAACCGCAGTCTGTGTTAAACCAAAATTAGCAGATCCAAAAATCCACCACCTTTGTTTATTTTTAACTCGGAATCAATGATCATCCGGCCAGCTCACAACAAATTTTTTGCATTTGTTACGTAGTTTTATTTTTATTAATTTATACTTAAATAAAATGTAAAATATGTTTGTTGAATAAGTAAAACTCTCAAAAACAATTAGAAACTTGTATTTCATGCAATATGAAATGTTCATGAGTGATGGACACATAATATAAAAAAATTTATAAAAATTGATGTTACACAAAAAAAGGTATTATACACCCCTATTGGGTAAATCTTTAACTTTATAGATGCGGACTAACCAATGTTCAGTTGTGTAAGCTTCTTCTAATACATCCAGTTCAAAATCTTTGTTACCTATTTCAGCACTACGAACTCGATCATACCCCGGTGGTTTCCCTCCTAAAAATTAAGCTTTACCAAAATCAAAAGTCAGAAATCAAAAACTTACCTTCAGTATAAACTTGACCAAAACGATAGTAACACATCTTGTACATAAGACAATTCAACAAAGTTGGGGAGCCTTCTTTATCAACTCTAAATTCTCCACTGGGTGAATAATAATCCCATTCTTTAATATGAGCTCCTCTATCAGTACTACCACCAATTCTGACCATCCACAAAAATTTATTAATATCGTCAGATGAATATCCGGTTAAACCACCAAATATAACAAGTACATAATCCACATCAAGTTCTTTCATAATTTCGTATGCCTTCTCTTCTGAACTAGCCATGGCCTGACCGACCCGGCTAATATGGGTATTATTCCATGTGTTATTATCAACCAAAATAGTCCTATTCGCCATCGCTGTAATCTGATACCCATAATCCCACCATGACATAACTTTAGCATCTTCAGGTGTATTCATTTTCAACCAATTGTACGCTTCGCGGAAATCATCAAAAATGATTCTTCCACCATCATGAGAACGTGCACTTAACACAATACTGGGAGAACTGTAAGCTTCGGAAGTAACCCAAGTGCAATGGAAAGTGTAGGATATCAACAAAACACAAATTATTCCAACAAAACCAGCTGATATTTCATTTCTCATGATCAAATTCGATTCCAATTTTTTATTTCGTTTATGTTCGACCGGATTTTTAGGCTCCACGTTCTTCATAAATTTGGTAAGAAGATGACTTATGGCTATTCCACTTAAAATACACATAATCGGAGCTAAAACCAACATTAAACGTACCATGACACCCTACAAGAATTTAAAATTAAAATAAATATATATGAGAAACAGTGATTTAATTACAGCAAAGTAAATGCTGGTTACTCCATACAAAATCACGAAAATGTTGGCATCCGTTAATTGAGAGAAACAGAAATATAATCCTGCTGGGAACAAAAAGACTAAAATTTGCAGGTCGAAGTAGAAGGAGCTCCAAGATGTTGGCTGATGCTCAGAAACACTGGCAATAATTGGAATGTGGTTTTTCGCATACGATGGATCCAAAAGTGAATAAAACCTTCCAGTCCATGGAGATATTTTACCCGAAAACGTAAGCACTCCAACAAAAATAGCCAAAGCAATACCGACGGTGTATGCAAGAGCAGTAAACAAAGCTTCAAATTCGCTTTTTGTAAGTTTACTGCGTAAGTAACTAACTAAAGCCATAATTTGACACAATCCAAACACTCCCAAAGCCTGAAAAATTTCCACTTGATCATTGTGAAAAAAATTTAATCTTCACCAAAACTGGGATAGATAGAACTTACCAACATATGTTCAGAACTTTGAACAGGTTGAAAACCAACGAAGGAAATCTGCATGGATAGAATTGTACCCACACAATACAAGGTGCTATAAGCAACATAAATTCGGTGAGAAAATCTTCCTGTTATCATCAAGGTTAAAACGTGTAAAGGAATTAAATTAATAAGGAAAACGTATCCTCCCCATGATGATACCTAAAAGCGTCTGTTTAGAACAATTTAAGTAAAAATGCAGAAAACCTACCATGTAAAAGTAAGCTAATGCAGCTAAAGTACTCCAAAAAATGGTACCCGATTTTACAGCCTTAATCCAGAAGTAGTAAGTCAGAAGCATACAAAATATTGCGATACCTTCATTATCATAACTGCCAGCTACAGACCTGCTGATATAACCAGGTACTATGGACACCATTGCAGCCGCCACAAGTCCAGCTCCGGCATTTTTAACCTCCTTGGTTAACATATACGTGACAATGGTCGTCAGGGAAGAAAATAAAGGTGCAAGAAATACACAAACGTTACGAATATCGATGGAGATATTTAGTAACCAGCACAAGTGGTAGAGAGCAGCAGAGGTTACCATTAAACCGGGGTAAATGGTACCTAAAAGAATGACTTTATAAAAAGTTTAAAAATTTGAATGATTCACCTCCAATAATTCTTCCCAAAGGATACCATGCTCGATCGTCGAACCAATTATGAAACGAGTAGAAACCTTGTTCTGCTAAATACTTAGTGGTTCGATAATTAAAATAAGGATCAAATTCGTGTATGACACTTTCGAAACGTAAAACGGAGAATAATCTAGTTGCAAATGCTAAAATAACAAACAAAATTTATTTGGTTACAACGCCTGCTTCGATTCCTTACACAAAATTGCAGCTAAGGTTAAAATGGACAAAGTCAATAAAGTTTCTTGCTTTTCGACATTTGGGCTACTTTGCCCCTTCTTGGCAAAGCCAAACATTTTGTATTTGAATTTTATTCACTACTCACTAAAAAGTTGGAAATGAGGTTAAGTAGAAGTTACATGAAAGCTGGATTTTATTCGGAGCTGAAGAAGTGTTACGCATATAAGTTCTCGCAATAAAAGTAGAGATTTAGTTTAAATGTTGAGCAAACAATTGTTTTTACTGAATTTTCACAGAAAAAAGAAATGAACACGTACACAAATTTGACACCGGCTTGACCGGCTAAACAAATACGTCATGAAGTTAGCTGCAAATCGTGGATTCAAATTTGAGATTCGTCCACGTAAATTTGGTATTTTTAGAAAAAAAAGTGGTTTATATTTGGTATATGGACTCTCCATGGGGTTAGAAAAATAGATCCAAAAAGTTTCCTTTTACTGGGTGAATGAAACACCCCTTTTGCGACCTCCCCCCCCCCCAAATTAAGGACGTATGATGGTTTTTCACATTTTTTTTCCGAATGGTTTATAGGACAAAAAAACATAGAAAAATGAAATTATTTATGATTAAATTTTATGTAAAAAGTGTCATATCGACGGTTTGGCTAATCCCTACCTAATTCTTGCAAACTGAACACGAGTCTGTAATGCAAATGTAATTGTAAGTGGAGGCAATTGAAGTAATTTTGTGTGTATGATTTGTGTCCAATTTTATGTAAAAGAAGAAACTGATATAATTAAAGAAAGTAGTAAGTGACTGGGCTAAAAATGATTAGCCCTTGCATCTTTTTATATTATTCTACATGTTCATTTTATTAGATTGTTTAAACTTTATTGATTTTTTATCAGTTAGATAAGCCATTACCTGCCCACTTTCTTTATGTTTTATTTAAGGTCCCCTTTTATTTATTTAGCACTTGTTAAAGGTTCCCATAGGCGCAACTAGGGTCAATATTTTCGGGGGCTAAAATATTTTTTTCGATGTACCGGCCGTAAAATGAGTGGTTTTTTGATGACGGAAAAGTGCCTTTTTACGCCCTAGGGAGTAAAAAAATTTTCATGTCCTAGGGAGTAAAAAAAACAAACTAACCAATCAACACTCCTAACATTCAAATGGACTATACTTGTGCAGGGACGGCTTCCATACACTACAAGCACCACGACGTCAGAAATAAAAATGAGGTAGTCCCGTCACAACGAAAAGCAGTTTACGCCACTCGGACGTAAAGAGATTTTACGTCCTTGTGACGAAACTCCATTTTTTGTGGTGGATTAGTCCACATATTCTGATAAATTCATATTTTTATGTCCGATCTTGCCTTAACTACGACTCTTCTCCATTCTTGTCTATTCATTGTTTTCATTCATTCATTGAAGTCAACATAATTTTTTTTTTCAAATGGCAACATATATTTTTTTTAACATTTTCGCAATCTGCAATTTTTTCTCTATAAATACAAAATAAAAAATTTTCATAAGGTTACATAAGAAAATATTTGAGAAAATGTAAAATTCAAACAAGCAATAATAATTTATTAATTATTTACATATAGGTATGTAGGCACAGAAAACACAACTGTCATTTATCTGATAAATTTTTCAAAATTGCCACTGTTTTCTTCAAGAAATAATTCTAATCTTCGCAAAAGTTCTGGCGATTTGGTGATAATTGATAGCACACAGAAAAAAAATTGAATCAATTTCGCACCAATTTTGAAGTAAATATTATTTCAATTGATGTCAAATTTACTTCAATTATAGTAAAAATTACTTCAATTTTTTCTCTGTGCATGCTAAATTAATTTTGGTTTTTAAATTTTCTAAATTACCGTTTTTAAATGACTCCATAGAAAACGTCTAATGGTGTTATTTGCTGTGTGCGTAGGTGTAGAGGGGATACGAAAATCGATCAAAGCGTTCTGAGTGGCCGGTAATAGAACTGAATTGGGACTTGCTGTATGTGATTACCATGGACTTAGAAGGATTATGACCCGCAACTCCCTACCTGAAAGCTTAAAATTTGCCAGCTTTTTATATGTCAAGAGTCCCAATTATTTTGTCTATTTGAGCCACCAGAGGGCAGCAAGAGCAACGTACACAGCGAATATCATATAATGGTGTTTTGTTTTTCATAGCACTCTACATACCTGTCTGTAAATAATTAATAAATTATTATTGCTTGTTTAAATCTTACATTTTTTCGAATATTTTCTTATGTAACCTTATGAAAACTTTTTATGTATTTATAGAGAAAAAATTGCAGATTGCGAAAATGTTAAAAAAATAACATGTTGCTATTTGAAAAAATAATTTAATGTTGACTTCCGGTTGAATTTGAAGTGTAAAAAAATATACCTTGGCAGTTTCCAATAGGGCTGGGCTTTGTTAGATTTAACAATCGATAATCGATTGTGTAAAAACAATCGATTATATCGATTAATCGGTTAATCGATTAATCGAAAACAATCGATTAATCGAAAACAATCGATTAATCGAAAACAACCGATTAATCGAAAACAATCGATTAATTGTCATACGCATGCGCTGATTAAAATCCATAACGTGAATTCGAAACTGCGCATGCGTCTGACAGTTGCAAATGGTTTCAAACTGCTGAAAGAACAGAGCTTATAAAAAACTTCCAGGTCTAAGAGAAAGGGAGAGTTACATAAAATGTGACTAGCAATTTATAAGTATGACTAGGAGGGGGGGGGGAATTTATAAGAAAATTATGCTTGAATTTCTTTTTTGCTCACATTTAATTGTGCGTTAAGCGGTTGAAAAATAATGGGGTCTTTGTTTTGTGATCATCTGCCACAATGGAGGTAGAGGGGATAAAAAAAGCTTGCCCCATCCCCCCATGGGCACGTTCCATAATATAATAATAATAAGGTATGCTATTGCGCAGGTTATGTAGTATCCACGTGACGTCATGCGCAACAATTATCAAAATGCAATTTATATGTATAATATCATTGGTTCAAAATATGATTACGCGCAGAATTTTACTTACCACGTGACGTAATAATTACCAAAGTGGAACTCGCATCTGTCATACATTATTTATTTTACTATATCATGAGCACGGTCCTGCTAGAGGTAGACGATTGTTAAAATTAACAATCAGAAAACAATTAATTATTTTGAATTGAAATTAATCGAACAATCGATTATTCTGATTGATTAATCTATTGTTCGATTTTTACTCCCTCGGCTTTTTTTACCAAAACTATATCTAATTACTTTCTTGCGTACTACTCCATATTGGTTCCATATGACATAAATAAACAATCGATTAATCAAAAACAATCGAAAAAAAATCTGATTAATCTATTATTCAATTTTTTACATTTCGGTTTTTTTTATTAAAATTACTTTGAAAAACTTTTTGCGTACTATTTCATATTTGTTTTATATAACATAAATAAACAATCGCTTAGTCAAAAACAACCGATTAATCAAAAATAATCGAACAATTAAAATTCATAGAAGAATCGATTAATCGCACACAATCGAAAATAATCAAATAATCGATTAATCGCAAACAATCGAAAATAATCGATTAATCAAACAATCGATTAATCGAAAATAATCGATTAATCGAAATTAATTCCCAGCCCTAGTTTCCAATAGAAAATTTGGAGTTGAATAAAAAACTATTTAAACTTTTTTTGCTATCTAGTAAGATTTAAGAATTATTTACTGTTACCACTATTGGTGAACACACTGTATATACTAATTTTTGGCAAAATATTTTACTAAAAAATCAAAGGCAGTAGGTATTTATTATTTTTATATTTAATATAAATTATATCTTTACTAGATGTCTATACGTGGAAGACATTGGAAGTCAAAGATTACAACAATTAAAAAGCAAAAATCTGCTATTTTGAATGCCTTTCACTTGCTGCTAAACTTTTAAAGATAAGACTATGCTATCACTGACTATTTTTATAGAAAATAATTTCCAAAATACAAAATTGTTTACACGTTCTATAATTTTTTGGCACCTCAAATATGTCTGAGAATATGTCACTTGATAGGAAGTAAAGTGTCACTTTTCAGCACAGATGTGCTCCAAGTAAAATTTACAACATAGTAAAAGCAACAGCAAAGTAAGAGGACCTATCTAAGAGAGTTATATGTAATAAACTTTGTTCTCTAGTTATGAAAATTGTCATTCTACTCCATTTTTGCATAATGTGCTATAATGCAATAAACACTTGGGTGCACTTCCAAATTACATAAAGCCTACAATTTTAAATATGAACAGGTGTACAGAGTAAGACAAAATAAATATGACTCATTTATTTTCTGATCATTGTAAAACAAATCTTAAATTAATTAACAATAAATTTAGAATTTGAAAACAAACTCAAAACAATTGCTTTCATATTTTTTTTTTATCTGAAACGTTAAAAAAATTAAGTGTTAAAACTAATAACAAAAAAGACCGAGTAGCACCAATACAACAAATTATTGTTACCCTCATAAATCTACTTTCTAAAAAATCACAATAATAAAATCATTCACTTACTTCACCTTAACTTGTGTGAAATTGAAACAAATCCAGTGATTGTAAATCTAAATTTAACGAGCTGTTTGGTAGTTCCATCTCAGATTCTGTAATGTTTTTAAATCGTTCATTCACAAACTGATCAACATTCATAACTTCATCCGAACTTGTGCTATTATCAAGCAAATTTGCAACTTGCCCGGTATCCACATTATTCAAAATTAATTCATCAACCGTACCCCGTAAATTAGGTAACAGCAAATTATCAGTAAGCAAATCACTGTGTAACATATTCGTTTGTTGAAAATGTATCTCTTTCGGTTTCTCGGTCACAGTTTTATCACTAAAATTGTTTAAAACATCACTTGGAGTGAATGTTTTCTCTGGAATCAAATTGTACTCGGCGTTGTTTAAATTCGGCATTGTTTCAAAATTTTGTTGCTCCTTAAGTTTTTCATCATTAGAAATCTTTTCTACGTTGGCTGTTTCGGGTTTCTCAACAAAAAATTGTTTAGCAACTGGCACATCCACTTTATTTTCTTCCATCGTAACCTCTACTTTGTCTTGCTTGGGGGTTTCGGTTTTGTCACTCAATTTATCATTTAAAATTGAAATTGTTTCCAAATCTTTGCGCAATTCATTTTCTTTTAAGGTGTAATGCCCTGAATTGATACCCAAAATGCTACTGAAAAAGTCGTCGACAAAAAATAGATTTTTATCAACATTTGTGGGATTCTTGAAAAAAACTTTTGCTATAATGCGCAAATTTTCGAAAACGGTTATCAGCTCCTTACAGAATATGCTACCCTTTTTTCCAACTGGGCTTTTGTTGCATAAGTCTATCAAGTAGTTCCAGGTATCGTTATATTTTATTTTACAATGTTCGGGAACTGGACCGTGGCTGGGATACTTTTCTAGGTGTTGCAGCATCTTGCTACGCCCCAAATATGCTTTTTTGCAGTGAGGACAGCGATATTGCGAGGCAATTGAACGTTTACGTTGATGATTTTCAAGTGAATTGATGGTTGGAGTAGAATTGAGAGAGGAGAGACCTTCATTGGTTTTTAAGGGTTCAAAATCGACAATTTTTACCTCTGTTGTGTTGTCTAGTTCGGATATGTCAATTTTTTTGAAATCCTGTTTTACAAAAAGAATTAATTTTTTTGTATGCTAATGTATTATAAAGTGAGCAAATTCCTATTTTGTTTTTTTATTAGACTGGCTCGGATTTTATTGCACTAAGAAAAATGGTAATAACTAATAAGCATGTCCTGAGTTATCATTTTTCGTTATGAAGTTGTGCACCACTATTATTTTTTTGAGAAATTTAAAGTTTCATAACTTGGTTATTTTAAAAGAAGAAATTTAAAATTGCCACTTATAAAATACCAAGTTTTAGAACTGGCTTTAAGGTTGTTTTCTCCCCCCCCCCCCTAACACACGACTCCCTCCTCACACCCTAAAGTTAATTAATTTCACCCCTGTATAAACCCAACCTCAACCTAAGCCAATCATATTTTTTTATTTTAAAAATGTACAAGTATTTCATAAAAAGATTAATATTAATAATGCATAGCTTGATAACAATAAAATGACACCCTACCTATTAGCACGGTTTACTTAAATTAAAAAAATTAGTTGAAAAACTGCTCATTACTCTTTTTTTATAATACAATATTAACCTAATGAGCCTAAAAGAAAAACAAAAAAATATGCAACTTGAATTTAAATTTTACCTTTTCGATGTGCTGTGGGGGCCTTGTAATGCGACCAGAACGAGTTCTAACACTTTTTATTGGTTGTTGGACCAACTCTGGACCCACTTTTGTAACAGGTTCTTCTTCCACCACTTGCCTTTTTTTGGGTCTTCCTCTTTTAGCGGTGGGCTAAAATATTCCAGCATAAGTAATATTTTATTGAAACAGAAACATACAGACCTTCAATTGTAGCTCCTCAGGATAAACAACGCGATATATAATTTCTGACGAATTCGTGCCGGTTTTTACGTTTGTCGTTTTAAATTGTAAAGCTTGTGCAATTTGTTGTAAATGATCTTGACTTAAATTTTGAGTCGAATGTATCGTCTCGCCATCTTTTATTATTTCAATTGGATTTTCACACGAACCTAGCGGTTTAGTCATTGTCCTCTCTATGAACACCTCATGCTCCTGTGACTTCTCGATGGTTTCATAAGTAATGATTTGTTCAGTTTGTTCGTTTTGAAGCATTCCTAAATTTTTCAACTGCTCTTCCGTTACCTGAACAAGCTGAAAAGTTCCATTGGGCTGAAAAATACTAAACTAAGTAATTGTTGATTAAATAACCGCAGTTTTCGTTCACCTGTTCTATGTTGAGATACATCTGTGTATTTGTGAGGTTTTCGACTTTAGCATCGTCAAAATTGTTAGCTAATTGGCTTGGGGTAGTTTGAATGTTCATTTTTTAATTAATAATTAGTCAAACGACAATTGAAATGGAAAACGTTTAAAAAACAAGATGTTCAATTTTAGGTTATATTTACGTCTGTGACATTTGAAATTTATCACATTTGCTTTAATAAACATAGAGAAAATAAATTCCCTAGATTATACAAGTTATTTCAAAAGAAATTATCCGATTAAATAAAAACTACAATTTATTCCCTAATTTTCCTACAGCCTGAAATGTTTTTTTAAACATTTTACGAGGAGTTTACAATCGTAAACTTATCCATAAAAAAATATAAAAATGAATTGCAACTTGAAAGTAATAACTAATAACCTAATAACTCACAATCAAGCGATAACAGCAAGCGTTGGCCACGACAAAAAATAGGTTTTGTATTGACAAACATAAAATAAAATATAAAACTGAATATTTCCTCAATTGGATGATGTTTAGATGCTGAAATCAGGTGAAATCCAGTATAAGAGCCACATAAATGCTGTTATTTATGATTGGGCTGTGGGTTTCAGTCGATTTCATACTTAGCCAATTTTTTAGCAACTAAAAGTCCACTGTTTTAAGTCTTCAGTAGCTCAACCTACTTAAACAAATTATTTCAGATTTTCCCACCAAGTTGTTATATTCTGATGAATGGTAATGGTTGACATAAAGTTTTTTTATTACAATTTCATAATTTTTTAGGTAGAATAAGTAACAAAGATATTGCGTACATTAATCTTTTTAATAAATATAAAATTTAAAATAGCTTAAGTTTACAATTTGTTTTACATTAAATTAAATACAACTATCAATTAGTTTAGTAATTGGGAGCGTTGCTGACGTGCTAGCCAATCTGTGATTGGATAGATACTATACACGTAATTATTTACCTCGTTTCAATGTTTATTTTACCATACATAGTATGAATAAAATCAGATTTTATACGTAGTTGCGTGTTCAGTAGTAAACTAAAACCCGATAACTCTGTGTACACTTGGAGGATATTCCATACCCCCCAAACCCCCCGGTTTCAAAAACCAGTATAATTTAGGTTCTGTCTTTGATTTTAATACATCGAAACCATTCCAAATAAATATTATCTATGTGTCTTGGTTTTAGAACCGGGGGGTCTGGGGGGTATGGAATACCCTCCAGTGTAAGAGTTTAAATAATATCCAATTTTTAAATATACGCAGCAACTTTTGTAAAATAATAAAATTTATCTAATTAAAATAGATCTCCCAATTATTTTTTTGAATATTTCAATTCTTAAACTTTCTTAAAAAAATTAAAAGTGAAAAATGATTTTGTGCAAGAGGAATTAAATTATTTAAATTACATTATCGTTTAATGCAGTTACTCTTTTTAAATCAAATTTAATTAATATTAAAAAAATATCTCCCAATATCAAAATTCCACAAATTATTAAATTCGTAACTAACTCATTCAAATTCTGGAACAAGTAATTATATAAACAAGTCAATCCTATTCCAAATATCTGTGGCCCCACTATCATAATACCTCCAATTATGGATTGAGGTTGGGGATAAGTTAACTCTATTCCAAGTTCGATGCCAATTGGTAAAAAAGCACTCAAACAAAAACTGAAATCATAAACTGTATTTTTATTGAAATTAAATTTTATCTTTCATTACCCATATAATCCGGCAAGAAAGTACACAAAATACATTCCTATGCCGATTAAAAAACAAAATACTGTACTACTTCCAAGACAAAGTGCAGCAATGGTCCAAGTAATAATTCTAAAAAAAAATTATATAGCTAAAACTGAAAATGAACTAAAATATCACCTGTAATCTCTAAATCTGTCTAAAAGAATCCCCGTAGTAACGGAACCAAAAATTCCAACAAAATTCATGATAAGTCCGGTTATTCCCACTTCTATGGTTGCGTGCTTTAAAAGAGAACGTAAGAATGATATCAAATTAATTAATTTTGGAACAAACCGGATAATTTTTTATGATTAATGGATTTAACATAGTCGATATTGCATAATAAAACCCAACATTTATTGAATATCCGATCAGTAAAAACACAAATGATGAATTTGTCATTATTTTTTTAAAGGATTTCAAGTGGTCGTATTTTGGAATCTCTTCAGTTTGAACTTGTACTACTGTTGGAGGTGTAGGCGGTTGTTCATGAAAATCTAAAAATAGAATAATAAATTTTCGGGTGCGAATGTTTCGTGATTTGTTAAAAATACATAAAAATGTGATGATAGCTAAAACTGTAGGAAAAATTGCATAAACTATGCTTATATTGTAAAGTCCATTTTGAATGGTATAAAAGTTTGTAGGGTCCACCAACACATTTGATAATATGAAACCCATTGCGTTGGAGATCTATAAAATGGAACGTTTAATAACTTTTGACATCTTTATTTCAGATTACCGGGAT
The DNA here is from genome assembly GCA_905340355.1 of Rhagonycha fulva. NCBI lineage: Eukaryota > Metazoa > Arthropoda > Insecta > Coleoptera > Cantharidae > Rhagonycha > Rhagonycha fulva. The sequence continues at coordinate 13,126,284 of HG996555.1, forward strand.
GGCAATTATTCCTAAACTGCATGCCGTTGAAATTTCATTTGCACCAAACCATGCGGTCGTAAGCTTAGGTAGGACTGGTACCAAAAATGATAGAAACCCGGCAGTAATAGATTGGCCTAAAAGTATTACCCAAAATCTGTTTGGTGCAATTCCTGCCAGTTTAATCCAAGCTCCAGTTGAAGTTCCTAATACACACAATAGCATTGCTTTCCGTATCCCCTAAATTGAACAAAAATGATGTTTATAATGATAATTCAAAAAATTATTTTCAAATAAGTAATTTACCAACATCTCTATTACGTAAGTTGAGAAGAAACCAAAGAACGGAGAAAAAAGCAGGAAATTTAAAGAAGTCCAATTAACATCTGATACGGAGTTATTGTAATATTTTACAACGGTTTCGGTAATACTGATAAACTCCACAGATTGTGATAAATTACTAAATGCAATTGAAACGAATATGAGTAACACGAACCATCTTTGAATATATAATTTTTGTTGTTCCTTTTCCGTTTTCTTTGATATAATCAGAGATGACGACTCTAGAAGAAAATCTTAAATTACATGTTAATGCTACTTTATCTCCCTTGGTAGGAAAAGATTTTAGGTGGCGCCACCAAGAGTACCTAGACAAAAAATTGTAAGCTTTTGGTGATATTAATATTATTTACTGATAAGAATATCAAATTGTACATAATCTGAAAACTTATCAGTTAATTTTATCAAGAACGCAAATTGAATTATACCGACGCAGGTCAGATTTTTGTTGAACGCGCAAATAGATGGCTCTGGTGTATTGGATTTTAAAATTGCGTTCAAATATTATACATATATATAGCAAAAATAGTCATAGTTTAATGTTAAAAGTATATAATAAATTAGTAGATTGATAATAAACATTTCTACTTTTTTATTACGAAAAAAATAATTTAACATTTTTTTATTATTATCATTGTCATAATGTGAACTATTAACTACTTTGTAAGATACATATACATTAATATGTACATAGTTCCTACTTAAATATTTCTAGACTGTCATTGATATTAATGAGATTTTTGTTTCATTAAGTAGGCATCAGGCATGGATTTTCATATAATCAACTTTATTACTTTGCTTATCTAAATAATTTTATTTTTATAATTTATTGCAATTAACTTTGTAAAATGTTGGTAAATTACTTCGACAAAGTAACAAATCGCAAGTGAATGCCTTCAAATAAATATTAAATAAAATGCAGACAATGAGAATTTTTTGTTCACTTGCTTCGGACCTTTAATACTCATCAGTACTTTTTGTAATATTTCAAAATTTTAATATTATATTGCAGAGAAATTATTTCAAATTATGTTTGCTTTTATTTACCAAGTTCCTGACAGTCATGAGTCAGCAACGATAGAATAAACTCAAAAATTCTAATCCAGGTCTTTAATATTCTCAATTTATATTTTTGAATAAAAATAATACACTTACCTGAAGATTCCATAATGTTTAGTACACTATATCTTAAAAAACAAATTTTTTTACATGAATTTTATGCTACTCATTTATTGATGTTATTGATCACTACAACCACTGCGAGAAATATAATTTTTAATTTTAGTACGTAAAGAGACATAAATAATTATTATAGTTCATGTCAATAAACCCAATAATTAAAAACTTTTCAATATATTTAAAATATTAAAAATAAGTTGTTTTAGAAACTGAACATATCAAAAAACATATAATAGCAATACCTCGTATTTGCTTCTAACGCTTACCAGCTATTAATTCTATACAGCAAATCTTTTAATTAATCATGTGATTTTAAATTCTTATAATAGAATCTTAAAAAGGTATCTATATAATTTTGGGTAATTCCTAACAGAGTTTTACTATTTGGTTTTACTTATTGCTCAAATTATTATCAGTGTTTTTAATCTTTTTGCAAACAAAAATAGTGAAAAATATTCGAATCGTTAGAGGTTGCTTTTGAGGAGGTAAAAAATAAAAATGTTGTTCAAATATTCTGAAATAATATTAACAATAACAATATATTAATCACACTTGCGAATACAGCAAAAATGGTAAAAAAATTCTAGCCATCACAAATCTTAAAAAAAAAAAATTTTTTTTTCAATTTCTAAATAGAATACAATAACAAAATCTGCAATATTTGGCCATAGGTATATTAAAAAATTGAAGCTTTTAAAACAACTTCCCTTTTTAAGTCGAACTTAATAAAGATGAGAAAAATATTAGCGATCACTAAAATACTACATATTATAGAATTTGTCATTAATTCAGTAGTGTTCTGCAATAAGTAAGTGCACAAATACCTAAACATAATGCCTGACAATTGAGTCCCAATTAACATTATACCACCTACAAAAACTTCGGGTTCAGGATAATTTAGTTCTATTCCTATTTCCAAACACGTTGGAAAAAGAGCGCTCCAAAAAAAACTGAAATAATAAATAAGTTTGATGGTTACTCATTTAATTTTAATCAAAATTTAGCTCACCCAAACAAAGTTGCAAAAATGTACACAAAATATATTCCTTGATCGATTAAAAAAAGGAAACCTGCCAATGATGCAATATAAGAGATTACAATTATCCATAATATTAATCTGTAATAGTAAACCTTTTAATCAGAAATTATGGAAAAACCATCATAATATACTTATAATTCCTAAAGTGATCTAAAATAGGTCCAATGACTAGGGAACCCAATGCTCCTACAAGATTCATCAGAAATCCAGTAATGCTAACTTGAGTTGTGGTACCCTACGGAATAAAATGAAATTCCTCGATAATATTCACTTACAACTCGACTCACCGGATGATATTTCATAATAATTGGATTCAAAAGGGTCATAATAGCATAAAATATTCCAATATTTAGCCCATACGAAATATTTAAGTAAATGAATGATGGATTAGTAATTAATATTTTTAACGATTTAAAAAAGTTACTATGTGATGGAATAAACTTTTTTTGAATTTGAACTTGTGTTAGTGTTGGAGGTAGCGGTGGACGCTCGGGAAAATCTTAAATCGTGATTTGATTAGCTGTTTTTCACTTGGAAAAAGTATCCTTACATATGAACAATATAACAACTAACAGCGTAGGAAGTACGGCATAAATAATACTTGTGATGTACAATCCTTTTCCAATCGTGTCCAAATTTGTAGTATCTACTATTAGTGGTTGTATTATAAAACTTACGGCGATAGAAATCTGTAAAATGTTTCAAAAATAATAGAGAAAGGTCAGACTTGAGTGAAATGCATTACTGGAGTTGATAAAATTGCAATGCTGCATGCAGTAGAAATTTCTTTGGCCCCGAACCATACAGCTGCTATTTTTAATGGAACTGGTGCTATTAAAGCTTGGAATACGGAATTAATAGATTGTCCTAATATTACAACCCAAAATCGGTCGGGTGCTACGGCTGCTACTTTAACCCATGCTCCAACAGCTGTTCCAAATGCACCCAGTAGGGCTATTTTACGCAAACCCTAAATAAAAAATAACATACTAAGTTCATTGATATGTACAATAATTTTTCAAATTTACCAGTTTTTCGATTATGTAAGTTGAAGGTACAACAAATATCACAAAAAATAACATATAGATAAACGCAGACCAATTTACATCAGTTACAGAATGATTGTAATATTTTACAACTATTTCTGTTATACTAATATACTGTTGAATCTGCACTAAGTTGCTAAACAGCAAAGAAATAAATAGAAATAATATCAACCATCTTCTTTTGTATACTTTACATTTACACTTTTTCTTATTTTCTGTTTCTGCAATAGAAATTTATTATTACCCAAATTTTAGATTTTGTTTTTGGAACGCTGTACAGTGCTGGTATTTAGCCTCAAAACATTGCCATCAGTATAGTACTGTTAAAGGCAAGATAGAAATCAGCCCTTGATTGAAAATAATACAAATAAGAATTCTTGAAGAGAACTGATCTAGGTCGATGCTAAGACATTGAATAAACGCCTCATTTTGCCCCCCCCCCCAATAAGCTTTACTCCAAATATTTACATCAAGCGCACGTACCGTCAAATGCGGCAACCATGCGGTTCTTATGAGAAAAATCAAAACTTTACAATCGATTATTTCCTAAAGTAATTAATATTTGACTTTCATCCTCCATGATGAAATCCATTCATCAAATCATATGTCAAGTTTTTGTTTAAAATAATAATATTTTTCAGGCTGGGTTATCGTATTCGAATCAAAAGAGGGATAGGTAACATTTACAATAATAAAATTAATTCTTTTCAAATTTTCTGAAAAACAGGAAAATGAAATGGTCTTGATTACAATAATCATTCACAGTGTACGAGTATAATATAAATTACCTAATTTAAAAATCTTATAAATTAAAAATAAATTTTAATCTATGTTTCCTTTATAAAAACTTACGTGATTCGATATTTTTTATGAGATTTTCCATATTTTGTACAATAAACTTAACTTTCTTTGTCAACAATATTTTATGTCTGCCATTTCTCCAATAGCTGTTTCATTGGCTAATAGTATCCTAAGTACTAAATTACCTTTCAAGTGACATGATGTTAACAACGTAAAGATGTACTAAGTGATACAATTGAGGGGATCAAAAGTAAAACGGTTCAAGTATACTTTTTTTTTAAACGAGTTAAGTACCTGATATAGTTAAAGGTTTTATAATGCCGGTTTGCCATCATAATGTCAACAATTTAATTTATCCGCTACAGATTATTTTCCACCTATTGATTTTGAAATTTTAAAACAGAAAAAGAAAAATTCACTTGAACTCTTTTACTTCTGACCCCTTCAATTGTAAAAATGGCCCTATATACCTATTAATATTCAAATTTAAATAGTAAATTTAAAAAATTAAAAAGACAAAGCTTTAAAGACATGAAAATTTTAATTCAACTTAGTGATTTTGTTATTATGTAATCGAGTAGGATCCCAAAGCCCCCAGACCCAAGTCATTTTAGAAGAGCTGAAATTCCTTTTACAGGTAGAAGGTACGTATTTTTTTTATTCTCAATATAATTTTTAAAGAGAATAAAATAACAACTATGAAGAAAATGATTCTCAATAATAATAATTGACATTTTTATATTTTTAATATTTGCAATTTACATTACCGTTGGTGGCGCCACCGTAACTAAAAAATTACGTCTAATTTTTAGTTTAAAATTATTTTGGGTGGTGGCGTTTTGTTAATGTAAATCGCAATTTGCTTAGCTCTCTAGTGAAGGAAAAAATGCTGTGGTAGAAAAGTTCAGATTATATTAGTATATTATTTTTAATATTTTATAATTTTTTTACCTCATATCATAATATAACATTTATCTTTGATTATTTTTGAAATTGTACGGCAAAGCGTTTTAAATCAAATTGTATAAAAAATAATAATAAATTTATAGCAAATAAAATAATACACATGGTAATATTTGCCAACATTTCCGAAAAATCAGTAAATAAAAATGAATATAGGTAAGTAAAAATAATTCCACAAAATTGTGAAAGTGGAACTAATAATTCCCCTACTACTCCTTCTGGTTCCGGATACGTTATTTCTACTCCTAGTTCAAATCCAATTGTCAAAATGCCATTGAAAAAGATTCTGAAATGTTTGTTCTTCCATTGTAATACATATCATTAAATTGTTTTACAATTACTTACCCCAGCAAAGTCAAGGTAATATAAACTGCTGGTATTCCCCAGTCGACAAAAATACTAAATGCAATCGCTGAGAGCAGGTAAGAAAAATGGCATAAAAATGTTAGTTCTCTAAAACATATTATATAAATAAGAGTTGTGCCAAAAAGTAAGCTATTATTATAATATACTTATATAGATGATATTTATCCAAAATTATTCCACAAATTAGTGATCCCAAAACTCCGATTATAATCATTACTAAACCGATTATTCCAACATCTTGAGCTGAATTCTGAAATGTTCTAGTTTAACTCTCTAAATCACATGGCATTCTTGGAAGCCAATGGTGATACAAAAAGCATCATCTAATCTTATGAGCTTGGTGGATAGGCAATGTTGTAATAATACTTACGGAGTAGTGGCTCAAAATAATTTGACTTAGCATTACGTTGTAGGCGTAATACATTCCTACGTTGACTGCATAAACAAAAATTAATATCACATAGGAACGATTTCTTAGTAAAATTTTTAAGGTTTCTTTAAATGGTTTTTCCTTTTCTAAATTTTGTTGAATCTTTACTTGAGCTAAAGAAGGTGGATTTGGTGGTGCATTTTGAAAAACTACGGCATATACTAATTTACAAAAAAATTCAAAGTTTTTGGAAAAGCTTACAGAAATACAAGAGTATCAACAAACCAGTAGTAAAAATTGCAACTATGACAGCCAGCACAAAAAGATTATACTTCATGACTTCCATTTCATCCACTAAAACAATCAATGGTGGTATTAGAAATCCAACTGCTGTTGCTACCTAGAAAAACTATTTAATTATTAAATCAAGAACTAAATGAGGCAATAAACCTGTGTCGCAATAATTCCTATGCTACAAGCCGAAGACACTTCGTTTTCTCCAAACCACACCATTGCAAGTTTTGGAGGTACTGGTAAAATAAAGACTTGACAAACGGCAACAAAGGCTTGGCCCAAAAGTAAAACCCAATATCGATCCGGATTTACGGATCCAACTTTTATCCATGCTCCTATACATGTCCCTAGCATTCCAATCAGCACCGATTTCCTTAATCCCTTTTGAAAAACTAAAGTAACTTTAAGGTACAAAAATGTTAAACGGTCTTACTAATTTATCAAAGTAATAAGTTCCTGGAATGCTGGTAGGAATGTATATCAACATAAAAATTAGAGAACTCCAGTTGACGGCTGTGTATGATACATTGTAGTATTTAGCAACAACGTCTGCTATTACAGCGTATTCTATCCATTGGGCTGCACTACTAATGGCGTAAATGCAATATAAAAATAAAATAAAAAATCTTTTTTTGTAAACTCTGATTTCATGATTTTTACTGCTATTATTTATAGCAGAGATATGGTTTTCTGTGGTAGTTTCAAATACTTCGGCACCTGCGAAAAGAAAATCTTAATTTTTTTTATATTGTAACCTTCAAATCAAGAGATTTTTTTATAAGCTGTTTTTCGGCCAGTTTAAAAGAGTTTAAAATTTATAACTTAAATTCAAAACTGCGCATGCGTCTGATAGTCTTGAACGGTTTCAAACTACTGAACGAACAGAGCTATAGAAAATTATATAATGTATTCGTCCCCTTCTACAGGGTGATAAAACTTAGTCTGTTTCAATAACAATTAGCAAGTAATCAATTTAAAATGAATTTATTTATAATATTAACTTACAAAATTGAAAGCTGTTCTCACCTTCAAATTGTGTTTCATTATTATATTCTACCATTACTTTAGCTATATATAATGTTGTTACAAGTAAATTGATCAAAATACTTTTTGCATTTTATGTAAATTTATATAGTAAAAATAATTTTTATATTAAAATTTATCAACATTGCAATAACAATATAATAAAATAAATACTAATAATTTACGAGTAAATTGCTATAAAAGTATAAAGGATTTGTTCATAAGTAATTAGTAATTACCATTTCGCGATTATTATTATTATCTAATATCTTAGAATTAGTCGAAATAACAATCATTAAAATATTCTGATGATAATTCTAGTTTTAACTAGGATATAAGTTCAACAGACTGTTGTCAGTAAATTAATTAATTAATGACCTTTAAAACTAGATTTAAAGTAAACTAAGCCTTAATTAGATAAAAATTGTTTTACTAAGCTAATACTTTATACGACTAAATTACTCTAGCATGTTGGTCAGTTTACTATCTTCTGACTATCTGTTTAGGTCTGAAAACTATTTAGTTGGTAATTTTAATGTTGATACCACCATATCGAGTGGAATTTAACTTATATAATAAGTAGAGAGCGGATTTATAGGCACAACAGATCCAAATTAGGAGGAAAACTCCCTTAAGCCTTAAGCCCTTAAGTTATGGTAGGGTTTAAGGGGGTTTTCGTCCTAATTCAGATCTGTTGTGCCTATAAATCCGCTCTCTAATAATAAGCCATAGCCAGAGTCAGGGTTCTGTTGAAAAATCCGACCAAGACATAAAAAAAATATTGGCTTCGAGGATGAAAGACAACAATACCTGTCAAATGGTGTTCTTTTTGTACAATTTATAACAAATAGAGAGAGCCCTTCGTTCAAAAAACAAACAAAGCTATGTTTCAAAACCAAAAATTAACATTCAAAGCGCACATAGAAGACAAAGTCAAGAAAGTTACTTATGCATGGATTTAGATGGATAATATGGATTGAGATACTGCAATAATTTTAGTATTTTTAGGTATATACCAACTTATATTCAACTTACTTTAACAAACTGAATTATGCATTGATATTGTATTATAAAAATCATTTAAATATATAAATTATTAACCCGTTGATATTAGATAATATAAAACTTCAAAATATCGAGTTATTATTAAATTAAAAATTGTTAAAGGATTTATTTAGCTTTCAAACGTAATATCGTTCGTCATCAGAATAATATACAAATGTGTATTACACACATAATGACCTATATTTTTATTATTAATAATAATAATAAAAACGATATTACGTTTGAAAGCTAAATAAATCCTTTAACAATTTTTAATTTAATAATAACTCGATATTTTGAAGTTTTATATTATCTAAAAATCATTTATTTACTATTTTATAATAGAATTTTTGATAGTTTTAAGGGTAGTTCACACTACATGATTTATAATATGACTTAGTCATAAGAAAAGTCATGGCTAAAATCATACCATCACAATAGCCAATCATAAAAGCCATAACTTCTATAATAGCAAAAATCATATAGTGTAAACGTAAAAAAATCCCTCATATGAGAAGTCATCTGACAAGTCATATGATAAATCATGTAGTGTGAACTACCCTTTAAATTTACTGCCAAATTAGGCAAGTTTTCCCTATTACTTTTTCAACCCAAAAATTTAAATGCAATAACAATATAATTAAATTTTAAATAAGTACGTTTAAAATTGAAAAATTCAAGGTAAACAATTTATACTTACGCATCTTTTACATTCGATTATTTATAACCATTTTGTAGAATTTTATGTGTAGATAAATTATATAAAACTAAACTGTAAAATGATTTTCGTTACACGTTACCATAAATAAGTACAACTAAGTAAATATATTTTAAAATGTTCTAATAATAATAAAATTATTATGTATAATGAACGATACACAATTATTTTTATATGAAAATATATGTATTTATTCAATTTTTAAAAATAATATGCAGTACTATATACCTTATTACATAATGAGTATACAACCTTCGTTTAAAACAACAGAATTAATAAATAAATGAGCAAAACGTGCAAGGTGAAAAACAGGGACGTTTGATATTGAAAATTAATAGAACATTAGAAAATGATAGTTCAAATGGAACATATTAGGCTAAATTAATTATTTATTATAAAATTATTTATTAATAATTATAAATTAGTTATATTACTAACTACTAAATGGCCGAATTACAAACAAATTATTAAAAGTAGAAGGGCTAAGCTAGATCTGAACCACTTCGCCCATAACAAATACATAGATAAACATCGCCGCACTCTTTGTCAAATCTGACTGGCTGAGTATGTAAATTATCTAAGTTTATAATATTTAGATTAGAAGTTTTTTTACTAATAAAACATTTCATTATTATATTATGATTAAATAATTTACATACAAGTTTACTACACAACATTTGATTTAATTCTATTTACAGAAAATCGCTTCAAATCAAATTTTATAAAAAATATTAAAAATTCTCCAAGAGCCAATATAATGCACATTGTTATATTTGCCCACATTTCTGATACATCATGAAACAGATAAGAGTACAAATAAGTAAATGCTATACCAAATATTTCACTAGAAGTGACTAACATTCCACTCATTATTCCTTCAGACTCTGGATAAGTTAATTCTACTCCCAATTCAAATCCAACTGTTAAAACTCCGTTAAAGAAGAATCTAAAATATCAAATGTTTATTGAATGCTTTACACAAATAGAACATAAAAACTACCCTAAAATAATTGTTATGATGTACACGACCGCTAACCCATATCCAATAAAAATACTGAACGCCACGGCTGCCAAAAAGTATGTGAAATGAAAAATGTATGTTGTTGCCCTAAAATTAAAAATAAAGCAAAAATTTAAGTAACGAGGTAACTAAATTTTAATTGAAATTTATACTTATAACGATGGAATTTATCCAAGACAACTCCACATGTCAACGATCCAAAAATTCCTATAATGATCATAACCAGACCAATTGTTCCAACTTCTTGATAAGCATCCTAAATAAAATATTTTTTAATTCTTTTTAATTGCAAAAAATACCTGTACTTACTGGATAATGACTTAAAATAATTTGACTTAATAATATGTTAAGGGCGTAATACATCCCCGCATTAGCGCCGTATATGAAAAATAATAAAACATACGATCGATTTTTCATTAAATTTCTTAAACTTTTGGTAAACGTTTTTGATTCTTTTGTTGCATTTTCTTTAATTTTTAGTTGAGCCAAAGATGGTGGTGTAGGTGGAGCGTCCTGAAAAACTAAAAGAAAACCGTAAGAAAAATTTTTTACAGTAATTTTTTAACAAAATAATAATATTATAGGTAGGTACGTAGTTAGAGGATTGCACGTAATATTCCTCTTCCAAAATTAAATTTTTAGTTTTTCAAAACGAGAAATTTCTAGAAAATATTTCCATTTATTTTAGACTTCAAAAAAGCCAATTCCTGCGGTCAGCGAAAATATGCAGTTCTTTGAAATGGTATTTATTATGTAATTTTAACTTACTAAAATATAACACAGGAATTAAAACGGTGCTGCAAACAGCAACTACAATTGCTAATGTATAAAGACCAAACTCCATTGTCTCTTTGTCTCCTTCCGTAACAATTAAAGGTGGTATGAGAAATCCAATTGCAGTTGCAACCTTTATAAAGAAATAAAGTTAATATAAATTCATGGGTAGGGAAAAAATAACCTGTGTAGAAATAAGAGCAACACTACATGCTGAAGAAACTTCATTTGCTCCAAACCATGCCGTAGCAATTTTTGGAGGCATAGGTAAAACAAAAACATTACCCATCGATACAACAGCTTGTCCCAAAAGTATTACCCAATATCTATCGGGATGAACCGATCCAACTTTTATCCATGCACCTATGGATGTCAAAAGTATGCCAATCAAAACTGAGTTGCGTAATCCCTAAAAACATTAAAAAAATTTTATATCAATATTTCAAAAAGAAAAAGAGCTAACCAATCTATCTAAAATATAAAATCCAGGAACACTGGCTGGAATAAACACCAGCATAAAAATCAGTGAACTCCATTCTGCTGCTGTGTATGATATACCGTAATACGTCACAAGTACTTCAGTGATTACTGGATACTCAATCCATTGTAATATATTACAAATAGTAAAAAGACAAAACAGAAGCAATATCAAAAATCTACGCTTGTAAAGTATGCATTCTACTACTTCTTCCGAATTTTCTGAGATATTGGGCTTGTGTGGATCTACGAAAAAAAGCATAAACCGGCTAATAAGTTAGTTTTTTTAATCAGGTTTTTATAAAAACAAATATTTATACAGCTTTATTATGTTGGTGTAAATCATGGCTTTCTAAACTTTTTGGCCTAAGGACCACACTAACTCCTTAACTAATAAGTCCCAAGGGTCAAGACCTATAGAGTCATATGAAATACTTGATGTGTTTTCTTTTAAAACCTAATATTTTTTCCAGAAAATTTTTTTAAATAACGTTTTTATCTTTATCCAAAGTGTTAACTATGTCTTCATGGATTCCTTTAAAACTTTTTTAAAGATATTTCAAATTTAAGCTATTCGCTCGGTTTAAATTAATTGTGATTAGAAACTATTCGACAAACTTAGTTGAACTTTTAGAATGTGATATTTAAATGACCAAACGTTAAACTGATGAAAGTAGACCCAGATTGCAGTAACATCTCTGTGCCATAACACGAACTTTTCAGATACCACTCGTATTAGATACTATACCTATATCTTCACTTATGTATATAATTTAAAATATATAAACAAAAATTGTTTATAATAACTTTAATTATTTTATCTACTTTGATTTTGTAATGTGTCATATTTCATAATATTTTTTAGTACCGTAATGATAGTTTTTACCGCCCTAGTGCGGTAATCAACTTGCCACTTAAATGCGTGGAAAGCAATTCAACAATTGTGTAACTACGCAACTAAGCCGTCCTATTATTTTTTTATAAACACAATTTTAAAAATTTAACTACAAACACTAAAATATGTGTAGGTACTAATTATAAATATGGCCCTTACAAAATCAAAGTAGATAAAACGTTGTACAATATTTGTATCGTAATGTATCTCTACGATACTTGACGGATTATCCAACTGACAATTTTTCATCGCGTATCGTAAAATTCTACATTACGATACACATATCGTAAATATCTATAACTACGTTAGTGATGATATTAATTTTCTTATTATATTTATTATTTGAAATTGACTGATTGATTTTATACTTTTTATATCACAATTTTTTAGACAACCTAAAAATGTATTAGACACTTTTAGAACTAAAAATTATTTTTTGGTTTGTCTAGAAAATTGTGATATGTTTATCATGTTGCACTACATAGACCACACTGTTATAAATTATTTATACTTTTTTATAAATATTTTAGTACTACACTACATAATAATATTTAACTTTCCTTTGCTTTCTATAAATAATACTTTGAATAAATATCCGATAATCAGAATAACTTCAAGTAATTTATAAATTGCTGAACATTAAAATAAATTTTTTAAATTTTTCCATTGTTATAAATTATAATAATGACAACATTCTAAAACACTTGTTTAAAAAAAGGTTTATTTTTCCATCAAAAAGGACCCCTTTAATGTTTAAAAACAAAATTGTTATTTTTTTCTCTTTCAAAAAATAAGAAAGAATTTCTATGCTTGTGGGAGTTATTTTGTAAATTATAGGAAATATATGTACTTAGTTAAGATGTCGCCAATAAAATGAAAGACGCAAAAAGTTAAAAAAAAGTAAATATTTTGATCTTAGATCATCTATACATGATCATGTATATAATGATCTAAGATTTTAACCCAGACCAGGAATTGAAAACAAGGAAATGGCCCAGCAAAACTCCAAGAGTTGACCGATCTGAATTGAAGATTTTTGAATTTCTTTATGTTGGTATTGTGTACTTACAAATTTTATATTGTTTTCCATAGCAAAATCAATCAAAAATCTACCATTTTCATTGGTTTATTCATGTTTACTATATTTCCCTATGGTTGGTTAGAATACCCACCTCTCTTCTGATTTTGGCGTTACTATCTCCCATAATCATTTTTAAGTCGTATCAAAGATCATAAAACTTACAGCTCTTACAATCTTTGGTCGTATTTTGAATTTTTTTTGTATTCTCTGTCTAAAGGGTAGTTCACACTACATGATTTATCATATGACTTAGTCATAAGAAAAGTCATGGCTAAAATCATACCATCGCAACAGCCAATCATAAAAGCCATAACTTCTATAATATCAAAAATCATATAGTGTGAACGTAAAAAAATCCCTCATATGAGAAGTCACGTGACAAGTCATATGATAAATCATGTAGTGTGAACTACCCTTAACATTTCATAGAATTCTTCTTGACATATTTGTTTTTCCTCCATTGGTGCATGAATATTTATTACATTTATTTTTTGGTATTTACCTCTACACACACATTCTATCCGATATCGGTATGAACTTTATGACCGCATGTCTAAATTGCTTGCTTACAACAAATCCTGTTCCTAATCTCCTATCAAGGATGCGTTCCACTTAAAGCCCACGACGACCACGGTCGTTCGTCAGTCCAATCAAATAACCGCTCTCGATCTTTAGTCCAATCAAAGAACCACGGGACCACGCTGCGGTCGTCGTGGGCTTTAAGTGGAACGCACCCCAAATCCACTGCTCATAAAGAATGTGTATCCGTCCGTATAAAAAAAACCGCTATCTTTATGTTTTGTTTGCTGAATATTAAAATAATTTTTTTAAATTTTTACATTGTTATAAATTATAATAGTGACAAAATTTTAAACACTGTTTTAAGAAAAGGTTTATTTTTCCATCAAAAAGGACCCCTTTAATGTTCAAAATGTTTGAAATGTTCTTAATATATTAAAAGGTTTCAAATCGTTTAGACAAAATTATTATTTTTTCCCTTTCAAAAAATAAAAAAAAATTTCAATGCTTGTGGAGGTTATTTTGTAAATTATAGAAAATATAGTTGAGATATCGCCAATAGAATAAAAGACGCAAAGAAAAAAAGTTGAAAAAAAGGTAAATATTTTGATCTTAGATCATCTCTATTTTCTACATGATCATGTATATATAGTGATATAAGATTTTAACCCAGACCAGGATGATTAAAAACAAGGAAATGGCCGAGCAAAACTCCAGGAGTTGAAGTAAAGATGGTGAAATAGAGAAATATTTGGAAACTAACAAGATAGAAAAGTTTGAAAACAATTAAATATAAAACGATTTTGTAAAAAGTGAAAAAAAAACAATTCTATATTTCTCGATGCAGGGGAGAGTAGAGCAAAGCGAAATGAGGGGTAAACAGAACGAATATTGTAATTTTGATCTTATCGATAAGAGCAAAATTATTATTTTTTTCCTCTTTGCTCCACTCTCTCTAAATATTATTCATGTGATGTGATTATCTATTTTAAAATATAAATCAATAAGCAAACCAAAGATGTATTTAATAAAAATTAAAAATAATTACTTACTGCTCTCTTCCGACATTATATAATATTCAAATAATACAAAACTCCAGATCTAAACTTTGTAGCTTTGTTCTACGTACAATTTTAGGATACACAAATATGGCACGAATAAATATCTAAAAACACAAAACAGTATAGTAACTCAATGATGATTTAAGATTTGTTTACATAGATCCAGATTCCTTAAATACTCATAACCACCAGAGCTCGAGTATTTTTTTCACCCAACCCAGTTTTTCTCTATTAATTCAAAAGCAGTGAAAAATACCAAAAATGTTAAAGTTTTAAAGAAAAATACGAATAAGTTTTGTTTAAAATATTTTTAATATCTTTGACCGTTTTCGAGTTATTACAGAAATACTGAAATAACGTAATATATTCATCCAGCACAATTTTCAAAATAATTTTACAGGTTGGTGTATCTTGATAATAAAAATAATTATACTTACATAATAATAAAATTTTAAAAATTAAATCCACAATGAAATCCTAGCTGTGGTTCACACTAATTTGTCGTCGATTATACAGGACGATTATTGTATTTGCAATAAATATGAATTAGCACCTAATTATTAGCACATTTAAAATGATTTTAATTAGCTCAACTCACAAAGCCAAGCTTTACATGTAATTAGGTAACTTTTTTATTATTTATTGTTTTTATAGTCATTTATTTTTAGTGATAAAGATAACTCGGCCAAGTCATTGCATAATTTTAGTTTTGTTTTTATAACTGAAAATATTTTGTATTTCCTGTAATAATGTCATACCTTTTACCATCCTTATCGTTGTTCCTATTATAATATTAACCCTAATGTTCCTGGATCGTAGTACCGGGTACTTTTTTGACTTTGCAGTGAAATATCTCCGCTTGTATTTTTCACAGAGACCTGGGATTTGGTGACATCTTATAAAAAATAGTTGTTAACGTATTAAAGTAATTTTGAAAGCTATTATATTTTTATAAATGCATTTTTTTTGCGATAATAAAAAGTTATACCTATATCACCTGAATGTGGTACCGGGTACCTTTAATTTAAAATCACAGAATTTTTAGCTAAAAACGTATTATTATATTAAAAACAGGTAATTTATTTTTATTTACACAAAGTATAATTCTTTTACGCTTATACTCATTTATTAAAATTATGTTTTCAACATTTTTCAAAAAAATTCATAAAATTTTTACAAAATTTTTTATATAAAATTTTTCAACAATTTTTTGAATTTGATGATCACATATAGGTTCATATAATAGTGTACAACTTTTAAATACTTTTCTTGAGTTTTATTTATCCGTTTTACACAAATTACGGACAATTTTGTGCAATTGTCTACCATATCCGTGTTTAGGCGATCCTATAAGATCTGTGCTACAGTATACACGTTAGATTTCAAAAACTCAATTTTTAACGACAAAGAACAACAGATTAGGAGTAGATAAACAATAATTTTAAAAATACTTTCTTATGATTTGTGTAAATCAAAGATTACAGTGAGTGTATACTCAATGAAATACTACCATTTGAAAATTTTATTTGAATTTTCTTGGCCATAGAATCGTTTTTCTTTCTACTTCTTTTAAATCCAAATTATTTTTTTCCTTTACTGTCAAAAAGGGCTTGTATTTCTTCTTTGAACGAAATTTTTCAGATTTACATTTTTGCTGAAAACTCGCAGTATATTGTTTTTTTTTATTGAGCTGTTATTCTATACAAATTTTTCTAAAGGTTGATTTGAAAATACAAAGCATACTGGTTTTTACGTTTTTGAAATGTTATTTATAATTTTCCAAAAAATATTTATTCAAATTTGAATATACTTGCCCAATTATGTAAGAAACGAGTGGCATTTTTACTAGTACTAACATAATTAATTTATTTAATTTCCAAACTTTGTAAGCAAGAATTTGATTATAAATGACTCAATATGATATTAATTCACTTTAAAAACATAAATAATAGCTTAAAAACCCTAATAATTGCAAAAAATATCACAGAAAACACTGAATAACGTATGTATTATGCCAGGGTACCGGGTACCTCATTCAGGTGATATATGTTGTATTTTTATTCAGTAACATGAGGGTTAAATAAACCTGACCACTAGGGTTCATAAAACACGCTCCTAGTAGTGAAAAGTATAGGTTTACGTCGTTGTGATATAAACTACTATTTCGATCTTTTTTTAGAGTTAGAATTTGAAACCTGTAGCTTGTTTTCCTTTATAAGTAGGAAAACTTACCTCATATTATGTACCTATTACATTTGAGTTGGAGACCCATAACCAAAAGAAGTTTGTTTGAGATATCACGTACAAGGTTTTGTTTAAGGCTGTGTTCTCACTTAGAATGAAAATTCGATTTTAAATAGAAAATGGACTATTTGGTGTACAATAACAATAGCTGACCAAAAATGTACAACAAAAAATAAAGTAATGTGTAAAAAAAATCGCGAATGCAAAAGATACGCGCATTTTAGCGTTAATTTTATTTACAATTTTCTGACTATATTTTTGAAAATAACGCGTTAAAATTTTTACAGTAGTATATCTAAAAAGTTATTTTTAATATTATGTCGAAGCAAAAATTTTTTTAAAATTGCAATAAAAAAAAAATTTTTCGCGATTTCTTTATTCGCGATAAAAGCGCTTCGACATAATATTGTAAATAACATTTCAGACATACTGTAAAAATTTTAACTCGTTATTTTCAAAAATAAAATCAGAAAATTGTAAATAAAAAAGTGGTTGCGAGAGAACAGCCTTAATAAGTCCTTAAAAATACTAGAAAGAGTTTGAGGCTGTAGTCATTTTAATTAAAAATATAAATTTTCCTATTTATTTCAATTCCATACAAAATAAAAACAATTTATAGTAAATTTCAAATTATTAATTTAAAATTGTATCTCCAAAGTTTACTATTTTTTTTTAAGTACAGATCAAACTGAGTCTTCAAAACTTTTTTACATTTTTTTGAGTACACCTAATATGCCCAGTCAAATAAGCAGAAAAAAAAGGTAAACCTCGGAATGAAAGCAAATAAGCTGAAAATTTGCATAAACCTTTATTATGTCATTCTATAAGTTGTCTCAAAAGTCTCATAAAATCTCGTGTTCGCGTCACAAGATATTAAAGGTGAGAGGTCGGAAAAATCTTATTTATGTGCAATCGTACTAAAATGTACATTTTCACATATTCAAAACAATACTGAAAGTAGCTGTTTTTAGTACAGAAATGTCAAATTTTACTTTTTAGTACAGAAATGTCATAACCTCAAATGTTTTATGTGCAATCCTACTAAAATGTACACTTTGACAAATATTTTTGACTTTTAAATATTTCATTGCTTAGCAACTGGATGGAAATACATACGTATTTCGTTAAATTATTTAGTATAACATAATTATTATCCTACATTTTTTGCAGAAAGTGGGCATTTTATTCCAATTACACATAAAATAGTGTATGCACCTTATCCTTAAAGTGTCTTTTTGGCATTTGCGTGGTCATAGACTTTGGCTGCGCCTCAGTCTATAATTTTCCACGCTCATACCAAAAAGATGCACTTTCAGGACTTGGTACATAAATAACTATTTTGGAAATATCTCGGTTTTTATGCTTTAAATGAAATTTTGGCTAATTAGAAAAGTTGTAGAACTTAAAATTCTTTACAAATTTGGTCTCAAGGAATATTTTGTACAATTAACCGTTCTTAAGATAGAGCGTGAAGAGTGGGAGCGCTTAGCCATAACGTACGATAACGCTAACTGTGGAAATCAATACATAGTACTGTATATAAAGTTAATTATTTACTAAAAATGTTATAATTATAAATAAACCTTAGTTACTTACTAATTAATAAATAATATTTACAGATATTATTCATAATTTAGACATCCGTTTAATAATATTTAGTTAATTTATATTAATAATTTAAATTTTAAAATTTCTCACCATTATAAAAATTTGTTCACGAGAAATATTTCAAAATGTCATAAGACCTCAAGTTAAATTACTTTAAAATAAACAAAATATATTGAAAAGACCCAAAAATAGTTAAGATGTTAACTATTTAACATTCCCAAATTCAGGTGGCAGAGCACCAATGATTCCACTAAAAAGAACTTAACATCCATCGGTAAAATATCTTTGAGGAAACTCAGATGTCTTAATGAACAATATGCTCTTCTAGCTATTAGTAAAACATGTTTGTTGAATTTTAGAGAATTGTACATCAAAACTTCCAGATTTTTTACTACCTCTGTCGAGTGATATCCTGCAGCTGCAGGATCATAGCGTCATCATTACTATGCGCATCTAAGCAAGAACTCGACTTACTTCTTCAGTTTTCAGCCTCTGCTTTCTAATTTTTATTGAACGTTAAGGGTCTTCGTTAAGGGTATAATCTGATCACGCCAATTTTTTTATTTGGTATTTTGTTTGTTTAAGGGGTTTTGCCACTGTACACTTAAATGAAATCAAGTCGAGTCAAATTTTGTCACAATACACAAATTCAAGAATGTGTGAAAAAAATTTCAAGTTAAAATATTGAAAATTGAGTAAGTTACATACTATTTAGTGAGAGTGAACTAACTACGATATACGCATACTAAGTCTGAAGCCGCACGTGCAGTAAAATGTCGCTTGCAGCAGCGGTAAAATGAAGCTGGAGTAAGGCAGTAGAAACCATGGCCACACGAGTAGTGCACCTCGACAGCAATTGAAGCGGTGAATAGTACTGATATCGCGATTGAAAAAAAGCTGATACAAGTGCATTACTGAAGCTGGGTCATTACCTTGAAAATGCGCCTTCTTGCGTTTCTCAAGCGACATTTCCAGCTCCATGCAGCAAGCACTGCTTTATACTTTATACTGCAGCTTCATTTTACTGCACATTTGGCCTTAGTGCCTGGCCACACCAAGCTGTAAATGTCGCTAGCAGTAGCAGTAAAAACGCAGAAACGCCCATTCTCAAGGTAATTGAAAGGTAATATCGCAGCTTTAGCAATGCACTATTGCACTTGTATCAGCATTGCCTTGAAAATGCGCCTCCTTGCGTTTTTACTGCTATTGCTAGCGGCATTTTACTGCACGTGTGGCCAGGCACTTAGACTAAAACTTTCAATCGCGTTTTTCTCTGAACTACAAAATTCAAATTGGCTTGCAGCATAACTCAAACAATTTTTGTCAGATTCAATTCAAATTTTAACTATAGCTTCTGTATGAGATTTTGAAGAGAATGACGTACGGTTTTTGCAAAATATTAAAAATTGTAAAAGTTATTAACAAACTTTTGTCAAGTTTTTGAGCAAAATCGAATTTTTTTCTTCAAAAGCGTGCTATTTTTTCAAAAAAAATTTTTTTTTATTCCATACGTCATTCTCTAGCTGTTTATATGTAGATTAAGCAGATTTTTTAATTTTTGTTGTAAGATCAAATTCACTCAAGTTATGCTGCAAGCCCCAAGGACCATTTTTGAAAAGATGTATTTTTAAACGCTGCATTGTGTCGCCCACTTTGTAAATTTGTTTTAGTTAAAAAATACATATATTATGGTGGTTTGCGTGCAAAAATTTTGCTACCTACCTATCTTTTTAAATTACCTCGACTACTCTTTCTACGGTGAGCTTGAGATGAATTTAATGCTCCACTCTTGGGGTGGTTCTGGCTTTGAAAAATTTTTAAGAAAAAGGAAAACGCTAAATTAAATATGCAAGACTCTATTTTAAAAATTAAACAAATCGTGTATGAAAAACAAATAAAACGTAATTGAAATTTTCTGTTATTGCCACAAATTGACCGAAGGTTGATGCGAAAAACAGGTGTGTTGAATTGATAACAAAAACACCCTGTCATTTACGATCTTCAAATTTCTACTACAGTTGTTTTTATTACCAATTCTCAGTGTCAAGTGTAAAATGAAAAATTATTAATATTAATGCCTATACGAATAAAATTACAAAAAAAATGAAATATAAAATTTTACAAATTAAATCAAAAATTCTCGTTAAAACTGTCGTCGTGCTGGTTTTGTTGTGTGGAACACTAATGTTGTATAGAAGTTGGAAGTAAAACGCTCACCCTTTTTGTTGAATTCTGGATTCTTATAATGAAACTTGTGGCTCCAGGAATCTCCTTCCCAGGTTTTTCTATCTTGTACGATCGCACTTTTTATTAAGAAAACTTTTACTTGGTTCGTGGTCGTTAGCCACTTCACAAACAAAGCTCAACTTGTTACCCAAAAGGTGAAAGGTAACTGACCAAAAGTCACTTCCTCTGTAATTTTTTTGTTGTTTACATTATTGTTCCCTTCCCAACGGCACTTCAACCAATCACGTCTTCCAGAGTCCCACTCTATTTTTAACAATAATCCAGGAACAATCTTTTGCTCTCTCTCTAACACACATAGTAAAATGGTCTTTAATAAAATTTGTGTAACAGTCGTGTTAAAAAGAACAAACCTTTCCCTTCCTCTTGTATAAATTTCAATTACGATTAAAATATTTAAAAAATTTTCTTTAATGACGGCAAATAAAATTAAAATTGCTGCTTTCCTTCTTTTTAAAATTATGAATAAATAATATTTTAAATAAATAAAAATTATTGGGTTCGTTTCACCACAATATGTACCTTAATACATATGTAAACAAGTGGTATATTTTGTTTTGTAAATAAAACTTTTTTTCCAATCTAAAAAAATTGTGCAAAATCATTTTCAGACTTCCACAGTGGCAAAACCCCTTAATAATTTTATTTGGTTAAGCTTTGTGGTTTACAGTAGATCAATGAGATTTGTACTTTTAAAAATAAACTAACAAAGTAACACCTACAACTTTTATAGGGTATTAAATAATACTATTGGGGCATTCCACACCAAATTGACCACTTTTGAACCCGACCCCTTTTGATTTTTCTGAAATTTTTACTTATTATACTATCTCACCAAAAACAGTTCTGTGAATTTTTTCAAAATTTTTTACTCAACCCAAAAAAAGTTACGAATTTTTAGAAAACTGATGTTTTTTTTCTTCAAACGATCGTAACTATTTCAAAAATTGACTAATTCGGAACGTTTTTTTTTTGTCTTTAAGAGGGGCATTTTTTTCAGAGCCCTTTTAATTTAATCAACAGATGGCGCCTACTTAAATATTTTTATAAAATAAGAGGAATTTGCTATATTTAAAATATATTTAAAATATAGCAAATTCGTTGAGATAATACTATTCTATAAACAATATTCTTGATCTTAAGCTATTTTGAGTTCGTATTGAGTATGTCAAAACACACTCACTTACAAAAAAAGATAATTAAACTTCAATTATGAATTGTGTTTTTATAAATAAATATTACGAACTCAAAATAGCTTAAGATCAAGAATATTGTTTATAGAATAGTATTATATCAACGAATTTGCTATATTTTAGATATAGCAAATTCCTCTTATTTTATAAAAATATTTAAGTAGACGCCATCTGTTGATTAAATTAAAAGGGCCCTGAAAAAAATGCCCCTCTTAAGGTTGACTTGTATAGTCCAAGTTTAACCGGTAACTATGGTTTAAACTCGGATTTTGACTATTGTGATTGGTTAATCTACAGTTTAAAATTTTAAACTAGATCTATACAAGTCACCCTAAACGTACTTTTCAGGAAAAAATACAAAAAAAATATTCAAACTTGGATTCTACAAAATTTTCTATTTTTTCGGAGAAAATCATTAATTTTTCAAATTTTTCCACTTTTGATTTTTTTGTATTTCAAAAAAAACTTTGATTTATTCCTCGTATAACAACGCAAACCCCATAATAGGCCGACATTTCTTTCTATTTTTTTTGTTTAATTAAAAAATATTTTGTTTTAGATTTACGCAAATAATATTTTTCAATAAACAAAAGAAATAAAAAGAAATGTCGGCCCATTATGGGGTTTGCGTTGTTATACGTGGAATAAATCAGTTTTTTTTTAAATAAAAAAATCAAAAATTAAAAGTGTCGAAATTTGAAAAATCAATGATTTTCTCCGAAAAAATGAAAAATTTTGTAGAATCCAAGTTTGAATATTTTCTTTGTATTTTTTCCTGAAAAGTACGTTTAAAGACAAACAAAAACAAAAAAAAAACGTTTCGATTAGTCAATTTTTGAAATAGTTACGATCGTTTGAAGAAAAACAACATAAGTTTTTCTAAAAATTCTTAACTTTTTTGGGTTGAATAAAAAATTTTGAAAAAATTTACAGAACTGTTTTTGGTGAAATAATATAATATGTAAAAATTTCAGGAAAATCAAAAGGGGTCGGGTTCAAAAGTGGTCGATTTGGTGTGGAATGCCCCTATAGCAGAATATTAGTAATTTATGTTAGTGTTGCCTTTTCAAAGACTTTTGGTAATTTTAATAAAACTACAATAGTAATTTTGCTGTAATTAACTAAATGATCTATTTTTATAAATATTTACATTATTGTCTGTCCCACCTGATACATGATAACTAGGATTTGACCAATCGAGGCATAGTACTTTACCATCGTGTTCCTTCATATTAAATAGAGCATCTCTTGGAAAACGAGTATCCCACAATTTTACAGTCTGATCGTAACTTCCAGACATAAAAAGGTGTTCGTCCGTTTGTGACCATGTAACTGCAGATACCCATAACGAGTGAGATGTGAATGTCAATTTACAACTAGAACCCGTAGTTGTCCGAGGGTCATACAGTCGAATATGTTTATCAGCAAAACAGCTAATCACAGTTCTATTTAATGGTGACCAAGATGCTCCCAAAAACGCCTTTTCTGTCAGTATTTCGTTGTGCATCCTATTTGACTACAAAAAAATAAACAAATTATTTATACAGGATTAATCAATAGTATAGGCTTTTTTAACTCATCAAATTTACTTTAGTTTAGGCAATTTAGGCATAAAAAAAATAATTTACCTCTATATCCCAAAATTTCATTTTATGGTCCATAGAAGCTGTACAAATAGTTTGAGGTTCAATCCATTGAATAGCAACGATGCACTCTTTATGGCCTTTTAAAGTATGTAATGGTGTCCTAGTGATCAATTTGGTATCAGCACCACAATTCTTTTTCACACTAGGCTCATAATCTTCATCAGCATCAAGAGAAGCTGACCATATTTTAATGTAGGTATCCCAGCCACCAGTAGCAACATTATGAGAATCTGGGCTGGTAACGACAGCATCTATACCCCTCTCGTGACCTTTCAAAACAACCACCGGTTTACAATTAATATCGTCGGTACTATTAGACCCATCTTTAGGATTGCATTGCCATAAAATTCCAGTTGAATCGTGTGATACGCTAACAAAACCCTCAGATGGACTATTGATCTTTAACCACGAAACAGCCTTAATTGCATTTGAGTGTTTACAGTCACTTATAATATGTTGTCCATTAGTGTTCCACAGATGTATGGTATTATCATAACAACCAGTTAAAACCCTAAAAATGAAGAAGTATTACTTGCAAATATTGTTGTTGTCTAAGCGGCACCCACCAGTTTTGAGCTACTTGTACACCACCAATCCAATCATCATGTGGTAAAGTAGCTTGAGGTTCTGGTTTTAATGTTCTTGTTATATATTCAATTTCAACGACATCATGAGATGCACCAAGTTCTGATAAATGTTCGATAAGTGGCACCCGCAATAACTGTCCCAAAACCACAAAATCAAATTCTGCAGACTTCACAAACTGCAAATTTTCTTGAAGTATTTCTATAAGTAATTTGGTTAAATCTGAAGTGGTGACTGTTTTTGGTACAAAAAGAGATTTGTCCGGTGCTACAAAACTGAAATTACAAGTTATTACAAATTAAGTCATTGTCAAAATATAATTAGAAAAAAATCATTTTACTTGTTCTGTTTAGTCACAAATCGTATGGAGATGCATTCGTCACGCTCGATTTCTTCGATGCCTTCCATGGTCAAAAAAGAGACAGGACAGATCTTTGCTAATTTTTTTGACTTAAAATTTTGAGGTTGTGATTTTTATAAATTGAAGTAAAACAGTGAATCTCAAATGTGGATCGATCATTTTTTTAAATTTTTATATAATACCCAACTGATGTGACCGCTGGTTGAGTGCAGAGCGGAAATTCTGGGTTCAAATCGCAGACTAGACAGAATTTCTTAGCTCGGCCTTCCAGTAGGCATCCACAGGCTATGGTAAAATCAATCTAGAGCATCAAAGAAGAGAAGATAAGGAGTGATTCACCTTGGTAAATGAATCGTAAAGACTTCCAAAGAAGTAGGCATATAAACTTTGCTCCAACAGCTGCTTCATATGGCTTTTAGTTTCTCGCCTATTATTTCATCTGCCAAGTACGCAGCCTAAAAATACCCCTAACTGCCATTTCCTGCACATGAAGATGGAGGTGGGAGGCAGAGGATAGCCTAAAAGTTTCGGTTAGTGCTGTTTGCATTACTACAGTTACAGTCAAACAAACTAATTTTCAGATTTTGTGTAAAAAGAACACTTGTTTGGTTTTGGGCTACCATACAAAAAAAATTTTATTGAAAAATACTCATCAGTAGAACAGTCACAATAAAATAAAAACCAAAATACACGTTTTTTCTCATTATTTATTTATCTTTGGGTTGGAAAGCTGAAATTTTCAGTTCCTTTCCAGTGCTACTTCGTGCACATTTTTGAACTGTTTGAGAATCACTGATAACCTAAACATAACACTTCATTATTTTAGGTTAGATAAATCTTTTTAAAAACTGCAATTTTCTTGTCAAGTTCATTATTTATTTAGATTTAATTTTTATTTTAAACAATGTTTGCCAAAAAAATCATAACCCCGAAGGCACAATTTGGGCACAACCGTTTAATGTGGACCAAAAGTAAATCGCAACTATTAAAGCAACTTTTTGGTAAATTTTGTCTAACATCGAATTGATTGTTTATAACTTACTTAAATTTTAAGGAGTTCCATTGAGTAAAGCCAAAGCTATCGAAAGCCTTAATTTAAGTAAGAATCAATTAAAAGAGGCTGCCTCGTTTTGCGAAAATGAGGGATTTTCTAAGGAAGAATGGTTAAGACATCCTAATTTGTTCAAGTTCGATAAGTATCACTTGGAATTCCAATATTTAAATTTAAAAGAGGGTGGTTTTGTTGATATAAATCCTGCAATCTTGTCGAGGTAAAGGTATAAGTTGGATAGGCATTTAAGGTTTCACATTTCTTTTAGCTCACGAGCCTGCATTAGCAAGACAGTTAGCATTTTAAAGCATTACAATTTTATTCCAAATGATGTTAACGTTGCTGAAAGCTTTGCTGCGCATGTAAAACTTCCTAGCAAAAAGTTAAAAATTGATGATTTAACTGACGAACAGAAATACGAAGACATTTACAAGATAATTTTACATAGGTACTTGAGTAAGTTTTTTGGCCATTTTTAAGTCGATTTTTAAATTTATGTTTTATTCTTTTAGTAACTAAATTTAATCTAACGGAAGATAACATCAAGAAGTATGAAAAGCAACTGAGATTAGTGGAGGTTAGAAGTTTTGAATTGCTAGAGAAAAACTTTTCGTACTTGGAAGAAATTGGCATACCAAGGGATAAAGGTTTTAAAACTGGAATTGTTTTGTCAACTCATCCTGATTGTAGTCGAGAACTGGTACGAAAAGTTTCACAACTGGGAGATCTAAACTTTATTGAAAATGTGAAGAAATATCCATTTCTGTTAAACATTAACTACGAAACTTATGCTGAAACATACGGCCATTTAAGAGTAAGTAATTTAAAAATAATTTTTAAAAAAGCTGATATTATTATTGCAGAAATTCAAATTTAGTGATAAAACAATTCAAAACTGCATGAGAATCTTTCAATTGTATCCCAATACCGTAAGAATTCGTCTGATCGAAATAGAATCGATTCCAGAGTTAAATGTTTTTTCCGACAACCCACAGACTTTACGACTGGTCGTCCATCATAATTCAGTTAGATCAAAGCTATCATTTCTTGAAAACATTAATTTTAAAAATCGACGTTTTTCAGTTTTAGGTAACTTACAGATAAAGTTGATGTTTTCATTATTAATTATTTGTTATGCAGGGGGATCAAAAGCAGCTTTTAAAAGCTACATAGAAAATGAGTTTGATGTAAATTATTATAGGGAAGTTTTTTTATTACTGCAATGTTTACTTAAAACTACGGATCGTCAAGTCACAGATAATATCAAGAAACATACCAGATATTGCCAGGTTCCTCTCTTAGAAATGGAAAAAACTTATAATTATATCAAGTCGTTTCTCAAGTTTAGTGATGAATCTATAGCTGCAGCGGTACAAATTTTACTTTATCCTAGGTAAGTGGAAACTTTTAACTCGATTTGTAATTTTTTTACGAATTTTAGTGAAAATTTTGAAAAAGTACATAAGGATATTTTCACTACTTATAAAATGAAACGAGCACCAACAGAAATTGAAACATTAAATTTGATGATTTATCATATGGAGAAGGACTCGCGATTTTTGGGATGTGTAGCAGAAACTATTAGAAAGTAATTAATTTATTTTGTTATTGAAAATTTTGGTTATATCTTTGTTGACTCAGTAAATCAAAGGTTATTCTTTCAGAGAATCGCCCACAAAATCTGGTGTTGTGGATAATGATCCTGTTTGCCTATATGAGCCGAAATTAGGACACCACAGTTCCAAAGTACAATTATTAAATTAAACTTTTTTCGAATTTAATTATTTTAGAAATAGATTAATAAATAATATAAATGAATTTATTGTTATATACAGTTTACGATTAGTTTAGCCATTAATTGATTTTAAATTTTGGAATTTTCATGCAATTTTAACCTCTATTGACGCATTGTGTTGACGGTGCGTGTTGATTTACCTACATTAACTGTCGGAGGGTGGGAATAGCAGAAGAGCCTTTACTTGTACCTAAACCATTGCACAGTTAACTTTGAGCAAATTTTACTTTTTAGGGGTATTTTTGAATTAAAGTTTACGAAAAAAAGGAGTGACAACCACTCCGTTCTTAAGAACAACTTTTGTAAGGTTGGGAAGCCCCCAGAGATTAAAAAAAAAAGTTACATCATTAAAGGCTCAAATCGCAATAACCACTTCGATTATAGATATAATTTTTAAAATTTTTTAAAAATAAGGGCCTATTTGCAACGGTTCATATTTTTTATGTTTTATAATAAATTGTTATTTGGTCCATTTTCCTTCATAATTTGCTTCAGAAATTTTTTAAATCGGAGTGAGACCTATCGTCCGACTCCCGTAAATATATAACCATAATGACTAATTTTTTCTTACTTATTTTATTCAACCGCTCGTTTTCTTGTTTCGGAAGAGAAGCCCGAAAGTAAAAGACATTGATGAATACTTACTATCCAATAAAAATAGATAAAATATATAAACTTTTTTTGTACAATACAAGACATTACAAAAGAATTGAATTAAAAATTTGTTGTATAATCCAGTGTAGGCTTTACCTTTATCAATCCTTTTATTCCATTTCGGTAACTGCACCTACCTCCACTGCTGCGTTTTCTTTATTGAATGGTTTTTCATAATTTTGATGGTGTGAAGATTTTTAAAGTTTGCGTAAATGGTGCTTCAACAATGACATACAAGAACGATGAAAAGATCAACGAAGTTCCAAGCAATGTTAACCATAAATTTGTCTAAAAATTGAAAACTGTTAATATCTTGTAATAATATTAAAATTAAATCACCATATTAAAAAATTCTGTAGGGATTCCTGTATTAAGTGTTGTTAAGATGCCCAGCTGAACAACCCCATGACTGAGATACAATCCGTATGTCAGTTTTGCCAAAGGTGTCCAAAACGACGACGATAGAAACAATCGGACGGCAGGAATAGAACCAAAACTTGTAGCAATACAAATTCCTAAAGCTCCAATGCACCAAATAGGTCTATGTAGGGCAGTATATAGGGAAAACTCAAACGAGTAATTCTCTTGTCCGTTGTAGGCAAAAAATAAGTAAGAGAACGAAACAACCATTGCAAGTAGAGATATTCCAGTAATGGCGTATGACTTCATCTGAAAATGTAGAAATTAAGATTCTTTTCATAAGTTACCTCTGACTGGTAAAGATTAAAAGTATTAATAACATAAAAATTTTGTTAGTGCGGCCGTAGGCCCCACAATCATATCAATTATGTTGTAGATGACTAAAGTCTGTTGGTGACAGATATTCGCCAGATAACATGGTATAAAAACGCTCTCAAATTTTTTTTTCGGATATCCGATTATATTATTAATTTATATTATATTTTTCTAATAAACTTTTATGCATATATTTTCCACAATTTTGGCATTTCAGACACAGTTTTAGTACACAATGCGTGGTTGTTGCATTTTTTTACTTAGTTACTCTAAGAACTGCAAGCAAGTTTGACGACAGGAATTGTGAATCATAGCAACAATCTAATACATTAATAAATATGAACGGATAAAAATTACTTCCTACCTTTGATAATTTTACTCCTTTAGATTTTAATTTATCATAAACAATTCCTCCAATCATACCGACGAAATAAGTCGACCCACGATTATACGGTTTTATGTAATAATTATTTAAAAATAAAACGTATTCCATCGAATCAAGTTCTGTATACGGTAAACATCCAGAATTCTTAGTTGTGATAAAAGAGGATATGCTTGACAATATCAAAAGTAATCCCAAAATTGCATAACCTGCACGAAGATTTTTTTTCATGATAAACATTACAATTACACCCACAATAAATAATTGAAAGTCACAGGAAACGTACCAATTCAGCGAGTTACACTAAAATAAAAGTGGTTCATCAAAAACATTAAAAATTATGAATCAAATATTACAGAATCTCTCGCATCTGTCATGAAATTGTTGATGTACAAAATATTCAACCACCAATTATTGTTTTTCATGCAATTTTTGTACATCATATAAGTCGTACTACTCCACATTGGCCCAGATCCAAAATAAGGAAACATTGTTACAAAATACAATGAAATGTAAAGGTTTAATGGAGTTAATCTGAAAACCAAATTTTGTATGTTTAAAATAAAATAATGCATAAATTTAACAGCACTGCAAGTCTATTGGGCTCACAGCTTGTTTAGCTATTCAAACCCATTGCTTTATGTATTTCTACCCAAAGTTTGCCATATTCCAATGTTTATTTATCTCAAATCTTCTTTCACTTCGTTTTTCCACTGCTTCATTGGTTTTTCTCTTCTTCTTAAATCGCCGACCCTGGCTTTCCGTATTTTGTAAGAGGTTTTCAGTTCTTTTGGCATGCATTTCTTCTAAGTGTCCCAACCATCTATATAGTTGCTTATGTTTTTCATGTTTTTCTTTATTGAACAATCTATCAGAAATCTTCCATTTTCATTTGATTCTTTATGTAGACTGGATCTTTCTCTTGTCGGTTGGTATACTAATTCTTGCTCTATTTTTCCGAAAGCAAAAAGGCAAAATTATTCCAATCTGTATTTTGCCATTGCAAGGCATTGCTTGGATGTTCCACTTAATCCTATAGTGTGCCATGCCAAGAGCTGGTTTATGGATGAGAAACTTGGACTATTTTTGACTTTTCTATAGGACAAAAACACGCAGACCCTAAAGGACGCGAAGCCAAAAGTACGCGACCATATAGACGCAGGCCCAAAAAGACAAACTAAAGTTAAATTAAAATAAAAAAATTAATTAACTAATAACATCCCTAAAGCCACAGCAGTGGAGTGATGTGATCGCTGATTGAGTATAGAGCGGAAATTCTGAGTACAAATTGCGGATTGCACAGAATTTCTTGGCTCGGCCTTCCGGTGGACATCCACACTCTGTGGTGGTAGAGCTGTCATATAATATATAATAATATCCCTAAAGACCTTCCAGCTGAACAAAAGTGCTAAAATGAAGGGGAATACAAATGAAGTTAAGTAATAAATTCTAAATGTAATAAATTAATGTTTATTTTAATTTAATTTTAATTTTATTAAGTGAAATTTTAATATTAGGTAATAATGTTTAAATTTTTATAATGATTTTATTGAATTTTATGAAAAGACTAGGATTAGATACCCTATTATTTTATTTTGTAAATTTAAAATGTAGTGGGTAGCAGAAAAGTCGGCAAAGCAAGAGCTAAGTTTAAACATAGCAAAGGATAGAAAAAATACATCGCTTTGATTGGCGCGTGTCACCTTCTACCGAAGCAAGACAAGACCTCAAAGTCATTGTGAATGCGGCTTAACGCTCGCGTCCTTTCGGTCGCGGTTTTTTGGCCCCGTTCATTTGTCCATCACTGATTTTATACTCACTAACTGTTATGCCCGCTGTACACTCTCGGCGAGACATGGTGAGGACGAAAGTGTAGATGGGTGCTCTCACCATGTCTCGGTGTGCCTGGTACTGTGTAATTTAGATGGTCGCACAATCACGTGACCTCTCGGCGAGAGTGTATAACGGGCATTAGATAAGTTAGTAGATAGAATTAGTTGACAACTCTTACCTAATATAACGAAGAAAAATTAACCAAATGGGGTTAAAATCAACGGTTTTCCATTTCTTCAAAATACCATGAACCATCAGTAATCCACTCATTAAAAAAAATAAGTCTACAAACAAATCGATTCTTTGGACTCCAATACGGATATTAGAATTATAAATCTACAGGAAATGCCAATTTAAACTTCTTTTACTTATATATACTAAAAACACATACTTCACCTATACTAAGGCTATTTATGCGTGGAACTATTGAAACTATTGCGAGAAAGTGAGCAAAACATATAATTATTACGGAGATACTCTTAATTCCATTTAAAATTTGTGTTTCTTCCTGATTGCTTTGAAATTTAAACAACTCTTTCCAATTTCTTCGTATCGAAAATGATAGACACAATTTTTTAACGTAAAAATATTTATCCAGATATTCTTGCGTACTGAAACCATCCCCCATTGATCCAATTATTACCAAAATTATCAAGGTAAAGCTGAGAATGCTGAAAATAAAAAATTAATCTTTTATTTTCCCTAAGGTTCAGTTTAATACCTGAATGTTATTTCCTGCACTCCAAATATTTTGGGATTTACATAATTTGAGCAATATTCTTCGCTAGATGAAACATTGTAAGTAACACCAA
Source organism: Rhagonycha fulva (assembly GCA_905340355.1). Taxonomy (NCBI): domain Eukaryota; kingdom Metazoa; phylum Arthropoda; class Insecta; order Coleoptera; family Cantharidae; genus Rhagonycha; species Rhagonycha fulva. The sequence goes on from HG996555.1 coordinate 13,158,416, forward strand.
CAGTTTTGAAAAGTGTTTCCACTTTATTTAAGGTTTCGGTTAAAGAAGTTTGGATATCCGAAGCTGAACATGATGATGGAAAACACATGCCCAATTTTACCGTGTTAAACATGTAGTTCTAAAACGATAATTTATTTAATAGGGGGATATATTTTGAACTGGATGTTCGTTTAGTTGGTAAAGAGAACCACTGTGAGTAGTTTAACTTCGGCAGTACAATTTGTTACAATGCCACTTATCACTTGATCTTTTAAAACAAAAGAAAAAGTAGCCAACTTCGGGTATTTAACCCACAATCGCGCTTTGCACGATTTGAGGGTTCTTGGAAGTTATTAAAAAAGCTGTAAATCTGGAAAAACTACCAAAACGTGAAAGAGGCAGATCCCAATTTTTAAGAATTGGTACCAGAGGGGAAGACCTAGAAAAATATACAACATTGGGAAAGAATCAAAAGAAATTTGTATGGCAGAAGTGCCTATGAAGAAGGCATTTGATTGTCATGTCAGTAGCAAATAATTTAAACTTCATCGTGTACCACGTGTATTAACGAGATTCTCGTTAATCACATCATCCGCGTCTGTACCGGTAATACTTTTTGTGTGCTGTAGACCAGCAGTCTGGTAAATCAAACACGGATAGACCAGAGAGAGAGAAACCACGGTTCCAATCTTGGTTGCGTCGGATACGTACTGTGATCTAAAAAGTCCAATATTGATCTGCGGACTACTCGCCAACCCGTCTGCCTAGCGTGTTGAGATATGGGCAAAACCCCCCTCTCCCCCCATTTGGGAGAGTCTAAAAGAGGAGGCCAGGAGTGGACGAAATAAAAGTTGACGTTCAGGAGTGGACGAATAACGGCTGATTGTGTGTGTGTGTGATATTTTATTAGAGTAGAAAATACTTCAGAAAAAAAAACCATTCATTCAAGATATTCGTATATCGAAAATAAGTTTTAGTTTAACAAAGTGTCAGTTTACCTCTAATTTGGTGAAAACGACTCCGTACTGATTATGGTGATTATCAAGCAAATTTTCGGTGGAGATGCGTGGTGGAACGTTTATAGCAACTCCAACTACGCAATACTGGGTTGGAAATGGTCCATCGATATTCAAACATTTCTCGTAATTTCCAAGCTGATAATCATTTCCTTTTAAAATACCAAATGTATTTTTAGCAGATGAATCCAACACTGAAAAGGTTATCTTATCGCAATGAGTGGTTCTTTGAATTTTTGGACGAAAGAGATTACAGAATTAATATTGCAAAAACCTACTTTTGTGAGCCCAGTTTGTATAATTTCCTATATTCTTTCGATAAATATCACTATCCATTTTGCATATTTCGTTAGCTCCATATTGTATAAAATTTGGAATCTTAGGAAATACTTGGAATTTTCCTGATACTTTGAAAACTAAGAAAGCAATTAACGCCAGTTGAAAATTCATTTTTATTCCAAAACTGACATTGGTTGTTATTCATTTTATACTTTATAAGCAAAAATTTAATATATTCGGTAAATAAAGATTCTTAAAGGTTAATTAATAATTATGATAAAAATGTGTTATTTATATAAATTTCAAGGATTGATATGCAATGATAAAGTTTAATTTTGTCAGTGACTTTTTGTACTTATGCAAAGGTTTTTATTAGCATTAAAAAAAATTGATAAAAAAGTAAAAATAATACGTGGCTGAAGTTGTACACGAACTCAAACTCAAATTACGAAAATTGTCATACCGCCCTTCAAACTTTCATTTAATTGAGTGCACCGAGCGCACCTTTAAAGATAGCATTCTAAATTTTTGTACACAAGTTTAAACTACCATTATGAAACACTGCCAAATTTCATCAACCACATTAAACGCTAAAGGTCTGAAAAACCTACCTTTAGATAACAAAAGTAAATTTTGTGTACAGCGCGCATCTTTTAAGATCCCCTCATAAATTTTGGTACACATGTTTAAAATACCATTACCAACAACCATATCAAATTTTATTAACCGCATTAGAAACTAGGGTTTGAAAATCTTACCTTTAGATAAAAATCGGAAGTAAAATTCGTGTACCGCGCGCATCTATTAAGAACCCTTTATAAATTTTGGTACACATGTTTAACATATCATCACCAACAACCATATCTTTCATTAACCACATTAGAGGCTAAAAGTTTGAAATGTAACAACCCGCCTTCTTATCTATATAAATAAAAATGAATGTGAAATCTTTGTCACGACATCACGTGAAAACGGCAGGACCGATTTTGTTCATCTTTTTTTAAAAATGTTTGTTATTACCCAAGGAATGTTTTTACGCAAAGAAAAATTTAAAAAGTTGCCCAAAAAGATACAAAAATTGCAAAAACAACTTTTTACTTTCAATAGATGGCGTTCACCACGGACCTATCGTAAATCCTATGAGACGATGCATAATCTCTATATATAAAAATGAATCCCTATTTCCCTTGGTCATCGTATCACGCGTAAACGGCTGAACCGATTGTGCTAATTCTTTTTTTGTTGTGTTTATTGCTGTCAAGAGAAGGTTCTTATAAAAGAAAAAATTAAAAAAGTCGAGCGAAAAGATACAAAATTGTAAAAAAATGTATTCAACAATTTTATACTTTCAATAGATGGCGTTCACGACGGACCTATCGTAAATCCTATATGACAAGATGCATATCTCCATATTTAAAAATGAATCCCGATTTCATATTTCTTAATTCATTTTAAGCATTCCTAATAAAAAACTGAATTTCATTTCGTTAAAAAGTTGAATCATTCATCGAATCTGAGGCGAAACGAAGTTCGCCGGGTCAGCTACTAACTGCCGGTACTAACCGGAGCCCTCGCGAAAATAAGCCTTTAACCACTCTGTGTACCTGTTCTATTGTAGCATGATTTTGTCGAAATCCAAACTAATGGTTGGGTATCAATTGCTTTTCTTTCAGAATTAGTTTGAGTCTGTCTACATATTGTTGTGACCCGGTTCATTTGTCAATTTGAGAATTTCCACAATTGAGATTTCAATTTGATATTTTCTTGAATTTGAGTAATTTAAATTTTACTTGGGCGAATTGCGGTTGATTTGCGATCAGTTGTTGTACCGATAGTTTGGTATGATGAAAACGAGATTTTTACAGGTGGAGTATTGTTCCGAAACCTGAAAGAAGTTAAATTAATCAGATATGACTGCGTTTTATTAATTTTTTTTTGTATTGTTAATTTGTTTACTTTTTTTAAATAACGAAAGTGAGTGCGTACGAAGAGACCTGTAATTTCGTGTTTTGTGCTAATAGAACTAGATGGTGTTGGAAGCGATTCAAATTTGAATTAAATTGGTAACATTTAATTTTTCTCGAAAATTTTTCAAATTTGGCTGGCTGAGGTGACCAATTGGCAACAGAAACGATTTCGAAAGCATGAAAAGGAAGAGGAAGTAAAAATTTTGGGAAGATAAGGTGACTGGCCGATAATGATGGTAGGAAGTCGAGAGCTGAACAACGTTTTTCGAATAATTTAATGTTTGATAAATTTAACTGTTTGGAATTTTACGAGTTTGTGAAAGAATGGTTTTAGTTTCGATTAAATTGTCAGAGCAATGGCAATAGTTTAGTGAAATTTTAGATAATAGAATGGAAATTTAAATTTTAACTGGAGTTTGGGATATGGAAATTAGTAACCGTCCATTTTGTAGAGGAATCCAACATGAAAAGCGTCCAATTTGTATCTGATCAGCATTGCTTCAATTTGGTAATTAATAACAGATTTTTATTAATTTACGCGAATCCATCATTATTGATTTGAAATTTAAACGTTAATGGAATTTATACCATGCAGTCATGTTTTACCTTACATACCATGTTCTTTTTATGCTGAAGGATTTTGTCATACAAAGTTTATTCGGCTTCATAAAATAAACTTTCTACAAGCGATTGTAACCGTTGCGCGTGGTGAACAATTGACTTACCATCGACTACCGTTTTAGATTATGAGTGCATACAATAACTGCTTGCGTAATTTTACAGTTTGGCGCGAATATTTAAACCAGACAATTTTATTTTGCTGTGTGAAGAATTTTTATTTCAGATTATTATTTTATTGAAATGTCCAATTTACTTACAAGTTACAGTAGTAGATTTGAATTAAATGTGTGAGCTTGTAGGGGAATTGTGTCCAAATTTGACTTATTTCTGTGTGGAAATTATTTTAATAACAAAAATTTCGTTTTCTTGTGAAATTCAGAATTTAGTTGTCACCGATATTCGTCTAAGTAAATTGTTAATGCCAGTGGCGGCTCGTGGCAAATATTTTTGGGTGTTCTGCATTATAAAATTTTTAGTAAAATTCTAATCTGAGAAAAGATATTTTACTACCAAAATTTGTTAAACATTAATTAATTTTTTACTTGAATATAATTTATAATTTTTGATAAAACATATATGTTTTTCATTACTTCGTCAGTATGTTTTTTATATTTATCCAATATGCGGAATATTTGTCTAAATTTACAAAAAGTTGGAAATTTTGAATTTTCAGTTGGAAAATTTAGGATTGCTCCCTCCTGAAAAAAGTTGGTTAGGCACGTCCCTGCCTTAAATAAATATTCTTATTGAATTGTCTCTTATATCGTTATACCGTGACTTTTGCTTTCCACTTCAATAATTAATTCAGGTTTAGGATGCTCCTGTTCTTTTATAGCTAATTTTTCTTGATAATTAAGTTTAGAAAACTTATTTTCGCATAATTTAAATATAATATTCATTTTTGAAAAAAAAACACAAAATTGCAACTTTTGATTGCTTTTAAATTAAATTAACACTAAGTAAGTACTAGATAATTCACCAACTGCAGCTTTAAAGCACTAAAACTAGTGAAAGCAATCGTTGCATTGATAAAAACAGAATAAAATGTTGTCCTTATCTTTGAAGAGCTGCAAGAAGTGCAGTACAATTTGTCATAATTTTAGCGTAGGAAATTATACAATATTATATCCGATATTATACGAAGCGTAAAGTTTTAACGTTACGAAGTGTGATTTTCGATCACAGATCTGCGTAGTCCGCCAACGATTTTATAAGCATACCTTGTCTTGCATTTATGCTTTCATATTTATTTGGCCGACTGACTGACTCAAAAGCTCTGTTCGTTTGTATAAACTAACCTGAACCGAGCAAGTTAGTGCAAAATAATACTGCACAAACTTGGATAGTGACGTCATAGAAACGTGTTCAGTTCAAGTTAGTGCAAGACAAACGAACAGATCTAAACACTCTCAGCAGATTTATTTTTTACGATAATATTTATTATTTGCCGATTTCTTTTGGTTGTTCTGCAGCTCTGCAGCACTTACAGAGCAGCCGCCACTGGTTAATGCCCTGCATAATTTTGTTTTATTTAATTGTGGAAATTTTGAAATCTCTATTGAACTCGCTCCCTGGGAGAGTCTCGTATTGCAAACTTCGATAAATTTGGCACGGACCTTAAAGAGTTGTTCGTCAGAACACGACAATATATTCTCTCAAACCTTTGACAAGACGGGCAAACGACTAATTGGACGATAGGAAGCAGTCTCTGTTGGATTCTTGCCAGGCTTTAGGATCATAAATATTTGGGCTGCCTTCCATTGTGAGGAGAAGTAAAACAGTCTAAGAATGGCATTAAAAATTCGGGATGGGACGTTTCGGCGCAGCCGGTTCGGCGCGACCGTTTCGGCGCGGCCGGTTCGGCGCGAGCCGGTTCGGCGCAAGCCCATTTCGGCGCAAGCCGGTTCGGCGCGAGACCGTTTCGGCGCGAAACCGTTTTGGCGCAAGCCCATTTCGGCGCGAGCCAGTTCGGCGCGAAGACTTTTCGGCGCGAGCCGGTTGGGCGCAAAGGTTTTTCGGCGCAAGCCCATTTTGGCGCAAACCAGTTCGGCGCGAAGACTTTTTGGCGCAAATAATTACAAACATTTAATTTTCCTTGAATTTTAGTCTTTGAATTTTTTTCTTTGAATTTTAATCAGGCAGACATTAGATACAAAAAAATACAACTAATCATCTAATAGTTACAAAATATTCATTTGAGTTTGACTTTAATCGCACTTGGTTAAGTTTTTTTCTGATAAAGACTAGAAATTCTATGAGCGTGGAATCGTTACCAGAAAGATGGCAAAAGGTCATCAGACAAAATGGAAAATATATAATAAATTGATTGAAGTTTATTTTTAGTACAAAAACAAATTGCAACAGAGACGTGCTCAAGGGGGGGGTGAGGAAATACTAGAAAGCCGGCAGTTTTTAATCTAGAATTGGGGTTTTTGTATAAGAATGTCAATACAGAGCATTATATAAGGGGGGGAGTTTGGGGGTTTAAACCCCTTGCATGACATAGCTATGAAGTAAAAAAAGTTTTAAAAGCTTTTTTTTGGTAAAACCCTTCTCATAGCATAAAAAAAAATTTGTTTTAGGTAACCCCCCCCCCCCCCACATGACTTATGTCTAGCTACGGTCCTGTGTCAATATGACATCCATAGTTTTCTGTAAGTTAAAATGCATATATGATTAATTGAATAAACCATTAATTATACCGACCGATCAGATAAAAGTCAAATAATAAATAATTTTCTACATCCGCATAAATAATGATTTATGTTTATAAAAAGTATTTTATGCCTATGATATTAAATTCTCGCGCCGAATCTGCTTGCGCCGAATTGGATCGCGCCGAATCGGCCTCGCGCCGAACCGCCTTGCGCCGAACCGTTCTCGCGCCGAACCGGCTCGCGCCAAACCGTCTTTGCGCCAAACCATTCTCGCGCCGAACAGTCTTCGCGCCGAACCGCCTCGCGCCGAACCGTCCTCGCGCCGAACCGGCTCGCGCCGAACCGTCTTCGCGCCAAACCGGCTGCGCCGAAACGGTCGCGCCGAATCGGCTGCGCCGAAACGTCCTAGACCGTTAAAAATTATGGTAATCATTTTTAATCCTTCTGGCGGTAGAGCTTTTTCAGAATTTCTCCAGTTAACAGGTCATAGCCAGGTGCTTCTTTGAGTTTAGATTTTTTATACATTTTTTATTCGGCTATTTTTACAGGCTTGATTAGGAGGTTCATTTGATAAGAAGCATCCAAAATTTCCCGGATATGCTCTTTTTCCTCTAGGGGAGTTTCCATTGGGAACGGTTTAAAAACGTTACTAAGGTGATACGCAAACGTATTTACTATGTATAAACAAACTAGTTTATTAAATAACTATTATTGGTTAATCCTTTTACGTGTTAAGCGAGTGAGCATAAACGGCCATTAAGAAAATATTTTTGAAATATGCGGACGGACGGACACGGGACCAGAACATAAGGCTTCTTTGATATGCTTTGTATAGAAATCTAAAAGAGAAAGTCTATTTGTTTGTTTGGTCGCTACACACTCCTAAGCCCTTCGACCGATTTTAATCAAATGTGTATGTTTACACACATACACACATGTCTTAAGTCACTTACTCGTCTTAAGTAACTACCCTAAACAACTCAATTAGCTCTTGGTCACTATCGATTTCCCTGCTTGCGTCGCTAAAATTATCGTCGTTTATTTTAAACTTAACAATAATGTGGTTTATGTAGTGCAACTTGATAGAAAACATATGATTTCTAACTGATGAAAATTTCAAAGTATCTCAATTTTATCATCAAGTGTAGAAATTGTTGATTCAATGCTAATTAGAAGACCTAGTTCAGAAGCCACATTTTTATCACAAATTTGTTGGTACGCAGTCCATAGCGCATTGATGATCTTCACGTTTTAGTTCTCACTTTTCAATAGTTTACGATTAGTTTAGCCAATAATTGATTTTAAATTTTGGAATTTTTTTTTTGGACTCCCATAAATATATAACTATAACGACCATTATTTTCTTATTTATTTTATTAAACCGCTCGTTTTCTCGTTTCGGAAGAAGGGCCCAAAAGTAAAAGACATTGATGAATACTTACTATCCAATAAAAATAGATAAAATATATAAACTTTTTTTGTACAATACAAGACATTACAAAAGAATTGAATTAATTTTTGTTGTGTAATCCAGTGTAGGCTTTACCTCCATCAATCCTCTTATTCCATTTCGCTAACTGCACCTACCTCCACTGCTGCGTTTTCTTTACTGAATGGTTTATCATAATTTTGATGGTGTAAAGATTTTTAAAGTTTGCGTAAATGGTGCTTCAACAATGACATACAAGAACGATGAAAAGATCAACGAAGTTCCAAGCAATGCTAACCATAAATTCGTCTAAAAAATAGAAAACTGTTAATATCTTGTAATAATATTAAAATTAAATCACCATATTAAAAAATTCTATCTGGATTCCTGTATTAAATGTTGCTATGATGCCCTGCTGAACAACCGCATGAGTGAGATACAATCCGTATGTCAGTTTTGCCAAAGGTGTCCAAAACGATGACGATAAAAACAATCGGACGGCACGAATAGAACCAAAACTTGTAGCAATACAAATTCCTAAAACTCCAATGCACCAAATAGGTCTATGTAGGGCAGTATATAGGGAAAACTCAAACGAGTAATTCTCTTGTCCGTTGTAGGCAAAAAATAAGTAAGAGAACGAAACAACCATTGCAAGTAGAGATATTCCAATAATGGCGTATGACTTCATCTGAAAATGTAAAAATTAAGATCCTTTTCATAAGTTACCTCTAATTGGTAAGGATTAAAAGTATTAATAACATAAAAATTTAGTTGGTGCGACCGTAGGCCCCACCATCTTATAAATTATGCTGTAGATGACTGAAGTCTGTCAATGACAGATATTCGCCAAATAACATGGTATAAATACGCTGTCAAAATTCTTTTTTCGGATATTCGATTATATTATTAATTTATATTATATTTTTCTAATAAACTTTAATGTTTATTTTACACAATTAGGCACAGTTTTAGTATGCAAGGCGTGGTTGTTGCATTTTTTTATTTAGTTACTCTAAGAACTGCAAGCAAGTTTGACGACAGGAATTGTGAATCATAGCAACAATTATTTGTTTTCATTAATAAATATGAACGGGTAAAAATTACTTCCTACCTTTGATAATTTTACTCCTTCAGATTTTAATTTATCATAAACGATTCCTCCAATCATACCGACGAAATAACTCGACCCACGATTGTACGGTTTTATGTAATAATTATTTAAAAATAAAACGTATTCCATCGAATCAAATCCTGTATACGGTACATATCCAGAATTCTTAGTTATGATAAAAGAGGATATGATTGACAATATCAAAAGTAATCCCAAAATTGCATAACCTGCACGAAGATTTTTTTTCATGATAAACATTACAATTATACCCACAATAAATAATTGAAAGTCACAGGAAATGTACCAACTCACCGGGTTACACTAAAATAAAAGTGGTTAATCAAAAACATTAAAAATTATAAATCCAATATTACAGCATCTCTCGCATCTGTCATGAAATTGTTGATGTACAAAATATTCAACCACCAATTATTGTTTTTCATGCAATTTTTGTACATCATATAAATCGAACTCCACATTGGCCCAGATCCAAAATAAGGAAACATTGTTACAAAATACAATGAAATGTAAAGGTTTAATGGAGTTAATCTGAAAACCAAATTTTGTATGCTTAAAATAAAATAATGCATAAATTTAACAGCACTGCGAGTCTATTGGGACAAGCTATAGCTTGTTTGGCTATTCAAACCCATTGCTTTGTATTTCTACCCAAAGTTTGCCATATTCCAATGTTCATCTATCTCAAATCTTCTTTCACTTCGTTTTTCCACTGGTTTATTAGTTTTTCTCTTCTTCTCAAATCTCCGATCCTGGCTTTCCATATTTTGTAAGGGGTTCTCAGTTCTTTTGGCATCCATATCTTCTAAGTGTCCCAACCATCTATAGTTGCTTATGTTTTTCATGTTTTTCTTTATTAAACAATCTATCAGAAATCTTCCATTTTCATTTGATTCTTTATGTGGACTGGATCTTTCTATTGTCGGTTGGTATACTAATTTTTGCTCTATTTTTCCGAAAGCAAAAAGGCAAAATTATTCCAATCTGTATTTTGCCATTGCATGGCATTGCATGGATGTTCCACTTAATCCTATAGTGTGCCATGCCAAGGTCTGGTTTATGGATGAGAAATTTGGACCATTTTTGACTTATCTATAAGACAAAAACACGCAGACCCTAAAGGACGCAAACCCAAAAGTACGCGACCATATAGACGCAGGCCCAAAAAGACAAACTATTCTATAACTCGGCTATTCTTATTCCCCTCGCCATTCGGCTCGGGTCATAAACTACGCCTCGTGATGAAAAAAGACCCTTTTCGTCATTATGATAAAAACTACTATTAATACATGCTCTTGAGTATTTATACTTTGACAAAATGCAAAATAAAAAAACTTGATTTCTTTTAAGCTTACATCAGTGTTGTCCCCCCTTAAGGCCTTCCAGCTAAACAAAAGTGCTAAAATATAGAGGGTAGAGCTTTTTTAGGATTATCATGGATCATTATCGGATATAGTTGAGTTGTCAAAATCGACTCTACGCCTGTTCCGCTGCGCTCCGCTTCGAGATGGCTCCAAGTCGTTTTGCATCCGTTTGGTTAATATATACCAGTAAGTGACACATGTAGTACTAATTTCAAGTGACCCATTTTAGTTCCGAAAAAAAGCATAGGGTGAAGTGGGGTAAATATGAAACAGATAAAAATTAGGGAAAAAGTGAAACAGGCATGTAATTAATACACAAATAAATTAATTACAAAAATAAAAACGGCATCATATTCTGGTAAATGTCGCTGCCCCCCTTCCAAATCGAATTTTTGGGTAAAATTTGCGTCAAACGTTTGAGCATCGTTTGAGCATCAATGAGCTTCCAATATTTTCGCTTGAGCCTCAACCGTCGCGGAGTTATTTGCAAAAACTTTTGGGGGTCTGTAGACATGCTCGCCCCCCCCCCCCCCAAGTGGAATTTTGGGGTAAAAATGGTGTCAAACGTTTGAGCATCAATGAGCTTCCAAATTTTTCATTTGAGCCTCAACGGTCGCAAAGTTATTCGCGAAATTCTTAGGGGGGGGGGGCCGCAGACATGATTTTTCTATTTTCGTTATTATTTTGAATTTTTTACGTAATAAGTTACGAGCATTTCAAATTTCGAGTACTCCGGGTAAGTACCGTACAAACATTTTTTATTTTAATTCTATTTGACCGGATTAAAATTTTTGATCCGATTAAAAAAACTTAATACTGCGCTTAATTACCATCATCAATCATCATTTTGATGGAATACGGAAGGTGTAAATTTAGAAAAAAATGTGTTGAATGGAATTGATACATTTTAATTTTATTGAAAGATTTAAAATAAATTTTAAAAAGGATATAAACTAAAAAGGTCAAACTGACATTTTACTCTAAAAAACTTTTAAGATCTGGAATCAAGCGCAACTTTCAATATTCTGAAAGTTTACGAATGTACAAATCGAATTTTTTAGAAAAATGTTTGTTAAACGTTTGAACATCATTGAGTTTCCAATATTTTTGTTTGAGCCTCAACCTTCAGGGAGTAATTTGCAAAAACTTTGGAGCAGGGGGGGAGAAGTTGTTAACAAGTTTATCTTTATCCCATCTTAAAGTAGAATTAATTTTATGAAATTGGTGTCAAAGCGACGCTTGCAGCTCAAACAAAAATTTGAAAGCCCACTGAGGCTTAAACTATACCAAACGTTCATTCGTTCGGGTCATTCCACCAAATAAAATTTTTTTTGAAGTGTGACCCCCGCGGATTTTTTTCAAATTTTGTGGAGTTATTCTGTGTATAAAAATAATGATTCACTGGAAAATTTAGCTCTTAATATTAAGTACTTTCGTAGTAATGATTTTTTGAATTTTGACAATTTTGAAATTTTTAACTTTTTCGTTAATTTTTTTGAAGTATAGAAAGATTATTTATAAAAATACGAGAAGTACAGTTTCTTTTGTAAAAATTCTCAGCTTTTCAATGAAGATATTAATTTTTTATTATAAGTAGCAAAAAACCCCCAAAATTTTAATTAAAGTAAAAAAATTGATTTTTTTAACAGTACGAAGAGTTTTTTTTTAATTTAATATTTTTTTCTGAAAGCTGAGATCGTTTTACACAAAATATCTAATTTTTACGATGTGCATATTTTTTGTTTAAGTATAAATAAATAAAATGTACGATTTTTACGAATAAAAAACTTTTATTTTTGAATATTACTCATATTGAAATTTTTTAAGATTTGATATGTTAATTATTTACTTTTTGTTCATACAAAATTGTTTAATCACACTTTTTCGTATTTAATTTTAGATAAGATTTTGAAAAAAATTATGAAGTAAATAAAACTTAACGAAATTTATGGCGCTCTTAACAATAAACTATCACAATTTGGAATATTACTTGCATATATTTAGGGTGAATTGTATGATCTTGAGTGATTTTCCAGTAAGTAGATTTAAGTAATATTCCAAATCGTGATAGAAATTTATCGTTAAGAGCGATACAGCGGTGGGGAAAAGGAGGTATTAGGTTATTCGTTTCAAAAGCTAAAACAGTATCAAGGAAGAAATAAACTGAGTAGCAACAATTTTGATGACAATCGAGATCCACAAATCTGAGATAAAGAAGTTTACAATATCGCTATTCCTATATTTGTAGAACCTCAGCTAGGCTGTTCCAAAATCTCAAGTGCATCATTTGAAGATTTGCTACTTAAAAAAGTGTGCAAATCTACTCTCTCTGCAAAAACATTTCGAAAAATCGAATTATTTCCAAAAGCAATACGGGAAGAACTTATTACATCAATAAATTAAACTGCTTTTTTTAAAAAAAAAAGTATACCAAACAAAAAAATAAAAGTCAGAAAAAAATAGTTTTGCTGAATCCGAAAAATCAAGTAAAAAATCAAGTGAAAAAATTTTCTTTCAAAAATTGATTTTGAGGTAACTAACCATTAACTTTTGTTTCATATTTTCCCGTTTGTTATAATTCAAATTTTTATTTAAATAATGCTTATCTATTTGAATTTTTTGGTTTTTTTTTAATAATATTCTTGTGTTGACTGGCATTAATTTTTTTTTCATAGTTTATGGCTTGTTGATTATATTTTATATTCTTTTGCGCAGAAATATAAAACATAAACGCTTGCAACGTACATTTTTTGTGCAGTTTTCTCCGCTCTTTTCATTTCTGTAAAAGAAATTTTAATACCACTTATAGTGTAGTAGTTACAGACCTGTTTCACATTTTCCCGTGCTTGTTTCATTTTTTCCCGTAATCAAAGTAAAAAGTAAAACGTTTTTTTTATTTTTTTAATACTTATTTAACATTCAATTTTTTTTAAATCATAGATAATTAACAAGAGGGTGTAAAACTACAACCAATAGTGATGGTAAAAATTTTAATTTATCCATTTTAATGCTTTAAAAATAGAAAGTTTTACATTTTGTTTCATATTTACCCCTAATATATAAAAATAAATTATAAACATGAAACGAATATTTTGTTATATAAACGAATAATAATAATTAAAGTTTAAAAGCGTATTGTAATTATTTTCTTAATAAAATGACTGTATCTTATTATTCACTAAAAGACTGTTTTAAAATGAAAATATCACTAACTCAAACGTCTCTTTAATATTTACATTGTGGTTGATTTTGACCCGCAGCCAAAAAAGGTTGCCGAACCAACATTAAATCACGTCCGCGTCTTTTTGGTCTGCGCTCTTTCGGTTGCGTCCTTTCGTCTTAAACCAAAAGTCAAACCGTATCTTTCTGGGTCCGCGCCCTTTTGGGTTTGAGTCTTTTTGGGCTCACATCTTCTTGGGTCTGCGCTCTTTTGACTTCTTGCCTTGCCTGTTTTTGACTTGCGTTGTGTTGCTTCATATTTGCTTGATGAGCTCTAGCGGTCACAATGAATTTGAATTGTTGCCTTGCTTAAAGTGCAGTTGTCCATGTTAACAACTGTCACTAGATAACGTAAACAGTAGTTTGCTGTTATGTTATGAAAAGTAGGTACTTACACAATATTTTATTTAAAGTAGTCTCGCAATATAATCTTAAAATTAATAATTAATTACATAATCTTTAGTTTTGCAATAAAATTCTGATTAACTTATTTAGATTTAATTTTGACTACATTATTTTATTGCAATATGGATGTATAAAAATTATTCAGTAATTGTGAGATCAATACACAATGTAAATATAAATTTTTTTTTATTTTACTGCTAACGCCATAAAATTTATGATGGTAGGTAACGCCTACGGTGTAGGCTTTCAAAATTTTACCTAAAATTTTGTAGGATATAGGGACCGAGCGTGTTTGCAACTAGCGCCAGTTTTGGCATGATAATTTGCATAGTAGGCGTAAACATGCCTTTATTGATCATAACAACTTTTAAAAAATTAAACTAATTATTGATTAACAACTTAAAAAAATTAAACTAATCATTGATTAGACTAATCATTGATTAGTTTATTTTTTAAGTTAAAAAAATAAAACCAATCAATTAATAATAATCATATTATGTTTTGTGGCTATGACGTTCATGCCAAAATGTTCAAAGTGTCCGCCGTAAGGCGCCACTTTACAGTATTCGCTCGGTCCCTATAATTCGGGAAGAACGAAAAATATTTCATATCGCACAGACGTTAGGGTCTTTTCAGCACTCGGCTATTCTTATTCCCCTCGCCATTCGGCTCGGATCATAAACCACGCCTCCTGATGAAAAAAGACCCTTTACGTCCTTATGATATAAACTACTATTTAAATAAGACCCTTTGTAAATTGATTTGTTCTACCAAAACTTAAATGTTTTTCAGTATTTTTGAAATTTTAACGTACCTAGTAATACGTAAGATTATTTAAAAAATTTGAATTTTAAGTTATGTAAAAAAGAGATAAATATTTAATTGTAGAAAATTATTTAAATTATCCATTTTAATTAATATAAGTAGTACGTAAACACTTATCGAAAATAAAATATTTGCTCTAGTATAATCACAATAAATTAGTTGTTCATCAACATATTTAAACTCCTACAGAATATGCGCTTACTTTTAAATGAAATTCTTCAATTTGGTTGGTTGTTGTCATAGAATAATAAATTGTTGCTTCAAAAAGCTTGTTTTTTTCAAGCTTTTGTAATTTGTACAAGGCTCTAAAAAGTTAGCAGTAATTCTAAGCCTAAAAAAGGACAGAGGATAAGACAGAGGCATGCAAGTTTATTTTCAGGTAAAATGTTGTAAAATTTACTATCTTCAAACCTTATAAAAGTCGGCAAGGCAAGAGCTAATTTTAAACATAGCAAAGGATAGAAAAAAATACATCGCTTTGATTGGCGAGTGTCACCTTCTACCGAAGCAAGACAAGACCTCAAAGTCATTGTGAACGCGGCTTAACGCTCGCCTCCTTTCGGTCGCGTTTTTTTGGTCCCGTTCATTTGCTCGTCACCGATTTTATACCCACTAACTATTATGCCATCAATGGTTATGCCCGCTGTACACTCTCGCCGAGTGCTCTCGGGCGAATGTCTCGCCGAGAGGTCACGTGATCGTGCGACCATTTAAATTACACAGTACCAGGCACACCGAGACAGACGAGACATGGCGAGAGCACTCATCTACACTCTCGTCCTCCCCATGTCTCGCCGAGAGTGTACAGCGGGCATTAGATAAGTTAGTAGATAGAATTAATTGACAACTCTTACCTAATATAACGAAGAAAAATTAACCAAATGGGGTTAAAATCAACGGTTTTCCATTTCTTCAAAATACCATGAACCATCAGTAATCCACTCATTAAAAAAAATAAGTCTACAATCAAATCGATTCTTTGGACTCCAAGACGGATTTTAGAATTATAAATCTACAGCAAATACCGATTTAAACCTCTTTTACTTTTATATATTACTAAAAATACATACTTCAC
Source organism: Rhagonycha fulva (assembly GCA_905340355.1). Lineage (NCBI taxonomy): Eukaryota > Metazoa > Arthropoda > Insecta > Coleoptera > Cantharidae > Rhagonycha > Rhagonycha fulva. The sequence continues at coordinate 13,174,384 of HG996555.1, forward strand.
CTACATTAAGGCTATTTATGCGTGGAACCATTGCAACTATTGCGAGAAAGTGAGCAGAACATATAATTATTACAGAGATACTTCTAATTCCATTTAAAATCTGTGTTTCTTCCTGATTGCTTTGAAATTTAAACAACTCTTTCCAATTTCTTCGTATCGAAAATGATTGACACAATTTTTTGACGTAAAAATATTTATCCAGATTTTCTTGTGTACTACCGAAACCATCCCCTATTGTTCCAATTACTACCAAAATTATCAAAGTAAAGCTGAGAATGCTGAAAATATATAATTAATCTTTCATTTTCCCTAAGGTTCGGTAATACCTGAATGTTATTTCCTGGACTTCAAATATTTTGGGATTTACATAATTCGAGCAAGATTCTTCGCTAGATGAAACATTGTAAGTAACACCAACAGTTTTGAAAGGTGTTTCCACTTTATTTAAAGTTTTGGTTAAAGAAGTTTGGATATCTGAAGCTGAACATGATGATGGAAAACACATGCCCAATTTTACCGTGTTAAACATGTAGTTCTAAAACGATAATTAATGTAATAGGGACATCTATTTTGAACTGGATATCCGTTTAGTTGGTAAAGAGAACCACCGTGGGTAGTTCAATTTCGGCAGTAAAATTTGTCACAATGCCATTTGATCCATTAAAACAAAAGAAAAAGTAGCCAACTTTGGGTATTTAACCCACAATCGCGCTTTGCGCGATTTGAGGGTTCTTGGAAGTTATTGAAAAAGTTGTAAATCTGGAAGAATTACCAAAACGTGAAAGATGCAGATCCCGATTTTTAAGAATTGGTACCAGGGGAAAACCTTGAAAAATATACAACGTTTCAGCCAACATTGGGAAAGAATCAAAAGAAATTTGTACGTCAGAAGTGCCTATGAAGAAGGCATTTGATTGTCATGTCAGTAGCTAATAATTTAAACTTCATCGTGTACCACGTGTATTAACGAAATTCTTGTTAATCACATCATGCGCATCCGTACCGGTAATACTTTTTGTGTGTTGTAGACCAGCAGTCTGGTGTAAATCAAACACGGATAATCCAATATTAAAGTCCAATATTGATCTGTGGACTACTCGCCAACCCGACTGCCCAGCGTGGTGAGATACGAGCAAAAACCCACTCTCCCTCCATTTGAGGAAGTCTACGAGAAGAGGCCTAACGTTAAGGAGTGGGCGAATAACGGCTGATTGTGTGTGTGTGTGTGATATAGAAAATACTTCAGAAAGAGAAGACCGTTCATTCAAGATATTCGTTATATCGAAAATAAGTTTTAGTGTCAGTTTACCTCTAATTTGGTGAAAACGACTCCGTACTGATTATGGTGATTATCAAGCAAATTTTTGGTGGAGATGCGTGGTGGAACGTTTATAGCAACTCCAACTATGCAATACTGGGTTAGAAATGGTCCATCGATATTCAAACATTCCTCGTAATTTCCAAGCTGATAATCATTTCCTTTTAAAATGCCAAATACATCCTTAGCAGATGAATCCAACACTGAAAAGGTTATCTTATCGCAATGAGTGGTTCTTGGAATTTTTGAACGAAAGAGATTAAAGAATTATTATTGCAAAAACTTACTTTTGTGAGCCCAGATTGTATAATTTCCTATATTCTTTCGATAAATATCACTATCCATTTTGCATATTTCGTTAACTCCATATTGGATAAAATTTAGAACCTTAGGAAATACCTGGAATTTTCCTGATACTTCGAAACCTAAAAAAGCAATTAACGCCAGTTGGAAATTCATTTTTACTCCAAAACTGACATTGGTTGCTATTTATTTTATATTTTATACTTTATAAGCACAAATTTAATATATTCGGTAAATAAAGATTCTTAAAGGTTAATTAATAATTATGATAAAAATGTGATATTTATATAAATTTCAAGGATCCTAATAGATACGCAGTGTAAAAGTTTAATTTTATCAGTGACATTTTGCACTTATGCAAAGGTTCTTATTAGCATTAAAAAAAATTAATTAAAAAGTAAAAATAATTAGTAATTAACTTGTTCGTCTTACAAATTAATCGCCCGTACGTGACTGAAGTTGTACACGATCTCAAACTCAAAACTCGGATTACGAAAATTGTCATACCGGCCGCCCTTCAAACTTTCATTTAATTGAGTGCACTGGGCGCACCTTTAAAGATAGCGTTCTAAATTTTTGTACACAAGTTTAAACTACCATTATGAAACACTACCTATGCCAAATTTCATCAACCACATTAAACGCTAAAGGTCTGAAAAACCTACCCTTAGATAACAAAAGTAAATTTTGTGTACCGCGCACCGCACGCATATGTCAAATTTCATTAACCATGTCAAATTTCATTAACCGCATTAGAGACTAAGGGTTTGAAAATCCTACCTTTAGATAAAAATTTTTTAGCCATTAGAAACTAAGGTAGTAATAATCCTACCTTTAAGGGGGGAAATAGGTATAGGACGTATTATTTTAGTGATTTTCATGAATTTTTTTAACACATAAGGAATATAATATATTTTATTTATATCTTGGCATTATTTTATACATACGTTCAAGAGTATATTGTAAAATTTTCAAACATTTTTATCGAAAACTAACAGAGATATCAGATGCCGCGCATTGTAAGTCGCTACTACAGTGGGGCCCGCTTAATGTGATCACATCGGGACTTGGGGTTTTTGATAACAATAACCGATTGATAACAATAAACGAAAAAAATTTTTATTGCTTTTTTATTAGTATATACTACATCTACAATAATTAATTAATAATAGTCACTCATTGTGAAGTTTTTTATGTATTTAAACGACTGAATTCATAATAAACATAAATATGTAATGTGATATCACATATTATGTGACGGTGATAGAAAGAATGGAAGTAAAAAGTTTCAACTACCTTGGAGTGCAAGTGAATGACAATGGTGTGAGAGGCGAGGAGACTAGGAGAAGAATACAGGCGGGTAATAGGGCATACTATGCCAATAGTCACTTGCTGAGAGATAAATGCTTATCAAGATCAACGAAAGTTAAGATCTACAAAACGTTGATAAGACCGGTGGTGACGTATGCGTCGGAAGTTGCGTGCTTTTCTAAAAAACAAGAAGAAGAGTTAAGAATTTTTGAACGCAAAATACTGTGTTGTATTGGGAAAACTGTGTTGGGAAAAAAACAAGTTAATGAAAATGAGACGAGAACCATGATGAACCGTGAAATACTGGAGTTGATGGATAATGAAGATATCGTGAAGATAATCAAGTCTGGAAGAATAAGATGGATGGGTCATGTAATGAGAAGAGAAGAGAACGCGGTGGTGAAGAAGATAATTCAATGGAGACCGATGGAAGAGAGAAGAAGAGGAAGACCTAAAATAAGGTGGTGGGACCAGGTGACCGACGACCTGAAGACGTTGGAAATGGGAGATTGGAAAGATAAGGTGAGAGACAGGAAAGATTGGAGAAGAGTTGTGATAGAAGCAAAAACTGACAGAAGACTTTGAGAATATAATGTAGATATAAAGGGGACTAATCCACCCCAAAAAACGGATTTGTAAAGTCTCATTTAGAGATAGCAAAATTCCGCCTAGGAATGTAATAAAAGCTGATAGAAAGAATCACACGGTGGGTTTATTTACATCCACTACGTCTTTAAAAAAAATGAACCTTAGGCAGATTTTCTTGCTAACACCTGACTTTAAATTATGTGGGTGACTTATGCACTATATAAAAAAATGCTTGTAACTGAAATTCAACTCCTTTGCACGTGGGAAAAAATAATCTTAAGAATAATATGATAACATTAACCGAATTATGATAACTATAAGCGATGTTTTTTGTGTGTAATAATATATGTCCGTTCCGTTCCTGGCAAAAGTGATAACAATATCCGAATGATAACATTAACCGCGATCACATTAAGCGGGCCCCACTGTATTTAATTCAATTTTGTGTGTTAACCAAACTTTACGGTTCTTAACGATTTAATAACGATAACGAAAAGTTACAGAATAAGAGGGTAAATGTATAATTTTATTCACTAAAATTATAATATGAAAATGCTCTGCAAGTGAAAGCTGTGTGCTAAATTTCAGATCTCTAGGACGTAGAAAAGTTAGTTAAACGATCACAACAAAGTTAAACAAAAGCTTTAATAATAATAATCATAAAAAATTAATTAAAAATTTACTTCCAATTTTCATTTAAAGGTAGGATTTTCACTACCTTAGTTTCTAATAGCTAAAAGAATTTTTTCATCTAAAGGTAGGATTTTCAAACTCTTAGCCTCTAATGCGTTTGATGAAATTTGACATGGTTGTTGGTAATAGCATTTTAAACATGTGCCAAAATTTGTGAAGGGATTTTAAAAGATGCGCGCGGTACATAAAATTTACTTTTGCTATCTAAGGGTAGGTTTTTCAGACCTTTAGCGTTTAATGTTGATGAAATTTGGCATAGTTGTTCATAATGGTAGTTATGTATGGTAGTTAAGAGGGGCACTTTTTTCAGGGCCCTTTTAATTTAATCAACAGATGGCGGCTACTTAAATATTTTTATAAAATACTAGGAGGCTTTTGTATTTAAAATATAGCAAATTCGTTGAGATAATACTACTCTATAAACAATATTCTTGGTCTTAAGCTATTTTGAGTTCGTATTGAGTATGTCAAAACACACTTATTTACAAAAAAAGATAATTAAACTTTAATTATGAATTGTGTTTTTATAAATAAATATTACGAACCCAAAATAGCTTAAGACCAAGAATATTGTTTATAGAATAGTATTATCTCAACGAATTTGCTATATTTTAAATATAGCAAATTCCTCTTATTTTATAAAAATATTTAAGTAGGCGCCATCTGTTGATTAAATTAAAAGAGCCTTGAAAAAAGTGCCCCTCTTGTTTGTATAGAAAAAGTTAGAAATTTAGAAAAAATTTAAAAGGTGCGCCCGGTGCACTCAATTAAGTAAAAGTTTGAAGGGCGGTGTAACAATTTTCTTGTTTTGTTGAGCTTATATTAAATTACATGCTTTTTACGATCGTAAAGGGTGAAGGCCATTGTAGGCATAAAATCACCCAATATTATAAGTGTTCATTGTTTCATATTTAGTTATTGTTTAGCAACCAAATAGGTTGCACATATACTCAATTTTTATCTTTTATTAAAACTTTTTCTCCAACAAGACTTCTTATTTAATTAATATTCCACTGCAAATTACCTAATATCTCAACATGTTTTGAGTTCGTGTACAACTTCAGCCACCTCATAAAATACCTTTTTTTAAATGGAGGTATTTCAGGCAAACCCGATTTAAAATCCGTTTCAGGCATGTACTCTTGAAAAATGCATATTAAATGCTTTTTAAACCAAAAAAATTATTTTTTTGCTTAGTTTTAAATATTCTATTTAAATTATTTTACGAAATTTACACGAAATAAGTTCAATGCCTGTTTAATAACATACATTTTTTCCTAATCTCAAATAAATAATACTTCTTCGTAACAAAATACTATGACATTTTACGCAAATATCAAGCTAACTTTAAATTTTGACGTTCTTTTCAAATTTCAAATCAAATAATAAAATAGCTAATAAAAATTTGGTAAAAAAAAATTATGAAACTGGACAAACCCTTAAATGGCTTTCAAAATGATGATCCAGAATTGGACGGAGAATCGTGTTCAAATAAAAAACATTCATTTAAATATCCAAAACAGGATCAAACTTTAAAAACAATTATGAAACCCGGAAAACAAGTAAATGACTATCAAAAAGGTGATCCAGAATTGGCAGAATCTTATTACAATATTAAAAAAATGTCATTTAAATATCCGAAACAAAATCAAGCTTTAATTATCGACGCAGTAAATAATGCGAGTATAAAAGACTACATTATTGCAATAAGTAAATTAGTGAGACCTAAAAATATAATTGCTGGTTCTCGATTTTCGCAAAAACAGTTTTGTGTATTCTTATCACAAAAATCTTTAGTCGATGAAATTTTAAATAGGCACATAACTGTAAAAGTAAAAGGACAATACTCTCAAATTTCAAGACTAACATCGCCTTCCAAGAAAGTAATTCTTACAAACGTAAGTCCTACGATTCCCAACGAAGTACTTTCAAAATCTTTGAAATCAAATAACGTAATAGTTGCATCTCCCATATATTTGATAAAAGCCGGTTTTTCAGAAGAAAAATATTCTCATATAATTAGTTTTCGTCGATACGTTTATGTAACCGGTCGAAACCAGTTGCCAAAATGTATTTTAGTCGACTATGACGGTGAAACTTATCACATTCATCTGCATTTAGATGAATTAATAAATTTTAAGAGTCATGATAACAGAGATAATTCATCATCATCATCAACAGATATAAACGAAGTTGGTCATAATCGAAAAAAATCAGTTCAGCTTCAAATTCCTTGTAAAGACCCCACAGAATTGAAGGCTTCCGTAAGCGAGAAAGATTTTTTTCCAACACCATCAGAAGATAGTTCCAGTAATACAAGTGTGACAACGGAAATGTCTGCAGCAGAACATGACCATGAACTGACGTTGAATGAATTATTAAAACCTATCGAGATAGCCATAAATAAAAATCCAGAAGCGTACAGTTTTAATTATGACCAATTTAAAAAACTGTTCCTGAAAATGGAAGAATCTGAAAATCCTCAAATGGTACTGGAAAACTTTTCGTACAATGTAAATTATATGGATAATATTCTAAAAACTTTCTATAAATTACTCACATTTGAAATAATTAAGCACAGGTTTGTTAAACTAATGGATAAAATTAAAAAACATGAACATTTTGTTGACATGTTCTCAAGTGAATCTGAATCAGATATGCACGAAAGTACGTCCTCATTAAGAAAATAAAACTAAAAATTATCTAGCCTTGTAAAACCAAAAATGTAAAATCTTCTGGTAATTTTGAAAATTATTATTAAAATAAAGATTATTCTTGTAAAGTTTGATGAATTATTTTAATTTTTTCAATAATTTGGTCGATTATAACTTTCAGTCTTAAAATTTTTCCATTAAATTTTCCAACACTATGACCAGGAAATAAAACAGCAAAAATTGGAAATTCAATGATTTATAGTCCACATTTACAACATACAATATTATATTGCTGAACATTTTAGTCTATGAATTAAACAAACAAAAATTCAAAGTTACAATTCTGGTATATAAATTTCAAATATGAGCTTAGTAGACAAATTTTAAGATAACAGAATTTTTAACAAAATGTGCAATGCTAAATGTTTTTGTAGGTGCACAGAATGTAAAATATTTACATCATTTAACATCGGGCTTTATATCTTATTCGAAAGCAAAAAATTACAAGTTAAGCCTATTTAATGCTTCTTTAAATAATTTAAACAATTTTCTATTAGCGAATTAACATTACAGTGGCATTTCAAAATTGACATCAAGTTTAGCAGATCTTGCCAAAGTCATGATGTTAGAGAGTTTGACTGCTAAACGAGCAGCTTCATCTAAGTTATCGACCGGCAAGATTTTCATTCCAGAATGTGCAATTAATACTTTGGCATCGTCCACGTTCGTGCCTTGTAAACGGCATATAATCGGAACCTTAATACTTAATTCTTTAGTTGCTGCAATGATGCCCTCAGCAATGACATCACATCTCATAATACCACCAAAAATGTTAACTAAAATTGCATGTACTTTAGGATCTGCGGTGATAATTTTGAAAGCTTCTTTAACAGCTTGTGCTGTAGCACCACCACCAACATCTAAAAAGTTAGCAGGAGAACCACCGTGAAGTGAAATAATATCCATGGTAGCCATTGCTAGACCTGCACCATTTACCATACATCCAATACTACCATCAAGAGCAATATAATTTAGATCAAATTTAGATGCGGCTACTTCCTTCTCATCTTCTTGGGTGTAATCTCTTAAAGCAAAAAGTTTTTTTTGCCTGAATTGAGCGTTATCATCAAATCGAAGTTTAGCATCCAAAGCAAAATCTGAAACAAGATCAAACATTAACAATAAAAAATTACAACAGTTCTTTTACGTACAAGTTTCTCCAGCATCTTCTGCATAAGGATTAATCTCAATGAGAACAGCATCTTTTTCGATAAAAAGTTTGTACATGTTCAGCAACATCTGTGCGGTTTTCTCTTTTTGTGATTCTAATCCAACCGCACATGCTATTTTCAGTGCTTGGTCTTTCGATAAGCCATTTTCAATATCGATGGGATCATATAATATGGCATCTGGATTTTCGGCTGCTACTTCTTCGATGTTAATACCTCCTTGTGATGATGCAATTATAACAGGACCCTAAAAATATTTTGTAACTTGATATACTGATTGACAATCACCAAAATTAAAGAAACAATGATTTAGGTTTTTCCTAATTAATATTCAAAATTTTATGTGCTATGCAGGTTGCATAAATTTGGGTTCTGGATTTTATTTTTGAGGGCAAGATAAAGTCGCACGCTTTTTGGGGCTCTAAATCAGGCTTTCTGTATTTCACCAAAGAAATTCTGTGAAGTCCGCGATTTGAACCCAGAATTTCCATTCCGTAACTAAACCAACAATCACACCACGCCACTGATGTAGCTATAAATTTGTAGTCATTTAATTTTGTTGTGCGTGAAAAATCGGAACGTAGAGCAAAACTTAACTTTGACGGATTGAGCCGCTAAGGGTACTAAAAAAAAATTATGATCTGGCTGAAGTATTCGCCCAATTTAAAAAAGATTCGGACCATTTAGTTTATGCCCGTCTCGTGTTGTTCCAGAAACGCGGCTTTTTCCAAAGAAGCGACTTAAATAAACTGTGAGACCGCATGTTGACTTTATCTAACGCACCGCAAATCATCTTTTGTACGAAAAACTGCTACCAGCTGATTAATTGTACACGTTTTTTTAAAACTAAAATTCTTAAATGTTATTTAAATGTTGCTCTTTCATGTAATAAAACTTTCAAATAAATACATCTATTCATAACTTAAAAAAAAAATATCAAAAAACTGCTATTTTTCGACCTCATTCATAACTGTACGTAACCCCTTAAATGAAATTCTTCAATTTGATTCGTTGTTGCCTCATAAAAAGCCGATTACTTCCAAGCTTTGGTAATTTCTACCTGACTCAAAAAACTAAGCAGTAATTTTATGAGGCATGAAATAGTAGTTTTCGTCACAAGGACGTAAAACGAGATTTTACACTCGAGGGCGGAGTTTTGAAGACGAGGCGCACGAACCGCACCGAGTGGTGTAAAATCTCTTTACGTCCGAGTGGCGTAAACTGCTTTTCGTTGTGACGAGACCACCTCATTATTATTTGTGACAGTATGGAAGCCGTCCCTGCACAGGCCGGAAACCACTCATTTTACGGCCGGAACAACGAAAATTTATTTTCAGATAAAATTGTAAAATTTATTATTTTCAAACTTTAAAAACGTCGGCAAAGCAAGAGCTAATTTTAAACATAGCAAAGGATATAAGAAAATACATCACTCTGATTCGCAGAGTTGCCACAGAGTTCTAAGCAAAAAGTGAGTGAAAAAAGTGTAAAAATTTTCAAAAAAGTGAAGAAAGGTGTATAGCAATTTTGAAAAAGTGACAAATAGTGTAAAAATATTTTATTTCGGACAGTAACGTAGCAAGTCAAGACTGTGGTCCCCCTTACATTTTCACATTTTCTCCGAGCAACATGCGTACTACTCCAATATTTGTTCCATGTATAGCGTAACTTTTTATGAAAGGCAGTGTTGACTCGATGTTCATATATATCTACTGCACATAAATGACGATACCTCTGCCTTCCACAAAAAAGTACACTCATGTGATTGCTTAATTTTTTCGGTGGCCTGGCACCAGCTCTTGCTACGTCACTGCCATTGAGCCCTTAAGAGTTCACGTGTTCACGGAACTTTGTGCTTTTGCACACCGCTAGTTACGCCACTGCTGAATAAACTTATGATTATGAGATTCTCCCCATCTCATTTTTTCCCAATTTTTTTTTGAACGACCTTCATTTTTTTAACCTTATTTCATAATTTTACTTATTGATTTCCTACTCCACATTTGCTCCAAGCAACATGCATCAACAATTTTTAAAATTCCATTTATTCAATTTTTAAATTTATCAAAAAATTTAATTTTTGTAAGTAAAATCGTAAAAAAGTGAATATTTTTAAAAAAAGTGAAGAGAAGTGTACGATTTTCAAAAAAGTGTAACTGTGGCAACCCTGTGATTGGCGCTTGCCACCTTCTACCAAAGAAAGGCAAGACCGCAACTTCATTGTGAACGCCGCTTTACTGTTAATAGTTCTTACATTAAAAAATTAAATTTTATTTGCCTCTAGCTCCTTATTTTCATAGCCAAGTAGATAACATAAAAAACTTCCCTCATAGTTTATACACTTTTTTCTCAAAACTACATTTTCAAACCAATGACCAAAATTTCTATTTTATGAATGAAAAATGTCCTTTTTTAACAAAAATTAAAAATTTTACTTTGAATGGTCGTCATTCTGTCGCACAAATTCGGTGTATATTTTCTATTTATTAATATTTTTTAATGAAAAAATTACAAAGTATTTACTAAATAAAGGTTTTTTGAATAAACAAATTTTTGGGGAAAAAATATGGATACTTAAAAAACTAGTATAACCCCTTAATTTGAATAAATGAAAAAATTTAGAGTCAATTTCATAATAAAAGCGTTAAGAGGGGCATTTTTTTCAGGGCCCTTTTAATTTAATCAACAGATGGCGCCTACTTAAATATTTTTATAAAGTAAGAGAAATTTGCTATATTTAAAATATAGCAAATTTGTTGAGAAAATACTGTTCTATAAACAATATTCTTGATCTTAAGCTATTTTGAGTTCGTAATATTTATTTATAAAAGCACAATTCATAATTAAAGTTTAATTATCTTTTTTTGTAAGTGAGTGTGTTTTGACATACTCAATACGAACTCAAAATAGCTTAAGATCAAGAATATTGTTTATAGAATAGTATTATCTCAACGAATTTGCTATATTTTAAATATAGCAAATTCCTCTTATTTTATAAAAATATTTAAGTAGACGCCATCTGTTGATTAAATTAAAAGGGCCCTGAAAAAAATGCCCCTCTTAATGGTGACTTAACTAAAAGGTCTTTTAATGTAACGAGAGAATTAAGTGCCCTTTTAACTTTTTGCATTTCATAATGATTTTAAAACCAGTTTTTACTAATGGAGCATTTAGAACAACATGTGGTAAATTTGAACTAAAAATCGACTAAAAACAGACAAGTATAACCTCAAACAGGGCACGTACACTCCCACTAATTTGAAGACACCGTTAAATAGGAAGTTTGGGATATCTGCAATTGCAATAAATTGTAAATCCTATAAAATTTAAGTTTTACAAAAAGTAAATGCTATATAATATGAAAGAAGAGATAAAATGAAGTAGTCTCTAAGAGCAAGAAATTGCTTTTTTTTTCCATCAAGTTGCCATTACAGGTACTAATTTTACAAAATTGAAACAAGCTGAAAGCATAAAAAATACAAATCTGTCTTGGATTTGTACATAAAATGTAATACTAATGTTACTTTTTATGTAAGGTTACGTTTGCAAACAATCTAGAATTTGTTATAACTATAAATTAAATTTCCTTAGAATCGAAACTTTTCAAAAAAATTTAAATTGTCCAAGATTTCTACTATGATTTGTCTTATCCTGTACCATTTTTTAAGCTTAACATATAATTATATATTATAATAAAATATTAATTTTTATTCACAGATGCCCGCAGACTTCTATGGGTTATGCAGGTATGTTTAACAGGTTAAAAGACCTTTTAAGGATTTAATCCGCAAAAACCGACAGTTAAAAGTCTGTTAAAGATTAACAGGTAGTTAAAATTGTTTATGAAATTCATTTTTATTAAGATAATAAAATAAAAAATTATCTTAATAAAAATGAATTTTGCATAAACAATTTTAAACAATAAACAAATATAAAAAATAAAATAATACCTAAAATAAAAATAAACTAAAAATAAAAATAAACAAATTTAAAAGGAGACTCTTAAGTCTCCTAATGGCATGTTAACTTTTATTATGAAATTGGCCCTAAATCTTTAATCTGACTAAAGATAAAGGTCAACTTTAGATGACCACTTTGTAAAGTGAAAGTTAGATTTTTCCAGAAAATGGGAATCATATGAAACGAAGTTTCAAAATTACAAATCAAAAGTTTACTTACTTTTTCAATCTATCTACCATATAAAAAAACCAATTAAAAAAATTATCAGTTCTAATATTACAAGTGACCTAATATAAGGAAAAAGAAAATGGGTGTGACAAAAAAATAAAACTTCGACTTACATTAAAAGAACGTTCCATCATCACAGCAAAATAATATTCCTTCCTTGGGAACTTCCTTTCAGTTACCATAACGGCATTACAAATTCTACCTTTCTCTCCAGTCTGTTTTGTAACCAAATACTGACCCAACATTTTACCGACATCTTTTTCCGCTTCTTCAGGTCTAAAATAATCTAAATGTTAACCACTAACTTTGAATAAAAACAAAATACTTACGAATAAACCATCCGTACACCACTTTTCAAGCCATTCTTGAACGTGCCTTTACCACGACCACCAGCAAGAACTTGAGCCTTTAAAACTATATCTTTGGTGTTAAGTTCTTGGGCAATTTTATGTGCTTCTTCCTTGGTTTTAGCAACACCAAACTTGGGTACATTAATATCAGCCCCTTTAAGCAACGAGTAACTAATATGTTCGTGTACATTTAAATTCCTCGCCTGCTGGGTTTGTGGGTGCCATCGGGTATTCGATACGGAACCCAAAATCTAAAATAGTAAACTTTACAGTGCCCTTACATAACAATTATTTTCATTCAAGGTGTTTCCAATCAACTTAAAATTGGACGACACCTTCTGGATGCCCTTTACACATTTTTACTTGAAATTATTATGTTACCTTTGGGCTGTGCTTTATGGCTAAGGTTTCAGCTAACGCGATACTTCGAAGTAAAGTCGCCATCGTTCACCTGATTCGCTCACTAATTCGTATAAAATAAAACAATTGCCAAATTTAGAACGAAAGATTCTGCGCACGAGGAGTTATTTGCATAACATAACCTTCACTTGTTAACAATTATTACTTGTACTATAAATTTAATTGTGTAAATTGATTTTCTCAGATCAATTAGTGTTAGTTAGTAGTCTCGATTTGATTTATCCCGCACTGTATCACTTGGTATTAACTAATAGCACTCGACCACCATTCGACTTTGGATTCTTGTTTGAATGTGTTCAACCTCTACAGGTAGCGGTCAAAAAATTTTTGCTCACTAATTTCTGCTTAGGACAGGCAAGTCTTCTATTGTAACGGTGGTATTCATAAAAACGTAATATCACAGATTAGTAATTACAGCTTTAAAATACCCTTAAAAAGGCAAAGGTCAATAGATACAAAGTCTACTAAGGGCTAGTTCTAAAAAGCAATTATCTGTTCTGTGAAAAGTATAAATTAAGAATAATCTGTACTAATGAGAGTGTCACAGATATTCTTCTTTGTGTTCTTATTCTTTGTATAAATTCTGAGACACCGTATCACCCTGAATTTTTGAGCAGTATCATTCAAAGTTAGGTATTTTTATTCTGAACCAATATCTAAAACTTCATTTGAACTATCATTTTTAATTTTCGTGTTTAAATTGAAAACTGATAAAGCTATGCATTTTTAACCAAAACATGATTAACCTTTGAAGTCCCAGTGGTATGATGGCGAAGCCACCAATAAAACTATGATCCTAATCATGGCGTAATAACTTTGAAAGTTAAAGAAAGAAAGAATAACTTAATATAATAAAATAAATAAATAAGAAATAAATAGTTTGGGTGCATTATCACCAGTGGCGACGAATACAAGGGAGTTATGGGGCTCAAGTCCACCCTAAGACATTTCAAAGGGGGTCAGCTCAATCGGGATAATCCCGGTTTTCCGAGAAGAGTAGGGGCGGATGGGCCCACCGGGAAACCCGGTGGGCCGTTAATAAAATAAAAATTTCGCCTGCGGCGCTGTTTTGGACCGTGACAATTACATTTTTGGGTCGCCGTCCGCTAATTTCCCGGTAGATTTTTGATAGCTCATCCGCCCCTGGGGAAGAAGGAAATAGGTACATATTATTTTAAGAAAATACACTAAATTTTTCTACCATTTTTATTTTATTTTGAACTACATTATCATTGCACTAGTTCAATAGTGTAACAAGTCGCATTTTTGAGCCATGCAATTCTTAGAGTTTAGAATAGCGACATAAATTATTTAAAGAAAATTTGGTAAGTTAAAAGCGTAAACATAGCTCATTGAAATCTTTTCTTTCAGTTTTTGATCATTATTGTAGGTACTGCTAAAAGTTGATAAAGAAATCAAAAACCACAATAAGTCAAAAAATACATTATTTTTTTATTTGTTGCAATATTGAATTAGCACGAAGATATAATTATTATTGCAGGCAAACAAAAATATTACCGCCAATGCGGTGAAACTGGTGGATACACTCATCGGTGTAAATTTTTGAAGAATGGTTTTGGTGCATCTGTTGGATAGACAAACTCTTCACCAGTAGAGGATTTAGCATTTGAGAGGACCCAAACGCAATTCAATTTTGAGGCCCCCCTCTAATATTTTCACTGGTACCCCTTGTTTTTACTCTAGAATGCACTATACCGGTGGTCCAGAAAAGCTTAATTTTGAGGCCTCCTTGATTTTTTAACAAAACTAATCTAAAATTTAAAAAAAATAGTTTTGACTGCCCCTTTTGGAAAAAAACCCTATGGACGCCCATGATTCTTAAGATTTTATCAAGTTTAATGACACCTTGTTTTATACATTTTTATGATAAAATTAAAAAATAATACCTTTTGTTGTGCATAAGGAATTATTACCGTCTATTGGGGTGAGATTGACCACTTAAGCTAAAATTGGTTCAACTCCTAGAAAAGGCAATCTAATTTTCTTGACAGTATTTTCACATTAGAAAGCAATATGTCAATAAAGGATGTAGTTATTCGATGCGCAAAACGAGAGGATATGTTTCAAGTTTACCAATTTATGAAGGTAAGTTCTAAATAAATTGAAAAATTGCAAACGGAAATTTAGTTGAACGTTTAGGAACTTGCCGCACAAGATGGAATGGAACATCACATGAAAATAAATGTGGAAACCTTAATCAAGGATGGTTTTGATACAGACCCTCCATCATTTGGCTGTTTTGTAGCTGAAATTAACACTTCCATTATAGGTTTCGTTCTTTATTTTAAAAGCTACTCCGCGTGGGTAGGTAATTCCATCTTTTTGGAAGATATATACGTACAGGAAAATTACAGAAAAGGTGGAATTGGTAAACGATTGCTAACAGAAATTGCAAAAGTGGCTTACAATATTAGCAAACAGTTAAATTTCCACGTAGCATCCCAAAATATTGCCGCCATAAATTTTTATAAGAAACTTGGGGCTGTGAATGCGAGCAGTTTAGAAAATTGGCAACTGTTTAGATTGGAAGAAAATGAATTACTGGCAATGATAAAAGATTGTACCTACTAATTGATATATTATGTAGAAATAATTAAAGAAATGTTAATAATAATAATAAAATGTTTTATTGCCTTGCCTTGCTTAGGTAGATGGTGGCAAGCGCCAATCAGAGTGATGAATTTTCTTATATCTTTTGGTATGTTTAAAATTAGTTCTTGCCGACGACGCTTTCAAGGTTTGAAAATAGTAAATTTACAATTTTACCTGAAAATAAATTTGCATGCCTCAGACTTCTATACTTTTTTAAGCTATAAAATTACTGCTTAATTTTTCGAGTCAGGTAGAAATTACCAAAGCTTGAAAAAAATAAGCTTTTTATGAGGCAACAACCAATCAAATTGAAGAATTTCATTTAAAATACAAATATCTGATATGTTGATTTTTAACAATTCAAAATTGTTATGTATTATTTGGAAAAGAGTTAAATAAGTGAATTTTAAATTATTGCAATATAAACTAAGTACTATTTCTTATTGATTTCCTAAAGTTTATTGCTTCGTTAAATAATTTATTTTCTAACATATAAAATAAGAATTTTATTGAAATAAAAAAATTTGCCCATATTTTTTTTCCAAGAATCAATAGATATTTTTGAAAGCCTACACAAAAAAGTTATTTATGCTATGGAATAAAATAAAATTGAGATTATAAAACCTAAAAGCTGTCTATTATAATAAATTTATGTAATAGTTCAAAAATTTAATTACTGTTTCACAAAAATTTTTTGTGTAAAAAGTTTTACAAAAATATGTAATTCAATACAATTCAAATTTTAACAATAAAAACAAATAATAATTTGAACAGAACAATTTATTGAAAATTACAAAATGTAAATACCTAGGTATTTATTTACAAAAATAAAAGATCATGTGATAGGAGTTAGCAAATAAATATCAAAAAGTACTCTTTGAAGTAGTAGGTACTTGAAAAAAAATTACCTACATTTAAAAAAATGCATTTCATTAAAATTATTTTACTAAAAATAACATTCATTTTATAAACGATGTTTTATTATAATATTTTATAATAAATACCTATAATATTTTATTTTAATTATTATCATAATATTTATAATAATAATAAGATACATAAAATTTTGTTTTATGCAAAAACGCAAACATGTAAAATCATCATATTTTGCTTTGGTGAATGACAATCGATCATTGTACGCTTTAGGTAAATTTTCCATTTACATATTTAAATTTAGGTATATTTTTTTAAATTTTGCGTCATAATCGTTAACGAAATAAAATTAACCCCCCCTATGTTGTAACTTTTCGTTATCGTTATCAAATTAATTAAACACCCCAAAGTTTGATTTACATTTACATATAATGAATAATGATATATGGAATCTTCCATCATAACGTTTTACCGTTATTAATTTTGGGCCTTTTTTCCGCCCTCTTATTTGTTAAATTTATTTTTAATCAGTTGATTTTTGATTGTAAGATCTCAAGCGAGCAACGTAGACTTCCGTTGAATCCGGCAATTTTGAATTTGTAAATACTAAATAACTTTTACCAAAGTTGTGTCATGACTCAAAGTCACAGTGCAAAAGTTTCAATAAAACAATTGAAGCTTACACTAATTTACCATTAGAACATTTTTTGTAGTTATTACAAAATAACTCTGTTCTTTCAGGAGTTTAAAAACGTTTTCAACTGTCAGGCGCATGCGCAGTTTTAAATTTAAGTCATAATTTTCAATTTGCGCATGCGTCTGCTTGAAGATAGACATTTTTTTCAATCGATAAAATCATCATGATTGTGATAAAATCATTGATGTTTCAACGATTGATTGTTGTCAATGTTGTCGTCCTCGCTTATCCAATTGTACTACCCCAGTAATACCAAGTCTTTTTTTTAAGCACATTCTAACGAACTTTTCAGAAATATCATGAACGGAAAGAAAGAAAGAACGACATACTCTGATGCTTTGTCTGTTCCATGTAACAGTATAAGTCAAAGTATTCCGTTTTCTTGAATTATTTTTTACACGTCGTCTCTCAGGTTCTAAAATAGATATATTATCTGAAATATACTGTCTTTGCAGGTCTTGATTGCCATTGACTTCACCAAGTTTCCAAAACTCCTTAAAAATTGCATCCTTTCCTTCTTCAGAAATTTTATCGTAACATTTCAAGTTACAATTTCTACAAAAATAAGTTGAACGACTTCGAGATTTCACTAGTTTTCCTTTTGTGGTTGTGTATTGTTTACCTGCAGCCCTTAGTTTTTTCTTTTCTGTTTTTGGAGTTTTGTGTCAGTGTTAACTTCTTTTCGTTTGTCTCGTCGATTAACGAAAAAGGAACATTTGCACTAGTTTCATTCAATGGAAACTGAGATGGAGCTTTAGGAAAATCAATCGGTGATCCTGGTCGAGGTTCATCTAATAAGGCATTTTCAGGTAAAAGAAGATGTGAGACCGTTTGAGAAGCAGTTGCAGTAGCCAATGCTGGTTGTACTTGTGGCAATCTGAAGTAAAATAATAAAAAAAACTGTATTTCTTACGCTAATTTTGATCCAAGAAAACGAACAGAAAATAGATCAAATGATGTGCAGAAACGAAAATTGATCCCGTTATCAAAACAGATTAAAAATAGGATTAGGTCCTTCGAAAAATTCTCCTCTTTCCGTTAAAAAATCATCGCTCTATCTATAACCAATTTTGAGTTGTTAATGAAGTTTTGAATACAACTTCAGTAAATTTTAGAATCGTCTTTTCTCAGAAATGGTGAATCTTAGAAAAAAAAGTGTAAGAATAATTTTTGTAGATAATTAAATGATCTACAATTTTTGGCTGAACTAATTTTCTTATAAAACTAACCGTTTTGCTAAAAAATTCAAAAAACCCATGTTTGCAAACTTTGACCTCGCATAAAATTTTTTGCACACATGGGATCGATGGGAACTTTTCACCCCTAACGTTCATGTAAATTTTCAGCTTCTTGGGAATTTATGCAAGGGTCAATGTCTATTTTGACCGGGCTACACTGTATAAGTTTGATATAGTGGGGACGATATCTTATCAATCACCTGTTTGTTTAACCATTAAGTTTAAGTCGACATGTAAAATTGTGAACTTCTGCTACTTACGCTATTTACGTCTTTTCGTTTAGGAAAAGTTTTAATTACCGTCAATTAGTGTCGAGATTGACCTTCTTGGTAAAATAAGTTCACTACAAGGAAAGGCAACTAAATAAATTTCTAGGCAGTGGACTAAACTTGCTTATTTTGGTGTAGTTAATTTAAGTTATATGTAGCACACAAAATTGATCAACAAATACATTACAGATTTTATTGAATTAAATTCAATTACCGAACAACCTTGGAGCACAATTTAAATATTTTAAATTGCATTTTGTAAATTGACATAGTACCAAGAAAATCGGACAATATGTCACCAAAGGATGTGGTTATACGATTAGCAAAACGGGAGGATATGTTTCAAGTTTATCAATTTATAAAGGTAAATAAAATAAAAAATTTAAAACAAATATTTAGTCGAATGTTCAGGAACTTGCAGCCAGGGTTGTAATGTTTAAAACATTTTGTTTTAAACAAGGTGTTTTAAACATGTTTAAAACAAAATTCATTTAAAACATCAATTTGTTTTAAACATGTTTTAAATGCGTTTAAAACAGGTGTTTAATTTTGTGTAAGTTTAAAACATGTTTTTTTTAGATTTTTAATTTTTTTTTTAAAGATTATTAATAATAATTTATTCAAAATTTATGAAAAATAAAAAAATTTAGCTACAGAGGTTCGAACCACCGTCCCTTTAAGTCCTACACGCTTTACCATTCTAAGTAGTCACTGATACAACTACATAGGGTGGTCCATAAACTATGTGAAGCGTGTTTGGCGGTTTCTCCCCCCCCCCGCAGTAAGATTTTGTGAGATTTGGCTGGACCCCCTCCCACGTCCCCCTAATCTTATTTGAGATTTTTTTAAATGGAAATTTTTAGTGTAAATTCATTGAATTTATTAAAAAAAAACATAATTTGCTTAAAAACCATTATTTGACTAGTTAAGACAATCGCAATTAATTTAACACAAGTTACTCGCAATTTTACAGTTTCTTGCGAGAAAAAATCTATCGCCCCACGTAAGATTGGATGAGATTCGGCTCGACCCCTCCCCTAAACGCCTCACGTAATTTATAGATACCCTCATACTAATACATTTTATTTTTATGATTATGTTCCACCGAACAGATAATGTTCAAAATTTTACCATGTACAGAAGAATAAACGGAAAGTTTTCTGTAAAAAATTCGTGATTAACATATTTAAGGAACATACTATATGTATTTAAATAAAGCGACCAAAACTTTTTTATTTTTTTAAAATAAAAGAAAAACGTAAAAAAGAAACTTTTCTTTACCAAAAAGTTTCATTAAAAAATATTCTTTAAAACAATTACAATAAAATAAAAACAAAAAAAAACACTTTTTTTCTTATTATTAAATCTTTGAGTAGGAAAGCTGAAATTTTCAGAAAAATGTTTTTTTTCGATTAAAAATCAAACGGATTTTTAAAAATCTTCAGGGGCAGTTTTTGCATGCTTACTCGGTAGGTGTATAAAGCTAAAGATAGATAAGAGAACAAATTTTTTTTTAGTTTTAAACATTGTTTTAAACATGTTTTTCTGTTTAAAACATGTTTTTTTTCTAAGGTAATAAAAAACCGTTTTAAACATAAAAAACTGTTTTAAACATAAAAAAAACGTTTGTTTTGTTTTATTTAAAAAAAACATGTTTTTTTACAACCCTGCTTGCAGCACACGATGATATGGAACATCACATCAAAATAAATTCGGAAAGTTTAATTAAAGATGGTTTTGATACAAATCCCCCATCATTTGGTTGTTTTGTAGCCGAAATCAATGCTTCCGTTATAGGTTTCGCTCTTTATTTTAAGTGTTACTCTACGTGGGTAGGCAATTCTATCTTTTTGGAAGATTTATATGTACTGGAAACTTACAGGAAAGGTGGGATTGGTAAGCGATTATTAGTAGAAATTGCAAAAGTTGCTTACAATACTAGTAAACAGTTGGATTTTCATGTGGTTTCCCAAAACACTGCCGCTATTAATTTTTACAAGAAACTTGGGGCTGTGAATGCGAGTAATTTCGAAAATTGGCAACTCTTTAGATTGGAGGAAAAAGAATTACTGGAAATGATAGAAAATTGTAGTTGATTTTTGTATAAAAAAATTAATAAAACTAAATGAAATTGAGTTCCAATTAAATAGATCAAAAACAATCTAAGGTTATTCAACTGGTTTTTTGTCGTCAGCTGAGAAACGGTGCATTACACAACATTTTTGTAGAATCAAAGTTCTTTTACAAGCAGTACAGCTGCTAAACATATCACAATTTAAACAAAAAAAAAGTATAATTTTAGTATAATTTACATTGTCAACTTTATATTTTTAGTTCTAAAAAAAATTTTGATATGTTTACTATCAAGTTGCACTACATAGACCACACTATTATAGTTTAGTAAAGCTGCTTATTGGGTTTTCATTCTTTGAATGTAAAATTTCATTTTTGACACACATGCACCTATGAAATTTGGTACTCACAATTTTCACTTCTTTTTCTCTGATGAAAAAATCAAATACATATCTCTTTTTTTGGAAGTTTTGAGTATTCCAACAGGTAACTTGTAATTCTAGCGGTGTGTGTATTTGGAAGTCGGGAGACAAGAGCAATAATTAATTGTGGAAATTTTTCAATCTCATTTATTATACTGTAGTAATATTTTGCATCTTGGTGTTTTATCTGTAGCCTATATTTAATATTTCTCAGCTGGTGTGATACCAGTGTAAAACTGGTGGTATCCTTACACATGAAGGTTGTGTGAATTAATTAAATTAATAGTTACTTATTATTAGTTATTATTAAGTGAGTATCTTCCAAACGGAAAATTTTAAAGATTAAAGGTAAGTGTACCTAGAGATAAAAGGAAATCTCAATTGGTTCAAAACAAGATAAAATAATTTTATTTTCAGATCTCGCAAAAAAATAAACAGTCAAGCAAACAAATAACATTACTAAACAAGAACAAAGCATTTGACCGGTATTTTACATAAAATGTACCTTGATTATGTAAATTATTATCAAATATTTGACCTTCGTTCCTTCTTAATCACAAGTTCGGTACAATAAAACAATAACATCTGAAAATTTGATTCTAAATGTTAACAAGTATTGGTAAGACAATGTCCAGCAATTTAGAAAAAAATGTTTATATTAGAAAGGCGAAAGTGCAAGATATGAAAGCGGTCTACGAGATGATAAAAGTAAGTGATTTTATTGGAATATTATTAAGTAGGTACTAATTAATAATTTTAGCAACTTGCTGTTTTCCAAAAAATGGAAGACCAAGTTAAAATAAACACCGATACGTTAATAAGGGATGGTTTTGAAACAAATCCTCCTCGTTTTGGTTGTTTTGTGGCAGAAATAGAAGATAAATCAGTTGTGGGTTATGCACTTTATTATCCTTGCTACTCAACATGGTTAGGAAAGTCGCTTTTTTTCGAAGATTTGTATGTAAAAGAAAATTACAGAAAATCTGGGATCGGACAACAGTTGATGGTAGAAGTTGCTAAAATGGCCAACAAAATTGGAGAACGCATGGACTTTCATGTAATTTCGTCAAATCCTGCTGTGAAGCTCTACAAAAAATTGGGAGCCAAAAATATAAGCGGTACTGAAAATTGGAACCTCTTCAGGTTCGAAAAAAATGATTTAGAAAATTTACTACGTAAATTTAGTTAATTAAATATAAAAATTTTTATTTGTATTTCATACAAAAATTATTAAGTATATAATAAATTATTTTAATTAATACGTTTTGGAAAATATGTTTTGAAGTAACTCACTAGCGGCAGCACTTGCTTTGTGATGATTTCTAGCTAAATGTTCGTCCAATTGGAGTTTTCTATTGAATGTAGCTTTGCAAATGTTGCATCTGTTAATAATTAAACTAATTTATTCAAAATGTTTTGGAAATATAGAGCAGTTCTATTTTGATGGTTTTACATGGAAACTTCTGTTAGTCAGTAATTGAATTAAAAAATAAACCTGATTACGCAATATTTAGTTAACTTTTCAAGACAATTTTAACGCCAAAAACCAGGTTTGTACACCGCCTTTATAAACAAATTTTTTTAAGCCATATGTTGATATGGCAAATAGGGGCTGACATACTTCAGTTCTTTAAATTGCAAAAAATGCTGCGCGGTGTAAATAAAATATGGATGCTACATTAAGACAAAAATGCAATAAAAATTGTCATTTTGAATCAACATACAAAAAACAATTTTTTTTTAAATCAAGCTACACTTTCGACTCGGAAATCGGTAGGACGCGAATGATCTAGACAAGGTGACTTTAAATTTGTTAAAGTACAGACAGTTTAAACCAGGCAATTTTCCTATACATCAATTTTTATGTCTGAAAAACATTTCAATAATAAAGATGGAAATTTTTGTATGATTTTACCTATCTTTCAGAAAATTCGTTCTAAACAAAAATAATTGATCAAAAATCATAATTTGATTAAAATAAAGTGCTTCACTCGGAGTCATTGCACCCATCCCCCCACACTGTATCCGCGCCTGACCTAGGAAACATAAAAATAGGCAAATAAATTTTAATTTATTATCTGAACTATACTGTGGACTTTCATGCTTTTATAAAAAAAAAGTAAAAATTGCCTCATAAAGCTTAAATAGAAAATTATGAAATTCGAGAGATAACTGTGTGATATATCTTTGAACTTTGTGATACCTTAAAATTGCTATTTATTCAAAAATAAAAGATTTATTGAGTATTCGATTAAATAAGACATTAATTAGAATCGGATTCTTGCTGTGATTCTTCATTCTTTTTTTTAATCTCTCCTTCTTACTTAATTTTGCAGACTCTACGTATCCAGTCATTATCCAAATGATTTTTTGATTTTGCTTTTTTTTGAAACCAGTAGAAGGTTGGTTTCCTAAAGACGTAGAAAATTCATCATTAATAAAATTTAAACCTTGTGCTGTTGAGTCGCTGTGCTGTGTTGTATTAGTTCCAACTATGATTCCAAGATCTTGTTCTCTTCATAAAGAGATGGCGCAAGAGCTTCCTTCAGTATCATAGCTTTGTTCAGTGGAAAAATTCCACTAATCCGGAAAGCATTACAAATGTTGGAAGCAGAAAAACTTGCAATGTAGGTAGGGTAAAGTATAGAAAGGAAATTAGTCCTGTTTGGGGCATTTGTTGGATTATTTTTCACATAGTCATCTAAACTTTCCGACCAGTAGGATTTCAAGCTTTTATAAACTTCCAACATTTAGCTGTTGAATGATGCGACTGGTGTGAGCAGGAAAAGTAAATAAATAAATATCATTTGCTTTTGCTAGAGCTATAATTTCAGGTTTTATGTACGTTGCGTGCGAATCCATAAGTAATATGACTGGACAAGTTTTAGGGACCGATCGGATAAAGAATTGGAACCATTCCAAAAATATTTTACTACTAATTTGGTGATAATTTTACCTGAGCGTTTAGAAAACAGTCAGTTTTCAGGTTATCACTCCATTGAACACTCTTATAAATGCTACTAATGGTGGAATCCAATTTCCATCTGACCAGCACACCCTAAAAGTGTGTGTGTTTCTCCTCTACCAGTGTAAGCTTTTTTATACACAAATGTTTTCAAATAGATGTTAGGTATTATCTTGCCCTCATTCACCACATACGAAACCCCAGTTTCATCGCATTTATAAAATCGATCAGGCATATCCCTAATTCCTAACTTTTCAATCAGTGCTTCTAACTTAAAAAAAATCATTCATTTCTTCAGAATTTGCCATTGAACTTTTAGAAGCTGCAAGATTCTCGGGAATACAAACACTAAGATTCATGGGCGTCCAATGGGGGGAGGGGGGCAAAAAGGTCGGCTGCCCCCCCCCTGGCTCTTGGCTACTTAAACTTTTTTAGACATTTAATATTTCACCAGCCCAAGTTTTTAAAATTTTCTAAAACTTGTGGTTTTAAACGATTAAAATTCTTTAATAATAAATTTTTTTTCGATTTTGCCCCCCCCCCTGAAAATGGTCCTACGGACGCCCATGCTAAGATTAAATCTCTTTTTAAATTTAAACCACCACTAAGTATTTGCTTGCAATGGCATTGCCTAATTTAAAGAAATTTTGTCGGAACATGTTGAGAAAAAGTCACTTTCCGAGCGACGTAACAGGTGTAGAAAACACATCATTCCCTAGCCACTTTAATAAGAGGGTCGTAATAAGGGGTATAAATAATGAAAGTGACGTGAAATGAAAAAGTATTTCCCCTGGTTCCCCCAAAGGCCTTGGAATGTTCGTAATTAAATTTTGAAATCGAGGGGGGTGAAAAAAATATTAAGTTTTTTTTTCGAAAATTATTATACAAATTATCTATCTATCTATATTGTCGTATAATTTTTGGATGAAGAAATTTATTTATTTATTTTAATTTTGTATTTTGATTTTAAAAATTGAAAGTTGTTACGCCTATGGTGTAGTAGCCAAGGTGGGGGAAATTTTTAATTTTGAAATGGGACTTGCAAGCGACCCACGGCGCTGTAAGGTCGCGTTTTTAGTTTTTGAGAGATATTTTGTAAATTTTTGAAGAATAATTAAATATTGAGCGAAGCAGGAAGTTCTTGTGTTCTTTTGATTGTATTTATTTTAGAAAAGAAGAATAAATTTTTTAATGAAGAAAAATTTTCTTATTAGAAGGTCACGCACTGCAAAGGTGCGATTAGTTTTCCCGATTGAGCGAGCTTGGATTATTTTATGTCAATATATATAAAAATGCAGAGACCGTATGTTTGTGTCGTCAAAACTCAAAAAGTACTCGATGGATTTACTTCAAATTTTCACACAACATTGCATTTGAATAGAAGTGTTATTATATACTTTTTATTCCTAAAAATGTACAAAAAAAACCATTTATGAAGAAATTTCATTTCATGCTCTGTGTTTGGTACTGTGTTCGGTAGAGGGCGATACCTACATATGTTGTAAGTTATGTTATTTGAAATGTTATGGGAAATTAAGGCCCGGTATTTGAACCGTATTTGTATTTGAATTATTATTTTTATTATTTGATTACAGATGATAGCAGATCTTAGGCCCGGTATTTGAATACCGGGCCTAAGAGCTGCTGACATTACTACAAAACAAGTCAGAGATAATGCTGATGTTCTTATTGTCAAAACAGCCATTGCAGAATCTGAACATCAAAATCTGTAGATATTATTTATTAATTAGTAAGTAATTAAGATTTATTTATAATTATAACATTTTTAGTAAATAATTAACTTTACATCCCGTACTATGTATTGGTTTCCACAGTTGACCTAGCGTACATCATAATGGCTAAGCGCTCCCACTCTCGCGCTCTATCTTAAGAACGGTTAATTCTTAGATCATATATATTATCTATATATATGATCTAAGGGTTAATTGTACAAAATATTTTGTAGAACCTAATTTGTAGAGAATTTTATGCTCCACAACTTTTCTAATTTTCTAAGCATAGAAACCAAGATATTTAAAAAAACGATTTTTGTGACTTTTAAGACAACTTATAGAATGACATAATAAAGGTTTATGCAAATTTTCAGCTTATTTGCTTTCATTCCGAGGTCAAATGCTTATTTGACTGGGCTAAATTGTTTTGGCTCCTAGAATCAGCAAAAAAATTGGGATCTCGATTGCCGATATACTGACTGTAGTGTCAGTTTATAGCTTAGGTTATATAATGTTATTTATTTAAGGCCAATTTATCAATCTCTATAGTTAGTGTTCCAAGTAAAATTAAATTACTTGGGACACTAACTAACTATTGATAAATCGGCCTTTAGTAAAATAAATTACGTGTACAGTACAGTTCTTGTACTTTAATTAACTATCTATAGATGGCTTTTGATAAAAAGCACGGAGGGGAGATTTAAAATACTATTATATTTTCTTCAAGATGGTCTGCGCCCAAGGTAGATGAATTACAATTGTAATTAATAGCATTGTGGTCGATGTAGTGTAATTTGATAGTAATCATATCATAATTTTTCACAATGTAATAACTGCAGGTAACTATCTATTTTTATAAATAACAAATAAAAAAAAATCCAAATGTGTTGAAAAACACACTTTCGTAATTCGCTGATATTTTGCTTATTACTGAAAAAATTTGCACAAAAGTATATATTTTTTAAAAGAAGACACTTGAATACAGATCGACTTGTTTTGATTATTTTAAATTCAAATTTAAAAAAAAAAAAAAATTTTAATTTTTCTTTAAATTTGGTTCCGAGTCTACATGGGACTCCGCCTAAATGGCCACGATCATTCAGTCGCGCCCAAGTGCCCTAGACCGACGAGATTCATAGCACACACTAGAGAAGAATGCGGGATGGAAAAAATCCCGTCTCGTCCCGCGCGCGGACGGGATTTCAATTCAGTCCCGCGTAAAACGGGATACCAATTCAATCCCGCGTTTGATTTATAAATTTATTTTAAAGATGAATGCGGGACGGGACGGGATATTTTTTGTTCCGCGGCATATTTAGAATATTTAGTCTAACGCGGGACATTTTATAAACTTAGTCCCGCGCGGGACGGGATGCCAATTCAGTCCCGCGTTTTATTTATAAATTTATTTTATACAATACAACTAGAGATGAATGCGTGTTTTAAAATTTATGATAAAATCGTGTTTTAAAATAGAAATGAATGCGGGACGGGACGGAATATCCCTCGAGATATTTTTTTGTCCCGCGGGATATTTAGAATATTTTATTCCCGCGCGGGACATTTTATCAACTCAGTCCCGCGCGGGACAAAATTGTTTCCCCTTCTATTTCATAATTTAACTTATTGAATCCTTTCCCTACATTTACTCTAAGTAATATGCGTTAACAAAAAAATCAAAAAAATTTATTCGGGCTGCGTTGTATAAAATAAATCAAATGCGGGACTACAGGGTTCTGTTCCGCGCGGGACTGAGTTGACAAAATATCCCGCACGGGACTAAATATTCAAAATATCCCGTTGGACAAAAAAAATATCCCGTCCCGCATTCATCTCTATTTTAACTTCAACAAAACAATTGCCCTAGTAATAGCCCAGTTTTCAGCAGTTGGAAAGTAGACGATGTCAGACGCATGCGCAGTTCAAATTTAAGTCATAATTTTTAATCTGCGCATGCGTCTGACATGCGGGACGGGACTTGCACGACGAGGCGGCACTGCGGGACGGGACAAAAAAATTAGTCCCGCATTCATCTCTAGCACACACATAATAAAAGTCAGGTGATTCAAAGTTCTAAAAGTTTCATATTTTTTGGAGGTCTCCCACTGATACAAAGCTTTAAACCTCGGTTATTTTAAAAAATTTACCATATTCATGCTTGTGTCAAAACAAAAAGGTAAATCTCTTGATGATGAATTTTATTGTATAAACTCCCTTGAAGTAGGGTAGGTATCATTTGATATAAAGAGCTTTTAGAAATCACTCCTGCATTGCAAAATAAAATTGTCAAAATAGAGTATTTGAATAATTACGATTTTATTTAATTTAATCTTGCACATGAATAAAGCCCCATTCAATATCTACAATCTGGTTTTCGATTTACATCTCTTTTTTATTTCTTAAGTTATAAGTTTTTCTGAAGATGATTTCTGGTAGAACAATCCAGCAAAAAACCTATTTTGAGTTAAAATTTCCTGATGCAGTTAAAATTACCACTAGTGCAATACTTAGATGTACGAGCTTGAACTATTGTAAATTATCTGGTACATGATTGGAGGAACCGACAGTAAAAACTTTGTTTTTGGGTCTGCAAAGATTTTTAAAAAGTATCACCTAACATAACAGATTGGGGTAACTAAAACAGTTTTAAAATCTAACCCAATATTGCATAATCAGGTTTTCTAACCCATTAATAAAAGTTATTCCCATATAAACCATCAAAAATGCACCAGCTGTAAAACTAAATACAGTAATTTCCCACTATTACTACGGCTAAATTTTTTTTATCCCACTTCTCAAGTTAGGAATATTAAACACTTATGAAAAGCGTTGGTTATGTAAATGCTTGAGAAAATTAACTTTCTGACACTTACCTGTGGTTCCTCTTATACGACTTATTTGCATCGCCATTGTTGTGTAATTTTTCGTGAGCCACAAGGTTATAGCGTTCTGCAAAACGCTTATCGCAAATAGTGCATACGAAATTACGTTCACCAGTGTGCACACGCATATGTCGTTTCAAGTGAGAGCCAGAAAATAGTGCTAAGCCACATTCGGTACATTTATGCAGTTTTTCTCCTCTGTGAGAAAGTTGATGAACATTAAATGACGAATGGTGAACAAACCTCTTCCCACATAAATCGCATTGAAATTGTTTATCTCCTAAAATTTTACAAAATAATCAGGATCCGTGTATTATTTTGTACCACCTACATTTGCAAATTTAATGGGTTTTTTAAAGGCAAGGGGACTTAATTCATACAATTTTGAAAAGTAAAAGTAAATAAAAAATACCTGTATGAATAGGTAAGTGTCTCTGCAAAGCTCCTTTTTGCGTGAAGGATTTATTGCAGTACATACAAATAAAAGGACAAATTCCCTTGTGCATTCCTACGTGTACGTTCAAGGCATATTTATGTTTGTAAGCCTGTCCACAAATTTCACATATGTAAGGCCGTGTATTACTATGGGTAGAAATATGCGATTTAAGTTCACTGGAAGTCTTAAAAGTTTTAGTGCACTCGGAACAACTAAATGGTTTCAACACCGCTTTCGTTTTCTTTCCCTTCTCTTTTGGATTGGGTTTCTTTACCTCGACCACATTATCATTTTGATCACCGGGAACAAAAATGTTCTCTTCGAAAACATTAATTTTTGTTTCGTTTTCATCCACTGCTTCCGTTTCAAATGTCTCCTTTTTAATGAATTCATGTAACCCTTCAACAGGATTCGGTGTTTCGTCACATATCTTTTGTCGATTAGATGATTCAGTTTCATTACCATCGGAAGAGTTAACGAAATCCAAGATTTTTCTTCGAACTCTTTTATAATTAACTTCGGCCAAATCAAAATCGTTTAATAATTCAAAACAGCTGTAGCACATATTCGAATCTGACTCCAGAAAAACTACACTATCAAAAAGAGATTCCAAAACTTGCCTCAGCAACAAATTTGAATATTTGGTCAAATTTTCATCAATGTTGTAATTGTTTGTTTCGATTGTATTCTTACAAAGTAAGCACCAATTATCCATTTCTGAAAAATTATTTTTGACTGTAGTACTACCTTTTTGTAGGTTTTATTTATGTTTTAATTTAGGTTATGAGCGGAATAAATACTTTGTTAGATGAATGAGCGATGAAAACTGACAAAAACCGTTGAACGTTTAATACCCCTGAAAATATACAAGGTGATCTAAAAGTTGACCAAAAAGATGTAGCAATAAATTTTATTATCAGTTTGTTGTGTACCATCTGATATACTGTAACATAAAGATAAAGAAAATACTAACACCGCCCTGCTTTCATCAACTAGGAAATAACAGACAATCGTCAAACGGCTGAACAGATTTTTCTTGAATCATGATCATTGCTAAAAACACTCTCGAGTCTCGACCAAGTCACCTTTCAAACAAAAAAAACTAAATCAAAATCAGTTTATCCGTTTAGGAGCTACGACCTAAGGATTTCTCCCCCCCCCCAATATTTTAGAAATTTGGTATAAGGTTGGCAAAAAAACAGATACACACGTTAAACTTATAACCACAGATAAATATTCTGTGACAATTCAAATATTCTGTGATAATTATCTGTGCTTATAACACTCTCTAGTACGTCACTGCTTCAGGGTTACGTTGGTACGAGTCTACGAGCATTCTACGAGTGTCCTAAATTTCTAAAACTTTGCTGAAGTGTCCTTGACGTGTATTGTTTCAAAAATTGGTTACCGTTAAAAATAAACTTGAAACAAATGACTACCCAAACGTTGACAAAAGTTCAAGAAGAATTCTTAGAAGAATGCTTGTCAGAATTTTCTGATAGATACTCAGATCGAGATAAAGAATACGCGAAAACATTTGACCAAGGTGTTCCTGCTCCACCGATAATCCACCCATGGTATTCACGTTCAAGACCAAATTTCAATCGTGACCGTGGAAGTGGACGAAGCAATTACAGATCAGGATATCGCGATAGAGACGGACACAACAATAGAGGTTATGGACATGACCGTAACAGAGAATACGGAAACGAACGGCGTTATGAACCACATCACGAGACTTCTAGACATCGTTATGGAAACAGTGATCGTGATAACCGTAACGATCACCGCAGATTTCAGCCGTATTAATGTTATTTTACAATATATTTTAAGGTTAATGTGATATAAATAAATAAACCGTTTATTCTGTCACTTGTTTTTATGGTGGCAGCATTGCTTACTTAACCTATCGATTCGGCAAATCAATCTTTTTGTTATTGTGGTGTGAAGTTATATCTCGCAGTTATCTTCCAGGTGGTAAACACTACGTTTTATTATTAAATTTTCAAAATGAATGTGTCGGATGTATTCAATTACGTCGTTTTTAACAACCCTGTTTCAAAAACCATACTAAAGGTAATTATGATAAAAATAAATTTGGTCGATTTTTTTAAACTGATGGCTAATTTTAAAAATTACAGCCGTTGATTGGTGCTGGAACCACCTCCCAACCGCCGGTATCGGTTCAAATAATTCGTGAAGAGATTCCACTATGGGCAATGTCGGCCCAAGCCGGTCCATTTGTACGACTTGCTGGTGTTGTGGGGGCTTCAGCTGTCGTTTTAGGCGCCTATGGTTCCCATAAAAATTATCCTAAGGATAGAGTTAAGGAGCTTAAAAATATTTATGAAGTCGCAAACAAATTTCACTTCTTCAGTGCTTTAGCTTTGATGGGGGTGCCCTTAGCTAAGTATCCAAGAGTGGTATGATTTTCTGCAAACCTCTCAAGTGTAGAGATTAAAAAGTAATTATTTCAGAGTGGACCATTATTTATAATTGGAACTGGATTATTTGCAGGACCTTGCTACTATCATGCTTTTACAGGAGAAAATAAATTTGGAAAAGTGGCTCCGATTGGGGGTACAATTTTAATAATTGCTTGGTTGTCGTTGGTATTGTAATGTTATTGATGGATTTTAAATATAAGCCATTAAAGTATCTTAATGTAACTTATTATATTTTAATTTAATTTTTAACTAGCAAGTAAATTATTTTATTTGTAAAAATTGTGTATCAATAAAACATTTCATTGAATTTGCTTTTTCTTAAGGTTAAAGAATCAAACCCAGTTGACCTGTTTTATCAACACTGATTAGTTTTAGAAAAGATGCAATAATAGTTAATCACTAATTAGTTAATTCAGACCACAGCATCTGCAAAATTTTTTAAATAAATATATAATTCTGTTTTATTTATTATAAAAGTTTCTAATATTCTATTTGTACAATATTTGAGAAATTCCAAAATAAAATTTCCCTCTAACTATTGCAATTTACGGTAGACTGTGGGCGTTCATAAGATCATTTATAGGGGGGGCAAATTAAAAAAAAATTTATTATAAAAGAATTTTAATCATTTAAAACCGAAAGTTTTAAAAACTTCAGCTGGTGAAATATTAAATTTTAAAAAAAATTAAGCAGCCCCGGGGGGGGGGGTAGCTGATCCTTTTCCCCCCCCCCCCCAATGGATGCCAATCAGGTAGACCACACACTACAACAAAAGTTTTATGTAGACTGCACGCTACAACAGAACCAATAATGGTAGAGTATCCGATTTTGTAGATTAAGAGGGATCATTAAGGGGTAATACACAAGTAGACTGCACATTACAACTGCACCTTAGAATCTTATACTATGGAATTTCGTATCTATAACTGATTTCAGATCTAAATTTTTACAAGTGTGACATCTTAAAAACTAAAAATTTTCTGGTCAGTCATGAGCTGGCCTATCAGCCCACCCACTCACAAAGTTGAGTTTTGGGATACCCTGAATATTGGTCGTTACTGGCTACAAAAATATACGCAATAGGCCGCATTATAAATTCTCAAAAATTTATTTAATAAAAATTTTAATTTTATAGCCCCCGGATTATTTTCAACGAACTATGAATAAAGTTGTTGCTCAACAGCTGATGATATTTCATCAATTAAGAAATAGGGTAAAAACATTTTCAAGAGGGGGGCAAAAGTAGTAGTTACACCACTGTTACGCTGTAAATATTTTATTAATGGGTTCCAAGTTTTGCCTGATATTTACAGTCAGACAAATTGAATAAATCCACCATTTTTTAAATATCGGTAATGAATTTTAATATTAATTATTCTATAAATTCAACAAAAAATAATAACGAACTAGAATATACAATAGAAATCATACAAAAATATAATTTAAAAAAAATTTAATTAAACCAAACAAATAAATTTAACTAAAATGAGTCTACTGCAGGATCACAGAGTGCAACAAATATTGAACTAAACAAATCCACAATAATTTACATGTCGAAACATAAAAAATGTTTCTTGATTAACACCAAAGGCAGTGGCGATCGCACTAAAACTACATAAAAATAAGATTAAACAAAATAATTTTGTTATTTTTATAATTTTTCTATTTAAATTATTATAATTTTATTTTGTCGACACCCTCTTAGAGGAATTGCTTGGAACAGTCAGTCACTTGGCCAGGAATAAATCTAAAAGAATTGGAATCCCAAACATAAATTTTTCTGAAAAATTTAAAAATAAATAAATTATCCATGTGGTCCAGTTTGGACTAACCTGATCGGTAAGCTGCAAAAATTAATAAAACAAGTCAGTTAAAATTTTTATTTGCAGTACTAAAAATCAATAAATTATGAAAAAGTGGATAAATTTTCAAAGTAAAAAATTTAAAAAAAAATAGATATACAAAGTTTTATTGAAACAATACAGTTTATGCACTTGATAATCGAAAGTTACACTAAAGTTATTACGAGCTGCATATAAAACCTTAAAGTTTGCAGCTATAAAGAAATAAACTATACATTTGGCAAAATTTGCACACGGCCGTGCTCACAGTTCGTTGCATTATCACTCACACTGTGTCCATTGCACAACTTAGTCATGGCCCCATTAAACCATACACTTAATTGAACACCAAAAATTATACAGGTGTCTTGTATAAAAGTGGGCCATAATTGTTTCAACTACGTACGTATCGACGATGCAACCGATTAATAAAATCTGCAACACTTTTTTTATGTTCCATTACTTTATATAAATATACTTTGCTCGATAAGACTAAACAAGGGAAACAAAACAACAAAAACTCTTGTTAATGATTATGACACCTGTATCGTTTAAAACTAAACAAATAAAATAATAACATAGTGGGGCTAACTAACATCTTATTTAAAAAAAAACAGTAGATATTTGATTGTATATACAACCGCTACAGTACTTTTAAAAGATTTTAGATGAAATCACCATCGTTTTATAAGTAATACACTACAATTATCAATATAAGTTTATAAGACAGTCAACCAACCACTTTAGTTCTTATGAAAGATGGAAGGAGTGTTGCCCTTCTGATGCAGCTATATGTAACTTTTCACGCAACACTTGAATACTAGAATAATCCGGAAGTTTGAGGTAGTTGACGCATGTCATCACAGAAGGTAAAAAGTCATCTGGATTTTGATTCGCATCTAATGTCGTACGAACAACCGTAAGCGGAGGAGATAAAGCTTTAAAACCTGCAAACAGATAAAAAAAGTTATAATAATTATATTAAAACATTTAGATACAGTCCTTTCTATGAAACTTTTTAATAAATTACAGAGGTTTGAATCTTTGAATAACTAAAGTTCTATGGCAAGGACTATAAAATTATTTTCTGCTATAACCATCTAAGAAAATTATGTACAACAAATCAAATAAAACATGTAGAATGTTCAGTACACCAAGAATTGTTCAAAAACTTACCTCCAACTGGTAGACGTGGAGTACCGGTTAAAAATTGTATAAACAAACGTTGCTCTTCACGATTGTAGGAACTAAGTACTTCGAACAAAAATTTAATTGCTCTCGAATCTGCATTATATCCGTGATCGGGCTTGCAACACTCCATGAGCGTCTTGACATCCCAACCAGTTAAACTATCTCGCGGATTACCACAAAACACGGCTTCTAATTCTTCCGGATGGAACATTTTCAAATTTTGTATCGGAAACACAGATTCGAATCCTTCACGTAAAGCCTCCATTTGTCTGTTTACACCTTCCACCAGAAACCAGTGCGTAACTAAACTCGTGTATTGATGTAAATTGTGTATAGTTAAATTAGTCGTCTTGCCATTCTTCAATAATTCGATGTTATAGCCGGGCAATATAAAATCTATACTGAGATCTTCAATCAGACAACCGTCCAAGTCTAACTTCTCAATCTATAAAAAATGTAAGGGTAAACTTTCAAAAATTCAAAATAAAAACGTAACCTCAACTTACCAATTCGTTCTGTTCTTCACTAGTAAAATTTGTACTATTCAATATGGAGTCACGCTTGTGTACAATTTCTTGCATTTTTCTTATGTTTCTATGTATTTCGGGTGAAATGTGACGTAAATCGGCCAAGGTCATAGAATGCTCCTGTCCCAAAAGCCAGCGATAGAAGGTTAGAGAAAACGGCAGATCCAGCTATAAAAAAAACCATCTATAATAACGTAAAACATAAGAAAAGAAAAACTCACCATTCGGGAATCCATAACCGCTTTAGCCATAAATTTTCCAAGAAATCTAAATTTATTTTTTATTTTACCCATTTGACCTACTTTAATTCCCTTTCCTAATGGAGAAGGAAAGAGACCGCTGGGTTGATTGACATATTCTAAAGTGGAACTATCGGGCGCATGCCAAATTTCCAAATCACATCGTTGTAATTCTTTAGAAACTAAAGCGTAAAATTCTAACGTCGGTCCCAAACCGGTACCGACTTCGTCCTCGTATTGGACCTCTAACAAAGCCTTTGAGCTACCCAAATCTTGTATAACTTGTTCAGCTTGTTTCAAAATGTCGTCTCGCGAAATAGTTCGTTTACGACGTTCCAGTCTTGGTGTGACACGTTCTTGTGAATCGACCGAAGTAAGTTCCGGTGACATATCCAGTAAACGTTGCAAGGCACGATCGCGATCAAAGGAAGTCACATAAAACAATAGTTGACGCGTTTCAAAAGGAAATAGAAAAGGGCAGACGGACGCGATTTGTTGCAACCAGCTAGGCAAATTACCAGTCATTATCACCAACGGATCTTGTAATTGTCTGCAAGCTTTTGCGGCTATTTTACTATTCAAAAAGTCCGACAAAGGTAAAATCGATTTGTACTGGAGCGCCGGATATAAATAATTCCAATATAAATTAAAAGCGTTCAAAATCCTTAACAAACATAAAACTTCTAAAGAGGCATCTTGGATATCTACAGATTCTGGTAACTTAGTCTTTAAAAACGATGATATTGGTGATTGTAATGATGGAGTTATACCCTCTGGAAAAGAACAACAAATGTTAAGTTTATTTACATTTTTTGGTTGGTTTGGCCGTTCTCCAATTTTGAAAGATTTTAACCACCCTTTAAAATACGATGTAATAATATGACACTTTAAACAAAAATAAATAAAATTCTAAAAATAAAATTTTATTTTGTTCTAAAATTAATGATTTTCAAATATTAACTTTTTTTTTGAAAATTATACAGACTACTGTTAACTTTAAAAAAATTATTTTCAGGTTTAAATCGAATTTTACGGTTTTCCTAATTGAAGTATGAAGGTCGGTTATCAAATAGTTTTTATAGAAGTTGGCGAGATGCTTATATGGCATTGATTTTAAAAAATAAATAACAAAAGGTAAATAAAAACGCAATAAACCACCAAAGTTCTTTCACTATTTTTGACTAAAACCAACAAAAAATTTAAAAAATTAAAAACGATTTTCGATAAGTTTTTTGCTATACAATGTTATTCGTCTACAAAGGACTAATTTTTAAAGAAAATTCGCCTATAATGGACTAATTTTAACAAATTCTTATATCAGATTTCAATGTATTAAAATACGGTTCAAGACAATGCTCATTTATAAAGAACTAATTCTTAGATTCAAGTTTTGTAGAACTGGAAGCGGATTATTTTGTACTGTTTATAACAGGTAAAAAAAGTTAAAATTGCAATCTACTTACCGTTCCACAAATCATCACCCTTACGCCGAGATCCACTTTTACCACCGGATCCTTTACCTTTTCGACTCGAATGACTAGAACTGTTGCCGCTGCTAGTTTTACTAGCAACAGACTGTTCTTCTCTTATGGGTTTATAATAAATAGTGTGGGTTTGTACCCAAATTCCGGCATTTCCTATAAATTAATAAAAAACATTAGTTTCTCAAAAAAAGAAAAACAATTATAACTAAATCATACCTAAAGGTGTTTCGTTATCCGTGTCAGTCTCACTTTGATCGTTACCACTATTGCTATATTGTCGAATAGCTTGATAAACAGTCATGTTGTAAGGTAAAGCATGATTACCAATATAAAATTGTAGCCTATGTCTAGAACCAGATTGGGAAATCACAACAGCAGCTAATGTATCATCTATATCATCATCAGAATCTGGTTCATCACTATCAGCGGTGTCTTTATCTCTGATCCTTCCGTAACCTCGAACAACTAAATATCTTTCAATTGCTTGCACTAAAGCCAAAGGATCGATCTTTACGGTGCCTCCTTTCCATTGTTTCAAGTTTGTACACTCTGGATGACGTTGTAAATTGCACTATAATTAAGAAAATTTGATTAAAATATGAAAAAAGTAAAATTCAATATATTACCTTCAACTGATGAGTATTAAAAAACTTGAGAGCACTAGTGCCACCGCGGCTAGCTCCTGAACTGGCTGGTAAATCATGCACCTTAACAGGAAATTGTTCCAGTTGGGAAACACAACCGCTAAGTTTTGCAACCAAAGCTCCCATCCAAGCTGAATTCAATTCTCTAATTTCAGTAGTATTTCTCTCCAAAGGCAATGCAGCAAAAACATTTAAAAATATCCTAATCCTTTGATCTCGATCGATAACGCCATCAACTTCTGCCAAATAATTTAGTAACGCTTTAATAAGACCCGAGTGATTTACTTCAAATGGAGAGATATCAGATTCCATTAAAATTTCACGCAATTCCTCTAACGCTTTTCCACAATCAACCGTAGGCAATTTTTGAATTGCAATAGTTAATCTCGATAATACATTAAGTGCAGGATGAGAAGGTCCCGAAACTTCGTTACCGGAATAAGTGTCTAAAAATTTGGAAGCCTAAAAATGAACATAGTTTAGAAGACATAAAACCATTAATTTTATTAAAACCTACCTGCTCTCTAATCCAAGTACGCGTTTTTTCTCTATTACCAGCGGTAAGATTTGAATTAGATGACGATTTGCCTAAATTGTTTAGAGTATCCTTTGAAAAGCTCCGTTCGTGTGAGGAATTCATACTTCTTCCCCAGCGAACCGGATTTAAACTTGACAAAAAGCTGCCAGTTTTAGAACTTGAACCGGAATAACGAGAACGTGAATTACTAAAATTTGAAATTGGATTTATTTAAAAAAAGAATATAATCGAAACTTACCCAGGTGTGGAATTTCCCAAAGAAGTAGCCTTAGTAAATAAATCTTGCATGAGAGATGGAGATATAGCAATGTCATCATGCTTAGTCTTTGAACGACTACTTCCACCAGAACGCTTTGCACCTCTTTTTCTTTTCAAGACGTCACTAAATCGTGCGTGAGATGGACTAGGAGAACGTACTCGACCGGTTTCTGGTGTAGAAGTATAAACCACACCCACTCCGGTAGGAGTTCCGGCAGGAGTGATTGTAGCATTTCCGTTGGACGTTGCAATTGTATTAACAGAAGACTGCGAGGTGCTGGGTAAGGAATCACTAAGAGTCATGGTGGAAATAGAAGCCACACTAGAGTTACCCGATTTTGGTGGACTCACACCTAGCGGTACCTCTGGATCAGCAAGTTGTTTGATTTGGTGCATCACACCTTCTCTACGAAAATGAACGCCAAAAACTTCAGGCAACTTGGTCATTAAAATTTCCGCCATCTGTAAAGCACCCACGACTATTCTCAAATCAGTGGATGCCATCATACCGGCAATGTGACTGCTAACAATTTGATTTTTTAGAACTTCTTTTAGAAGCTCTGGACTAGCATAATAAACCATACGAAGTAAAGCTTTAAGACACTTGCATCTGACTGAAGGACCTGCACTAGAGGAATACACTTCATACAAAACCGAAAATAGAGATCTTATGAAAGAAGCTGCCAATCCATGTTCCTCTTGTAGAGAAGCAACACGCGCGTCACCGTTAACTAAATTTTGATTCCCTTGACCGGTTTCAGAGGAATTGCCTTGCGCGGGAGAATAGCGACGCTGAACCGGTCTGGATGTACCAGTGTCTTCGTTAATTTGTTGCATAGAATGAAAGTCAATCGTATAAGTGCGCCCTAATGTGTTCAAACTGTATTCGTCATCCCCATTCAAATGTGCATTTTCTAGAATACGACTGTCAGTGAAGCTGTAAGGATGCCACGTGCCACGATCGTCACGCCACTGCCATGTTGGAAGTTCCTTAGAGATCGTAGTTGGACGTTCTAATAGTGTATCGACTGCAAAAATTCCATCTGCTGGTAATCTGGGCATAAGCTCTCCAATCAACGAAGTAATTTCGTATAATTCTTGAGGTTGTCTAGTGAAAAGGAAACAAATTTTTTATTTTATCAAAAGTAAAGCAAATTTATTTTACCTAGAAACCAACTCGACTTCATCATGATTAGCTTCAACTGAACCAGTTAATAGATACAGCAATGTTTCGGCGATATTTTGCCTCAATAAGGTGAAAGCGAGGTCTGGACAACTGGCACACATAATAGAAAGCATTCTCAAAACAGAAATGAACGTAGCTGTGCTTATAACAGGAGGTGTAACAACCAATAGTTGTTGCAAATTTGTAAGCAAGTTACTTCCTGCAATTTCTTGTAATCGTGAAGGTTCCGATTGAAAACTCTCTACTAATCTAAAGAATGCCAAACAGACAGATTCGACACTCTTTTTGTCTTGTTGAGTTAAGCGACTTGCAAGTAATGATAAAGATTCCGATACAAATTGGAACTCCTC
Source organism: Rhagonycha fulva (assembly GCA_905340355.1). NCBI lineage: Eukaryota > Metazoa > Arthropoda > Insecta > Coleoptera > Cantharidae > Rhagonycha > Rhagonycha fulva. The sequence goes on from HG996555.1 coordinate 13,214,344, forward strand.
CATGGTTAAATTGGAACAACAATTAGCAGTTATGGAAAGAGCATTACGCTGGGCATTTATAGAAAAGAAATCCAAGTACATTAAGCAAGCTTGAACACCTTTCTGTAAAACAAATATAATAATTAATAAAGATCTTGTCGTTTGAGGTACTACTTACAGCTTGTAAGATGGCTTTTGAGTGTCGGCGTGACAACATGTCAAGCGCAGTTAGCGATTGTTCTGCAACATCCATACATTGGATAAATTGTAATTTTTCTAAAAACACGGGAACGGCTTCGACGACAACTGCTGAAGAACGAGGAAGAGCTTCCATCATGTAAGTTAGGGCACGGCAAGCATGGTTCATCTAAAAGAAAGTAGTATTACAATTTTTTTATAAATACAATTTTAAGTTGTAATTTACAATATCAAAGTTGTGTTCCACTTGTAGCAAGTTTATCAGCGCAGGAACTACTTGTTTCATGGGAAAACCTGAAAGAGTGTCTTCATTTCCCATGACAAGTAGCTGACACATTTCGATCACGGCCTGTAGTTGTTGACCTTCGTCACCTGTTGCTTGTAATCCGGGCAAAAGATTTTGAGCTTTTGTAGCAGCTAAAAGAAACTTATTAAAACACCGTCCTGTTGTAAAACGTCATTAGTTAACTTACAAGTAGTGGAACCCATGCTGCGATGTAATAAATGTTGCATACGAGGTCCCAAAGCGCCAAAAAGATGAGGGGGTAATCCTCTTGCTTCTAAAAGGGCTTGCAAACGTCCAACTTCACTATCATCACTTTCCGAATCAACACCTGGTGCAGATAATCCGCTAGTTGTCGTAGGAATAGCTTGGGCTCCTTCCAGAGCAACACTTAGATCTTCAGATGCTGAAACGATAACAAAAGCAATACATAATTAAAAATCCATCAACACAATAATCTTAGTTTAGTTCCATTAAAAAAATTTACAAAAAATTTTGATAGATGACACGAATAAAATAATGATAGAGAAAAACAAACAAATTAAACTTCACAAGATAAAAATGTTACCTAAATTAGAACACATTTGGTTAATTTCCAAAAAAACATTTAACAAATCCATCTCTATCATAAAATCCATTTTATTTTTTAAATAATCAATAAAATTTCCGGTCCAAAATGAAGCTCAAAAGAGCTTCAATTCTAAATCGACAAATTAAAATTGCCGAGTAGGTGATTATATTATTAAATAATTTTAGAGAAACCTAAATTTTACTCTAAATGGATGACAAATATTTCAAATTTTGTTCACAACCTTGACTGTCAGAATGATCACTAGATTATAAAAAAAAAAAAAAAATGCTTAAAATTTTAAAAGTAAACAAATTGAAGTGGTGGTAATTTGTTTGCAAGTTTAAGAAGTTATGAAAATTGTAAGGGGTAAAACTCACCTCCGAGACCATTGTTGGGCATATCTGGTTGATCAGATGCCATAGCAGCAGCGGAATTTGAGGTGGTAGTTGCGGGTGGCGCAGGGGCTGCGGCCCCCACCTTGTGTTGGCGGGCTGCTCGTCTCGAGCTACTGCCGCTGCCACTGGCACCACTTGAGCTCGCACAGGAACCCGTTGTTGAGCTGTGCCCTAAAAAATTTTAAAATTAGCACCAATATACACATTTTCATAACGAACATACGATTTTAAGAAAGTAGTTTGGATACTTTGGTTAAAATTTATTAACATAACCTAGGTTGACAAAAAGTGGTTATGAAAGAAGAAAAATTTAGATAAGAATAAAAATAAGTACACCTGTGATAACCATGCAATCCATTTTCACAGTAAAATTAATTTTTCAAAACTTTCAAGTTTTGATAAAATATCACACACAATATTTAAAGAAAACACGAAATTCAATTAGTCATTTTCATAAAATTCAAGTTATCATGCATAAATTTAAAGGAAATAAATGACAGCTTGATTTAAGCTTGAATTTTTTATGCATTTTTTTATTTTATCCAATCATCAACATTATAATATTGTGTTTGCAAATTTGTGTTTATATTTTATTAAAAATTAATAATTCATTACAGGGCGAAATTAGGTTTTCTTAAAATTATAATAAAGCTAAAAGCTGTGAATTTTTAATTTGAATTTTTGGCAATAATACATTCAATAAACGGGTTGAGATCGAACTAGAATATTATACTAGCTCCCAGCATAAAATTTGGTACACAGATTAACAAAAATAATATAATATCAATCGCATTTTGTACGTTTTAGGCCAGTGTAATTAGCAATTCTAATCGTAATTATAGCCACAGCCGTGGAGTGATGTGACCGCTGGTCGAGTGCAGAGCGGAAATTCTGGGTTCAAATCGCCGACTATACAGAATTTCTTAGCTCGTCCTTTCAGTGAGCATCTACACGCTGTGGTGAAATCAATATTGATTTATGTGAACTATGAAATATGGGGACTAATCCACTCTTTTGGTAGAAATCTCAAGATTTTCTTAAAAATGCCGTAAAAAATAAATTCTACTTCACATGTCAAATGATCCCAGTGATGTCAGCAAGGTTCAATTTTAATTATGCTATACCTTCAATTAAGGGATAAACAGTGCAAATATTTTAGTCAATTTCTACATTCTCCTGCTAACTTTTTCAAACAAGTTTTCTAAATTTATTCCCAATGCCCGATTTCATAAAACTGTTACCAAAGCGTTAAATTTAACCAACTATAATAGAAAGTGTCATGTCAGGTCGTTAAAATAGTCAGTACAGGTGTAGATAATAAAAATCATCAGATGATGTGTAATCATCAACATAAATAGTTCGTTGAGCTTCTCATGGTTGCGTTTTTCCGTCTCACTTTGACGGTTGATTTTTCTGATAAATTTTTTCATTTTATATTTTTTTATGTGGTTAGATGCGATTGACGATAATCAATAAGCTTGAAATAACGTTATATCGCATTATCACAATCGATTCTGTAATAATTTTACTAATTTTTCAACTTTTTTGTATAAACACTACGCTTTTTGTAACCCCCCCCTTTTTTTTCATTTCTTTCATGTTTTCAAACCAGAAACCAGTTGGTTTCTTTTGCCAGATTGCTTATAGGGAGCGCGAAAACTGACGTTAGCGTCCTCTCGAGTTAAAAAATTTCATGATGGAAGTTCACTTTTTTAATACTAGAGGCGCTAACGTCGAGCTTTATCGCTTCCTTAATGGAAAATTGGCGAGAATTAGCTCCCTTATTGGAGAATTAGCGAGAAATCTTGACGGTAGCGCTTCTAACGTGCTTTCTATCTCCCTATGTATTATTACGCCATCCAATTTTATTACACAAAACTTTGCAGTAAAAAGTACTATAAAAATTTCATGCTGATAGTATTCAGCACACGAGTTTTTAGTGAGACAAACTTTCAGAAGTTCTATAATACATAATCAAAAAGTCAAGTTTTCTTATAAGGAATTGAATATGGAAAATTGCTTCGCATTGTAATGAATAAGAATAAAAATAGTACCAATGCATTTTCCAAAGAAAGTTAAAAATCGTTATTTATTCTTGCATTTTTAACAATATTTAAAGAGTAAATATTATTAAGTTCTGGGTATTTTGTGACGTGGAAAAAATCTCTTTTAATCAATACAATTTTCATTCGTATCTGTTACAATGAAAAGCCGGATTCTATAAAAACTAATTTAAGGTGGGTCACCCAGTATATTATATTATTTAACAGACATTTAGCTAAATTAAAACGGTTAGTATTATGATCATTTTAATGACAATATAATGAATATTGACTTGTGAGCATTCATACAAGAAACAACAATTTTAGGTTGTACTTATTTACAAAAAGAAAAGGTTATACCTTTGTGTAAAAGGTCAAAGTGTGTGAGAATGTACAACAGACAAATTTTCAATAACATATTTAATTTTGAGACACCCCATGTGCAGGTTGAATAACTCCCAGTAATATAGAAAATTTAATTAATTCACCCTTTTAAGTCACATGTAACATTTCAGTTAATTTATATATTTACATATTATAACAGCAAGTTATTACATATTGCACCTGAACTATGTAAAATTCCGGTAACACACACACATTTTAATTAAAAGATGTTCCAGGGGCATTACAAAAACGTCGGGAGAAATTAAAATTTCTTTTAATATACAACTGATTTTCAATTTTATCATTAGAATGAAGAAAAATGCCTTACCTTTATTTCTCGTAGTGCGCCGTAACACAGCTCCACTGCGGGTGAGCCGAGATGACTCGCTCTCCTCCCGCGCAACTTGATGACTAGTGCTAGCCCCCAGCGCTTTCAAATCTTGACTTCTCCGTTTTTCGGTAGCTTTTCTAAGTAACTGCACACTTATATTTTGATCCAAAGACACTTTACTCTGACTACGAAGTAAATACTTATGGGAAGGTAATGGATATGTAACGTTTAAATTAGAGGTGCCCGCTTCGCTAAGACTTGAATCTGTAGCACTATTTAAATCTTGACTTGTACTTGCACTCTCTGATAGATTTAATGCAGAACTATTCTTACGAAATTCAATGCCGTGCTGTTTAAGCTTATGTTTATTGGATAAATGCTTCTTCTTTAGGTTTTGTACAAGATCAATATTGGAACTACTAGTACTAGGTTTAGAATTGTGATTTGGTTCTAAACGTAACGATTCTGAATTCTTTAAATTTTGTCTTGCACTTGGTTTATGACTATTTGGCTTATTACTACTAACACTATGTGATAAATTACTTAAACTTGTTGAAGTATTGGAAGATTTTTCAAGATTACTGGTGTTACTTTTGTTAGGATCTACAGAAGAATTATTCAATAAATTCGAATTGTTTCTACTGTGCTTTTTGCGCCTATGAGGAATACCTTCAAAGTCTAACTCAAAATCGGGAGAAGTTAAAGTATGATTTGATTTTGAAACACGACGTAGCTTTAGATTTTGAGTGCAACTTTCTCTTTTATCAACCACGGAGGACTCTGATGCGGTGTCTTGTAGTCGTGAAGTACTTGGAATTTCCACTGCTTTGGAATTATTTTTCGAGGACTGCTAAAAACAAATTATAAAAATAAGTTTCAGCACAAATAGGTAAATCATATTTTGCAATTATTTCAAATCTTATGCAAAGTAGGTAAAAGGTATAAATCCTAATTGACCATATTTCATAAAACTTATCGCGTTTATTAATGAGCATTGTTAATTATTATTATTAATTAATAACCATAAATACATTATTCACTGTTTTACTATTTGTTGATTTAATTTTAAAATATCACCTACGATTAAAGTAGCATTTTTAAAAAATAAAGTTATGTGAGTAAAATGTGGTAAATATAATTTTGTCAGATTACAATGTTTTAGATCCAAAATGAATGATTCATGTTCCAGAAGATATTATCTATATAAAAATGTTCAAGAATATATTATTTAACATTACAAAGTTTCAGTTTGTTGTCCTCTAATAAAACAAAAAATGCAATAAAATATCGGAATAGTTTATTGATAAATATCAATTCATTAATATTACATGAAGTGTCATAATCCACAACTGATTAATAGATAATATAATTTATATTAAATAAACATAAATTAATTATAATTTCAGGATCAAACTATAGATTTTACTATACTTTTTTATATTTTATGTGCTGGGGGTGCGAAGCACCTCAGCGCTGGTTCTATATAAGCGCCGCGGCACATTTTCGCTATTCTAAAAGAATGAAAAGAGTCAAAAAAGTCAAGATCTCATTGAAACTTGTGTAAGCATTTATATGTCAGCAACCTACAATCTTTACATTTCATGATGATAATAACAAGTTGGAAAATAACCCACTACGAATATTTTTTTCGCTACACGCAAACATAACTTTGGGATGAGTTCTTGAAATCACAATGTATTCTGAAACGACGCAAATCGAAAAAGTAATTTCCATAAGAAACCATTGAAATATGGAAGATAGGTGACGGCCACTACTATTTTCAACAAATCAAGTTTCAAGAAATAATAAATTCAACCCTCATTTGACCCTTAGAATGATGAAGTAAATAAAAAGCAGAATTGAAACTATATTTTGAATAAAGGTCAATATTATAGGTAATAAAAATAAATTGCACAACATAAATGATAATTTATGAGAAGTTACTTTGCTCAGATTTGAAGTCGGTTTTAGACTTTGAAACGTTTTCCTGATCTTTTATTTTAAAATACACAACAGCAAACAATTATTTAAAAATTAGTAATAATATAAAAAAATTCACCGTTTTTGATAACAAATAATTCCGTTAATTAACAAAATAAATTTGTATCTCAGAATAAGTAAGTAAATAAATTTTTGTTTATATAGTTCAAAATGAATCCTGATAAATGATCCTGAATATTGTACTTAGGGATCAATTGGCTGCGAGAGCCTTTCAGAACTGCGACCAGTTTTGATCTTTTGTTATTTGATAGAACTTAAAAAATAGCTTTATGAGAAGATATGTATCCTTCAGGAACCTGCAGTTGATTTTAAAGCTGAAGACAATTTTTGTTAACAAAATACATAGTTGAAATGTCGCTAGTGCATGTTATAAGAAGGTTCTATGAGATTTATTTAGCATAATATTGTTCTTAAATTTCATTAAAGAACAATTGATTACTTAAGATCACCTCAAATTTCCGTTAAATTTATTGTAAATACTCCTCGAAATAGTTCATATATTGCAGAAATTATCAGGAAATGTTGCAATTTTCATATCTATCGATTGTTTTATTAATTAGTAATAATTTCAAATGTTAATCTTTCATACCTCCTCTAAAACCTGTACTATCAAATTGAAATTTTATAATTTACAATTGTAGAGTAGACATGGGCGTCCATAAGATCATTTTCAAGAGGAGGGGGGGCCAAATAAAAAAATATTTATTATAAAAGTTAAACCTGTATGACACGATCCATAATTTTGTATAAAATTTACATGTAAATAGTAACTAACCAATGAAAAACGTCTGATGATTACTAATACGCTCTTTCTGTTGGCTAGTTAGCATTTACATGTAAATTTTATGTAAAATTATGCTTCGTGTCATACGGGCTTTAGTGAAATATTAAATGTCTAATAAAAAAAATGTAAGCAGCCAGGAGCCAGGGGGGCAGCCGACCCTTTTGCCCCCCCAGGAATATAGTTTTGAAATATGGAGAAAAAGATCCTTCATATGAATAACAAGAGATAGACAAAAAAACAACAAAATAACAAAAATAATAGGAGCAGAGATTGAAATCAATAATAATATACAAATAAATTAAAAACCAAAGGCAATCAATTGGTACCAAGATAAGAGAAAGATCAAGGAGAATATTGATGAATGTAGTAAAAAATTTGAGTTCACGAATTGACCAGGCTTTGGTGTAGCAATCTGATTGCTAATTCAGTTAGATTGTTGTTTCAAAAAAATTAAGGCGATTGGTAATATCACTACCCCCTCCCTATTCTGTAACTTTTCGTTATTATCATCAAATCATTAAGAACTGTATCGTTTGGTTTCCACATATCATTACCATAGAATAAGTAGTTTCACTTGTTGTCTTTTCCATTGTTCTCAGTGACCACGAGTTAAACTTACGCATTTTCCTGTGCGCAAGTATTGAATGCATCAAATTTAAGGCAAATATTTGTATGTATTTAATTACCTTGTATTGAATCAATGTAGTTGGTATATCTGTGGTGCGACGGCCGAAGTTATTGCAGAGAAGACATGAACTTCTGCCAGAAAACCACAGATATAATCTTGATGTATGTTGCCAACTTAAGAATAAAAATTGCAACAATGGAGAAAATGAATTACAACAATTGACAATTGCAATTACAACAATTAGAGGGTGCGCATAGTAGAATGCGCGAGTTCAACTCTTGGTCATAAAATCGGTCAAGTGAACCTACTTATTTTATAATTATTATAAGGGCCAGTTGTATAAAAGAGGATCATCCTTGACCATGGATCAAGCTCCAATTTAAACCAATCAGTACAGTTAAAATTTTATTTTAAGTTTTGTATTGGTTTAAGTTAAAGCTTGATCCATGGTCAAGGATGATCCTCTTTTATACAACTGACCCTAAGTATTATACTATGTCATTACTATTTAATGTAATTCTGAGTGTAAACCAAACTTTATGGTTATTAACGATTTGATAAGGTTACAGAATAAGAGGGGGAGGGGGTAAAAATGTCAGTATTTCGTACAAACTGATCGGAAAAGTTGACGAGTACCTTATTCTTATTATGCTATACAGCAGGGTTGTCAAATTGGCGGCCTGCCGCGCAAATTTTTGAAGTCCAAATGAATTCTTGACCGCTCGACGCATGTTGCTCGGAGGAGTAGGCAAGGGATAGGGTTAAAAAAGTCATGAAATCAGAAAAATATTAATCAAATTGCAAATAGACGCCGCGCCAGACATCTTTAGGCGCAATCGACCGAGCGACGCATGTTGAGATGTTGCTTGGAGCAAATGCAAGCAAGGCAAAACACGTTCAATTATGAAATAGGATTCATGCGGCTGGAATGAGTTCACACTGCTAGACATGGGGGGTTATGAATAAAAGTGAACATGAAGTATATACTCAAAATTTGAATTAAAAACCTCAAATTATACAAATAAAATTTATAAGTAAATGCTTAGCATGAGTAGGTACGCTTATTATAAGAGTATCTACTTATATGTTTAATTATTTTTGATTTTTATTCATACAATTCCGAGAAATATTTCAAAATTAGGTGATAGGTAGCAAACGTAGACCCTTAAATGCAAATTTTACGATTGAAACCTCGATGAATTCTGAATGAGCATATTTTAAATAAGAGAATTAGGTGAGGAAAATGGCCTTAAAACCAACAGTTTTTTCAAAAATCAAATTTAAAAAAGCACGATTTTCATAGCAATTTTTAAGTTTAGTCGCTCGGGATTGGTGAATCAATGCATTCTATTGACAGTCTGTGTAGTTTGAACTGATCTTAACTTCGCGCAGAACGACGATAATTCTACGGACCCTTCTGGGCTCCACGACGCTATGTTTTTTGTGAGGTTACTGTTGCTGCGGCCATGCGTACTCGTAAATCACTCAAATTATTCATCCAAGGTTGATTATCGCCTTCGCGCGGGTCAACACTCTACTTTGAAGTGCTACAAGGCTCTAAGCTTATTAGTATTATACATACACACCCAACCATCCCTGCGATGTTCTTAGATGTTGAAAGAGGTGATGGAGGCTGGGCCTCCACAAAACTCTGTTCACGAAGTGATGCTATGCTATAGCGACGATAACCGGAGCGACACTTGCATTGGGATGCTTCAACAGTGCACTTCGAGCGAAAATCACGATTTTCAATAGCAAATGTGCAGGAAAAATGGCTTAAAGCGCCCGAGCGCAGCGAGGAGTGCTTTAAGCCAATTTTTCCTTGCACAACCACCCTGCTTTTAGAATCCACGCAAACGAGTTTCACCCCTCAAAGATCCACCTTTTTCCTTAATACACGGGCCTAGGGGTATTTTTATAATGAGTGTCGTTTTCATCAAAATGGCCCAAAGCGCCCGAAGGGTGCTGAGGGTCAATTTCGATGAAAACCACCATGGCACGAGTAGGATCCACGCGAAAAAGTAATCATCAGCAGGGCTCTTATGCATAACAGTGCACGGACGGAGCACAGAATGCATTGATTCGCCAATCACGAGCGACGTAACTTGAAAATTGCTATGAAAATCGAGCTTTTTTAAAATCAATTAAAAAAAAAACTAGTGGTTTTAAGGCATTTTTCCTCACCTAATTCTCTTATTTAAAATGTGCTCTTTCAGAATAAATCGAGGTTTCAATCGTAAAATTTTTATTGTAGGGTCTACGTTTCCTGCCTTTCTCCCAAAATTATGGGTATATACTTCATGCTCACTTTTATTCAAAACTCCCATGGTTATGATTTTATGAATGAGATGAATTTGGACAACTAAAATAAGTGGCGTAGTTACCTAGATTTAAAATTAACATCTTTCATTGGTTGGAAAGAATGAATAAAAAATTTTATTGGTTTCAAAAGGCGCGTCTATTGACGAATGCACATTCGGCTAATGAATCATTAATATTGCCCTGAGAAACCTGAAAGATTGAAGTGTTGATTCAGAATGATTTGTAGTTATGCAAGGTGAGTTTGCATTTTTGATTTAGGATTTAGTTAAAATATTAGCTAATTTAAGTTAACAATGCATTTGGATTGATTTTAATTTGTATTACGTTTACACCTGATTTTGGATTTCATTTTTTTTTATTTTTTCCACAATTCCTTTGTGGTCCGACAAGTACCTTAAAAAAGAATCCATAAAATCCCGGTTCTTGACCCAAGGGTCAAAGACCTCTGAGGAATGTGTAAGGCTGAGTGCTATGTATTATTATTACTAAATTTTCAAGCACTCTCTAGAATCTGCAGTAACAAAATCCAAATTACGTAAATACATTTATACTGTTTGGACTCAAATAAACCCTTAAAAGCCCAATCATTATTTTGTTACTAATTTTGTTCCAATATATTCCAAATAATTGTTCTTTTTACAATATTGCAGTCGGAAAAGCTTTCACAACTTAACAAATCATAACGATTAAATTATAAAAATTGGTAAACATTTTAAAGTTTTGCAAAAAAATTTAAAATTGCAAAAAGATCTCAATAAAATTTAGTATTTCAAGAGGATCACTTAAATAAGAATTAAGTTGATAATAATATGTTCCTCATTCTGAACATGAGCCCTGGTGAATATCCTGCCTTAAAAAGTCAAAGAACATTTATTAAAGATGTTGCTGTTGATACCCCACAAAAATATACGTTATATATGTTATCAGTGAGCCAAAATCCTACCAAAACTAAATGCAGAAATTATTTTCAAAGTGGAGACTGTGATAAATGCCGTATCATGAATTTTACGCACTACTTTGATACAGAAAACAAATTTTAGCACTTAGTTATTTCATAATAATCAAAATAAGATAGTGGGGAATGTAAACAATTCAAAGAAAACAGTAAGCATACTCTTTATCCACATGTTCTTCTTCCAATATCTTGTTTACTATAAGATTATGGTATACATTTCAAAGGTACCGAAAATAACTTTGATTAAGTTTCCCTTATCAACAGCAAAAAAAGTTGCATTTAAATGCAACCAAATTTATATCTACTAATAATGATTTAAAAAACCCATATAAAATATATTTTGCTTAATTACAACTTAGTTTTTAAAAGTCAAAAGTAATATTACCAATTTTGCTTTCAGAATGTTTCGAGGTTTGAAGGTACTAATAGGGTAATAAAATGACTTGATAGAGAGTGACGACAATGTCACAATTATTTAGTAGCTGATAATTTTTTTAAGTACATTGGTTGTTTCAAAAACTTCCATAATTTTGTGTATTTAATACTACAGTTAAAGCTACAATTTAACTAGCAATGATTATAAAACTGAGCATTCAAAAACGTTGTAGGGTTGTGCAAACATAAGAAAAATTACTGCAAGTTACTGTTACTCAATGCCATTGTTTATGATCCCTAAACTGAAACATAGTTGTTCTCTCAAATATAGCAATCTTGACCTCAACATAACAATTTAAAAAAAAAAGAGTGGGTAAATGAACCCTCGGTGGTTAACAAGATGGAGAGAGCAAAATTGCAGTTCTATTTAAACATATTTATCAAAATGAATTTTGTTAATTTGACATAAATTCTCGAAATTCTTAAATAATAATTAATGATAGATTATGTTACATTTGCAGTAAGCAAATATTGATTGATAATAAAGTAATACAATACAACTATCATCTTGAATGCAGATTAAGAATGTTTAGAATCAAAGTCCTTGATAACAAAATTATTATAATAGGTTGATTAGAAAATAATTACGGTACCGGTACCTTAAGACTGCTAATTAATTATCTCTTTGATAACAAAATGTATCGTATATATTGATAAGTAAGTACGTAAAGACTGAGAAGAAGAAGCTTACCTTATTACGTTTACTTGGTTTGTGTGATTTAGTTTCTGTAGTGGTTGCTTCTGGTAAAGAAGAGCGAAAACGTTTACTTTCGTTACGTGGTTGCTCATGCAACTCACGCTTTTGACGGCTTGTGCTGTCAGCAGCGGGTGTGTTAGCTGGATCTGCCATAGACGATGCGTTCACAGCACAAAACCTTACCAGCGACACTCATTCCCTTTTATCTTCAGTTTGCTTAATTATGTGATGGTCGGCTGGAAATAAAAATTAATTTTGTATAATATTGACTGGTACACATATGACAATTTATTATGAAGGTTAAGACCAAACAAGTATCGGTTGTTTATAAATGTCAAATCATTGAGGAAATGCAAGCAACAACATGTTAGTTGGTGAAAATTTGATTTGCAAATAAGTTAATTTTCTTTAGAAAAAAACGATTTCCTCCTCTGACTTGAAATTACAAAAAAAGCAATTATTAAGAAATGTTGGATCATTTTACATGCCAATCTAAAAATAAATACTTAACGCCCTTCCACCAAATAACAGCAAAGACAAAGAATTCTGAAACGTCCTCAAGACAAGTTTATTTGAAAAACGACCCTGAAGTAAAAAAGTGGGTACAGGAGTAATAAGTGAAGTCAAAGACCAAGAATGGGTGCAGATGTTGACCACAATAAATTGCCCAACTATTAACTGAATTTTTTGACTTGCATAGGTGAATTTTTTATTAACGTATACCTGAATTGCAACTAAATTTTAATTAACTAAAACCCCCAATAATTAACACTTGGAAAAACTGTCAACTATTCACGACTGTTTAACAAAATTAAAATCCAATTTACACCCAACAAAATACGTAGTTATCGTTAAGTAAAACGAATTTACGTTATTGCAAATTACCAATAAATCGAATCGAAATTTCACTATTAAACTTGTACTTACGTTTAGTGGATATAACAACGTTAAATAAATTAACACCAAATTGGCAAACTAAAAAAAATAATATACAATTTTCAACTTTCAGTGTGCTGTGTGTATTTAGTCTTGAACATACACTACAGAAATACAACCATAACTACAATAACCTTACGCTAGTGACATCTACGTTTATCTGTAAAATAGGTTCCTATTTTATTTATTTATCACACAGAAAACCTTAGAGGCCACAGAAATCTAGCAATCCAAAAAATAAAAATTCTGAACTAAACTTTTGCTTGAACCTTGCAGGGTCACCGAACAACGATCTTTGGTCGCGAACGCCCACTTTAAAAGTTCTACAGGGTAGCCAACTTTTGAAAATGTTAATGTAGGGTCGAATTTATTTCTAAAAGAAAAACAAATACCACTAACTTTCCAACAATTAATTTTCGAAAGTTGCCCAGCGACGAGTTTAAACTCCTTGCACTTGCGCACTGCGTTCTGTGCAATTTTGACATCAAAAATAAAATATAGCACGTTTTTGATTGGTTCGCCAAAAGCTAAAACGTAAAAGTACCAAAAATTTTGAATTTTTAACTTGTAGAACATTAAAATTTTGCATAAATTTTAAGTTTGTTCAAGTCAAACAAAATTTTTACAGTAAATCAAGAAAGGAGATGAGGATACTTTTGGTTGCTCCAATTTTTTTTCAAATTTGGCACATTAATAGAAGATCCTAGGTATAAGAAAATCCTAAAATTCTAAAACAGCAAAGTGTTTTCTCAAGATTTCATCGAATTCAAAGTTTTTATTCAACGATATTTCATATCATAACTGGGTACTAAGTACCAGGCGCGTTGGAGCAAAGGGAACTAAGAGATGATTTGCTTCTCAAAATCTTTTGATCTTGTAAACGAAATTTATTAGAAATCCTAAATTGTTGGTTAATCCTAATTGTGTAGGTGTAGAAGATTTTCAAGCAAAAACCAAAAATGGGTTAAATTATCAAAATTCATTTTTAAATCAGCTATAAAATTCGGGGGATCATCTATCGACGATTATTATCACGTTAAGAAGAAATGCCTTATCTGCAAAATATAAATACTAGTTCAGAGATGTTTCCACTTTAACATGATTTTTTTTTATTTACATTTTAACGTGCATCAACTACTGGGTTATTAGCACTTCTAAGGCTCTGGCCACACGTGCAGTAAAATGCTGCTGACAGCAGCAGTAAAAGCCAAGTAGGCGCATTTTCAAGGTAATGCTGATCCTCCTATCCCTTCCTCAAGGAAAGGTAATGTCGCAGATTTAGCAATGCACTTGTATCAGCATAAATGTAAATGTTAATTTTTAATTTGTTCGGTATTTTTGTTTATTTGTTTTTTTTTTGGATTGGGTATTTTAGTTGGTTGGTTTTTTGGTTAGTTGGTTTTTTGGTTTCACCACGACGTGAGAATGTCCACTGGAAGACCGAGTTAAGAAATTCTGAAGCGTCCGAATTCGAACTCAGAATTCCCGCTCCGTAGTGCAACCAGTGATCACATCACTCCACTGCCGTGGCTAACATGATTTTTAAATAGCACATGATTAAAAATTTGTCATATTCTACTACACACAATGCTAAAGCAACATTATTTCAAAATTACCTTTTGAATTTCAACTTTTTGCAGTAAAAACTGAGGATGATATTAATAATTATGTAAAAAGAAATTTCAAAATCGATATTAAAGATCGGTATTTTTCTGAAGGGTTAAGCCACCGTAGAAGCCTGAAAATGAACCAACTTTTGAACAGTTTTTTTGAATTGGAAAAAAATTTTTATATACAAAACAAAATATATCACATGTTTACATGTGTATTAAGGTATAAATATATATTTTTTTACTAAAAAAAAAATTGGTAGTTGAAACTTTAAACTTGTTTTTCTTAAAACTATTTCTTTCAAATTGGCTTGCAGCATAATAAGGCACAACTCACACAATTTTCATCTGATTTACTTCAAATTTTAACTGCAGCTTTTGTATAGAATTTTGCAAAAAATAACATAAGGAAATAAATATTACGAACTCAAAATAGCTTAAGATCAAGAATATTGTTTATAGAATAGTATTATCTCAACGAATTTGCTATATTTTAAATATAGCAAATTCCTCTTATTTTATAAAAATATTTAAATAAGCGCCATCTGTTGATTAAATTAAAATGACCCTGAAAAAAATGCCCCTCTTAACACGGCAGTATAAAAATCGTCTAAAAATGTTTTCAAATTTTTAACCAAACCCTTCCTTTTTTGTCAAAGTTGAGCTTGTCCTCTCCAAATAACATTAGCTCGGCCTGCAGCCTTCGCATTTTCTACGCTAATTTTTTCTAATATTAATCTTGAATTTACTTGCAATTGAAGCAAACACAATTTTTATGAATAATATCAGTCAGTAAAAACTGACTAAGGTTTGCTGATTAAGTGCTGATTAAGGTTTTTGACTTGTAGCTGGAGCCAAAGCACAGAAAATTGTACTGCTCCCAATGTTTTGTTTTGTTTTTTATCTACATTTAAATATGTTACGACTTCTTCATGTTTAATAATGGTCTTAGAAAGTGTGAAACCGAAGATCGAGCTATGTTACGAGAGAATCGGAAGTGCGAAGCCAAAGCTATATTTTGTGATGATGGAGGTCTCAGAAAATTATCATTATATGCTTATCAACAAAGTGCTTTGGACTCCCCTCAAAAAACGTTCGATGATCACAAATCAAAGACCCCTCCTCTTAGTAGTAGTAAATAGTAATTATCTTATAGTCTGACTTCTGTAGAGTTGAGTAATTTGTATATTTGAACGCGTTAATCTGAGGAATTACCAATCATGGGAATCGGTGAGGCAGAAAAAAAATATAGTGATGATGGTAATATTACATTCAAGAACAATTTTCTAATAACTAAATCCCCAGAACGAGATTTTACGTTCTTCGTAGGTAAGATCTAACTTTTTGAATGAATAACAAGAATCTCGTTAACTCATTCATGCGCGTTTTAATTTTAGAAGTGCTAGAACTTAAAAAGAACTTTTAAAAACAGAAATAATCACTGTATCATAAAATAAGGTAACCAGAGCTGTATTCATTTAAGGGGGAAAGCCACTGTGAAGGTCGAAAAAGTAACCTAGTTTTTAAGATTTATTTTCACAAAAGTTTCAAAACATTCATTTAAATTCTGATGATTTTTTCATTTTTATTTTCGGATAACTCTTCAACGAGATATCGATGCCACCATGGAGAGGGAATTTTTTTTATCAGTCTTTACATAACGGCTCATATTTTTGTTAATATTTTAAATAATTAGATAAAAATTTATATAAAACAAGTTCAATGTATACTTAATAAAATAACAATAATCCGATTCCTTAATTAATTAGTTACCTCTGTGAAAATAATTCTTAATTAAATTAAAAATTTAAAAAACCCCCGACAAAGAAAATGTTTAAAAAGTAAAAAATAAAATCCAAGCATCGTCGCGTCGGGGACCTATGTAGGTAGTTGACGTGTATTTAAATTTCACACTGTATCATTTTTTTTAGTTGTATTCTGTTTTTATTTTATTTACTTAGCGGTCCCCCGACGCGACGACGCACAGTAGGGTATTTGACTTAAAAAGCTGGCATCAAATCAAATACAATTCCAAAAAATCTGAAAAAATTATGAAAGATTACTTATTATATCTTTAAAGCAATCCAGAAAAAAAAAATTTAGAAAACCCACTGGAAAGTGAAAAGGGACAGTTTTCATTAAAGGATTTTTTTAATAAAGGAAAATGTCACCAATAGATGGCGCTATGTTGTTTTTTCATTGGCGCGCCATCTAGTGGTGTAAATGTTACTATTATATAAATTGTTTTAGAATGAAAAACATGAAGATTGATGAAGGTTGCACACCATGAAAAGCCTGTTTGTAAGAGCTATGACCGGAGCTACCGTCAAAACCCCATTTTGTGTATAAACACAGCAATATAGAAATCTGTGTTTTTGAATCTCTTAATACTACATAAAATTTTTTTTGGGTTCACCCTATATGACGTGCTTCGCAAAATACTAAATTGTATTTATTGAAGAATGCAATGTTTTCAAGTGCGACTGTTTCCTTACATCAATACCTTTTAAGTAAAAAAAATCAAAGCTCGATCGGCTCCGAAACACAATCAAAAACATCAAAAACTGAATCATCCCAACAACATTTACATTTATCATGAATACAATTATTGTAACACATATTTTTTTAAATTAATTATTACAGAAGTTATCTAACATATCACAACTTGCAGGTTTCACAAAAAAAGTAAGAATTTTATAAAATTTTTAACAAAATTATGCTTTCAAAAATAAGTGTAAATATACACATTTTCACATTTGTGCATATATTTTACGATGTGTAGAAAATTTGAAAAGAGTAATGTCAAAACTAATTTGTGTATATGGTGCCCAAGACAGTGTAGTTTACGAAAATCATAATAGCAAATATGTAAATAGCATTTGATTTTTTGAATTTTTGCCAGCTTTTATGGTCAAATACCCCACTGTGCGACGCTTGGATTTTATTATTTTTTTTAAAATTTTTAATTTAATTTTATTTGATGATTTTTAAACTTTAAATATTACTAGTACGGCCCTGCCTTCATCAACTTTTTTATTACAAGTACGGCCCTGATTTCATCAACTAGACTAGAAAACAGCAAATGATCTTCAAACGGCTAAACCGATTTTTTTGAATCATAACTAAGAACACTCTCGATCAAGTCACCTTTCAAACAAAAAAAACTAAATCAAAATCGGTTCATTCGTTTGGGAGCTGCGACGCCACAGACAGACACACAGATACACACGTTAAACACATAACACCCCTCTTTTTGGGTCGGGGGTTAAAAACTAGGTTACTTCTTCGACCGTCACAGTGGCTTTCCCCCTTAAGCCCGCATGACACGATGCATAATTTTACAGAAAATTTACATGTAAATTTTCATAAAAATATTATGCACCGTTGCATACAGCAAATTTACCAGAAAATCTTGTGCTAAATTAAAATAAAAATAGTTGTAAATTTGCAGGTAAAAGTGCGCGTAAATGTGCGCAGTAGACGTTTTCCCGTCTAGAGTTTGGAGTACTAGTGTTACCAATTTTTAATATTGGAAAATGTTCAACGGTAAAAAGCTACCATTTAGCGCCTATCAGAAATTTTAGCTTAATTAAAATATATTATTTGACAGAAAATGTGATAATTTGTAAAAATTACCCAAAAAGCCATTTCTTGTAAAAATTGTCTGAAGTCCGGAACTGATTTCTACTAAAGAACTTTGTAAATTTCAAAGTTGGCAACGCTGTTTTGTAGAAAAAAAATATTTAGAACAAGTTTTTAGAACAAATAATATTTAGAACAAATAACTAGAACAAGAACAAAATGTGGAAGAAAATGTGCGCGTGAATGTGCGCAGTAGATTTTCGGCAAAAATTGCCGAAAGTCCTGCACTGCTTGACACTGATGAAAAAATTTTTAGAAACAGTTGGCAATGTTTTTTCCAAGTGTTTGCTACTGATTGCTACTAAATGACTTCAAAAATTGCAGAGTTGGCCCTACTGGTTGTACAAAGTTGTAAATGTGCGCGTCAGACATTTCTTGTAAAAATTTCCTGAAGTCCGGCACTGATTTCTACTAAAGAACTTTGTAAATTTCAAAGTTGGCAACGCTGTTTTGAATAAAAAAAAATTTAGAACCAGTTGTAAATTTAGAAATGTGCGTAAATGTGCGCAGTAGTAACTGATTGACACTGATCAACACTGATAAAAAAATTTTTGAAAAGAGTATGGCAACGCTTTTACCAAGTGTTTTTATTCAGAAATTTCTGTGCTTGTGGAAACCGTGTTCCAATCCGATAACAAAAAATAAAAAAAATTTCATGGCCTAAAAACGAACTTCTTAGCAGATTTAGATAATTTGTTAATACGCAAGCGGGCATGCTAAATTTATTATAAAAAATTGCAACGTTGCATACAGAAAATTATTTTAGCTGCATAAAATTGTGGCAAATTTACATGAAAATTTACATGTAAATTTTCTGTAAAATTATGCATGGTGTCATACGGGCTTTAGAAAAGATTGTACTTTTTTTTTGTGAACCGTACATCTTTTAAAAGCTGTACCCTTTGCAATTCTTTGTACTTTTAAATAGCAAAAATCTTAGATTTTATAACTTTTCACCTTTAAACATATATGATAACGTAGGTCTCCCAAATAATTTTTTACCTAAAAAAGAAACAATTTCAAAGCCTATAAGTAAAGTAACTTATGTTGCTCGGAGTAGGAAATTGATAAAAAAGAGTCAAATGTAGTATCAGTTAGTATCACTGTTTCCTTGACGACGGTGACGTTTTTCTTAATTTTTGTGCAAAAAAAACACATACAATAAACTAAACTTTGAAATCAAAATATTTAAAAAGTCATAACCAACCATCAAAAAAGAGTATTAATATGAAATTTTACTTTAATGTTAAAAGTTAAGTAAAAGCTGAAGTTCTAAAAAAAGTTATTTTATGAGAAAAAGGCTAATCGTTCTTTTAACAACGTTGATTCTATTTGGAGCTGATTTTGTATAAATTTGATGCTATGAATTCAAATATGGCATTAGTTTTTACCTAGGAGCTCAAATTTCTAAGATATAATCCAAGTTTTTAACTGGAAAATGGCTGAAAGTTGCCTGGCAGTAGCTGGCAAGCAATTTACAGAGATTTCTTGTAATAAATCCTTGTACCTATGTGTTATTTAGTATTGCATATTTTGTGTGGAACTGCACGTTAAAAGACACTGATCTAATAAAATAAAGCAAATAGAGAAAAATCGATTTTATAATTTTAGCTTTAGCGCCCCAAATATAGCTAAAATTAAGTATCAAAATTTTATTTTTTTCTTGTAGGCCTATGATTGACCATGGTGGTCAGATAGATCTCTTCCGATGTAGCACACAAGTTGACGCAATATTGCAAGATTCAGGCAATATTGAGTCAATATTGCTTTCCAATATTGGAGCAATATAGAAAATCAATATTGCATGAATGTTGGCCGAAGCGTGGTGGAATATTGGACTAATATTGATAACCAATATTGTCTGCCGATATTTACTCAATATTCCACCAATATTGGAAAATATCGATTTAAATATTGAATCAATATTGCGCCAACATAAAGGATGCAGTTTAAGGTCGTGTGCAGAACCATTTTTGACTCCTATGCTTTATCAAAATATTATCTTAAAATATAAAGTATAAATGTCGCACATTTTGCTTTTGAGATAGAGATAGATAAAGTGTATCAGTGTATACTTCACGTATGCTAACGTAAATGCACTTAATATATTCTTTAATATTTATTTTTATTTATTATTTCAAAATATGAAAAAGCCATTTTAAAATTAAGATAATCTCATAAGATCAAATCAATAGTTGTTACTAATATAGAATAACCTAAAAATCTAAAATATAGAATAAATAAAAATAATAAAAAAAAAAAATAAAAATGAATGGTTGGTTGACGTGGAATCTGAACCACAACACAAAAGATTTTGGTAATGTTAACGAGTTAGGTAGGTAGTAAGAATTATTGTGCACAACGAAAACATTAAAAATAAAATATATTAAGCACTTTTATTAAGAAAAACGTAGATGTAATTTTTAAATTATTTTAAAAGTTTTCTTCAGTGAACTTCCCAATAAACTGCCAATAACCTTTAAATATACAATAAAGAATAGTGGTTAGAACTAAGCTTCTCTAAATAAAAAGCATTGCGATGAAAGTATACCCAGCACTTAAAAGTTTTTCACTTGTTTGAACTATCTGCAGTTTTAAAATTTAATTTTATGGCAGTAAAGAACTAAAACTTCAAGAAAGTTTCGCTTGCATCCTTTTCTAATTTATCTTAATAAAGTTTCTTGAATTAAATAAGTTAATGCTAGAGGTTATAATTATTATTTAAATTAATTTGTTTAATTAATACAAATTAAAATTTAATAATTAAAAAGCTAAGTAAAAGAAATGGGCCGAAAGTTTAAATACTCGGGTGCTTCTAAAATTTAAAAACATAGAAAATTAATGGGTAAAATGACATAAAAATTAATAATATAATGTCATTCCCTTCTCTGATAAGTCCAGATTTTTTTCCCTATTAAGTTAAAATGAACATATCTCGAAAACGGCTTGAAATAACAAAAAACTAATTAATTTTTTTCTCCTATTAGCACATCTGTTAGTGTTGTAAGTCTACACCATAGGCAGCTGTAATTCAAAAAGTGTCAATTGTAATTCAGGTTAGCTAGTAGTTCTGGCCTCACAACTGTCATTTTGATTAGCTCTGTAAAGCTACTCGGAGTTTAGTGTTAATTTCTATGACTATCTCTGTGATAGTGCTTGGTATTCAGTCTCGTAGAGTTAGCCCGATGGCCCGAAAGTCGGAAGTGCTGATGGCTACTCCTGAATTACACTTAGCGCTTTCTGAATTGCTTTTGCAAATAGCAAATATAAAATTTGAAAAACGTAAAGTTCCAAAAATATTCAAAATTTATTCTAAAATTTTTTTAACATTTTTAGAAATAAAACATAAAATTTAAAAAATTATTAGAAACAAATATCTCTAGGTATGTTGATAACTTCTATTGATTTTATATGACCAAAACAAGAATATAAAAATTGGAAAACGCAAGGCCACAAAAATTTATGAAATGTACCAATTGAAGGTATTTAGGTACACAAATTAGGTATGTCATTTTGTCCTTATACCATCAAATAACATGTTCTTTCGATTATTTTCAAAACTTTATTATATTTTTTATGCAAAAATAATTTTTACTTTTTAATTTATTTTTGTATTACAATAGTTTTTTCAGTATTTTATTATTAATAATAGGTTATTGCTTTTACCCGATTTTTATTGCTTACTGAACCCTACACCACTTCGCAGGCTTTCTGATAAAAAAGGGCGGTTAACTCTAAAGCAATATAAAGAAAAATATACAATTAGACTGTCACATGATGACAGGTCTAAATCGAATAAAAGCTTGAGTATTTGATTAAACTGCAAAACTAAAATCTTAATGTTGTTTGAATAAAAATAAGTCATTGGAAAAATATTTCTGTCAAAAATATATAGGTACAATAATTGTAAATCAACTCACCTTATCTACTAAAATTTGACAGGAGCATCATTTAAATTCTTCCAAATCTTTGAGAAATTTTTATGATCCCTTCTTGCAATTACGAGTAAGTGATAGATAAAAATGTAAAAACTTTACGTAAATTCACAAAGATCAAATCACTGGCGGCGTTTTTAAATTTTTTATATTATAATATAGGAATTACAATTAACATGAAAAAATCAGGATATTTTCCTGATCAGGAAAATTATATACCTGGGGAGTAATTGACGAACGAAATCAGACTATTGAACATTGGTACTTGATTCGGATTCAAATTTGACGTTATAAGAGATAACCACCCATTAAAAAATATTTCGTATGGCTGATAACAAGAGTGTAAAAGACTGCTAGGTTATTCCAGATGAACATAATCAACAGGTGTTATTATTCATATAATTAACACATTATATAGCATAAAAATAATTAATTTTTACTTCCATCGGTAGGAAAAGTAACAATGCCATTTCAATCATTTTAGTTGATAGAGACAACGCACAAGTTGTGACAAAATAATAATTCAAATTAAATTACACCTAACGTTAATTTATTTTAAAGCGTAATATTAATTACAAATAAATTGGTAAAAACTAAGTTAAACAACCTCCACTAGGACAAACTAACATTTCAAATGTTACTACTTACTTTGTTGGTAATATCAATTTCACAAATTAATAATTTCTAGTAGTTTATTTGAAATAGGTACATAGGTTTTTTAAAAGCAGAATATTTTAATTTTATTTAAAATGGAAAATTTGATTTATCCTTTTATCAAATACTATACGTAAGTTATTCCATTTTGCTGTAAAATACAATTTCTTTGAATTTTGCATTTCATTTGTGAAGAAGCTCCAGGATGTGACAGCGATTTAGTGTAGTCATTCAATAAAGTTTATCGTTTTAACAACAATCCATATTTTATTACGAATATTAAGAGGAAAATTGCTTATTGAATGGGATTTATATAGCAATGCTTTCGCTTGCTCTTGGGAAACCGGGTTTTGCCTGCATCACATCGAAACATTTTACAAAATTAGAGGATTTCGTTCTTGGAAGAAATGGTTCAGTAAATTACCTTGAAATTGAGATTCCTAAAGTTATGCATCAGTTCTCGTCAACCTGTCCCACGACATATGGTAGGTATATCTGAAACTTCCAAAGAACGTTAACTGAGTTTCGATGTTTCACGACAAAATTTTAATTTTCACCTTACCAGTGATCCTAACTTTTGAACCATAATTTTTCTTTTTGATTCCAAAATTCGTCAAAAACTTTTTGTAAATTCTTAACCGAAAATTTTATAACAATTTTGAAAGCAAGAATTTTTATTATTCACATAGTTTTCTTTCTTTGATAAAAAAAATTTAGAATATTTCAAACCGGTGCCGGTGAGGTAAAAAATGATTCATTTTGCAATATTTAAGAAAGATTAATTACAAAAATATTCAATAAATAAATACGTTATAATATGAAAAGAGTAAAATAGCGATCGATGCGCCCGGTCCAGGCGTCTGTCGAGGCGCCGTCCTCCCAGGCTACCCATTAGTATCCGAGAAATCGTGGTGGGTTAAGCGTCGCGGCGCTCTTCTATCGTACGGAAGATACACGAAACATGTGCACATATTTTGAATTTTACTGTTGATGAAGTGTTAGAAAAAATTGTACATTTTTAAGTTTGGTAAGTGAAACAGAAATTCTGAGCTGCTGCTAACAAAAATTTAAATTCTGGTTTAAAAAAAATCGATTCGTAAATAAAAACTGATTCAAAAATTTTTTCTAATAATTTTTTATTTGCCTGTTTGTTTAACTTGATTTGTTTACCTTGTGGTATTATTTGTTTTTCATTACAAAAGAGGTAGTAATTTTCAAAATGATATTTGTTTATTAAAATTTGATTTAAAGTTTCGTTGTAACAATTTTGGTAAATTTTTGAAAATAGAAGAAGATTATTTTAATAAATACACGAGGTTTAAAAAAATTTATGATTAAACTTTATATTCTGTTAAACTTTTTTAACGTAAAGTTTTTGATGAACAACAAAAGTTTCCGATAAATTTTTAAAAATAACTTGAAAACATTTTAAAAGGTGATATGACCACTGGGTGGCTCACGGGTAAACTTTTTTATTTGAAGATGTGCGGAGCACCGGCGTCCTGTTAAAAATTACCGTTGGTAATTAGCCCATTAAGGTTTTCAGGGTAATTAAAAGGTGTGGTTATCCAAAATGTTAATGAATCGCAAACATAAATAATAAAGCAGCCCAAAAAATAATTTTAAATGTAATCACACACATGGCTACATATTACAAAGCTTTATAAGTATTTAGGGTTAGGTTAAATTTAATTTTGCAAAACCAAAAACTGTAAAAAAGTTTTAACTTATTTTTGTAAACGAGTAACAATTTGGAACTGGTTTTTATTGCCTGTTGAATGTGTTTTGTCAGCAACACAATCAGAACAGGGCTTAAATAAAGGTTGAAGTTCATTTTCCCGAAATAGGAGTAAAATAAATAATAACAATGAAAAATACAAATAATGAGACAGAATTCGGGTTTCTCCTTCCCGAAGCGTTTACTTTCAAAGTCGAAGGCTTTATAATTAGCAAAAAATCGAGGATTGCTGAGCAAATATTCCAAATAAATTTATATTTAATCAGCGTCAGCAATTATCTTCAAGCTAATTAAAAACGGAAGGCAATTAACTCTAAACAATTAAATTAAGAAATTTTTATAATTTGCTATAAAAAATGCCTCTTTTACTCCTCCCCAAAGTTTTAAAAAACTTCACAAATGGATTTGCGCTCTTTTGAAATATTGCGGGAAAAAAATCTAACAAAATCCATATTTTCGGTTTTAGAGCTTTGGAGAAGCTTTTGAAATGAATATTTCCAAAGCTTACGGCATTTAACTTTATTTAATAATTAATGAAAGAGTAAACGACAATTTGTTTCTTAATCTAGGATGGCTCTGCAAGCTTAAGGAGATAGGCCCTTAATTGGATCCTTACAGGGTTTCAGTTACATGACTTATAAGTTTGTTAAAAGTTTTAAGTTAAATTTAATTAATTATTATTTTAAAACAGTGTCGGTATCGCATTTATTATTTTAATTTTTATAATGTTTTTTCGGGGAATCCCTTAATTTAAAAATTAAATTTAGGTACTAAATGAAACAGGAAATTTCTTATTATGTTTTAACATAAATCAAGTTTGAAGTATCAAAATTTCAAAATAAATAAATTGATATTCCACTTTTGTGGAATATTAACCAACAAGGCACGAACAAAAGTTGCTGTTATCGTATAAATGCATTTCTATTTAGACATTTGCCACTGTATACAGATGCATTTTCCGGTAATTTTGAAGTGAATTTTCCATAGAAAATTTTATGAGCTATAAAATTTATTATATTTACTTATGGTAAAACAAACAACATTCTGTCCGCAAAGCTGTGGGATTTACACAGTCTTTTTAAATTTATTCATTGTTTCCATTTATCAAAAAATATATAAAATATAATTTTATAACGACTATATGACGTAGGTTTCCCAAGCATTTGAAAAGATAAGAATAATCATTTGCAGTGAAAGTGGAAACTTAAAAACGCTCCGAGCAATGTTTTGAAAAATTTGAACCCGAATGTGTCCTTTACACGGGGTTATAGTCCTTTTACAATTTTAACATAAAATTATTTTTCAAACAACTTTATTGCAGATTTTAATTTGTTCAAAAAATCCAAAAATTGATGCAAGGAAAATATTGTATAAAGCAAGGCTTGCACCAAGACCGTAACTACTGGGGTTCCAATGGTTCGGTCGAACCAGAGCTCGGGAGATTTAGGAAATATTCCGGATAATGTACATATTTTTATGGCTTATTTGATTGGGCACCATTTTGGTTCGGTTTAATACAAGAAAATTATTTATTTTCATTATTATTAAAAATTATCCCTGTTTTTTTTAAATATTACCAGATATCTTAGTTTTGCAATTTATACTTTCTTAATACTTTTGAATAAGAAGGGGCCTAATTTTAATTTCAAAACAGAGCCACAAACCTTCTAGTTACACCACTGGGATGAGCTAAGAAATTCAGTAAAATCTGCAATTCAAACTTAGAGTTTCTGCTCTATACCTCAGCAGTGATCACATTATCCCATTTTTGTGATGTTCCTCTCTTTCTTTTTTTTTCTTTTTCATTTGTTTAAGCCTTAAGGTCTGTTATTTTCAACATCTGCTTTGCTTCCTTAGCAGTGTTAGTTCTATGAGCATATCAATATTTTACATTTATTAGGTAGCTTGCTGGGCTGGACTTCAGATGTGCCTGTACCCTGATTTATATATTAAAGATTTAGTTTGTCTTTGAGACATAATACTACATGTTATTTATCAGAAATTTCTTGACTTTAAATAGGAGACAATTACATTTTTATTTGTTTTTTTATCACAAAAATTTACTTTTTGAAATAAATTCCCTTCTGCTCATTGGTTCTTTTACCCTAATGAGGGTTTGGTGACGTATTTATAACGTTTTCTTGGCAGATTACTCTCGGTGGTTTGCCATTGTCTTCCGAGAGGAGAGGGTCATATAGGGCCCGGATTTATAGGCACTAACCCCTTTCAGCCCTACCATAACTCACTAACTGTAAAGGTTTATTACTAATAGAACACGTTTATTATCGCTAAAGACGTGTTTTACACGTTCTTTAGTGACTATAAATCCGGGCCCTAATCATAATGAAGTTGGATAAATTTTGTAGCCGGGTTGGGGATCAAACCTAGAGGCTTCTAGCCTAGAGTCAGGTCCTTAGCCCGTTCACTTAGCCTAAAGTGAAATAAATGTTCAATTCTATTTTATTATGAATTTTATTTAAATGGTTTGATTCATCTACCAACGTCTTCTTAGTATTCTCATTGTAAATTTTATATTTTGTTTTCTTTCTCTTAGGATTCACTTTTTTAATCCTTATGGATGATATACCTAGGTAGCTCTAAATTAAAACTGAATATCAGTCTAACGTAGATGAAGAAAGAAAAAACAGTTTAAAATAAAATAAAGTAAAACTATAGATAGGTACTAACTTAACCGGTCAATCTGGTTATTAAAGTTTGTGATGCCTCCTAGCGTATTTTCGTTGAGATCTAAAGTTTGTCTTTAGACAGTTAATATTTACCTTTTAGTTATGATAGTATAAAGAACAAAAAAAATATTTTATTTTTCTATGTAGTTATTTATAGTTAAATATGTTATGTCTTTCTTCGGTTTCAATGAAAATCCGTTAGAGGACACCACAAACTCTAATAAACGGACCAATCCGGTTAATTATTCAAGATCCAACACTAATGTATGTAGATCTTATAATAAATGCACAAAATGCAGTCGTTGAAAAAAAAATACATGCTTAAATTAGTTAATCGTATGAAAACATTGCATTATCTCTGCGAATTTCTCTGGGTAGTAAATAAAGCTAAAAGTAAAATTAACAAAATTGTTTTTTTTGAATGGTAAGTTTAATCTTACATTTTCTTAAATCATTGTCATAACTGCAAGACTCGACGTTTACCAAAGTTTTTACACATTTTTTTTAAATCCATGTAACTTTCCTAACAAACTGTTAGAATTTAGTTTTCCATTTTCAATAGAATTTTTAACATGGAACTGGCACATGTAGAAAAAAGAGGAAACTGTGTAACCGGTGTACAAATCAAAATTTCATAAAATATTTTACAAAAATGTACAATAATAATTATAATAACTATTGTATTTTAAAAACATTTTTTATTAATTAATACTTTACGTTTTCATTTTTGGAATATCGTAATTGTATGTTTTTCTTAAACCTGCTTTAAAATTAATTGTATTTTAAATTATAATATTGATTGAATTGATTTTCTTTTATTTTAAATTTAAGAGGATTCTTTAATTCACTAAAACGAAAGCACCAAAAGATGGCTTTGATGGCGCTCACTTAGCTGTTTTTATATATAATTTGGAAGCTTATGTATAATATTTAAAATATGGAAAATTTTAATTTTGATATAATAAATAATTATACTTTCGGAAGGTAATTTAAGCTCCGCCTCGCCTTAAATTCACTTTCGTTGAATAATAACGTCCTTACGTTCCTTGTAACTTAAATAACTATTAAATGCATTTTAAATACAAAAGATTTCAAGTTTGCCCTCTTAAAGGTAGTTCACACTACATGATTAATCATATGACTTAGTCATAAGAAAAGTCATGGCTAAAATCATACCATCACAACAGCCAATCATAAAAACCATAACTTCTATAATATCAAAAATCATATAGTGTGAACGTAAAAAAATCCCTCATATGAGAAGTCATGTGACAAGTCATATGATAAATCATGTAGTGTGAACTACCCTTTAAGGTTAGTGTATTATGGCTATACTCGACTGAGAAGTGAAAACCATTTTGGCTGTGGTTACATTAGTCTTTGATCACATTCGATCTTGACAGAGCAGAATTTTTTCCACGAATCGGAAGAAACCACACCTGCGTTCGAATTTACCCCAGCAGAGCAGATTCGATGGAGTGGTTCAAGTAAACCCAGAAATCTTTCGATCCGAACAGATTGGAATTGCTCTGACTAGTAAGAAGAAAGCAAACGTAGTTGTTTTTATGGCAGTGGCCTCAGTTTCCATGATTAGCTCCGTCGTAATCATTTCAAATATGTTTGATATTTTTACCCAAGTTTTATAATTCAAGTTAGGTCTTTTAGAAATAACTTGTAATTTGTTAAGGGTGCGTTCCACTTAAAGCCCACGACGACCACGGTCGTTTGTCAGTCCAATCAAATAACCGCAATCGATCTTTAGCCCAATCAATGAACCACGTCACCACGCTGCGGTCGTCGTGGGTTTTAAGTGGAACGCACCCTAAAACATTTGTTATTTTTTTTTTAACTAATCGGATCTCATCTATTCATATCAGTTTTTCTGCTTCCAGCTAGGCTTATAACTCTAAATTTTGCATTATAATAAATAAGTAAAAACAAAAATAAACAGCCGGATAAAATGAGGAGGTTAAAATAGTTATCAACAATTTTTATCAAGTTTTCGACAAAAGTATTGTGAGGATGACAAATAAAATTGTTTAGCAAGAAACGGGACGAATTCAAATTAGATAAAATTTACGTAATATTTGGTGAACCCCTTGTGCCTTTTCATGTTAAAAAAAAGAATTGTTATACGCTCATTTATAACGAAAAAGTTCCTTTGTGATCTGATTGAATAAAAAATATCACACACATTTTTTGAACGTTTTATCATGTTTATTGATGTTATGTGGCAGTTTCTCGGTTTTACTACAAATTTCATAGTTTTTCTTGGACATTTCATCATTTTTACTGCATATTATGTGGCATGTTTGGCTATTTTTTACTGCAAAAATTTCCAACTTTTAGTTATAAGTTTTAGTACTTTAGTACACTTAAAATTGAAATTGAATTTGGTTACAATTATCAGATAACAGGTACAGATTTCCCTAATATAAGTTTTGATTAATCACTGTAAATAAAAAAAAAAACGGTAACCTTTGGATACAAATGTTTCATTTAAATAGTTAAAAATGAATCACGCAGATGCCTATGGTCGCACGTTTTGAGTTTAAATATTTCATTTACTGAGCAATGAATTTTCCGGTAAACTTTACTACTAATTTATGCAATTTTCTAAGTGAAAGGAAAATCAAACATGCAAAGCTTGTAAAGAAAAATGAGGCAGAATAATAAGAAATTTACGTATTTGCTTTTTCATGTTATTTGTACTTTGGTTATTTTCCAAAGAAGTAATTCATGATGGTATTCCCCAAAATAACTTTTTTTTTTAGTATTTAAAATGGATTTTAAGGTGCACAGGAATCCGTATTATAATTACTTAAAGTATACAAGAAAATATATAATAAAAAACTAAAATAGAATTTTAAAATGGACCTGAAGTTTATTTGTACGAGGCGAAGTCGAGAGAGCGTCCAAATAAAATTAACTGCGCAAATTTTTGGATTTTTATTATAGTGTGGTTTTAACTATCCCTCCCCTTAACCCGTCCAAAGATGATCTCTAAAATAAATATTTGTAAATTATATTGGTAATATTTATTAAAGAGTAACCTTCATTTTAACCAAAATTTTTAAGTTTAAATGTAGCAATTAATGAAGTTTCTGATTATGTAAATCCCAATCTTTTGTTAGTCAAATTCGAATAAATTGCTTAAAGTTTTTGATTCCAATTTTACAGCGATAAATTATAATTTAATACAATTAGTCTGCACTCACAATTATTGACTACTTGTATTGCTTGAGTAGGCAAACTCGGTGATTTGGGAATCAATATCTGCACTATTAATAGATTAACTTAATATACACTGAAAAAAATTAAGTTTAATATTACAAAATATTACAAAACCAATTTTACACCTTTTTTTAAAAATATGAAATAGTTTATCTATAAAATTTTATTACGTTTTGAAATAGTTTTAATATTGCAGAATAAAATGTAAATATATAATAAAAGCAAATTAATGACTTTTGCATTCACGCATATGAATTTAAATTAATATGAAATATGTATATCAAAGTAATGAAACATTTATTATTGGTGATTGGTATTTAGTATCCAATGCTAAATACTTTAATTTATTATTTATAAATTTTTTCATTACTACAGAGCAGTGGTATTAAACCTATCTTACATTTTTTTTACATTTGATTATTACTATTAAAAAAACTGAGATTAGGCATACTCGAGCTCTCGTGGTTATGACTTTAACCTAGAACAATGTTAGATAATTATTAAATTAACATCTATCACTAGTAGACCTCACTCACCAAAATTTTATAGCGGAAATGTTTTTAATCTCAACCAATCAGAGGCGCGTTCTTAGCTTTTAGCTGTCTAATGCGCGAATAATTTGTTTGTTTGGTATTTAAGATGCGTATGTTTATGCGAGAAGGAGATTTCTAACAAATTATTATGTTGGATATGTAAAATTAATTTTGTTTAATGAGAAATGAAGAAAAAAGTTACAAAAATTTCTTCAAGATCAAAGAGAATATTAAAAAAATTGTATGGATCTGGCTGTTTATGATAACAAAATGTGGGTGTGTTGCCGTGTTATTTTATGAACAATATAGCCGAACCTAACAAAAATATAACTTCGTTCTCTTTGAAAGCTACTCAATTTATTATACGAAACTATACCTTTTAATAAAATAAATGAGTTTAATTATTATTCCATTATTCTTAAGATAAAAAAGTTAATACAAAATATAAAAAAAGAACTAACTTCTTTGAAGTTGTAACAATAAAATGAATTTCTTTTTATATAAAACTTGCTTTTCAAATGCACAATGTAGCTAAATTTGAAGCTTATAAAATTGTAATTTTAAACGCAAACTTTTTCCAAAGTCTTTTTAAATTTATGTAATACTCCTAAATTTTTCTTTTTAATCTCTGCGAGTTTAATTTTTTTTATATTAAATGTGATTTGAAAGCTTGGATTTCAACTTTTACTTGTTATTGTATATTTTTGTTTATAACGTTCTTTGCCATAAAAAGTTTCTCACAGATGCACTCTCGCTTGTTAACTCTAGATACAATATTATTAAACTCTGGTAGTCAATATTATTAAACTCTGTTATAGAGCTTATCATTTGAACCACTTTTTTTTTACTCTCAAGACTGGAACCATCAAATGCATATTTCCCCTACTATAGAGAAGAAAGTGGGTAGGCTAAGAAAAAGCTTGAGCTACATTACAAAATTGCAAATGTTATTGTTGTCGTTTGTAAAAAAATTTAGGGTAAAATATTAATTGATCCATAATTTAGGGAATTAAAGCTGAGAATTCATAGTATACTGATGATAAAAATTTTGAAACAAAACCTAAATTTTTTTATGTGAAGAATTTGTAGTATTTAAATTTACATCCTATCACGTGATATAGTATACAATATGAATGTCTCATATTTAAAGACAACAAATTTGATAGTTAGATCTTCATGATAGTTCCAACTACATTACAAAATGAGTAATATCCTTTGGATCACATGTAAAGAAAGCGTCAAGGCGAAAAATTGTATTTTTTTTTAATAACTTGTGAATTTTTTTTTCTTGAAAAGGGCTGTTGTTAACAAAAGCGCCATTTACTTTACTGGCGGCACGTCACGTTTATGCCAATAACTCAGTTACAATTTTTTGTGAATTTTTGTATGAAGTTTCAAATTATTTTTTGAAACGGTCGATCACGAATCGTCACCTCATTCCTATAAATATGGAGCGAGCACATAGTCCTTTTCATGATGTTCAGAATGATCACTTCTTTAACATACAGCAACCTTAAATATTAAAAACGAGACGTGTTTAAAATGATTTGAAAACAAGGAATTTCATCCCTATAAAAAAACACTTGTTCAACAGCTGTCTGAACTTTTAGAAAATTTCTGAAATGCTGCAGTCATGAACAATTTTAACGAGCATTTACAACATCACTGAACAGAAAATTGCGGTCGTTTTTGTCAATTAACTTTTAATTAATAAAATTTTATAAAACACAAGAACAATTACAACGTAAAATAATTTGTTCAAGCCTCCTCTACGACCTGCATGATTGAAATTGCAATTAAATAGGTTAACAAATATTCTGTAAAGCGAAACAAATTTACCCTAATTAGTTCATCTTTTATTTATTTATATTTTGTAGACAGTTAAATTTGATTGCTATCGAGTTATCTTTGTTATATTCGAGTTTCTGCTAATTCCGAATGCTTGGGTTTTGTACGGATTAACTTCTGCGTTAACAAAACATTGATTAATGGAATTAGCATGGAATTAGTGTCATTTTCTCATCTATTTTAGTTTACTCGGTTTTTACTACTTTAAAAATATTAATAATTTTGCGAATTTCACGAATTTGAGGATGGAATATTAGCATACGACTTGCTTAATATTCATGAAACGAAAGAAATGCAAAACCTACGCAAATGCACGTAGTTAATCAGTTTTACCATTAACTTCAACTTTCTCATCACATTCTGCCGGCAGAATAACGAATTGAATTTATCGACAACTACATTAATATCATTTTCAAAAGGTTTTCTTCAAGTTTTTAATTTAAAATTTAAGCACTGATTGGTAAAACCAATTATGGTGCTGAAAGGATTTTTCGATCAATTGGAACACCATAATATAAATTTATATCACAGTTTAAATTTAACTATCGGTAATTTTTTAAAGAAGTTTTTTGTAGAAATTTTTTTTGCTATCATATCCGATGTTCCAGTTTACAGAATCTGCAGTAGATATAAGTCTTTGTTATCTTCACAATATAATTCCGGTTGAATGTTCCTCGTTCAATACAGGGACAACTTGTAACCGATTACCAAACAGAGTTGTGTGTAAATCAGTTGTGTTAATTTCCATTTATTACTAATGGAAATGTTACTTTATCAACCTTTCTGAAGCAGATTGGAAATTTTCCACGCTTAGTTCTAAAATAAACAATTTACAAACTATTTGTGTTTTTGTTGTAGTAGCTAAACAATTTTATTTTAGAAAACAATACATACAACAAATTAATAATTTTCCTAGCATAACAAGTAAGTTTTACACTGTGGTCGGGTTAATCCAAGTTTCAACAGAAATTAATTCAATTTGATCCGTTTTTGTGCAGAAATTCGTGGGGTCGATTCGTTTACCTTGCCGTTACCTGGTGAACAATATTGGTTAAAATCTATAGGATAAAACAATGA
This sequence comes from Rhagonycha fulva, assembly GCA_905340355.1. Classification (NCBI taxonomy): domain Eukaryota; kingdom Metazoa; phylum Arthropoda; class Insecta; order Coleoptera; family Cantharidae; genus Rhagonycha; species Rhagonycha fulva. The sequence goes on from HG996555.1 coordinate 13,248,243, forward strand.
GATTGGATTCAGCAGCATCCCCATTTTTATTTCGGTATTTTTATTTTCACGAAAAATACTTTTCAGTAGTTCATAAAAGAGCTACGTGAGTACTTTGTACAATTCTTATTTATTTTCCAATTTCTTCATCCCTCTTCTACAAGGATGAACACTGCATTTGTTTACTTAATATTCCCAACTACAATAATTTATTCTTTACCGCATATTTTATTCTTTCCATTTTTTACTATTCTTTTTTTAATTCTATGTAATTTTAGGTTATTAAATAATTTATTTATTTTTCACCCGATTCTTTAATTACTTTAAATTCTATAAATTATAATACTTAAATAATTAATTTCTTTTTTTATGTATTTTTTGGTTTAAGCAAGATTATTTTTAATATAAAAATCATTATTTGTTGATTTTTTTCTTGATTTTATGAACGAACCCTTTCAAAAAAGTTTCAAAAATCTCTACAATTAGAGACTTTATTCCAACAGCGATTTTTCGTCTACAACTCGCTTAATTTTACTTTTACGGATAATTATCATTAGTCAAAAATTAAAGAGCATAAAATTTTCTATAAAATTGATTTTTTTTAAATTTTTCTACGTTGGACTGCAGCGCTACCAATCGCATATTTCGTGCAGTGTTATATCAATATTAATTATTATATTACTACAAACTTTTAAATAATGTATAATCTGATGTGGAGAAAGCAAAGATCGATAAAAGTTAGAGACATTTTTGTGATATGAAAGGGACTCATTACGTAAGAGGCGTATAAAGATAATATGAAACTACGTTGAAATAAACGTGAAATCGTGGTTATAATCAACGGTAAGATGAAGAGTAGGGATGATATTATGTTCAAGAGGGTTTAGGCTACAACGCTTTAACACAGAAAACATAAAAGATGTTCAAACAAAAAGCAAAATTAACACGATATTTTTATGTTACTTTTCATCGATCGCAGATAATAAAAATGTTCAATCAATCAAATTGAAAGTAATTTTCTTTAAATTATTGAGGAAGCATTCGAATGTCTATTTTTTATGACTAAATTCTACGTTGGATGTTGTGTTGGAACAAACATCTTCTTAATAAAAAGCTTTGTCGTTTGGCTGCGATAACAGAGTTTTGGTAAAATCCTTAACCAGATTAGGTTAGAAGCATTATCGATAGATATTTGCTTTTCTTCCCCTTTCCTTCAGTTCTCCTCCAAAATTTGACGCACTGTTGTATGAGAAAAGCAAACTGATTGATTTTTTTTTTTGAGAGAAAACTTAAAACAGATAATCTGGTAAACTCTAAACATTATTACAAACAAGTTTAGTTATAAAAACAACCGATAAAACTTGTTTGCAGCACTTTTATGGGAGATAAACATTTTTGCTTTATTTTAAATTAAAATTGATGGAATAGATTGCATTATCGGATAGTAAATAAATTTGAAAAACAATTTTATAAAATTAACTTACCTTTTCAATGCGAATAGTGTTTTCCTATCTTTGAGAGTTTCAAAGTAAAAAAGCAACTTTATTCTTTACCGCAAGGATGCAAGAACTTGACCTATTTTGAAGAATAAAATTTATAAGGATATTCTAGAACTGCAATAATTCAAATTTCCCAGTTTTTTTTAAATTGTTTGCGCTTAAAAGTATTAGAAGTTGATGAAATGTTCTCCGTTATTTTTTTTTTGCTATTTTTACCATATTTTAAACTGGAAGTAAGCAAAAGATTGTACAGGTGATATGGGTACGAGTCCAAAATTTTAAATTGATATGATGGTTTTTATCGACGTTAGGGTGGAAAATTCGAACTCTATTACGAACGTTAAGCATTTATATGGAAATATCCATTTTGCTATTATTACAAAACTGGTAATAAAATAAAATATTCAGACTTTTCATTTTAGTACTTAGATATGATATTTGATTTTCTAAAGCTGCAATCAGTCGACTGGACTTTTTAGTTTTATGTCATAAACGGCTTCATTTACATACTAAAAGGATCCGTTTATTATATTTTTAGAGGCGGTCATCTCATCTGAGTTTTCTAAAAATGATCGTTTTGGAAAATTAAAAGTTTTGAAGATTTTTACCACAAAAGTTTTCAGTTTTAAAATTAAATGGAAGGTAGCAGCTAAAATATGAATTTAAATCAACCTTAATGAATGACCGGTTTAGTGCAAAAAAAATATAAATCAACTCATTCTTTTCATAATAACATAAAAAATAATTGAAACGTAACACAACTGACCTCTATGATGATGTGTTGGAGATTGCTCTGAATGTCGTTTATAAAAGGTATCTAATTACCTCAGTGCAGAAATCAATATAATCAATAGCTAAGAAATATTAAAAATTTTGATATTTTAACGTGAGCTAAAAACCTTGACCCTAGCAGTGTTCTGTAGTAATATCATAAGAACTGTGGAATTCTCAAACATAAAATGATAGATTTTTTTGTTTTGTAGCAGCAAATAGTGTTGGTTTGACAGTTTACAGCGAGATTTTTTTCTGTCAAACTAACACGATTTATTGCTAGGTGGGAAGCTTAAGTTGTATATTCATAAAATTCCAATGCTTGTAGGTATTTGAAAAGATTTTTTTTTTATTTTATGAATTGACATACAAAATAGTGACACGAACAATTTAAAAAAATAAATATTCGAAAATGTTTTATCTTCTAATATTTTATAAACAAATCCAAGAAATAATTTTTAAGATTTTTAAAAATAATTTATCTACAGTCCTTGCCACGAAACTTTAGTGTTACGTCATTACACAACTAATTCATAAGTAAATCCATTGGTTATTTAAGCAAAACGACTTCTATGATTGGTTAGGTTAGAGTTACGTAAAAAATCAAAGTATTATGACAAAGTCTAAATATTATTTACGACGTTAGCTATTCCAAGATTAAAAATTTAAAATAGCTTAAATATGTAACAAAAAATACCGAGCCGCAACCCCTAATGAGAGGATTGACCAAAACAAAGACCAGAGTTTGTCGTAATCTAGAGAGAACCTCTCTCAGTTTGTTTATTCTACGATATTATAGACCAGCTTTTTATATAATGCGGAGGCAAAGCTGTTAGATTCTGAAATAAAAAAGTAGTTGGGGAAAAAACTCCAATGAAACGCAAAAAAATTGCAAATGCATTTAATAACACACAAAATAATAATTTAGAGATATGTTCACAATTCCAAAAGTGATTACAATGTTCAAAAATATACACACAGTATGATGACCACGTTTTAAGCAGCCAGCTTATCAACATTTGCACTTCAATCCATGCATTTTAAATGCGTATAAATGCAAATAATCAACAGGACCGATATGAAAAAATATTGTAAAATGAGTGAAAAGTAGGTATGACTACGTAACAATTGCAAAAATTTGTTTCAGATTCAGTTAGTTTTGGTTCGGAAAAATAGCTAAATTTTATTTTTTTCTTTACTAAATTTTTTTATTTTTTTTCTTTGCTAAATAAATGGTAATTTCACTATTTTTATTGTAATATGTATCCGATTCTTGAAATTCCGCCTGAAAGGATCCTTAATGATCATTAACTTGGCAATGTGTCAACGTTGTAAAGAAAACTGACATTTGGAATGTCACAATGTTTGTATAAACATAAGATTTATTTACAAAACTTTGATTTCTGTAATCTACCTTTGATTTGTTTATTCATATTAGCTATATTTTTAAATATTCCTATCCATGTTCAAAGCGAGGAGTCCTCACACATCAAATAATTGAGATTGGTTTAAAATACTATAGCTTTGTTCTAGCCAGCTTAGAAACCGTACAATAAACGGTCACGCTTTTGCGCAATAGATAAAACAAAACTCTTTATTTATTGCGTATAATTTTTACCTTTTGGGCATGAGCGTGACCGTACATTGTACGGTTTTTCGGCTAGTTAAAACAAACTTTATACCACTATAAAAAATTTTGTATGGTTGTAACTCTACGAGTGAGATAGAAAGCCGAACAACTATCATCGCATTGAGCGGATAAAGGTGACCGGAGGCCGCTTAGGTCAGCTAGTGTAGAATGTAGGGCATATGTCATATTCTTTGTAATCTTTGAAATCTCAATTTTGCTTCCTGACAGACTGTACAAATATTTAGAAAATTATTTTGTAAAATATTGTTTACCTTCGCTGACTGTTTAGAATTTTAGGTTTTTGCTAAGGATTCAGAATTTTGTTTTTATTTTAAGGGACTTCTTTTTTAGTTTTTTGGACTTATATGTACCATATTTCAATTACTTAGGGAATGAATATTTTGTACTTTGAATGACAACGTTTATATAATTAAAATCGATATTTACAGTTATCCTTAAAACTACCGGGTACAATAACTATATTTAAATTATTTACTCTACCATTAAAATATATACAGGGTTGAATTCGTCTTAGACACTGTCACTTTACTGTCAACCTCCACTTACGACCGCCAATTAATGACTAATTAGTCACACGCATGAATCACGACTAACTGACCACTAATTACTCTTTCTTTACAATCTGTCCACTCATCGTTGTTCTACACCATTATAATTAATTATTATTGTTAACGTATTGGTTTACACTTTATGGTCCGATCAATCCACATGTTTAAAGTCAATTACCCCGTATATATGCAGCAAACTTGTTAGTCCTTTTTAAGGAATACATACGTTATGAAAGATAAGCCAATACGGCATAAATCGACTCGAGTTAAACCGAGCTGAAAACGTGAGCCACGACCTTAGGTCGATCTTAAAATTGAATGAAGTCATCTTAGGTCGAACTAAGCTCAGTTTGACTTTGATTTGACCAATCACGTTAACTGATTGGTTGGAAACACTGTATATCCGAGTAAAGTTAACACAAAATTAGTTGGATCTTCAAGGACAAATATTTACTCATTAAATGTGAAGGCAATGTGCATTGGCTATCGTAATTTAATTTACTTCTGAACTTATTAACGCTTTGAATTGGCTTATCACTGCTGATCCAACTTAAATTGTAGGAAATCGACGGAAAACTTGAAACCGACCTATCTTAGATTGTTCTAACATTAAGGTCGAGCTAACGACTACATGTATACCTGATAATTTTTTTTTAGCTTAGTAAGGGTTTATTTCTATCCTAATTTAACATCCATCCAATTTAATATTTAAAATTTTTATTTTATAAGAAAAAAAATAAGAATTAGAATGGAATTCTGAGTCCTATGATGTAGGTAACCCAGAAACGCCAGTTTTGTAGTTACATTCTTATCATAATATTCCCTCAAATTCTAAAATAAAATTTCTGTAGTTCAAACTATAATCCAACTTGTTTATTGCATTCGGAATTAGTTTTTGCAGTGAAATAATGTACGCTTATAATGTACTTTTAATTTGAAATTAAACTTGAAGTAACGTTGAATCTATAATAATTTAGTTATTCTTTGTTTTGATAAAATTTGCATATTGTAGTCATGTGCAAATTAAAAAAGTGATTACAACTTTCAAAACTAAATATTAAATGTACCATATGGACTGTAATGAAAGCTTCATTTAAAATAAAATTTGCTTTAAATTAAAAAAAAAAAAGCTTTTTTCTATACATATACATACCTACTAACTAACGAAGCTTTTTACAGAGGTATGTACTACTTTATTCTCAATCCTTTTTATTAACCTTTTTATATTATTGTGTTTTTGATAAAATAATTTTATCAAATAAACTAATTAAAATAGAAAGCTAATGCATGATATTTAAAACGACAGAAAGGACAAATTATTTAGTGTGCTGCTATACCCACATAACATACAAAGTACCATGTGACACTAACGCGATATTAAAATAAAACTTAATGACAAATTTAATTGCCATTTGAAGAAAAACGAATGCAACTGAAACTGATAAATATATCAATAATAATTAATTATGGCATCCAAAAGAAAAACAGACATCCAAATAAGAGTGATAGAATAGATAAAATATTATAAAATGTATAATCGGAAGGTTTTTTTAATGAGCCCAACGACTAAGATGACTCGATCACATAATAGAACATCTGGAATACCTAACCTAACTGATCCGGTTACAAAGGTTAGTAGCGCCATCCAACGGATTTTTGTTAAAGTTTGCACGTTTACAGCACAGACAATTAATTACTTCAAATTCCACTATGTACTTCCAAAATTTACAAAACAAGTTCATTTTTTTGCTTTATAACTTTTTGATTTTATCATAGTCATTGTATTAAAGTTTATGAAGTATCAAGTTAACCGTCAATCACTCTCAAAAAAATTTGTTAAAGAGTGCTACAAACTCTAATAACTGGATTAATCTGCTTAGGTATTGTAACAGTCACAATGAGAAAAATATTAAGATTAATTTATAATAAACAGGAAATTCGGCAAGGAGAAGAGAAGAATAAGCAAAGATGTATGTACAGTAAAAATGTTTTATTGAGAGATCTACTGGATGAGATAAAAGTAAAAAATTGGAGAATAAAATCAGTGCAAGTACAGAGAGACGGATAGACTAACAATAAGTCAAGAAAATGATATACAGTTACTACAAACTGCAGAAAAAATTGTTACAACCATTTCTTATAATATGGTCAAACGGTGGAAGAATGCACTGCTCTTGCATCTCAGATGGTCAATTTGACGTTATCATACTCATCAGGTGACATAATGTCATCTTAAGCCGAAGTTTGTCTATTTGTTTGTATCTTCATGCATTTCATGGGTTTGTTGATGGTATACTGAACTAAAACTTACACCATGACTTTCTATTACGTTCATACAATTACATTTTTGGCTCATTTGGTTTCACTGAGATTACGAGCTTGAGTTTGTTGTGGCATTTTTGTTTATTGCTATAGAACATTTTGCCGAAAAATTTTGTATTTGGCAAGCTCTCTCTATCTTTGCACTATTTCAATTTAGCGATTAAACTTTTTGACGTCTACGTGACCGTATCTAAACGTTCTGCTCCTTACTCTTTATAAAATAATTTGGTCATTATTAAGTTGACGAAGAGTCAAGGTGGAAAAATATTCCAAAATAAGAAAAGAACGAGCAAAAATACTAAATTTTTAATGTACATGTACATTATTAAGTCAAAGCAGCAAAAAGTTAAATACAATTTTTAATTGGGTAAGAAGTTTTATTCGATTGCGTGTCGACAAACGAACGAAAAATACGTTGAACATTTTTATTGCAGCATTCATATATCATTTTTTTATGTTGAAAAATATATTTACCCTTTTTATGTTTGTAAGATGGGAAACCTGTCAATCTCAATTTTTTCTATCGGAAACAGAACCTGATAATATTTTTTGAAACTCTATTACGTGTTATAATAGTTTAAAAGTCAAGGTTTTGTTCTAGTTGCTACTATTAAAAATCAATTATTTCTCACAGTTTAGATACGTACCGAGCGAATTTTAAAAATATGCATTGGGAAAACGCACTAACTTGTTCTCAATTTTTGTACACTGTCGAAAAGTGTAATTTTAAACTTTTTAAATATAAATTTCAAAGTTTCAAAAAGTTTCCAGTTGTTGTAAGGCAACATAAGGAAAGGACTTGAACTGTCAACAAAATATGGCGCAAAACATAAACAATTTATATTTTGTAGTAGGTAATTTAAAAAAATATCACAAAAGCAAGAAATATTATATAACATTTATATTAACTTGTACTAAATGAAAGAAATACAACAGAAAATAAATAAAACAGCGAGATTATAGGTTAGAAGAAAATGGAAAAATCACGGCGGTAAAATCTCTTGAGACTGACCAACATACACTTAAGTAGAAAAATATTGTATTAGAAAGAGATTTGATTTTCAATATAGTATTTTTAAAATGAAAAGTCGTTCTCCGGTAATATCACTGTTAAACCGTAGATTTACTAAGCGGTTGGATGTAGCTCTGCTTCTAAATGAAATTTTCCAAATCAGCAGTGATTTTCCACTCGATTTATAAATTTCCTGGAGAATGACGAGCACAATTTTCTATTATTGAAAAAAGGGTACAACAGCTTTGCAAATTAAATTTTGCTAAGAAATTGTGAGGGCTTTCATCGTAAGTCAGGCGTTGTGACAACAAAAGCACTCTGATATATGTGCACATACCCTATTACTTGAGATCGATTGATAAGGGATTCCTAATTTTATTTGTTGTTTTAGACTCAACCTTGATTTATTTTTTGTAACAAAAGTGAATTTTTTTATAAAAAACCAGGTATGTTTTAAAAACAACTTTTTCAACACAAGATAGAAAATTTATGATATAACTTTTAAGCAATTTTAACGTTTTAGTTAAGTTATTTTTGAATTTTCGAATTAATATTTAGTTACACCTAACATTAATTTTAATTTATAAAATTCATTCCGCCAGGCTCAAACTGATAATAAACATAAATGTCACAACATCCACCTGATGCAACGTTTCATAGATGGCTTAATTATATTGTAGAATTTTCCCAGCTATAAAGTGCATTTTCTGCACTTATTTTATGATACAGAACGTTCATAACGTTATAATTTTAACAACACACACTTTTTTATAATTTTGTTTTACGATATTACGTAATTTTATGTCGTGACTTGAACAATTATCTTTTATCATGTAATTTTTTTGGCAGTTTCATTTTGTGTTTTAAAAATAACCCCTGACTTTTAAAATACTTAAATTTGATTTTATTTGTATTATTTTTTATGACAAGCTGAAAACCAAATAAATGAGATTCTTGAATCAAATTGGGAGTTTTGATTAATTAGAGCGTCTTTGTAAAATATTTCGAATTAAATTAAACGAAAGAGTACCTATTAAAGCCAAACATTAAACTAAATTGGTTCAGGTTTTATATTTACTCAGCAAATTAATTAGGCAAACAAAAATAATAAAGTAACAAAGAATTAATTCGTCATTGGTTTAAAAATAGGGCACGGAGGTGAATCAAAATTAATTTGTAGAAAGGTCAATTTTCTTTAGACAGCTGCACAGAGTGAATTATGTAAAAATAATTGAATTTTTGAAATTATGTGTAGTACTACAAAGCGTTACGCGAACACCTTCAACACATTTAATATAAAATTATATTAAACTCAAAGTGTGTTAAGTTAGAGTAACTAGGATCTAAAAGTTCTTCATAATTTAGTTCGACGCAAATTCTCTACACTCTTCGTTTTATTTTATGTAGTAACTATTTAGTGAAAAAGGAAGAATAAGCAGTATCAAAGACTTGAAAAATGTTGAACCGTTCCAGTTTTTTAAAAATAGTTGAAAGAAATGTTTTTCTTTTAATTTACAGTTATGCGTTACTGAAGCGTAGATTTTAAACTTGAAAGGATATTATGGTAGCAATCATCAACGAAGTTTTTTCAATTCGAACTTGGTACCTTAGAATTAGAAGTTGGGGTGCCATAAAATGTAACAAAATTTCGCCCCTGCTTTGATGTTCTACCCGATGAATGTAGGCGGTTAGCTAGGTTTTGCCACTTCTGGTACTGAAGCGAAGTGAATCGTCATCCTTTGTGAATTATTTGTTAAGTTAAAGTGTGTAGTGGTCGCGGTAAACCAATTTGCACCCTTATACGTTATATTCAATTCGATCTGAGCAAGCTACGTTCTGAAAGTAACTAATTTACACAATTACTGAGTTTTCCTTTGGCCACAGCTGCAACCTATTTTGAGTTAAACAGTATTAGGTAGTTTTGAATAAACTACTTTTATAAAAGTAACAATAAAAATAAATTATACCTGTAAGTACTATGAATAATTTATATTTACTTTAAACCAAAATTTAATATTCTATAATTACACTACATTTATAGCTACAAACTTTTAAAACTAGGAATTTTATAAAATGTAATTCCGAAAGTAATTTATTCTCTTTATTTTCACCGTTTTCACTTTTTTAGCGTAGCTTTTTTGTGAAAATTAAGCAACAATAACAGTAATTCAGTTGTTGACTTTAAATAGGGCTACTACTCTTTTTGTTAAAGAAAATTAAAAAACACGAAATAAGTTAAAAAATTCTAAATTAATGCTACTGGATAACTCAAAGTATTTTATAAGCTACAGCTACTTTTTGTGCAAAAAGTAACTAAGCTACACTGCTGCTTTTTTTCTAACAAATAACAAAGCTACTACCGTACTCTGTAGCCATTTAATTTAGTAAGTGGTATTTGAGTCCTGGAGTAAGAACAATACTGTTTAATTTTTGGAATGAACGTAAATACCTTGTAATCTATCTACCTTGATTGACCTTTGACCAGTCCACCTCTGTGAGCAGAGATTATCAAGTTGAAAACAAGACTAAATAATAGTGGAAGTTATTTGACCTATGCAGATTTTGTTAAAAGTAAGTAAAAATATAAACATAAAAAATAAATGTTAATTTGGGTAAGAAAATGTTAAACGTGGAGTTTAAGGTCTTGTTTTTGTTCGATTTCGGTTTTATGACGTTATATTTTAAATAATTTTTTCCAAATTTTAAATAAAAATTTGAATACATTTTTAATGTAGTTAAATATTGAATTGATATATAAAAAAAACTGTGCTTGTTTTGAGGTAACAGAAAACAAACATTGCTTTCTATTCAAATAAATCAATTAACTCTGCTTAATGTTTTAAACTTGTAATTGTTTAATTTTCTTTTGTAGTTTGAATAAAAACTTTGACCAAATTAGATCACAATGTGACTTTTGATACTTGTAGTTAACTAATGATGACTTTTATTTGTAAAAAAAAGTTTTAGTTTTTGAGAGAATCAATTAAGCTCACATGAAACGGTGAAAATCTACAACATACGAGAGCTTAATTAGAATTTTTAAAAAACTATTAAAAATTAGAATTTCCTTTAAGTAAGTTTGCACTTAGCATACCAAAAATCGAAGTTAAAATAAATTTTTATATTAACCTACTTAAATTGTTCCAATTTTTTATTGATTTAAAAATGAATTAAAATATTGTAGTTAACTTTTTAATATTACAATTATTTATACTTTTCAGTTACTAATGACGCTTTCATATTTTAAAAATAAATCAATCAAGCTTATAAAAAATAGTAATAAAATTGATGAAATCAAATGATTTTTAATAGGTTTTAAGTTACGATCAGATACAAATTTTCAGCAATAAATTTTTTAGAAAATAAACAAAAATTAAAAGTAGTAATAGTATCAATTTTATCATCAATTTTTGTCATCAATTTTTTTTCTAGTTAATAGAAATAGTAAAATTAAACCAATGTTCGTTTACGAGAATCAGTTATAGTTTTTGAGTGGATGAATTCGGATTGAAAAAGAGCGCTTAATTAGATTTTTGTGAAACAAAATTATTTTTAATGTATCGTAGTAAAGTCGAACGGTTTTTAATTACCTACAACATTGTACAAATTTTTAGCAATAAATTTTGTTCAATGTTCTAACGAAGTAAAGCAGTAACAGAGAACAGACAATAATTTTTCAAACCTTTGAATTTATTCAATTTTTTTTGGATTTTGAACTTAAATTAAGAGAATTAATCGTATGCTTTAATTAATTCATTCAATTGTTACACATAAAGCTTAAATACTTTTAAACGTTTTTTTTTCTGGTCTGCACGGTCGTCTTCTGCAGGAAATGACTTGTTGAATTTCTAGTCTTAAAAATAGGTAAAAAATACTACTGACTACAATTAAAACTAAAATGGTCAAGAAATCAATTACCATACAATTTTTATATTGTTTTAAATTTCAAACCATTGTTTTTACATTATACAATCGACCGTTTAGTTAATTTAATATTCATATATTATAACCACGAGCTTCACTAATACTTAATCACTTGCAACTGCGTTTTAGTTTGTTATTCATATAATAAAAGGGATTTACCTTCACGAAGTTTATGTTTGTTGTAAAGACAAGACAATTTAATTGTTGACTTACGGTGTACTTTATGTAGACAATGTGTACACAGTGTTGTTTTAAAGTACTTCATTAAAGAAATATAGTCTACCAGCGGTGATAAAAGTTCAAAACCCCGTTATTAATTTTTTTCTATTCGCCCTGTATAGTACTTCGTTTTTTTCCTTAAAAATTTGTTCCGAGGCTTTAAACTTTTTCCACAAAATTGAAATTTAATATTAATGCATTACTTATAGACAACAAAAAATTTGACCCGACTCGAGATATTTTTGGGTATGATGGATTCAATTTTGTTTGACGTAGTTGATAGTTTTATCTTCCGTAAAAGCTTTTTACTGTAATAACTCTACCTACAACTTGTATTGTGAAATAGCCAACGGCTTTAGATGGTAGGTGTATGCCAACAGTGCTTTTGTAAACTTGAGATTGAAAATTTTGCTCTTTGTAGCGTAAAAAATTTTCTTTGTAATTTACTACTTTTCACACAAAACACGCAATATTTTCGACGTTAGCTCGTATTATTTGCTTTACATCGACAGCATTTTGCAAACAAATTGTAAATCTAGACAAATTACCTTACTTTATGTTATATTGAAATGTTTTTAAAAGACCTGCAGTTCCTTTCATTCCACTTTTTAAAATGAGATTTTTATATTTGAAACCCGATTTTCAAAAGTTTTAATGAAAAATTAATTAAAAACCTAAAAAGAAACTAAATATGTAACATTTTTTAAAAGTTTAAACGATCATCAGATCTGACGAGCCACAAGCAAGCAACAAAAAATGTACATTTTTTTAGGCATTAACGTCGATCAATAACGCAATATCTCAATAAATTTCAGAAAAAACTTGACAACTTTCAGAAGTTTCTTTTTATATATTAAAAGTTTATATTTTAAAACATTAATTCGCACCAAGAACCAAATAACTTTTGGAGTTTTAAATTAAACGTTATTCGCTGAAAACTTTTATTTTGTCGTAAAGCCGCTAGAGGGATATTAATTAATGAAACTCTACAAGTCTGCATGGTATTATTACGTTACGTAACGAATTAATCACAGCTCTTGACGGAATTTAATTCAAACTTATTGTAAATTTTTTCATTTCAAAGTTAAAGGATTGTTTAGATTCATTTTAATCCAGCTATTCTGGCGACGTTTACAACAGGCGTTGTTTTTTGCAAAGGTGCTAACTGCCAACAGAAAATTAAAAAAGTCACTGAGGTCGTGAGATCAAACGAATGAAATTCTTGCAAACAACTATTAATATTTACTGACAACCTTAACCTGCATTTTGAATGTCGAAATGTAATAACTTCTGTTAAAAAATATTTAAAAAAATGCCTTTTTGACAAGAAAATTGAAATATTAAATTATAAAATTAATTTAATTCGATAATTACTTTTCTATAATAAAAAACAATATTTAAATCCTTGATAAAAGTCTAAACGGTCTGTCACGTATAAAAATAAAAGCTTTTAATTATTATTCAACAAAATTAATTAATAATTTTATTACTTCCTCATAAAACGAAGTCAATGAAAATGGTACATCAATTTAATTTTATCGTTTTTTTCTGATTAAATTTAACTTCATTATTTCTGTAGCGCCGCCACTTTCAATTCCTTTATCTATCAGCACCATCTGCAATTTTAAGTTTCCTTTGCATTCAGTTCCAGGTTTCAGTTACAGCAGTTTTCACTTAAAATATTTGTAAAAGCGTGAGCTGCATACCTACTAAACAAGCAATTCAGGTTTTAAATAAAACTATTTTTTGGATTAAGTAGTCAAAATAGTTTTTATCGTGCAAATGAACTTAGTTTTCGTGAGGAAGTTTCCTGTTTATAACAAAAAATTGAATTGAAAGGTCAGCGGCTAAAGACTAGGGAAGTATTACTGAAAATACTATTTTTTGTTGTGTTTTAGACTGTTTTAGGATTCGCCTATTTGGACCCTTGTTTGACAACACAAAAACATTATAAATTTATGATGTCTTTGCTTAATTAGGGATTTTATAGTTACAAATTCAAAAAAATTTAATTATTATCCAGTTTACCATAATTAAAATAAATGGATTTTAGTATGAATTCCAATTGTCTTCAATCTGTTATAACAAACAATACATTGTAAATTTTTTATCTTATTATTGTCATTAAAACTAATAATCTTTGCAGTCTTTGAAACTAAAATCGTTTTTTTTGTTAGAAAATTTAGTACCTACCAATTAGTCAAATGTTGGTATTTTTCTACTTGTGATATTTTTAAATTATTTCCTAGTTTAATTAACTCAGTTTTATTTAAAAAATTGTAACTTATTTTTCATTTTAATTTTTGATTAACAAATGGAATATTATGGCGAGTATTTTACTTTTTTTGAACTTACTAATTACTGAAATTAATCAAGTTATGTCTTGATGAGAGAAATATGAGTTCTATTCAAATAAATTATGACGAACTCGTGTAAATGTTTAAAGAGGAAAGCGCGTATATAGCAAAAACATTTAATAATCAATGGAGTGATAATCTAGTAGATTAATATTGGGAAATGATTACTTAGTAATGGCTTTTAAGCCGTTGAAGTTTCTGCTAATCATACACTTAAAGCAAACATATTAGAACGTTCAATTATTCCTTGATTAATACGATTTGCATTGTCTGGAAATCGAAGGGAAATTGATAATTTATTAGGATCTGAAACTTCTAACGGATTTTAATTTATTTTGGACAAATGGATATAATCATAGAGAAATAAACCAAATTGAAAATTCATATTTTTCTAGAAACCTACACAAAATTTTTCATCCAAAAATTAATGTATTGTTTAAAGAAAAACTGCCAGAAAGTGATTTAATGCAGGATGCTTTTATCACGATATATTAGGTCGAAACTATTCATCCCGTAGGTTAATATTGTATGTAGAAGCCAAAAATACTGGTATAACATAATGTCAACATTAACGAATTTAATAATGTACAAAATGGATGCAGTATATGGATGGATGCGGTATATGGTATTACGGTTTTATCCAAATACTAATAAATCTTCTAATCATTTATAATGTTTTTACTAAATATTGATTACATTTGATATTCTCTCTTGGTTTACACGCATTGATTTTAATTTAGGTACTTAGTTTACTAGAATAATTATGTGATAAATTAACAGCTTAGATGTACCATGTACCAAATGTTGCAAAATTTGATACGTATGGTCCATAAAATAGTTGCAAAAATTACAACGTTGCTGTTTTTATCATTTTTCTTTGTAAAATTTATAGATGGCGTATAAATTATTAGTAATTTCAAAGTGAATAACATTACTTAATATTATCAACGTCCAACTCCCCACCACTGCCAGGCGCAAACGAGGCAAATAAAAAAAATAAACATACCCAGGTAGCACACTATGTTGGCGCAATATTGGTGCAATATTGAAATCAATATTGCCCCAATATCGAGATGTTAAACTTTTTCAATATTGGGGCAATATTGATTTCTAATATTGCCCCAACATATAGTGTGCTACCTGGAACTAAAAGTTTAGAAAAATCTAAATCTGCAAAATGTGTTTTTTGGCTTAGAACTTTTAAAAATAAAGACGCTCATGAGTCGATGGTACAATATTTCACCAAGATGTAGTCAATATTCATATCATATATTGCCCCAATATTGGAAAACAATATTGCACCAATATTAGCTGAATATTGACGACAATATTGGTCAGCAATATTGGTGCAATATTGCACCAAGATTTAGCCAATATTTGAATATTGAATATTGCAATATTGCGCCAACATTCTATATTGGCGCTATATTGGGGCAATATTGCCCCAATATTATGTGCTACCTGGGTACTAGAATTTCTTCTTTTTAAAAATAATAATAATAATTGTTTTTATTTCTTATGGAGTCACACTAGCACAATACAATTTCAACAAATTTCATAAATGCAATACATAAAATAATTATTACAAAATTAAATAAAAACTACACAATACCAATACGATAACCTCATAAGGAAAGGGCCAAGTTCAGAATGACCCCCTAGGGAGCCGCCTGCTCCTTGGTTATTTTTTTTACTTGGTTACTGTAGGAAAAACTCAGTTTTCAAAATATTTGCTCAAATTCTTCGTAAATTTTGACCATCTGAAAGTTAGCGCAGTAGCTTTGATATCAAGTTATGTTTCCTAACATACGAATAGGTCCCAGACTCCGCTTCCCCTCAACTTTACCTCCCATTATCAATTTTAGGAGAACATATCTTTCGCTTCAGAATATATGTCGAAAATATGCCGCCTTCATCTTTTTAATCGTGGTGAACAGTTGACAGGTGGTTAGTCATTTACATTTTTTACCTACGACGAAGAGCAAGTCTGAAGAAGAACCCCTAGCCTAAAGGACCAGAGGGACGGCCAGAATAAAGTTCTCACTTTTTTTTTACTTTATCCAAGCTGTCATTAAGTAAACTCAGTGGCAGATATATGGGGTACCTACCCTGTTCTCATATGAAAATATTTAAAAATTATACTTGCTTAAATTTGCTTTTGAATTTTGACTTGACTAAGTCTTACAACAGAGGTCTCCAAACTTTTTTGTTCTGTAGTAAAGATTAAATTTAAATTAAAACAAACCAAATTACTAGTACTTGTTACATAAAATAACTAAGCAAAGAATGAATGCTTTTAGTGGGATAGATGAACCTGATGCTTTAATATTAAATTTTCAATATTTGGCATCAATTTAGTTAGGTATAATCTCAAATCTCCTGGGTTAATGATGTCCAGTCTGTTTCTTTTTTTTTGTTAGAAGATTGGCAACCGCGCTGAAACTCTTTTTTACTAGGTATGAGGATGGAAAAGCAATTAAAAACTTTTTCGAGATATTCCATAATACAGAATAAGTAACAGGTAACAGTAAAAGGTAATTGGGTCTAGTAAAGTCACGACCTGCTTAAATAAGATCCACTTTCGTTAACCCCATTTACATCTTGTGCATCCCCAATTTTTTTTCGCTGACATGAATCTCTTAAAGGTCGTCGTCGACCCCTGAGGGTCGATATAGACCATTTTGGGAATCAATGTCCTAGAATACTTATTTAGTCCTATACTCGCTATTTGATAGCTCTCCTAACTTTCTCCCGTTTGTCTCTCTAAAAATAAAGTTTAAGATAGCCACTTTCTACGCGGAAATGTAAATTTTTTTTTATATATGTATGCATCTTACAATAAATAGCTTTAAAAGGAACGGTAAACTAACTCTTCATTAATATAATATTTGCAACAGTGAGCGCCTTATCGATATTCAAATTTCCAATCTGATCCTCCATTTGTGTGGTAAGCAGAGTATATTACGAAGCAAGGGCAGCAGGGATGCCACCGAGCATATGATTACTATAGAAACCGTTCGGTGTGACTGACTTGAGCTCTCGAGGTGGCCCAAGACTCAATATAATTAAAATTGCATCTGTTCCATCAACGTTGTTTCTATAAAACGTATATACAAAAGTAAAATTATGTATAATACATTGGAATATAATTATTTAGTTGAAACAAAAACTGCCCTCTGAATCTCAACTCCTAATGAGAGGGTTGACCCAAAATAGAGACCAGAGTCTGTTGCAATCCGGAGAGAACCTCTCTAGTTTGTTTGCCACGATGTTATAGACCAGCTCACAATGGTTGCGTAGGCCAGGTCGTGAATCCTAAAAATAAGGGTAGTTTGGGGTAAACTCCAATAAAACCCAGGAGGTAATAAAAGGATTTTTAATAACAATAAAATTGAGGGTGTAATCACGATTCCAGCAATTGCAATGTGTGGCTGTGTTCAACAATACACACAGCATCAAATTTGAAAATCTACGGTTCACAATTCAAGTGTACCCACTTCAAATAGACAAGTAACCATATAAATAATCACTAAGGATTACCAAAATATGAATATAAAAAGCCGAAATAATACACATCGGTCACCCAAAATAGAAAAATAAAAATTACTTACGTAAGCGCTTGGTAAGTGTACAAAATTTAAGATGACAAGCCTTCTTTCCAAATGAGTGGGACGTGTAGGGCTTTGCAGGTTGAAATTCTAGAACTCTTGTCAATAATCAGCAGGCAACAACTGACCAGACACTCGCGAATGAAAAACTCTGCTCGCTGATGTTGATGTAGCTGGACCAGTGAGAAACGTGTTGATCGACTGAGTCATCCAAAAGATAAAAGATTTCCCAAGGGATTTACCTTCCAACAAAGTACGAAGCTGGCGATGCTTGCTTTAGTTGATAAAAACAACACCACAATACAGCTACTCGTGGAAGATCGGAATGGATCGCCACTAATGCGCCTCGGATCAAAATACTTGTAATAATTTGCGCAGCTGGAAATGTTCCCCAGATGTTTGGACATATGTCGTCAAAAACAAATAGTAGCTGAGCGACAGATGGACAAGTGGTCACACACAAACTTGGCACGATAACTATGACCTGTGAATACTTAATATTCGTCCAATTCAATAATATCGGCACTCAAAATTGTTGACCACCAAATAACAAGCTGCTTGCTTCAGAGTCGCTCTCGGGGAACTAAAAGTTCAACCCACCAACCTTTGCAACAAAAATCCCTGCATTCAATTTATAACGCAAACATTATAAATAAAAATAAAAATGCAGGATCGGATTGAGGAATATCGTGAAATGAAATGAAAAGTAAAATCACGTAACAAATGCAAAAATTTTTTACATAGTTTAAAAAAAAATAGTACATTTTCTACTACTAACAATAAAGTTTTCAGCAGCAGTCGTACAAAAAAAGTTGTGCTATATGCATGATAAAATTGATATAATAGTAATATTTTTAAATTGGTAATAAATGAACCAATCAATCCTAATTGCATTGCTGTAATGTAAATCGACAGATTTATATAAGTTTCTTATTATCAGTGGCGATTTACTGTAAACGGCATAAATATAAATGAGATATTTTGTTTTAAATATTATGAAATAACTTCGTTATTAAATTAGATTTCTGTGCCAAAATAGTCGAAAAACCTGAAGAAATTCAGTTTATTAAGATTTATTTTATTATAATGTTATAAAAAATTATAGTTTATTCGAAAAGTTAATACTTTCATAAAATTGAGAATTTTGTTACGTCGAAGTGTTCCTGTAGAATAAATTTACACTTGGTTTCTGCCCTACTATTAAAAAAAACAAGAGTAGTCAAAAATGCTATATTTGTAAAATTTATTACAAAAACACAATAAGTACTATCTTGCTTTTTGGTAGTCTAATAAAAATTTGTAACTATGAGATGATGATGTCCTCCACCGCCTGGCGACCAACGCAACGGTTTGTCTAATAGAAATTTATACAGGATGTGATAAAAATTGATAGCACTTCAAGTTACATTGATGTTACTTTCTTCTTTTCTTTGTATGACAGTTTTGTCTAAAGCCTAAACCATGTCAAATTAATTCATGAAATTTAGGGTTTTCATCTTTACTCAGCAGCTGGTAAATGGTAAACCAATTTTTAACATACTTTTTGTGTTTAAAAAGCTAGTAAAATAAAGTTGAAAGGTCAACCTAACGAAAAGCCACAAAATTAAAGAATTATTGCTTGAATAAGTTGAACCGTCTATTACAGAACAAAAATACAGTTATATCAATATTTCTTGTTTTTGTTTATATTTCTTATCTAAAATACTCAGTATTTGCTACCAAAATAAAAATTATTTTTATTAACAAAAAAGTAAAGCCTTATTCCAACAGATTGTCAAAGCGACTTTAGTGGCCACAGCTAAATCATCGGTTATGATTAGTATCCAGCTCGTTGTTCAGGCCTGTAGTCAAGGGGTGACCAGGTGGGGCTTAGCCATATTTACGGCGTTATAAAACCCTTTATCGGTATTAAACCACTTGAAAAAATGCTGACGACATTTCTTACTAGATAATTGAAAAAACAAAATAATTATTTATTGTAACAACTAATTGAAAGAAATTCATTAAAAGATTTATTTAACAATAAATTAGGAAAAATTAATTATATCAAAACAAAGGGGTGTTAATAATATCAAAGCGATGTTACTTTTAATTAATATAGGTAATAAATAACTCTCACGTCGGTTTAAGTGACAAAGGTCAACCTAAAAGCTGTCGCGCGACAAAAGGTGGCCGACGTATCCGACTGTAGAAATTCTAGTTTTAAACAGTGGTTCCCAACTCTTTTTTGCTATAGCTATCCAAAATTTCAAAATGTATGGAATGACTTTTAGGGTTTTGTACACTATAATCTAGTAGGTAAAGGCCATATTTCTCAAGTTTTCGGATTCATTGTAAGGGAATTTACTAAATTAGGGTCATCAACTAAAATTTTTCTCCAAGCAAATGGCATTGGCTACTTCTAACCACCGCAGTGGGACTAAACAACTCACATGGAAAGTTAACGTGATTTACTGTGAATAACTAAATCGTTACTTCGAATAACAATTTTAGAAAGCTGTTACTGAATGATAGGAGGGAAAATATAATATTATGTAGTGTTGCTATGATACATTAGAATCTAAATGTTTTGATTACAAGTCGTGAACATTATCGACTAACTCAGAGAGGTGATATTAATTATATGGGTTATTAAATTGTCAAATCCGTTATACAATAACTATTACAGACAATATACGGATTCAGGTTGCTAAGCTAGGCTAAGATTTATTTTTTATCGCTAGTAAAAAGACAAAATAAAAACTTAAACGCAGATAAATAATGCATTTTTAAATCCTTTTATGACTTATGAGCCAGGTTGCGCTCTTAAGCTGGAATATTACCTACTTATTATTTTAATAATCTTTCTGTTATTTCATTATTTGTTGGTTCCTTTCAGGATTTTTAATATATTTACTGGCTCATACTCGAGAATTACTTGCATTACGAGTTAATTTGCAAGTTTCTAGCTTGTAATTTCTACGATAGAACAAATCGATTCGAGTTATTCAAATTTATAATTACTGCAAATTTCCATAATAATTTATGCACATTTATTGAACATAACTCACTTTCTCACGAACCTAATTAAATAACAAAAAAAGCTCCCCTTCCTTGACCTAAAAAGCTATGTCACTGCTTTCTAAACAACAAACTAATTTTAACCCATCATACACTTTTGTCTGATTTTTCTCGATTGCTTGCTTCCTCATGTTTATTAGTGTTCGAGTCAAGAAAATTACATCGAATGATAAACAACCGTCGGTTATTAGGCGGTTGTTGCTGATAAAATTTCCGCGAATTGTGAAAATGTTTTCCAAGTAATTTTGTTGTTATCTTACAAGATATTTGATTGTTCATTGTTTGCTCTATTGAATAATTTTTCAATATGAATTTTAGACGGAAATGATTGTGTTTATTACCAAAATGTTCATCAAAGACGCCGAACTGAACATTGATCAAATACATTGAAAATTAAGCAAATATGTATTAAAAGCATGCCTACAATACCGAGATGATAAGAGTAGGTATATGGAATGATTATATTGTATATCAACATACAATTAAACCAAAATTTGAATAATTCCTCTATGGGAGCAGTAAACGCAAATAATCTCTTTGATAGTTTGAAACCTGATGAGAAATACTAGCATTTCCACTATCTTAAAAAGTACTGTATACTTTTACTTTTATTTACAGCAAATTTCGTTTTATTAAATAATTCAATTTAAACGTTAGTAATAACTAAGTGAACTAATGTAATACTCGTACGTTTAAAATTTAACAGTAAAATAATTTGATTGCACCTAACGTTAATTTTATCTACCAATATTTCATTTAGTTAAAGGTCTTGGAGGAAAGATTAAAAAAAAAACCTTAGAAAACTCTACTCATAGACTCGTTTAGTGGGTAAAATGTAATACTTGTTCACTGTGCCATTTCCAGTTGAATTATTTTCATTTTGTGCAGCACCAAAATTTTAATTTGTTGTAACACAATATCTTCGTTTTTACGTTACCATTGTAATTTTGTTGGATGTTTAATTAAATCGTACCTATAACAAACAATTCTAACATTAAAATTTCATTTTCCGTAGGTACACAGCACTAATATTCGAATTTCAAAACAAGATTTTCATACATTTTTACATGGTTACAGTAAAAGCGTTAGTAATATAGTCATTATAAATTTACAACAAAGTTGTTTGTAATTTTACCACTAAGTTAGTTTTACAAAAAATAGGAATTGATATTTATGTAATATTTCCGCAGTGAAATGAAGTGGAAAATCAATAATGCTTTTAAATCTTGAATTTACAGTAAAAACTGTAAACCCTAGAAGTACTAAAGACGATTTAAATTGATTCCAACTTACAGAAAAGTCTGATAAGGACGTTTCAAGTTTAAGTTCTTTTTAAGTATTTTTATCTATACCTAGGAAATTTAAAATAAATATTGCAAAACGGTAATGCTTTAATTTAGATACTCACAAGAGTAACAAAGCGTAGTTGTCTCTTTTGCACTTCTTACACTTTGCGCACCAGGTTTTTAAACAAAACTCTACAGGTTTATAAAAATAATTTATATTATAATAAAATCAATTTTTACAAACCAAAGTTAATTAAAATTCAAAAAAGCAATCAGTTATTTTATGGTAGAAAATTAATTGCTTCGTCTTAATTATTTCGGTAGGTTTGCGTAGCTCTGACAAATTTTTATACTAAACGAATGGTACGTTTTTATGATCATTTTGCGGAATAAAACGCAACGCAGCGTTTGAGAAAATGCAAATATTTCTTAGTTTCACAGATAAAATATTCTATAAGCCATACCGTCATACTCAGATACTCGAAGGATGAAATAATTTTATTGCTTGATTTGTTGCACAAAAAATCTGCGCCTGACTATCTGCTTTCAGTTAGGAAAGCCAGGGAAGACGAATTAATTTCAAGTTAGTCGATTTATTGCTGTAAGTGATGGTCGGGATTCTGAAAGGTAGAATTAACCACAAATACCCCGGTGCCAAAAGTAGGTATCTAAAAACTAATTGCCGAAACTGAAGGTTTTCACATAAATAATTGTAGTTTATATTCTGTCAGAATAAATATTCAGCTAAATTTATTAACAGAGGAAAAAGTCAAATTAATTAGTAAAGTATCTGCGCTATTCTTATAATAAATATAACAACTTTTATGGTTTTTTAGTAAGAAAGCCAGCCAAACGTTTAAAAGAATAAACAAAGACAAAAATTGTAAAGGAGTATCCTAAATAACAATTTTAGCTGGCAAGTACTAACTGTGAGAGCCAAATTAGCTATAGCAGCCAGCTATCAACCAATCACAGACAACTTTTTTGACAGTGGCTGTAAAAACGTAAACTGCTGCGACAGCAAGCTTGCAGCTAGTTATATATAATTTTAAAGACGTCTATAAAATTGCACTTTTTATTTATTGTAAAATTGCAAAGCTAAAAAGAACAACTTAAATTTAAAAAAGGAAGATTTTAAGAGCTCCTCTGTCTGTTACTTTCTGATTCTTAAAATGAGAGTTGATGTTCATCAGACATATCAGATCACATATCGTATACCTTACATTTTTCACTATGCGATTAAGTAACTTAACAATTAACTTTTCAAAATAAAATATCATGCCAATTTTACGTAATAAAATACCGCAATTCGTACAAATTCGTATTTTTAAAATGATAAAGATACAAATCCACCTTGAATACCAGAAAGTTCAAGTGACGTCCGAGTATATTTAAAACCGGAAGTAAATCCGGAAGTGTATAACAAACAGAGATGATGTGTTTTTTGCTACTCATATGTGGCAAACAAAAGCTTCGTAAGATCCAAAGTTTATTTGGTTTAAACTTAACAACGTTATGAAACCAAAAGTATTTAGTGTATACTTTCAGTTTTAGATATTTCCACTATCTTTACATGTTTTCAAGTTACTTTGAGAAAAACTGCTTGGATGATAAACTTTTACTTTGCAAAAACGGAAAATTATATTTAGTTGTTGCCAGTACACTTTTGTATTACGTCATCGTACATCTGATCGTATATAAGATCAGCTATTGGTTATCAAGATCAAGATGCCGTAACACCAAAGTTTCTTGACAACGACTTTTGTATATTATTTATTATCAATGTTATTTCTATTATTTTTTAATTATAAAACAAAGTTTGTTTAGTATCAAAGGAATGTATAATTTGTAACTATATCAAAGTGAGACTGAAGAAAACAACAATAAAAATTTCAAAATAAAGTAGTACATAAAAATAAACAAGTTAGTAGGTATTTAATTAAAGAATAAAGCGCCTCGATTTACTTTCTTGAAAATTGTTGAAACGTTAAGAAAGCTCTTTAGGAAAACGACTCATATATTTTACATGAGTTTCTAAACAGCGCCTTGAGCGTAACATTTACATTAGGCTTTTATAAGAAGGTATTTTGTAGCACCAGAATTTTAAGACTTTTAATTTTTTTATATTAAATTTTTGTTTCAGGTGTTTCAAGTTGCTGAGGTTAATTTCCAGTGATGCAGTGTACGACGTAAGGGGTGTTTGCGGCACTAGCTGCCATGCCTCGCTAAGGAGGGTGCTATGGCAGGCCTTCTACTTTTATGGTTACTGGTCTACGTCCCTTTGGCACCTGCTCAATTACCTACATTAATTTTATCCGAGATGTGTTATTACCCCATTAATTTCGAATACTTGCAACTTCACGTAAAAAACAACTCTTTCAAATTAGCATCAAGTGAAGGTAAGAAAAAATTGTATGAAAATTATGTAAATAGACACTTAAATCCATTTGTGTTAAACATTTTTTAATTTATTAATTTAAAACTTTCGTAATTTTAAAGCTTTTACAGGCATTTTATTCAAAAGAATTTTAATTTAAAATTTTTTTTTTCTAAAAACTAAATTCATAAATAATTAATTCGTTGTGTAATATCATTTTAATTGTATTATCTTTTTGCCAAAAAACTTTGTTATTACGTACATCTGGCCATTAGATTTGCAACCAAAACAGCTTCAGCGATTGATTGTAGTAGGACGACGTAACATCAAAGTTTCCTGTCAATTTTCAATATTCGGGATTTTTTCAAAATTTAGTCCGTTTAAGGCTTTAAAATTTGACGTACTAGGTACTATATAAAATATAAATAAAAAGATCTGGCTTTAAAGACCAAATTGTTTTAACACAACAGCGAACCTAAAACCACGAAAAAGAAATTTGAAAGCAAAAGAATCGTACTATTGAAAAAAGTAATTATAAGAATAATTAAAGATAGAAAAACTTCAACTTGGAAAATCTACTTCAGTTGGTAAATAAACTCGTATCTCAGAGTTTACACTTAAGTGCGTTAAGCTTTGTGTTTGGTAACAATTTAATCTTTAATTTAAAATGTTTATTTGGATTTAACTTTTAATTCTTATCAAAATGCACATGAAGTAGTTTTAGATCAAGTAATTAGATCCTGATTTGATATTGGAAATGTAATAAATTTTTAAAATTACCATTCAATTTTCTTGAAACTAAACTTTTTGTTATTTGGCCACGTTTAGATTCTTTTTAAAGCTGCCGAGTTTTTTTTTAAGTATAAAGTGTAAACATCGCACCTTCGTTAAGGTTATATATAATAAATGTGGGTTTATGCTATAAATTACGAATTTGTGTGCATACTTAAAAAGTAACAATTTAAAAATAATTACGGCTTTTCAGATCTTTTTTGCAATAAAATTTAATAACCGTGTTTAAAGCACCACTAGAAATACATGCAAAAACCCTCATTATTTTCCTTGACAACATTTGAGATAGGTAGACAGCTATTTTCTTGGTAATAGTAGTTTTCTTTGTTTTCCTTCTAAATAACTATCACATAAGTAAATATAATTTTGAATGATCTCAAATATATGTTTAAAAATTACGGCTAAATCGGTGGTTGTTTAGAGGCTTATCAGATCACTTTCTACTTCGGAG
Organism: Rhagonycha fulva; assembly: GCA_905340355.1. Classification (NCBI taxonomy): domain Eukaryota; kingdom Metazoa; phylum Arthropoda; class Insecta; order Coleoptera; family Cantharidae; genus Rhagonycha; species Rhagonycha fulva. The sequence goes on from HG996555.1 coordinate 13,274,099, forward strand.
ACTTTCATACCTAAATGTTTTAGTTACATAGTAAAAAAGCTACTCAAATAATCATTTTAACAATCTGAAAAAAGTTTTAAGAGTGTAGATAAGAAAAAATATTGAGCATTTCTTGAACAAGAAATCATTCAAACGAAATTTTTTTTAAAGTGATTAGAGTTCTTTCTCACTTACTCACTACAAGTAAGTATACAATCATCAGGATTGCTTAACAATAAACAAATCAACGAACTTCAGTTGGTAATTAATACATTACCAATGTAAAAAATTCTGAAACTTTTCAATGAGGCCGAAGGCCGACCAAACAAATCCTGCTATTTATATTTCTTTATATCTTCGAAATTCATGAAACTGATCAACTTTTCGAAATACTTCTGAAGGTAGATAAAAAAAGCTTGTACAGTTATTATGTTATAGATAATAAACAAGAAATTTATTCAAATACTCACTACACGCAAATGCAAACTTTTTGCAATGGTGGCTAGTTGATCGGACTCAAGCATATGGGGCTAAAGGTAGATAACCAAGATGTAAGCACACACAAAGCGTGCTGTAAATTACCCCCCCCCCTCCTATGGAGGGCAAAGTTCTTAGCTGTCTTAATATACTACCATAGGACTACTATCAGCGGTGAAAACTCATCAGCCACAAGTTTTTCAACCACTTTTCATGTTATTCTTAACCAAAAAGTCAAGAAAGATAAACATATGAAACAGAATAATGGCCTTAAAGTAGAACCCCGTGGAACTCCATGTTTTAATAAAAAAATGTCCCAAATTTTTCAGACCAATCGATGCTAGACTTTTTACAGTCAAGATAAATTTAACTTTAATTGAACATACTTTTTATTCCCACCTGTAGAAAATTTGTAATCTGAAACTTCGTTTATTTAAGTAAAAGAAAGAAAATTTATGTTAGTTTTCAAGACAGGTGATTAAATCTTTTTATAAAATTATCGTTCGGGTTGTTCAAGTAACTAGCCATTCAAAATGCAAAATAAGTTGGTGTAATATCAGAAGTTGACTCCCCAGAGAACAATCGCGGTATGAAGCACAAATCAATCAAATTTCAGAATGATTTATGCATGCAAAACTACACCATTAATATTTCCATCAACTTTAATTGCTTTTTTTGAGTTTTTAATAAGTTTCATGTTAATCTTTACGTTTTATGTTATACAGGATGTTCATAATATCACATAAAATTTCTAGTTATGTTTTTGATTTGTTGCAGATGTTTGCATAAAATCACAAAATATCCTCGAAATGATTTCCTCAACAAACGAACCCATTTTAGGATCTTTAGAATCAGCGCTTTGTTCTTCAGCTTACTTAATTGCACGATTTCACAACAAAACTTTAATAACATGGAATTGCCCCGAGGTGATAATTACACTAACTTTTATTGCTTGTATTTGATAACTTTTTCTTGCAGGAATCAAAGAACGAGGAAAATTACATCAGTACAAGATTAAGCCCTTCGGTTATTTACATCGCTCAAGCGTTTGCAAAAATTTTTATCAACATGAGATGGAAATCTGTAGCAATTATTTCGAGCCGTAAGTATAAATTTATCGATTTAACAAATCAATTAATTAATATTAAAATTAATGATTATATTATTTTGTTACAATTTTAATTATCTCTCTTTCCGAATTTATTAAAAAAATCTATTTTGTTTGCAAATTGTAATTTAAAATTTTTTAATTAAAACTCTTTTTATATTTGAGTTTAAAATACCAGAAAGATTTTAGAAAGCAAATTTTACAACAAATTTACATTAACATTTTTTTATTATTACTGTGCTTTATTTTGAAGTGTGTGGGTGATCCGTCTTTGTTAGCTTTGTTATAATTAAGTTTTCCGAAATACCATAGCCATTTCCATTCTACAAAGTTTATTCAAAATTAGTAATTATCTAAAATAATATCGATTTTATCGTAAATTTTTGATGTCGAAGCCTTCGAATGTTGATTATAAATTTGAAAAAAAATAATACATAATTTATTATTTTTACCATGAAATTGTTTTTTTTTAATTTATAATGAATGGACTCTCTCAATTTGATTCTTTCAGAAAACGCGGTATTTTGAAAAGAATAAATTTTAAAAACAATATATTAAATTCAATATTATAAACTTTTACCCTAACCATCGCGATTATACCAAGAAAATGATATAATATATTATTAAGTGTATCGATTTTTCTGTATAACCAGCTTTCATGAAAAACATAAAAGTGATGTGTTTCAGCCATAAAATTTTATTATTAATTTAATAAACCCAGGAAAACTTTAACATAAAAACGTGGCAAAAATGTATATTTCAGAAGTTTTTTCAAAGTTTGTTTTATTTAAACTCCTTTTATTATTCCTAGCTTTTCACTTCACCTATGTATCTTCATATTTTATAATAGATGTGTTTTAAAAATTTGATCCAATCACATTAGTAATATAACGTTATTTTAAAACAAAATGATCAACATTTTGTGTAACTGCCTCAATGGCTACCCGAGAAATGTAGGCGACTAACCATACTATATATAGGCTCTAAACCGAGGGTCGAAGAGTATTGAATACTCTCCAAGTACAGACGAGGTTGTGAGGTTTAAGTTTGCTAAACACACGATAAATGTAATTAAAAGGCGCTCCTTTGATTCATTATTATGTACATGATTTGTTATTACCGACAGAAAAAGATTTACTAACCTAACAAATTTTTGAACTACGAAATAGACTACAAATCATATGCATAAGTTATTAAAGCAAGCATTTGAACTGGATTTAAGTTAAAAGAAGATAAATACTGTACATCATGTAGAATAAATACACCCACTGAAATCTCGTTACAAGGTTCGTTCTCCAAATGGCAATTCTAAAGAAATGTAGTACTTCAAATATAACAAGTTTATTTGAAATATTTTCTCATAATTGTTAGAAAATTCTCTAGATCCTATTCGCCGTAGTACTTGAAAATATGAAATTGAAATAGCAATTTTATAGCTTTCAGATACACTAAATGTAAATAAAATAAAACATCATTTCAAACGGATAGATATTTTGCGTGGTTTTACTTTGACATGGTAATGGCAAATCCAGAAATTAGAATTTGAAATTTACATGAAATTAATAAAAGACATCAAAAGAAATTAACGCTGTAGTGCTTTAAGTCTTAAAGCTCACTTTTCAACATCTTTTATCGAGTTAGTGTTATGTAATTTATCAACATACTGATGTTAAAATAAAGTAACGTTTAATACGTTCCATCTAAAGTTATCAAGAAACTTTGTCATCTAACCGAAAAGAAGTTAAGATCTCTAATGTTAATAATCTTTCAGAGTCGTAAAAAAGACATAAATATACGTAATCATTTGTAACTCCAATTATATCACTTCTGATATCGAATATTTAACTTTCGACTGGACACGTTAAAATAAAATGTGAATGGGCGCTAGGGGTCTTTTGAGATCTCAAAAATATCACCGTAGGGTGCTATGACTCCACGTGAGTGATCGAAGGTTAATTGTGCAGAATCTCAGGGTTCCCTTAAATGTAAATTTTAGAATATGACATGCTATATGTAGCACTCAAATTATAATTATCACGAGCAGACGTAAACAACTTTAATTTAAATTTTATGGTTCATGTCATTTAAATGTTCTACAATAGAAGCTCGAACAGTTTTCATTATCACTTAAAGTTTAATACTATAATTTGTGATTAGAGAATTAATTTCTACTCTTAAAGCTCCAAGACAATGAACTTCCCTTTACTAAGTGAGCCTATAGAGAAGAAAACTGGAAAATTTGTCAAGTCAGAAAATGTAACAAAAATAAAATTTAGCAGATATTTAATCAAACTAATGAAGGTTACCAAATTTATGAAAATTTGATGGGTTTAAATATTCATAATGAATGTTTATTTTAAGGGTCTTTAAATGAACCGAGAAAGTTTTTACTAACCAACCCTTTACGTGAACAGTTTACTAATCAATTGTTAACTATGTCCATATAAAGAAGATTAATTTATTAGTTTGACATAGTAGTCGTTGGTATTAGGTTGGAATTTACTTACTATACGAAGGTATGTACATACAGAGTTTTTCTTGTGCTGTTGCTATTGCTTTAATAGAATTTCGTAAGTCAAAACGAGTATTTACATTATTTTGTGTTATTCAAATTTTGATTCAAATATTCAGATTTTCAAAAGTTACTCTGATTATACAAACAATTTACATTTTAATGTTTTAACAATTGAATATTTTGGCGTAATACTTTTATGTGCACTGCAAAATGTAAAATCTGCTTAGATGTAGAAAAATAAAATTCAACTTTTTAATTTTCTAGTTTGGTGAATCGTAAAAGTACTAGGAGTACTTTGGAAGGTTGCTATGATTTGTGAATAAATATGAAATTTTGTGTGAAGTTTTGTTCTACTTTTGCAAAGATACATAGACTACTAAGAATATAATTGTGTTAAGATTCATTATAAACAGATTCAGATTGTAAATGATGACAACATTACGCTTGATTAGTTGACAAGTTCCAAACCTGCCAGTGCTCGTACGAGTAGGCAAAATGTCAGTTTTGTAATTTACATGCTTACGACAACATTAAAAAAAGATTTTGTAGAGAAAATAACTCGAAATTTTTTTTGTCAGTTTTAGTATCTGTAGTTGCCGATACCATAGTGAGGTATCACCTACTAATCCCACTCATGTAAGGTGAAATTCTAAATTCCAGCTTGCAGAAAATTATAATTTCTGCGACCTATATTTGAGCTAATCCTTGACCAATGACATTAAAATGTTAAAAGTTACAACTAGGATATTTGAATTTAAAAAAATATATTTGTAAGCTACATTGTGAGCATTAATCATTCAAATTGAAAGCCTGTCCGCAAACCCAAATGTGTATTGTGCATTGGATAAAAATAGAAATGGAAACAAAACTGCACTTACAATTTTCATTTTGCTGAAATCCATTTATGTATTTAAAAATGATTATTGCTTTTAAACTGTTTACTTTATTCGTACATATTTGTCTTTCCGGGATATCTTTAATCCATAAATTATTTTCTAAGATTCTGCCAAAAAATACTACGTTATAATTATGACATGATTTACAATATTTGGCTGAAGATACGAATAAGCAAACTTTCTAAGCGGTTATCTGTTAATCTGGTTTTGAATAAGAAGGAAACTAACTTACAAATCAAAACCGCTAATTATACCTTCAACATTAAAGTTTATAGTGCCCACACATAAAGCAGAACATTCCTTTACTCAATCACTTATCAAAAATCGTTGATTGGTTTAAGATAGGTCGATCGATAAGATTCATTTTTTTAATCAATAATTAGGGCCGATTTGTGCCATCGTAACCCTGAGTGACAAAGTTTATTCGGATAGGTAAAGGTATCTGAAGAAAGGACTCAAAAAAGTCTCTGGTAATCCAGCCATGCCATTCCTAACGATTTCTCTTCAGCAAATTAATAGATGAATTACTAACATAAAAATCTCCAGCATTTATTTCTGATTTACTTGATTAATATTTAATAAAGAAGTCTTTTATTTGTAGGGGAGAATGGGGTAGGTTGTTACAAGGGCATGTTATTAAGTTGCATTTTTTTTGTATTTTGTTGAAAGCAGTGGTCAAGCTCTACGTTTCCGTGACGTTTGCAATTTTTATATTTTGATTGTCAAACTGCTTATTGTGAACGATTACCAGGCTAAAGAATTTATTTATGCTTGCAAAAAGTTCTTTTGTTATGAGGATAATATTTTATTTCAAAGTACCATTTGTCATACAGACATTATAGAGGTGTAACTGTAAGTTAACAATATTGCAATACTGTGGAATTTCTGTATCATTGTTCCAGAAAAACATATTGCAATAAATAAATCTTTTAAATTAATGTATTTGGCGTTTATTTGCATAACAACAATAAAGTAAATACCTGCCTATATTATAATAGAAATTATAATGTTGGCAGAAATTAATACACTATTATGTTCTACTACTATACACTAACACAATAAAGCTAAATCAAACAATAGACATATTTCTGTTTACACTCCTCGCTATATTGTTTTAATTATTATGAAATCACTTTGTGATGAAATTTGATATTATTAAAAAATAAATTTAATAATCAAAATTGAATTAGAATGAACAGTAACATCAACAAAAGATGAGATTCATAGGTATATTTTTATCACGTTAGTTGATTTTTAATTTTTCAACGTTTTAAATTTGACATTGAAAGTTTGAAATATTTTTTAATTTTAAATTCTTGAAGCTAAGTATGTAGATCAGTGATGTCAGTTTTTTTTTCATTAGTGGTCAGATTTAGCAAACAAATATCACCCAAATGTCGCCAACAAAACTTTTTAAATTGCCTTTTTTTTACTACTCTTTCCCACCCATTTGGTGCTATTGTGTTAATCTGGCACACTGAATTCACCTCAAATCTCTCGTTATGTTGTGCTTTTTCAATATTTCTAGGTGGCGCTAGTTATCTAGATTTAGAATTGACATCTTTCATTGGTTGAAAAACGATAGCGCTGACTCATAGCTTAGACCTTATAGACACCCCTTGATTTTCAAGCGGTGAAGAAAACATAAGTGACGTCACTGGTAGGTTAAATGCTAAGATATACCTGTATATACCAACTATAAGTAAATAAAATAGTTTATTTTAGTATACCATTAATATAAATCTCGATACAATCCCACCAGTGACGTCATTTTTGTTTCAGTTTCTATTCAAGGAGAGATAAGAAAGAACGTGTCTATAAGTTTAAATAGTCTGAGGCTAAAATAATGAGCTACCGATAGTATAGGTACAGTGTTACCACCTTTTGCAACAAATTTTTCTTTGGAAGTCACTATTACCATTAGTTTTTGAACAGCTGTCGTACTTATTGGTATTTTTGCGTTATTATGTGATTTGTTTTGCATTTGGCATCACTTTTTTTTAAATTTATCTTCCGTGGTATTAAATGATTGTTGGTTAAGGAGGCTGCAAGAAAAAGTTCATTAAATAAATTTTAAGGAAAAACAATTTCTAAAGCTTTCTGATTGGCGGTGCTTACTCATTTTTATAAAATAAAAAAAACGACGTTTGCGGTATTGACAAGGAAGGGGTCGTTCATAAATTACGTAAGGCGTTTAGAGGGAGAGGAGGGTTGAGCCAAATTTTACCCAATCTTACGTGGGGGAGAGAGAGAGGGTCATGGTGAATATCACGTAATTATTTCAGACGACGAGCTACTGAGCTTCTGAGCGCAAGCAACAACTGTTCGAAGTAGCAAAATCAAAGCTAGGTTGAAGGAGCAGATGATTTTTCTGAAAATCACATGGAAATGTTGGTTCCAATAGTCACTCTTGAGACCGTGCATGCATCCTCGTGGACTGAATTGGAATGAATATTATTTTACAAAGTTTAGTAGTTTTTTGTTCAATTATCTCACTGTAATTTCACGTATTGAAAAATCTTACGTGAGATTAGAGAGAGGAGGCGAATCTGAGCCGAATGTCACAACATCTTACCAAGGAGGGAGAGGGGGTCGAAAAATCGCTAAAAACGTCTCACGTAATTTATGGACGACTTCCCAATTTATTCTAACCCCAAATTAATAAACTTCAAAATCATTTTTGAATTTGAAGTCAAAAAAGAATTTTTCGTTATTCCGGGTGTAAAGTGACTACTTTACGACCTGTTTTGTGGTCGTAAAGAAGGTAGAAAAAACCTAACTTTTTTTTGTCTTAGAACAAAAAAACCTAACTTTATTTTGTCCTAGGACAAAAAAAACACTCTTTGTTCGGGTACCTTCCGAATGACATGTTTACCGCATAAGTTATTAATAACTTGACAAATGACTTGCAACCTTCACGCCATCTATCGATAGTTATCTCAGAGCTATTATATTATATATGCAATTATTGCAAAAAAAATCGTCAATTTTGTCGGATATTATCTCCAAAATTACAAAAAGTGTTCATATAACTGGGACGTTAGGGTTTTTAACCCTTCGGGCTATTATTCTCCGACTTAATTACCGAACTTATTATTACATAAATCGGTCGTACTCCTTCATGTAAATTTTCTTGCTTTTCTCTAGCAGCAAACCGGCCCGCGCATTCTCAGCTCGCTCCTTGATCGTTTTCGGTGGCATTTTAATACAGCACTACACACATTTACCAAACTTCATGAATATCAATCTTTATCTCACCAAAGAGACAAACTTGACAAATGACTTGCAACCTTCACGCCATCTATCGATAGTTATTTCAGAGCTATTACATTATATTATGCGAAAAAATTGCGAATTTTGTAGGATATTTTTCCCGAAATAACAAAAAATTGTTCATATCACTCGGACGTAAGAGTTTTCACCCTTCGGGCTATTATTGCCTCGCCGCTGCGCGGCTCGTCTCATAAACTACGCCCTCAGGGATGAAAATAGTCTCATTACGTCCTAGTGATATAAACTACTATTGTGATCTGTCCATAATAATTACTCAGAATAAATGCAATTGTGCGAAATGTAGATCGTTACAATGTAGTAGATGAGCATAATATACAAAAAAGTGGCAGCTTATTTTTTCATCTGGCTCTACTTCTAGATGACTAATTTTAATGGTGTCACTATTTGGTGAGTAGCGCACAGAATTTATAACGTTAATAACTCAGTTATTTATGGTTTTATTTAAATTTTTAATGACTTTTATTAATGAAAATGAATTTACCGTAGAAACTGCTATATTATATTTACGTTAATACTAAATAATAATGAGACCATTTTACCTTTTGCAGAACTCAAAATACGACTTTTTTATTTTTTAAATGGAATACTGTATATTTTTATATCTTTGAAATATCTTATTAAATTTTATTTATACCTACCGAAATGGCAGTAGAAAAAAATGTAATAAAATTGCGGTGTTCATAATGAGTTATTTAATGTTAAACACTAACGTAACAAAATTACTTTCGCCGTGTAACATTTCAAATTATATTAAGTTTCATTTACATGTGTAAATGCTAACGTCATTCATTTCATTTTGGTGATGTTCAAATCTTATAGAAAATTTACATTTTGTTTTGCAAACTTTTACAGTGTTTTTTTCATTTTTGCAAAAATATTTTTACATGTAAAATTTTTCTATTGTTAAGGTAAATCATATTATCTAAAATTAAATCTCTCATACCCGAAATGATAAGCTAGGAAAAAAAGCGTTGGCAGGACCGGGTGTAAGCGATTTTAACTTAATCAACATTCCGACTAACCTATTCATTATATTGGCATGCCAAAACTGACCGTGTCTAAAGCATGCTAGGCATGATGGCATGTCAAGCCAGGCAAATTGATATATATTTTTTATTGATATTTGTGAATCTAAACGAAGCTACTACTGCCCCTATTAAATACGCACAAGTACGGTTTTATAACATTAAATTTTCATAAAGTTGCGTTTTTATAAATACCCACTGCCTATTTTATTTACCATTCTCGTGAGAGTTTTATTCATCGCAATCGACCGAACACTGGTGTAGTTGTGGCAGAGGAAGTTTCTATGAATTTTTAAACTCAAGTGTCTTAAAGAAAAACGTCGTTAAGTTTCACGTTTTTGTTTTACTTTCATTTTGGTTCTGGTTATTACTCACAATTTTTGAAAAGCTCTAAAGCTGAAGTGGTTTGTTTTCGTTCTTGTTTATTAATACAACCTAAAAGTTTTTAAGGACTTCTGTCAAACTGTTTACTGTTTATTACAAAAAATATACTTGTGAAATTGTATTATATACGAAGTAAAACTTTGTTATTTCTAATCAAGTATTTATTACTTAACGAAAATACTTTATTTTATTCATTCAAACATGGTGAGTATCACTTGGTCGTTCTCTGATCCGGAACCTGAAATGACGTGAACATAGGTTTTATTATATTTATTTCAGACGAAAATATAAAAATATACCTACCTCAGTTTCTAAATTTTCTTTTTAACAGTGGTCGACTGGAGGTTAGCAAAAATTCATTAATTTTTATTATCAAAATTCCTCTTTCACTGATGGCGGCTAAATTGGTACTAATATCATTTTCAATATTGAAACTAATCCATTACTCAGCAAAAACTTGCGATACTTTTTAAAAATTCATATAGCTTCTAAATAATTGCAAATTATCCATGGGCGTAGGGTTCTCACTTTTTCCGAATAATAAAAATTTCCATTTTGAAAAGAAGCGGTGTTAATAATGAACTTTTCTACCCTCCACGCAATCATATTTCTTCCACCCTTAAAAATAAAATTTAATATTTCTATCTCTCATGTTTTTAAAATACACCTTTGTGTTTTGTTTCACTACAATTATTTTGTCTACGACAACGTACATTAAATTGCAACTAAAAATACCCCCTAAAAAAATTATAATTTAAATTTACATTATCAAAAGTCAGGTAAAATGATTAAGCGACCACCGCTTGTTATAATTTCTGTATAATCTCACGAGGAAGATGCCAAATTACGTCATAATAAATCACAAAAAAATGAAAATGAATTAAATTTAAGTGTTCGGTTAAATTTGAAAAGAAGTAAGTTGGAGAAGCTTTAATAGTTTTCCTTTTATTAAATCAAGATCAAACTAACCGTCTAGGTCGTATTTTTATTTTCAATAATGGATAAGTATTATAGGGATGACTCGAAAATATTACCACTTCTCAGTTGAATCACGGCCGTATTATCAAAAGCTTTAACCGTTCAACTAAATATTATCGTGGCAATGTATTTTATCTTTGTATAAATTTTTACTTCAATGACAACCTTAATAAAAAATAAATGAAATCGTTAATTTTTAATACATTTTTTTACAGAAGTATAAATGTCAGTTTCCAAATAAAGTTTTTGTACTTATATGATGATGGGGTGGATATCAATGTAGTTAAACCATCCTATTTTATAATTTATCTTATAATTATAATGACCAATTCCAATTTCGCAATAAAACTTTCTTTACCGTCCCGAACAATTATCGACAAGTATGGTTAAATTTGTCACTTTTATTGCATACTTTTCTTTCTCACAAAGAAATTTATAAATCTCCGAGGATAGGCTTAAAAATTTTAGACCTTATTCGCGACTATCCTGGCGGAACAATCACAATTTTAATCGTATAAAATACGATCCATAAAGTATACAAACTAAAAAAGACGGAATCCTAGAAAATAATCTTGCGCTTAAACAAATAAAAAAAACATTTTTATGTAAAATTCCATATTCTGCATTTTTAATATAAAAATTATTTTTAGAACAAGGATGGTGGCCTACTTTATCACAAGCAATAGATATAAATTTAAGAGACATGGGAATTATCTCAAGACACTTTTTTGCAATTTCCCAAACCATGTCCAAGGACCAAATTTACAATAAATTAAAAATTTTAAGGAAAATACCTTGCAGAGGTAAGTCGAAAATGAAATTTTTCAATTTTACCTAAATATAGATCAGATAAGTAGTGGCGGCACATATTGATTTTATTTTATTATTTATGATCGTGTGCTTTAAAATCGATTTTGTGAAATTTATTGTCTTTTTAGCGGTGATAGTTTGTACATCTGCGACCGAAATAGGAAAAGCAATTGTGGAAACTCTCGACGATCTACATTTAGCAAGAGACCACAACAGTTTAACGATTTTTGTGGATGTATCGTCGTTACCGTCGTGGTTATTAAGTTTTAGTAACGATAATAATAATAATAATTCGTTTTATAGTAACGTTTACTTAAATTATAATTATTTAATTAACAAAATTAGTTTTGTTACGAAGAAGTACCTAATAATCTTTAGTGAAAATTTTTATAGTGACTCGAACTTAAATTTAACTTTTACTCCGAGTGTAGAAAACTTCTTATTGTCAAGAATAAATTACGCTGCTTTATCATTAAGCGAAGAAATTAACAAGGAGACTAATTTTGTGTTATTAGATTTAAACGAAGAGGGTAATTGGCGTCCGCTTTTGACGATAAAGCGCACCAATTTCAGTGACTTTTTAGTGACAAAAATTATGGACAATTTAGACGAATGGACATTAAAGCATAAACATAATGATGAATGCGAAGGCTGTGAAAACGAATTTACAAAACTTGCGAGTGTTTTATTGATATTAGGCTGTTCGTTCATTTCGGTGTCATTTCTTTTGGGAACAGTTATTTTAGTGCGAAACCAATTACTCAAGAAAAATTTATCAAAAGGACCCTATAAAGTGATATTGACGGCAACCGATTTTGTTTTTCCTCAAATACCTGATAGTCGTAGGGTGAGTAAATGTAACTTTAGTCGTAGATTATAAAACTAGAGCGTAGAGTAGGTCGTTATTTCATATCGAATTGTTACTCTTGCAAACAACATTAATAAGTTAAATTGAGTTTGTTAATTGCGTTAGTGAAATCCACTATATGAGTTCTGTATCAAATATTCATTTCTTTTCAAAAATGTTGTTTTCAAATTGTTCTGTACTTAATTTAGTTACTCATTATTTTCCGTTTATTATTTTAATTTTAAATAATTTTTCTAATCGTCAAAATTAAAAAATTCATCAACGTATGCTTTTCAACTTGGTCTAAAGTCCAAGATACACATTATGAGTTGTGAGCTTTTGCCGTATTATTTTTTACTACCTTTCATGTTAAAATAAGCAAATATATAGGTACACTTTGCTTTTCGATGCCGTAGGCTTAATTTTCTTTCCATTTTGTTTATTTTTCGAGATAATCTCTATGAAACATTAATTATTTTGTGTGCTTTGGCTTTATCACTTTGATGCTATGGAGTTCGCCAACGCTGATATTTATTTTTGGGAGTTACGATTTACTGTAAAATACAGCTTAGCGTCAGTATATCTATTTGACACAACATGAATAGTAAGAATAAATTATTAGTTTCATGTCATATGTCAAAGGCAGAATATCAAGCTTTATATCTTTATTAAGCTATCGAGCTGAGAGCATTCAATTTTAATGAAGAGATGTTTTTCGCTAGATCCTGCAGATTATAAAACAAAATGCTTTCTCACTGTTATTCAACCGAAAAGCAAACGCTTAAGTAAGATTGCACACAGATGTGAAAATGCAATTGGAAATGTGTTTATTGTTCTGGTTTATATGTCGCATTAAGGTAGTAATGGATGAACGACATCATAGAATTTCTATTATGTTTCCATTATAAATATTAAGCCACACATTTTTTTTTTTTTAATTAAAGTCGAAAGCTAATGTCACATGTTAGTCGCAGCTATCCAATAATTTTCTCTCTTGAATCGTCATAATTGGCAACATAATGTACTTTCGTAATGTTGTTTTGGAGATTGTGCAAACGCCCTCTATGAGAGGCATTTGCTGACAGGTTTTAAAATCTACAACTCGGACATAAATGTAAGTTAGAACTATTGTTCAATTTTGAATTTTATTATCCAAAATCCACAAATGTGTGAATCTATCGTTATTTGATTTGGAGTACCCCCCAATTGGTGAAAATTTTTTGAAAAGATAGCTAAAAGGAAGCAACAAAATTACTTTTGGAAATTGATAACATAGTAAATTTGATTCTTGAATAGTCTTAATTACAGCTGGGAAAACTTTGCACAGAAGAAAAATTTTTGGAGGGCTACATATCTACATTATTTGGAACCTTCCAAATTTTTTTTTATTAAATAAACCAAAAAAATAATTCGTTGAATTCTTCTATTATTTTCTATTTCACTTATAATTAAATCAAATTTTTACACCAAATCTAGCAAAATTAAAAACTTGTCACCACCCTACTTGGGAAATATCGCACGCCAGTCCTCTAAATTTTTCCGACCTTGACTATCACACCAGGGGCGTCACAAATTTAAGTTTAGAAAATTATTCTACCATCAAAATTTACAATAAAATTATACTTCATCCCAAAAAAATACGACATAATTCTCTCTGGATTTTGGTAAATCCTAGGAGATTTAGAGAAAGCCACATGACGCCCTGTCTTTTGGATGAAAAACAATAAGTTCTATAAATTAAAATCAAAATTCAAACCTTTCAAAAAATTTCTAAAATTATTTAAGTAATTAACCAAGTGAATCAAATTTATAGGCCTTAATTAATTTTACATCTAAACTATTTAATAGAATGCTTTCACCTATCAATTAATTTTAATCATCTTGCACAAATTTTTTTCAATTTTAGTAAATTTACTTGTCGATAAGTCGATTGCCTTACTTAAAACATTAGCCAAATTAGAATTTCATAAAATAGGTGCTCCATAATTTTTTATAATTCCAATTTTTTTCTGGGAAACCCACTAAACTTTATTTTCTTCGCTCTCAAATTTATTCTAATTTTTTACATTTTTTAAGCGGTAGAATTCTAATGATTTTAACTTCTACTTTTTTCAATCATAATTAATTTTTTCCATATTCTTTCATAAATTTTTTCATATTATTTTTTCATAATAACCAATCCTTTCAGTTAATTCAATCGCTTTATTGAATTTTTAATTATCAGTTACTCCAATACGATTTCCAATTTTCATCATTGAACGTTGTAAATTTTATCCACTTTTAAGTAAATTTAATTAATTAATTACCTATTATTAATATAATATTCATATATTAATTCAATTCAATTATTTTATCTTGCTTATTTTATTAAAGCTTATCGTTTATCCTTTTACAGTTATTGGATTTTCCAAATTATTGAAATTTTAATGAATTGTAATTTTAAAATTTTATGTGCGATGTTTTATTTTAATTTTAGTAACTGATAGTTGGATTCTCGTTGGTATTTATTTTTAATCAAATTTACACTTTTAATTTTTTTATCTTTTATTGTAATCGCGGTTTTCTTTGTTATTCTAATTTTTTTATTTTCTTTCATCTCTATCGAGAGATGGCCGAATTATCGATTACTTTATGATTATAAATCGACTACTTCGATACTGCCATTTTTGCAAATTGGACTTCTTTTTATAAACAACTTTTATTATCTTCTTCAAGATCTTCTTGTGAATCCCGACAAAAGACTTCTTTAATTTTTTTCTAATTTTTTCAATTTTAACAATTTTTCCTATTTTGAAAAATCATGATAAATTATCAGAGAACGTCTCATCTTTTCTGTAATCTTTTTTAACCCTCAGATCCTTGATCGAGATACATCCTCCATATTTGAGTTCGTCCCCGGGAAAGTAATTTGTATTTTAATTTGATTTTCGTTTATTCTATAATTTCCTTTGTTTCTGTTATAAAGAAATTTTCTTTTATTTTGCAATTTTCTCCATTTGATCTTTTTTCCGTTATTTTTTTTAACCTTTAGTTTTTCTTCTTTTTCTATAACTATACTTCGTTCATGATTTTCCTAAAATTACTTCAATGACAATTAGCTCAACTTTTGGAGAGATTTTGCCCTTTATCATTTTTGGCAGTTACTACAATTTTTTTCAATCTAATACTTAACTCTTGCTGGAAATCCACTAATTTACCAGTATCTTTTTTTTTAATTTTAGGTCTATATTTTTAACTACGTCCGTTTTAATTTCGTGAAGTTGTTTTTGATGTTCTGTCTATCAATCATCCCTCTTTCTTGCTTCCTGTTTTAGGTATGTACGTTATAATGTTTGTCAATGTTAATTTTTGCCATCTTAACGTCGATTATAGTAAAATAAAAATTTCAAAAATAAATATTCCTGACTCCAAAATAATCTCTGGGTAATATGCGAGTTCATATTACCCAGTTACGGGACCGTTAGATGACGTAGAATAATCCAATCCTTCAATTTTTTTTTATAAAATAAACTTTTTTAAAAATAATAAAACTAAAAAAAAAATTCATTGAATTCTTCTAATATCATGAACACCACATTTAGCTCAGTCGGTATTATCTATTCATTTGCGGCGTTAATTGCGCAACCTTGTCCATGTCAAAATAATTTTTCTAACAAATTCTAATTTAATTATTTTCAAGAATCTTGAATTTTATTCTTCTCCAAATTGTACTAAAAAAAATAGAAAACCAAATAAAACTTTTTTATACTAAAATTTACTTATAATTAATTAAATCATATTTATACACATAAACTCACAAAATCAAAAACATGAGAAATTCACGTTAGGGAACGTACCCATACTACGTGACCTAATTTTTACAATTTTTTACCCCCTCCCCCCCTCGGTGACCATCCGTAGTATATGCCAAGACCCCCCCTCCCCCTATTTTGTCACGTAGTAGTTCATAAATATGGTTTTAAACCATTTTTTGCGAACACAAAGTTAAAAAAAATTAAATTGGCTCATATTTGTCTTTATTTAAAAACAAAAGTTTTCTTTTCATTTATTTTTGAATACAGCTCAAAAAAGCGCGAGATTTTCCTAAAAGATATTGACTACGAGACAAAAACTTAAGCCCCCTCCCCCGTCACGGTGACCAAGCGTGGTATTTTGAAGACCCCCTTCCCTCCCCTAAACGGGTCACGTAGTATGGGTACGTTCCCTTAGTTCTCTATCAAAATTAAAAATTTTCTCACTTCAGTTATGACACCAGAGTAGAGACGTCATAAATTTAAATTAACAAAATTATTCTGTCATCAAAATTTACAACAAAAAAATTATGTCCAAATCTCAAATATTTGATAAGTTTTGAATTGTAGATTATGTAGGTATTTCAGTTTACATATAATTAAATCTCGAAACATAAAAAAGCAAATGAAATAAATATTAAAACATCATTAGGTAATAAATTACTATTTTAGTCAAAATGCAAATTTTCCTGTGCAATTAAAAACAGTGAACACAATCAGCTGAATAATATTTTATCCATAAAACGACTATTCAGCAGCAGTGCTTATTGAGCTGCAATATCCAATATTTTCAATAATAAATCTTACATTAGTGTAGTAAAACAGTAATGTCCCATTTCTCTTGCGTGACATTTTTTCTCGACGGTTTTCTAAATGTATTTTTCTATAACCTGAAATAAATATAAGTAATTAAATTTTTTTAGATTCCTAAAATCGACTTTGATTTGCTGTGTAGCTGTTGCACATACTTATTAGCTTAATTTAAAAACAACCCAAAAATATAATAAAATAATTTTATAAAAATTTGGCAGTCTGTCATATACTATGATTTATTCAACGATAAATTCTCAAACACAACACTAGAAAAGCCGTGAGATCCAAAATTAAATAGAAGATAGTAACAAAAGCAAAAATTCAAATTGATCTTAATGAGTGATCTCAGAAGAAAAACTTGACCACAGCATTACATAATTAATAACCTCCCATGAGGTGGATGCATTCCAGGTTAATTTACTGATGCTCAGTTACAAAATCTCAGATAATTGATGTAATAACTGTACACTTTAATTATAGAAAAAGAGAAAATAATGCTGCATTTTGCCCATTATGCTTATAAAATTAAAAGTTTTCAACCGGGAAATGACGGCGCGGTGTTAACTCAAAAATTAAAGGACGTCGCGGTTTTTCTAGCCCATTTGGGACATAGCCAGTACGACGTTGCACCTAAATTACACTGACAAATATTACAAAAGTTAGGGAAATTAGGATTAGTGGAAATATTTTTAACAGTAAAATGTAAAAACCCAGTTGAAATGAAAAATTTGAATTTTTGAATGTCGAGTAATAGGAAAGAATCCATATCATGAAATATATTACTCCAAATAAAGAAAACTTTAATATTTAAATATGTTGCTTAGTGCATGCATAACAAATTTCAAAGAAAATAGAGCAAGAGCAGTAAACTTCCATCTTAGGGATACCTTCCTACTTTTCAATTACTAATTGTTTCAAACTCAATTATCAGTTTCAGTTTCTGACAAGGTAAATTTATTATAAATTTCTGAAACATTACAACAGAATATTGAAGGCACTTAGAGAATAAGGAGTAAATTTAAGTTTTATCATCAACAAGTTTATAACAAGGTAATGGAAAATTTTCTATTTGCTGTCATAAAATAATTTTATTTGTTTAGTGTTGAATACCCTTCCAGTTGATTAAGTCTCATTAAATAAAATGAACATTGTTCCAATTTTAAATGACGTAGCTTCTTATTAAACTTTCATAGAAAATCGATTACCCGTAATATCTCGGTCAAGCACCGACTTAATCCAAAAGAAAATTAATTTATCTGCTCTTTGAAGGAAAGTTGATTACTTGTTTTCAAAATTATTAATTCGTTTAAGGAGCGGCATTATTTGGCTTTTCCATTTCAAAAATATTTTTTTGCGAAAATCGACCAGAAGTGCGAGTTCGGGAAGTAAATATCTAGTACAGATATCAGCACGTTGAAATTTAATTTTCATTAAACTCTACCCGCTGGAAAATGTTTTTCTTGGGGTAGAATCGTCGATAAATGAGTTCGTTTCCTATTAGTAAACAAAATTTTATTACCTATTTATCTCGCAAAATTTACAATTTGGTTACTTCTTCTTCAAAATTGGATTAATAAAATTCAATGTTACTAAAGCACACAAATACCGCTATTAAACTAATTATTTTACAAAATGGGTTTCTAAATTATTAAGTAGTTCCATTTAGGGTTTCAACAAAGTTAATATTTAAGGAAATTATATAATAACTTTGTAAAGTGTTTGTAGACCTGAAAATATTTATTAGCTTCAGATTACCCAGTTCCACCCTGTATCTTCCTTTTAAGTTAACCAAAACTCTGCTTAAAAGTTTTCTGTAAAATTGAACATCTGAAAAATTGTCACGTGATTTTCTACAATTAAACGAATCGTTTTAAGAATTGTATTACGGAAGGTGTTGATATTGGATGACATCCGGTTAATGCTGAAAAGCTTCATGCTGATTTTGTTACGCTCTATAACGAAGTTCATAAACTGCTTGTGGTATAGCACGGCATATTTCATAATAAAATTGAATTCAAACGTACACAGCAGTGTATTTAAATTAGAGTAAACCACCTTACATAAAACTCATTTGCATGTGGCACAGATATTGCAGTATACCTTTAAATAAACAATAAATTTTCTGGAATTTCATTACGCAAATGAACAAATATTTACAAAATTTAATAAAATAATCTAAATATATGTGTACGCAAGTATAGCCAAGTAACAAGAAGCGTTTAATGAAGAGAAGACATAATTTTTGGGGTGCAGTCTGCTGGAAAGCTTTAATCGAGTAGATTAATTCTTATAACGTATTACTTATCTTCCAAAAAGGAATTTCTTTTGGTTTTGTAATACAAGTTACAAGTTGTTCCAATTTTCTGCTACCTCCTTGAAGTTCCATTCTGTTTATTTGTGACTAACTAAGGGGTTGACCCCCCTCCCCCCGTACAAGAGCTGGGTAGATCTTGATTCTTCGTAAATTCTTCCTGATCAGATGACTGCCCAATATCTAAATAATAATGTACTAAATTCAAATGTAATTTTCACCCGATAACGTAAAGTCGTCCCTGTCGTTTCAAATTATCCAAGTCTTTTCTGAAATTTACAATTGCTTATTTGGATTGTTCAGCAGGACTGCAGAACCTAGCTGAAATACAAAAATTTACTCAATCAGAAAAATTGAAATTTATCAGCAAGTTTTAAACAACATTTAGATTAAGTAAAACCCCACCAGGATCACTTACGATCCAAAGCTATTAAGACATCCTATGAGACTGCCTAAAAAACCCAACTAGTAAGAAATCAATTAAAGTCAAAATATAAACTACTTTAAGAAATATTCTAAATTTAACAAGGTTTACAGTCAAATTAATGTAATGTTTAAATTAATCACTCTAAATTCACCTGTTTTGCTCAATTAGCCAAACAACATTAGCCTTTGGCTTGTTTAACCACATTGGTCTTTTTTTTTCTATTTATTGCTCTTTCTTTCCAATCGTGGATGCCCATCGTTTTCAAATCTTCTTAAACCTCACTTCTCGACCTATCATTGGTCATTCATTGGACTTCCTTTACGTTTTGTACCGTCTATTTCTGACCTCATACTCATATAACACACTTGGTCTTATAATTGTTTTATAAATTCAAAGTTTTATCGATTTGACGAATATTTTGCCATGAATCACTGACGGTTGTGTAAACATGCTTTTTGTACCTTCCGCTATTCTGATTCTCTTGAAACTTCTTCATCTTCTCTTGGCTTTCTTTTGGTGTTTGTTTCCAAGCATTTGAAACTTTCTACTTTTTTGAGTTTCATCTCTTTGCCTTCAGTCCATTATTTGACGCTCAAGAATTGCTTTGGCGCAAACAGTCTATTTTTCCATATCATATATTTGGTCTTCTTCTTGTTGACCTTCATTTCCATATTCGTTGACGCTGTTATTAATCTTATTAAACTCTACCTTTGTTCTTCTCAAAATCGTTATATCATCTGGAAATGCCAGACATCGATGCTTTTGTTGGTATAATATTCTATTTCTGTTTATGTTTGCTTTTCTAATTATACTTTTCTAATTATACTTTCTTACACCAAATTAATCAAAACCGACAACAGAGAATCTTCTTGTAATCTTGTCTTTATTTCAAAACTTTATTGGTTATCTTTATCACTTATTATGATATTACTTCCCAGGTAGCACATAATATTGGGGCAATATTGCCCAATATAGCGCCAATATAGAATGTTGGCGCAATATTGCAATATTCAGCCAATATTGGTGCAATATTGTTTTTCAATATTGGGGCAATATATGATATCAATATTGCACCAATATTGGCTAAATCTTGGTGCAATATTGCACCAATATTGCTGACCAATATTGTCTGTCAATATTCAGCCAATATTGGTGCAATATTGTTTTCCAATATTGGGGAAATATATGATATCAATATTGACTACATCTTGGTGAAATATTGTACCATCGACTCATGAGCGTCTTTATATTTCAAGTTCTAAGCCAAAAAACACATTTTGCAGATTTAGATTTGTCTAAACTTTTAGTTCCAGGTAGCACACTATATGTTGGGGCAATATTGGAAATCAATATTGCCCCAATATTGGAAAAGTTTAACATCTCGATATTGGGGCAATATTGATTTCAATATTGCACCAATATTGCCCCAACATAGTGTGCTACCTGGGTTATCACAAATTTATTGGTGTTTTTCCTAATGTTACGCCTCTGGTTTATTTTGTTTATCAGTAAATTAGGTTAGCGTCTGCGTTCTTGCAAGCTATTAAATGACTGTTGTTATCTTTCCGTATATTTAAATTCCTAATTTAATCAGAGTTTAATTGTTTTGTATGTACCTCTTCTGTCCACGTTTTCCTCTTTTCTATTTTCTCAATTTCATTCACTTTTCGGTATTAAAATGTACTCCTTTTAACTACGTTTTACTTAGAAATATTTGTGTAATTTTAAAATTATTTAATAGTAATTAATAATTAGTTTTACCATCAATAATGCGTCTTCACACGTGTTGAATACAAAATTTTATCTGCTTCCATTCGAAAAAGTTCTGATGATAAATTAAGCTTACGATTTTAATTTGCAAAATTGTATTGACTAGATACTGAAATAAATCTTTTAATTGGAAAGAAATACAAAGATATTAGTAAATATTATGTTTAATACTGATATGATCATTTTCAGCCCCACGGTGGGCTAACCAGTTTAATATGATATTGCTTAAAAATATTCAATATTATAATCATTGGAGCTTTAAATCCAAAAAGTTCATTTTATTTTACATTACCCAAGTTTTTCTCGATTAATTTTAATTTTCTATATTATTTGCTAATTATAATTTTCAAAGGAAAACTTTTATCCTCAAGTGAAAACAAGTTACACTCTTTCCTGATATAAGCAGTTAATCGCTTTAACTACCCAGACAAACAGATAGCCGCCTTTTGCTTCAGTTCAAGAATTTAAATAATTTTTCACCGTTTGTGGCCATAAAAGTCACTTTGCATCTTAAATGATAGCGAGAAAAACTTTGTTAATTTTCCTGTCACTTTGTCTTTCTGTCAGTAACGATCTCTCGCAGTTCTGATTGGTCGTTAGTGATTGTTCGTTTATTGTCAACTTAAAAGTGTTCTGTTACAAACATAAAAAATATTTATGTGCATTAGAAAACAAACTTTTTTTAAAAACATAAAGTGTACATTTTAATTAACTTAAGATGACTTGAAAACGAACAATTAGTAGCAATTAGAAACTAAAGCTATTTTATTTAATTGCTGCTCATAAATTTTTGCTCTTTTATTTATGAGTAGTACTTTTCACATTTACCCAAAGCAATAATTTTACGAATAACAATAGGAAACAAGAAATTCGATGACATATTAAAATAGTCATTACATACAGAGTGTTCGAAAAGCTCGCACTTTCTCTGTATTGCACACCGAAGAAGCGTATGCAAAAAAAATTAACATGAAAGGGTGCTGAAATATCAACGATTTAAAGTATGCATGAAAGTTATACCGAGTCACCGTATCAATGCATTATTAAAACGACTTAGTGAGGGAAAATTCTTGAAAATATCTATAAAAGAAATGAAAGCTCACAGCTCAACGAATGTGTGGTGTCGGGTGAAGACAGGCGAATCTAAAACGTCAAAACAGATTTCCGAGATACGCACTTCTGCACTTTCTAATTTTAAATTGAAAAATATAGCGGAAACTCAAAACAGAAGACAAATTCGCTAAAGTTATTTTATTTTTTAAAATTTGATTTGCTTTCCTTGCAATTTTTTTTAAGTAGGTAGAGTTGGTAAACGCGCTTTAACTTTATTTTTCAGTTATCAAAGATGTGTTCTGTCCAGGTAGACGAAGGCATTGAAGCAATGTTGTGTTGCTGGCTACAACAACTTCAAGAATTTGGCGGACCCGAAGTCGACAAGCCGGATCTTTTGCAAGGGTCAGGTGGATCAGTACGTACACCACATCGCGTGAACTCTAGTCCAAATTTAGCTAAACAACTTATTGTTGACCCTCGTGTCAGATACAATGTAAGTAATTTGAACAATATAATCTCGAATAAACAACTAAACATTATGTTATTCAGGGAGATTTGGTGCAAATGAAACCGCTACCTCCGGGAATGGTGGAGCTGAAAGCTAAAGCTGTGGAAGTGTTAGTTATTCTGCATGGACTGCGACACGAAAACTTGAACCCATTAATTGGCTGTCTTGCGGAACCACCGAGAGCTGCATTAGTAACAGAATGGTGTTCGAGGGGATCACTTCAAGATGTCCTACAACAAGACGAAATCAAGTTAGATTGGTCGTTTCGTCTAAGTTTATTAACGGATTTAGTTAGGGTAAGAAATAATTTTTATATCAAAATACTTAATACCCTTATCATGCTACGCAATCCAATTAAGAAATTCTAGTTAATTATAGTACAACTAAACCTCCATACAAAATCCCTTTATTAACCACGCAGGATAAACAACTAAAATTAACAGAAACTAACAAACTTGCAATAAAAAGTACGTCAGTTGTTAATTTTATCAGAATTATGGTTAGTACTGAAGATGATAATCCTCAACCTAGATTTTTATGCAAACACTTTTAAAATCTGAAAAATTAGTCAAATTTATTATAAATTTTGCAAATAAAAATTTATACTTATTTCCATCGTTAGGTCAAATTACTCATTAGGGTAACAAAGCTCTACAGGATTAGAAGCACCAGAATAAAGGATTCAATTTTAACATTTAATTAATCTACTCCGTTTTAATGGCATTTTCCGTTCTTCTACACATTGCCTACATTTTTGTATAAAATGGGAAAAATAATATTATTTAAAATGAAAGATTAAGGATAATGTAGCACTTTTCGCCAGACAAAATTAGGTCAACGAAAATTTTTTAATCTCTAAAAGATTTTTTTCAATTAAAAGATGAAAAATTAAGAAACATAATTTTCAGTTACTTAAATATTTTTTGAAAGCTGAAAATGGATTACTTAAAAATTGTATCAAACACGGTAAACAGAATAATATAAAAGATATAAAATATAAGCTAGTACAACAAAAAAGCGTATAGAAAACTTGATGTAAACAGAATTTTGATAAAGATGTGCAAGCTTAGGTAAATATTGACTGTAGAATGGAAGACTTAAGGTATTAAACAATAAAATAAAGCGCGACCTAAAAGAAACTTTTCAAACGAATTCTGCTAGAAATTCAATATAAATAATATTATTAATTAACTTGCAAAAACTTTGATTTTCTTTCACTTTGAAATTGAATTATGTAACAAAATTTATGAAATTACGACATAATTAATTACCTTTCAGATGTTCTTTTACATTAATGATTAAAAAGGTAAAAGTCTGGAAAAGGTAGGAAAATGAAAAATTAAGATAGGACCGCAGTCACGTAATTATTTGATTTCATCACATTTACCTATTCCACAAATCAAATTAAAATTTAAAACGTGAATTAATTTAATATTTACAACGATAGGATTTTTCTCAACACAAAACAGAATTATAACTTTCAGCAGATAACCTTAAATTAAGAAATTTGTTTTATTGGCGTCCAACGTCGGGCCCAAAAAAATTGATTTTAAAATGGTAATCAAGATAATATGTGCACGACTATATAGACAGCTAAATTTTGTATACTAAATAAATAAAAAGTTGAAAACTTTGAAATTAAATTGTGTTTAAAACTAATCTTTTTGTAACAAGAAGCAAACTTGCGTCTTAATTGAAACAAAGTGCTTATAAATTTTGAGATTTGAATTGGTTTAGTTTGCAAATCTTTTACAAGCACAAATTACACAAGTTTTGTGTATCGTGCTCCTATTCAAGTAAATTTCCATTGTCGGTATTTTATAAATTTAAGTTTCGCAATATCTCTGATATTAAAAGCTTAAGTTGTTGTGGAATAGGCAAAATTATGTTTACCTAATCCTTGCGATTCACTCAACTATATCGTTCTTACTAAAACAATTTTTTTTATTACATTTACTACTTAAATAATTGCGACTGAATAAATTCTACTGCGAATTCCTGAAAAGTAATATTGTACAATGAATACTCATTCTTATGTGATGGTTTTCCAATAAGTTTGTATTTTATATCAACATCACGACTGCAAAAAATAATTAACAACCATACAGAACAAAACAGTTTTCCCAAAAAGTTATCTCATTTTGTAATAAGCGAAAATGGACTAATACCATTGAAAAACTTGATCTATCAATGTTTTTCTCTAATAGAATAACAACTAAGCAAAATTAATTTAAAAACTTTTCACGTATTTGAAAACGTAAGCTACAGTGTTTTATGCCCCAAATGACTGATGGCGTGATTGATTTTTTTCTTTTAAATTCATCACGTGAAATTTATACCTACTTGTTGAATTTTTACTCAAAATGTTAAAATTTAAATAAAAAAAAATTATTGTAAAAAAAGTTGCTGTTTAAGTAATCCTTGAAGATACTCCCTCCACAAGAACAATTTATAATATTGTCAACCTAAATTATTTCTTTGTAATGATATCCTTGTAAGTTACCGTCTTGGCTATAGTATACAAGCTTTTTTTGTGTCGTAGATTAGATTTCGGTTGGCAAGGGCAAGGAATATAATGTTTCAATTTGTTGAAAATATTTCATTTTTAAAGAAAATGAAAAGATTTTTTAAATAATCACCAAGTAAATTTTGTTTAATTATCTAGAAAACGTGCCAAAGCGCTTTTTAAAATAAATATTCATTATAATGTCTTGATGAAAAATTTATTCTCAGAATGGAAATTGCAAGATCGAAGAATTATAAAAACTTTATATTACTAACGTCATTATTTCTTTAACTTTTAGTTAGACCAGAATTGTTGCTTCAGTGTTCCTCAAAATTTATGAAAATCAATTTTTAAGTTGATTATAACGGTTTTCTTTCACAAACAATAAAATGTCTAAAATAAGAGAAACTTTTAAATTTGGAAACATCCGTATCGGCCAAATTTGTGCGGCTCCTTTATTATAGATTTTGATGCTTTTTTTTTCTTGAAAATGTGTAAACTTTTTAAAAGATTTTCTTGCCTAATTTTAGGTAAATTTTCTAGATTTTTTATACAATGCTTACAATTTTCAAATTTTTTTTTTTTATTTTCACTGTAAAATTTTGTTATGTGTAGGAGAGCGCGGGTAATATTGAGATGTGGATAACAATAATAAATTTGAAAACCTTTCTATGTGAATTTGCTCTCACGATGTAACTTTAGTCGGACGTAATTTTTTTATCATATTTTATACGCGACAGGTTTAATTAATTTTTAAAAATTTATAAAGTAACTTTACAAAAATGTGGCATTACCTCTTTTTAAAAAACGACTGTCCCAATGAGACATGTAAATTTAATAATTTCTATCTTAAGGATTATTCAATTTCTTGAAAAATTTCCTAGTAAAAACAATAAGCTTCGCAACCTACACCCCTCTATCAATAATTCTTATATGATTAAGCATTCATACTAGGATTCGATTTAACAAATTTCTTAGTAAAATACCTATATTAAATTTTTACCTTAACATTTTAACTTTCCGTATTAACGGGAGTAATCGAACTTTTTTTTTTACAAGTTTTTGTTGTTCACGTAAAGTTGCACCTTTTGAAATTTTACAAGTAGGAGGTCTTTCGTTTATACTTTTGTAGTAAAATTGTTAAATTTTGCGAAAGTGCACGTTCATTGATAATAATAGGATTATTTCCTTTGAAAATACTCTTCATAAAATGAAAATTTTATTTAAACTTCAAATTGGCGCTATCCATACTAAAAACCACATTTTTGAAAAAGATTTATGTTAAATATTTAACAACTAATTTAATTTGTCCAATTTCCTCACAAAGAAAAAACCGATAATACATCTATGCTATATTTAAAAAAATTTTATGAAATACTATGTAAAAAACCTTTTAAAAATAAAACCTTTTAATTATTTTTAACAATTTATATTTTAGTGCTCACAAAAAGTGGTGCTTTACTAAACAAAATGATAGATATTTACGTACGAGCCGAAATCGAGTGCTATAAGTCTACGACTTTAATAAAGGCTATTTATTCAAAAAATTTTTACAAAAAGTTTTCTAAATCACCAGGAAAATTAATGTCTCTAATTTTTTCGATTACATTTTTATTTTGCAGTATAATTTTATAACATTAAAGTTAAGCTTCTTAGTTTTGAATTAATTTTGACTTATATACGAGGAGCTTTAATAAATGGGATGTGCTGAAAGCAACTTTACTAAGAGTGCGACAGGACAACTGATAAGTGATAACAATCGCTTAAGATGGCAAGTAAATATGAAAAAAATTCAAAAATACAAATGAAAGAGTTGCTGTACAAAATCACAAACAGAAAGCTTAAAAAATATTAAGAACGCACTTGTATATGGGGCATTCCACACCAAATCGACCACTTTTGAACCCAACCCCTTTTGATTTTCCTGAAATTTTTACATATCATGTAATCTCATCAACAACAGTTCTGTGAATTTTTTCAAAATTTTTTACTCAACCCAAGAAAAGTTACGAATTTTTAGAAAAACTGCTGTTTTTTTTTCAAACGATCGTAACTATTTCAAAATTTGACTAATCGGAACGTTTTTTTTTTTTGGTTTTGTTTGTCTTTAAACATAATTTTCAGGAAAAGATACAAAAAAAATATTCAAACTTAGATTCTACAAAATTTTTCATTTTTTCGGAGAAAATCATTGATTTTTCAAATTTCGACACTTTTGATTTTTGATTTTTTTATTTCAAAAGAAACTCTGATTTATTCCGCGTATAACAACGCAAATCCCATAATGAGCCGATATTTCTTTCTATTTCTTTTGTTTAATTGAAAAATATTATTTGCGTAAAAATAAAACAAAATATTTTTTAATTAAACAGAAAAAATAGAAAAAAATTTCGGCCCATTATGGGGTTTGCTTTGTTATACGCGGAATAAATCAGAGTGTTGTTTTTGAAATAAAAAAATCAAAAATCAAAAGTGTAAAAATTTGAAAAATTAATGATTATCTCTAAAAAAAAAAAAAATTTTGTAGAATCCAAGTTTGAATATTTTGTTTGTATTTTTTACGTTACGTTTAAAAAAGTACGTTTAAAGACAAATACAAACAAAAAACAGAACGTTTTGATTAATCAATTTTTGAAAAAGTTACGATCGTTTGAAGAAAAAAACATCAGTTTTTCTAAAAATTCTTAACTTTGTAAACAATTTTGAAAAAATTTACAGAACTGTTTTTGATGGGGTAGTATAATACGTAAAATCAGTTGTGTACTTTTTTTTAACATTTTTTACAAAGGTAAAATTTTTCAGAAAACCTGATGTTTTTTTTCTTCAAACAATCGTAACTATTTCAAAAATTGACTAATCAAAACGTTCTTTTTTTGTTTTTGTTTGTCTTTAAATGTACTTTTCAGGAAAAAATACAAAAAAAATATTCAAACTTGGATTCTACAAAATTTTTTATTTTTTCGGAGAAAATCATTGATTTTTCAAATTTGTCTACTTTTGATTTTTGATTTTTTTATTTCAAAAGAAACTCTTATTTATTTCTCGTATAACAAAGCAAACCCCATAATGCGCCAACATTTCTTTTTATTTTTTTTGTTTAATTAAAAAATATTTTGTTTTATTTTTACGCAAATAATATTTTTCAATTAAACAAAAGAAATAGAAAGAAATGTCGGCCCATTATGGGGTTTGCGTTGTTATACGCGGAATAAATCAGATTTTTTTTTAAATAAAAGATTTCGGTTGCAGGTAGCTATCGAGGTCCCGTTAATACAAATTTTACGATTGAAATCTCGATGAATTCTGAAAGAGTATGTTTTAAATAAGAGAATAAAGGGAGACGCAATGCCCTAAGTGCCCCTGTTTTTTCACAGAACTGTTTTAGGTGAGATAGTATAATATGTAAAAATTTCAGGAAAATCAAAAGGGGTCGGGTTCAAAAGTGGTCGATTTGGTGTGGAATGCCATGTAATATATGCTTAAAGGGGAAAGGTAAGTCTACGGGACGCGTAAATACAAAATTTACGATTGAAACCTCGATGTTTTCTGAGAGAGTATATTTTAAATAAGAGAATTAGCTAAGACGCAATGCCCTAAATGCACCTGTTTTTTCAAAAATCGAATTTAAAAAAGCTTGATTTTCGAAGTTTAAACGCTCGTGATTGGTTAAACAAGTTCGTTCGTGGGAGGTCCGTGTACTGCTATACATAAGAGTGTCGCACTTCTACAATAAGACAGTAACTCTTGCGGTCTGGTAGGAATGCGTTCTCCTTTTTTATTTAATTTAAAAATTTAAAATTATTTAAAAATTACTTCAGAAAAGGGTTACTTAAATTTAACGAACGGTAGTAACTTTTGCCGGTAGGTCCGGCTCTTGCCATGGTGATTTTGATGAAAATTGACTCTCAGCACCCTTCGGGCGCTTCGAGCCATTTTCATCAAAATGACAACTAATTTAAAAATATCCCGAGGCCCGTAGGTCAAGGAAAAGGTGAATCTTTGAGAGGTGAAACTCGTGACAGTGGATTTGTAACGCAGAGTAGCTGTGCGAAGAAAAATCGACTTAAAGCACCTCTCGCTGCGCTCGGGGGCTTTAAGCCATTTTTCTAGCACATGTACTATTCGGAAAGGTGGTTGTGCAAGGAAAAATCGACTTAAAGCACCTCTCGCTACGCTCGGGCGCTTTAAGCCATTTTACCAGCACATTGAGGGTTGAAAACCATGATTTTCGTTCGAAGTGCTCTGTTACTGCATCGCAATGCAAGTGTCGCTCCCACTCTGCGCAAAGCTAAGACTATATCTGGGTGCACGTACCGACAGAATTAACCAATCCCGAGCGACTTTGCTTTAAAATTTACTGCAAAAATCGAAGTTTTTAAATTCGATTTTTGAAAAAACAGGTGCACTTAGGGCATTGCGTCTTAGCTAATTCTCTTATTTAAAATATACTCTTTCAGAATTCATCGAGATTTCAATCGTAAAATTTGTATTTACGCGTCCCACGGAGCTACCTGCCACCATGCTTAAAATATATAAATAATGTACTTCTAAGCGAATAATAATTTATAGTACCTACTACCATCAATGACAGCTGCCGATGATAACACATGAAATATAGCAAATTATAGCTTGATATTCTTCAACAATCATTTAGAGTATATCTTAATGCTTATTAAAATTTAAAAATTTCCGATCGATGTAGCTCAATTGGATACATTTCGTGTAATGGTAAACTAAAATTGAGTTTTTGAAAACCCTCTCGTGTATATTAGTTTCTAGAGATGTTCAAGTATTATTTTTGCAATATCCAAGTTTAATATAAGCTCCATATCTTTTACTTTAACTCATTAGGGCTCAGAATTAATTTTCTTTAATTCGTTATTTAGCTTAAGTAAGTATTAAATGGTAGCTCTTTAAAAAAAAGCGATTTACGCGATCAAGTGATCACGGTGGGAGCTAATGGGTTAATAAATTTACTTACTTGGTAACTTATGAAGTGTCACCTGAAACGTATGATGAACTGGTCTAGATCAAAGTTCATATAAATTCTACCTTTCTGATGTCCGCTGATGATCCCGTCCAGCCGACCCATGTTGAGGCAAAAACTGAGAGGAGATTATTTGCGGACCTTGATGGAATTTACATTTGTCCGTTAAAAGAGTCATAATATGCAGAATTTTATTTTTTATGAATATTATTATTTTTATGAATACTATAATATTACGTACGTATCAAGCTTTGAAAAACAATTTGTGGATCGAGTTGTAAGGTGAGTTTTACAACCTACAAAAATATAACAATAAAACACTTAGTAAAGCTTTCCAATATAATAATTTGCTAGAAAGATCTTTCTCCTCCTTACTGTCATCGATAGACGCACCTTCAATTTGTGCCACCTATTTGATATAATAATCCAATAGACGCACTCATTTGATATGTTTTTAATTCTCTGCGCCTTCATGAAGTTTACAATATATTCACCTCCCGTTTTACTCCTTATTTCTTTGTTCATTCATGGGCGTAATTCTCCTTCTTTCTTTATTTTTCTCAAAATAGTCTTCGTTATTTTTTTTTCAAATACTTTTGAGGTTTCTTCCTCTCTTTACGTTATGCACATAACCTCCGCTTTGTACGTGATTACGGATCTTAGCAAAGTTTTGTATATCTTCACTTTATTAGTTTTCTACATTTCAATTGGTCTGTTTCTCTGCTGTTGTTTACCTGCACCCCCAGATAATTGAAATTCTCAACCTCTTGGAAAGTAATAATCATCAATGTTCAATATATTTCTGATGATGTTCCTTGATTTTCTCTTGTGTTTTATGTATTTTGTCTTATCAATGTTGACACTTAAATTAAGCATTTTAAGCATTCCTCTTTTTTTAAAAGAGGATTTTTTTTGTTACTGTGTTTGTTCCTGCCTCACCTTACGGTGTATGTAGAAATTATCTGTTTCTCTATCTTCTGTTCTAACCGTCGCTGATGTGTGATCAAGTGTCATTTCGATCAGTCTTATCAGTTTTGATGGTATTTTTCACTCTCTCGTGACTCTAGATAGTTTACTTATATTAATCTTATGGAAGGCCTGCTTAAAATCAATGAACATCGTATGAAAATCAATATAAATAATATTTATGGATTTTTTTCCGATCTGCCTAATGATGTGCAACGCGTCGATTTCTTTTCTAAAATCTTATTGGAAAATATAATTCCAATTTTTTTCAGCATATATATTATTAATCTCTTATGTATTAATGTTATCAGATTTTGTACTCCACATTCAACAGCGTAACTTCCTTGTAGTTCCACGCTTCAGGTATCTTTTCTTTGTAACGAAAATTTTTCATTTTTGTTGTGAGTTTGCACGCCGCTGGTCACCTAAGGTTCATGCGCAGCGCGTATGATTGGCCTTGACATCACTTCCGCTAAAATTTTCCTGTCAGAAGAAGTTATCTGTCAAGTTTGATGCAATTTTAGCTCAGCATGATATTTTAGATCTTTGCATGGATCGATGCAAATAGTTTTCGTTTATATTTTTATTCGTGATTGTGGATGCAGTTATTCTGGAAAATCGCTTGTGCGGATTTTATGTTTTCCAAAATTTCCAGTGTTTATGGTTCGATTGAGGATATTTTCGTAAGACGTTTTGTTCGATACTTGAATGCCTTTAGTTTGGAAATCGCTTTTGCGGAATTATTTTCCATGTAAGTTGCCACTTGTTGAGATACTCCTTTTCTGATTACCGTTTTCGATCTTTTAGATTATTTTGTCATGGTTGAGCATACAGCGGCTTTAAAACTTTAAAATTTAAAACCTTATGCTTTAAAACTTTATTTGGTTTTATAACTTTATGAATTTATGGCTTATCAACGTCCCGGCTTTATGATTTTACCTCTTGGTTTTTGAGTGGGAAGATAATGTTTTATCTAGACGACCATTTTTATTATTCCTGGTAACACCTGCACCACCTGTTGATAGCACTACTATATCTGGAGATGAGTTTTTGGGTTCCTGTTCGGTCTATGGTCAACACATTTGTTTGGAATGGTTGTATCAACATCTTGAAGAGAGAAGAACAACTATAATGAGTATTTTATGTAATATTATCTTTTGTAATCACGTTTAAGATCTTTTAGGTGAGTGATTTTGCTTATTGTAGTTGTTTTTGATTTAGCTTTTGACACCACGATACTTGGTGTGTGTTGTTCTAAACACCTGTGGTGCCAGCAGACAGAAATTTTGGATGTTTTCACTTTTATTAACCCAAGTGTTCTCTTGTGCTTACTGTTAGTCATATTAAAGTTTATTTAATGTTTATTTTGTTTTACTACTTCGAGAAGCAATTAATACAACCCATCACCTAGCCGCCGAATTATCATTGAGCTAGTTTTTTACATCAGGGTCTTCGCACGTCGAATTTTACCAGTTTTACTGGGTGTGCGGAGAATTCTCTTTTCGAAGGGAATTTTTCATTACATCTTGTATTCAAATTTTTTTCATAAGCTCACATATTTCATCGTGTAGTACTTCTCCTCAATTTTTTATCATATCAGCCATTATTTCATTTCTTCCGAGAACTTTTCCATTCTTCATCTTGACCATTATTTCTATAAGCTCTACTTTTTTGGGTTCCATTATTTGATATTCCCCCTTTACTTTTTCCTATTCAGTTTCCTCCAATTCTACTCCAATTTCTACTATTCTATCATCTTAGTTTTTAATTTCTCTTGTTTTAATTGGATGGTACGTTCCTTTTGTTTTTCTGATACTATTGTAGAAATTCATCATATTGTTTTTAGCTTCGTTTCTTCTATTTCTTTCATTCTTTCATCCAACCATTTATTTTTCTTCTTCCTGTATTTGCTTTCATTATCTTGGATTTGTAATTATTCAGGTTTTCTTTATTATTTGTTGTTATTCATTTTATTCTCAGCTTCCTTTTTTCCTTTTTCATTTCCTTACATTCTCTGTCGAACTAAGCCTTCAATCCCGTTCTCTCTATGTGACTTATCACGTTTCCTACACTTGTTATATTCTCTGCCAATTTGTTTCACTCTTCTTTTATAACATCTGTAACTCTTCTTCCATTTTTTTTTAACTATTTTATCTTTTATCCTTTCTTGCTTGCTAAGTGTTTATTTTAAAATTATTCAAATGTTATCTGCTTCTTTTTTTTTGTATTTTCTACTCTCTATTGCGATTTTCTGTTTGATTACTGTTAGTGATCTGTGTCCGCGTTCGCCCCTCTGTACGACCTAACATCTCTTATAGATGTTGCTATTATTTTCGTTACCATTATCGTTACCACATCTGCATATTCTTATGTTGGAATTATGTACTACTGATTATCATGTCCGGCGGTGCATCTAGGTTGCATAGTCTCGTTCCATTGTCGTTCGTAGTTTCGTGTATTTTGTACTTTCCCACTACATCTCTTATAACTCAGTATAACTGTTTACACTGATTTACCATTTTGAACAAATATATGAAATAAGAATTCAAAAAAACTCACAATTTCTTAAGGGATTGAAACATTCTTAATCACTCCAAGTAAATAACTAATGCAAATCTTCAAGTTAAAGATTCTATATTGTCGTATTATTTTAGGATGAAAAAAATGTGGAGTTTTTATTTTATAGTACTTTTTGAAACTTAGTTTCTAGGTTTTGTGAAACCGAGAGAGGATTGGAAGTTTTGATAAAAAATTTGCGTGCCACTCTTAGGTCGAAAAGTGTAAGTTTGAGAGAGACGAAAAGTTTTGGAAAATATTAATTTTTTGTAAGTGGAAGAAAATAAAATTAGTATCAAAAGTGTGTATTTGATTTCTTTTAGAGTTTGCTTTGGAAAAAGAAAAATCTAAAAAAAGTTTACTTTCTACGAAATAAATGCAAACATCTGATTAGTCACAATTTTCTCTGAAATGGACCGTATAGGACGACAACCACATCATAGTACTATTTAATGGGAGATTCATTATATTTAGATAATTTTGTTTTCTGTTTTACATGGCTATGGTGTTTGTAAATAATCGATCGAGAACTTAGTAGTTAAATAAATTTTTTTAAATTGTCAGTGTTTGCGAGTAAAATGAGGTGTAAATTTACCTAACGTAAATTCAGAATCTGGGGGGAACTCCCTATAAATTCTCCCTATTCAAACTTCTGCTACCGGCACAATTAGAGGTCGTTATAGGAGTCCCGCATACACTCAATGTAAATAAATTTAAGCTCATTAATTTTTGCCAGTTTATTATTTCTGGTAGTTTACTATATACGGTATTCATTATTGGTCTGAATTGCGATTTAGAAGTAGGTACAATAGCTTAATTTGAGGTAAAACATTGTTACAATGAAACGTATAGCGTAATTTTTTGTGGAAGGCAGTGATTATGCGATGTGCATATATATCTACTGCACAAAAATGGCCACACCTCTGCCTTTTACAAAAGAACTCACTTTACACAGCTATACAATGTAAATGAAATTCGAAGTGTTTGGTAAAACTCACTCGCATGCTGCTTTTTCCTATTATTAACGTGCAAAATTCAATCTTTTAATCTTGGTTGGAGACATTAGTTGTTTGTGTTTCTAGTGCAAAAAATACATATTTAATGCGCCCGAAGAAATTACAGCGCGAGACGAAATCGAGAGGTGCAGGAACGCCAAGCAAATGAAATAATACGCTTTTTGCACACAATTTTATCAAGTTAATATTATAAAATGTCAAGTTAACTAACCTTTCTGTTAAGTATTTATTTCAGACCATGAAATAAAGATACACTTTTTGCTTCATTGAAATTGAGTATAAAATTAAATAGTTTCTGCACGATATCTAATAGAAAATATAAAATAAATATAACGTAATAAACGGACAACCCATAAACATAATTATATTTTCGAAATAAAAACAAAATTATTCCATCTAAAAGTAACAGACATCTATTGCGTTGTCTCGACATTCTCTTCCCTAGCTATGGGACAACAGTGGTAGGTATTACTCACATGGGGCATGGATTGGGACTTCTCACAATCGTACATAATGTGTTCTCTATGTAGGTCATCCCACTTCTGTAAGTTATCCCTTGTTCTTCCAACCACCACGTAATAAATTAACATGAGGAATAGGTACAGATTAAAAATCATAATATGATACGAAACCGGAGCTTGTACTAGTAGATAAACCACAGTAGTGAAATGCAGTGATTTTTCACTTTCAACAATGATTTACAATTCACGATTCCACAACGAATTTTAACATTCAGCTTTGGTGTAAAATATACTTTTTAACAATTAGTTTTGCTTATGTAATTAATGAAAATGTATTGGCTTTCATAGCCCAACGCTCTTCTGATCTTAGCTAGTTTAAATGGAATTGCTTTTATTTCATCCATAAAACTTAAGGGCTGGTAAAATCGTATTTACTTAGGATGATAAATAAATGCTTGAGATGCGTATCCCACGGGTAAGTGTTTTAAAGAACGGGGGACAAATATTTTTATTCTACTGGTCTTTCCTATTCTCTCCAGAAAAACCTTCTGCTATAATTTGTCCTACACAATTTCTAGTTTAATGTCACTAAATCTTATTGGTTAAATAATATCCTTTTATTTTATTACCCCAACAGTAAGCGTTGTCATTTGCAGAGAATTGCTTTTCAAAACCTGTGTTTACGTTCAAGCTTTTCTTTTATTTTATGGAAATTAGAATAGATAGAGTAAACATAGTTTTCAGAAAGCAACGAAGTGTAATCGCATTATTCTAGTCCTCCGGTTATCCGCATTACGAATGAATGGGTAATCTCCGATTAGGATGTGAAGATTTACAAGAAAAAGCGGGCATACTTCGTTAATCACTTTGTTTTGTTTTATCAAAAGGAGAAATGTAAAATTCAACACAATTAAACCAAAAACTACTCAGTTGCAACAATCTTGAATTTGGACCAATTTTTTTAGGTTTGGTCGTTGCTTTATGTTGTAATACCAACTCTCATTGGTCTATAATTTCTCTTCCAGACAGAGAACGTTTCCTTGATTTAGCAATAATTACATCATTTTTTTGGCAATCCTTAATCGGCTTTTCTTTTTACGTAGCCTGTTATTTAATCAAACTTTATCAGTTAATGAAAAAATATTCTAAAGCAAATTTTTGAACGTGTAAAAGACTTTGACCCGAAACTTATGTAGTCATTATCAGGTTAAAGATTTTTTTTCCAACTAAATCATTTCAATATCTTAATTTTACTAAAAGTTTGCAATATTTTGATTTGAACTCCTCGGGATCTCAACGAAAAGTCTTTTATTGAAAGCTTTTACATTGATTAGTATTAATAGCCAAACCTTTCCATAATTTTTTGTATTGTTGAATCGAACATTTTATTAGTTTGAAAGTTACCTAATTAAATAAAAATTTATCATATTGTAGAAAAAATTCGAAGTAAACAACTGCCGTCTGTAAAAGTTTGATAAAATAAAATTTATTTACAACAAACGATTATAACTCGGGAGTTTCCAAATAACTTAATACCGAAGTGGGTTTACATGTATACGATTCTTCTTACAAAGCTATCTCAAATGTTTAATTTAATTGGGTAGAAACAAAATGGGCTTTGTTGAATAGTATTCCTTCTTTCTTGATGTTTTCATGTCTACATACATGTTTGTTCCTATTCATACTGGAAGTTTGCACTGGAAGAGGAAAATGACAATTGAGTGTTTGCAAATAAAGTAATCTGAAGTTGTTTGTGTTAAATTTGGACAACAAATTATTTCAAACAATTTTAGTTACAAGTTAAATGCAGTGACACATTTGGAGAAACTCTTTTTAGTCAACAATAGAAAAGCTTATCCCTGTCTTCCATACTTTGAAATGTACTCGTAAGCTCGAAGAAAACAATTTTGTATTTTGTTTCATTGTTGCGCTTTAATAACCTTTTGAATTTTCTAGTTAAGCACCTAACTAACTCAGTCAAAGGAAACAAAAATAAACTGGGAGTGTTAGTTAATGAAGTGCAGTTTTAATTAAACTTCCCGTTTATTAATTAGGAATCAGGAAAGTTTATTTTACCTTTTTGTAAATTTTATTGCAAACTTTTCAAGTAAGAAAATCAATTCCTCTTATTTTATGAGAAGTAAATATTAAATTAATAATCTTCATTTTGTGTAGCATTCCCGGAGTTTCCTGTTTAATCATCTGCATCGTTAGCGTTTAGACATTTGAACAGAACAATGTTTCGAAATTTAAATGAAGTGAAATTTGTAAATGGGAGTCAAATCAATTTAGTTACATAATTAACATCTTTTCCTATTTGTTAACACAAAAATTTGTGTACTTTCAATTGTTCATCCAATTTGATTTCGCTTTCAAGTTTTTTTTTTAAACAATCTTTTTTTTTTCAGGGAATGAAATATTTACATTCAACTTTAGTGCGGGTGCATGGTTATTTAACATCAAGAAATTGCGTTATCGATGCCAGGTGGGTTTTGAAAATCAGCGATTATGGACTACCAGCGTTTTACGATGCTCAAGGAATTCCACCCGTTGAGAAAAGTGCTCGAGGTAAGTTTTAACAAAATTGCTCCAGTTACACAAATATTTTATTTCCTTTAATTAATTTAAAAGTTATTCGGTTTTCGCTTACAAAAATATAATTGAAATTGTCGTTTTCCATTTCATTTAATCTAAAAATAAGCAAGCTTTATGTTTTTTAGACGAATTCCGTACAGTTTCTTATTAAAATATAAATAAATTAAAGTTTTTGGAATAAAAACTTAATTAATTAATAGTAATTTTCTTCATTAACTGCGACCTTTTACTATCTTTAGAACAAAATTTATTATACTATGTTAAAAGTTTAATAAACTTCGAGTACAATCTCCTCTAGTTTTTACAGACTCGAGGAATTTAATTAAAACATAGTATTATGTTCTTATATATTGTATTTTTGTACACAGTTTTTGGGTCAATTTAAGATGATAAACATTTTGATAATCACAAATTTGTTTTACACCGATGCTTTTGCATGCGATGATCATTAGTTCGTTACAATTTATAATAGCAATCAAAAGTTTGAAATTTTAGAAATAAATTACTATGTGCAACGCGCAGTGGTATTTTAGTATTGTCGTTGGTAGAGAATTTTTAGAGATAAAAATAATTATTAATTAGAATTATTACAAAAAATGTTCTGGAAAGGTGTTCAAGTAATTCTAATTTATTAGTACACGCATACCTACTATTAATATAATAACATAAAAGTAAATTGAAGAAAAATTGAAAAGCGAAAATATTTATAAGTTATAATAAAATTTTCTCTGAAAAATTAACACCACCATAAATTAAGGGTAAATTGTTATCCCTTTAATTTTGTTGGATTGCTTTGGTTTGCAAAAGTACAAAGGTAAACTTTGATATCAAAGCTTGCATTCTTTACATAGAACTCTACGGTTCTCTTGATATTTGCAGCGGTTCTTCTGTAGTGTATACGACTTGGCAAAGGTACAGATCTCGAAGATCTCGACACGTACTGCTCAATCTTAAATTCATTTACACACTGTTCCTTTTTCATGTCTTTAGGGGGCGGATGGATCCACCGGGCTACTGAGAAATTTGTCGGTCAATGGGACCGTGGGCCGTTAACAAAATAAAAATTTCGTCTGCAGCGCTGTTTTGGGCCGTGACAATTACATTTTTGGGTCGCCAGCCGCTAATTTCCCGGTAGATTTTTGTAGCCTATCCGCCCTTGAATGTCGCTATAAACTTCCAAATAAGAGGATGACATCTACTCAACAACGAATGAAAATCCCGGTGCCACTCTTCAACAGAGTAGTTCGTCTTGAGTAGGTTATTTAAAGTTGCCTTGTAATAGTTCCAGAAGTTGATAGAATCAACTTTGGGATCTTTACGGATCCCATTGTTACGAAGCCAGACAATCCAATTATTCTCGAAATATTCAAGAGAGAAAGGTTCAAGGGAATCTTCATTATCAACATAAAATAAAGACACTATCAGTTTTTCAAACGATTATGGCAACATTAAGGGTTGGACCTCTGGCACTTAGGATGCGGAACACGGCCATAATGTATTAAATTATTATTATGAAAAAAAGCTGTAATATATCCGCAATATATATATTGACGTGGGACGAGCTAATTACCAAAAGTTTAAAATATCCACAATTGATGTTGATTTGTCCTTTCATTGAATTTTGTATGATTTTGAATTTTACTCTGACAAGTTGAATGGTTTTTCTCTAAATGGTCATTATTTTGCTTGTTAATAAGAAAACAGGATTTCATAGATGGATATTTTGTTCCAGAAATCTAAAAAGTTAAATTAATCAGATTTGACTGCATTTTGTTTTAATTAAATTTTTGCATTGTTAATTTGTTTACCTTCTTTTTGATAAATAAGTGAATGCGTCCATAGAAAACTGTAACGTCGTGTTGATTTTAAATAACTCTAGATGGTGCGACAGTTGTTGAAAAGTAATTTAAAAGTTTCTGATATCAAGTTTTTTTTGGAAAATTTTCAAATTTCGCTGGAAAAATCGACGAATCAGCGTGGGCCACGATTTCCAAAAACCTGGAACGGAAAGGAAAGGAAAATTTTGTAAAATGATAAGGATTACTGACCGAGAGGTGGACGTGTTAAGTTGTGTTTTCGAGGAAGACAAAATTTTCTCGATAAGTTGTGAAATGTTGGAATTTCAGCATGAATTGTGAATTATAATTGCAATTATGAAGATTGAAGTGTCAGTATGATGAATATGGTGTTTTCTAGAAGATTGAGTTCTGGAATTGGAAATTAAGGATATTTCGACCTAATGAGTTGGGGAAGATGGCCGTTCACTTTGTCGTTTCCATCATATTTTATTTCCATTTAACAACAATTTATGAAGCCATCGAATGGTAATTAGAATTTAAATTCTTTTATTTTACGTTATTTCGATATTATTTATCTGGAAAATGGAATTTATAAAAATTACAATGGAGGTTATGTCAATCACATTTTATACGAACCTGGAAACTTCGCTAATAATAGACTGATTGGAGTATTACAACAACTTTAATCACTTTGATGCACCAATTTCAAAATTTGTATTAATTGGTTTACCATCGGGATTAACTTTATTTTTTACGATGATCAGTATCAGCTACTATGCTACGCGTTACGTCGAACTTTATTTGTGTTTAGCGGTAGAAATAAACAGTTTTTTATGCGTTTGGTTACAGGTCGGCGCGAGATTTTAAATAAGACAATAAATTTGTGCTATTATTTTATTTCAGCTTGTACAATTTATAATGCCGGATTTGTTTACAAGTTACAGTAATAAGTTTGAAATAGTAAATGTGGGAACTTGTAAATAAATTTCGTCTATATCTGATTTGTTCATTGTTCACAATTTATTGATAACCAAATTTATCTGAGTAAAATTTTATTGATGCCCGGTAAAAATTTTGTTTCATTTATTGTGAATAGTTTGCAAATAATTTTTGGAACCTACTACTGAGGGAGAGTCTCGTTAATGCAAAACTCCGACTTCAACAGCTACGGGATTTAAAGAGTTGTTCGTCAGAACACGACAATATATATTGACGTGGGACGAGCTAATTACCAAAAGTTTAAAATATCCACAATTGATGTTGATTTGTCCTTTCATTGAATTTTGTATGATTTTGAATTTTACTCGGACAAGTTGAATGGTTTTTCTCTTAATGGTCATAATTTTGCTTGTTGCTAAGAAAACAGGATTTCATAGATGGATATTTTGTTCCAGAAATCTAAAAAGTTAAATTAATCAGATTTGACTGCATTTTGTTTTAATTAAATTTTTGCATTGTTGATTTGTTTACCTTCTTTTTAATAAATAAGTGAATGCGTCAATAGAAAACTGTAACGTCGTGTTGATTTTAAATAACTCTAGATGGTGCGACAGTTGTTGAAAAGTAATTTAAAAGTGTCTGATATCAATTTTTTTTTTGAAAAATTTCAAATTTCGCTGGAAAAATTGACGAATCAGCATGGGCGACGATTTCCAAAAACCTGAAACGGAAAGGAAAGGAAAATTTTGTAGAATGATAAGGATGACTGACTGAGAGGCCGGAGTGTTAAGTTGTGTTTTTTCGAGGAAGACAAATTTTCTCGATAAGTTGTGAAGTGTTGAAATTTCGGCCTGAATTGTAAATTATACTTGCAATTATGATGAGTACAGTGTCAGTATGATGAATATGATAGTTTTTCTGCAAGATTGATTTCCGGAATTGGATATGAAAATTTCTACCTGGAGTTGTGAAATGGCCGCATTTTGATGTTTTCCATCGAGTTTTATTCACATCTAACAACAAGTAATGAAGCCATCGAATGGTAATTAGAATTTAAATTCTTTTATTTTGCGCTATTTCGATATTATTTTTCTGAAAACGGAGTTTATAAAAATTACAATGAGAGGTTATGTGAGTCACATTTTATACGAACCTGGAAATTTAGTGGACAACAGATGGATTAGAGTATTACATCAACTTTAATCACTTCGATGCACCAAATTCGTAGTTTGATACAATTAGATTACCATCGAGATTAACTTTATTTTTTTTAATACGACGATTACGATCTACTGTTGTGATACGCGTTACATCAAACTTTATTTGTGAATAAGCATAAAAAGTAACAGTTTTGTTTTATGTGGTTTATAACAGGTCGGCGCGAGATTTTAAATAAGACAATAAATTTGTGCTATTATTTTTATTTCATTTTGTACAATTTATAATGCCTGATTTGTTTACAAGTTACAGTAATAAGTTTGAAATAGTAAATGTGGGAACTTGTAGATAAGTCTAGTCTATATCTGATTTATTCATTGTCAAATTTTGATTTAGCTAAAATTCTGTTTTCTGTTTTTGATAAAATATTATTGATAACCAAATTTCGTCTGAGTAAAATTTATTGATGCCCGGTAAGAATTTTGTTTCATTTGTTGTGAATAATTTAAGCATACCCTGGAATTCACTACCTGAGAGAGCTCATTAATGCAAACTACCGACTATAACGGCTACGGGACTTAAAGAGTTGTTCGTCAGAACACGACAATATATATATAAGGGTTGGAACGAAAGCAAGTGCCGCCAACTTTATCACATGAAGAACAAATTCATGGCTCTCCGCATCGGCGTACTTTTGTCTGAGATCAGGAATTGATGCAATTTTTTGCCTCAACATTGACTAAAGTGGAAAAAGCATCTCCTGTTCTCCAAATCGAAAAATGTATGTTCAAAAGCGTTGATCTAAAAAGGGGCCAGCCAACATTGGCTCTCACTAATTTGCACTATTTTTAAAATATCGTTTAGTCATAATCAGGTAAAAATTAAAAATCCTTTAACTCAGCCAATTTGGAGAAAATCGATTTTGAAGAAAAAATTTGTATGGTTGCTATATAAATTGCATATCGAGGTTATCAATGTATAGTATCTTATGAGAACATCATTGGTTGCATAAAATATTACTCGCGATGTATGCAATGTAAAATTAATGGAATTTCCGTTCTTCAAAATCGATTTTCTTCAAATTGGCTGAGTTAAGGGATTTTTAATTTTTACCTGATGTATAACTAATTATGACCAAACGATATATTGAAAATGGTGCAAATTGGTGAGAGCCAATGTTGCTGGCCCCTTGTAAGCCTTTTCGAGGTCTGTCATGATGGAGGTTGAGACAAGATTTGGCTTTATATTCTTAATGGCTTCAAGAACTTAAATGTTTGTTCGAAAAGAGATAATATACGGAAGGAATCACATTGTGATACTTAACGTCATGAATCGTTAAAAGTTGCTCAAAGTAAAGCAGCACAGTCTTGAAAGTACCATCAGCATACCAATGACTATAATTTGTACTTGCCATCAATTCCAAATTGGCTTGTGTTCTCCAGGTCCACTGTCAATAATGAAAAATTGGTGCATTGTGCCATTTAAATTAATTTTGGTTACATGATTCGTAATTTGAAGATCGGTAAGGTTTAACGGTGATGGAAGTGGAGCCCCAGCTATACTTGACGTGTCTGTTGATTGTATTTTTGGCAGTTGGTACGACAATCTCTGTTGTATCAACCAAATAAGCATCCAATTCTAATTTTAGCCCAGAGGCCGCTTAGTCACATTCATCCCAGTAAGAATAAATTAGGTACCTAATTTAAATTTTTGAAATTAATTTGTCGATCGGCACGTGAGGTTTTTTTTTGAACCCTTGGGTGATATTTTTGCCCAAACTTTTGTTTTAAAAAAATTTAGGCATAAATGCATTAGTCGTAAAATCTTTTAGATGTAAAAACCTAGGCGTAACTTGGTAAGGTATAAAAGTTTTAGGCTTACATCATATTAAGCGTAAAAGATCTTAGTTGTAAAATTCTTTAAGCGTAGAGACTTAGACCTACTGACTTTGTTGTAAGGATTTTAGGCGTAAAGACGTGGAGCCTTTGAGATCTTTAGATATGAC
Organism: Rhagonycha fulva; assembly: GCA_905340355.1. Classification (NCBI taxonomy): domain Eukaryota; kingdom Metazoa; phylum Arthropoda; class Insecta; order Coleoptera; family Cantharidae; genus Rhagonycha; species Rhagonycha fulva. The sequence goes on from HG996555.1 coordinate 13,318,073, forward strand.
TTCGTTGTATTCAAAAATGATATGTCTGAATTGTGTACTTCACCACTATCAAAGCAGTTGGATATTTATTTACATATCACCTCCAAATATAAGTTCAGCTTTTTGAAGGATTTTTCCATCTATATTTCCACCATAATTTTCACACTGTCTATGGCTCCTTTTTCAATGGAACATGGAATCTTTGAAATATGAGTTTGCTGTATTTAAAAATGACATGTGTGCAATGTCTACTTCATTACTAACGTTGGACGTTGATTTACAGATCATCTTCAAAAATATCTAAGTTCAGGGTTTCGAAAGATTTTTTTATCTATGTTTCTTCTATAATTTTTACCATCTTCTGCCACTTTCTGTAAAAACATATTCTTCTTCAATCTTTCTATTGATCTTATAAAGCAAGAACTAATGTAGGTACTATAGAGCCCAAAATATTACTATTGCTTAACAATTAAGAATGAATCTCAATCTGAAAACTTCTCCGCTCGATTGGTAATCACATCGATGTAGACACAAATGTACTTTAAAATGTCAATCAGTGAGTTGGTTTTCTCTAGAGGTTTTCAAAAAGACTTTAGTTTTTGCAGTTATTCAATAAGTAAGTTGTGATTTCCGTCATATCTTTTTTAACATTTGAAAAGGATTTGATCATTATACATTTGCAAACATTAAAAACTACCGACCAATAAGCCGCACTACTAACAAATAAATTGAATTTTTACCAACCAATTGAGAGGCAGAATTTAGAAAAAGACTCGGTACAGTGATCAAATCACCTCAAAGCTCTCACAACTTATATTGAAAATTGTGAGGAATATAATGTGCCACTCCATCTTGGATTTGTTAACTTTAGAAAAGCTTTTGACACTGTTTAGCAGTGAGCAGTGTTCCAAGCAATGAACGACGCTCGAGTAGATTTAAGATGCACAATTCTGATAAGAAACATCTACGAGAAAGCCACAATGCACGTCAAGATAAATGACAAAATTATAACAAAAAATATTTCTGTAAAACGAGGCGTACGACAATGAGATAGTATTTCACCAAAATTATTCATAGTGGCTCTAGAGAATGCTTTTAAAAGGCTAGAGTGAAACGAGAAGGAGGTGAATAAAACCAAAAGCTCTTGAGCTACTTCCAATTTTCGGATGACATAGTTATTAGGTATATCTACAAGTGACAAAGGATTAAGAACAGAAGCTAAATGAGTTCAGTCGTTCAGTGCGGTAACCAAAATAATAGGACTTGAGATGAACATCAATGAAACCAATGTTATGTCTAACAGTAACAAAAAATTCAAACTGTTCCAGCAAGAACTGAAAACTGTAGATGAATATATTTTACTAGAACACTTAAAAAGCTGGGAAAACAAAATCAAACCGCCGAAATTACAAAGAGAAGCAGACTGGAATGAGTAACTTTGATGACTTATAGAGTGAAGACAATGGTGTTAATGGTTAATAAGCACTACAAATAACGCAAAGATCAATGGAAAAGTATATGATAGAAGTGAGCTGTCGAGATAGAGTGTGAAATAATGAACTGCAAAAACAAACAAAAATAACAGAAGCACTCATCAGAAGAGCTGTGGAGTTAAAATGGAGCTGGGCGGAACACGTGGCACGAGAAGGTTTTAAGAGATGGAGATATAGAATAGTGCAGTGGTGGCTGAGAACAACAAAAAGAAGCATTGGAAGACCTTAAGATAGCCAGGTGACAACAAGTGCGGTATGGGTCAGATAAAAATAGAAAAATATGGGAGAGACTTATGTTCAGCAGTAGATGAAAAAAGGATGAAAAAAAGAAGAAGATTATACATTTGATAAAGGGTTTAGGATCCTGAGAGCATCCATCACTGATCCTCTTTTATGGAACATTTTGTGTGTCTGTATAATTTAAAAGTTAATAATTTTTAATAAACTAACACAAAAGTTACGTCACGTCACGCACTTTATACGACTTCAAACTTGCAGAACGGTGAACGTTTCATCCGCTTTATGAGGTGGCTGCTACATTTTGACAGTGATTTAATCATTGAGTTTTGATTGCAAATTTAAATTCTAGAGCTGACAAAAAGTTACTTTAAAAACTAACTTTCCATTATAAAAACATCAAGTTGCATTTATTTGTTTCTATAATTTCGAAACAAATGGTTTCAATTTATCAGAAGATAAATAAGGTGATAATTAAATAGGGTGAACTATTCTTATTTTCTTTAATTTTCAACTTGATTGGTTGTTTACTCCATTACGTATTTTATTTATTATATCGATTGCTAACGCTCTAAAAGCAATCACACCTGCAAACAACAGAAAATTCAATTTATTTATGATAATAAATTTTATGTAACTCGTTCAATTCTACGAAACAATTTGTTTAATTACAAGTTGAAATTATCAGTCTAGAAGATGAAGGGCTTTCAATGAGATTTGAGTTAGGGTTGCTTGTGGTTTACGATTGCGACGTAACACACAATTCCACTATACATAGTAATAATTTTGAAATGGAGAATTATGTTGATGTATCACTTAACACTGAAAGTTACAGCTGCTTAATTTTAATAACCATTTTATTAATCAAATCTTTAATATAGGTGCATATGATAACAATTTAAATGATCAACAAGTTCTTGTTCAGTTGTTCTTTTCATATTCAAGAACCGCTCTCATCCAGCAGGGAAATCTGGTCATTCAGTACCTAATACATAGTGAAAAAAAGCATAAAAAGTTTTCTAAGTTAATGGCATTTATGGGATTGACCTACTCGGTTTTCTAGTATTTCCCTCAAACAAAGAACTGTAACTCTTAAATTATAATTAAACAAAGTTTTCGGTAGATTTCCAATAAGCCCAGGTCCCATTCCTACCTCAATCCACCTTTAGTTAAAATTAACAAAAGTTTTGCTTCTAGCGTAAATAATACACTTAAAAATTTAGACATTTTATTTAAATTTATCTAATTAAAAAAGCTCGGGTTATCGTTAATCTAACGTAAACAAATTCACTCTTCCATAAAGATTATCTACTCGCGTATAAGAAAATTTGCATTATTTCATTCACGGGTTACATTTTAATTATATGAAAAATCTTTTTTATTTAAAAATAAACCTCCGGAGAAAAGTAAAATTTTGAAAACTTTCGATTTTGATATCAAAATTTTTTATAAAATCCTGACCTACGTTTTAATTTAAATTACTAAAATTTTCCCATTTATTTCCACTATTGTTATTTAATCTGCTATGAAATAATGCATGTCAACATTTTATTTAACATGGTGGAAGTTGATAGACGGAATGATTTAAATATAACAAAACCTGACAAATAAAATCTACTTTATAAAATAAAATTTTACATTGTACAGGGTAATTGCAAATTTTACAAAGCTCTTTTTGGATATTACTTAAAGGCTTTACAATTATTCCTGTTACGATTGACTCCGGTTTCCCCTACACCGAAATTACATTAATTTAGTTTGCAGGTGGTATTAACTTCCATTAAATTGTAACCGCTTTCTTTTATTAAAAATGTTGTAATATTCGAATTTGAAGATTTAATTCGAAAAAGCTTCTTATTGTTTTTTATATTTATTTTTCCTGAAGCTTATTATCGAAAAATTTGATTAGAAACCAAGACAAAAGAAGTAAAAACAATTTTTCTTTTAAAAATTAAATAAAATTACAATTCTTAAAATATTGGATCTCCTAACTTTCTAACAAGCTCAAAAAAATTTAATATCGGATTTTTGTATTATAATTATTATTTAACTAATCGAATTCAAAATATTTATATTATTATGTGCATGAATGTTACGAAATCCAAATTGTTTAACTACAAAATCGTAAGATTAAATTTGGCTAAGCTAATATCAAATTTCTGCTGATTTTACGCTAAGTTTAATGAAAGTTTATTAACGAAATCAAACTTGAACATCAATAATATGTACGCTACCAAATTATTAATATAATTTTAACTTTAAATCAAATTGAATAGACTCGGCATTTTGTGCTAATCAAAATTCGAACACGAAGTGTAATTTTATGTAAATATTTAAGTGTAGGTATTAGTTGCGTAATTTTTCGAAGTAAGGTAAATCTTACTCGTCAGGAAGGTGAATGGGGTACTTACAGTGAGACAACCAACTTCCGTGAAGAGGAAGTTTTAGAACTTCTTAGCTACCTTATAGTAAGTAATATTTGAGCTGTTTAAATCAAGATAAACCCTTACAGAAAGATTTTCTGTACGAGCTAAATTGGTTTACTGGAGAAAGGGGGGGGGGATGTTGTGTAACAACAACAACAATTGAGGATTCGGTGCGTGCGTAAATATTTTTTTTAAATTTCAATATTTGAAGGAAGCTTTCCAGATAAAATATTTTCTTTTGCTACATATAGATATGCCCGTGGTTATAGGACAATTTACTTGTAAAATAAACTTTCCCGCACGATATAAAATCTCACGATTACAATGAACTTTACATAGCGTTTATCCGATCCTATAACTCAACAAAATTCCTATATTATGGATGTCAAACTAAATTTTCAATTTACTCTAAATAAATTTTCTCTAACAAGTTTTCACGTGCTGAAAATACTATTTCGTTGCAAAATGAAACTGAGTTACGTATATCTTAAATATATCCTGAAATGAAGATTTAAACGAAGTTTGCTCGTTTATTTGTATTCCTTCATTCTAGCGTAATTAATTAATGAAAGTTTAAATTATTTCAAATTTATTGGAAAATATTAAACGCCAGAGTGTATTTTGAAAATTAAAAATTTTAAGTAAATGTATAGAGTAATTAAAGCTTTTGCGAACGACAGCAGCTTTAGTTAAATCAAGTTTAAAATGCTGTTGCGTTGAATTTTAATTGAATAACAGATATGAAAAGGGGTTATTTAAACTTGATTTATTAATTTTCAACCCAGAATGCTAATGAACAATACAATAATTATATTTATTTGGTTTTATTTTTCACAAATTTAACCAAAGTTTTATGGTAGGTACCATAATGTGAAAAAGTAAAAAGCTTTCTTAATTCGAAAATTTGCTGAACTATTCTTGTACCTACCTACATATCTTAAGAAAACAAATTTAAATTGGTTTTACCCAACTATTTCCATTCTTATAAGACTGTACTATATAAAGAAAATTCTTTTGGATATATCGAATTTACTTTCTATTCGAGACTTTTGTGTTACAATTAAATTTACATTTAAATAGCAAGAAATCTATTTTGAATTCAGCAAAATCAACCTTGTAACATATTTTAAAAAAGTTGTTCTAAAGTTGCGGTAAAAATAAAAATGTCTCTAAAATGTAAGTGCATTTTAGTGTATTTATTATAAAATATTCGTTATTTAATTTAAAAATGCGGGATAAATAATGTAGCGCTTAATTGTAATTAATTCGCCAATGCTGCAGCAAAAAGGTTCTTTCATGTGAAATTAAATTTGATCAAAAGATTTTAATTAACTAATTTATTTTTAATGCTTTATCAAAAATTGTACTACTTTAAAATAAATGACAAAAGTGAAAAACTTGCAATTTCTTGAAGGAAGTAACATTTTTATTATTTCATACAAATTTGGTTCATGAAAACTTCGTGAACGCCGGAAGGCTCTCAGGGCTGGACAAAATGGATGATGAAGTGATTTTGAAATACAAATGAAAATTTTTTTCTGGTATGAAACACAAGATACAAAATTTCAAATACGTGTACCTAAAGCAAAAAATAATTTAATTTTTTAATAATATTGTAATGTACTTGGATTACCTAGGATTAAATTAGCAGTTTTACAGTTGGTTTTGTAAACACCGGATCTACTTTAAAAGGCCGTCAACAGATGGCGTTTTTACTTCAAAATGCTAAATTTGCTTTAATACTAAAATTATAGTTTCTTATTGGTTTTTTGGTCACACTCTTTTATATATACCCACTCTAGCCTGTACATTATGGTCTTATTCCTTCTCATTAAGATAGAAATGTAAACAATCACATCAATCACGTACTAATAATTATTATCCTGATGAAGGCATCAAACTTAAGTTTAATAAATACATACTACATATATATTATATTATATTTTTTGTGTTGTCGACCGTTGTGTCTTTCTATTATATAAAGGGCGCCCGCAATCAAAAGACTAACCTCTCTTGAGTGAAAATAATGATTGCAAAAAACAACATTTAGTACTATATTTTAAAACTAAATAAAATTATTTGTACAAAATAAAAAAATTTTCAGATCATATAATTGAATATTGGAAATAAAATTTTAAAAGCTTTTAAATTCAATACCTACGAGACAAAATCTAGCAATTCATGGATATCAATTTAATGTAACGAAATTTTTATTTTTAGATATAGCAATACAGAAATTTATCAATATCTCTTCATAAATACTAATCTTACGAATTTAATTTATAATTTAATTGAATTGAGTTATTTATTAAACATATTAAAATAATTACCTAGACTAACTATAATTATGTATTTAAGTATCTGCATGTAACATAAATTCAAAGCGTTTGTACGATTTCTATAATTAACCAATCATAGACATCTTATACTACATTACATTTATCCAAGTTAGATGAAAACCGAGTAGAGCTGCAGTATCCTAATTCCCTACGCGAGCTTTTATCAAATCCACAAAATGTCAATTACCGACACTTTTGCAACCACATCCGTTCATACAACAGCTGTATATCCTTTGTGCAGATGGGGTTAAAAACTGTAGACTTTATGTACCTAGATGATAATGTTTAAAGCTGATGGTCAAATCTAACACAAAAAAATGTATTTTTATTGATCGATCTTTTCTACAAAATTATATCATATCAATTAGGCAAATCGCTGCTCAAAAGTAGCATTGCTCATTGAAGCTTAAATCCATTTTACGCTATTATTTTTTGGTTAATTTTTTTTCTAAATTTTGATAAAAATGATTCGGAATAATTATAATCTTTTAGACTGCACCAACGCATAAACTAATAATATATAGCAAAATTCATGATTAAAGCTGTAAAATATCAAATTAGGATAGCAGCAACTTAGTTCTAATTTGCATTTACCTATTTTAATCTTCGATCTGAAAGGCGGCTAGCCGCTATATCCAGCATCGAGAGCAGGTATATCGTAGATTTATTTCACACCGGTTTAATTTAATAAAATTTATTTTAAATTAAGTGCAATTAAACTTGGTATGATAATAATATAATGAAGAAGAAAAATATTTGGAATAGTTAAAGATTTTTAAATTGTAAAAATATGTTATTATACATTATATACCTAATAAAGTCCTTTATGTTTTTGAATTTCCATTAAATTAAAAAAATTAGTATCAGAATGACTAACGAAGCTTTAGTCGTATTAAAAATTTGCATCGCGTATTGAATATTACTTAAACAGATTATAAACAATTGCGCAACTGTTTATTGAGATTAATGTGTGATAATAAAATATTCGCACTGCCAAATTAATTGCACGACATCAAAATAAACCAACCATATGGAAGGGAATGTAAAGAGCGATTTAACTTTATTCATGGTTTTATGAGCAAACTCATAACAACTTGATCCTGTGATTATTTTAAAACTTTTCAAATTTAACTATAAATTAGGATAATACATTAAAACATTACAGTATCATGTACATTGCGTCTAAAGTTAGCCATTTATTTGAAGCTCGTCGTCCTTCAAACTCAATCATTCCAGACTCCAGGTGATTTTTTTAAACCTTTGTAAGGAAACGACTGCTGCTTGAAGATCAAAGTTTTAAAAGCCTCTCATGAAAAAAAAAGTCTGTAGATCGAACTGAGGGTAAATTTGCCACCCTACCTCTACCTTACGACCATTATTACATCCATTCGGAGCCCTTTCAGACGACAATAACAGAGAAACTAAATCTTAAACTTCAAATTTTGTAATAACAACCTCCCTAGAAAAATTAAATAAATATCTTTGCTAGCTTAGATTCTTTCAGCAAAATTTTTCTATTCTTTGAAAGTTTCCATACCTCTAGTAATAAGTAGTATGTTGTTATCGCAACGCGGTCAAGCATTGCTGAAAGCTTTCAGATAATGTGAAAACAAAAACCAGGTTGACACAACAGCGTAAAGAAGTAGCAGTAGCAAAGAAAAAAACAATGTGAAATTGATACAGCTATTAGAACCTTGCAGTAACTTAATTACAACCGTGGAAAGGTATTTAACTTATCCAATTTTGCAAATGGATATCAATTTCGGAATTTAAGTAGTAATATTTCAAAACTCTTTTGTTCTTACGCCTACTTGAGGAAATATAATTAAAAATCGCAAAAATTAATTTTTACTTTTTTTCTTTTCTGTAGTAATAAAAATTTTAGTCCATTTTAATTAAAAAGCACTGTTTAAGACGAACTCCTGGGTAAATTTTATTATAGGTAGGTACAAAAGTTTTGTATAAGTTATAATAAAAATTTCTTGTTTTACTAATTTAAAGTTTGTTTTGTAGTAAGTATTAGATGCAATTTCATATCAACTTTGAGGTTAGGAGTGTGGTGTACTATGCAAAGAAACTTTTGGAAAGTTTAACAAAAGTTATTCAGATTTGTTACCTTTCTATTTTTCACATTGTTGACACCACGACTACGTTATTAGCTTGGTATTATAATGTGATTTCGTTCCAAAAAATTTTATATTCTTATCGGTTTTTTAAAATAGAAATTATCGAATGGTCTGAAAGTCCTAATGGAGCATTCGAACGTTAGTAGATTATCTTATTGAACCTGAAAGGTTGCCAATTACTTTTTATAAACCAAAATTCGTTCCAAAACTACTTCAAATACATTAAGTTTTCCGTTAGAAGAAAACCCTTTCAATTTATTACATCAATAAATTTTATGATAGCAGACATGAAAAATAAGTTAGAAAATCCAAATCAAGGTGCTTTTTAATAAATTCTTCCTGTATAACTTAAATAATTTTGGAACATGTACCAAAAATATGAAGTATTGGGCTACATTAAGACGAAATATGAAGCTCAAACATTCTTTGAGAAGATGAGACTTGGAGGATTTATATTTTAAATTGATAAATTGCACAAGAATCTTAACTTGAGTACTTTTATCGACATTATTGTAATTCTTTTAGCTACTAAAAGCAAAAGGGAATTCTAGAAAATCTCAGCTAATAATGAAAGCTCTTTTAGAGCATCGATATTGAATTACCTACAATGGAAGCGTCTTAAGAGAAGTTAATTTTTTAATCCAAAAATTTAAATTTTACAACGATTTTTTGTAATCTTTACATTTATATTTCGGTGGGCTTTCACCCGCTTAAAATTATACCTCTTAATAATTAACAAAGCAGTAAATTTTGTATAACGTGAAAGTTTATCTAAGGATTAAATATCCATTATAATTATTATTACAATGTAATTATAATTCAAAATTTCTTCTACATTTTACCAACCCTTGCTGACGTGCCAAACAAGCGGATACTTAAAACTTGCAATCAGTGCCGGAGTTAGACGATATTGGAAGTAAACGCGGTTTGCAATCGGTTTTTAGAAAATATCACGAACTTTTCCATTTAGTACTACCACTAAATTACTAACTTTCTTAAATACCGCCAAAATTCAGGGTGTTTTAATATTTTATTGTTTTGTTTTAAAATTTTCTAAACAAAATTTAGAACCCTATCCTGGATATTGATGATATTAAATGAAGTTTCCTAGCAGTGCTTTTATCCTTAGAGTAGTAATTAAATTATGTTTTTTTGGAGAGAATGCTGTTGAAGTAGCATAGTTTTCATTACGGACAACGGATTAAAAATACGAATGAGTTTGATAACTTACTCAACAATTATTATGTCTTTTATATTTTCATAAATGTTTTAAATATTTTTATTTATTTGCATAATTAGTGCACTTTATTAGCTTTAGAAGCCTTTTTGGGATGTACTTTACTTAATCTGTCAAAACCATGCATAATACATATCCATTATCGTAAAAATTTTCTTTTCGTGTTTATTTAGTAATTAATGTTATATAGAGTGAAATATTTGAATTATAATTTTATTAAAAATTTGTCATAAATCAAAAACTTTTCAATTATACAAAACTATGTAAAATCGTAAATCATGAAGAAGACATTATTTATATATTATATTTTAACCCAGATTTGTAGTACTTTCTTTATAATAATTCAGTGATACCGGACACCATTAAAAATTAGTTTTATGTCAAAATGCTGAACTTTTTCATTCCCAAACCGAAAAGAGATACTAATATGAGTTGGTTACTACGACTTTGTTGTATGAAAGCAAATATTTTACTAGATATTCGGAAATTGTTCACTTTTTATCTATTATCTACTGAATTGACTACTTTGCCTTTGCATATATTGCGTAGCTCAACTGTTTTTACAAGTTAAACAATAATTAATTGAACTTCATACTTGGTCTTTAAAAGGCACTTGTTGCACATTGAAACTTTTGAAAATATTGGCACACTTGCCCCAGATACGCAATTACCCTACCTTACTTTATTAATGATCCATTACATACCAAGCCAGGAATTTTTTTTTACTGGACGAGTTAAAGCAACTGAAATAAACTGAAGGTGAAAATGCGATTTTTCGAGCTCGGTAGGTACTTCATTTAAAAAAAAAATTGTTCATCAAAGAAGGACATTTGCACTCGACTACAAAAATAATACATTGGTAACTCTTCCACTTGTATTACTCAGTTTGAAAGACAGCCTCTTAAAACTAACTTTTCACTGAAAACCGAAAATTCAGAATTTATATTGAAAACAGTAAGTGCGCTGTATTAGCAACAATATTCCAAGCAACAAAATCTATAGTCTTAAAATAATTGCTAAATAGTTAATACAATATATGTATTTTAAAAACTTATGTGACGCATTTGCAAAAGATTTTTGAATATATTCGTCGCTGATAACATTTAGCTACAACAATCACTTATATAAACATAAATATAAAAAATTGGAACAATAAACAAGTTGTAAGTTTTTAAATTTCTATCATTTTTAGGTTGACTTGTATAGTCCAAGTTTAACCGGTAACTATGGTTTAAACTCGGATTTTGACTATTGTGATTGGTTAATCTACAGTTTAAAATTTTAAACTAGATCTATACAAGTCACCCTTAATGTGATTAACAAATTAACGGATCATTGTATCAATTGGCAAATTAGTCAACTAGATTAAAAGGTCAGGCTGGTCTGAAATTTCAAAACAAAAAATGTTGTGTGAGTAAAAACTTCTGATTGACTTAAATTATGCGCACAGAAGGACCAGATCATAACGCATCTTGCTATACTGTGTACTGAAACCTATAGTTTATTTTGCTAGAATTGCGCTTTTTTTCACAAAAGGGGGCAGGACGGTGTTCTCTTTTTCTCATGCTTCCCCATCTTCTCCACTTTTTCTTTCACATATCATTTTACTTAAACTGACAGCAAATACTTTGGAATAAAACATTTATTGATGACACAACTACGAGGTATTCAAGCTCGGATTACCAATGCGTTTAAGATATTTTATTATCCTTCGTAAAAGATCTAAGTACCAAACCGTCAAGGTCTAGTAAATATGAAAATGGATTGGATACTTACATTCTTTCTCTTCCAGACATCATTTTACTTAAATTTAACAGCAGTACTTACATCTGAATATAAATATTTATCCATGACATTTGAATGCGGGTTAACAGGACTACAAACTTAAGGAGTAGATTATCATAGTTAACAAATTTATTGGTGTAAAAAAAATAAATAAAAATAAAAATAATAATGTATTAAAAAATCAGAATTAGAGCTTGGATTTCTAAGCACTTATAATTCCTAAATAAGAGCTTCAAAAAGTTTAAAAAAATGGGAAAAAAATTCAAATAAAATTGAAGAAAAGCACTAAAAATCAAACATCAAAATATAATTTTTATTAAATATTAATTAGACATTCGCTTCTCAAAAAATTTCTCAAGTGCATGAAATTCTTGATTTTTGTGTAAGATGTCCATTAATTTATTATTAACAATTATTCCCACACTCCCTTGCACATCCAAAGATTTCACTGAAGTCAAATATCTTTTTTCCAAATTTCCGATAGATGATGGAACATATGAAAAGTTAGCTTTGATATAACTTAATTGTTGTCCAATTAATGTATTCTTAAAAATATCTTTACATTATTTTATTGCTGCCGACGACGATTCTGGCAATTCAAAAATAAATTTTTGAAAATTCTTAAAATTTATCGCATAATACAGATGTTGAGCCACGTTCCTCACCTGTAAGCATTGCTTCGGGAGGAAGAAGTGTATCAGTGTCGTTTCTTTAAAAGCTTGTACTTTCAAAGACGCCTTGACAATAATTCTTTTTCTATTCGAAATTAAATCATTAATTTTTGAAATTATTATCTTAATTATTATCCAAAAAAACATTTAAAAAAAGCTCTAATAAGCACTAACATGCGTTTTAAGCACAATCTTGAGAAAAAAGCAAAAAAAAGCACTATCAACATTAGGTCAAATAACTGCAATTTTTAAAAAACGTCAAGATCTGAAAAATATATGTTCTGCTTATAATTTAGAGCAATAAGCAAAAAGCTTATAATAATCTAATCATAATAATGTAGTAGTAAAAACAAATGCAGTGTTTATTATAGGGTGGCCCATGTAAAATTTGGAATTTAATTTCGCTTTAAAAAAAATACTAAAATAGACATTTTTTCAAAATTAGGTTTTATTTAAGGCCCATCATTGACATTTTTAAATGAAACACAATATTGTTCAAATGGCTACCACGACTTGCTTTACAGTGCCTCATTCGATTTACTCAATTTTTCAGTACATTTTCGATTGCTGGGCCCTCTATCTCGTCAACGACAGCGTTGATCTCGTGTTTAAAGACTCAATGAACTCGGGATTGTTTGCGTAACACTTGTTTTTCACGGCGCCCTAGAGATAAGAGTCTAACGGGATCAAATCGCAGATTTTTTGCCCACTGTGTTCGAAAACCACATAATCAGCCGAAGCTCGGAAGTCCATTGGCCGCCTCGCAACTGCCTATATAAATAAAGCAATATTAATTACAAAAATCTATTAAAAACAAAGACTAATAAACCCAAAAATACTAAACTTTTAAAATTTTTAAGTATCCTTAGATGTATTTTACACACATTTTAATGTGTGTAGGTAGTAAAAATTAAATTATATGTATAAAAAGATTTATAATTACTCGATTAATCAGTCCTCATGTGAAAATTCAATATAAAAATTTTTTTTCTGGTATTGGTCCGGGGAACCGGGCTTAAGTGGTCTTCTGAACTATAAGTATTATATAATTATAATTACTCGTAAACTCATCGTTTCAACATTGCTTAAGCTGAAAAAATAATAGGTACCTACATATTATGTACATGAATATTATTTAATTCACTCTAAAATTTTGAAAAATAGTTAATAAAATTTAATAATGCTTTAACACCATTGCTGATGCTGTATTCACATGGACTGTAGTTTGATGTAGCCTACGTTATGTAACCATAGCTGGATTTCTAAGATTATCAATTATTACTTCATTACCAAGCAAAAAAAAATTCATCTATCTATAATTTAATACAAAGTAAGTTTTATCTTAATTTGCGTGCACCGACTCATCGCTAACGTGAACAAATAATATGGTTTAATTTTTTTCACTATATTGAGTGTAGTGTAATTTTTACTGCGTCAAAAATTATTGTACCAACATATTCTGAAATATTCATCTATTGCAGATAAAACAATACAAAATAAAGAACTTGAGGATTAGTCTGTGTCATATAGGTATCATCATACAAAGGTACCATTGTATCCACCAAAGTCTAACTTTAAAATAATGGGCTTCATTTAGATCAGACTGAAGAAGACTAAGAAATGAAATGTAAATTTCATAAACGTAAACTTTTTGGTTAATACATGGTTCATAATATGGTACATTTATTTTTTATATAACTTCTCAGATTATGTAATTTCCATATAATTTTTCAGTAAAATAAATAATTAAAAAAAAAATTATTGTTATATACTATTGCAAATAATGCAAAACCATTAATACTATTTTTTAACAACTATTAAAATTAAAAAAAACTTAATTTGAAAAATTTTTCCCACGGTCAACAGAGGTTATATTTGCTATATTTGATTATACTTTAGAGTTCATATTAAATCTTTTCTCTCGCAGAAAGTTAAATTCATAAAGAGTCTGTCTGGAGGACTTCTCGACGTTTTGGGGCCGGTATAGCCTTATGCCCGCTGTACACTCTCGGCGAGACAGGGCGAGAGCGACAGTGTAGATGGGTGCTCTCGTCATGTCTCGTCTGTCTAGGTGTACCTGGTAGTATGTAATTTAGATGGTCGCACGAGCACGTGACCTCTCGGCGAGACATTTGCCTGAGAGCACTCGGCGAGAGTGTACAGCGGGCATTACATGAAACTATGCGAGCCAGAAACTAACCCCATCTCGCACATAACAATTATTTGGACTTTATTATTATTTGGGCGCTAAATGCGCCCAAAGGTCTCCCGTATGAGATGGTGATGAACTGAAGAACTTTTGAGCCACATTAGGCTTGAAAAGAGTACGTTTTTCGTAATCAAAATTTTGAATTTTTTATATAATATGAAGAATTATCCTGCAGATTGATGTTCCGACCAGGAGCAAGGAAAAGCTTGATTAAATTGAAAAAACTAAGGACAGTCTAAAGCAAAAATAATGGGGTCAGACAAGGCAATAATAATAGAGACAACAGGTAGATGTGTGAGAGTTTGTGAACCTACTTTGAGATCCTCTTGGGTTTTTGTAAATTTCCCTAATTTCAACCCGACTTCGAAGGATTTTTATTTTTTTTCCTAGCTGTAAACTCCCTTGAAGTCAAAGGATGTTTTAAGTAATTGGTTTATTATACTTAGGTATTATGGCTATTAATTTTTTTTGAAAACCTTATCGTTACTTTCAATTTTCTTTTGATCACAGGCAATGTGCAGCAACAACGTCAATAACAACTATGTAAACAGTTACATAAAATGAGAGTCGGGCGGCCTAAATTACAAAAATTATTCCCCGAAAAGTTATCAAAACCCAAATGGTGCTGAAAATGATTGATAAAGCAAATGAAATAAATTGAAACCTTTTCAACCTGATGAGAATATTTTTGAATTTTTTAAAATAAACAATGCGCAACGAAATGTATACGATAAGAAAAAATACTAATGGTATGCAAATAAAAACGCAATATCGTTATTTACCAATAATAACGTAAAAACTTTAAATTTGTTGAATTATATACGAGCTATTGAATTATAAATAATAACCAAACTTGAACCTGATTTAATAAACAGCGGCTAATTAAAGCATTTATTTAGATAGGAAAAGTTTTTCGTGTTAATTACAGCTTGAAACAAATTTCACGAATAAATAAATTATTAATTAACTTGTGTATGTTTTTTACCAAAAGCTCTAATTATTAATTTAATCAAAAATTACAGTACCTACGATTTGAGCATTACAATTTTTCTTCAAATTATTTAACTGTCACGCCCAAGTACAGTAAACATTAGTCATTATGTAATGACTGTACTTGGTATATTAAATTAATTTTCAAACTTTCTAGTGGCAGTAAGCAGTTGCTTTGTAAACGACATTTAATTTGGTTTGAAATTTTGCTAACTAGAATAATTTAACTTACGATAATTCACAACTTTAATGATAAGCTTTATGCTGTAACATAAACGAGTCAACTCTACTACCGACTCGTCTATATAATTATACTACATAGTATGTAGTATATGATCTACATGAAGATGTAAAATTAATTAGCAAATAATTAATTTATCCCAAAAGTTGTGTATAAAAAGGTTTTAACTTATCAAATCTGTTAACATTTCTAGACTTGTTATGGACCTCTCCCGAGCTTTTACGACACACAACATTTAGGCGAAAAGGTACTCAACCAGGTGATGTCTACTCATTTGGAATTATTTGCCAAGAAGTTGTAGTTCGTGGAGAGCCCTTCTGTATGTTTGCTTTGACACCCGAAGGTATCAAAGTTTTAATTTCAGTGATAGATAATTTTTTAACAATTTTTTTTTTAGAAATTCTTGAGAAAGTGAAACGCCCGCCTCCACTAATAAGACCGTCGGTAAGCAAGGGTGCAGCACCACCAGAAGCAATAAATATTATGCGCCAATGTTGGGCCGAACAGCCTGAGCTACGGCCGGATTTTAACGCAGTGCACGATTTATTCAAAAAACTAAATCACGGTAGAAAAGTTAACATAGTCGATACTATGTTTCAAATGTTGGAAAAGTATTCCAATAATTTAGAGGAACTGATACGTGAGCGTACGGAACAACTGGATATTGAGAAAAAGAAAACAGAACAACTGCTAAATCGCATGTTACCAAGGTAGAATACAGAAATATTTCTTAAATTTAAATAACGACCGTATAAATTTTAGTTCAGTCGCAGAAAAACTTAAATTGGGAATGCCGGTGGATCCAGAAGAGTTTGAGGAAGTAACGATATATTTTTCTGATATTGTGGGCTTCACAACAATTTCGGCTCATTCAACTCCTTTTCAAGTCGTTGATCTTCTCAACGATCTCTACACGTGCTTCGATGCCACTATTAACGCATACAATGTCTACAAAATTGAAACTATTGGGGATGCATATATGGTGGTAGGAGGACTTCCTGTAAGAATACCAGATCACGCCGAACAGGTAAACCATTCACTATAATTTATTTAATATTACCAAAATTATGTCAAGCGAAACGCACTCTTAGCGGTTTTGAACTTTTTATCGCATTTCAATTTATTCAAGTGGATCGTTTAGTCGTTCGAATAAAAAGAAATAATCACAGTAAAACTCTCTTGTATGACGATCAATCAGTCAGTGAAAGCTCAACATAACTTTTAGCTTTATTCCTCCATAAAACGTAGGCGGAATGTATTATTAGGATTAAAAGCAGTCAATAGATCTTGTCAGCTTTTGTGGCATAAATTCTACATAAACTTTAACAAAAACCTTAATTTATTTGGTAAATATTTTTGCAAATTACCATAGAAGCGGGAAAACACTACCCACTTTTCCATCTTTTTTTATCTCTTCGGTACAATATTAAATCTTTAAGTGAACTAACTTGAAGTAGGATGTTCAACAAGCATTTGATTAACATTGTCCAACTCAAATCTTGGTAGTTAAATTTCTACTCAAATGTCCAATTTTATCCAAAACAAAGTGGACTGGCATATAAAAATAATGAAATGGGATTGCACAGATGCGAATCCAACACTTAAAATAAATTGAAAATACCTTGACCTGAAAAATCGATAAAAAAAACTTAAAATAATTTAGTATTTGAATATTGCATGAGTTGCCCACAAGGTTTTTCCTCAAAAAGTTGTCGGATTAATATTTGAAAAAAATAATAAGATAAAAGAATCTGAATTATTTGGAACAACGTACAGAAATATATACCAATTATTTATTTTTATTTATCGATATGATCATGGTTCTTGTTGTAAAAGTTGAAAAAGTCGATTTTCGGTTTACGAAGTTTTTACGGTTGTGAAAATTTATTGTTCTCAATATAGAAATTTGAAAATGCCAGACATTCAAAAGGACGATTGTTTCATTGTCGGTCGTAGGATATTTTATACATCATAAAAAAAAATTTTTATTTCAATATTCCTTTGAGTTTTTAACGAGTTTATGTGATAAGGAAAATCCTATTTGCTGAAACGTACAGAAATTTAAATTTCGTTTACAATAAAATTATGAACAAAATAGACATCGGATTAAATTTAAAGCCACTTTAAGTCTAAGAACCGCCGGTGATTAACGCATTCATGCATTATTCTATTAAATCTTCTATAAAGGCGTCAATTTAATTTATTAATAAATTCCTTTAAAGCGGAGATGATGTTATAGAACATTACCGGCTGGAAATTGTGAATATGCACTGCTTTGATTTTATATCATTTCAACATCGCAAACATGAAGTATGTAAATGGTACTGTTATAACGTAAATTTTTTTGAAGTTTAATTAGAATTCATATTTTTGAAATTGGTTATCGTACTGTAAATTATTATTGCGAGTTGATCGAACCTGCACTACAAAAATATGCAACAATGACTTATTGACTTACAACTAGAATTTTTAATCGACGTTTTACTCAAACACAAATTAGGATTAAAATTGAAACTGATTTCAAACTTGATAAATTAATCTAAACTATTTGATAAACACATGCAGTTTCAAATGATTATGATTATACAGTTTTGTGGCAACTGAGTAGCGCACGACTTTTCATATGAAATCCTTCTAAAAATCAGTTTTTCAGGCTCGATTAAGTATTTTTTTCCTAGTGTATTTTCCTTTTCCGGATTCACCAACGCTTTCTCGGCTTTCCAGTGCTTCGTTCTAAGTGTTTACGCACCAGACATCAATGAATCAAGATTAGATAAGAATACTTACTCTGAGAGTCACAAAACACACAGAATGAGAATATGGAGACTTGATATTACATCTATTTACACAGAGTGAACTAAGGATCAACAACAATTTTTTTTGCATATAAAAAACAACATAAATATTCATACGAGAGAGCAAAAGTCAACCAATGATCATAGCACCAACAGAAATATACACCTCAAGCAATTATTGGACGGGCCGATTATTGGATGTCAGTACTTGGATCAGCAAACGTAGGCACAGACCACAATCTAGTATTGTGCAAATGCCGTACCGGAACAACAATAACCTGACGAAAACACAAAAATAAAATTGGAATCAATAATAAAACTCTGTACATAATACCTACTGTACCAACAGAGGCTAATAAAGGAAATATTCAATAACCCTCTGGCAGAAGATAAGGACGTTGAACAGTTGGAAAACACTACGCATAAACATAATTAACAATGCAGAAGAAGCGCTCCCATTGCGATCCCAGTGCGATTGGATTGTAACAGGGCTCTGTCACATAATATGAGACAGTGAAAATGGACCATGTAACCCCTCTGCAGCAAATTATTTTTTTATACCTAGCCGGGTATCTGTTAGGTACCTGTAACAGAGACCTGCCAGGCTCTCTGTTAAGATGTTGTTACAGGTGATTAGCATAAATAACTTTTATCGTACGTTTACATTGTAAAAAAAATAGACGTTAGACAGGCAGACATAGCACGTCGGTAAAATTGACTGCAAATACTCATTCGCAAGAGATCATCAAGTAAAATTAAATACAGTAATTGCCTTTTCAACTTACCCTTCCACCATAATCTTTCTGATTCAACATTGCTATTCTTTTGAAACCTCTGGAATATTAATGATTCATCGTTTAAACTGAGTTTCAGGTGTAAAGCTAAAAATAACAAAAGCTGCAATAATTAAACAAGAATCAAATCACCTGCGTCCGATGTTGGGAAAGAGTAGATATACTCCAAAAAATATAAAGGAAATATTTCCAAAAATAATTCAACATTTAACGAAACCAGGTCACAGCTGATAGGGCGGTGACGTCGGAACTTGGAAGGTCAGCTCAAGGGGGCTGATAAAACTAAACCAGATGTGGAACATCCATCAAAACCACCATAGAGAAAAGGTCAAAACGCTCTCATAGCAAGGGCGGATTCAGGGGGAGGGCGATGGGGGCGATCGCCCCCCCCCTTTGAAAAATTATGCATTATAAATATAACGTAAAAACTAAAATTAGTGGAAAAAAGGCTATCAATTTTGGTATTTTTCTTAACAATCTATGAAATCGCCCCCCCTTGCTATGAAATCGCCCTTTTTGAAAAAGTTGCTGGATCCGCCCTTGCCTCATAGAAATGGGTTCCATCACGGTGATGAAAAGGTAATAAATACATCAGCTCCACTTTAACTTTGCTCCCGAAAAACCATAATCAAAAGTTGATAACCAAAATGGACGCACACAGAAATGGACAGATGGTACCTAATAAAAAGCTAAAATTTATCAAAACGTCAAACTCTGCTCAAAATGGAAAATATAAATGTAATGCTTACCCAGAAACTTAAAACTGAAAGTTATTAAAAGGATCACTTCATAAAATAAAGTTTGTGGATTTTAAAACTTAACATTACACAAAACGAAGAATGAAACTTCCATCTTTGATAAAGATAAACGGAAGAATGCCAATTTCATAAATTTCCAAAATATTAACGCTTGCGCGTGATGGAGAAATGCCAAGCAATAATAATAGCATTGGAAATGCTACAATGTTTATCTTAATTATGCTTACTATTCTTATTATTTTGTATTATTGGCAAATTTTTATTTTGTCTATACTAAAGCATAATATAATTTTTAAAAATGAACTACGGAAATGCGAATGTTAAAATCTAAAGCTCAATTAGTTTTTAAGCTTTTTGGTTATGTTCCTAACATTTTTTTTTATCTATATTATATTATTATTCATATTTTATTATAAATATAAAGGAGAGGAGATGTGGACGGGGGCAAAAATTAATTTTTATCTGTTTGTATTTCTATTTGTATTTGTGATGTTGGGAGGCGGGGGGTAGCCTAAAACCTCACGAGTACCACCAAACGGAGGAGTATAAAAGTGGTACGTGTTTAAAGTACGATCCTTAATATGTGGGAAGGTGCCACAATCCTAAGTACCCTTACAGAATTATTAGAAACTATGGAAAAAAAATTTCACAATTGGGATTTTTGGAACAAATTGGACGATAAAGAAAGCTCCATTTTGATACCGATATTTCGACAAACTGCAGCAATTAATCTTTCGACTTTACCTTCAAAATTTGTCGAATTATCGATAACATTAAAATTTGGGTGGCCTATCCAAGCTGGACCGGCTTTATCATCCAATTCTTTCGCCACCTGAACACCTTCAGAACGACAAGAATGACCAGCAGTAGTATAAAACTTTTCGGCACCATTGGCGGTTGAAACCATATGAATGACTTGGTCGTATCTGTTCCTCAAGTCATCATTGTTCAAGTTAGTGTGCTTCAATATCCGTTCCCACATTTCTTTTGATACGAACGCAGAAGAGTCCATTGCTCCACGATCGCAAATAATTAAACAATTCTTGTTCCCGGATCGAGCCAAATCAAAAAATGTATCTTCGATTTGAAGCATTGCTTGTAATAAATTCACCTGGAAGTTATATATTTCATCTTCCTTCAACTCGTAAAATTTGATGCCACCACTGAGAAGAATAGAAGCGGTTTCAGGAACACGATAAACTTTCCATCCAATACTTTCAAAAAACTTCGACAGATGGATTTGTCCTGTAGTTTTACCACCACATGGACCACCCGTTAATACGAGCTTATGAACTTGGGAATTTGGCATTTTACTCTATGATTTTTTATTATTCAAAATTCAAAAATCTTGTTTATATAATACGAAATTTTTTCATTGGTACAATACGATTAACTTTTTTATCTTATTAAACGGATAAAATGCATCAGAATGTATTTTATCTTTTAGCCGTAAAAATGATTTTACGATTAAGTGAGAGCAGTTGAGGAAGGACTGAACACCTAATATCACTTTCAAACACGAAAGAATCGAAAGAAATGCAAAATCAAAAAAGAATACAAAATAACAAAAGAAAATATGAAATTTACTAAAAGAGAGAAAAAAAATTGACGAGTATGTTTAAACAAACACTACTTTTCTTAAAAAATGAATAGAATACTTCCACACTTTATATCATGTACAGCCTCTAGGTGATGAAGAAGATTACCAAATCGGCAGATACGGAAAAGAGATTAGCGAAGCGAATATCCTTGAAATCACTAAAGATAAAGTAATAGTGACTATCAAAAATTTTTAAAAAAATGGAAAATCACCAGGACTAGATCAAATCTCAAATTAGATGATTAAATAATATGGTGGAGAAACTTCTCGAGAAATAACTATTTTTTACGAAAAGGTAATGTGCAACATCATCTAGAACAACAAATAGATGACGACAGATAGTAAAACAAGAATTAGAAATTATATCCTACTATTATACTGCCGAGACAAGAGCAGAAATCTGCAAAACACAAGTTCTTCAAAGTACAGAAATGCGAATAAATGGATAGAACAAAAAGCGACAATATTTAAAAAACATGCGATATTGAAGACATTGTAAGATGGATAAGAGAAAGAAGGAAAAAATAGAGAGACCACTTAGAAAAAATGGACGAAAACAGACTAGCCAGAGTGGCAATGGAAGGTAAACCTATTTCCAAAAGACTTCCCAGACGACCATCCAAAGAAAATACAAAACCTAGCTTTTCTGGGTTTTTATTACAACAATTTATAATCATTTCATCAAAAAAATGAACTTTTTTAATTGGTAACACTTCCCAAGAAGTATTTTTCAATTCTTCCCACTATGTTAATTTGATTCCTTCGACGAATATTCATCTAGATACTTTTAAAGTCTATCTCATATTTAATTTTAATATATTTTAATTTTTCTACGAGTGTAATTACTATAAATAATTCGCAATTGCATACAGGCAATTTTGTAAATGTTCAACTTTTTACGATACTACGAAGTAAAACGTGTCACTTCCCGATAAAGTCACAGGTCAGATATGGATTATCTTCTTTTAATTCAATTTAATTTGGAATCAGCAACCTGTTATTTTGTTTTTGTTTTGTTTTCGGAGCGCATTTATTCAGGAAGTATCGATCGAATAACAAAAATTGAAATCATATTTTGTATCAAATATATCGGACTTTCAAATTGCATTCCTTTAGATCCCTCTTGCTATTTAAAATTTGTAGGATGAAAATCTCCCTCATTTCGGGGTTACAGTTACATGAATGACAATAACCAATACACATATCTTCATTCTAAATGAAGTTGATTTGTTCGAGCGTTTTTCGAAGATTAAATTCCAATAAAATACGCTTATTTTGCTGTTTACGCAAATATCAAAAAAAAAACAGTAATGTAATATTATTGACAAAAATTTAAGTTGTTGTAACCATCGCAGGTTACAATAAAAAATTAAACATAACTTTGTCGAAAATTTAATTTTTTATAAAATGGATCTCTTATTTCACTGAAAGTTATATCCCTTATCGAATTAAATTTAATTTGGTGAGTGAATGTTGTTTTTTTACGGTCGGATTTGGTTGCTTCGCTCAGCAGGGACCTCGTTTCTCGATTTCTCTTAGATAATATAGCAATTCTTTTTTATTATAAAATTTTTGTATAGAAAATACTTGAGAATCCTTAGGAATAAGATTTTGAGAAAAATGTCCGATTTGTGCAATCGCCTCGCTTCTGACCAAATTTTTCCTAGGCAGTGGGAAAACGCAATAAAATTTCAGGTTGTAATTTGATAACTGAATGAACTTTTGGTTAACGGTCTGGTCAGTGAACGTGATAAGAATCGTTAGAGATTATTTGGCGATTGCTTAATTCAGTCAGATGAGCAACAGGGTCGAGTGTAGAAAATGTCTGTAAACCAAAGCTATGGTAGTTTAAACTTTTGTTTTTCACTGAGCACTAGGACCAAACTGCACCAAGCCGGAGAAAAATTGATTGATTGGATGTGTCGTGTCATCTAGCGTCGAACGAATGAGAAACTCTGAGAATAAACAAATTTCTTACCAACTTTTCAGCAATTGGATTGCCCAAACTGATTACCTCACGGTCACCTAGTGAATAAATTTAAGGGAAAAGGATTTAAAAAGTCAAAAAGTACTATATTTCCTTTTCGATAATGAGATACCGGTAAGATTTTGCTGAAGAATTAAATATTATTGGGCGGACGTTGTATATTTCTTCATATGACTGACGGTTTTCGTGGTCTTAAAGGTCCTGAAAGTTCCTGAAAAACACCCTGTATATATTTCATAATTATTATAAAACTTTATTAACGTTTTTTATAAACAATAAAACAAAGACGTTGACTCGTCAATTTAATTTTATAGCAAAAGCTTTAGACAAAATATCATCAAATCGATTTTATAGAAAATGAAAGTTACGACAAAGTGGTGTTTTTTTATTTGGTTCTCGAATGAACTTTAACGAGCGACGTTGTAATAAAAATTACACTTTACAAATATTACTAATAAATAAAATTATTAGAAATTATTTTAAATATCTAAAAGTTTGGATGCGTCTCGTGCCGAATTATTGAAGAAAAACAGGTAAATTGTCAAAATTTTGCAGAGGAAATTTAATTTCATAAAAAAATGTCTAGACACAACTTTTTCGTATTTCTTTCAGTTAATCACAGTGTACTTTTTTACGACTTTTATATTTTTTACCCAAAATTTGTTCAATTTTTATGTAACCCTTGTGTATTTTTCTTTTGAACTGTTTTTCCTTGTTTATGCCTCATCGCGTCTATTATAATTTGTTTCACTTGTTTCACTTCAGGACCAAAGAAAATGTGTTAACTTTACTGTTACGTCATTGCATACCTTGCTATTAGTTAGCCAACTAAAAGAGCCTTCGTGCTTTTAGTTACTTTAGGATGACCTAACACCAAAATTGATTCATCCAGGGTGAGCCAGATAACTTTTAAGTGAGTCGAGGTCCATCCTCTAGCGATTCAGCTAAATTGAAAAGATGATCACTTCAACTTCGGTTTATGTAATTACTTAATAAAATTAGTCAGATTTATGTTAAAAATGCAGTAATAATTTTATCTTCATTTTCATTACGTCTAAATTTCACAATATTGAACTTCCATTACCATCACATTTAATTTCGCAATAAAATTATTAATTAAAAATGTTTACTTTTCAGATAGCAACGATGGCATTGGATTTATTACATCAAAGTGGAAAGTTTCGAATACGTCATTTACCAGGCACTCCGTTGCGGTTGCGAATAGGACTCCATACCGGTCCTTGTTGTTCTGGTGTGGTAGGTTTAACAATGCCCAGGTATTGCCTTTTCGGAGACACGGTAAACACAGCATCAAGAATGGAATCGTCAGGTAAGCAAACATTTAATTAAAAACAAAAAAATATTTAAAAAACATTTTCAGGCGCGGCTTGGCGAATTCATCTATCGCAAACTACTAAAGAGAGATTAGAACGAGCAGGAGGATATCAATTGGAATATCGAGGACCTACAGATATAAAAGGAAAAGGAAAAATGCATACATATTGGTTATTAGGAAAATTGGGATTTGTGAAACCATTACCTACACCACCATCTATCGAGTAAGTTGAAATCGTATTGCAATGCTTCCAAATAAAAAAGGAACATTTAGCCAATTTATTTATTTTTTATTTTAGTAATTCAATTATTTTTATTGAACAGAATTTGCTTTACCAAATAATACTTTTGGACGTTTGATTGGCTTAGTTTTTGGTTTTGTCTTTATTTCCTCGACTATTTTGATCAATATCGATAAGCTTTGCTAACGCATTTCTTTTTTCATTTTTCTAGGGAGAGTCATGGGTAAGTCGAATTTATTTATTATTTTTTCTCGGTGTATACCTACTTCACTTATCGGTTTTAGTTTATGTTTTACTTTTAGGTTGGATGAAAGCTTAATAATAAATACAGAAATCCAAGATGGAATAGAACCGATAAAACCAATTCATGATGAGCACATCGGCACCGATCCTCAACTAAAATCCCAAACTTCAGATCCAACATTTATAAAAACGATGGAACATTCAAAGTTTGCAAGTCTTATGAAAAATTCAGAAGGATCGTCTCATAAAGGAGAATTTCACATGGTGAAAAGCACTTCGAGTGAAACCCCAATGTCGTTAGGAACTCCCGTGTCAGCTAGCGAGGTCGCAGCTGCCTTACTAGCTGTATCGACAAATTCTATAGGAGGCTTTCGCGGTAGACATAGAACCAGAATTTCAGAAGAAGACGATCTTAGTACACCTTATAACCACTATAAATGTTTAAGTCCAAAGGAACGGGCAGGAAAACTGCTTAAACGACAGTTTAGTTTAGATAGAACTGAAGAATTCCATAATGACGCTTCTAACAGTTTGGTAAAAAAAATGTTTTACTATTTTGTGTTCGTTCTAACTGCTCTTCTGTTTCAGCTACCACCTAAACTTTGCAAACAAAGTTCTTTAGGAACAGTTGATTTAGAAAGAATTGAAGAAGTAGCTGCCGATATTATTGCCCCTTCATCTACGACACCCTTTCAAGGAAATTTGTCTATTTCAGTGGATTCGTTAATTCGTTGAAGATTACTATTTTGAAATGTTGGACAATCGCTTTAGTTTTCTAATTTTTTTATTACTTTCTACTTTCAAAGAGGCCTACTTTACAATATACAGGGTATTCCATCTCTTAGCATGCTGACTAAAGACGATGGTAGTTAATAAGCTTTCTAAACACGCTTTTCCTTTTAATTTTATATTTTATTTATAAATAAAAATTCAAAACAATTATTATTATTATTAATAACTGTAAGATTAATTTAGCACTTCTTAACAAGTTGTAGCTAGTAGCACAAGCTTATATTTTAGATTAGGTTGCAGAATTTACAAATGGTAACTAGATACAAATTGTCAAAATCTTTAAATTTTTTTGAGTTGAGCTAAACAACTTTTTCTATTTTTGCTTCCCCCTTTTAGAAAGAAACTGAAAGGGGTCTTGCATGACTAAAAAATTCAGTATTGACAGTTTAAAATGCAAAACTATGTAAACTGTAGGTTTTGTGAATGTGTCTTTAACATAATCTAAATAGAAAAGAAAAAATTTTATTTAGTTTAAATAATGGTGATCCTGTTTAGAATCAGTAAAGAATAAATATCACAATAATACATCAGGTAGACAATCGTATAAAGAAAATTGTTAGAAGAATAATAATTCCTGTTGCAATGTTAAAATGTTTATGTGTTGTTAAACTAAAATATATCAATCAATTTTTCTAATTCGATTTAATGTGAATAGTAAATAAGTTATCTCGATCGGCGCACATTAAGACCTTACCATAGCAATATTTGTATATACCTATATATTTAAGACTTACACTACTTGTGTGTTCTTTATTTACATTTTCTATATTTCTTAGTAATCGTTAATGATAACTAAATTTTATTAAAATTAACACATCTTATTTTCCATCTTGTAGTACCTGTACCATGAAAAATCAAATATAAAATTTCTTATATGTCTCAGTTTTAATTTTAAATATCAAAAATCAGAAAAAAGAAAAACAAAAAAGTGGGGTTAGATTTTTTCTAATTATTGTGATACGTGACGGGTAAGTTTTTTGAGTTTTTAGACTTTGTTAGAATTCGGTACAAATCTGCACTCGGTTAAATAAAATCAACCATTTCATAATTGGTAACATGAATAGCTACTAAAATTTAGTGATTTTAAAAGCAGCGACATCTTTACGACAACGACTGGAGCACATTACAAGTATATTATAAAATACAGAATCAAGTATTACAAATGTCAATTCTCAACGTAAATTCAATAATTATTATGTAATATTATGTAATCGCGAAATAGCATTGTTGCTACATTCCTATACATTGTCAAATTTCAAACTTCTCATCCCAAGTTTTATTCTATACATTTGTTTGACAAATAAAGTCAAATCTTCGTATCTCTAATGTTTTCTTTCTAATAAAAAAAAGGAGACATACAGCCATACGAGGAAATATTTAAGAAATCGGAAAATTAGTAAGTTTTTACTCCTGCTTCTGACAGAGCCTCTTTCTAACAAAGTCTAACAAAGTGGTTTCTGTTTCTTGCTTACTACTTTCTAAAAAACCTAAAAAAGCCTTTTTCGGGACGACGCCAGCTCTTAATGCCCGTTGTACACTCTCGGCGAGGCAGGGCGAGACATGGCGAGAACGAGAGTGTAGATGGGTGCATTCGCAATGTCTCGTCTGTCTCGGTGTGCCTGGTAGTGTGTAATTTAGATAGTCGCATGATCACGTGACCTCTCGGCGAGAGTGTACAGCGGGCATAAAAAGATCTTCCACCTCTTAGCTTGGATGTGGCTATAGTTATGCCTCTGTACTTGTTACTGTAAGATTGTTAAGACTTCAGTCATTCCGGAAGGCACCAAAAACATGTAATAGTGAAAGTCAAGAGCGTTAAATTGAATAGGGCAACAAAGTATCGTAAAGCATACAGGATGCAGGATGAAGAAAAGGAAAGCTGAGGAAAAATTGTTTGCCAAAAATAAAAAGAAAACAATTTTAAAAAAAAAATTAATTAAACCTGTTAACAGAACGATGTAACGGTCAAACTTAAGTTAGTGTTAGGAAACGTTACTTTTTAATTGATTCCGCTAAAAACAAAATCAACCGGCTAGATACCTGTTCAAAGATAGATTTTCCAAATAGTGATATATAAAAAGCTATCACTTGATCCACCTGTTCAAAAATAAGGATAATTTAATAAATTTATTGAAAAGGTAAGAGTGGAATTGTTTAATTTTAAAATTAAACTTGGAATTTCATTTCGTATACAAAATTGCATTCAATCTAAAATTTTTGTAATAAAGAAATATTTGCATTGAATATTACCAATTTAATATTTAAAAACTTAGTTGTGTTTAATTCTCTTTCCACCGCGGCTACTTCTTAGCTCTAAGAACCAGTAAAACAGTAAAAGTTTAATTTTAATACTTACTACTGCAAAATAAACTGCGTCAGGCTAATTTTCTAATCAAAATACATAAGTTGAGAGAGCTATAGTTTTCCAATATTTCTTTTTTGTGGTAAAAAGTTTCAAAGGGGTTAATATATCGTTTTTGTATAAAATCCGACTAAAATTTTAATGTGGTTTTTTTCATTGTAGACGACGTTTTTGATAGCGTAGAATTCAAATATAGCATTTTCAGGTGTCGGAAGTCAAAGGAAATGGTTCAAATTCGTTTACAAAAGCAGAAATCCAAAAATCGATTTTTACAATTACAATCGACCGTAAAAGATTAATTTTAATACTTACCGGAAAATAAACTGCGTCAGGCTAATTTTCTAATTAAAATACATAAAGAATATGTCGAAAAAGCTCTAGTTTTTCAAATTTTAAAATTATTGATAAAAATTTTAAGGAATCTATCGTTTTTGTACTTTTCCGTACGTTTTGCACACCAGGGTAAATGTCATTTAATAAATGACCCCCCCCCCATTTTTTAATTTTTGGATGAATTTGGTGTCAAACGTTAGAGCATCGTTTGAGCCTGAATTAAACTCTTGCTCACTAAAGCTCATTCTGGTTCAAAAGATGCTCTATCAATTGATATCACATGCACACATAAATTCAAAATGAGAAGGAAAACTGCAAAACATGTCTACAACTACCCCTCCCCCCACAGTTTCCCCTCCAAATTGTAAGTTTTCGCGAATAACTTCGCGACCTTTGAGGCTCAAACGAAAATAATGGAAGCTTATTCAAGCTCAAACGATGCTCTAACATCGGATTAACGGAGATAAAGATGAACCAATTAGATTGTCAGAAATATTAATATCGCTAAAACGCCAATCCACGGACGGACAGTTCTTCATGATTAGTAACTTGATTGGTGTGCAACTTGATTCCAAAGAAAATGATTTTAAGTTAGTACGACCAACAACAACGACAAATTAGAATGAGTTGTTTATGTTAAAAAAATTACACGCTATTTGTGATAGCTGGAAGGCCCATCTACGAACGGGCAGCTTGCAAGGTTGGAAACTCGATAGGTGTGTAAGTCGATTCCAGAGACCTTAGATATGGTTTTAAAACTTATTAGATACTGTTGTAACTCTTTAGTAAATTTTTATTTTTTGCCATAAACAGACTACTGTGACGGTGCAAACAAATGCTCTCAATATAGTAACTCATAGGAAGCATCTACAAAGCTTCCGCAAAGCTTTCTCATTATAATTAAGAAGTCCAGCCTCAATGCTGTACGCTGGATTAAAATCTCCGCAAAAAACTCCCACAGACAGTCGTTCGTGTGTTTTCTTTATATTTTAAATTTAAAATACAAATGTATTTTTTTAAACTCCGTCTTCACATTAGATGAAGGAGATAAGCAGGCTTAGCCTGCAACTGCTCTGCAGATGCTACACCATTTCAAGCTTCAATTCAAAAAGAATCAATTGTAAATCAGATTAACTAGTACTTCCGGCCTCACGGTCACCTATCCGGTTAATAATTCTGACCGTTCAAAGTTTCACTTTAATTCTTCTAGCTAGCACTGCAATGCTGCTTGGTATTCGACCTCGTACCACTTTATAAATGGGCAGTCGTGAGGCAGAAAATTTCGACTAATCTGAACTGCAAGTGAAGCTTTCTGAATTAAAAGTTGAAATGGTGTAGTTTAAAGTTACAGTTACAGATCTCAGAGTAGGTGATTTTAAGTTAGTAAGAACAACGACAACGACCAATCAGCGTGCGCTGCGTGTCTTAAAAAGAAATTAAATTAAAAATTTAAAAAACCCTCGACAAAGAAAATCTTTAAAAAGTAAAAAATAAAATCCAAGCGTCGCGTCGTGTCGTCGCGTCGGGGGACCGCTAAGTAAAAAAAATAAAAACAACATACAACTAAAAATGATGATGATGATGATGAAATTTAAATACAGCCTACATAATACAAGTTTTTATTGTAACGAGCGGTTAGGTTTAACGTAAAATTGCAATAGTTGAAGGGCACCAAAGTATCCGCTCCACAAAAGAATATTTACAATCTGTTTTTTTTTAACCCAAATACTGAAGAATCATCGACTCTTTGTATCATGATTTCTGTTCTTAGCGACTTTAACTTCACTGTCTTCGGACACTGAAGCTTTGTCTCCATATAACATACGACTGCGATTATATTTTCGTCAGCTTTTTTGTTACTTTCTGAAAGTAACTGATCATTAAGAGGATTAAGAGGGATTATAATGTAAGTAAACCGCATCAGAAATTACCGGTAGACCGCAGTTGATTAGTAGACCTCACGCACAGCACTTCTATGATGTACTCAACTATTGAAATTTTACAGTGTACCGCATACTACAAATTATTTCAATTAAAAAAATATTTGTTTGGACTTTCATTCGTCCAAATCTATTGAGTTTATTTTCAGGTGCAAGATAAGATTGAGTTTATGATTACCACAAACTGAGCTAGTCGAGGTAAGGAAGGTATTTTGCAATTTATAATGAAAGTTTTTACTTCATAAATTGATTCATTTTTTCAAAGCCACGAGATTTCCAACTTCAATTTTATTATATGTGGTTCCAAAATCTTTTAATTCGGCACATAGCGATAAGGTGCCGTAGTTCGAAATGGTGGCAGAAGAACTTCAAAATAGACCAATGGTAGAAGGTACATGCCATTTGGTAAAACTTTTTTATGACGTATTAGATTTTTTACTAACCTACTAATCTAAAAACTGGATAATTACCAACTTGAGAAACAATCTTGTAGCCCCCCTCCCAAAAAGAGCCAGTCATGAAAAGCCACTTTTTTTAATTTTTTAACTTCATAACTGAAGCAAGATCTAAACATCTGAAACAATGCAACAACTAGTGCTTAGTTCAAGAGAATTTGAAATTATTAAGTACATAACAATAATTGGATTCAAATTTTGAAATAATTTTTTTAAGTTAAGTTGGTAACATGATCGATCAAAAAGACTATCCCATTAATGATCTTCCAAGCAAATATTATTTTATTATAAAAAATCAATAAAATATTAATGTTTACACATGTTTTCAAAAAACTTACGTTTACAAAATCAGTACCTACATAAAATGAAAAATTTTACATACAACGCATCAGATTTAAATGAAGGCTTGATTAAAGAATTTCTTGAACGCGTAGTGCGAAATGTAAGTTTTACTTTCGTTTCAAGATATTATAATTTATAATATGTTTCATTTTAATTAACTTTTTTTTAGCCGACATTTGCAAATTGTACGATTCAACTTGTGTTATGTCCGTCCATTAGATAACACGATACAGTCAACAGATGATGGTAAGTAAATTTAATCTAAAATTGAAAAGAATAAATTTAAATCATAAATCAGCTATTTACGTTGGTTATTACACGGTTTAATTGATTTAAAAAGTTTGTTTTCTTGAATTAATTCACACAATTTTCTGCGTTGTGCTACCAATAACTTTACATCCCAGCTTTATACTGGCATATGGTCGCTTTTACCATTATTTTTATTAGTACTATAAATCCAGATGTTTGAACCAATGTTGGTCATTTTATTCGAGTGCCTGTGTAGTGCTAGTGAAGAACGCTGTCAAGTATGACCTTTTTTTAATAGTACCTAATAATTATATTTATTAATACTTAATAAATAAGGGAGGGAGAAAACTCGACGTTACGCCTCTTGCGTTAAAAAAGTAAACTTCTATCATGAAATTTGTTAACTCTAGAGAACGCTAACGTCAACTTCCTCTCTTCTCATACAATGTCTTGTTCAATAAACTGTGTATTTTTGTAATACAGCCTTTAAACAAAAATTACAGTATTCTTAAATATATCAAATAATTTTTAGAAAATTTAAAATCCAATAAAAAACGTTTCCGAACATCGTACACTACTCAACAATTGGCTATATTAGAAGCTATATTCAAAAAAAGCCGTACTTGACGTTTAATGAAAAAGAAAACGTCGCAGCTTGGCTTAATGTACACAGAAAAAAAGTCAAGATTTGGTTTCAAAATAGAAGACAAAAGGAAAAGAAGGCCAATAATAAAATATCGCGGAAGAAGTTAAATGAGAATCGGCTACAGTAAGAAAAAAAATCCGGAGCTTCCAATTCTTGATAGCATTGCTGCAATGTATTTTGAAGCCTTGGAAGCAGAGCCATATTATGATCATCACAATAATATCATAAATTTAGAAAGCTATATGGAAATTTTTAATAGGTAAGTGAGAACAAATTTTTAAAAATAATACACATTGCGGCATTGCGTCGCCGGCGCTACTGTCAAACTTTTTCAAAAGAGCGAGAAAGCTACACATTAGCGTCTCTAGGGTTAAAAAAGCGAACATCTTTCATGAAAATTTTTAACTTTAGAGGACGCTAACGTCAGTTTTATCGCTCCCTATACATAATATAGTGTAATTTTTCAAGTGTCAGCACTGCCAATTTTGTTGCTTTGGATAAAATGTTTGGCTTTACATTAATTTTTAAATAATTTTTTAATATTTCTGAAGCAAATTTATTTTGTTCCCCCCCCCCCTGAATGCCATACATAATTATTTTTAGGTTGGTAATAAATGGACAAAAAATCAGACGTGAAGGAGAGCGTGACTGCCAGAGAGACAGATTTTTCTGCGACATTTTTAACCACTTCAAACCCTCATGAATTGTGGGTGGTGAAGGCTAAACGAGGATTCGAATTACACATCGAATTAAACAATTAAATAATTTGCTTGTGTTCAATAACATTTAACAAGTAATAATTGCGATAGATCACTGCCTTCTATACTTACAAGCCGTGATTTGGCAACGCTGCCAGTAGTCATAATATTAAAATTATTGTATTTTTTTATGTGGTTTATGGATATTAAATATACTAAATACGAGTCAGCTGGTCCAACCTCTTTGATTCTTCAACTATTAAATTATTTATGATATTTATAATTTCATCTGCAGCGATGACATCATCATCTGCATCGCTAAAGATGTAAATCAAATTGTTTTCATTGAATAACAGTTGAATATGTTTTCGAAAACGTTTTATAATTTTTAGCTGGTGTCGTAATTCATCGATCACATTGTCGAATACTCCACGATTTAGAGGAGAATCGACATAACTTTGAGAATATTCTAATAAATTGTTACTCTTTATTCGAATGACTCTTACGATAGGTTTGTCGATCTTTGATCTAATAGAAATGGTGTCGTAATTCATCGATCACATTGTCGAATACTCCACGATTTAGAGGAGAATCGACATAACTTTGAGAATATTCGAATAAATTGTTACTCTTTATTCGAATGACTCTTACGATAGGTTTGTCGATCTTTGATCTAATAGAAATGCTTTCAAACTTCAGTTGATCTACTGGGCAACTGGGATTTTGTCTCCCCAACTTTGTAATACACGTTGCACAAAATTTGTGATTACAGCAATTGGGTAAGCCAATTTCTTGATCTTTAAATTTCCCTAAACATATCACACAGATTTCTGGATAATTGAAATCTATAGGAGTCGAAACTCCCGCACCTTCGTCATCGTCTGTTCGCTGTACCTCATTCAGTATTGCATTTATTTTTTCTAGTGCCGTTATTGCATCCATATTGACAGCAATTTTGAAAAATGTTATGGTGTTATGCAGAAGTTTTCAACCTTTATAGTAAAATTCATGTGATCAGCTGATGAGATTATCAGATTAAAGGATCAAGCCAAATAAAGTAAACTACAAAGCTCTAGGCAACTGAGAAAGAATACGTCTGTAAAAAAAAGAATAATAATAATAATTTGTTTATGTTTAATAATATTCAACAAGTAATAATTGAGATAGATCACTGCCTTCTATACTTACAAGCCGTGAATATGCAAATTTGGCAACGCCGCCGGCTGGTACTCTTAACATTAAAATTCTTGTATTCTTTATAGGATTTATGAATATTAAATTTGTGTAACGACGCTTTCCAAAAACAACAGCTTACATTGTTGCAACATTCGTCCACACTCGCTGTTTTTACAGTAGGTTTTTATTGAAATGCTACTTAAGGACAATTAAATTTTACTTTAGTTTATTAAAAATTAAATACTAAATACTAGTCACCTGGTCCAACATTTCTGATTCTTCAACTATTATATCATTTATGATATTTATAATTTCATCTGGAGGGATGACATTATCATCTGCATCGATAAAAATAAAAATGAAATTATCTTCATTGAGTAACAATTGAACATGCTTTCGAAAACGTTTTATAATTTTTAGCTGGTATCGTAATTTATCGACCACATTGTGGAGTCCTCCACGTTTAAGAGCAGATTCGACATAACTTTGAGAATATTCGAATAAATTGATACTCATTATCCGAATGACTCTTACGATAGGTTTGTTGAATTTTGAACTAATAGAAATTCTTTCAAATTTCAGTTGATCTACTGGGCAACTGGGATTTTCTCTCCCCAACTTTATAATACATGTTGCACAAAATCTGTGATTACAACAATTGGGTGAACCAATTTCTTGATCCTTAAGTTTCCCTAAACATATCATACAGATTTTAGGATAACTGAAATCTATAAGACTTTCGTCATCGTTTGTTTGCTTTACCTCATTCGGCATTGCATTTATTTTTTCTAGTGCCGTTATTGCATCCATATTGATCAGCAATTTTAAAAAACGTTATGCTGTTATGCAGAAGTTTTGAACCTTTATAGTAAAATTCATGTGATCAGCTGATGAGATTATCAGATTAAAGGATCAAGCCAAATAAAGTAAACTACAAAGCTCTAGGCAACTGAGAAAGAATACGTCTGTAAAAAAAAGAATAATAATAATAATTTGTTTATGTTTAATAATATTCAACAAGTAATAATTGAGATAGATCACTGCCTTCTATACTCACAAGCCGTGATTTGGCAACGCTGCCAGTAGTCATAATATTAAAATTATTGTATTTTTTTATGTGGTTTATGGATATTAAATATACTAAATACGAGTCAGCTGGTCCAACCTCTTTGATTCTTCAACTATTAAATTATTTATGATATTTATAATTTCATCTGCAGCGATGACATCATCATCTGCATCGCTAAAGATGTAAATCAAATTGTTTTCATTGAATAACAGTTGAATATGTTTTCGAAAACGTTTTATAATTTTTAGCTGGTGTCGTAATTCATCGATCACATTGTCGAATACTCCACGATTTAGAGGAGAATCGACATAACTTTGAGAATATTCGAATAAATTGTTACTCTTTATTCGAATGACTCTTACGATAGGTTTGTCGATCTTTGATCTAATAGAAATGCTTTCAAACTTCAGTTGATCTACTGGGCAACTGGGATTTTGTCTCCCCAACTTTGTAATACACGTTGCACAAAATTTGTGATTACAGCAATTGGGTAAGCCAATTTCTTGATCTTTAAATTTCCCTAAACATATCACACAGATTTCTGGATAATTGAAATCTATAGGAGTCGAAACTCCCGCACCTTCGTCATCGTCTGTTCGCTGTACCTCATTCAGTATTGCATTTATTTTTTCTAGTGCCGTTATTGCATCCATATTGACAGCAATTTTGAAAAATGTTATGGTGTTATGCAGAAGTTTTCAACCTTTATAGTAAAATTCATGTGATCAGCTGATGAGATTATCAGATTAAAGGATCAAGCCAAATAAAGTAAACTACAAAGCTCTAGGCAACTGAGAAAGAATACGTCTGTAAAAAAAAGAATAATAATAATAATTTGTTTATGTTTAATAATATTCAACAAGTAATAATTGAGATAGATCACTGCCTTCTATACTTACAAGCCGTGAATATGCAAATTTGGCAACGCCGCCGGCTGGTACTCTTAACATTAAAATTCTTGTATTCTTTATAGGATTTATGAATATTAAATTTGTGTAACGACGCTTTCCAAAAACAACAGCTTACATTGTTGCAACATTCGTCCACACTCGCTGTCTTTACAGTAGGTTTTTATTGAAATGCTACTTAAGGACAATTAAATTTTACTTTAGTTTATTAAAAATTAAATACTAAATACTAGTCACCTGGTCCAACCTCTTTGATTCTTCAACTATTAAATTATTTATGATATTTATAATTTCATCTGCAGCGATGACATCATCAT
Organism: Rhagonycha fulva; assembly: GCA_905340355.1. NCBI lineage: Eukaryota > Metazoa > Arthropoda > Insecta > Coleoptera > Cantharidae > Rhagonycha > Rhagonycha fulva. The sequence continues at coordinate 13,354,847 of HG996555.1, forward strand.
CTGCATCGCTAAAGATGTAAATCAAATTGTTTTCATTGAATAACAGTTGAATATGTTTTCGAAAACGTTTTATAATTTTTAGCTGGTGTCGTAATTCATCGATCACATTGTCGAATACTCGACGATTTAGAGGAGAATCGACATAACTTTGAGAATATTCGAATAAATTGTTACTCTTTATTCGAATGACTCTTACGATAGGTTTGTCGATCTTTGATCTAATAGAAATGTTTTCAAACTTCAGTTGATCTACTGGGCAACTGGGATTTTGTCTCCCCAACTTTGTAATACACGTTGCACAAAATTTGTGATTACAGCAATTGGGTAAGCCAATTTCTTGATCTTTAAATTTCCCTAAACATATCACACAGATTTCTGGATAATTGAAATCTATAGGAGTCGAAACTCCCGCACCTTCGTCATCGTCTGTTCGCTGTACCTCATTCAGTATTGCATTTATTTTTTCTAGTGCCGTTATTGCATCCATATTGACAGCAATTTTGAAAAATGTTATGGTGTTATGCAGAAGTTTTCAACCTTTATAGTAAAATTCATGTGATCAGCTGATGAGATTATCAGATTAAAGGATCAAGCCAAATAAAGTAAACTACAAAGCTCTAGGCAACTGAGAAAGAATACGTCTGTAAAAAAAAGAATAATAATAATAATTTGTTTATGTTTAATAATATTCAACAAGTAATAATTGAGATAGATCACTGCCTTCTATACTCACAAGCCGTGAATATGCAAATTTGGCAACGCCGCCGGCTGGTACTCTTAACATTAAAATTCTTGTATTCTTTATAGGATTTATGAATATTAAATTTGTGTAACGACGCTTTCCAAAAACAACAGCTTACATTGTTGCAACATTCGTCCACACTCGCTGTTTTTACAGTAGGTTTTTATTGAAATGCTACTTAAGGACAATTAAATTTTACTTTAGTTTATTAAAAATTAAATACTAAATACTAGTCAGCTGGTCCAACCTCTTTGATTCTTCAACTATTAAATTATTTATGATATTTATAATTTCATCTGCAGCGATGACATCATCATCTGCATCGCTAAAGATGTAAATCAAATTGTTTTCATTGAATAACAGTTGAATATGTTTTCGAAAACGTTTTATAATTTTTAGCTGGTGTCGTAATTCATCGATCACATTGTCGAATACTCCACGATTTAGAGGAGAATCGACATAACTTTGAGAATATTCGAATAAATTGTTACTCTTTATTCGAATGACTCTTACGATAGGTTTGTCGATCTTTGATCTAATAGAAATGCTTTCAAACTTCAGTTGATCTACTGGGCAACTGGGATTTTGTCTCCCCAACTTTGTAATACACGTTGCACAAAATTTGTGATTACAGCAATTGGGTAAGCCAATTTCTTGATCTTTAAATTTCCCTAAACATATCACACAGATTTCTGGATAATTGAAATCTATAGGAGTCGAAACTCCCGCACCTTCGTCATCGTCTGTTCGCTGTACCTCATTCAGTATTGCATTTATTTTTTCTAGTGCCGTTATTGCATCCATATTGACAGCAATTTTGAAAAATGTTATGGTGTTATGCAGAAGTTTTCAACCTTTATAGTAAAATTCATGTGATCAGCTGATGAGATTATCAGATTAAAGGATCAAGCCAAATAAAGTAAACTACAAAGCTCTAGACAACTGAGAAAGAATACGTCTGTAAAAAAAAGAATAATAATAATAATTTGTTTATGTTTAATAATATTCAACAAGTAATAATTGAGATAGATCACTGCCTTCTATACTTACAAGCCGTGAATATGCAAATTTGGCAACGCCGCCGGCTGGTACTCTTAACATTAAAATTCTTGTATTCTTTATAGGATTTATGAATATTAAATTTGTGTAACGACGCAAGAAAATCTACATTATAACAGCATCATAATTTAAACATAAATAAAAATAAATAAAAACACAAAAAATTGTAAAAATTTATTTTTTAATAGTTAGCTGCCAGAAAATCGCCTGAGTTTCAAGAAAGAACTCATAAACTGTTCAAAAGAAACCTTAGAATCCTACTAGCTGCCTACGAACAACAAATACGCCATCGAGCAGTGACACAACTATTGCCAATTTCGGATAGCACAGAAAAACTGACTTTAACAATCTTAAATATTTTTGTTGCATTTTATCTCATTTGAAGTTGTTCAAAACATATTTTTAATAAAAATAAAATTAACTCGGATAGCAAAGATACATAGGTGTATTATTTGAAGCTGTGAAGATGTAAAATGCTACTTGAATCCTTTATTAATTGATGCATGTAAAACCGTTAACATTATTGATTAATTTTTATTTATTTTATTTATTTACGTTTGTTTCTCACTCACTTCTCTCTTATTCTTATCGTCATCTCATCAATTCTAATTCTATCTCAAGCTTTCTTTATAATTCTTCTTCTTCAACTAAATTTAAGCCTAGGCTTGTTATTTCCAATATCTTCGTCGTTTCCTTCACACTGCTAGATTGAGCATATAAATTGTGTAACTTCCGATAGGTAGTTTGTTAACTGGCCTCCAGACAAGCCTGTAACCCTGGTTTTTATATTAATGATGGATGGCAATTCATTAACCCAAGAGGACCACCGGCTTAACGTGCCTTTCGAAGCACGGAGACTAGTCATAAGAAAGTTGCCTTTCTCCGGATTTGAAGAGCGAGTTTTACTCTTTCTAGTTAAGTTGTAGTTAACGCTTCAATCAACCTATTGATTAATTAAACAAACCAATGTTAGTTGTTTAATCAACTCAAAACTGTTCGGCCTAGGGACTCACAACTTAAATAATATATCAATCAAATCCTCTCAAATTACTGAATCTTTCGGTTGGTATGCCAATTTGTCTATATAAGTCTACGTATTGAAGTAATATTTTCTGATTTATTAAAATGGAACATCTAAGAGAAACCAAACTTAAAAGAAATATAAATATGTCGAAAAGGAAAAATTACGTGCCTATTGGCAGAGACTGTAACATGTCTATGTGTAGTATGCTGATAATTATAGTTATATCGATACTCCTCCTCGTTTGCTGTGTATGGTATCTTGTACAATATAACGAAGATTATTTTGAGAAGTTTGCCAAGATAAAACAGACACTAAAAATGAAAAATATTGATTATGGAAGAAATTGTCTAAATTATTTCGAATGTGTAAAATTCTATAATAATCAGGTGACAAATAACCATTAGAGCGTATTGACATACCCCGAGCAAAAATATATTGTAGGTGTGTTTACAGAACACGCAGTTGTTGCTTTGTATAGTATATACCTACCAATTGCTAAATATAAGACTTGTATTACATAATAATAAAACTAAATTTTTATAAATAAATGAATAAGATCGAAACATGTCATTCGTATTTTAAATTTTACAATTTTTTTTGCGCTAGTATTTTATTGGCCGTTGATTCTGAGGACAATTTTGATTATATTGCTCATATTTTTATTAGATGCCTCTTTGTAAAAACATAATAAATCTTACTTTGTTTAAGATCGTAATGACCTAAACTTCAAATGTATGTGATATTTTTGTTATTATTATTTTATAAATAATTATAGTTTTTTAACTAGTTTTTTAAATAATTATAGTCGTTTATATTTTTTATTGCAATGCAAAATAATATAGTTAATCCTTGATCCAAACATTCGAATGCAATTTTAAGTTGACTGAAAATATTTCAAAATTTTCGATTTACATTTATTTAAATAAGAAATTACATTACAATCTTCAATAGTGCATAATTGCACCACTTAAAATATACTAAGAGATCCTCTGGACTAGATTATAGAATCATTGTTTGGAATTAGCAATCAATCACATCAAGTGCATAAAATTATATTTGAGGTAGATCACAAAATAAATTATATTATTAAATTGTAAGTATAACGGTCTCCATTGGGATTGGTCCAATTATAGGTCGAAATAAAAGAGCACACAAAGCTCCTGGTGAAGGAGTAAATAACATAGGAATCAATAACAACAAATTAAATAATCTTTTTGTATCAACTAGATTGCGATTCTAAAAAATAAGTCGATAAATAATCATCTACAATATAAAAGCCAATCCTTTAAGTAAAGTTGGTTGCCTAACGCTTAAAAGCGTAGGAGCCAACAACTGCAGTCTACAGAAAATGTAGAACTCCTCTTACCTTCAAAGTTTGCAAGGCTCTTTCTTGTATTGTATTTGCCAAAGCGGCTTGCCTAGAATCTTCAATCAAATCACCACGACACAACAAAATATTTTCAATAATTTGAATTTCCAAATAATCCAAATTCATCTCTTTTAGTTTCTTAAAAGTATTTTTCAAGTTTGTATCATTGCTAATACTTGCAGGCCAGTAAGCCGCTTTCAAAATAAATAGCGGTCCCCAAAGATAAATCAAAATTTCATCTTGCGCCCTTCTGTTCAACAAACCAAAACCTGAGCTACATCTAATATTTTTTATGGTGATGAGTAATATTTGAGCAACTAAATCGTGTTCAGAATTTAACTGCAAATTTCGAATTGTGTTAATTTTACTGGCGTGGTTAGTTTGATCGTACGTCAAATTTTGAGTCGTGCTTTTCGAATTTGAGGTCGCTTTTACTTTTTGTTTCCTGGGTCCTCGTTCATCCTGAACGGCTGAAAATAAAATTTTATTTATAGTTTTAGATATATAATATTTTTACCCGCTGTGTTCATCCTCACTGAAAAACAGCGCTGAAGTCGACAGTAAGGGCACCAATTTCGTCTGGCTTTATCGATTATGCATCTGGCGTCTCCAGCTTAAAATAAAGAAGTATGAATTTTGGAATATTATAAACTGAAAAGGCGTGATTAATGGATTATCGGATAACAACATCAACAGATTAACTACAATAATAATTAAATCCTTCGTGTTAAGGCCTCTCCATGGAATTTTTTATTTTTGAAATAATACGTTATCAATTTTGATAGAAGGTTAACGATAGTTTATTATTAAAATTTTATAACACAAAAAATTTAGAAGAGTAAAACTGGGAACCAATATATCCTATTTTACAATTGGGATTTCTGGAACAAATTGGACGATAATGAAAGGTCCATTTCGATACCGATATTTCGACAAACTGCAGTAATTAATCTTTCGACTTTACCTTCGAAATTTGTCGAATTATCGATAACATTAAAATTTGGGTGGCCTATCCAAGCTGGACCAGCTTTATCATCCAATTCTTTCGCCACCTGAACACTTTCAGAACGACAAGAATGACCAGCAGTAGTATAAAACTTTTCGGCACCATTGGCGGTTGAAACCATATGAATGACTTGGTCGTATCTGTTCCTCAAGTCATTATTGCTCAAATTAGTGTGCTTCAATATCCGGTCCCACATTTCTTTTGATACGAACGCAGAAGAGTCCATGGCTCCACGATCGCAAATAAGTAAACAATTCTTATTGCCGGATCGAGCCAAATCAAAAAATGTATCTTCGATTTGAAGCATTGCCCGTAATAAATTCACCTGGAAGTTATATATTTCATCTTCCTTCAACTCGTAAAATTTGATGCCACCACCGAGAAGAATAGAAGCGGTTTCAGGAACCCGATAAACTTTCCATCCAATACTTTCAAAAAACTTTGACAGATGGATTTGTCCTGTAGTTTTACCACCACATGGACCACCCGTTAACACGAGCTTATGAACTTGGGAATTTGACATTTTACTCTAAGATATTTTATTATTCAAAATTCGAAAATCTTGTTTATATAATACGAAATTTTTTCATTGGTACAATACGATTAACATATTATCGTATTAAACGGATAAAGTGCCCCAGAATGTATTTTATCTTTTAGCCTTAAAAATGATCCTAATACGATTGAATGAGGGCAATTGTGCGAGGACTGTACACCTACGTGGGTTTCTGGAATCTAGTAGTTTAAAAAAGTCACCTTTTTTTAACTGGCATATTCGTAAAATTTGACCTTTTTAACTTATATTTCAGTTGACGATTCGTACTTAAGACAACCAGTTTAGTTTACACAGCATTTTAAAGAAAAAAATTGTAAAAGAAAATTGAATTTTTGTGTAAAAATTTTCGTGCCATGATTTGTTACTACTGTAGATGTGGTCTAAAGCCAAAACAATGTATCGAACGGCTTGTTTTGGCTTTTGGATATGAAACACCATCCAAGACTACACATCCATCCAAGACTAAAATAAGCAACAGTCCAGTGTTTGGGTATTTTAAACTGAGCCTAAACTAACAAAAGTTGTCCGTTCACGTAGTCCTTCAAAGCAAATGATCGCTTGTTTTTTCAGTATTACTGGACATGTGGCAACCATAGTTTTAGAAGATCGAAGAACCGTGAACGCTAATTGGTATATTACAATTTGTTTGCCGAAAAAATAAGAAAAAACAATAAAAATCGGCGAATTATTCTGCATCATGACAATGCAAGCTCTCACACAGCGCGTCAACGGTTGACTTCTTATCCAATAAAAATGTTGATTTAATGACCCTTTGCTCGAATTGACCTGATTTGTCACCTAATGATTTCTTTTTGTTCCCAAATATCAAAAATAAAATGAGTGGTGAGCATTTTTTGTCATCAGAAGCAGCTGTTAAAACATTTAAAACGCTGGTTTTTGAGGTATCAGCTTAAGAGTGGCAAAAATGCTTTGCAGATTGGTTTCGACGTATGCAAAAGTGAATTAATCTCATAGGCGAATACTTTTAAAAGCAATAAAATTATTTACCAAATTTTATATGTGTTTTATCATACAGTTTCCGGAAACTTTTCCAGCAACCTACGTATAATATCACTTGCAAATACAAAAAAACCGAAAAAAAATGCAAAATCTTATTTGTTTCATCCCCAAACAAAAATTTCAAAATTCAAATGTTTTACTTACAAATGCAAGTGTAGATGATGTTTCTTCTCACACTTCTTTTAAAAAAGCAAGAACAGCCATCACAGCAAAACACTCCGTAATGTTTCCCGTAGGATCGGTCGCCACAAACTTTGCATGGTACTGGAGCGGGTAAAGTACGCCCTACATGAGAAGTTATTAACAATATTTTTTATTTTGCATTTTGAGTATAAAACATACCCATATTAGCTGGAGAAAGAAAAAGTTTTGTGTTCTTTTTAGCGCTTTATCTTTTAGAATAATCGAATTATCGGGTGTTGCTTGTATTTATAGGTGTCAATTTTTATTATACTTAAGGTTGTGACAGGTTAACCCCTAACCCTGATTGAAACCCACCCTTCAGACACGTGGCTTTTGCTCTTAAACGATCGCATTAACAATAACCGTCATTATGTTAACTACATCGAGTCTATTGAATATTTAATGATGCAGTTAGACGGTAACGATTTGCCACAACACTTCGACAAAAAATATGTTTTGACTTATTGTTGGATCATAATCTTAATTTTATGTAGTATTTATAAGAATTATAATATTAGAAAATTAACATTTCATCATGATATTACGTACCTACTACGTATTTATGCTACACCTAAAATTTCGTGATAAAAATTTTCATAATCTTTTGGCCCTAAAACTTTTGGAGTGATTTTTCTCAAAAAAATTTTTCTTTATTTTTCAGCAAATACTGTAGATCTTAGCCTTCGTTAAAAGAATTTTTTATTATTTTTAGACACCTATAATCTCGATTAATAAATAATTCAAGCCACGGACATACAAATCAATGTCGGTGGTGCGGCTACATTTGACATATTTTGAAGAGCTTTTAGCTTGTTATTTCTATTGCTGATTGTTACTTTCTTGTAACATTTTCATATCAAACTGTCAACGTAGATTTCCTTAATTTAATATTTTATTAGATCCTTTGACCAGGTAATGACTGGATTTCAACCTTATAATTAATTTATAATTTTAGTGTTTTCTTTTAAGTAATTTTTTTTTGAAACTCAATTGATTGTCCAGTTAAATACTATCTGTTAATTGGTTTGTTTTCCTATTTTGATTATTTATAAAGGTTTTTCTGAAATGTAGTAGGCAGCTCCTTGGTTATGGTGGACTCTTCTTTCCATATAATTTTCACAACACAGCAATCGCTGAACCATTGATCATTTTTGATTTAGTAAATAAAATAAGAATTAGTTTTTTTATGGTTCCTCTGCATACCTGATGGGATATTTGTGAACTTATTTCAACAAGCGACGATAATTCGAATTCAAAAAAAGGTGATGGTGGAAACTAACTTAAACCTTAAGTAGACTAAATTTTAGTCATTTTGAAATATTACATATCGTTACAAAAATAGAATCTTCTGCAATCCAAAAAAATGGCATACAATTTATTGTATGTTCCATCAATGATAAAACCTGTATAGTTTTATAATTCTCCTAAAAAAATAATAATCAGACAGGCCTAGATGGCATGAAAAAATGAATTATAAAATATATCCCAACATAAAATGTAGGAATTTATAAATCCCTGAGAGAGTATAAGTACCTACCTATAGTTATTTTATTAGACTACAGAACTAATTATTCTTAATCTTTTATTTATATTTTCCATTTTGAGCGGAGTTTGACTTTTTGATAAATTTTAGCATTTTATTACCATCTGTCGATTTCTGTGTTTATCCATTTTAGTTATCAACTTTTGATTATGGTTTTCCGGGAGCGAAGTTAAAGTGAAGCTGATGTATCAGCGTGAGAAAACCCACGAACCGCGTACGCGCGACCCATGCTCTGGTACTGGACGGGGGTATAATTTCTTATCTGGCCTGTCTGCCATTCCATCGCAGATCAACGGGACAATCGGCAAAAATTAAGAGCAATTTGTGTTTCACTTTTTTGACGCCCAACGTGGGGCCCGAACCCACGACCCTGAGATTAAGAGTCTCATGCACATAAAATTTGCACAATGTCTAAATAAAATTTACATTAGGTACCTTTTTGGGAATTGCTAAAAGAGATGAAATTATGTATATAGTTATACAAAAGTAGCTTGTTCAGGTGGCCTCTGATCGTCTTCTACCCATCTAGTGAGTAATTGATATAACTGTGCGGCCTTTTACCCTCACTCGGAAGCAATTATAACAAAACAGATTTAATGTATGTGTCTTTTATAGTTAGGTCACAATTACATTAGTAACCTTTGTTTTGGTTTATAAATTAAATAAATAAAACAAATTAGATGCTTACTTTTAAATGATACTAGGGAGCTGCTTTCTAGGAGATATATTACTGAATTTGAATTTTGCAGTTAGTTATGCACACTTAAACACAAACATATAAATTGAATGAATACTGTGAATAAGAATAAAGACTGTAGAATAAACATCAATTACACATCAATAAGAGGTGGGGATAAACTTATTTGAAATTAAGAATTTATTAAAGGTTTTTTAATTTTTAAAATTCAAGTTTAAAAGCTTATGGACGCCCATGCTATTGATTCGTTTACCTTATTCATATTTTAATTCAAGTTTAAAGAAAAATATTAACTCATTTGAGCCACAGCATTATTTTTGGTATCATTAGTGTGTTGGTTATCAAGATGGTAAACTTTTCGTTAGATAATTATAACTAGGCGAAATCTTGTCTGCATCGATACTCAAAAGAGGTAACATCTTTGAGAAGTTTCACATAGGGGAAACTTGGCTATAGGTATATGATGGCACAACGGCTATACGATGTCATACTAAATTTTTGCTCATTTAATTATGTTATGTTATAACTTATAATAATGTAGATGATTATTTGGATGCTTCAAAGACGAGTCATTTTCAAGTTGCAGAACTATTCAATGCAGCTAGCGTTGCTAAAGCTACAAGTGAATTTAGGAAGACTGAAATTTACCCATTAAATAACGATATTTTTTCCAGATTGGATGTATGCAGCTGCTGAAACCACTAATATTGCAATTAATGCTAAAATCCCAAGTAGTATGGGCCAACTCTGAGTTCCTATATTATTTCTGAAAATTCTCTACCACACGAACAGAAGTCGCCTCGTCATGCTACTCATGAATAAAATTCAGTAACAACTGCAATGGAATTCATTCAAAAATTGTCTCTTATTCCGCATGTTAACTCAAGTTTTAAAAAAAGAAAAAAAACAAAACAAGGTGCCCAAGGTGTTTTAAACGCAGCTCAGGCTATTTTATTACTGAAAGAGAGAGAAGCTATAAGATGGAAGAAAAAGAACTACAAAAGTTGGCAATAGAAAATTAAGAAGAGAATTGAATTTCAAACAGACGATGATAAAGAAAATGACTCAGATCAAGCTGCCTTACATAATAATTAATCTGAAGATAAAGACCCGGCTTGTATATTGACGTGTGCCGAGCCTACCAAAAGCTTAAAGTATCCACAATTGATGTTGATCCGTCCATTTATTGAATTTTGTATGATTTTGAATTTTACTCGGACAAGTTGAATGGTTTGTCTCTTTTGGTCATAATTTTGCTTGTTACCAAGAAAACAGGATTTTTTATGGTGGATAATTTGTTCCAGAAGCCTAAAAAGTTAAATTAATCAGATAGGACTGCATTTTGTTTGATTAAATATTTTTATTGTTAATTTGTTTACCTTCTTTTTAATAAATTAGTGAATGCGTGCATAGAAAACTGTAACGTCGGGATGATCGTAAATAACTCTAGATGGTGCGGTTATTGTTGAAAGGTAATTTTAAAAATTTGTGATATCAAGATTTTTTTTGGGAGATTTTCAAATTTTGCTGGAAAAATCGACGAATCAGCGTGGGCCACGATTTCCAAAAGCCTACAAGAGGAAGGAAATGAAAATTTGGTAGGATGATAAAGATGACTGACTGAGAGGCGGAGGTGTTAAGTTGTGTTTTCGAGGAAGACAAAATTTTCTCGATAAGTTGTGGAATATTGTAATATGAGAATGAAGTGTAAATTACAATTGCAATTTTGATTAGTGAAGTGTCAGTATGATGAGCATGGTAATTTCTGGAAAATTGAGTTCTGGAATGTGATATTATGGATAATTTTTAACTAATAGCCTGGAATGATGACCGTCCATTTTGTAAAGTTTTATCGCAATTTATTTCCACTTAACAACGATTTATGAAGCCATCGAATGGTAATTAGAATTTAAATTCTTTTATTTTGCGCTAGTTCGATATTATTTCTGGAAAATGAAATTCATAAATTTTAAAGTTCGAGGTTAGGCAACGCACATTTTCTTTTCAAACCTGGAAACTTCGCTTATAACAGATTAATTTCACCATTACACCAAGTTTAAAACACCGATGCAACTATTTTAATTATTGGATTGATTAATTTGTGGTTGAAATTAACTTTATTTTAATGATTTGGACCAACGCGTGTATTATGTGTTACATCAAACTTTATTTACTTCTAGCGGTTGTATTCAACAGTGTTTTATGCGGTTTATTACAGGTCGGCGCGAGATTTTAAATAAGACAATAAATTTGTGCGAATTATTTTATTTCAGCTTGTACAATTTAAAATGCTTGATTTGTTTACAAGTTAGAGTAATAAGTTTTATAATAGTAAATGTGGGAACTTGTAGATAAATCTCGTCTATATCTGATTTATTCATTGTCGAATTTTGATTTAACTAAATTTCTGTTTTCTGCTTATGATAAAAATTTAATGATAACCAAGTTTCGTCTGAGTAAAATTTTATTAATGCCCGGTAAAATTATTGTTTCATTTATTGTGGATAATTTAAGCATACCCTGGAATTCACTAACTGAGAGAGTCTTAAATAATGCAAACTTCCGACTATAACAGCTACGGGATTTAAAGAGTTGTTCGTCAGAACACGACAATATATTGTAATTTGTTGTACTATACAATGTCTCGATTTTGGGAAAGTTGGATAACACTTAAATGAAAAATTTTGAAATAGGCTCATTTCGGATTTTTTTTAAATTAATATTTTTGTTTTTTTATGACTCATCTCACCGAGATGAGGTCTTTTCGAAATTAACTGAAGGCACTGGATATCATGGTTTGACAGGAAAAAGTACCAGTTTTTCAGAAGTCACTGTAACATAAATTTCAACTTGTTATTTGGGAGACCACAAATCGATGTGTGCTCAAAATGTGAAATTTGAGTGTTGAAAAACTCCCACCTGAATCAAAATTCTAAAAGAGTTGCTAATGCCGAACTAATCGTTCATAAGCGCAGAGCATCGAAATTTTTCAGTAAAGCCACAGAAATAACTGAAAAGTGTCAAGAGGACGGTAGTACTATTTTGGAATTAGCATTTGATTTTATGCAGAATCTCCTATTGCCATTTATCCCAGTTCGAAAAGTGTTTTATTTTTGACAATTATGTGTTTATGAATTCTGAGTTCACAATGTGAAAACAGAAAAAGCAACATTTTACTCCTACCACGAAGGTGAAGCACTCAAGAGGCCTACGAAGTGGCATAATTTTTAAATGTCTATATTCGTGCAAATAATTCTAAAGAAATAACAGAGTTACACTTATTTTGTGACGGCTGTCCTGGCCAAAATAAAAATAATGTGAAATTTTATTTCACATGGAGTTTCAATTCAGCGAAGGCAGAGAATGCGTGAACTCCTTAGATGTCTAGATACGTAGATTTCTTTATGTTTTCTGCAATCGGCTTCTTGTTTAACATATTGATTTTGCTGTTTATGACACCTTATAAATAATGTGCCAAAATAAAAATAAAGTAATGATAAAGTCTTAAAGTTTCATAAAAATTCACAGTTATTGAATCTTTAATCCTCATCAAAGAGGACACTTTTTTAATACCTGTGACAAAGATTTTGCTACAGTAAAACAAAAAATTCGAAGAGAAGATCGTATACTTACTCACCAGGAGTATAGATACGTGGATTTCTTTATGTTTTCTGCAATCGATTTCTTGTTTAACATATTGATTTTGCTGTTTATGACAGCTTATAAATAGTTTTGCAGTATTACCTTGCATCACAGAATCATCTCTAGTTTAATAACAAAAATGTAACTGAACAAAAAAAGTGTGTCATCATCTCCGGGTTTTCCCTATACTCACCGTTTCTTGCTTATATGCCCATGCCCATATTTGTTTCCCAAAGGTAGCTCTCACCGCCTACTCTTCTACATGTAAATCCAATTGAAGATGGCAAAATAACAGTAGAAGATGTTCAGTTCACATTCATCACTGCTATAGGTATAGACTATTCTTAGACTATTCTATAGATATACTATTCTATAGATATATTGTCATGGAAAGCCATATTTTAAAAAATAAAGTTTCCACAATTAAAATTTCATTTAGTCATAAATTTTGTTTTTGAATTTTATTTTGAGTTTAATTGGACGAACGAATAGTAACCTGTTGTTTTTCAATTTTGTACAGATGTAGGTACATGGAGAGACGAAATCTTTATGGTTGGGAAATTGTCCTGAAACCTGAAAGTTAAATAAATCAAAAATAGAAAAACGTTGCAATTTAGTTTAATTTATTTTTCTTAAAAATTGTTTATTTACTTACCTTTAAAATAAAGTGGTGTTCAGGTAGCATACGATGGTTGATACGTTTTTAAAAAAAGTGATTTTCGTAGTAATTTAAAATTTGGTGACTTCGAAATGTTAATTTTGGTATGAAGAAATTCAAATTTGGCTGGCAAATTGAACCAATCGGCGTAAGACACGATTTTCCAAAAGCAGAAATGGACAGGAAGTGAGATTGGTGAAGAAAGGTAGTTGCTGGATAGATGAGCGAGCGTGGAGTCGTCAACTCAACGACCTCGCATTGAATTTTCTAATGTCTGGAAAATTTGCGAATTTTGCAATTAGTTCGCAGTGATTATGAGCAACTAGAGATTTGGTTATTGTGAGTGTCATGAAGAATTTGTGTTATGGAAGTAATCATGAATTATGGAGAATTTAAGCAAGTTTACCTGTCAGCTACCACATGAGGTTGTCCATTTTGTTAATTCGTGGATGCAGGATGTTCGAAAGTCAATCCTTTATTTTTGAGGTCATCAGTTTGGTAATTACCATTTGAATTATTTATTCACACTGTTTCAACGATTATTTTCATCAATTTGTCACGATGCATCAGAACTTTTTGAGGTTAACCACATTTGACGTTGTTAAATCTGCATTTCAAGTAGTACTTATAAACGGATTTTACACTTAATCAATTAAATTCACTAGTGGAACTTTTCTAATTACTAATTCGGTTTAATTTTTTGAGAAGATTAAAACTTTATCACGTGTTTAAAATCGCTATGTGTTGGGTGTGTGATGCACTTGCAACTGTTTGATAACCGGGTTTTTAAAGCTACCAACTATTAGAACTACCATATGTGGCGCCAAATTTTAAAATTAAAACAATTTTTTTTTATTTTGTACACAATTTATTTCAGATATTTGTATAAAATTTTATTAAAACGTTTAATTATCTTACAAGTTGGAGATATTATTTTACAATTTAAATGTGTTGATGAATTTTAACACAAGGACTTCGTCTCATTTGATTTGTCAAGTTGATTATGAATACAAAGTTCGTCAATTTAAATTATTGTTTATTCCCTGCATTTATGTTTCATTTTTAATTGTGGATAATTTAAAAATACCCTTGAATTTGCAAACTGGGAGAGTCTTGTGTTTCCGAGTTATCTAACTAGCTGGACCTTAAGGAGCCGTTGTTCATCAGAACACGACAATATATAGACTATTCTATATACTTGCTTGATTCTACATCTTCAAACAAGGACACTGTATCATAGAATGCATCTAATTATAGTAGTGTAAATACGAAGGTTAATCTGAGATTTCAGACCTTACACTAAATTGATGAAAGCTGAAGTTTTCAAATAATTTATTAATGCTTTTTTGAATGCACATAATGAGAGTATTTCATTTGACCCAAATGATAACAAATTGGGAACGGTTGAACAAAATATATATGTACATACATACCTACATTATTATTTTAAAATATGAGTGATAACAAAATAACGCCAGTTATTAAAATTTTTACCCATGAATAAATTCATTTCTTTTACCGTCAATATTTAATCTCCACTTCTGCCTGTTTCTAGGATAAATTTACAGTAAATAATATGAATGAACCAAAAGATTTGCAATTTAAGCAAATGTTCTAAACCTAAATTATTGTGGTCTTTACTAAGAAATTATATATTGAGGATATAGTATACTCGTATACATTACAGATCCTTTTTTCAATTCAAATATGATCAAAATAGAAATTATATCTAAAAAATTGAACTAATTCTTTGCGATTTGAATACAAATCTCTGTCACCCATCATTAGTTCCAATAGAGAAGATTTTAATTTTTCTCAAGAAAATGATAATACCGGGCAAAGTTTTCATAGGTAAAATAAGTATAGATATAAGTACTATTAATATTGAGGAAAATTAAAAAAAGGATAACTTTTTGAGGTAAAACATGAGAATTCTATATAACATCATCTGTAATACAATACTTCTTGATGGCTGGTATTTCCCAAATTTTCTTCAAAAAGTTTGTTTTTTTTTCGAACAAATAGGAAGTGTGATAAAAAAAATTAAATAAATTTCTTCTATATTTTTGTATTTAAATTAAACTTATAAATATTACAATTGATTACATAATAAATTATTTACAATATTATCGATTATTTTATCTACATCTAAAAACATTTAAATATTTATTTAACGTGCTAAAAGTCTCATAATAATTAGAAATACAGTCTATACAAAGTAGTACGATAAACATTTTTAACGAATGAGAAATAATGAACTTTCAATGAAAAAATGATTAAAAGTATGAATGGTTTGAAAAATTGTAATATACTCTTGAACATACAATAATTCGTTGTGCTAATATACAGTGCATAATTTATTATAAATTTGTTAATTTGTTGGGTGTAGCATTCATCAAAGATTTAGAGTCCAAATAATTTCGACGAATTAAACTTTTTGTAATGGTTATTGGAACACTCCAATAATTGTATGTTCGGTTATATTGTGAAAGCTTAACATAGTAATACAAATAGCGACAAGAATTTTAGGACAATTAGATAATATATTAATGGCATCAGCAAATACGTATAAATTTTACGATCACGATTCGTTTCAACTAATATTTCTATAATCACGCTTATGAAAAGTTTTTACATCACGATTAGGTACGTCTCCATTCTCCATATATTTACACTTACATTAACTATTTATATACTTAACAGGATGAATTGTGAAAATACGAATTATCACACAGTTACGACGATGCCATCAGTTTTGCAGCTGCTGTTACATGATGCTGATGATGATAGGGTATTTCGGACGGACTTCCACTTGTTGCCCCAAAACCAAACACTTGTTGGAACGGATAAGATTGATTTTGCAAACAACTGTATTCGTAACCAGGCTCGCTTTTTATCGTATTGGTACTGCTCGACAATAGCGACGTTTGACCCAAATAAGGACGATCGTTATTTGTGATTTTGGACGAGGTATGATGGTGATCCATTTGTTGGTGAGAATTACTGTGTGATGTATTATTGGACTGAATTACGCTTGATTTGGTTTCTGCAATAAAGCAATAAATAGTATGAGTAAACATGCGCACATAAAGAACCTTCGACAGGCCGATTATTGATTATTTTTCGGGAGCCCTGAATTCCAAAGTTACTAATGAGGCAAATTAAAATAAATATCTTTTTAATACGAATCCATTTAAAGTTTGTCAAGAAACAGGTTATTAATAGAAATTTAAGGATAGGTACGTTGGCAACTTTTAATAAAAAGAAAAAAGCTTTAAAACTCGTTCACAGAAATGATGCACACAAAATTCTGGTTTTAGTAATCAGGAGCACAGCAGTTTAGAAATCAAGCTAAAACTTCCCTCTTTTGTATTGGTTATCAAGTGGATGAATAGAGAGATAAGCATCTTCGACAGAAGGATGGATATAAAATGGAGCTAAGTCTACCAATAATTTCAAGGAGAAAATACTAACCATCGCTAGAGGTAGTGCTATTATCTTCTCGGTCTCCTCCTACCGCCTTTTTGGGCTTGCGTTTGCGCGTCTGTATTCCATCTTTACGCATCGCTAAAGGTCGGTTTACCCCGTGTAATTTGAAATAAAGACCACAGGCGTTGCAAACGGGTTCTCCGTCATTATTTCGGCGCCATAGAGTTGTCGTTCGTGTACCACAGTTGGTGCAGCATAATCCTAGCCTTCGGGTCGCTGTCTGAAAAAAAAATTAACTTGTTATCTCCTCATCAAAATTGGACTGTAGAAAACTATCTGTAAAATTTTTCTCGATGGTTAACTTAATCAACAATATAGATGGTACATCCAAGAGCAGTGACCGATGCTTGAACTCTTCAAGAAGCAAGAATAAAATCTCCTCCCCCACAGTACTACTCAATGTCGATACTTAAAATCTCTTTTATTTTCAGAGTAAGGTGAGCAACTTGTGGCCATGAATGGATCTGCCAAACTCAATTCTGACCACCCTATATCAATTAGCCAACTTTATAGTCGCACTAAATTATCCCACTTTTGATGCATTTAGACAACAATAATTAAATGTCCCTGATAAAATAAAACTCATCATTTCCGCTAAAACTTGAAGGTTTAAATTTTTGTGGTCTAACCGTCTACAATTATTTATAATTTTTCAAATTGGAGTTATTCAACATTTAATTTATTTTTAAAAATATTTTTAAAATTTTAAAGTGCGCACTTACCAGTCGTTTTGATGGTTTAATTAAAGGTCGATTCATTCCATTCATTTTATGATATAAACCACAGGCGTTGCATAAATAATGACCGGTACCGTCGCGGCGCCACAACGGCGTCGAAATTGCACCACAGTTCACGCATTCTCTGCCTTCGCTGAATTGAAACTCCATACTATCTGCAAGAAAACAGAAAAATTTTACCATACTGATGGGCAACGTAGGTATCGACATTAATTAGAGCACCTCTATCAGAGTTGTCGATATTATGCGAAGGAATTATTTACTTTGGAATCTGACATTAACTAATTTAAATAAACAAGTTTTGTGAATTAAGTTCTACATTTTTTTATAGATTAGAATTCATATTGATTTATTTACCATCACAAAAATTTAAAAAAAAATGTAATTTTTTTAAATGAAATTGTAGAAAGGTTAAATTACTATTATATCAGATCAAAACTTTCGAAAGTATTTTGGGTTTTTATTATACACCCATTCAAATTTTACTTCCTTTTTAAGATTATCAAATTTTATATTTGAACTCAAAACTAGGGTAGACGCTGAAAAGTTGCTACTTTAGGTACTATCAGGTGCCACAATATAATAACAAAATTAATTTTTTAAATTTTTTGATGACTGGATAAAACAAATAATATGAGATTAAAAACTAAAAATAATGTGAAAATAAATCAAAAATGTGTTTATGGTGGCAGCAATTACTGATATTTTTAAACTATGGCGCACAATTTGAAACAGGGCGGCTATTTAAAAGCCACATTAAAATATGATAAGATGCATCAGTGTAAATCACACTTCAAAAGTAAACCGAACATTAGAATACCAGAACACTATAGCATCAGTAACTTCTCTCAAGTGCTGATAAAGGTTATATACGGATGGCTTTCTTAAGTGCAACTTGAAAATTATACCGAAAACAATTAGCGTTATTAATTTTTTAGACAAATTTACCATATGGTGAAGTTCTTTGAAATCCAGTTCCGTCGTAGGCTCTCCAAGAACCCATCATCATATTTTGTGCATAAAATTGTCCAGCCGAAAGGGTTGTTGCGTGATGAGGCGAAGCACCCAACGAATGAGCCGATGGACCTGCCATTTCGCCATACGTCCCACCCGCATGAGCCCAACTCGACTGATGAGCGGAGGCCCCAAAGTGACCACCAGCTGAGGAAGGATACTGCGAAATGGATCTGTTGCTTGGAACGTAAACGGGAGACTGCTGAAGATGATGCTGGTGGAAACTACCATCATTGTATCCTGCAGTTCCGCCTGAACTCGAATGAAACATTTTCCAGCCTGAAAATAAAAACAAGTTTCACTAAAATTCAAGTAGTGCATGTTCACACATCATAAACGTAAAATCGTTAAATTTACTCTCCGTAACACAACTTTTGTTGGAAGTTTCCCACAAAGAAAATAAAATGTAATTGTTATTTTTTAATTCTTTTATCTTTTTAATGCGATGTCTAATCGTCATTTCGT
This sequence comes from Rhagonycha fulva, assembly GCA_905340355.1. Lineage (NCBI taxonomy): Eukaryota > Metazoa > Arthropoda > Insecta > Coleoptera > Cantharidae > Rhagonycha > Rhagonycha fulva. The sequence continues at coordinate 13,374,051 of HG996555.1, forward strand.
AACCTTACGTAGTTGTTTTTTAATATCATTTTGTTGTTTTTTTAAATCAATTGGGAATAAAATTTAATGGTATCGTTAAGAAATTTTTGAATCGAGTTCAGAAGTATATACTGATTAAGAAATAAAAAGTTTCCACTTTTTTTGAATAAGAAATTTGGACAAAATTTAATTGGACTGGAAGAGAAAATGGATTCAGAATTTAATATTACAAGATAATCTTAATTTCTTTTGAGCATGCCAAACTTGGAAGTATTTTTGAAATATGTGCCTTATATGGAATTGTCGGAATACCGTCTACATTCCTAGATTATTGGTTGTCTAATGTCTGCAAGGTGGTATGGTTTAATGCAGATACTGCCAAGAAATGCCAAAAAGAAACGTGCGAAATTTTGAGTTTTAAAAATAATCTGGTTGTCTATTTAAAATGACATTAAAATTTTTGAAGAGTGGCTTACCTTAATTTGATGAGTAATACGTCTACTTAAGGTAGTAATAATGTTGACATTTGGTTTTGGAAAAATGAGAGTTGGGAGTAATTATTAGTGATGAAGGGTGGGTTAGTAAATTTTAACCTGGTAATAGATTTAGGAAACTATTCGTGGATTGCTTAGTGACATAGGAATGCATGGGTTCACGTTACTCTTAACTACATGTTTGTTGACAAACGGAACTATGTTTGAAATATCGTGTCACGTCACGAAGGGGAAACTTAAATTTATTATTTTTTCCACATTAACCTAAGTAGATTATTCCTATCTTATATTTTAACAATTACCTGTAGGTACCTACTTTTTATGTAACATCGATGTAAAATTATATGATAATGGACGTTGTACTGTAATGCACAGACCTAGTATATGATAAGTTATCAAAATTTATCGAAGTAAGTATAATACGAACGACACTAATTACAAAGATATTGTTATCATAAGTTCCCGCGATATGCCACTGTATAACATTTAAATTCGTAGTTTTTTTTAAACTTCGACTAATCGATAATCAATGGTAATTTTTACATAATTGTACCTATGCATAATTTGTATATGTATGTATCGTAAAAACTTTACTCAAAACTTTAGAAATTCAGAGAGTCAAAAGACAATGGTAACTTCTTTTGCTTGGTTGCTCCATGTAATTTTCAATTTCCATTTGTTGACTTTCTCAAATAGTCAACTATTTGTTGAATCTAGGGTGGACGTTACCACTTAACCCAAAAAGCAAGCTGCACATTAAGGTGCATATGTTACCGATAACGAGTGCAACTAATGAACGAAAGATAAGATAGGTAAACCCATCTAATTATTTTTCCTATAAGTAAAACCTTCCATTGTCCTCAATACAGCAGTGCCACCTTTTTGATTGATCAATAAATTAAAATAATACAACATTTTTCACAAAAAATTTGTAACCTATGTTTGGTACCTATCCCCGAATTTGTCCAGCCCTTCGCCAAGTTATAAATACGAAGGAAAAATGTGTGTTTGGTCTTAAATTACGAAGCTCATAAATCTTATGCCTAAACGCGTGTTATAACATTTAAGTATTATTTATTAGTTTATTGTCTCATCATAGCCGTTAAAATTATTTTACGTGTCTTTTTAACCTAAAATAAAATTTAATAATTTAAAATTGTTAAGAGGAAATAACAAAGAGATAACAATTAGCAATGATAATCTCTGTTGTGCTCCGGCCAGTTTGTCTAGACTCTAAATTTTTGTTTTTAATTTAGAAAAATATAATGAGTGACTTTTTTACTACTTCAAATAAACGCACTTTGATAAATTGAAAACAATTTTTAATAATGAAAAGGATAATTTTTATGTAGTACTGTTCAAATTTATCTTTTTTTAATTTTAATTATAGTTTAGCCACAACAGTGGAGTGATGTGATTGCTGGTTGAGTATAGAGCGAAAATTCTGGGTTCAAATCGCGGATTGCACAGAATTTCTTGGCTCGCCCTTCCGGTGGGCATCCACACTCTGTGGTGATTCCTAATATTTGTGTCGACGTCATTACTGTTGATACGGCTGCGTCACACACGAGAGTTTACAAGACAGGCTAGGTAGTCAGGGAATGAAGTCAAGCCAAGTCCAAAACAACATTCAAAATTTTTATGCACGTCTTTTACGATGTCTCACCAAGAAGTCCTCGCTCGTCTCCTGTCACACTTTAACATAAAAAGTTTCCTTCATTTTCATCTCCAATTTTGATTTTAAATACTACGTTTTATATGTTATCTACAAGATGTTTCCAAATTACAAAATTTGTGTTTTTTATTTTTCACTTTTTGTATTTTTACAGGAATTCTATGCTTATTACGCTTGTATAGACGACAATATTATAGGTATGTTCAATGATGTCTGAGAATTCCATTCTGTTTAGATGATGTTTATCGTACAAATAATACATATTTGCATCACAAATTTAATTCTCCTTCCGGACACCCCAAAGCCGGGTCTGCAAGAAGCTCTATCGCTATCACTAGCACCAAATTTTTAGAAATCAAAAGAATTGTTGACATTTAAGAAAGCATTTTTATTTTTTCTTATAGCTCGGCAAAACAATCCTTTTAATAGTTTTTTTTGCATATCACTTCAAATATTCCACGTTGAACTGTTGGGTCATCTACAAGTTCATCTTCATCCATAATATAGAATTCTCTGTTAATTTCATTTAGCCAGTCTATCTATCCTTGCCAAAATAATACCAAAATTACAAATTCAAAATTTGGTTTTAAGACTGCCCAAATTATTTTCAATTGATTTTGTACCTTTTGCAATGTCATTTCCAAATAAATGAACGAAAGGCCGAAATACAATTTCACAAATTTAAAAAATGAAAAAGCACTGATCAAAAAGTAACTTAGAAGAACTTATCTTTCGTTTGCTCAAAACTCCTATACTAAAGTTTATCTTTCGGAATGTGCAGAGTGCATCAGACATAGAGGTAGATGGAGTTTTCTGCAGTTAACAAGATACGGCATCATAAAAGCAAATTTTTATGTGAAAACTACAAAACTTGAGATTATTTTTCTGCAAAAACTACTGCACTTCAATTTTATTATCATATCAGTAACACGTACGTGCATGTATAATGCAAGTTTTAATGAGCCATAAAAATAATCGTAAATATGAGGTATCTTAATTAACGACAAAAAAAAGTTTTGCCGTTCAATTTTTAATCTACATGAGTCACATGTGTAAATGCACCGATTACAAGACAGTGCTGGGCTATGGGACCTGTATAGCACTTATCGCCCACTTGTTGAATATGGCGGTCTTATCAATGATAACGGCCCAGTTTTGATAAGTTATTTATTTTTATATTTATCGCCACCATAGCTCCTGAACAATAGAAAAATCTCACTCGTTCCGACCCTTTATCTATGTCATGATATGGTGTACTCGGTTATAGTACGTTAACATGTGTCGCGTGTAACAAACACCTACATGTTTTAGTTTTCGTTTCTTATGCTAATAATTTCATGTCAATCGTAAATTTTGCATTTATTGCATACTTTACGACGTCTGGTTAGACAGGAAAAAGCTTGTCCAATATCCAATTTATGACATAATGCCGCGTCCGACGCAAATCCATCCTTTGGCTAATGGTCATCGACGATCAATCCTCCCAAAATTTGTCGATAAAATAGAAAAACAAGTTAGGTTTCTATTCAATTTTTGAGATGAACCCATTTAAACAATCTCTTCATCTAATACTATACATACCAGATAAATAGAGGGACGGGTCACTTCTTCTTAGGGACCTTCCAAGTGTCCATAACAAGATAATCAAGGCGGAGCGTAGCGTCTAATAACCCGTCGATTCTGGTCTATATGACGTCATTATCACAATGGCTGATCTCATCAGAATCCCTCGTTGAATCTTGCATTAGCTTGATTACAGGAGTGCTTTTCCCAATAGACAAATGACGGTTTTGACTCTCGATATCGTTAATAATGAAATGGATTATTAATAATATATCCTTTCAAATTACCTAACTTAATTAACCAAAATCAAATAAACGATATCAAGGAAAGCCCAAGGTGCGATTTTACCCTATTATTTTAATATTATTAATTTTTTTGAAGTAGGTAAATGAGCTTATGCTGAAAAAGTTTTTTACTAATGGACCATTAAACTTCTTGTCCGCCCAACACGTGTGACATTATACAGATGTCATTTAGGGTTGTGAAAAATTGCCATCATCAATTATCCTCTCAGGTTGCTCCCAATGCCAAATTTGACCCGGGTTTCTAGCTTGTGGTATTTTCTCTGTTGACAAGCATTTAAAATAATTTTTCATTCTCACAAATCAATTTTTCCCACTTCGAAGTTGGAAACGAAAAATCGTTTGAGAAGTTAATGTTTATTGCATGATCTGCAATCATAAATTTTCAACAAGTACCTACGCTATTATACATTTAAAAGGAAACTTTCTAATACACTTCAGTGGTCAAGTTATGGAATCGACGAAAATAACATGGAAGTGGGATTGTAAATCTTGCAAATCAACAGGAATTATTTACTACTACATTTTTTTTACCCATTAAAACTGCCAAAAAATTTGGAAAACTGATGCAATGTGGGCACCGATGACTTATGGACCAACGAAAGATAATCGTTTTCAAATCTAATAAAGACATTAATTAAAATTTATTGTTTCAACAATTTTATAATTAATAATAAAGAGATAAATAGAAGTTTAGATTATATTAATTATTACAATCACGTGGAAACTGTAGATAATGTTAGATGGGTGTCACACCGAGATAATTTTTTAGTAATCAGCCAAAATTGTTAAAACGCATAAATTTTCTTGTTTGATTTCTTTATTATTATTACACGGTTCCTACATTAATCGACACACGTTATCTCATTATTGGATTGGAAGTCGAGGTTACTTTTTAAGTATTAATCCTCACTAATAATGAATCGATGTAGGCGCTGTAGTAATGGAAAACCATTGTTAATATTGGTAATTGGGTCTAGACAGCAGATGTCTTTGTTTCATCCCTCCCAGTTGTAACAACACCCCTTACTTATAGCTTTGACATCTTTATCAGACTTTTTTCGAATCGTGTGCCTCGTATCTATAAAATTGTCATCATAAGTACAATAGTAAAAAAAATTTGTTGATTTTCCATCAGACGAAGTTTTATTATAATTTGTGGCACCAATGGGTTAAGTGACGCCAGAAAAATAAAATAAAAATTAATCAAACAATAAAAAAAATATTTTAGGGGTGTAGTGATCAAAAAAAGTTTGGGACAGTTTAGACGACACTTTTAGTCACAACATTCTTCTTGTGGAGGCGTCCAAGCGAAATAAGTCATCGAGAGACAGTGTTCGACATCATAGTCTTGTAAATCAAGGGGATTTCGGGGAGACACGAAACCTGAACATAGAAACCCTTTCTACTAGCGGCTCCATTGTGGCCGGATTTCAGTCATCTCACCGACCACTAAACCAACTACCGCAAATCATGATAAAATTTGTTACATACTCAAATTTAACTAATTAGTGGAACATAATTTCAACAATTTTGATTAATCCAATTTATTGCAAATAAATTTTACAGACAGACGTCTGGATGGAATGAACGAGCACGTTAATTCGTCGGTAAATTAGTTATTATTTAATTAATTTTTATGAGTTTGAATTAAAAATTTGGTGTTATAACCGAAAAACAAGTTTATAAAGAATTTAAGAACATGGTTTGATTGGAATGGGTCATCTAAGTGGCGCCCAAAGATAGCGACACGTCCCAAGCTAATGGTGCTACACGCACATATACTCTTCAGATGACATCATTTTGTCATCAGCCGAAACCCTAATAAAATTAAAATTATTTTCATGTCTGCGACGGTGTGTGAATTTTTTTAATTCTATAGGACGATAAAGAAACATTAAGAAATGTTAACATAAAAAATGTTGTAGGAAGTATTAGAATAAAATGGTAAATTATTCGCCCGGTCTTAAACTTTGTAATTTATTTGAAACCAGATAAAAAAAATTGGGTAATTTTAATTTTTCCAACAAGTCATGGAATTTAAAAGGTACCTAAAAACTTTTCCAATGAGTTTTGGTGAATTTTAGTTGGTGAAACGAAGTGTAACTTTAATTTTGGATAATATAATATTTTGTTTTGCCACAAAGAAATTTGTCATTGCTGATAACTTATCCAAACGTTGTATCCTGATAACCGATTAGTACTTAAAAAAATGTTGTTTTGTCTTATATTTTTGTGATATTACATCATATCTAATCTTTTTTAGATTGGTAGAGGAAATTCTTATCACTGAGTTTAACCTCTTATCCATGGTATCCGATTGGGGCATTTTTAGTTTTAAATTTATAATTATAATTCGAATACTTGGTGTGCAAAATTAATTTTAGATTTGAGGAACTTTTTAAATACAAAAAGCTGAAATGGAAAGCGTTTTGAATTTTCTTTTCGATAATCATCAATTGAAATAAAATCTGACTATCTTATTTTGCAAACAAATAAACCCTAGAAAATTTGAAATATTAAGATAAGCTCAAAAACTGATCGCAAGAACCCCTTAATGTTGAAATAAAAATATTGGAAAGAAGAGATTCGAAAAGCGATATTTTAACTACCTATCATGGAATAAGTCTGGTAAAAAAAAAGTTAAAAGACCTGGGCACGAGTATACTTATCAATTTTGTTGAAAGTTTTATGCGGCATATCCATTTCCACTTTTAGCAAATCATAATATCCTGATCAAATAACCCTGCACAAATTATACCTGTGTATAGTATAGGCTAAAAAAAATGCTAGCAATTCATGGGTTGCAGGTACTCGCCAAATATGTAAATAGTTTATTGGAACAATCCCGAAACCATTAGTATTAAAACAATGTCTGAAAAGAATTCCAGCTGCGTTTTTATAAATCTAAAAAGTTATTACTCGTACTTTATCCTTTGAGTGGAAACTACAAAAATTTAAAAAATCGGTTAAGTAGTTTTTTGATTAGTTAAATATTTTAATATCACAATTTTTTAGACAAACCAAAAATGTATCGACACTTTTGGAACTAAAATATTAAAAGTTGACACAATGTAAATTATACTAAATGTATAATTTTATTCACAAACGTTTTCGCTATACCATAGCATCGTCAGGTGACTAAACAGTGACGATGCTATGGTATAGCGAAAACGTTTGTGAATAAAATTATACATTTAGTATAATTTACATTGTGTCAACTTTTAATATTTTAGTTCCAAAAGTGTCGATACATTTTTGGTTTGTCTAAAAAATTGTGATATGTTTATCAAGTTGCACTACTTAGACACTGTTATCAATTAAATATTTTAAAATTCACACCCATGTATAGCACAAAGTATTGGAACAATATTGAGTCCAATTTTGGCTCAATTTGAGCATATTGGTTGATTTGTAAAGGGTGAAGTTACTTATTTTTTTGTACATTTAAAAAAAAAAGATTAGTTTTTTGATTAGTTAAATATTTTAAAATTCATACCCATGTAGCACAAATATTGGAACAATATTGGGTCTAATATTGGCTCAATTTGGGCATATTGGTTGATTTGTAAAGAGTGAAGTTACTTATTTTTTTGTACATCAATAAATTTGGGTTAAGAAAGAAAATTATAAAATAGAACATAGTTAATATCACGAGAGAGGTGAGCTAAGTGAACGGGCTAAGGACCGGACTCTAGGCTAGAAGCCCTAGGTTCGATCCCCAACCCGGCTACAAAATTTATCCGACTTTATTACGACCCTCTCCTCTCGGAAGGCAATGGCAAACCACCGAGTGTAATATGCCAAGAAAGCCATTTAATAATAACATATTAAATTGGTCACGACGCTTCTGTCAAGAAGCATACGAAAAAGAAGAAAGAAGTTAGTATCAAAACTGCGATCACTAATTAAGGTTAATTTGAATTTATACTTTAGTGACTCTCTTGCATTTCATTTTGGATGAAAAAACTCCCCATTAATTGTGTAATTTAAAATCAATGTTGTTGAAAATTGTTGTTATCATTCAATCATAGTAATGATCCAATATCCAATTATTATAAAACATTGTTATCTTTATGTTTCACAATCAATTTGTATTTTAGATTCTGAGGAAGAGGAAATAAACCTCAAAACATAAATTATTTAAAAAAAAATTTTAAAAAAAGTCCAATAAACCCTCAAAAAAAGAAAAACCAATAATTTATTTTTATAATTTCGAACTAAACGGTAAAATTCGAAATTCAACTAGCTAAATCTAAACAAAATCTAAATCTAAAGTTTACAAAATTAGCAAGGCGTTCAGACTAGGGTTTTTATTAGGTCGTTTTATAAAGTTTACAGACGGAAAATGTTCTAGTATTTCCTTGCTTTCCTCAAGCTTTAAAATATATTTTTTCATTTTAGAAAAAATCATTTCCTCGGCTTAGTTCTGAAAGCTTTCATTCCTAAATGAATATAACCACTTCTTTATTTTGAAGTCTGTACATTCCATTTCATGAGGTGGATTATTCTTTTACAGGTGCACTATTAGTCAGCTCCACAGGCAGTAGAAAAGTTTTCCGTTCTGTACGCTGTTTGCTTTACCCTACTCAGTACCAGATCTAGCACTGAATGCATCTCGAGCAAAGAAACATTCATGGACCCTAATTTGCAAGTATTTTTAGAAGCCTAAGGAATATTATTCAACATTTTCCGTTCCCCTTTTTAAGCATTTCCCTTAATAATAGAGCATGCAAAATTTGATATTAATATTTAATTTCTTGAGATCCACATTAACTTTGTTCTTTAAGAAATTGTTATGCTGCATTTTTGGTTTTAACAAAACCATCATGGTTATCGTGGAGACCAGATATACGGTTAACATTATTGGCATTATAATATTCACTGGAAATTTTTTCATAGTGTTGGTACGATACTCGAGTATTAATTTAAAAGATGTTGTTACAACGTGCATCCCTGAGAGCTAAAGTCTTAATTTTGCAGAATATGGGCGCTAAAACGTTTGAGCGTCGGCCACCTTGGAAGCTGGGCGTCAAACTTATTTTATTTTCTGAGGCGGAAAAAGGTTAACAAAAAACTGAGGTTTGAGTACGTAAAAGAGAGATCCATCGGTCGTCCTGATGAGGTTAGAATTGGGAAACCAATTTTTTTTATTAGCGAATAGAAGATGTTGTTACATATTAAGGATATTGTTACACGATATCTTTGTAGTAACTTTCCGATCCATAAAAAATACTAGTTTTTGAGAAGGAAAACAACGTACAATGGAGCTAACATATGAAAGATTTTTTTAAGCTTGGAGCATTTCGGAAAGCATCTCTATATTATTTCAGCAAATTTTTGTAGTATTAGTAAATAGGAAATGATTTCTTCAACCGATTTTATATGTCTACTTTTTTTTACAAAGTAAGCGTTGTCAAACTTACGGTAGGTTCTAAGTTGTTGTGCTAATCAAGGAAATGTGGTCTCAATTTCAACCAGAAATCATTTCAATTCAATATGAATTACAGCAGTAATGAATTCAGTTACCGAAGCTTTTCTAAAAGTTCAATTACATGATGGCTTATTTCAATTAGTGAAAATTTTCAAAAAGCAAATTTATAAGAGCGACTGTACGGTAAGTATACAAACGATCTCAAAGGAGCCCGCTACGGCCTTATGGGTTTTGGGTCCCAGTCAAATTTAACCATAATGTAGGATATTGTAGTTTATAACATGCTGATAAAAAGTGTCCATGGGCACAAAGTCAAAAAATGGACAGTTTCCGAGATATAAGGCATTACAAAGTTTTTCCAGTCATTCTACGAAAGACACAATGATAAAGTCAAAATCGATACTACCCGGAAACAAAAAATAGGGCTGTGTAGATGAAAGAATTTTAAAAAAGATAGAGTTTTTTGCATCACTCTAGCTAGTGTATTACATAACCTAAAAAATTAAACAAAGTCGAAAATGAGGTTTCTTGCGATTTAAGAAAAAAAACAAAAACGGCAAATTTTGACGGCATTTTTCGTTTTTCTCAGAAAATAAATAATGAATCAGTATTTTAACTTTCTACAACTTATTTTCTACAACTTTTTCATTTAACTTTTTTTTTGTTGGAAAATTCATTTTTTTTTTAATTTCAAGAAACCGCTCTTTCGACTTTGTTTAATTTTTTAGGTTATGTAATACACTAGCTGGAGCGATGCAAAAAACGCTATCTTCTTTAGAATTTTATCTTCTACACGGCAGTATTTTTTTTTCTAGGTGGTATCGTTTTTGACTTTATCATTGTGTGTTTCATAGAATGACTAGATTAACTCTTTAATGCCGTATATCTCGAAAACTGTCCATTTTTTGGCTTTGTACCCATTGACACTTTTTATCAGCACATTATGAACTACAATATCCTAAATTTTGATTAAATTTCACTGGGACTCAAAACCCATAAGGCGTAGCGGGGTCCTTTGTTTGCTCTCCAAGCCCGTATAATAATCGCGATTACGTTTGTTCCAATTGCATATATTGATAATACAATTGAAGAACTGGTTAGAAGACAACTATGTTGCAAGGTTAAACCGAGACCAAACAATGCAAAGGCCACTATTTTGTCCAAGTATATGAAATGGATATGAATATGATAGGTTGCTCAATGATCAAGATCGCACTAAAAGTATTGCGGAAGCTGCTCATTATAATTTGCAGTACCAATTAAATGTGGATTTTAATGAGTGACAGCCGGGTTTGCTCTTACCAAATCGTCCTGGTCTAAACGTCTGGTTCCCAAATGCCCAAGTGCCCAAACAAATCGGTACTTAATAAATGATTTTAGTACTACGAAAAGTCTCTACAGTTACAAAGTACAAAACTAATGCCCGTTTTCACCAACAATTCCCTAACGTTAAGTATTTCCTAAAGTATTAAGTATTTCTTAGCTACTGTATTATAGGTTATAATGTTATAAATCATAAAAGTATTTAGAAATTTATTAACAATGGCATCTATGCGATAACCAAAACTCAATTAGTTGTCAAATAGAATACCTAAGTCTTAAAATTCATTACATCTAGTAACAGTGTTTTAACTTGTGTATTTATTTTGATCTGATGTCATTACTAATGGAGTCAATTAATGCACAAAGCGTTAGGTTTTTGAATCATGGAGTTATAGATTAAATTCCCAGTAAACACTAAATTTGGATTCGGCGGAAGCTGTAAGTAATTTATCATTAGTTACTATGTAATTAGTAGGTAATTTTGTCTGATAATAGAATGGATTTGACCATTTTAGTTGATTTTTAAAATATAACAAATATCTTATATTATAAAAATCAATAAAGATTCCTCAATGGGAAGCTTGCAAATTGTGGAATTGGTCACTGCTTTGTAGAACAATTTTTATAAGAAATTTAAAATTAAATTCAGTACGAAAGAAAGTATTAAAAACAACTTTAAATTTACTAGGCTTATAATTTGTCCTTTTTTAGGGAGTTAATCCTACAAGTCGCAATAAATTGTTTTGAACTTAAAAAAGGGAAAATTATTTTGTTTAAAAATATAACATATAGGTAACGGATCAAGAGATGGTACAATAGGACTAGAGCAGAATTTGTATAATTGGCTACAGTTTTTTACAGAATTTATTTAAAAAAAATAAATCGAAGATTATAGGACGAAAAAAATTGTTTTACTTTCAATTTTGGAAATTGAAAAACGACATTCATTTATTTATTTTAATATATTTTTTCAAAAAGTTTGTTTCAAAACGAAAATATTGATCTACCTACTACTAAGTTTTTGTTCTCGATTTGTAATTTTGCAGGGCAAATAATTATTTAAAAAAAATGTAAGTCGAGAATAAATAAAGGTACAAGTTTGAACTAAATCATAAATCCATCCAGAACTTTGCCGATTTGAAGATCAATTAGTTAGGTTAGAGTGGAATTTACTTACCATAGCAAGTTTGAAATTTAAATTTGCATTTTCATACAATTATTTGCGATACTACGTCGTCTATTGAGCCAATCCTGATAAACTAAGTTTAGTCCTAGGAGCACTAAGCGAAATCTGGTGCTTGAAATTCTCTATGAAACCTTTATTTTACTCGTTAACAGGTTTTGTCACTGTAAAGTTAAATAAAATCAAGTTTTTTTACTTTGGATTTTATCAAAATAAACCTACATATTCAAGAATATGTGAAAAAAATTTCAAATTAAAATATTGAAAATTGACTAAATAAGTTATATAGTGCTATTTAGTGAGAGTGAACTGATTACGATGTAATACCTACTAAAATACTACATAACAATACTAAAACTTTCAATCGCGTTTTTCTCGAAACTACAAAACTCAAATTGGCTTGCAGCACAGCTCAAACAATTTTTGTCCAATTGACTTCAAATTTTAACTGTAGCTTCTGTATGAGATTTTGAAAAGAATGGTTTTGCAAAATATTAAAAGTTATTAACAAATTTCTGTCAATTTTTTGGGCAAAAATCGAATTTTTTTTCAAAAGCTTGCTATTTTTTCAAAAATTAATATTTTTAAAATTCCGTACTTCATTTTCTAGCTATTTATATGTAGATTAAGCAGATTTTTTATTTTTGTTGTAAGATAAAATTCACGCAAATTTTGCTGCAAGGGCCGAAGACCTTTTTTGAAAAAATGTATTTTTAAAAGCTGCACTGTGCTTCCACTTTGTAAATTTTTGTTTGTTAAAAAATATATATTTGTACCTTAATACATATGTAAACAAGCGGTATACTTTATTTTGTAAATGAAACTTTTTATTCCATACAAAAAAATTGTGCAAATGTTGGTTCATTTTTAGGCTTCCCATGGAAGGAAGTCTGAGGGGCTTAAGTGTTAAGTCTTTACAATATAGATTTAATATTTATTATTATGTTTCTTCATAGAATGCATCTCAAGAAACATCAACAATCAAAGTATTTTTGAAAAACTTTCCGGTGGTCCTGTAGCTTATGGTGAGCCGCCGCTCTACTAAAATTTTGCAGAAATAATTTTTGCACAATATCCTACATATTATTAGCATTCATAAATTTTTATATTTATTTGACTGAATTAATAACAGTGCAACGAACGCATTGAACAAATTAAATTTAGGATAAATAAATTTATACCAAATCTTAGAAACTCTAATGTTACTTCATCTAAGCCTAACAATTCGAGGATGCTTTTTTGACTGCGAGTAACCATAGGCAGTGCTTAGGTACAATGACGTATCACCCAAAGTTCTGTGGCAAGAACTTTGCATAGTTTGGTGCAGGGGAAAGTGTGAATTGCTGTGAAAGCAGTGTAAAACCATGCACCGGCATTTGACAGAGTTAAATTAAAAGGAAGGTTTAATTAAATACCTAACCAAAGTCTTCATTTTTATTTAAATCCTTGTAGGTAAGAACTAATCAATTCTATGCTTTTTTACATAAACCATCATATTAGTTATTGATTTATTTTGATTATATTTTTACAGAAATTCCAAAGTGTTTTTTATTACTTAACTTTAATGAAATAATTAAAATGCGAAATTATAAAAAAATTCTATAAAAATATTTTATGTAATTCAACATTTCCTGTAATCTAAAATTAGTTTCTTCTATACAGAGTGTTTCGTTAAAAAGTGATAATATTACAAAATTTTTTCATTTAAACGCTGCAAACCTTTGAATTCCTATTACCACGTTTCATTATATTTCTTATCATTTATCAGTATATTTAAATTTTATTATGTAATGCAATTAAAGTAAACTTAAAAATCTTAAGTGACAATAATAGCATGAAGTCGGTGCATCAGAAATGAGGAGAAATCTACACTTCGAAAAACTTTAAACATATTCGGGTTAAAGTATAAAATTTAAGCATGATAGTTAAATTAACCTTGCGACAATGTAAATTGTAATAAATCAGTATACATTTGGAATAAATTTAATAAAAGTTATTTTAATAATTCCCACGTCATACAATTTGTCCATATAAAAAATTTCAATTGAGGTGATTCAATGATGTGTTTGTGTATTATGTATACCGTACTACCGTATATTTGGTAATATTTTTGTTTTTGATACTGACTGATATTTAAAACGGTAATATTATGGTCCCTCTTATATTTAAATTATATTATTATTTTTATATTTTTTATTTTTTGTAAATAGTACCTACTAATAATTTCTGATTAATTGACTTACTGACAATTCTGCCTGATACCTCTACTTCCTGTTTATATTTGCTGTCTACTATCGTATACTGTGATTTATCCCTCAAAAATACCTGAAGAAAATGAATAAATATTTGAAATTGTAGTTTTATCTCATGTTCAATTTCAAGCAACCACTATAACTGTTTCGTGCTTCGTTGCACAGAACTGTTTAAAACCACGGCTTCTCATACACAATTTAGTAATTAAATTTTTTATTCCACTTATTTGTATGCAAAACATAATCATTAGAGGTAATTAAGTTATTGTAGTGTATCACAATAATTGCACTTTTATTTAAAAAACCTGATAATCACATACTCCTCATGATTTTTATGTTTCCCCCAAACCATTAACAGTATTCTCTTTAAATTTTACTTTCAAACTCATCAATTGAAAAAAAAAAAAGCAGCAACAGTAAATCCATTATTTTAGAAATAAATGTAATGCGAAACTTCAGACAAAAAATAATTAGGGTGACATCGAGATTTAGATATTATGTTTTGCGTAGTATTTTAGTTTCAGATACTTTGTATTGCAAAACTTAACATGCGATTATGATAAGCGAGGTATTATGATTATTTACTACCAGGTACACTACAATTATGTTAATATCTATGAAATGAGTTGTTATGAACACTTATTTTTCATTACATAATTGTAAAAATGATATATGTGCTTCATTCTATTGTTTCTGATATACCAAACCCAGGACAAAGAGACATCAATTTTTCCGAACAATTTAAGTTTTGTTTTACTTATACTTGAACGGTATAAGCCCCACGGTGAGGCGCCAATATTGACATGTATTCTAAACCATCTTTGAAATTTTTATCTAATAACTAAAATAATTACGTGTTACGATAACTGTACATTTAATTTAACACCTTCACTTCTGGTACATTAAATTTACCATAAATATTTAATAAGTTAATATAACATGCTGATAATATTATTACAGTAAACAAAAAATAAAAACGCCATTACACGTTTCCATTTTATACGTTTTCTTTATAAAAAGTTAATCAGTTTATTAAGAATAAATATGGCGACTAAGTACAAACGTGCGTGTGTAAACATAAGTCACGACATTCACCCATAACAATACATTTTCCCTTCCGGTATTTATAAATAGTATAAATTACTTTATTGCCAATCATAGGCACCCTACAACGCACGAGGGTTGGGTTTTTGAAACCCCACAATTACGGTGATTAAATTAAACTTACATGGTTATACTCCACCCTAACATGAAGGAGAGAGATGATGATCAAATTATACCTTATTATTGCAAATTCAAAAGGTAACTGCTTTTAAATGAGGCACCCTGCTGCGTGGTTCCCATTCATGGGCACGATTTCTCGAATCCTCGAATGAAAATATTTGGCAAATTACCACTATAAATTTAGAAGCGCGTGGCTAGTGTAGATAAATATCACAGGTAAAAACGTCTTGTGCTAAGAGTTCTTTTATGCTTGGAACAAATTAAGGTGTTCATTGGGAGCCTCTTAAATTAAAACGGTAGGCCTGACACGCCTTTCCGAAATAAATTAATTTTTATATTTTGAAGCATCAGAAAGGTAAAATTTAAAAACAGGTAAAATGAAATGGGCAAGTCGCAAGTACGATTTTGGGGACCTGTTTTATTGCATCCTATTTAAACGAGTTAATCCTTGAGAAACTTTTTGTGTTTATTTGTGCAACAAAATTTACATCCCAAGCTAATTGCAGTTTCTTCGAAAAAACTTGAATAAAATTTTCAAGTGCAATTATAATTTAAATAATTACAAAATAAAATATGACCTCTGATTTACAGTTAAGTAACTTCAACTATAAGAAAGCTAATTTATTTTAAACAAATTCTTGTATAGTTGCTTGGATGGTAATGACTTCTAGAATACTACATAAAAATCATTTTTGTGTTAGGTATAGGTATGCATCCGATATTGCTTTTTTTCCATCGTGTACCAATAAAAAGTCAATTCCCATGGCGTACCCCTTCTTCACTTTTAACTGTTACTGTAAAACAAAATAAAATTTATAAAAAAAAACAACTAACCGCACTTAAAAACCACTAAATAAATACCCACATTAAAAGCAAGTTAATGTAAATGAATTTATAGGTATAAAAAATTGGAGCCTGTCAGGCAGCAGGATTTCGTGCTATAGATGTTTTTAAGACGTTAATTTCGAGTGGCTAGACTAATTGGTGTTGGGGTAAAATTGTATGACTAGAAAGGATGTAGTTTCGTTTTTTAAATCTTAGTTTTATTAATTTTAGTAGCTAAACAAACAAACAATTTCATACTAATTTATTACTCAACTAATTTTATGTTTACTGTGTTTAAAACGTAGCACTAATTGCTTGGAGTTTTAATGTTTCCTTTCTTTTAAGGTATTGTTTTATTTACATTATTTTACAGACAAGAACGTACAAAAAATCAAAAATACAGTGCAGATTTGTAACAAAAATTAGATAAAAATAATTTGAAGGTCACAAACCCAAGTTCAGTTAAGTATTCGATAAAAAGTGGCCACTCTACCTGAAATTGTATTTGCAGTTCCATCTTCGAAGTGCTAAGTGGCATTTCATTTATGAAGGTAATGTGTAGGGTAATAGTGACAAAAACAAATTATCTCAAGATTCTATTCGATATTAGGCTCCGTTCTTTAATATTTTTAATCGTATTTTTCCATTTGTGCAATATAAAACGAAAAACATCTTGATATTATGGAAAATCAAGGTTTGGAATTATTTTTTTCTATTACTGGGCTTGAGAAATATTACTGAAATATTGGTCCTAAGCTAAGATGATCTTGCAATTGGAAAGTATATAAAACATAAAAATTTGAATAATAATTAGAAAATTAAAAAACATTAACAATTTAAATGGAAAGCTTTGCTATCTCTACAACATTTGCTATTAGCATGTCTGGTCGTGATAAAGGCTAAAATCTTATTCTGTTTTAAAATAACGACAAAACACCAATTTTATCTAAACAACGAATTTCCGCTAAAATAACTAATAAAACAATAAAAACCATAATTAGCAAAATAAGCAATACTAATAGGTACTGTAAATCTACATAATAATAATGGGGTTATGAATAAAAGTATGCATAATTTTGAAATATTTCTCGGAATTGTATCAATAAAAATCAAAAATAATTAGGAATATTAGAGTTATGGAGTTTGTAACGGTAAATTGCCAGTGGCAAGAGAAGTTTTTCTCTCATGCTAAGCATCTACTTATAAATTTTATTTGTATAATTTGAGGTATTTAATTCAAAATTTTGAGTATATACCTCATGCTCACTTTTATTCATAGCCCCCATTATATTATGTTGCATCTTGGGAAAATTAGGCTCCCTGCGTTGAAATGTTTGCCCAACAAAGAAATATTTTAGAAAAAAACTAAAATATTTATTTTATCCTTGATTACCATTTCAGATAGCTTAATAAGAAAGCCACAACAATTTTGGTATAGCATCTTCTACGAATCTTACTAGCCAAAGATATAAACTGATCTACTGAATTAGAACCTGCACCAGTTCGAATTAAAATTAGAAAAGCGGAGTTCATACGAAGAGTAATATTCAAAATCTGAAACAACAACAAAAATTTAAAGTGGAATTGTACTTTGATGTTCTTCATCCTGTCATGAATTCAAATGGAAGATTTGAAAAAACGCAAAAGCTTGAGCTAATTATTATTAAAGTTGCGAATTTGTACAGTTAATTTGTTTCTATACCCAAATTGCAAAAAATTTGTCACCACAAAAGTATTGCACTTTAGTTTAGAAAAAAGTTATGGACTTTGTAAGTGGTAAATTGCTAGTGCGGTAAAAGAAGTTTTTTAAGGCTCAAATAATAATCTTCGTGTAACTATAAGTTCAGCAAAGATTAATCCAATTTGCAAAAATATCTATAAAAAAGTGATAGTCAGTAGCCTTGATATGAGGTACTGCACCAAAAATTTCGCTAAACATAAGACGAAAAAGGTTATTTAAAAAATTATAAGAGCAAGTAATTCTACATTAAAAATTTACATTTGAAATCGCTACGGTGCATGAACCAATTCTGTACTCACTCGAGACAAGATATACTAAATTTGCATCGTTTGATATAAATGGTTTATATTCCTCTTTAACTCACTTCGATAATTATTATGAAATGACTTCATGATTAAATTTATTTCTTTGTCATTAATTGTTAAGTAGATGGATACTTAATCGTTAAACTGTGTCAGCTTATTTAAAATAAACTTTTAGATTAACTACGAATGTATGTAAATAGGACTAAAATAAAAAAAAAATTATATAAATTATGTAAATACATAAAATAAAATTACTTTTCAATAATTTATGAATCAATGTAAAAACTAATTTTTTAACCATATAAATTTTGAGCAGCAAAATAAGTTCTACTTATAATAAAACCTCAAACTAATAATGAAATTTATAGTGGTTGCAACCTGAAAAAACTAACTATTGGAGAGCTCGCACTGTATAAAATAAAACTGCATATTTAAGAAGACATTGTAAAAAATAAAACTACTTACATTCGAATCTGTAGGTACTTCAATTGATTGGGAAATTAAACTTGCATGTGGAATTTCCATGTAATCGAGTAATCTAGGTACAATTAGAACTTGAGAAACCAATACTCAACTTTTGAATATTTTGTGTATACAAACAAGGACTTCTATTTTGAAGTCTTTGCATAAGTAAGATGACCGAGCGGACCAATTAGGCACAAAAAATTTAATAAAACTTCAGTGCATGAAGAAAGCATAAATTGAATCATTTGGTAAAACTATCGGTGTTCCATGAGTTCCGTGGAACACGGCCTGGTATCACGGAAGAGAAAGATTAAAATCTTGATTTATATTATGTAAAAAGTTATATCCTTGAGATTAGTAATGGATAGAGCGGAAAGCACCCTTTAGACCTATACTTTTTATAATATTACCTATATCCTCTATGTTTTAATTGGTTAAATAAGAAATAAAAAATAATAATAGTAGCAAAAGAATTTTTTCAACCCAAATTAATATTATACATTTTCTTACTCCTCACTCTTAGATCAGTCACTGGATTTAAGGTTTATTATTTTTATAAGAAACAAAATAGAATTTTACAGGCATTTACATACATGCATTCCTATTATGGCTTCAATGGACATTAATTTAATCGGTTTGTTGCCTGATGAAACTATTTAATTTGCTTATATATTTTGCATATTTTGTAAATAAAAATAGTAGTACTTATTTATAATTACGTCATAATAGAACCTATAGATAAATCGTAATATTTCAATGGACACTTTTTATGTAAACTGTGCAAAGTAAAAATTTTTGTTTATTGTAGGTATTGTATTCTGTTTTCTATTTGCATTTCCTTTCTGAATGTTATAAATTTATAGAAGCGCGATTCAGAACCTAGGGGTAATTACTCCCGCGGGGGTATATCAGCTATTCTGTGGGGGGGGGGGGGGAAAAAGATCTAACGATTAAGTCAGGTTAGGTCCTAACCTAACCTAATAAAGTTATTTTCTCTAAAGTAAAGATATCTGTATTCGCTTGTATTGTTTGTATTGGATTTGGATTTGGATTTTATTGTGGAGGGCAAGACAAGCTTGCACGCACTTAGGCCTCTAAACCGGGCCCATTGTACTACCTCCGATTTCCCAGCAGTGTATGTGGCGCGACTAGGAATAGAACTGCGGTTTTCCGCTTCCTAGCCTACCAGTATATGCTTAACACCACACTGCTTAACACACATTAATAACATTTTATGGTCGCGGTAAATTCAGTTTTCCTAATAGGTTACAAGGGTAACAATATTGAAAAGGTTAGGAACCACTGGTATAGAAGAAAAAAAGAAAAAAAATTAAGAATCTATTCGGTTCGAATTTTATCAATCCGATGCTCTCATTAGATATATTGACTCTCTACATTTTCTTCTTTTACACTTTCAGTTTGGTTGTCTGTTACAAGCGCCATCTCCTTTTCGGTCTGCCAAGGAAGAGATTCTTTAGGCTATTTAATAAATTAAATTATTCGCTAATCTCTGATTTAAAAAAATCAGTAATTGTCAGGATGTCGAATTATTAATATATTAATTACCGGTTGTAGGTAAGAAAGTACGATCCTAAAATAGCAATTTTACGATTGAAACCTCGATAAATTCTGCAAAAGAATATTTTAAATAAGAGAATTAGAGAAGGATGAGGGCATTAAAGTCACTAGTTTTTTTCAAAAATTGAATTTAAAAAAGCTCGATTTTCATAGCAATTTTCAAGTTTAGTCGCTCGGGATTAGTGAATCAATGCATTCTATTGGCAGTCCGTGTAGTTTAAACTGGTAGCTTTGCGCAGAGCTGCGATAAAGGGTCACAGCCGAGGCGTTTACTCAATGTCTCGGCACCGACCTAGATCAGTTCTTAAGTGAAGGTGCTGCGGCCATGTATGGTAGAAAATTTTTTCAACTGTCCAATCCCACTTCTTTTTTGCGACTGTGTTGTCTTTTTCCTTCCACGAACTCTTCTGGGCTCCACGACGCTACGTTTTTTGGGAGGTTACTGATGCTACGGCCATGCGTACTCGTAAATCACTCAAATTATTCATCAAAGGATGATTATCGCTTTTGCGCGGGTCAACACTCTACTTTGAAGTGCTACAAGGCTCTAAGCTTATTAGTATTATACATACACACCCAACCATCCCTGCGATGCTCTTAGATGTTGAAAGAGGTGATGGAGGCTGCGCCTCCACAAAACTCTGTTCACGAAGTGATGCTATGCTATGCTATGCTATAGCGGCGATAACCGGAGCGACACTTGCTTTGAGATGCTTCTGCAGTGCACTTCGAGCAAAAATCATGGTTTTCAATAGTAAATGTGCAGGAAATATGGCTTAAAGCGCTCGAGCGCAGCGAGAAGTGCTTTAAGTCAATTTTTTCTTGCACAACCACCCTGCTTTTAGAATCCACGCAAACGAGTTTCACCTCTCAAAAATCCACTTTTTCCTTAATCCACGGGCCTAAGGGTATTTTTATAATGAGTGTAGTTTTCAGCATCCTTCGGGCGCTTCGGGCTATTTTGATGAAAACCACCATGGCACGAGGAGAATCCACGAGAAAAAGTAATCATAAGAGGGGCTCTTATGCATTACAGTGCACGGACGGAGCACAGAATGCCTTGATTCACCAATCACGAGCGATTTATCTTCAAATTTGCAGTGAAAATCGAACTTTTTTAAATTCGATTTTTGAAAAAAAACTAGTGACTTTAAGAGGGGCACTTTTTTCAGGGCTCTTTTAATTTAATCAACAGATGGCGCCTACTTAAATATTTTTATAAAATAAGAGGAATTTGTTATATTTAAAATATAGCAAATTCGTTGAGATAATACTATCTAATTAACAATATTATTGATCTTAAGCTATTTTGAGTTCGTAATATTTATTTATAATACACACAATTCATAATTCAAGTTTAATTATCTTTTTTTGTAAGCGAGTGTGTTTTGACATACTCAATACGAACTCAAAATAGCTTAAGATCTAGAATATTGTTTATAGAATAGTATTATCTCAACGAATTTGCTATATTTTAAATATAGCAAATTCCTCTTATTTTATAAAAATATTTAAGTAGGCGCCATCTGTTGATTAAATTAAAAGGGCCCTGAAAAAAATGCTCCTCTTAATGCCCTCATCCTTCTCTAATTCTCTTATTTAATATATCCTTTGTCAGAAATCAACGGGGTTTCAATCGTAAAATTGCTATTTTAGAATCGTAGTTTCTTACCGACGCCCTAATTACCTAATATTAAACTATAAATATTATTTTAAAAAATCATAAAAATTAGTAGGTAGTATAGGTACCCACGATGATCTAAAAGTACTTATTTAATAACATAGTCTTTGGGGCTCGTGAGGCTCAAAAGGGGGGGGTCTAAAAAAATTACGAAATATCACAGGAGGGGGGCGTGTCTAGTAATATATCGCGTGTATTTATTTTTTCGGCAAATGCGCGATACTAAACCGAAAAGCGGCGTGATATGGGGAGGGGGGTTAGTCTTAAACCTCACCATGTATCACCAAGGGGGAAAGGGGGTTAAAAAATGCCAAAAAAAAACATAACGTGATTAATGGACAGCCCCTTTATAGCTAAAGTATATAAAATTTTACAGTTATCAATTATCCATTATATAATGTTATACCTGACCTTAGAGGGGCCGGCGGGGGGGGGGTGAAAGTTTATTAATCGACTTGCCACAGTTAGGTGTTGTGACTTTTATGAAACGGAGAACTCAAATTTAGGCAAATTTGTGCAGTAGTCAAGTATAATATTTTGGAATTGTTAAGATCAAATCAATTTTTGAACATAAACTGGTACTTCTACAATTACCCTAATTACGACTGCTTCTATGAACCCACCCTTATATCTGACTTTATCGCTTCATAAAAGAGGGGTTCTAAAAGAAATACAATTTATTTCAAGGTTAACAGTTTTCACTTTGGGAAAGATTTAAAAGAAAAATAAGGATTATTATATAAGTTTTAATCAAGAGCGTACATATGAGGGACAGGAGGGGATCGTTGCCTCTCTTCATCTAAGTTTACAATTTATTTTTAAATCAATATAAAGTTTATTCATTAAGCTTTTTACATTCTAAGTAGAATATTGCTTTTCCTTTCTGGGAATTACAAATCCGATTGGCGGGGTGGGTTAGTCCCCATATTTCATAGTTCAGATAAATCAATATCAATTTCACCATAGCGTGTGGATGCCCAGTAAAAGGCCGAGCTAAGAAATTCTGTATACTCCATGATTTGAATCCAGAATTTCCGCTCTGTACTCAACCAACGGTCACATCACTCCACGGCTGTGGTTAATAAAGTTAATATTCTTTAAAAAGGTTTATTTAAAATTCTTATATTAATTTGTCTTAAGATTGTATGCAAAATACATAGGATAAAGCAGAAAAAAAGTATCCATTGCCAACTTCAAATAAACAAAATTTTAATAATTATATGAATTTTTGTTAAAAATAAATACATAATTTTTAATAATTTAGTTCTGAATTTTATTCTTTTAAAGAATTTGGTCGGTTAAAGTGCGTTTTATAATTATTTTTAAAAACTTTCAATATTATGATTTGTAAAGTATTCACAATGTTGATAGCTTTTGTACCATTTTTTATAGTAATAATTAAATTTTCTCATAAACTAAAAGCAAGATTTTTTTTAAGTTTGGTATACTTTTATTAGAAGACTTTCATATATGTTTTAGCGATTTTTGGTAATACTGACATTTCTGATTGAAGTTGCATGCATTTAAAAAACTTAGACATTTTATATCTAGAAAATTAAAAGCAAGATTAAATTCAAACTTTGACAAAATTTTCTTCATTATCCAAGTATACTGTATAAATTTCAAAAAATTCTCATATAGGTACTTCGATTAAAAATCTACATTTCTACCTTCATATCCAAAAATTTTATTTAATAATTTTTTATTTTAAAAAAACAACAGTGAAATTCATTAATCAGGTACAAATTCTAAAATGGGTACCTAAAATCTGAGTCATTTTCGTTTTGGATTACTAAGCAATGGTTTATAGTATTTAATTCTTCTTGTTGATAATTTTATAAAATTTTGAAACAGTTGAAACAATAGGAGAAAATAATATATTATTTCAATAAAATTAAAGAATGAATTTTTTTAAAACTATTTATTAACTTGCCTTGATGTATGTTGTAAAGTCTGAGGTTTGGCGCTGTTAGACTTAGAACATTGATTGCACTCAAAAACGGTTTGACGCATCAAAAAGTAGCAATTGAGGGCTGATATTTGTATATCAACAAAACATTAAAAATAAAAACTTTAAAAGGGAGTAGAAGAACACTCACAATGAAGATTTTTTTGTAAGAATTAAACAGGAATATTTTATGGATCATTAAATTGAAAGTTATTTATTACTGTAACGACAACCTTTTTTATTGTAACGTAGATGGAGTTCGCCCTCCACCCCTCTGAAAAAAACTCTGTGAACGCCTATGGTTTTCGTGCATGTTGCAATTTTTATATATTATTTCAATGCTTATTTTTCAAGTTTTTCAAGTTTCTTCTACACGATTTTACAAAAAAATACAAATTGCTACCTTTTCTATTTTGAACAAAACTAAATGTTATTTTTACACCACGTCCTCTTAACGGTTTTTCTTTTTAACTTATGAATGATTTTTTTTCCAATTAGAATATATTTTCTAAATTTTTATATAAAAGTTGATTCACTAAAAAAACCAAACAAATATTTTTGTAAAATATTACACAATTTCACAAAAAAAGCTAAATGTCAAGTTAAACTGTATAATTTTTTACAAGTAATTTTCAATTTTATTTTACAATGAAAAAAATAATATTTATAAAAATTAAAGTTAATTGTTCATAAATGCAGTAAATTTCTTTTTATTGGTTAAAATTCATTAATTACATAAAAAATTTAATTATATTAAAATATGAAAGTTTTTGGCGTAGATACTTTAATACAACGAAGTTATATGAATATAATATATAATGGTCATTTCGTTTTTCCTGCTGCAAATTTTTCGGACACTTCCGTTTACCACTAACACACCACTGAGGCTTAATTAAAAATTTCTATATTTTTCAATTAAAATAAAATAAAAATGTCATTCAAAAATAATTTCTTGCTATGGAATGGAAATGGAATGAAGCAATTAAGTTAATTGTCTGTAATTTATTAAACAATTTGGTATGTTATTGAAATAGTTGAATTCAATATTTGTTATCGATTTTATTCTATTAAACATTATAAACCTGTTAACACTATAACT
The DNA here is from genome assembly GCA_905340355.1 of Rhagonycha fulva. Classification (NCBI taxonomy): domain Eukaryota; kingdom Metazoa; phylum Arthropoda; class Insecta; order Coleoptera; family Cantharidae; genus Rhagonycha; species Rhagonycha fulva. The sequence continues at coordinate 13,399,122 of HG996555.1, forward strand.
TTCTTATGGCACGCTTTATTGATGAGTATAAACCAGTTCTGATCAAAGAAAAATAAATATTTCTACTTTAATGTGTTGTATAGTAGAAGACACCCACTTTCTTTTCAATTTCAACACTAAAAATCTTACATTTTTCCGTATTATTTATTGTCAATTTTTTGAAATTCATTTCAATTCCTTCCACTTCTATGAGCTTGTTAACATCCCATTTTAATTAATAAAATTTAAAGTAGTCTACTTGTTAACCCACTCACAAATTTCACGCATAATTAATTCCCAAATTTTAATCATCAGCAGTTGTCCGTTTCTATTTAACTTTCGATATCAAATAAACCGTTACAAAGCCTGAACGGAATTGTTTAACGCGACTGATACAACGGTGCGATTGTGCAAAAAGGTGTAACACCACATAACGATGCATTTTTCTTTTCCACAAGAGCATCGGCAAACCAGCAACCGCGTAAAAACACCAACACACCAAAAAAGGCTTAAAACCAGTCTGAAAAAGTTAATTGAGACAGTGTCTCTCTTGTCGGGTAAAACTTATAATTGCTTCTATTCCCAAAAACTGTTTCCATATGAAAAACCGCAAGGTACAACACACAAGGCGGATTTATTTTTCTGAATTTTTTTTTTCAAATTTGTAGGACCCAAGTTCCGTTCGATCAACTTGTCTTGCGGCAACAAAATAAAATTACTGGCGCCTGTAGAGTGTCACATAATATAATCAATGCATAGATTTGAAAATCAAAGTAAAGCCGACTTTTATGGTGCGGTCCTTAAGCACTCTTTATTTAAGGGTGAATTGTTTAACACACCCAATTGGGTACTTGTACAGCTTTTCCTGAACAAGAAGATTAAATACTTTAATAGCATGCTTGACTTTTTTAAGCTTGTAACTCGACTCAATGGGAATATTATTCAAAAAAAAAAAACAAACACGGAAAAGTTGCACCAAATTTAAAAAATTTTAGAAATATTTTTTTTGGTTATGTGATAAACCAGAGTTTTTATTTTCCGTCGGGTCAACACAAAATAAAAAATAGTTATTTTAAAAATTTACGACGCAAAGCAACACAATGTCTAACTTATTTTTATTACCCTCCTACAAAACTGAAATATGTCTAAAATTTTCCTCGATTGCATGACTTGGTTAAATAAATTATGCACGAGCCATTGGGCAGTGCTGTGTATTTTTATCGGGAAAATTGCGATTACATCGGTTTAAAATTTTTTGTTACTTGTTTTTTCAATGACTGACACGACATTAAAGTGTATTTTTATCAATTTTTGATAAACTCGAATCTCAATTGCTGAGGAACGAGCAAAAGAATGATCAAGTATTGATTCCAATTTTTCCTCTGTATTTACTGTTAGAATGGTAAAACCACTGATAAATTACGAAAGCGAAGGAAGTTGACTGTAAAATATTCTTGTCTATCCAGTAGAGGATTCAACAAATCTATTGCTCGTTGTAAAACTGGACAGTAACGCGAACTCTATTTTTAGCAAATGCAAATTGGTCTGCAGGAACTTAATTTTGATGAAAAGAAAATAAAAGCTGGAAATGCTTAATAGATGTGTAAACTTTCAATCATGATAGCAGAAGACAAATTACGCCAATCTGGTTTTGGTGACTTCACCATTCAAAATCATCAACTGACAAAGAAAATAATCTTATCTAAGATCAGCAAACATAAACAAAAATCTGTCAATGAGTGGCGCCTCGTAACAGATACCTGTGCCCACCCCTGTTGTCCACAGGTAATTTACGGTGTCCTTATTACAAGTAGGTAAAATATCCTTTACCACCGGAAACACATTTATTGCCTTGCTAAATACCAATACCTTCATTGTGTCAACTTTTAAGTAAAGTTTTCTATGTAATAAGTTCGTTTTCCAGTCAGGCCCCGGATGTAACTTCATGACTTCCCAAATTCAAAATTTCGTAACGGTTTTTTCGCTCTTTCTAAATTACTTTTATTGATTAGTACCACCAAAGGTAGGTACATCAAATTTCGAAGAATTTATACGGCGTTTCCATTTCTTTGATCGTACTAAAATTGGCGCCAACATTCTTATGTTCTTTTTTTATGTTGATGATCAAACACGTTTTAGCTTTTTTAATACTGAAGTGATAACACTAAGCCAACTTAAATTTAAATATAATGTTGAATTAAAAAGTGAAAAGTGAAGCATTAATCATAATCAAAATGTAGCAGCCTTAGTGAGATTAATTTAATAAAGTTAAACAGAGTTAATTAGATTAAAACGGACCATCAAACTGGTAAATTCGGTCGGCTGTAAACAAGAAATTTTTTTTATCCGCTGGTGTGGTTGACATCGACACTCGAATAGAGACATGACCGCGGATTCTTTCGTTCCATTCATAGTTTTTTAATAGTCGATATATTGGAACCCAATTTTCTTCGAAAAATTAATTGGCAACAAAATTAATTTGGCAAAAGTAAAAGTGACTCACACTATTTTTTTTCTCTTTTTTTTCTGTAATTTGCTTTGTTTCTCTAATAAGTAATACTTCCTTTTGTGTTCCCTTTATCGCAAAGTTTCTAATCTAAATGGGACCATAGATAACCTTTTTACTTCCTATTTTGCCTCTTTTCTTGGCATCCTACCAGTTCTTTGATTTGTTATCTTGTCTTATCAGTAATAATACTTTTACCATGCATCAGACCATTGCAAGATCTTTTGCTTCTGGTGTATGCCTAACATAATATAACTATTAGTTTCTCTTCAACTTAAAAATAAAATTTACCTTCGCACATAAGAATGTCCAAAACTTCCTGTATTAGCAACAAAATGTTAATAACTTTTTTATGCCTTCCTAATTTTTAAGTAGCAAGATGCGTATACTAACAAGAGTTTGATTGATGATGGTTACAATATGCAAAACACTGAAAAGTTAAATTTTAATATGTTAATTAGCAGAGAATTCTAATTAATTAAGGAATGTTTTGATATGTTGTAAGTTTTTTGAAGAAAAAAAGTTTTATTGAGAAAAGTAAGGCCGTAAAATATTTTACACTATTTTATTTTCAGAGTGCAGTTTCGTCCTGGAGCAATGCAGCATTTTAATTTATGGTTCACTATAAAATGATCAAGTTTTTCCTTGCAACTCAATCTTTCGTTATCGATAATTTCTTACAATAATAAAACAGTTACAGTAAAAATAACTCTCAAAAGTCGAACGTTGAGACCTCATTAAAATTTGAAATTTTTGCCACGTGATTTTTATAATTAGCAAATTTTAGAGTTGTTTAATGTAGTCAAAAATTCAGAAGCATGCGAAATTTAAAGTAATTTATCAAATAAATCATATTATCACTATACTCGGGCAATAATAAATTTTATACAGCCATCTGGCTTCTGCTTGATTTTAATTTTAATAGACTTGAAACTATATTTGCATTAAACTTAACATTTCCTGTTCATTAAATAACCTCTAATTTAAAATCGTGATTCCATTATCATCATCTCTTACTCTCTCGTGCAGAGATCTGCCAGAACCAGAAGAGTTGACTTGTAGAAAATATTCCATGGAAAATTAAATGGAAGAGACGTATCCTAATTCTAACGGAGTTTTTTGTAAAAATTTTGAAATTTTTTTTTTCTTGACTAGTTTTATTTAATTTGGCTAATTAAAATTTATGTTTTTAAGACATTTTTGTGGTCAAAATTGCAGTTGAGTGGGTTTGAGCTGAAAGGGTACATGTAACGTTTTTCTAGTCCTGAGATGAATGAGTTTATTTTTAGTCAAACTTGGTTAATTAATACCTCGTTTTACCTAAAAAGCGCCAACAAGAACTGGCTGTGAATTTTGTAACGCTCTATAATATTCATGGATTTAAAAATAAAAATTTGTTCTTATAATTTGTATAAAAGTAAATTATATATAAGCAAAGATGTTGTTGGTGTGCACAATACTAAAAACTTATTTAGAATCGGCGATTACAAAATCACGATATAAATGTATAACTTTCATACCAACTAAATTATTCAAATATAAACGCGCCAAATTAGTAAAATTATACATAACCTAACTTACCATTTACAATAGGTATATAATACTGATACGTAATAAAATTTATTGTATTGGCACGGTTATAAATTAAAGAGATTTTTTAACATAAGTATAACTTTTATGAGTTGCAGCATCAGTCTTCGCAATTATCGTTTTAATTTTGATTTTAATTTATGATATAATTTAAGATATACTATATACACTAAAATTTTATGCTCTTAAAACAAGGGAGTGGAAATGCATAGTCGAAGCAATGCCTTGGGGCTTTGCAAACTACAAGTAATTGTGCATAAGCATAGTAAAAATATTAAAAAAATTTAATCATGTTATAATTGTTATTTAAATTTGCCTGATGAATATAAGCCAATGAATGAGTTGAAGAGACGGTCATAGATATGGTCATAGATTAGGCATCAAAATCACCTTAAAAAGTTAGCTAATTTTGCTTAATCTTGTTATCAGAAATCAACTGATAAAATGGATTACCCTCTGTTTCAAAGCCATTCCTGGAAGTTTGAAAGAACTGATTCAAACATTTACGACACGATCCTATGAGCTTCTTCCTTTTTAACTTTTTTGAGATCAATTGATCTGTTTCACCAACAATTGTGTCAAGTTTTCTTAACACTATTAGCTATCTGTGAGCGTCTAGTTGCTTTATATCCGGTAGGTAGCTTGCTAGGTTGACCTTCAGATGTGCCTGTAACCATGCATTTTATGTTAATGATGGCAATTTATTAACCCGGGGACACTGCCGGATTAACGTGTTCTCCGAGCAATGGAAACTTGTCATAAGAAAGTTTTACACTTCTCCGAATTTGAACCCAGTACTTCGCATTCGCAATTGAGCACTTTAGCTGCTATAGGCTAATGAACGGCGTTTTCATATGATCGTTATAATATCAGTAAATATCGTGAGATAACGAAAAGTTTTAAAAAGGTTATTATATCTCAATCAGATTGTTTTTATTATTACAAAATAACACTTTAATTATCAAAAAATAAATTTTGAAAAGGTTCGTTCCACAATCATATAGAATAAAACTAAAACAGATAATTAAAAAAAAACAGATACAAAACGAAAGGTAAACGAGATACATAAATTATAGTTTTAAGTAATATAAGGCCGAGAATTTGATCTGCGTCAGTATGACTCAATTTGCGTCTTTTGATAAAAAAAATTGTTTTTTATGTACAATTTATCCACTGCTGTAATTTAACAAAATCAAAAGTTTTTGAAAAATTTAAAAAAAAAAAAATTATGAACTACTCTACCAACCAACTTTTTTATGCGCCAACCAATCCCACGCTATCTTAAAGATGTTCTTGATTTTTGGTTTTACCTAAATATTTTAAATGAAATCTAATCTATGTAATAAGTTTAAAATTAAAATAATATAGGTACAGTTAGAACTTCATCTCTGTATAATAAACAATCAAAAGTGCACAAAAAGAATGGGTCAACCCACCCCCATTAATTTCAAAATAAATGAAAAATTTAACAAACCGTTTTAGATAGTTTTTCTAATAGCACGATGGAGGGGCCCCTTACAGAATTTTGCGACTAAGTCCAAAAATTCTATCTACGCCATTGATTATAACGTTTAATTCACAAAACATAATTTCAATGTAATTTATAGGAGAGAGAAAAAGAACAAAATTTATTAAGTGTTAGCATACAATTTTTATTTTAAAACTTATAACATTATAAATTTAAATTAAATTAAATTTAATCGGGTTTAGGTTACCGTGGATTCGGATTATCAAAGTTGCACTGTTTATTTAACATTATCAGCCAAGTATCAATGATCTTTTGCTTATTTTTACCGAGGTAAAGGTTAAATTAATCTGGTGACAATATAGTACCGTTTCTTTTTGGTTTTCAAAATAAAATAAATGGCAAAATTTGTTATCATTGAGTGAATATAAATTTGTAATTGATTCGATTTGCGTTGCAGAACGTATACTCGACGCAAATCAGAACATTTGTAAACTTAAATTTAATTTTGAGGTGATAAAAATAATAATCAAAATAATTATGATGTGACCTGAAGATCACAGCCGATTTTTTGTCTTGTATTTGATTATCTTACGAAATATTCTGATAACTAGGATACTTTAGTTTATAAATATTTGATAATATTAAAACTTATTAATTATATCGACTTATATTAAAATTAAAAAATCAATTGAATAATTTATTAAGCTTTCAGATTAGTTTAATTTTAATAACTCGATATAATTAAAGTTTTAATATTATTTAATATTAACGAGTTAATAATTTAACATTTTTCATAAATATTTGAGAGGCCGAGTAAATATTAATAAATACAATAAAGAATAAAAATTAGATGCTGATCACCCCCCCCCCACTGATGAAATAGCTGCCTGAAACCGGAAAAAAGTCATCAGCACTGCTGCTGCTGAAATTATATTGAGATTAATTTCATTTTTTACTTAAACTCACTTACAACTCTGAACTTTATATCATGTTACTATATCCAATTTAAAAGTAAATAATAAAAATAGAAGCCAATAAACAAAATTCACAAATTAATATTATAAAATTTTATAATATTATAAAAGTTTATTTTCTTCATGTCTTATAATTTTTCATAATCCATTTGTTCATTCAATGACTGTGAGTTCCATTCCCGGCTGTTTTCAAACTATTTGGGCCGTGGCTTGGATTCCACGTCAAGCTGTAAATCTTAATATAATAAAAACAAAGCTTATTTGTAATCAATTGTGACACGATTTATACGGAGCATTTTATAAATTAGAATGAATGGTTATATGATCTAATTTCAGTAATTATCAGTAATTTTGTTTAATAGTGTATTTCCTATTTGTTTTTGTATAGGATCAGTCAACGTAAATTTCAGTTACGGTTTCTTGTAGTAGCCGATACTTCATTTCATTACCGAATGAACTTTTTATGGTACTCTATCGTGATAAATATATTTTATAACTTTCTTGTTTGTCAATTAAGATATGCGTCTGAAGATATTGAGTACCTATGATCGCAAAATTACATCAATAAAATTATTGCTACTAGCGACCTGATGATTGAGCAAGCAGTCAACTTCGGAAATTTGGGTTCGAATCTTGATATACTTATAAAAACTGAAGCAAGGAAAGATAAAGACTTATTAAATTTTTTTCTCACTTATTTGATTGTCACACAAAATGTTTTGATAATTAGAATCCCAAGTAACCTTAAAAATATTAATCATAATACTCAAAAAAAGTTAACTATGGCAAAATGTGCTGATGTTATTAGTGCTGTTATATAAAATATATTCAAATTTGATTTTTTCCAACATTCGAAAACGAAAAACTGTTCACTGTTTTTGTAAATTAGGTAAAAAGCCGTCGGATAACTTAATTCATAGGTTTCTGTGATTACTATATCTGTATTTTGGAATCACCAAACAATACATGAAATTTCATAACAATATAAAAGCAGTAGGCAGTATAATTTTGCAAAACGTTTTTGTTGATTATAACATCATCAGGCAATGAATGATTTGGCTTTCACGAACCACAACCTCCAATAGATTGGTTTCTATAGAAACCAAAATAGATTATACCATAATTATATACTACCATGATGTTACGATATTATACTGAAACATGTAGGTTTTTGATTCATTACAGCTCATTTGCAACGATAATTTCCTCGGATTTGAGTAAGTATAATAAATTTTATATTATATACATACATTTAACCAGTTTGAATTCAAACTTGTTATTATTCAACATGAACATAGTTTTATGATTTCTCTAAATAATTCTGAATATCCTCAAGCCCAAAAATTGGTGTGCAATACAAATCAAATTAATTTTCATTTCCGTTCCAATCAAATTAGCCCCTGTCGTTCTAATAATTGCTCAAATATGCAACGTTTACTTACTCAAATAAATAAAATGAAAAGTAACAGTAAATTATGATTTTATGATTTTCATTGTTCGCACCATAAGCCAAAAATAATAAGGCGCCAAAAATCCCACTGGGTTACTGTTTATGTCTCTTTAAATGCCTCCACCAGGTATATCTGGTGCTGACTGAGTATACCTAAACAATCCAAAGTTTCTATACGGTTTAGGCCCGGTGATCAATAATTAGATAAGTATCGCTAATTAAAAACGAAGTCCAAGTGTCAAAATGTTAGAAGCAATTGATATAAAATTCTTACAAATTATTTAGATAGGTAATCTTGCGATACTATCGCCGCTTAATATTGATACTTGATTTGAGAATGACTCGCGGTTAGGTGTTCGTCCGAAGACAGCTCAGGTTACCACGTTATCTATGCGACATGAGATAGTAATCTAAACACATGTTTAAGATGCTGCAGAAGTTAATTTAAAGGGTTATTAGGAACAAACGACAATGTTATTAGAATAACGGACACCTAAAAAAATGGTTTGAAGTTTTGGATGAAAGTGGGCTTCGTTACCATACAGGTGCATACCTAGTTAGGCCTAATAATTGAGCGTCGCCACACAACATCTCGCCTAATTAAATTACTAAACCTCCTAATTAAATTAGTTTTAAAACAATTACTTCTTATGAGTTCATTTAAACCGATTATTACTTAATTACCAAATTAATTAAAATTTTAAACATTATGCAGGTGGATTCACCATCAAAACTACCTACTCTAAAAATCATCTCATCATAATAATTAGTACTAATTATCTTCTTTTAATGTTTCAATTGTAAACAATTTGGTTTTTCTGCACCGATAAACAATTGGAGTATCTAATTATGTAATTAATTATAAGGGAGGTCAATTAGATCTGAAAATGAGAAACGAAAAATCCTCGGTAAAAAGACGTTTAAGTACTTGGACTTACCTTATCAATCAAAAAAACAAGCAGAGCAAAATTTGGTGGAAAAGTTTTTCGGCACCGTAACGAATTTCACTAATAATAATTTTCACCAAACTACGGAAAACTTGCACGTGAAAATTGATAACGAACGAACAACACAAAAACAAATTTCGTCGATAATTGGTATCACTACTCAAAAACCAATTGAAACTTCAAGTTCAAATATTTATTTAAACATTTTATTTAAGTATTGATTATGTGTATTCTTAAGCCACGGAGCTTTTAAGCTTGTTTAATTCCTCCGGAAGACTGTGACTCCGGCAGTCGTACGCTCCGCCCCGAAAAACAGAGGGAGATCCCCCGCGCCCCGAAAACCGCATTGTTGTATCTAATTATCATAAATTTGTGTCGAATTGCTAATAAGCTTAATGCTTTTTTGCTAATTTTTTCTCGAAAACAAATTTTTATCATAGACATAAAAATTGTATCAAGTTCAGAATTGATGTGTCGATACCCCACAAACTGAAATCATCAGACTGACATATTTTTTTATATTAATAAATGATTTAATTGTTTTTCAAGAACTATAAATTTATTAATCGTTTTAATAAATCTGGAGGTATGGCCTTATAGATTATTAAACTAAAATATTTGTCAACTCTTGCTGAAGACGTCTTTTATTTGTACACAAGAAACCACTTAACTGATGATGGTTCACATCAAGATATACATTTTGTTCTGCCAGATCATTTAATATGCTTTTACTTCACAAAGCTCGATTAGACTTTGATTTAGGCAAGATAGTAAGTTTTATTTTATTTTAAATTGTATTTTTACTAAATTGAGAAAAATAGTTTGTTTTATGAGTTTGTTATACTAAAGCATTTACACAAGAATGTGTCTTTTAAAATTGAATAGCTTTCTACATTCCGTTCATTTGAAAAATGTTTACTTCAAATTTATTGCAGACTGGAGACTAAAAAGGCTACCTTACCCAGACTTTTGAAAACTTCAATTTTTGGAATAATTTTGCATGACCATTATTTTGTAACGTTCTAAATGGGAAAATTATGCTTAGAGAAATAAAAGAGCTCATCCTGATAATTTCATTATTCATTCGATATAATAACAAATACATCAATTTTACCGGAATTTTGGAAATACATTATGTAACTATTCAAAAATTAATACAGATGGCACCACTAAATTGAAATCCTTAAAGACAAAAGGGGAAGAAATTTCAAGAAATTGGTTAGTTGGGACATGTGAGGCAAAGCACAAAAAAGAGATGACCACCCAGAAGAAGCAGAAGGACTTGGAACAACATTATCTACTATTAAATAATGTAACAAGTGGAGAGATGAGATGGACACTCCATCAATTAATTTTGTTTAAGACTCTTGATTCTCTTCGAAATGGATTAGAATGAAAATGGTAATCATCGAAACATCAAAATATTTACTTTTTAAGTAAGTTAAAAATACAAAAGTAAAGTAAACAGTTTACAGAAAATCTTACTTTGGTCTGATTGGAAGCTACAGGAATCTTAAAAAATCAATTTCACCATGTCAGTCTCCTATATTCGGGTGTAAGGTGGGCCACCCAGCATAGACCTATCAAATATGGAAATCTAATGGAAGGTTTGGAAATATTACATCACAGTAGGTGCGTGTGCCAAATTGAAAAATTTAGTAATAAAGTAATTTAGCACCAATACATACAAACAAAAATTACAATGGAAAAAAATATAATATTTAGTCTTCCAAATCAAGAACGCCATCTATTGATAATCATTTGAACCACTCAAAATTTATGCTAGCTTACAGCTAAAGTACCTGAGATGCAAGCTGTAACCACAGCTAAAAGCTCATGAATATAACTGAAAAATTTTCAAAGTTTCTTCTCCCTTTGCAAATTTTAAATTTTTTAGTTCATTTCGTTAAAATTATTATCGTTAAAATTAACTTTACTATTGATATACTGAAATATAAAATACTTTTTTACAAATATTAAATTTCATGATTTAATTCTTTTTAGGAACTAATTCACCAACGCCAATTAAGAATTAAATAAACATTCAATTTAAACGGATATTTAAAATTGGTATTTAACTGAAGTTATTAAACCAATGTAATTTAATGACACTTTTTAATTAATAACAAATTAATAACTTTTTCGCTTCAATGAGGCAGAAGAAATCGAAAAGAAATAATTGACATGGTTCAGACACAATCAAATGATGAAGGGAGGCAAATGGTAATGGAAAATTTTGAAGTGGATTTCCCACCAAAAGAAATATTCGTTATAACAGTAATAATAAAAATAATTCATATCTTAGTATATACCACACCCAATCAAACCATTTGAAATAATAATTTTAAATCCCTATTTGAGTAAAATACAGCTAAATTTTGAAAGGACCCTAACAGTTGAAATTCAACAGAAAAATAGACGAAATTGCAGCAGGACCAGAAAGCTTGGTTAGAATATCGATATGAGGCACCAGTTATTCAAAACAGAAAGTCGGTCAGAAAAAGACCACTGTAATGGTTTGGGGACGGTTTCTAAAAAAGGTTACCTTTTACTGTTATTTACAAAAATCACCACTTTTTATTTTATCCATTGAGTTTTAATCGATCACCTACTACTTGATGCTAAAACACAACTTGACAATTTTTCTAAATTTACCTATAATATCAAAAATATTGAAGATTGTCACATTAAGGAGATTGCAATTTCTTCTTTTTAATAATAAAAATATTAGTTAACTCAATCAGCAATGCATAAAGACACTTTTAAATGAATCAAAGATAATATTGCTCATCGTAGAAATTGCAGAAAATCACTTACATGATTGCTGCATGTACAGCTTCTTCATTTGTAGAACTAATAAACTTCAACACACAATGAATTTTTTTACTCTCTTTGTCTCTTTGATGAAGAAATTTGCAAAAGGGCTTTTGCTGTAGGAGTGCCTTTGTTGACGGTTCACACAAAAAGCAATCAGTAAGCTGATTAAAAATTGGACCTAAATCAACAGATATTATTCGTTATTTTGGTTGCAAGTTACAAAATTTGTTGTAAGCCATAATTTTTGTTTGCCTCCACACCAAGTTAAATTTTAATATCATGGCTCTACAATGATTAATTACAACAATGAACACATCAATATGACCTTCCTCCAATCGACATTCGATTTTTCAACCGCAATCTGTTAAAAAATACAAATCTATTTAGTAATTATTATTTTTTTCTTGCTATCAAATTTTTATTTACAAAATTACAATTTTATTGGGGTACTATGTGTTTGAGCTGAAGTCGTTCTATATTATTTTAATCGTTAATTTTGAAATATGACAATATATTCAGCATATTAGAAAATGTAAAAAATATAAAATGTGGGAAAAGGTAGATAAATTCTAAAAGAAAAGAAAATCAAAAAAATTGTGAAGTTATTTAGAAACAAAATAACTAATTGTATTACTAATAATAATAAATAATTTATTGACAAGGATATGCACACCTTTTCCCATATTTCACTAATAGCCTTGCTATTGGAGTACATTCAATTTAATTAAAAACCTATAAATTTGGAGAAGTTCAAACAAATCGTGACTAATGGTGTAGGATGGAATATCAAACAAAGCGTGCTTGAGATGTCATCATTTTAATTAGTACCTATCTGAAAAAAATTTTATAACAAAAGGGTAAATAATACAATACTTAAATTGTGCGGATTACTTTTAAAATTTATAAAAAAACTTGTTTTGAGAAAATTTTTTAAGTTTCTGTATAAAACTGGAGTTTTAATTTTATACTATTTGCAATGTAGGTACAGTTGTCATTAATTTCCTTGTAGCAATTTGTAAAAATAACAAAACTTAAAATTATCTGAAAATATTGTTTTTAAAATTAAAATAAAAAAGTTGACCAAATTATTTACTATCATAAGCCCGTACCAGCTCAGCTCAATCTTATCGTCAACTTTGGCTATCGCACGACCTTGTACCTTTTATAAATTTTAATTTCCAATTTCAATTTAAATTTTTCTTTATAAAATTTTCCGATTTTTTTTATTTTTCTTTTTTACAATTGCTAAAATAAATAACACACGTTTCTTCTCTACTAATTTTATCTAATTTAATCTACTAATTAACACTCAAAAAAAATCTAAGTTACATTATCTCATACATCATCGAAAATTAACCCACCCTGCAAATTGGACAGTCGCACTCTAAGTCTATTATCGAAATAGAAACTTTAATGTTTAAACTTGAAATTTTTTAAATTAAAAAATTTAAAAAATAAATTAAAAAAAAAAATTTTGTGTTGTAGTTTGGAAAATCGGGTGAGCATCGGGACACTGACAAAATGAACAGAATCCGAATATAAAATGCAAATATTTAGTTTTCCTAAAATCACTAGTGAATTAGTAATAAACAAAACCCAAAATTATATTCAAGAAGTTGTCACTTTATAGCAGGATACGAAAAAGTTTTATTTATGTACTATAAAAAAAATTATAGCACATTTGTATTATATTTGTAGTATAAACTACTACAACTTATAGTTGGCGAGTAATATTAACAATTTTGTAGTAATATAAAATTGTGTAGGCAGTTTTTGTAACAAAATTTACTGGAACTTGTAACATTTTTTAATATTGATTATAATTTACTGTTTATAGTAGTAATAAGTATACTTACTAAAAATCACTACAAATTTTTGGTAAATATTACTACAATCTATTATACGAATTTAAACAAATTGTGTAAAAAAATGCTACATACAAAATATCGACTAAAAATTTTGAAACTGAAATAAATGTTGTTCATGGCGATGGTCCATATTACGTTTTTAATAAGTCTTTAGAAAATGTTTGGCACTTAGCTACGTTTTCATTACAAGTCTTCATTTACTTAAATTTAAGTTATTCTGACTGGATTTGGTTAGAAAATTATTAAAAAGCTTTTTAAATTTTTAATGCTTTTTGACCTTTTTTATACGCTAATGCAGCTAATAAATTTATCTTAGACCATGTAGTCGTACTACTGATTTTTAAAAGCCAAAGAAAAAATAATAGTCCCACAACTCACAGTTTCGACTTAATCATTTTCTAGTTGAGTTATCGAGTTACGATGGGATAAATTTTTTTCACAAAAATAATTTCTTTTGTTTAGGAGCGATTATTTTTATTGTGTTTGTAATGATGAATATAATAGACTAGGTACGTAAAAAATGTTAGTTGTTTCAATAATATAAAAATATTAAAAACAGCCTAATAATAATTAAATCTACTCAGTTACATTACCAAGTTATGTTTTGCAATTGATTATTTTCAAAAATACTTACATTTAAGTAGAAGGAAAAATAATTAACCGAAAGCATCTTTAGGTGGGTGTAACTGATACTGATTATTTGTTTTAAAAATTTAATTAATCTAAACAATAAAATAATTTAAAAAAATCATTCACATGCCGCTATACAATTAAAATTTTACATAATAATAATTTTTTTTTAAATATTTTGCAGTCAAATTTTGTTTTGAATTGTCCGAATTTTTTCTTAAAACGTAATCATATTTTTGAGATTTTTAATGAGCTTAATTCTCTTATAAAATTTTCAACATCGGTAAAGCTTTAATTATACTTTATTAGACGATTTTGTATAATTAATTATTATTATAGTTTTATTTACATTTTAAAACCATTTTGGAAAATATAAATTTAATATAATTTTATATCGCATTAAGATAGTTGATTAAAATTTAGAACATTTTGTTTAAATTACTCTATCAATTTATAATAAAAAGGATGTTAAAAAGATGGTATTATGTACCTATTTGTTGACGTTTCCAAAAAAAAAGTAAACCCTAAAATTTTACAGGATTTTGAATAACATATTGTAATTTCTAAAATCCCAATTAAAACTAAATATTAGTATTACACAAATAGTGTTATAATTTGGGTTTAATATAATATAATAACTACAATTAAAATAGTATGAGGTATTATTTTATTTAAAATGATCGCTAAACCCTGAAAGCAAAATATGCTAATGTACTGTATAAATCCACCCTCTACTGATAGCATGTAAAATACCCTTAGCCATTATAATAAATAGCAGGCAGTGATATCAAAAATGTAGCATAGGCGGAGTTAGGGAACTTAGGGGTGCTAAGCAACCTCAAGAGCAGAGTTGGTACCTATAAATGTATATTTTGTATTTGCAGGGTTTCGGGTCCAAATCCAGAAAAAGTCAAACTTTTTTATGATGATCTCTGTGCTTTGAAGGGCACTTTAAGTTGTCGGACACTATGGGTTGATGAATTACCACCGTTAACTAAAAACAAATAAGAGTTACATGCACATCTGAAGGCCAGCCTATCAAAGTACCTATCGGATGTTAAACAATTATAATATATTCATGTCAGAGAACCTGTTGTCAAATGTATCTGTTCTTGAGATAGCTGGCAGATCAGGAGATGGTCCAAATTAGAAGTTAGAAGAATAAAAAGAAAAAAAAGTGACGTTTTGAGTAGGTACATAAATTTAATCATCCGATTTTCTGATCTTTTCATCAAGTTTTGATGCCAAATTTCCGGCGTGGAAAAAACAGTGGTGTAACCGAGGGTGTAACAATATTATTCTTAAACCATAAAGTTGATTAATGAATAGAATTGCTGGAAGTTACCAACAAAACAAAAAAAGTTAACAACAAAAGTAAGGATTTAATTATTATAATGCAAATTAATAAAAATAAATTATTTAGTTTTCGAATTCACTTACTTTATCTAAAAAGTTTATATCGACACTTTAGTAATTATAGAAAATCTCAAAGAGCATATACTGATGAATAACATAACTCATGTAACGATAAATGTAAATAACATAGTGAAAATAATCCATTGCAAAACTTAGTAAAATTTGTCAACAAAATTATCATCAATGCTTTGCACTATACATAACAGTAATAATAATGTAGTAATATTTAATAAAATTTGCAGTAATTTAATTGTAGTAGGTACTTATTACTGTTTGTAGAAATATTTACAATAAAAAATAATAAATATATTTTTTGTATGTACCTACCTAGACCTATTCAATATTGAAAATGAGTAGAATGACTACAAAACAAATGTGTATTTTTAAGAAAAATAACAGCCCCTAAATAAGGTTTTACGAGGGCGGATTGATAAGTCAGATAAAACAAGAACTTTTTTTTTCAACATGATCTCTTTTTAGCGTAATAGATTTTCTAGCATTTAGCCGATTTATGGCCATTGGTATATAATACAATTGATTGATGCCTTCAAAATAAGACTGTGCTTCTTGTATGATCTCCGAATTTGATTCATATCTTTTGCCTCCAAGTAATTTCTTCATATTTGAAAACAAAAAAATTTACTAAGACCTAGATCTAGTGAATATTGGGATATGGGGAAGTACTTCGTAGCGTAACTTTACTAGCTTGCCTGTAGCAATGTGCAGGGGCATTGTGAGATGAAACAAAACATTTTTCTTTGATAAGTTTGACGTTTTGTTGGAATTTCTTGGTTTATTCGTTCTAACCAAGTGCGTAGTACTCTCCCTCCATTTATTGTTTTTTCCTTTTCAAGAAAATTGATGAAAGTTATTCCACGTGAATTCCAAAAACGCTTCTGGATTGCGTTGAAATTGCTGTAAATTTTATTGGGAAACTTTTACAAGGTTATACGATAAATTCACTCGACGATCCTTCAAGACGATGACGTAAATTTTCTTCGCTATTTCAGAGAGCTTTCATGTGTTTATTCTTCCATAACAAAAGTCAGTAAACAACTTATGTATCATTTAAGTGAGGGAGAAGACTCGCCATAATTTTTATCAAAACTTCCCATACAACACAAAGTATGTAGTTCTGTGGACGTCGGTATGTTGCTCATGAACGTACGTCCGTACGTCCATTGAACACCCGTTAAGTTCATTTAAAGTACCGTGAACGCCTACAGAAAGGCCGTTTAGCAAATATTGTGCTTTCTCAAAACGTCAAAAACCGGATGTCATTAAAATGTCTGTAACTGGACGTTTAACATTGAACGTCCGTGAAAGTTCATTTAAAGTACCGTGAACGTCCACAGAAAAGCCGAAAAAAAAACTGTAAGTTTTAAGTATGTCTATTTATAGTTCATGGACGTACGTCCTGAGAAGGGTTGACTCTGTACATATAAAGAACGTTCAATTCTTGACGTCTCAAAACGTTCGTAACTGAAGTTTTAAGTACGTCCATTTATAGTCCATTAATATGTGTTCTTAAATAGACATACATCGATGTCTTGCTTTGGACGGTCTACAACCGTACAGTAAAATAGGTTTTAAGTATTATGTCCATTTATCGTCCATGGACGTACAAACTTAAATGGATTTTTAACGGACGTCCACATGATATTGTGTGCTATACCTATGGGTTTTTTTGTCTCCGTGATGGTTTTTTTACACAAAAAATAATGTTTATTAATATACAAAATTTAATTCGCTGCAGCCGGTGAAAAATGGGTTAAGTCATTTTTTTCGAAAATAGGTTTTTGTCATTTTTGGAACCCGTAAGTGTTCACCTTTGTATTGGTATAATAATAATTATTATGCCAATTATTACCTATATATAAATAATAATTATTATACCAATGCAAAGGTTAACGCTTATAGGTTCCAAAAATGACAAAACCCCAGTTTCTAAAAAATGACTTAACCCCTTTTTCACCCGCTGCAGCCAATTAATCAACATAAATTTTTGTTTTAACACTCTTGAACCATTGTAGTATTCAAATAAATAATGCACTTTATACTACTGATGCTTTTTCATTCATTTTTACCTGACTTATCAATCAGCCCTCGTATAGTTATGTTACTGCCACATTATATTAAAAATTGTCCTCGTTGCTTCCTGATAAATGTGGTCACCCTATGCTTTACCGATATTTTTATGAAAAAAATTATGTAATTTACCTAATGTCTGAATATGATGCAAAATTTTGAGAATATAGACAAAATTTTAAAATTGGCTAGCTAAGTGTTAGGGCAAACGAGGCCCTAAATCTCCTAGTTACTCCCCTATCAAAGTAAATCTAACATTCAAGTCCAACGTTATGAATTCAAATGGATATAAACCATTGATTCATTTGGAGTAGCATGGATGGCCTAACTTATAGGAGTTTGACTTCACACTAGCGTTAGTCAATATAATCATTTCTTATGTTTATACTCTGACACAGTTTATAACAATAGTATTTTGACATGTCATTTGGAATAAATCTGTAAAAACTGAACTATTTCTGTAGTATTTGTGAAAGCGAAATATTTCGTGATTGTCGTTTCAAAAAAGCCCTAATGTGTTCTGGAAATTTGTCAGCTAAATTCGATATTTTTATTGAAACTTCTATATTTTTGGTTCTACTGAACTATACTTATGTTTTATAGATACATACTATTAGGTACTCCAAATTTATGTTTTCACATAACCACTGCTACATCAGAGTATTCCAAAATTTGAATTTAATTACTATAACTTAAATGTAGCATCGTCTAAAAAAGCAAATTCAATCAAGATCAGTGTCCAATGACAAAGTAACTAGAAAACATAAAATTTAAAAACACTTTTACGGATGATATGGAATATTTCGGACCCTATTCGTGATCTCGTCAGAAGATCTGACGATAATAATTTAGTTGCCACTGGAATTGGAAGACATAAAACATACATACATAAACATACTACCAATAACTACTTACTTAGTACATATAAAGGAAAACAATTAGCTCTTTAATGATATATTCATCATGATTCATGACGTATTTCGATTTAAAGGTAAATTATGTTGATGATGTCCTTTCTTCGAATACCATTAGCGTAAAGAAAATTGCATTTGAAATTACAAATTGAAACATTTGCAATTAAATTTAAAACTCCATGCAGCCAATATTGGATTTCATCCGTCTGTTACTGTAACTTGTAAATAACTGAAATTATTATAGATTGGGGGGGGAGAGAATTTTATATTATACAACATTGTTCAGTTCCTTGTTGGAATTTTATGGTCCAGTTTAAAAGTTTTTATTTATATTTTACTCTTAAAGTTTAATTTGTATTTCAGCTACCGTTTTCAGTTCCGCCTTTAGTTATAAAAGCCATATCGAAAATACCAGTAAAATATGTATGATTACAATTTAACGACAATATTTCAAGTTTCCAAAAAAAGAATCGTTAATATACTTGTTTATCATGTTTTCCGATTTCGATAATAAAATCGATAATTTTAACTTATGGTTAATTACTGCACTAAATAACTTTTCCAAATCTAAATTCTCATGTAACATCAAAATTAAAAAAGAAATCAGGTTTCTATAATTCATGCATAGTTTAAAAATGTTCTCATATTGAGAGTTGTGTTTTTTTATATACAAGTAACAATGTAAGTCAATTTGAGGAGAGACAGGACAACAACGTATAGGCGCCAGGGATCCTATAGAACGCGCCGCCGGTAAAAGGGCCATAAATAAGCTCAACTAACTTAATAAAAAACTAAAGCCACTGAAATAAAATGAACACAAGTCCACCTTTGTGATCAAGTTTTTACCTTTTCGTATTGGCTGTTCTTTTGGTGACCACGCCTCGTAATCAATTTCAATTAATTTCATATAAAAAATATTTTTCTTAATCTAACCAAAATTATCAATAGCAAACATTGATTATATTTTTTTTTATTGGCAATTAATTTATGTGTGCTATTTTCAATAATTGAAAATTTTAATTAGTGAAAAACCGCTCCCAAATTAAACATCACTTTATTAATTGGGTGTTTTTATTGTAAAATATAGGAAACTTTTCGATGCTTTTATTTAAGAATTTTTATTCTAGAATTTCCCTTTTCCACTTTCTTCAGAAATAAATTTTCTTAAAAAATGTTCTCTATAAAACGTTTTCAGATTTTCTCTAGCACCGGCGCTGGCGCCTCTATAACATTCAAATTGAGACTTAAGTTTTTTAAATTTTATTTTGTTTCGAATCCAAATAGAAAAATATCAGTTCGAAATTTCAAATTTTCTTATTTACCTACTGAAAATTTGTACTACACCTACTGTGGTAAAAGAGAGAACCATCGTTCGAATTAGAATTACTGCTGCAACCAACTGCACAAAATCACAATCCAGTGCTGGCAGCAGAGGAATCTAAATTCTGAAACTCTATATTTAATTATACAGTGATCTCCAAACTTATTGGTCAGGAAACTCTACAAACTTCCCCAAATCTGTAATTACTTTTAGAAAATCCAACGCCAAAACAACGGATATTTACTATACTCGTAATTGGTTAAGAATGCTGTACTGTATAATCCAGGAAATCCTCATTATACCCGTAGGTGTTGGGGTGTGAAGGTGTTGAGAAGAATAATAACAATAAAATAAAATTGAATGAAATTAATATTTATGAAAACAATCTTTTTTATTGCCAAATTTTTTAAATGTTTTGTTGTAAATGCCATAACAGTAATTTTATATGCGTATTATTTTCACGTAAATGAATAATTATGATAAGATGTTTGTTAATTTAAAATAAAATGTGCATTACATCTCATAATTATATTATGTAATTATATTATTTAATTACTATTAATACGGGTAAGCTTAATTAAAAATATAATAAAAATGGGAAAAAAAGAACAAATTAACAATTATAATTTTTATGTATATTTGTTTTCATTACGGATCATTCTATAAGTAACCCGAAAGGCAATCCACCAGAGCACATGGGGGCAATCATCAGTACCCCCAGTTAACTTGACAGTTGGGCCGATTGTTTTTCAGGGGTTTATTCTTAAACCAGCAATAATGGGCTTGAGCCTGCCTATAATTCTTCTTTGGACACCTTAAATTTAATCACCTGAGCTTATGGTAGTTTGGAGTCTGTCTGTAATCTGCACTCTGGTAGTTTATTGTACCATATTCAGCTTTTGATTTCAGTGTTGAATAAAGTTGACTGTAAGGGGGACTTACTGTGTAAAGTCAATTCCGAATAACTTCTCACCTCTATATATTATGTTGTTTATGTTGAGTAAGATATTAATTTACCTCTACAAAAATAATAGTAATTAATTTAGCTCTACAGATCTATAGAACGTCTCTTTATTAAAGCTCATTTGTTAAAGTGGTACCTACTATCCTTAAAGATATTCACTACAAGGCTGAATCCACCAGAAAACCATAATCCTTGAAAAAATTTCCTGGTGTATTATGAATTAGAGGATAACGAAATATACACAATACAAAGCGTAGGTACAGTAAAGACACACGAAACGAAAAGAATTAATTAATTTTCACTTATATACTATGCAAAATTTATTATTATAAAAATTTGAATGCCACTAGACATTGAAACGAAAAACACTGATATTGCTTATTCATCTTTACATTCTCTATTTAATTTGAAATTACATTACACAATAAATTGTACCTATTGCTCCATACAATTAACTTAGAAAATTTAACAAAACGCGTTATGGTTGCTGAACCATGCGATAACACCAAAGTGATGCACTTACTAGAAATTACCCATCAGAGAAAGTTTAATTAAAAAACCCCGTTAACAATCCGCAAGTATATAAGGACCATACATTCGGGGATTAAGCATCATTCACCACTTCTTCACTTCAGTGTTCAAAGATGAAATCCTTCGTGGTAAGTTTATACATTTGTAGGTATAATATTGTTGTAGTGAAAAGGTAAAAGGTTATAAAGTCGAGTTACACATTTTCAGTCATTTACAAACATAGAGTATAAAATTTCAGAGAAAATAAGATTTATAAAGTTGAAAAACGTAAATGAAAATGTGTAAGTAGACTTAAAACCTTTTGCCCCTTTTTATCACAGATTTTTTTTCTTGTTAAATTTTTGTATCAATTTTTTTGTTTTAACTCAATCGGGCCAACAATTAAATGTTTTGTTGTGTAAGTTATAGCATTTCTAAATTTAATTATTTAATTTCTAAAGTCAATCACATTATTAGATTTCTAAAAAAGATTACTTGCAATAATCTGTTATTAATTGCTGTACATCCATTAACAAAATTAGAATGCAATTTTTAAGTGCTATTTGGTGAATTTTTAGTTTAATATTTAAAAAACCACTTTAACTTTAGAAATCGAATCTAATTGTAAATTTTCAGGTTGCTGCTGTTCTATTAATCGCACACGTTTATAATGGGAATGCAACAAAAGTCACAGAAAAACGTGGCATAAGTGACGATTATCACGGAGAAGCAGATATCCACGGAGGTGGCTCCTCATACGGAGGTGGTGGTGATGAGCACGGCAGTTCTGGTTTTGGAGGAGGTGGAACTCAAATCAATACCATCACTCAAGAGGTTCCAGTACCTGTTCCACAACCGTACCCTGTCACCGTCAATCGACCAGTACCATATACAGTTCGACAACCTTACACTGTTGAAGTTCCACGTCCGTACGAAGTTTCAGTACCAGTAGCAAGACCTGTCATCGTTCCAAGACCAGTACCAGTCACAGTAGAGCGACGATACCCCGTACAAGTACCTTATCCAGTTCATGTACCAGTGCGTGTCCCTGTCCAAGTTCTAGTACCTCAACCCTACACCGTTAATGTTCCACAACCAATTCCAGTTCGAGTGCCCCAGACCATCGTCATACCTGTTCCACAACCTATTTACGTTGGAGGTGGAGATAGCGGATCAAGTGGTTCATCGGGAGGATTTGAAGGACATGGAGAAGGTGGTCTTGGTGGACACGAATCTTACGGTGGAAATTACGGTGGTCATACGGAACAATCTCAAGGACACAGTACATCTATAAGTCATGATGGAAAACATGGAGGTGGAGCTACTAGTTTTTCAAGTGTATCTTACGGATCAAAGTACTAATCTTATCTTTTTTTATATTTTCTTGTTCTGTGATACAAACATACTTTTATATTTAATCAAGCATTAAAAAAATTTCTACAAAACCGATTTTTATTTTAATCCAAAATGGTAAATTTAAAAATTGCTGAAAAGCAATATACGGTGTAGTGGGAAGAAGATCGTCTTCGTCCTTTAAAGGAAAACATTATTTATGTGCATGGATGTTCTGCTTGATTACAAAAATGCAAATAACAGATTTGTTTCCGCTTCTAGTTTGGTGTCGATGAACAAAATATTTCCGAAAAAAAACTACATTTTTTTGCTCACGACTATTTCACTAAATAAGACAGGTAGTTTACGGAATGAGCAGAAGGTGAATCTATCAGAAGTTAAAGTTATACGTTACTTTCTAGGACCGAGTGCTCAATTCGACTCCAGAAGAAGTAAAAACTTTATTTTGACCGTCTCTTCCTACAGTACAAAGGCAAACACTTACATTGTAATCTGTCTAGTAAAAACTTCTTAAATTGAAATTGATAGTCGGACATTGTCGTTCGTGCTTTCGTTACCATCTAAATAGGGCTAAAAAACCGAAAGAGGTAAAGGAAGCTAAAGAAACCAGAAAAAAATTTCTATATCTACTTAAAAAATTGAATTTTAAATATTTTGTAGATGCCGCACTTTTGCTTATTACGGCGATTATAACCTTACTTTTTCTGTATTCACCATATTAAATAATCGATTATGAAAAAAAAAAATGATAATGATAAAACAATCTAAACTGCTCATGATGAATGATGATCCTAATGAAAATTTTATACCGAAGAGAATCTTCAGTCCGAAATGTAAATACTACATAATTACCATGTAGTACATATAATTATTATATAGGATGTTCTTATTATGAATGATAAAGTTTAAGGTTTGTTATTCCTTTTTGCAAAAATTTAACATTCCACTGTTTGTGCCTTCTAAAAGGAATGCTTTAATTAGGTATTCTTTTTTAAATCTGGTTTGTATTCTTACAGCACGCTTATAAATTATTTAATTTATCTATACCTACCGCGTTTCCAAGAATCGCAACTTAAAAATATCGTGTATTATAGATACTTATTGGCAATTACCTTGACAAAATTTTGTTAAAATTAAATTATATTTAAAAAATGTATTTAATTTGTTAAGCAAAATTAATATTACTTTGTTTTTCAGTTTAACAACAACTGTTACAATAATAAATAGTATTACCAGTAACATCAAATTTAAAAAATTTTCAAGTCAATTTAAATTTCAAAAATCTTTTATATTCGTCCATATAATTTAAAAATTTTGTATTATTATTAATTTCATAAATTAAAGTTATTTGTAATTTTTTTTGTGCCATATCTCTTTTCTTTTCGGTCTGCCCACCATTCGTATAAAGTAAAAATTTATTAATTTTTTATAATTAAGTGAGCATTATTGGATTAAAATAATTAATTTAATTAAAATTTTAATTTTATAACTCAAATACATTCAATATTATAAAACACGTTTCTTAAAATTTATAGGTACAAACTTATAGACTCCGTAAGCATAATTTACTATCTCTTAGGAATTATTCATTTCATTAATAATAAATTTGTAATAAATAAATTCAAACAGCTATTCAAAAATCTTACGATATAATAAAATATTGTAATATAATTAAAAACAAACATTAATTTAGAAAATCATACCTTATATATTATTAAGGCACATCGCACACTAAACAAACAAAATTTTCAACATTTTTAAGTGAATTTTTGATTATCGTTAGTAACAAATCCACTACCGCACGTAATAAATTCGATAAGATTATTGCACAAATAAGTTAAATTGTGGATTTAAAAATTTTAGATAGAATTTTACAGTAGAGAGTCAGTCTCTAACTGACAAAACGGCCAGTCCTTCTGGGTTGATAACTTGAAGTTATAGTCCAAGAACTACTGACAGAATTCATTCTGGTTTTTACGAGTCTTGAAAATTTTATTGCTTTGTCTGACATTAGCGGCAATTTTGTATGCACCCGTGTGATTTTGAAAGTATTTGCAATTTATGTTTCAATAATAATAATCTTACCAAATTTCAATCTTTTCTTACTTAAGCTATAAAATTTTCGGGACTCCGAGATAAAATTAGTCAGTAGTTCTCGTACTATTACGGGCACATAATGTAGGTTAGCTAAGTGCATCTAAATTTGGCACAGGTGGTAGTAACAGAACGTAGACATAAATGAAGCGTAAGAAGATACAATAATTATAAAAACTAAGATGCAAGTAAGCTACTCGATTTTCAAGGAACTCTTACAATTACTACAGAAACTTGAACAATTTTCGTTTAAAACTAAATGATCATTGGATATAACTGATGAATCACTAAATGTGTGCAATAATCAAGTTTATGGCATTTTATTTTGTGTATGATCTGCCTTACTTATATTTACAATAAAAATTCAGTTCGTTCAATGTTTGCGCTCCAATCTTAGGTATAAAACGACTAGAAGATTACACTTGCTCTATCTTGCCTTTGAAACATTTCAGACTCGATAAAATTTAATATTTTTGATTTTTATGGTAACTTAGTACATCCGACAATTCAAAATTCAATATTTTGTTTGGAAAATCTTATTATGAACGTTGTAACTCGTTAGCTGCAGAAGTTGATGTAATGACAGTGGCTTGTTCATCGACAGTGCGAGGGATCATGACTGGTTCCAATGCGGGTAAGCTAAAATTTGATTTTCAAATTAATCCCGCCTTAAAACAAAAGAGTAGACTCACTTGGAAATTGTTTGTCGACTTAAGTGATCTGCGCTTGGCAACCGAATCGTTTGTATATTTTGTGGTAACGTAAGAGGAAACTGATACTGATCTGGAGGAGGTGGTAAATCTTGTATGCTGTTTTGGTACATCGGATTATGGATCACTGAAAAAATTTTACTAAAACATAGTAGAAAAAGCTAAAATTTGTTACTTACTCATGGTTCGTGATTGCAATCCCAAGCCTGATCCACCTGAAGAAATTGACCCTCCACTTTTCGGTTTTCTCTTTCGTGTTTGAATACCATCTTTCTTCATTGTCAATGGCCTATTTACCTAAACAAGAAAAACCAGGATTATATTAGAGTGGATCTTTTGTTACTTATAATTTTGATTTGTCAAAGAGTAAATAGACTAATTTCCCAATCAAGTAAATGAAATTTTTTAACAATAAAGTATTAAAAATTTAATTTAGTCGATTCTATTGTTGCAATCGTAACACCTAATTCCTAGAATTTATGTCAAGTACTTATTTGACTACCTAAATTGTTTTTGATTGATACAATCTTTTATCAGTGACGTAAAGGTATAAACATATAATAGAACTTAAAAAGCAAGAAAAAGATTTAATTACTTTTTCCCTTAATTAGGGATGCATCTAATAACTTGTGCAATAAAAAATATTACCATGTTACATAACCCAATATTGACACAAATTTGATGTAAAGTGAATCATTTATTAAAATTGCGCTTGATTATCATTATTTACTTTATCAATCATTAAAAGTTAGTTTCTTTGTTTTGACACACGCACCAATTTCAATTCCAAATAGAGCACGTAACAAAGTTTTTGGGTAATTTTAAAATTAATGGAAATCCGTGAAAACGAGAAATAGAACGGAAGTTGTAGTAACACGCCTTGGTTAAATATTTGGATTTTATAAAATCTACAAATTTGTTTTACTTACCCCATGCAATTTGAAGTATAATCCACAAGCGTTGCAAACAGGCTCGCCTTGATTATTTCGCCTCCATAAAGTAGTCGTTCTGGTTTGGCAATTGGCACAAGATACACCACTACGTCTATTTCCATTCTGTAATGGAAACTAATGAAAATTTTAATGTCGATTCTTAAAATTGAAGCATTTTATTCAAAAATTACAAAAAAACCAACAAAGGTCGACTAATGGTCAAAATTTTCATCAAGAAAATAAATATTTTTTTTGCAATCAATCAGGAATCTCCTGCATAAGTATAAAGTAAGTGTATTTTACGTGTGTACGACAATATTTATTTAAAATAGTATGAATAGTTCAAATTTTAACAAATTTTGTTTTTTTGATCAAGTCAATCCGTCGGTGCAATCGAACATTTTTGCATAAAATTCTAAATGTAGCATTAATATATTTAATTTACTACGTCAAAAACACGTATATTGTTGGAAATATAATTTGAAATATTACCGAATTTTTATTTTTTAACCTATAGGTACGTAAGTGTTTTTTATACCTAATCCAAAATACAGATAAGATGAAATCTATGACAATTTGTTGTTAATTCTACTGTAATGTGGAAATAAAAGTGAATGTAAAAGAACAGAATTAATGGAGACCTAAGAATTTTCACATTTGACACAAAGAATCAAGTAAACGTTTTAACTGGATGTAATGCACAAAACACCTGTTTCATAACTGGTTATGTAAACATCTATTATAGTCTAGAAATGGAAGCCGAAACAATTGCTTAAGCTTGCAAAATATCCGAAAAAGCTAAAATTTTGTCTACATGAGTTCATGAGTATTCGAATGAAGGTCCCCTAAAATTCTCTGTGCACTTTCCTTTCATTGGAGATTTGAGCTCTTCAGCGTAGCTTATCGCATATAAGCGCAGTGTTTTTTATAATCACACCAAAATTAAAGAGCATAAATTTCATTTTTATTTATAAAGAAAATTTTGAGATCTTCAATTTTGTTCAGAGTAGGTACGTCATCCAGTACAAATTTAAATAATGAAAAATTTAATTTTCACATGAAAAAATAAAATTTAAGAAATAATTATTATCAACAGAAATTATTTTTATGTATAATTAGTTTTGTAGATAATTTTATGTCCTTTAATTTTAATCTAATTCCGTTAAGTGGAATTCGCTGTTAATGGCACTGCACGCTACAGACAGACAAAATTTCAAAAAAAAATTTTTAGGGAATTATGTTATATCAAATTCCATTTTCAAGAGGAAAATTTCAGATTTTCTGATCACTGCTCAAGAAGAGTTGATAGGGAGAAATTGAAAAACAGATTTAATGAATTTTTATCCTTTAAACATTTTATACTTTGTTTTCATTGTATAAAAAATAATATGTTGCTTATAAATAGAGGTAAGATTTTTTAGATCGTATAAATTCAAAAAAAGGTACCTAAAAAGATTCCAAAAAAGCGATTTGAAGTCTTTTTTTAATTCCTTAGCCAAATTTACGACCCAAAACATGAAACGTTTTGTATTTTTTGGTCTTTTTTTTTTCACAATTTTTTTGAATGACCCTTTTTAAACCCTTAGCCAAATTTAGTGAATTGTAACATGAAAATAGTGAATTTTTTTATAAAAAGTGAAGAAAAGTGTATGATTTTCAAAAAAGTAAAAAAAGTATATCTGTGGCAACTCTGCATTTTCTCAATATTATTTAAATTAAAAACAATTAAATTACAACAAAATTAATTTTAGAAAAACAATAATAAAATTTTAATTTAGAAGCGTCGTAAGGGCGAGATTTTTTTTCTATTTGAACTGAAAATTAAAAAAAAGTTTCTAAAATTTATTCATTCATTATTCATTAAACTTTTTACGTTCTAAGTAGAACATTGCTTTTCCCTTTTTGGGAATTACAAATCCGATTAGCGGGGTGGATTAGTCCCCATATTACATATTTCAGATAAATCAGTATCTATTTCACCACAGCGTATGGCTGCCCATTGGAAAGCCGAGCTAAGACATTCTGTATAGTCCGTGATTTGAATCCAGAATTTCCGCTCTGTACTTAACCAGCGGTCACATCACTCCACGGCTGTGGCTCTAAAATAGGTCGTAAAAATTAAAAAAAGAAAAAAGGCAAAAACGGTAAACAATAAATAGAGCTCATATGACGTAGTTTTTCATGAAACAAATTTTGGTAGGTACTAATAAAATAAAAATAGGAGCTAAAATAAAAAAAAAGGTAAAAACTTAAAAATCTCATATACTATAAATATTATATAAATAAATAAAATATTTTTGAATTTTGCTTTAATAACAATTTCTAAAAAATGTAAAATTAAGCAAATTAACGTGAAAAACTGTGTAAAATGGGTTTAAAATTTCAAAGATTCTTTGCCTGAACTATTGGTTAAACCGAAGTTAAGTTAGAGTTAAATCCGAGCAATCAACAAGCACAGAATCAGTTAAGTGATTACCATATCTTAATCATTAAAATTAAAAAATTATCGAGTTAATTAAATGTAATAAATTTTTTTAAATTTTATAAAAAAGCTACAAAAATAGCTTAAAGCGCAATAAATATTATAATTATTATTTATTTCACGAGTTAAAAATTTTTACATTTTAATATATTTTGTTTAACTTTTTTATTAAAATCAGTTCGATCGTTGCACTCCTATTCTAGGATAAATATTTTCTCATCAATTTCATTTATTTGCACCTCTGATTAGTCCAATGATTTCACAATTGACACAATTTATATAATAAATCATATTTTATAAGATATTTACCAACTAAAATTCAACAATTTTTGAGTTAATTCACCACAACAAAAATTAAATATATTTGCATGAATTTTCAATTATTTGTAGCCATTGTCATTTAATATCCAATAATAATATTTAAATTTTTATTTCGTGCATTAAAAGTTATGTATGTTATTATAAACTTTTTTTGGTGAATGAATTGGCAAGCGGTTAGCGTATTAGTTAGTTCTTCCCATGGTTTAGAATCCACGTTAAACTAATCCTCCGCGTCTGTCATATTTTGCTGTGAGGACCACGTAAAAAATTCAGATTAACTAAATAACATGTCACGATAAAATCATAAATTATTTTTTAGTGAAGAAAAGTCTTAGCAACTCAATATTAATGCTTATCTTTAAAGTACTCGATTTGTACATTAATTCATTGAATCTTATCAGCACTCATTT
Organism: Rhagonycha fulva; assembly: GCA_905340355.1. Classification (NCBI taxonomy): domain Eukaryota; kingdom Metazoa; phylum Arthropoda; class Insecta; order Coleoptera; family Cantharidae; genus Rhagonycha; species Rhagonycha fulva. The sequence continues at coordinate 13,428,866 of HG996555.1, forward strand.
TATAGTGCTAAATTTGTTTACATTTAAGTGTAATTCAATGGATATAAATTTATAATTAATAACCAATGCAAGCCAATTATAATCAGGTTACTCATCCTTTTATTTGCAATCTTATAAAAATATTCTTAGAATAGGCAATCTAAAGAGGAAACTTCGTTCGAAATGTTTAGAGCAAAATTGTTTTAGATGAAAAAGTAAAAAAGATTTGAACCTATTCCAACTTACCGTTGGTGGTTTTTTGGTAGTACGTACGGGAGGTCGATTAACTCCATTAATTCTGTTATACAGTCCACATGCATTACACAAATAATGTCCAGTTCCATCTCGTCGCCAAAGCGGTGTTATACTTGCTCCACAATTAACGCACTCCTTAATGTCGACATCCTGAATTGGTGCTTCGTATCCATCTTCAATTTGCGTCCACGTCGCCGAATTTCCAGGAAAATTTTGGTAAGCGATGCCTTCGGATCCACCTTGCAAACCAGGATATGTGGTATACTCGGACGAGTTCACAGTCGTAGGTGTCCATGAAGGATTTGCAGAAACGGAATACTGGTAACTGTTACCACTGTGGCCTATAAGAGTTACATGGTTGTTCGACGATTGAGAGTTTTGAACTTCATAACTCTGGAAAATTCCAATAAGTACATTAAAACTAAGAATAATATTTTTCAGATAAAAAGTTAATTTTACATTCGGTACTTGAAAAATGTATTTATTTAGACACTTTACGTTATCGAAAAACCTACTACCGATTTTATTACCGTTACACGATATGTCCCATAAAAAGGTTAATATTTCTACATACATTGAAAACCAATATTGACTTGTGAAACGAAAATAACTAACCTGGTGATAAATTCTAGAAGAGCTTAAATTTGGATCACTGCTTTTGTACAGCACCGAATTGGGTGGACTATCGTCTGGTCCTGGTGCGATTCCAAAACTTTGATACTGTTGGTACTGTGGTTGATGTATGTACTGATTTCCATCGGCAGCAAAATGTGATGTTTGATATTGGGCAGAAGGAACCGAATCCAAATCGGTGTATTTTACACTAACTTTGATATCTTCGTGCGATTCACTAAACTGAACACCTTCAATTTGAATGTGAGGAACTGAACCCTGTATATTTGCCGTTTCAATCGTCGTCGTGTATTCTATAGGTTGTTCTTGCGAATATTCATGATTATTTGCGGAATATTGTTCGGTAGAAACTACACCTTGTTCCGAAAAGTGCTGTGGTTCTACTTCGTATTGCACTTCCGCAAGAGTGGAATGTTCCTCGTATTGCTGAATATCTTGAGATGCAACTGATGATGGTTCTTGGGGACTTCCATTAAGTGGGGTTGACGTCGAAGTTTTGACAACCTCTTCGGCAGCAACTTGTTCAATTTTTGGTTCCTCGGTCGGCTGTTCTATGGTTCCTGCGGTGGTAATCACTTGTCGACGGATTATCACCGACGACATATTCTTTTCCGCTTCCGATGAATTTAATGCTTGTTTATTTTCCACTTTAACTTTAATGTCATCATAATATGGCTCTTTATCTTGTGGCTCTTCCATCTCTGCTAAAAAGTAAATCATTATATGTATTAAAAGGCACTGACGTATCTAGAACTGAGTTTGTACTATACTGAGGATACAAACGAAAAATAAATGACCAAAAAAAGGGAAATAAATGTTTAATCTACGCAATTCCTTAAAATATTTAAACAAAAATAGCCTTTTCTCTTTTTAACGTGAATGTTGACTAAAATAAAGAGGAGATGGAAGTAAGAATGTTTCTTTGTTTGCATAAACACACGAGTCAAACTATAGATCGACAATGAAATAATCGTTATAAAGAAACTGAAAAAATTGTTAAAACCATTTGGACTAACTTGGATGTTACGGTGGTAGGTGTGAGTTTAAGAGTCGGAAGGTGATGATGCAGACGTCGATACACAAACATAATGCTAGATTTCCGTTTCCCGTCAAACGTTTTGTTTTAACAATGGATCATCTTAGTTGGAAAATACCTTTGGTATTATAAACTACGTACGTAGGCCTTGTTCATTATAATAGCGGTAAGTAAATATTGCGTACAGAACTAAAAGTCAAGTTTAAGAAGGACAATGCGATAGTAGAATGAAAACGAAGTAGTATATTAATAATATTTTTGGATGTTTACCAAATTATTCACCAAACAATAAATAAAATTATTGTTAAATTGATTGATGTTAAAATGAAGTGGACTTTGGCTATGCAGTTAGATGGAAGTACCTAATCAATTTATTTTGTTTCGGTCTTTGAACTATCATAGAAATTGTAACAAAATAAAATGAATAAAAAATAAATAAAATTTCAAAAAATATGAAATTGAAATGCTATTTATTACTCAAATTTCATTTTTTACATGATACGTGATGGGGTAATTATTCTGTTATCTCAAAATTACCAGCAAAAAAATTATGCTGACCAACATTTTACGTGTTAGTAAAACAAACTATTTGAAGTTAATCACAAAGATTTTTTTTAAGTGTGAACTGGACTCAACAATTTATTATCGAAAAAATTTAAAAAATTTGGTTTCTATAAGTGTTCAACTATATTTTTGTAGCTTTAATAAAATGTTTATTTAAGGGTATTAGGCAATGGAAAAATCAATATTTTTTTTATTACATTTTCTGAAAGTACTATCCTTCTTGAACAGGATACCGTTTGGTTCATATCAAAATTCGTAAAATTGTTGATTAGGCAAGTAAAAATGTGGCAGTGCGTGGACTTGATTTCCGTCTGCCGCTGGTAGTCGAGCAGAGAACATTACCTGGGGGGCTCGAAATGTTACGATCTGAGTTCCTTATCATAATAATTTGTTATAATTAAATAGGACATTTTAAAATATATAAAATTTAATAATTTATCATAATAAAGATTTTTGTAAAATTCAAATACTTTGACAAATATGGAACAAATCGTAGACATCTGCATCATTGCATTTTCAGAAGGTTTAAAACCAAAATATCGTGGTACATAGAGATGTCCACCTATCGTTAGAATTGCGAGTTGGTTTTTACTTTATTACAAAGAAAAATATTTAAAAAAGTCAGTTTGAACTTGTTCACATTGAGATCAACATTATCATGATATTGCAATTTCATTTTATTTTACCTGTAGTCCACTAATAAAAATATAATTTTCAAAAACGGACTGATGCCGAAGCACTACTAGAAACATCATTCTATGCTTCTGAAGATTTTTAAGGGAGATAAATATAAGTAAAATCACTTTAATTGATAAAGAAACTTTAAACTCGTTTTTCTCGACTTTTCATTTTCGTTCGGTTTTGCCTTGATTCCCAGAAAACGGAGGTCTCTGGTGACTTGAAAAAAATAGAGAATACGTAAAACATGTATAATTTCAGACTAAACCTCCAAAATAACAGATAAAAATTCGAGATTTCTTTAAAAAAATTAAAAAGTCGCGATTTTTCTGCCCAGTTACAAAAAACTCACATTTTTATCGTAAAAATCGCGGTTTTTTGTCTACAAGTTTAAGAATTCCATTTCAATCGTTGTGATTACGAAAAGTAAAAGATAATGTATTTTGAATTTAAATAAAAATAATTTTTATAACAAACCTATGTAAGTTAGAGAAAACCCAAGCAGATGGAAGTCTTCTTTGCGGATATCGTCTTTGGTATTCGATTTTAGCTGCTCTTGCGCCGCCATTACAATAGCCATATACAAAATGCATATCGGCATATTCATTATTTGAAAATGACATTATAAATGTACACACGAAAACAAAATATTGCTTTTAAATAAAAAACGCTGAAGATAGAATAAAAGTTAAAGCTGGTAAAGCAAACCAATTAAACACAGTTTTGACGTTAACGAACGGAACCTATCACATTAGGTAAGATTTCTTGTGCCGGAAGAACTAGGTTATAAATTATAAACATCAACCGTCATTTGTTTTTCTGTGATTTTGTGAATTTAATTTTTTGTTTTGTAGCTGCCTTGTTTATTATTTTCTGATTTTCTGTGAAATGGATTGGTTGTTCAAAAATTTTTATTAGACAAAAGTTGTAGTCCGTTAAATTTCCTTTCCGGAATGGGGCGTCAGATTTTTTGTAAAATGTTTCGTTTAAAAGTTACAGGGTCTTGAAAAAAAAAGAAAAAAAAAAGGCTCGAATTTTTCAACATTTTTTAACTTACTTTAATTCATAACTCGAAAACCATTGATTTTAGACAATAAGCGGTTTAAATAAATTTGCAGATTATTGCATGTTCTTTAAAAAAGTATTGAACAATTTTTACTGAAAAATCAATATTTTCGGAGCTATGGCCACGCAAAGATGGAAATTTAAAAAAATGCTTCAAAAAGGCCTAACTCTCCAGGGTTTGAATTTAGAAAAAAAATTTTGTTAAAAATGTTTCTTAGAAAAGTGTCCTCTACCACCACCTAAGTTATGTAAAGTGTATCCGGGGACACCCTGTATATCAATAAGTATTAGTTAAAATTACACGTGTGTATTTGCTTTTTTTCTATGTTAAAATTAATTAAATTAAATAATAACCATTGCCTAATACCCTTAATGTTACGTTTTAAGTTTTAAGTTTTTTTTAGCATTTTAAAGAATAATACAATAATTAAAGACCAAATTCCAGCATTCGTAATTTTATAAAAAATTTCTTGATTGATATCATTGTCATTCTTAACACTTAAAATGGGGAAACGAATTATAGAAACACCAATTTACCATGTTTTGGATGATGATGATGGAATTGAAGAAGGGTCATAGTAGAATTAATAAACTGAACTTCTCTCTGTTTCGTTTACCCTCAAGAGCACAATTGATTTTGACAAGAATTTTCTTGGCAAATTATCTCGGTTATTTACCGTTATCTGCCCAAGAGAAATTGGCAAAATAAAGTTGTTACTCCAATCGAAATCTCCACAATATCAATCATCGCATTTTTCACCTTAATAAGAAACTTTGAAATCTATCCGTAACTCATTGAAAATTAATTTGTTCATTTATTAATTATCTAAATAGTTTCAGTGCGGTCTTCAGGCCGCACAGCCGTAGCAGTTTAGTTACATTATAAAAAAAATAAAAACTAAATTTATCTACAAAAATATAAAATAAACGATAACTAATCCGTATATGATGAGGTATTCAATTTTAACTTATACATTTCAGAATCTATCCAAATTCGAAAATCACAAGTGAACTTCCTCCATCCCCGCTACACGTATCTACTCCTAGTTCTCCTCCAGGACAAATAAAGTTCCTATCTAATATAAAATATTGCCGCAGTCTTCCGTTCCGCATGCTGTTCGAGAAGTGTTAAATAGGTTTAAAACTTTCAAAAATTTGATAAATTTTTATCTAATAAGCTATCATCGCACAGTTTTAATTTCAAGATAGAAACAAGGTGTGGCAGAAATTGAACCTTTTTTTATACCTACTCAAGCTTCACTGCCCAAAAAGAATTCAAATGCAAAGGATGACTTTCAGTCGCAAGCTTTTAAAACATATAACCCAGGTAGCACACAATATTGGGGCAATATATGATATCAACATTGCACCAATATTGGCTGAATCTTGGTGCAATATTGTGCTAATATTGATGAACAATATTGGTCCAATATTATTTTCCAGTATTGGGGCAATATTTAATAATAACATTGCATTAATATTAGCTGAATCTTGGTGTAATATTGCACCAATATTGATGATCAATATTGTCTGCCAATATTCAGCCAACATTGGTTCAATATTGTTTTCCAATATTGAGACAATTATAATATCAATATTGTCTAATCTTGGTGCAATAGGTCTGTTTGGTATGCTACACCAAACTACTCCGAGTAAGTTAGTGTAAAAATTGGTGATATCAAAAAAAGCTAATATTGCACCAATATTGATGACCAAAACTTTAAAAAAAAAAGTAAAAAATAAAGATGTTTTCACTTCTCCTGAAAAAACTGACGATCTAAAATTCAACTGGCAGTTAAGTTCGAGGCCAAACCACCCAGGAAGAAGTATAAAAATTATAAAATACTCTTAGAAAAAAAAAAGAAAGAAAGTACAGTAATACCCCGAACTTACGCGATAGGTGGGACTGAGTGATACCGCGTAAGTCGAATTCGCGCAAGTCAGGGTATTTGCATAGGTATAAAGTACATATAAGTTACTTTTAGGTGAGGCCGGAGACCAAATAAAGTAGTAATCAAAAAAAAAGTGTTTAATAAAATCTTAGATAACACAAATTAATACAAAATCGCAAAACAAAGTTATTTTGATGTAGAATCGACGAGATTTGAAAATCGCGTAACTCCGGGTTCGCGTAAGTCGGGGTAGCGTAAGTCGAGGTATTACTGTATTATTTGGTTGTTTTCGTCTATTAAATAAATTAATTTATTATTTTTTGGGTTTATTTTTGGACAATTCGATAAACTATTTTTTTTTTTTTAATTTAAGTCGACGTTTCGCGAAACTTTATTGTTCGCTTTATCAAGACTACAAATATTTAAACCTATTCAAAATAGTGATAGAACAAAATATGGCAATTTTAAAATAATGTTTTGATATTATTATAATTTATAAATAAAACTATTAACATAATTTTTTCTTAAAAATAACTCAAGTAAATGGTTTTGGTTTCAAAATCATTTATGTTAGAACTCTACTGATAGTATAACCAAATTGTACCATAAATTATTAAAATTTACAAATTAATTTGGGACAAGTAAGCTTCTCGAGGGACACTGGGACATCTGAGAATTTGCAATAAATTGCAACTATAATTAATTATTTTTGATTTATTTACAATTTCAAAAGTTTTTTTTAGCAATTTTAGTATTTACTTGAACTAAAACAATGTAAAATATTGCAAGAAAAAATTACGATCTGTGTGTAATCCTATTCGTTGAATCACCGACTAATGCCATCTATATTATTCCAGTTGAGTCAAAAAATGATCTAAATATTGGAAATCTAGTTCGTTATATCCGAATATATTAGGGGTATTCACACTGGCTCGTGTATTAGTGTTGTATTTATACACCGTTTTAATATCTTAGCAACGTCTAGAAATACACAACTTTACTTGACGATTCTAGGATAACAACGGTGTAGAAATACAAGGGTATATACGCGTAGGTGTGAATACCCCTAATATTCTATTTGCATAATAGTAAATTCAAGTTTAAATGTAGGTACTACTTAAAAGTATAGAATTTTAATGGAGATTTTCATTTTTGTTTGCTATAACCGAGTGTTTGTTACATCAGAATTCTAGTGTATTTCGATTGTTTCATATTTATTTCAAAATTACTAAAATATTAAATATTATTTTATCTATAGGAATATTCACACTGATGTGTAAATACTCTTGTATTTCTACACCGTTGTATTTATCCTAGCAACGCCAAGTACAGTTGTGCATTAATACTAGACGTTGCTAGGATATTAAAGCGGTGTATAAATTCAACACTAATGCACGAGCCAGTGTGAATACCCCTTATAATTTTTGAGTATTAACTATGATGAGAAAAGAAAATTTAAAGTAATCTGAAAGTTTATGGAAAATTTTGAATTACTAGGTATATTTTATTATATAATGGACACGAAGAATACAAAAGTTTCTATATGAAGCTAACTTTCTTTGAGGAAATATTTTTCATTAATTTTGTAAAGATGGTCTTATCATTGAGGTTTCTATAGTATGTTTTAATTTATTAGAAAAATTTGTGATGAAGCTCCACAACACAAACACAACATAATTTACTCTCATCTGAAGTAAAGTGCATCTAATCATTACATCAAAAATAATATAATATAACTAAATAAAAATTAGATACAGATTTTCTTCTCCCCTCTCACATATATAAGGATTGAGCTGATTATTTCAGGTTACAGAAATACTTTTTCTTTTACCTTTACAAGACCTCTCAGTCAAAATGAAAAACTCACATTTATAATCGACATTTTGTGTATCTTGAATTGGTAAAATCATCAAAATTCCTGTAAGGATTCGATACTAATTTGTGCAAAGTTATTCATTATAATGTGGAAATTATAACAAACTTGGCTCTGACGCTAACAAAGACGTAGACGCCTAGTTTCCTAATTTAAAAATAATAACATATCTCTAATATTATTATGAAATTGTTTACAGTAAATCTACAAATTAACACAAATAATGAATTTTTTAATAACCATGAATCTATACTAATTATTATCAACTATTTTTGCATGTTTTCAACAGCAATTAGATAAAAAAAAAGGTGCGAGTGGTGAACATATTTTTAATCCCAATACAAATATTTGAAATTTGAATTAGTATTTAAATTTACTTATTTCAATATTTTAAAATAATAAATAAAAGTAAATAATTAATTATATTGGAAGTCTTATATTAAAAAAGAATTAATATCTGCAATAAATTAAATATATCAAAAATTATAAACGTAAAAAGTTAATCTGTTGAAAATAGATTATTTTTAGGTAGGTACATTTTGAATTTAAAATTTAGTCTTTATTTATACTTTAATCCGATAGCAGGTACATAAAACCACAGATTATATAACTGTCTATGTAGACTTTTCATTTTATACCATATAGAAGACCTTAATCTTAAAGTACCTTAAGGTGGCAGTTGGACGCTTGGACTTTTCAAAATTGAAAAAATTGTAACAACTTTTTTCTCATTTTTAGCCCCTCTCCCTTTCCTGAAGAAAATTGTTTGATCTTCAAATTATGGCGGTTTTATTTCATATTTTTACGTTTCAATGTTACCATATTACGGTTATTCAAATTACACAAATTTAATATATTTTACCTTCAAGGTAAATATAATAACCATTAAAAACTTTATTAATCTTTTGCAAACAAATTCATAGTTGAAAAGAATTTTGAGTCATAAAGCTCTACACAGTAAAAAATAGCGCTAGTGTTACCTCCGGTAAACCTATTTTATAGTCTAAGGCAGTGTAATATTGACACTAATTAACACTATTTTAACAAATTTTCTTGCGAAATCTTTCTTTCACTAATAAAGTTAAATTTAACCGAATAACTTTATTAACAATTTGTTAGTGTAATACATTACACTTATAGAGAAATGCGCACGTATTCTATTGTTCATGTAAAATGATCTTGCCAACCTTGCAAGAGATAGTTGTGGGTTTCCCCGGCGGATCAAACCGAGTGACATCGAGAATAATTAACAGGTAATCATTGCGTTCTTCGTTCGTATGTGTTCATTTGTGTATTACATGTGTAGTTCTTATGTGCTGTCTCTAATAATCATTAAAAATGATATTTATTAAATTAAAACATATACATTTAGCCAAAATTATAAAAGTGGATGAGACATTTGGTGTTAAAGATTTAATCACTTTAAGTAAGTATTATAAAATGCAATATTGTTATTTTATTTATGTAGGTATGGTAAAAAGCTACTACGCTAATGCCATCAGCGTTTGGTTGTTTGTGTTATTAGCGACCATTTCTTTTTTATTCGAGAATTCATAATTTCATATTGAAATATTGTGTTAAAAATATTTTTGGACGTTTAAATGTTGCGTCATACTAAATTTTCAATGTTACGAAGTCTTCAATTTACCATACCGATGGCGATGTGGCGGTTGATAAAAATGCATGCGGTTGCTTTTAACTTATCTACCTCCCACAATATATTACCTATGAGGTGCCTATGAGGCGACGTTACGTAATTCTGAGATTTCAAACTTAGCAAAAGAAAAGTTTCCTGAAGTTACAACTGGTGATTTTTACTATTGTGAAAGCGATGGAAGTATATTAGAAGAAGATATTATAATGGATTATATCTTCCAAAAAAGAAATGATAATTTGACATTATATATAAGAAAACATCATGATGAGCATCTTGGTAATTTTTCTAATTTATTAAAATAAAACAGTAACTTAAAAAGTATCGTATTTGTAGGTAGCGAATATGATGATACTGCCAGCCTCAGCGGAGCATCAACTGTATCAGTTATTTCGCTGGAGAGTGTGGATAATATTTTTTTACCGAATATTGAAGTTCAGGTAATACTACTTTCATTATTCTTTAGAAATATTGTTGAAATAAATTTGTAGCTTATACCAAACCGTTAATCTTCGTTTTAATTTTTTTAACTGCTTACATTGATTCGACTTATCGGGGAATTGACTGTAATAATAATAATAAAATTTTATAGGATTGGAAAAAATATATTTTAGAAAGAGGAGGTTCAGAAATTTTTAATTTTTATGACGAAGAGAAAATGTTAAATGGCACATTAAGAAAAAAGCTAATAAATATTTGTTGTTCCGTGCTAATTGAAAAATTCACAATAAAAGTACCGGAATATGCCAAAATTGATTTGGCTAAAGCTATTGTAACAATATTTCCAAAATTAAGAGATCCCTTTTCAAAAGAAGGATATGTAAGTTTATCTACTTTTATTATAATATTTATTATGCTTTTAAATATGTGCATTGAAATAACACAGGAGGCTTTTTACACCAATAAAAATGGGGGCGAAGGTTATATTGCTTGGCGACTTCGAACTGTCGCCAGAAGTAGCAAAGATCCAAATATCAAAATATTAATAAAAAATAGAAAAAGGAAAATAAATGATACAGTTGAGGAAAACGACCGTAACCAGAATATTGAAAACATAGAAGAAACTTACACTGAGGCAGTAGAGGCTTGCATCGAGTACATGAAACATGCTTCTCCTATAGATAATAGGGAAGACATCATTGCAAAAACGGAAATAACGTTTAAACACAGAAGAACTTTGGGAACAGAATTGCTAAAGGTTTATCCAAGATTTACTGATATGCCACTTTTGGTAATAAAATTTTCTCTCATCTGAATTTTATAAATCAAGTATTTTTTTTTTTTTAGATTGAAAATGAATTTTACCAAATATGTTCGATACCAAAAATTAATTTTGAAGAGCTTTTTTCAAACGATTCTGATGCCATTTTAAAATTTTACAGCTTAAAATATAAATCGAGCACTTTCAACCAAGGTATAACTTTTACACATTTTTATTTAATATGCTCATATTAATTAAAAATTTTAGATTGGAATAAAATTACTCTGGCAATTTTGGCTTTGGCATCTGTATTAAAAAATAAAAAAAAAATTTGCCTACCAGATCAAATCATTATATTTAAACATGTAAGTATATAATAATAACATGGTAGAGAATGTTGCTATTTCAAATGTTTTTTTTAGACAAATATACCCATTGAGGAAATCATAAATACACGAAATACCCTGCAACCTGTACTATTAGCGCAAGGACCACATAGAAAAGCCATAGCAAAATATAATATTTTGGTGGATGGAAAACTCATCGAGTTGCCGTCACAGTGTAGTTCTGAAGAGGCATTTAAATATTTGTTTATGTGCCATTACGTACTTAATACAGAATACGAACCATCCTTAACTGCCTTTTACAGGTTCATACAGGTACATTATTTTAAAATAGATGTTGAAAAGACAAAGTTTACATCAAACATGATTGAACTTCGCACAAATCTTGCTCAAGTTCCTAATAAGGAGTCCTAAAAGTTTTTTTTTGTATAGGTATAAATTTTTTTTCCTGAAATTTTTTGAAAAGATGTTTTCTTGTTTTATTTGTAAAAAAACTTTTAATAATGTTTCAATCATTATAAGACACTTGAGGATTGTTCATTCTCTATTTGATCACAATAAATTAAGTTTGTATTGTTGTTTTAAAAATTGTAAATCGATATATGCAACATTTAGTGGTTTCAGAAAGCACATGAAGAAACACTTAGTAAATACTCGGGTTAATAATTCTAATGATGGAAGTAATCTTAATATTTGCACAAACGCCAATATCCCATCAGATTATGATGGTAATGACGATTATGATAATGACGATTATGATAATGAAACACATCACTTGCCTGAAAGCAATGATGGTAATGATATTTTTCATATAGAATCTATTTGCCAAGTTTTTTTTTCACAACTGTCATCTATGCCATTACCACAATCACAATGTCAAAATTTAGTAGAATATTGTTGTGATTTTGTTGAAAATATACTTGATATTTTAAGAGAAAACTCAAATAGTCAGCATACAACTGAATTTATTGCAAAACAATCGTTTAATATTCTGGCCGAATTTTCAAAATTCAAAAGTACATATAAAAGAAATAAATTAATTAATAATAACATTGTGATGCCAAAAGAAATAACTATAGGGACGAGAACTGAAAATGTTTTAGATCGATGTCATGGTGTATATATTGAAAAGTCTGTTCCACGAACATTTCAATATATACCTCTGTTATCTTCTCTAAAGCACATTTTGGAAAACGGTAACTTTAAATACACAATATTCGATAAAAATTTAAATAATAATAATTTAGTAGAAACTGGCACTTACCTACAAAATAATGTGTTGTATAAAACAAAAAAATATTTCTTGCAATTGCAAATTTATTACGATGATTTTGAAACTGCTAATCCTATTGGAAGCAAGGCAAGTTGTCATAAAATGGGAGCAATTTACTTTACGATAAAAAATTTACCTGTATATTATAATTCAACATTAGAAAATATTCATTTACTAGCTTTATTTTATACTAACGATTTAAGGTGCGAATCTTTTTCGGATGAAATAACATTAAATTCTATTTTGAGACCTATTGTTGATGACTTAAAAATACTTGAAACTGATGGAATTATTGTTAATGGATTTGATGAACCTATCTTTGGAACTTTGACATCTCTGTCTCATGACAATTTAGGTGCAAATCATCTACATGGAATGGTTTTATCATTTCAAGCAAATTACTTTTGCAGAATCTGTTTAATTTCGAAAGACGAATCGCAAACTAAATCATTGGATAATTTACAATTGTGGCGTAACAGTGGCCAATATGAAGAACATTGTAAGCAAGCTAAAGAACGTCCGCATCATTTTGGTATTAAATACCGCAGTATTTTAAATGATTTAAATTATTTTAAATTATGTGATTCAGTAAGTATCGACGTAATGCATGATATTCTGGAAGGTTTAATTCATATAGAAGTTAAATTTTTGATAAATAATTTAATACAAAATAAAATTATCAGTTTGGAACAACTAAATGAGAGGATTCGTATTTTTAATTATGGTAACAAATATCGTAGTAATCAACCTAGCACTATTTTATTAGAAAAGGCAAATTTAAATCAACGAGCCAGTCAATCGTGGTGTTTAGCTATTTATTTTCCTTTAATTTTATCTGACAAAATATCAGCTTTAGCTTCAAATAAATGGAAAATATTTGTTTTACTCTTGCAAATCATGTGCATTTCTTTTGCCCCTAGAATTTCTTTAGAAATGGTTAATAATTTGGAAGATTTAATATTTGAACACCATCAAAGTGAATTTAATCATCACTTAACACCTAAATTTCATTTTTTGATCCATTATCCAGAAGTTATTAGACGTATGGGTCCACTAATTGATCTATGGGCAATGAGATATGAAGGTAAACACGCAGTTTTTAAAAATATGGTCAATCGATTTAAAAACTTTAAAAATATAGCAAAAACTTTGGCGACACGGCATCAGCAATTGATGAATCTTAATAAACTTCATCTTAATATTCAAACTGGTCCATCTAAATCAATATTATTTGAAAATTTTTTATTTAAAAATACGTTTATTGAAACAATTGAAACTTTCGATGGTTCTGTAACACTTACAGAAGTGACATGGCTAAAGATGGGATTTTTGTATAAAAAAAACATGGTTGTTTGTACAAGTATTGAGAATAAATTACCACAATTCCAACTAATACAACAAATCGTTCTTTTTGAAAATCGCCATTTCTTAGTTACTCGCTTCTTAACTACATTAGAATATATTTCAAATCTAAATTCATATAAAATTGAACTAAATGACAACAATAACGTTTACAACATAATCGATTTGCAATTTTTAACTTACAAGGAACCTTTTAACTTACATCAATCACGTACAGATGATTGGTATTTTGTACCAAAATTTTGTTTTGTATAAATTTCCATTTTTTACCTTTAATTTTTTATTTACCTAATTAGAATAAGTTTTTTTGTTTACCTATGTATGTATAATGCTTTTAATAAATTTTCAATTTTAAAACAAAATTTTATGCTTTTTTATTATCTGTACCATATCTACCAATACAGTGTTACATGAGAAAGCACTACTAAAGAACATTTTTGACACTGTACATAGTAGCTTTTAGCAACTACTAGATTACTAATTAGTCTTTATTAGTGTTATTTTACACACTTGTAGTGTATATTTTTGACTTTTTGTAAGTATAGAAGGACACTATTAAAGTACTTTTGCCGTCTATTAGATAACTCATTTAACTCTGGTAGTGTAAGAATCATAGCCTTCTAGTGTAACACTGTTACATTTAAGAAGTGTAAGCAGTACACTATTACAGTGCAGATAATACACTAATGAATAGTAAAAATTACACTTCTAAAGTAAAGAAAAAACACGAAAAGTAGTGTTAAAATGTTAACACTATTTTAGTGGACCTCCTGGAGGTCTGAGTAGTGTTATTTAGTGTTATTTAGTGTTCAATTATTTCTTACTGTGTATTAGGTATGAGTACTCTAAGAAATCCCTGTTTTAAAATATTCAACTAATCTATCTATTTTTGTGTGAAAAAGTTTATGAAACAACATAATCACATATTAAGTAAAAATTAAGCAATTCAATCAATTAATCAAAATATTTCAAACCCAGGTAAATCTCCCTATTTAAAATCACCTTCAAAGTCAAAACGATGAGCTTTTCGATTCACTTTTTTCATAAACATAAAATTCGAAATCAAAAATGTAAAACCAACCGTTGAAACAAAAATCAGTGGTTTGTATTACCTACTTCAAACTCATGACTGAACAAAGGATAGAACCCCCAAAAGTTTTCTCAAATCAAACATTTTAAAAAATTTAAGGGAAAAAGCGCCAATTTACTTCGTTGTTAAGTAGGTTCTCACAAATATTCTTAAACTAATTTTTACTTACAAAATATTATATCAAGATCTTGTTTAGTAGCAAGGCAACGTTGTTTGCTAATAACTGATAAGACCATCACACCTTGGAGACGTCTGACACACAACTGATAACACAAACCAGGTGAAAAATATCACCTTTACTTTCTTTACACTCACATTTTGATCGTCAAGCTAAGATCAAAAAAATATATAGTACTTATTCACGTGATCAAGGTGTGGTTCCGCCATCTTGTTATCACTAAACTTTTTGTTTCACGTAATGGAGAATCTATACTGCTTTGTGTAATTTCACATAATTTTAATTGTTATATCGATGGGGAATTCCTTTTTAAATATTTTGATGATATATCTACCAGCACTATCTCTGCGATTTCAAATCTCACCGTCCTTAACCTTAAATAAATTTTTAAGATACTGTATCTCTTGTATAATAAAAGTAGATATCTTGTCAACATTATTATCTTCGCACTATTATTTTCTTTGGGGTAGATTTTTAGATTAGAAAGTCGTTGCTCTCAAAATCGCATCATCATACAAACCGTTGGCTTGGTATGGGATCGAAGACACGTTAAATGTGATCAGACCGTTGTAAATAAAGGCAAAATGGTTGGAAATTTTTGGTATTACGTGTATATGATGCAAACAAATCTAATCTAGATGATATTATTGTTTTCTATTTTGTTACTGTATCTGTTTAAGTTATATAGCAACCTAATCACAAATGATATGTTAACAGTTAAAAAGGCACCTAGTGGGATAACAGATTCAGTTTACTATATCTAAAAATTGTGATAAAAACTAGATAATATAAAAAGTCATAATCTAAAAGTTAGTCAACAATTTGTTACAATCTTCTTACCTTAGTGATGTGAGAGTGACCAAATTGCTGGATTATTAACCGCCCGAAGCAATGTGTTATGTGATTTGTCGATTTGTACTAAAATTATAATAGTTTATGATACTTGGACCTATGTACCTACGTGGCAAATGCGATATCTAAAACAGGGTGTCGATGTTTACACAAGTGTGACGTGATATGTACCTATACCTACATATACCTATAGTGTGATTGATCGGTGAGCGCCATGTTTGATTTACAAGTTAATTATATTAGTAGCTTTTCCCAAAACCCTAAATGGGTTCCTGTCTTTGCAATATTTTCTTCAAAATTTATCTATCGGACAGGTGTTAAGATAATTTACATAAATAACCTATCTAGGAAGAGATTAGATATAACCGTAGTATGTTCGTGAAAATAGTGAGTAAAACATCAAGCTGATCATTTTGGCTCTCAATTATGCAAAATTCGTATTAAAAGCAAAAATAATATAATAAACTATAAACTCACCTTTTGGGCGATGAAGGATTTAGTTATCTATTCTTGGATGCAAACACGAGGAACTACCTCGTCGAGGTTTTTTGTGGATGTAATAAAAAATTTAAGTTTGGATAGAACGCTACTTCGAGGCCATTGGAAGGTTTGGTGTTGAAAAGGTGTATCGTAAAAACATGTACATAGATGTTATAATTGTGATCGGCTTGGTTCCCCTCGGTTGTTTGATAAGAGATATGATATACAAGTACTCTAAGTAACTACAAATTAAGGTATATAATCGTTTAAATTTATATTAATGTTAAAAATATCGTTTATTTGCATTCAATACCAATACTGATCTTGTGTGCCTTAATAAAATACATATACGTATAATGTTTTTCAGAAAATATTTGAATAAAAACTTTCTGGTTAAACATAAAATTAAAACATACTACCCAAAAATAAATTTTGATTTTCAAAAAGAAACAACTAAAAAACAAGAAGTTTTGGCGTATGACGTCAAGAAGCTGTTAATAATTCTTCATCTGCTGCTTAAATAGGCACATCACAATAATAAAGATTTTGTAGTTTTCTCTTTGCCTTCCTAGCTAAGATGGTCAAAATAAGGCTCTTTCTTAGCCCGGAATCGAACCGTATACTCGGTATTCGCATCAGTCAATGTCCTTAGGGCTAGTTTTACAAAGCAAGTATAAATTAAGAATAAGTTATACTGAGAATATCTCACACAGATTGCATTCACGTTCGTCGTATAACGTTATATATATTTGTATAAATTGTGGGATGCCAAATGATCTTCCCAAGATCAGAGCAATAAGTTATCCCACAATTTATACAAAAAATAACGTTAACGACAAGACAAATTCCCAGTATAGCTTATTCTTAATTTATACTTGCTTTGTGGAACTGGCCCTTAATTGCCAGTATATGACCGTCATTAACAGTATAAAAATTACTATTGAGTATTAAAATCATAATTGAAGAATAGATCATTGTAATGTTAGTTATGCTTTTCAAATCAGTGTCAAATGAAAAACTAGCTAACAAATTATAAAATAAAATAAAAACCCTAACAAATGACATGTTTTGTTCTTATTCACGATTTCATCGATAAAACTAAAAATTAAAATTATCATTTAGCAAATCACTCCAAAACTTCAAACACAACCGTGATGATAACTACCAAATGTCCAAATTAAAAAATTTGAGATGTTTTCCTTATTTATGCCGGTTTAATAAAAAAAAATAATAATAAATCTATGAACTAAACTCCGTTATACTATTTTCAAAATGAGAAATGCTTTAATTAAAATTATAATGAAAGAAAAAGCTATTAATCAGTTTTTTAAATAAAAACTTGACTTTTTCGATTTTCTGGGATTTTTTGATTTAGAAATACACTTTTACATTGTAATAGTGGACTTATAATAATTAATTCAGTCAATATGTTAATTCTGTTTATTTAATTTAGGCCTCTACCCCAAAATATTTCAAAAGCATTTAATTACGATTTGGGTAGTATATACCTATTTAACTAATTATGAGAAAATTTATTATTTAAATCAAATTGATTTAATTCTAGAGTTTTTATTCACTATACTTGAGGAATGATCGAGCAAAAGCGAATAAATCCATCTTTAGTAGTTCTCGGGAAATCGTCATTTTGTTGCACAGAGTAAACGATGAAATATTAAAATAAAACTTTTGGGTGGAAGTTGTTGACTTTCTGGTGAGAATAAAATATACCAAGTTTTATTATAAAGTACAAAGTAATTTAGGAGTTATTACAGAAAACAATATGGATTTATCTGGAATTGCTCAATTTTGCGATTTTTATATACGAAATTGATATTATTTTATAATAATTTATTGAAAAAAGGCCTAAAATTACAATATTAATTATATTAAAAAAAAAAAAAATTAAATAAAAAAAATAATTTTTTAAAAATAATTTTTTCTTAAGAAAAAAAAATAAATACAAATTATAACAAAACAGGTAATAAATAACAGGTAATTACCTCGTTTTCATTTTTTTTTGCGCGTTCGGTTTTGCTCAAACAAAAGGATTTATCCGTTTTTGCTCGAACATGGTTACTTTAACGCTATTTTACGGTACGATATATCTGCTTTTGCTCAAAAATAAGTATTGCAATGGAAAGGTGGCATGAAAATTATATAGAAACAATATCTAACTCATTTTTTTCCAAAAGTGGATTTATTCGGTTTTGCTTGATCGCTCCTCACTTATTCAACGAATAAAAACTTTTCATCCAAAATTGTTGTTTTTAAACATTCATTTTTTTTTTTCGAGTAAATATGAAAAAAATCGACAAACAGCTGTACTGTACCAGATCCTTTCTAATTTCGCTAATTTTTTATTATATTGTGATGTCCATTAAAAAGACTACTAATTTTTATCTATTCTCGACCATTAATTTTTTGAAAAAATTTACTCTGAAAATTTTGAAAAATTTAAAGTACTTACTTTACACCCCGATTTGCGATTGTAAAGTGGCACTGTTTTACCTTGGGAGAGTAAAGTAACTAAATCTGGCGATTTTTTTATTTCTTATGGGGCAATAAAAGCATTTTTTGCCCAAGGGAAATAACAACATCACTAAATTTAGTAACTTTATCCAGGTTAAAAAAGTCACTGAGTGCTTTTCGGTCCGGCACGCCTCCGCTAGCCCAAATATTAGTGCGACTTATAACGAAATATATTGTTGAATTTATAAATATAAATAAATAAATCAAAAGTACTTACTTTGGCTACTTTTTGACCACATAGCCTTTATTTTTCCTCTTTTTAAAGACGGTCAACTCAATATAAATGTAGGTCAGGTTAGGTCAATATAAAAATTATCGATGTTGATGTTATTTTCTAACTTGGTGACCGCTTTTATCATGGAGTAACTGCAACCACATTACAATTTTGTAATTTAGTAAATTACAATTGTGACAATTTCGCAGTTCACGTACGTGGTACGGAGTTTCTTCCTCTTCTCTAGACATTCTGCATGTGGGATCTACGACGACCTCAATGATGTTGAAATGTCTGTTTAGGCAGCAGTGTCCTACATAGAGTCCTGCTGTATACTTCATATAGGGACCTCCAATAAACCTCCGCCACTTCGTTAGTTCCGGAAGGTCTTCCGTCCCAATACATAAGATACTGTTTTCTTAGTAGTTTCCTTTGGGGTCTAAAAACTCCAGTATATGAGACACATAAAACATACAAAATAACAAGTAAAATCTAGTATACGCTGAAGGAGTTATCCTAGGCCAATCAAATTAAAATAACACTTAAAAAATACAAATGGGTTGCTATCTGAAAGCAGCTCAACAAAAATGCAAATTTACTCATGCTGGAGAGACTGCCCAACGCAGACACAGTACGCAGTAATTGCCTTTTAACTAAAAGATCTCAATTCTTTTTGAATCTCTGTAATATTAATAGTTCACCGTTCAAACAGAGTTTCAAGTGTAAAGCACATTATTAAACAAGAATCAATTCACCTACAAACTTTAATATCTCGATATCGATATCGATGTTAATTATCAAGGCAAACTATTAAATTAGCAACTACATAAATAAATCTATAATTTTTTGGCCATCGCGCGTCGTTGGTGCTCTCTTCTATTGCTTCTACAAAACAAACATCCAATGCTGGAAAAAGAGATATAAACTTCCAAAATGGTATAAAGAATCGTAAAAGAGAGATGAAATGAGATGTTTGTTTCCATCATGCAGCTCTGTTTAAAAAAATCCGCAAATTGGGAAGATGAAGCAGGTGATATGCATCGCCCAAACGAAATTATCTCATCTTTGCTTGTCCATACGGAAACCCGGTCTTCAAAATCCAATTAATACTTGAATGGTTGATTGTTGAAAGGTATTAAGTCCACTTTTTGAATGATTTTTTTTTATGATAAATTATTAATCAAAATTTTGTCTCTCATTGTTTTGTGTAAAAATTAATTTAATTAGATAACTGGAAATACTATAAACTCATGTACTATAGTAAATTGCAATGAGAATTACATGGTGATTTAAACATAGCTTTAACTGATATTGGGTTGGAAATGCGTAAGTCATGAGTTCGATCCTCATCTATGGTAACTTTTTTTTTTCCTGAAAATTACGTAATTTATAATTTTTTTTTTGTTTAAGCTTGATTTATTTTTTAATTCTAAGGGAGCCACACCTAGTACTCGAGTACTATTTTAACTTTAAAACAGCATTTTTTTTTCTATCCGGCCGATTTTTTTGAGCTTTAGTGACATCTTTACAAAAATGGTTGTATACGCACACAAAATTTAAAAAAATTAAAATAGTCAAATGAAGTAAAAAAACTTTTGAGATTCTTTAAAACTATACCTAATCAAGCCATACGTTAGTACCTGAGTACTACATAACTTTTCTATGGAATATAAATAATACAAAATAGCTCGATTAATTCAAAATTGTTCTGATATTTATTAATAGAGGTCAGATTTTTAGATCGTATAAAATCAAAAAAAGGTACCTGAAAAGGTTCTCAAAAAAGCGATTTTAGGTCCTATAAACACAAAAAAAAGATCCTATAAAAATACTAACAAGAAGATTTTATACTTAAGGCTGTTCTCTCGCAACCACTTTTTACAGTATGTCTGAAATGTTATTTACAATATTATGTCGGAGCGCTTTTATTGCGAATAAATAAATCGCAAAAAAAAAATTTTTTAACGCAATTTTAAAAACATTTTGGCTCCGAGATAATATTAAAAATAACGTTTTAGACATACTGTAAAAATTTAAACGCGTTATTTTCAAAAATAAAGTCAGAAAATTGTAAATAAAACGCAAAAAAATGCGCGTATCTCTTGCATTCGCGATTTTTTTTACACATTACTTTATTTTTTATTGTACGTTTTTGGTCAGCTACTGTTATTGTACACCAAATAGTTCATTTTCTATGTAAAATCGAATTTTCATTCTAAGTGAAAACACAGCCTTTTAAGCATTCTTAGATACCCACTGAAACTTTGTAATTTTTCTTAGGTTGGCACATATGGTAAGCTGCCACCACCGAGCTACAAATTCAAATTTAAAAAAGCAATAAAAAATTTTAGGTTAGGGGCATCGTAAGGGTGAGATTTTTTTTCTATTTAAACTCAAATTTAAAAAAAAGTTTCCAAAATGCTAAAATAGGTCGTAAAAATTAAAAAAAGGCAAAAAAGGTAAAAATAAATAGGACTTAAATAACGTAGTTTTTCATGAAACGAATTTTGGTACCAATAAAATAAAAATAGGACGTAAAATAAAAAAAAAGGTAAAAACCTAAAAATCTCATCTTTATTTATTAATAACAATTTAACATAGTATGATGTGTTAATATTATATCTTGTTTTACATTTTACTTGAAATTAACTTTAAAATAGCGGCAATTTGAAATAAAAAATAGTGCAAGTTAAATTTCAATATATTGTGCTCTATACAAATTGATTTAGAGACATTGATATGAGTTCACACAAGTTTTTGGTATTTGTGGAAGCTTTTTTGGGTCTTTCTTTGCCTTTTTAGAACATTAATAACCATAAAAATCAGTATTATGTTACTTTCATACGTCTAGTAATGTCCAGGTTCTGCGTTGATGTCAATTGTGCAAGTAGAATTGCTGATTGTTGTATCTTAACCTTCGTATGGTATACTGGGGTCCCTGGGACCTCACGACATCTTAAAAAGCCTGTGAAATGTTCTATTTTTTTGCAAATAGACACTTTTGTAATTTAGCTTCATAACCCTCTCGACAGGTTACACAATATGGTACTGTTGTAACTTGTCCTTCAAGTTTTATACGATTTAAGCGAGTGTGGGGTCTGTGGGACCCCAGTATATCTTTTATGTAATTATTTTGTCAAAGCAGAAATTTTTTTTAGTAATTCTGGCTTTTGATAATTTAGTAAATAAATATGATCTAAATTGATAAGTTTTTAACTCGTGATAATTAATTAATAAGATATTTTAAAATATATCGAGTTTACATTTCATGTACATACAAGAAAACGTATGCACATCTCTCTCTTTCGTATGTACGGAGTACGGTAAGTACAATGAATAAATCGCTATTTTAAAAATGGTATATAGGGCTTATGTAATTAAATATAATAAATTTTATGTGCAATCGTACTAAAATGTACATTTTCACATATTCAAAACAATACTGAAAGTAGCTGTTTTTAGTACAGAAATGTCAAATTTTACTTTTTAGTACAGAAATGTCATAACCTCAAATGTTTTATGTGCAATCCTACTAAAATGTACACTTTTACAAATATTTTTGACGTATTTTGTGAATTTTAAACATTTCATTACTTAGCAACTGGATCATTATACATACGTATTTTGTTAAATTATTCCGTATAACATAATTATTATCGTACATTTTTTGCAGAAAGTGAGCATTTTATTCCAATTATACCTGCGCCTCAGTCTATAAATTTTCACGCTCATACCAAAAAGATGCACTTTCAGGACTTGGTACATAAATAACTATATTTTTATTTATATTGTAGAACTACTATATGTTTAGTTTATATTGTTAATTAATCCCGACTAGAAATTTGTTAGGGCATTCCCTAACATTATGTGGGCCTGATCAGGTTTCAGCATGGCATGACGTATTAGGCCATTTATTTGAGGCCCTGATCCGGCTTAGATCGGGGGAGCCCTATTAGGGCGGTCCATGACTGAACCTAATTGCTGCCAAATCTGGCAAGCCTGATATGGCCCTGATCTAAAACACCATATTGATCCCCGGTCCGATTTTAATATGGCAAGCCTTATCGGGCAGCCATGGCTATACCTGATTGCTGCCCGATTTGGCGTACCTGATGTGGACCTGGTCCTGAACACCATATTAATCCCCGGTCCGGATTTAATCTGGCAAGCCTTGCCGGCCAGCCATGGCTATACCTGATTGATGCCCGATTTGGCGTACCTGATGTGGCCCTGATGCTGAACACCATATTAATCCCCGGCCCCGGTCCGGATTTAATCTATTATTTCATTAATTCGACAGATGGTGTGCTGATTGTGAATTGCTTTGAATCTTTTAATTGACAGCATAGATTAAGGGAAACATTCAAAAAATAGTCATACTTACTTACAGGAATTAAAACGGAGATTCTTCCGAGGTGAGGCCTTCTCATTGCACTTAGGTTGGGCTGACCCTCGCAAATATCCCTAATGTGGATAATTCGGGCGTACTATTTTTGAGTGTCGAGACTGAGTTCTCACTCGCGAGGCAAGTGCGCCCAAAATTTACAATGTGCACATATAGCGAAGCTATCATTTTATTACATTCCAAACCAGGCCCTAATGTCCCACCTATCCCGTGCCGAAACGGTCGCGCCGAAACGTCCCATCCCGCTTATGCTATGCAAACCCGGCTTTAACGTGGAAGCCTCTCCCGGCCCCTACTAGGTTTTCCCGATTTGGATCGGATCGTGTTTTTGCGTTACAGTCCACATCCGGGCCTGACCGGGATGCCTGATCAGTACCAGATCTGCCTAAGGGCAAACCACATCAGGGCCTTATTCCAACCCTAACAAATTTCTAGTCGGGAAATTTTAATCAAATTCTTTTTGTTTTTGTACAAATAAATTATTTACTAAAATCCTGATTTTAATTGATGTAATTTACAATATTTTACTAAATGTAGAATATAAATTAAAAGTTTCTCTTTTTTAAGTGTATTATCTATACTTTGTCATCAATCAATCTTAAAATTTTATTGTGTATTGATTTACTCTTTTTTAACGCTGGGGTCCAGGAGACCCCAGTACCTATATCATCTAAGTAACTAACATTATAAGTATACCATGCAAAGGTTCATACCCTTTCAACAATCAACCATTCACTTGTAATATCGAATACCATAAAGTATTCTTAATACGAAACATTCATTTAAAATTAACCGTGGTAGAAAAACGTAAAATCCACTCTCACGGCAATGGGAAGCATAATAAAATAAATACAAAGGTATCGACACCACTCAAACTTCAATTCCAGAAAACCAAAATCAAAAGTTGAAAATCAAAAATGTATTACACGAGATAATGCGTAGATTTCAAGCCAATCTGCCAATCATATTTTTACTTATTGTTAGCTTAAGATGTTAAAATGAAAATAAAAAAATGAAAGATTATTTTTGTATACAATTTTTCCAACAAAACAAGTTGAACATTTTAATAATTATTAATTTAATAAAATTAAATAATAATTATATAAATAAAATTTTTTTGGGTTGCTAAATTCCAAAAATGCGAAAGATATGCTAGAAATAATTGCATTCTAACTTACGTTAACAATTTAAACAGCGTCTACTGTCTATACAAGGGTCGTAACAAAATGTTTATACAAAATGGGAGAGGGGAATAGACTAGAAATTAAACATGTTTAATTTAAACAGAAATTGTTTGTTTTTCAAGAGTAAGCCAAAGTTAATGGGTAAAAAACAAAAAGCCCAATAATAATTATTATGCAATTATTTTTATTAATAATAAAATTATTTTAGCTGGTAGCTGGATTTGTCAAGTCTAAAAAAACATCGGGTTTACTTATCTCAATATGTAAGGCTCTCAACTTTTTATTTCTATAAATTTTACCTGTTATGTAAACTTATTCGTCATGATTTTTTTAATATTTGATAAGACTCTATCAACAACTATATCAAACTTTTCAAAGTATGTAAATTCAAATTTGAGATCATTTCATCATATTAACACAAGTCAGCGATGTAGTTGCAGTTTTTTTTTATTTAAGAGGTAGTGTATTTTTGAAATGTTGGTAATTTTTGTGGAATTTTGCTTGTAATTAAAATATCTGCGTATATAACTGAAAATTTTATTATCAAATAATATAAACAATATTGATAATTAATTAAAAATAAAAGATTTCTTAAATTTAATACAAGTAATTCGTAATTTCTACTTGAAACACATTAAATTTATAACTTCTGTAACACGAAAACTACTCAATTACAGTTTTAACGTAAACTATATACAAAATTATTATTTAACGACATTATAGTTAATTTGTGAGGTTCAATTCACATTAATTCATAACGTCATAAATTCATTATTGAATGATTAGATTCGACACTCTGTACCAAGACATTTAATATTTGGTACCCATATTATTCGATTAAATAATAATGAAAATTGTAGTGAAAAAAAAATCACTTAATCAGTCACGTGAGTTATGGTACAAGTAACTAAAATATAAAAAAATAATTTCTAAAATAGTCTCCACGACATGGAATGATACATACATTTATATATTACAATTTACATTATGTAGTTAAAAAGTTAAATAAAAAGGTACACTGTTTTGAGAAGTCAAAGAAGAAATTAAAATTATTAAAAATCGTGTAAAACTTTTCTTTGGTAAAATAAAACGGTCAATACAAAATTTTAATTCCATTCGATAAAAGTGAATTTATAATTTAACCACAGTTCAAACAGACACAAGGAATTGTCTCAAAAATTAACTTCCATTACTAAATTAACAAACTTTTCCATAAATTGTTGTAACAGTCTTTTTATTTCTTAAATAACAAACCACCAAAGCAACATATCAACAACATAGTACAGTAAATTGAGAATATCACAGTGCTATATTGTCATCAGACCACATTTCATCAAAATGGATTTTTTTTACAACAAACCTCTCAAGTTTAAAACAATTAACCAAACGATTCTACAACTTAAATTATCAACGCTAACAATAAAAGATTTATAACTTTTTTATACATCAGGAATGATTCTTACACTTAAGAAGACAATGACGATACCACTGAAGGCCTATCGACATGTTGATCACCATTCATGATTATTTTAGAGGTATTAACTGAATTATTGGCAACAATGTGGGGTGCATTTGGACTAGGTGTGGTTGATGGTGAGCTTGGGGTGGAGTTGTTATGTTGTAACATATCGTAGTAAGTACTCAATTGAGGAGAATGTTGAGATTCGTATGGAGATAACCTCTGGGGGGCAGCATTACCATTGTACACGTAGCTGTTGGATGGTGAACTATGCTGCAGGTGACTCATCGACGACATCGTTCTCAAATCGCCGTAATTATCTAAGTACCAAAAAAATTTTGTTAATATTTCTACAAAGTTTTTTAAAAATTGCTTACCTAATGATCCGTGTTCTAATTTTATGCTAGGTAGATTGTGTTCTAACTTAATGCTAGGTAAATTGTGTTCCATCTTGATGCTTCCGTTACTAATGGGAAGGGATGATGATAAGCCGTTACCGTTTCCCGAGCTATCCTTAGCACCTTTTGGCTTACGTTTTCTTGTCTAAAAGTTAAATCGTGATTTAAATTTGATCGTTGGGAAAAAACTGAACAAAATTACCTGTATGCTATCTTTTTTCATAGCCATGGGCCTGTTAACTCCATGTAACTTAAAGTACAATCCGCAAGCATTGCAAACTGGTTCCCCGAGAGAATTTCTTCTCCACAAGGAAGTGGTGCTGGTGTGACAATTGGTGCAAGTTAACCCAACGCGTCGTGAAGCAGACTATAAAAAAAAGAAGTTAATTTTGATCTAAAAATGTAAAAGTGCAAATAAAAGGTTTTAAGAATAATATGCAAAAAGATGCACAAAAAGCTTGTTAACATGCAAAAACCGGAGCAGAGCTGGAACGACAATGTTTATTAGACTGAACAAACCTGCGCTGCTCCGGTTCTGGGTATGATGGGGCCACCGAACGCAGAAACGTTTCTTGTGAAATCCAAAGAAACAAACAAAATAAAGCAAAATGGGACACACAGAATTTAATAAGCAAAATTCTACTTGAAATTTTCTAACTACTACTACTAACTTTTGTGAAATTGAAGGCTTTAAAACAATAGAAATAGATAAATAAAAAGGAGGATGTTTTAGAATGTAACCTACCAAACGACGACTGGACTTTTCTTCGGTGTGCAACGGGCCTCGTGTGGCCCCATTATACCCATGGTAGTAGTTCTTGTAGAAATCGCCAACACCCCCGTGCCCCGGCTCCGCCGCCACTGGAACGCAATAAAAGGGTTAAGCATGCACTGAATTACGTTGTTGAGTATTTTTATTAAATGTTATCAATAACCGCAGCAGCGTCGCCTCGTCACGGGGTGTTATTTTATATATAAGTTGCTTGCTTACACGAAGATCGTCAAACAAAAAAATTATACTAACTTATTAGTTGAAAAAAAATGCGATCTTCCTGTAAACAAACAAAAGAATAAAATTTTTTGAAAAATATGTACCAATCTACGAGGCTGTTTTACTAGTGGTCTATTCATGCCATTCATCTTGTGGTAAAGGCCGCAAGCATTACATAGATAATGTCCGGTGCCGTCACGACGCCAAAGAGGTGTATCGATAGCACCACAATTGACGCATTCTCTTCCTTCAGTAAAATATTCCGCAGCTCTTGGATCTACTGCTTATACATAAAATAACACATTTTACTAAAAATTCGAAAGCTCATGAGGTATTTTTGTAACTTTGATTGAATTGACTAAAGTCGACTATTGGTACGACTACAAAAACTTCTAATACAATAATGATGGTAGTATAACATGGCACGCGTTCTTTCGATAAGAATGTCTGTAAGACCTCACTTTAAGTGGTGGTCTCATCCTGCATACTGCACGGTTTAACATATCCGGTCTGTTACTCGACTAAGTACTTCGACTTGGAGTTTCCGTTTGTAATTATTCTTTGTTACATTTTTCTCAAAAAAATCAAGGGTTCAAATTTACAAAAGAATGGAATTCTAAAATCAACACCAAAGGAAATATGTAACAGGAAATTGAAAATCTACAATTATTGACTTAAATATTTGCGTTTTGTTATTCAAATACCAACAAAGCCCGAGCGTGAGGTAATATAATAACAATTTTATGAAATTTCAGCCGTAAAGTTGTCACAAAAACAATGAAGGCTTTATCGATTGATAAATGAATGGTTACTATAATATCGGAAGGAAAATCTTGCTAACCAGTTTATTATCTGCTGATAAAGCTCCAGACGATAGTTGATTTGTCATCGTAATGCACAGGTTCGTGAGACCATAAAATTGTTTAACAATGATTCCCTTCTTCGTCTACATTAAATCATTATTAGATTATTACTCATCAATATTTCAAACGACACATTTAATTGTTATTTTCACTTTAATAGAAGTGCATTCAAGGTTTTGACTCAATTTTCAACTAGCCAACAACTCTATATTTAGACAAGTAAACATTAAACACGACACTTTCAGTTTTTTCATAATTGCGAAAAATATGAAGGTCGGTTCCGTTTCCTCATTCGTTGGAATAAAATGTCCATTAGAATAAAAGTACTACATATTTAGATAAGAATGCTGAATTGAATGCAAAAATATTTATTTATTTTCATAAATAACATTCCAAGAAAATTTCAGATTGTATACAATAATGTCGCTCTGTCGTTCAACTGTGAAAATAAAAGTACCAAAATTCGTATTGCACTTTTCTGTTGCTGGTACTGTTTTGTAAACAAACTTGGTAATGTGAATCGGAGGCTATGAAAATTAAATCGGGCACAATATTACGTGACGTTTGTATGACTTTCCCAGAATTGCACTCAGGAATGCATACGCACCAAGATAAACGCGAGGGGTAAGATGCAACGTAGTGTGGGAATGGCATCTTCATTACATCCCATGATTGCGAAGAAACAAAGGAAGCTTCAAGAAATTAAAGCATAAAATTGGATTGATCCTCTTTTACTTTGTTAAGTTTCACCCAAATTTTTAGGGTGCTAGTATTAACATTACGTCATTTTTTGGATTGGTAATGTAATAACCGTGAATTAACTATAAAAATTATTCATCTCGGAAAGATTTGTTACGATAAAAGTTTTGATATTGTGTTACTGTTTATAAATAAATTATTTAATTTTGATAGCGAAAGCCAGGCGATAAGAAATAAAATATTTTACATTTTTACTAACCGACCCAATTTACAACAGAATGTGACCAAAAAATGTTAAAATTTAAGATTTATGGTGGCGCCTCTTTTTAAATTTATGGCAAATTTAAAAAAGTAGATGATAGATTTTGGTCCTCTTAATACCATTTGACACATTACAAGTTATGGATTAACCTGCGTATGCTGTCTCTTGGTGATCCTCAAAATTAGATACCTAAATTTGTCCATTTGTGTGGTTCGTTGAGTGATAGAAAACAGATAAGGGGCGTAAACCCACGGGATCTATTCGGTATCTCTTACAACTTGTATACTATGTGTGTGGTTTTTAGTGTCCGTAGAATACAAATGGTAAGTGGTAACATGTCAAAAGTGTTACTGAGTGAGGCATAAATAACAAATTTGCAAAGTATCGATTTACGAAAAAAAATGTACTTGAAACAAGAAACTTGACTGGCAGAGATACAAAGACAAATTTTATCTAAAATAATTTGATCCAATGTGAACTTCAATCTTTTTCTTGTTACGAAATCCCCTATTTTTATTAGCAAGTTTACAATACCACAATCAAAATAATGATTAGATAGTCTGTTACTGATATCATCCCTGACCTGTAGAAACACCGGGTATACAATAAAAAAAATCTTATTACGATCAATATTTAAACAAACAAGAGATGAAATAAAAAATAATGCAGTTTAGTCTATTAAAAATACATTTATATGCAATTACTTGACGGTCGGTGGTATATAAACCTACTAAAAGAATTTTCACAAAGTAAACAAAAATTCCATAAATAGATCGAATAAGAAAATATTATTTAATCATCACATTTTTTACTTCCGAAAAAAAAAACGATAATTTCTCATAATAGATAAACAAAATTCCAGCGACATAAGATCGACTACCTAAACTACCTACGATTTCCCTCCACCCCCACCAAAAAAATATAATTAAAAATCACTTAAAATTAGGTAGTCATTAGTAAATTACTTGTTGATACATTTTACGTTTGCGACTGGACAATGAACCTAACAAATATTATTCTAATAACCGGCAAGGTCGCACGAACATAATCTTCTAATATTTTCAAAGTTAAAGTTTTGTGCAATTAGCTGATCTAAAAGTCACGTGCCGTTCATCGATAAGATGAAAACGTTTTTCACTTAAACCCGTAGTAGTAAAATTTGTAGGGTTTATCAACGCATTCCTCACTAATCTTCCTAACAACCTAAACACTTTAAAAATACACGACAATACTTTTAAATTTTTCCTACCAATTTGCGTGCACTTTTGCTGTTAACCTGAATCGTTTTCTAATTAAATTATTTCCTCATGAAAATTCGTACAATAGCCGACGGTTTTATAACAACGAGATAAAGAATGGCAAGAGGAACTTACTTGCAGATAATGAAGCTGCTGCCGATAGTCCCGATACCGGTGGTGGACGGTTACGATTGTTTTGAGGTGTCATGAGGCTGTACTGTAAACTGCTAGGAGAATCGGAATATTGCCAATCCGAATACACCGTTCTTGGAGGAATGGAATAAGGTGCACTTCTGTGATTTGGAGTGCTGGTGTGAAAGGCAGGAATTCGATTGAAAGCCGGAAGACTGCTTCCTGATCCAGGACCAGACGGTGATCCTTTCGAATAGTCATCCGACAGCGGCATACCTGATGATGTGTTTACACCTACAACACGAAAAAATTAATTAGAATTATTGAAAAAGCAGAAATATTGCAAAAGTAACCCACCAGAATTTGTCCATAACTGTGATGATGGAGACACCATTTCAGGTGATCCGGTACTGTAGAAAGGCATTGCTCCGCCCGAGTAAGTACCCACAGCCGACGAATACAAAGAGCTAAAACAAAAAAAAAACAAAAATTAGCGCCCCAAAAGTTTTAACAAGTGTCACACTACATTTTCCTAAAGAAGTCGTCCTCCATTTCGAAACAAATCCGAAAATGCAAATAGTATTTCAGAAATAATTTTTGATAACAACTTTATAAACCGCGATACCGATCGTTAATCTCCTGACATCTGCCAAAAGTGTGACTTGACCGCGCGATAAAATAAGTTTCCCACCTGATTTTGAAAATACTAATCCAAAAACACTCTAAATTGAGAGTCAAATTATCTAACGTTTCTTGTTCGATTGTATGAGAGTTGGAAAAAAAATTAAAAGAAAAACTAACTTGAGAATCAGAGAGCCACTGTAATCGACCATCACCGCTGTAGAACACCAACAAAAATGACAAGCTCAACAATCATTGCGTTAATTGTTGGTCCGCCCCATCTTTCTAACATAATGCGCCTGGCCTCCGGGAAGGGGCACGTGACGGTCTATCCTGACGTCCATCATTTCATTATAGGACGTCGGTACATTAATTATCACGTGTAGTTTAGAATAAACCACAATTATTTGTTATAAATACACCATTCGGGATATTTATTCAAAAATGTTTAAATAAAAAATAGGTACACAATTTTGTTTTATAAATTATAATTATCCAATCATAAGTAACTTTCAGTAACTTTGTTGCAAGTCAGATTTTATAAAGTAAATCAAAAATAATTATTGTTTATTAAATCATTTTAAATTTCTATTTTTAATTATAAACAAATGATTGCAAAAATATTCCCGATATGAAATAATCAAAACTAAATTGTATAATTATTAATATTGTAAAATTGATAATGGGCACTACATACAAGATATTCATTCATAAAATTGAAGATATGGTAAAATGTATGGTAAATCTGCAGATTTATTGCAACTTTGCAAGTCGAAAAATTTCCAAATTTTCACTTGTGTTTAGCGAACTTTGATTATAATGTTTCAAAAGTACCCCATACATCATTACTAATTGCACTTACGGCAGTAAAAGTTTATTAGTTGTACTTCCTATATACCGCATCAACAATTAAATTTTAAGTAGGTGCATGTAACAATATACCTTCATTAAGTTGTATATTATGAAACCTGCAAAGTATTAAAGACGAGGAAAAAGAAGAACTATAAGAAAATTTCCCGGTAACCAAGTATCAGCAATATTTTTAATTTAAAATTACTGAGGTACAATCATTCCTACTGCAACAAAAATTAAGAAGTGCTTTTCTTGAATTTTCACTGATAACAATAGTAAATCAAGCAAAATCCTAATAAAAAAAATTGACCACCGTAAAAAAGCAATATTTTTATAGGTTTCAAAAAAAAATTAGAATATCTACAGAATCAAAAACAAAAGTACTGAAATTTTGAAGGCCTTGTTTGCTTTCCTGTAAATATGCAGATTAGTAACTAATCCCCCCCCCGCCCGATCTTACTTCTTTCACAAGATGCGAGATTATAATATAAAAATGTGGTTTAGGCAACCAAAAACAAAACAAATTAAAACAGGACTAAAACTACAACACAATTTTTAGGTGCTTTTGTTATAATTTCATACAAAAAAATTTTACTCGGAAAGAAACAACTAATGCAAACCATAAAATTCATTTAAATTTTAACAGCAGAATAATTTAAGGTTGAAAAAGTGTTAAAAATAGCAGATCACTTGTTTTGGGTAGTCTGGTAGAAAATAAATTCCCTGGATCCGCAGAGTTGCAATTATGGCAATGTTTCATAAAATTAATGATCTCAAAAACTTTGCCGAACAAAGCAAAAGTACAGAATTACACTTAAATTTTTTTAAATGTTTGTTTGCCCCTTTTGATGAAAACCAAATTTATGCCCATTTTTTGGGTAGGTATTCATTCTTTGGATCTGTTTCATTTTGATCGTTCATTTTTGCAGATATTAGTTAGTTTTCTTAAGTCTATGGTTGACTTCAAGATCTTCTTCTTCGACCTCTCTAAATTTTACCACATATACGGTCACATCTGATACTTCAAGTTGTCAGTATTTTGCAGTGTTGGTCCTTGAGTGGCACTAGGTATCATTATTTTGACGATTTTTACTTTTATTTTTCTTTTCTTGCGTTGGCCATTATTTTAGATGCTTTTATTAGGACTGCGCAAATAAGCAAGTTCTTAATAACCTTCCGATTCGCTTAAGTGCTTGTTTTTGAACATCACATTCAGTAGTTCTCTAGAACTGATAGATAATCTCAGCACTTGGGTAAATAAATTTTGCAACTTTCTCAACCAATTTGCATCAGATTGGTTCTTTTCCGGTTATACTCGCTGTTTTGAGATTAACCTGGTTGTGCGGCCTAAAGGCCGCACTAAAACTCATTATGTTGGTATTAAATAAATAAACTAATCGATTTAGATGTTTCTTATTAGGATGTCCATCTTCTACTAGATAAGTCTTCCTTTAGAAAAGACAGTAGTATTTCTTTGTACTTACCAGAAATTAAAAGACTGTGATTTTCTTGAATAAATAATAATTGAATGCTATGCCAAAACAACGTTGTAATTACCAAAATATTATTTTTCTAGAAAATCAAAAGAAAACCGTTAATTATGTCATGACCAACGTTTTTCTTTTAATTTTCCAGAAAAATTTTTTTTTGGTGGTTACAATGATGTTTTGGCATAACATCCAATTGAGAACTGTTTTTTCAAAACTCAACAACTAAAGTATATAAATTTTTCAAAAGAACATTTTCAGAAAACTAAAGTGTTTTGTTGGGTTTTGAAAAAACAAAATATTTAAAATGATTTCATAATTTCCAGAACGAATAAAGAATTTTGTTGTTTTGAATTCAACAAAATACTTCAGCTCTCTCAAAACTTATTAAATGTTTTCCTGAAAAATGTGTAGGTATGTTGTAGTTGCGGAGTTTTAAAAAAACAATCCTCAATTATCAAAAACAAAATATATGGTTCTTTGTAACGCTCTACGACGTCTTCCGATTTCCAAATATCACCAAGCAGCGTAAGAATTTTAAGATTTAAATTTTACATTTTTTACCTACAACGAGGAGCCAACCCGACGTTACAAACCCCCAGAATAAAGTTGTTATTCTGACTATTCTTGACTATGATAAAAAAAAATTAAAATAATGGTCCACCAAAATTTTTTTCATAAACTGTAAGAATTCTTCTTCGTATTGCTTCTTGACAGAAGCATCGTGACCAATTTAATATGTTATTAAATGGCTTTCTTGGCAGATTACTCTTGGTGGTTTGCCATTGCCTTCCAAGAGGAGAGGGTCATAATGAAGTCGAATAAATTTTGTAGCCGGGCTGGGGATCAAACCTAGGGCATCTAGCCTAGAGTCCGGTCCTTAGCCCGTTGACTTAGCTCACCTCTCATATTAAGAATTACAAATATAAACATTTTTAATTATTTACAAAAGTCAGCTGTTCAAGAATGGGAGGTAAAGCGTAATTTTTTGTGGAAGGCAGAGGTGTGGCCATTTATGTGCAGTGAACGTATGTTCACATTGCGTCATCATTGCCTTCCAGAAAAAATTACGCTAAAGCACATTACCGTGAAGGTTATGTCTAAAAGTTTCGAATTATTTAAAAAGGTAAAATTACAAGTAAATGTGGACAATACCGAAACACGTCACTGATAGCTATGTTTTACCGGCTGTCTTCGTTTAATTTGAAATCTGGGGGAACCCCAAACCTCTATTTCACCAGCTAAGAAGATTTTGATTCCACTGTTTTATAGAATAAGCAGTGTATTCCGGATATAATGGACTTCAAGGAATTAAAAGATTTATTCATCCATTATAGACGGATTATAACGGGTTTATATAAAATATTACGCAATTCTATTTGAGAATTTTCTATCTATTATTAAATTATTTAAAAATCCATATGATCATATGACGCATTTATCCTTTTCAAGAATTTTTAAAAGCAAATTTTCAAACCTGTCAGCATACTTAAATCTATAACAATTTGTAAAAGAAAAGACATAATTTTTCTGTAATAAATTAATTCATTTGAGCTTCTTCCGGTCATAATTCAGCAATTAACTTCTCAAGGAATAATTCATTTTATTGCTGTAACTATACACTTATAATTATTTATTGTAAATAAAACTTATTTACCCATCAACTCGCATGTAAAATCGTTACTTTAGTTCTAATTTGGCTTTCCTGGTTTTTCTAATAATTTTACCAAAACTTTGACATTCTTGATTAGGTTACGTTTAGTTCGACTATGATTAATATAAAGATTTTTATTCTTATTAATTAAGTTTTATTCTTAGATTCTTAGTTAAGAATCTGCGTAGGTATGAATCAATTTGCCTCATTTCTGATAAAATAAATTGAATAGTTTTGCATCGTACAATTATAATTAATATTACCAATAATAATTAATTGACGATCCTCTGCCTAGTTTTTGCATGAGAGGTTATTGATCGTATTTGATTGAATGGTTTATTAAAATGCTTCCTAGCATAGAACGCATCTCGCATATTACTATGGGATCTTTTATAAAAACAATTTATTCGATTTGCATTGTTTCAATGTCCATCCTTTAATAAGAATAGCGATAGACTTCCAACATTTTTATACCAACAAAAATAGGTCACTAAAATTTTAATTTTATTTTTTAGTTGACCTTAAAATGATTCAGTGTTGTGTTGGAGAATAATATAGAATAGTAATTATTGGAAAAAAAGTATTAAAAAACCTAGTACTAATTGTGTGGTTCGCATTTGCAAATTTACTGCGTTTATTTTCTTTATTTGCTCACGTTTTCTACCAGCTCGTGTAAAAAGCCTGACACCTTTAGTAAACATTGGAGCACACGTATGAAATTTTATTATTTTCTGGTTAATTAATTTTGATTAGTTTTACGTAATAAATAATTGATAAAATTTTTGTAAAAAAGGTAATTCAGTTTTTACAATAGAAATTAGGACGAATTGTTTCTAAACGCAACCGTGCTGTTTAAACAAAACCATAATTTACCACGGTGGAAATTTTATCAGTGCACAGGTAAAATATAACGGGCACATTACCCTGTATTTCTGATAAGAAAACCCGCATGCTAATTATTATGCTGGCGGAAAGCATAACTAAAAACACGTAATGTAGGTATGCAATATGAAAAAGTATGTTCGAACATTATTATGTGCATTAGTACATGGAAATTTTCGAAATCCATCGAACCATCCCACTTGACGAGGATATTCCGAAGAGGAACTTTCGAATATTCAGACAAAATGGAAACTTATTTTTCAATTTGAATTTTGTACTGCACGTTCGAGAAACAAACTATGTACTATATAATTTTTAATAAGCAAAAAGTGCATTAACCTAATTATAATGCAATAATCACGAACTCAAAATTACGTCCAAGAAAGAAATATTTGTTTAATTTAGGGAAATCCCTGTAGCAACAATATTTTGTTCCACACCGGACCACACGATGATAGAATTTTTGTAACGTGAAATCAAAACTTGTTTCTTGAACAAAAGCAAGACATTTATCACGTCAAGGTCGCAATCATTTACAAACATTTAGCTAACAAGGTATTTTCTTTCAATAACGTGGTCTAAAATTAACTTTTCAGACCCAGACCATTTTATCTAAAAAACTATTAGTACAAGTAGCAAGTAGCATTAACTTGCAAGTCTGCCCTTTATCTTAAATTTTTGTCAGTTCCTAGTCATCACCAAAAAAAAGACAAAAATTTGTAGACCATTATTAGGAACCTCCACCCAAAAAATACATTCATGATGGTCTGAATTTTTATTTGTATTGTGAAACGTGACATAATAAAAATAATGTTTGAATAATCTTAAAAATATTAAATAAATAATGCTGCTATATTATTTTTAAAAAAATCATAACAATACTAAAAATTGTAAATTATTGTGGAGATTACTAAGACCGTTTGCCCCGTAAATAAATAACCGGAAACTTTCTTATCAGTGTCACTTTCCTGTTACGTTTTCAGAATTGCCTTGAAATGAATTATTAAAATTTCAATAATGATCGAAAGAATGTAAGTCGACGTAATATTCAATAATTTCGGTCTAATGAATCCACGTGCGGATATCTACCTTAATTGCCACGTGCTAAATATTGTAGGTATTTTATGTGGTGCTACCGGTACATAAGGTTTTACTTAAGTGACCGGTGTACAATTTCCTGATTCTACACAAGTCACTTTTTTAAGTTCCGCAAGAGTAGTCGGTTGTTGGTAATTTTCACAATGGCACGTGTTATTAGTTACAAGACTTTTCTTTTAATGCAAAACACGGCACAACTGATGCAAACAAGTTTTTACTATAAAAAAATTGTATGTCATTAAGTTGTACCTAAACGTTGCCTACTTAAAAATAAGTAATAAAATAAATAGATATGATAAGAAATATATATATAGTTAAGTACCTATTGTAATTATACGAGACATGCAAGCAATAACTTTAAATAGTAAACTAATTGGAGTATAATAATTTTTATTTTTGAAATTATTGCAAAAAACAGACAAATTAAATATTGCTATTATTATCCTTTTCAACTGCAACTTTGAAAATATGATTCAAAAAAATTAATAAAAAAGTTTAAAAAAATAATAAATAGAAAAAAAAACTCTTTTTAGGTTTCTTTGAGCGAAAATTGAGACCTAAAAATTAACAAAAAAGAAAAGAAAAAAAAAGTTAAATTAAACAAGAATTTTTAAGTTGTTGTGAAATGTAATTTTGTTTCCTCTTGATTGAGATTATTCGGTTGCACATAATCGAAATAAAAATAAAAATTAAATTAAACAAATTTTAATTTAATCAAATTGTTTTGAACGATTTGCCCGCTATTAATTACTTTACTATTAAGGATTATGTCGGTTATAAAAGACACTGTATAAAAGCAAAATTTTTTTTATCTATAATGAATATTAAAAAAAAATTATATTAATTTATATTCCCCTAAGTGTTTAACCTTATTATTTAATAGTTGGTATATCTAGTTATGTAGGTACATTTACATGCTAATTTTACTAGCTTTAACAAAAGAAATAAGTAAACAATCTGGAACGCCAACAAAACCCTGACCCCCACAGGCAAGATATTTTTCGCCCTCGCAAAGGCATCAAGAACTTGGAAGTTTAATGTTTTTCTTGCCCAAATGTAAAATTAATTCTGAATAATTGTTCATATTTTTAAAATTATTTTTTTACAAATGATGTGCCATGCCCCATCTAAGCCTTTCCAAAATTCGTATGCCCGCTATGTAACATATTATATTTAATTTTTTATATTTAATTTTAATATTTATAACTTGATAATTAATGCACTTGATGCATTACGTTCTCTACGTTAGGAAACCGGACTGATCTATAGTGAGCAATCTGATTGACAAAATAGTCTAACAGAATAAATTGTAATGTGAGTATTTTTCATACGTGTACCCTATTCGTGAAATTCCGTCTGAAAGGTTCCTTAATGATCATTAACTTATTTTAAACATTAAAGGAGTATGTTGAAGGTATTAAGCCCCACGGTACGAGCTGACAAATTATTGAATAAAAACTTAAATCTCGAGTTACCTCGAGCTAAGAAGAACCGGAAGGAGAAAAATCTAATCTGCATCAGCATGATTCAATTTGCGTTTTTTCATCAATAATAAAATAAATCTGGTTTAAAATCATATGATAGAATTTAACAATAAATTGTAATTGAACAAAATTGATAAAGTCAACAATTCTGAAAGGTTTCATTTGCAGCACTTTATTATTATTCAACTTTATGAAAGTTGAAGAAAATCCTATAAACTCCATAAACATGATGAGCAAAAGTGCTCATGATAATTCAAAAAAAATAATTTAGGCCCGAGCGGAATTCCAACCAAAGTCCATCACACAAAACTACTATTAGTCAGTTAACTTTGTCTTTAGTTAACTGCAATTTAGTATTACTAGGAAATAATATCAATAACGTCAAAAGCCGATGATCTTTCGCCCCTGCTCTTTGTCAAGTGTGCAGTTTTTCATAACTTGTTATCTTTTTCAAGTTCCTCAATTAAAAATTCATTTTAGATATTCTTATTTTTAAATAAAAATAAGCGACAAAATTAGGAAAAAATTAAAGTGATGTTTTGTTAGCATTTCGTGATCAGAAGTAGAGCTGGGAGAGGCGTGAGGGAGAGGGAGGGATAATTCACTCAAACAATAAGAAATGGAAGAAAAACGTTTTAAATGTTTTAAACGATAACATTTTCTAAAAAAAATTTCCCCGTCCTGGAGGATATCACTAACTAAGCTCATGTGTGGCATTTTATTGGTGTTTAAAGGGTGATATACACCTAGCAAAGTTCGAAAAATCAATTTTTCAATCGGACCCCCTTCTGCAATTAGGAACCAACTAATATTTTACCTGAAAATGAGTTAGATCCACATTGCAAATCTGGAGGTCGTACTTCATCAATTTCATAAAAAAAATCCAAGTTTTTAATAACTCTGTTGGTTCTAAAATCAATTTTAAAATTATGAAAATTTCCTAAACAAAAGAGAATCACGTGGTTTTTTATGTGTGAATTATTAATGGAGAAATATAATTTAATTTGAAAAAAAAACCACAAAAATGTAATTTTGTGACAGATTTGCAAGATTTTACTTTTACTCAAAATTTGATTTGTGTCACTTGGTTCCTTATTGCTGAAGGTAGTCTAATTTTCTTGAAGTTTGATATGTTAAAAACGCTTGGAGAAAATATCAAGTAAAAATTCCACAAAGTTACAGGTCTTAAAGTTATAGTAATAAATTAATTATATTCATCCAAAAATATTCAAAGGCGTTTTTCTCGAAACAACGTTTTTCAAATCGATATCTCGAAAATCACTGAACCGACTAACTTGAAATATTTTGTTTTTTTTTCTTAGGTATAATAAGAAGTTCACGGATATCGTAGCAAGAATATTTAGTATTATACTACTATGAAATCTTTTGGAAATATGTGATTTGATTTGCGTTATAAAAATTTAAAACCTAGACTAGAAAATTAAATCATTTTAGAATTTTGAAATGTACAGTACAAATTCGGTAATCCTGCCAATAAACGGATTTTTCAACTTTACAGATTATAAAAATATTTAATTTTGTTTTAACTTTTGTGCTCTTCTAGACGAGTCTATTGGGTGATGGTAGTCCTAATAAATATATCATGAAATTATCGTTATTTTAATTTAATTAAAATTTTTCAGTTACATAATTAAATTTATTCACGGACGTAATTTGAAGGGTTTAGGGGGCTTAGACGACTCAATAAAATTGAAAACATTTCAAGATGTGATAACGATAACATTGACTATAAAGAATATTTTCCTCAAAGAAATTTCCATTGATTCCCACATTCATTTCTTCATCCGACCCTCTCCCCCCCCCCCCCGCTAGAGAAAAAATTACTTTATTTAAAGTT
The DNA here is from genome assembly GCA_905340355.1 of Rhagonycha fulva. Lineage (NCBI taxonomy): Eukaryota > Metazoa > Arthropoda > Insecta > Coleoptera > Cantharidae > Rhagonycha > Rhagonycha fulva. Next base: position 13,469,585 of record HG996555.1, read on the forward strand.
GTACAATTCTTTTTCAGAGATCTACTGTATACTCTAATTTTAAATCACTACTTCTTTCAGAAGTCTTTTAATAATGGATAAAGATTTTTGGTTTAGTTACTATGTGAAACACGCGCCGATACTAGTAGAACCAAGCAGCTCCTGCTTGGTAAGACTAGAATGGACCGAGTACGAAATGTAGAAATAAGAAAGCAATGTGATGTAGCGGATATTGTTAAATTTGTCAAGAGAAGAAGAAAGGAGTGGAATGATCATGTCGAACGGGCCGATATAACAGGCTAATAAGAGTTGCAAGAGATCTCTGACCGCCGGAAAAGCACCAGCCGGGTAGACCTCCCAAAAGATGGATGTCCAGCTCTCCATAAATAATAAAAAAAAGCGTGTAAAGAAAAACAGGGGTAGAGTCTATATAAAAAAAGAAGAAGAGTAAAAGATGATTTAAGAGTATTAAAGTGCCGCATAATATGATTTAATTTTCGTTAATGTGTGCAGTTCTTGTATTTTTAGCTACACTTTTTTTGCAATTTAGATGCGACCACGATGCAACAATAAAGTAAATTTCTCTTTTCGTTACTTTTAGTTTTATTGGATTACCCCATATACCCAACACCACCAGTATTTTTTTACAGTGACTTTTAAGAAAAGCATCTAAGCAAAAGAATTTGGTTCCCGAATTGAAAATAAAGATTTGTCACCCCAAAGATCTACAACTTGCGAGGTTAGTATTTAGGTTCAGTATAATCTACCTACATATAATGGACTTGCTCTTGTAATCAAATAATTTTTTGATCCCTCCAATTCCAAAGATTCCAAATATCAAAAGATGTGTATTTCAAATGAAAAATGCAAGCAATTATAGAAGGTGCATAATCTAAAGGTTTCCATTCATGATGCCCCAAATATAAATTGATTAGTTCTATCTGAAAAACCAAATCTACGCAAACTATCTGATCTAAGATTGACCTCTCCGAGGTGTCGAGCAAGCAATGTGCCAAATAAAAATTCATTTTCTTAAAACCTCCACTACAAAATACATCATTGATTTATTTTGAGCGGTGTACTACGCTTCAATTTTTTAAAATTTTCCAAAGAATTTTAAAATAGCTTTAGAAAAAAATAATTTTACAAACTATTCTTATCAGTGGTTTATTGTATTATATATTATAAGAACATCATTATTTCGTATTAAGATTGAGTTGCGATATCAATCTTATTTTTAAATACTAAAGATTAAAGGTTAATTTTATTTATATTTTTTCGACTTAAACATTGACATAGAGATAATATTGTAGATGAATATTATATCGCTTTTGAAGTGAGAAAAACGATAAGCTAAACTGATGTACAATTTTATACAGCGGATTGATTAAAAAAAGAAAGAAAACGGAGAAAATAATCAATTGGTACGAACTAAAAATAAATAAAAGTTCTATAAATCCCACTTTCCGATAGGAAAGTTTGGAAAAACCAAACTACCGAAAAACCTGCACTTCCTATGTCCCCTCCACTGAAAACAGATGGAAGCAATGCACTCGAGTTTGTATTCTTCGAATTTGGTGTTGAAAAAAAAAATAAAGTAATTGTAAACTTCCATATGGTATCATAAAATTAACTTGATATGATTCCTAAGATGAAAGAAGGTTGTAGGTGTTCGGCATCGTCACACGGTTATTATAATACTGCAAGTCCAGACCAGCTGAAATGCACAGCATGCAGTTGCATTTAAAGAGTGCAATTATACTAAATATCAAATTACTTCATTGTAAATTGTTACTGTTTTAATTCACAAGCTTCGTACAAATCATTGTTAAAAAATTATGAATGAACAAGCTCAGGTGAATGAAATAGCCTGGTCTCCGCGTAGGTGGCACAAATCAACAGGATCTCATGTGAACTCCATTTTTGGGACGCTTTATTATTACTATTTAAAATATCTATACCAAAATATTGTAAACAATTTTTATTCAATAATTAGAGGAAAAAAAACCGCCCAATTAAAAATTAACCTTTGATCTGTTTAGTAAACATCAGTATCCTAAAAAAGGAATTAGACGATTCAATTTGTGCTCCCAATTTGTGCTAATACAAATTTTTTTTTTATTATCTTCATTTGTAATCAAATATAATAAATTTGGTGGCTTAAAATATACTCGTACTGCGGTAGGACCTATCTATAGCTTGACGTGGAATCCGAACCACCAACTCAAGGTAAGATTATTTCGTCTACAGATATCAAAGCTTGATGTAAAAAAAGCATCAAACTTTTTCGATAAAAAACACAATGTTAATGATTTTGATTAAAATTTTGAATCTATTCCAAAGATCATTAATTATAAAATAGCCTTTTGACCTAATCAGCCAAACACGTACATAGTAAAAAATTAATTAAAGCGTATTATTGTTTATAGTTTTATAAATTGCATAACAATTAGTACATTAATACAAAATAATCAGCAAGTTCACCGACATAATTTGAATAGGTTTCTTGAAAATCGAAAGCTAAATTTACAATAGGACGTAGTTATGCAAAAAAGAACCAACCCCTTTGATGCATTTACATAAAAATATTATGGTTAGTTCCCTTTTGCATAACTACAGCCAATTGTTGGAACTGAACTTTTTATCATCTTGATTTTGATATTATAGTAGAACCCTGTTATAACATAGCACAAGGGGCCGAAGTACGTTATAACCGAAACAAATATATTTTCATATTATGTTTCTCGATGGGACCAAAAAAGGGTAACCTATTATGACAGGATTCTATTGAGAAAAAAAAACATGTAGGTAAGTTATGACTTATGATAATTTTAGATAAACAAAAGTATTGTGTACTCTTCAACAAAATTTAAAGTTTATAAACAAAATAATATGTGTTCATTATTTAAATTAAAAGTGAGTACAATTTACCTTTCATAAAAAAATAATAGAAAACAAACTTTTTACTTATTTACAAGAAAATTTAAAAATAAATCGTTAAAACAACAGAATTGTTTAATGACTCTACGTTTTAGAACCACTTTTTATACACAGGATGCCATATATTAAAAATTTACAAAAAACATTTGAATAGCTTACATTTTCAATAAAAAATAAATTATAAAAATGTTTAACTTTTTTAATAACATCGAGATATAATTATGTAGGTAGCCAATAACAGATTTATTTTTAGATGCTTTATTATTACAAATATATTCAACTCATAATATTTATAACTCAATAATATAATTTATTGTGAAAATGATACTGCGCTTTAGATTTATTATTTGTAGATCACAAATTTGCAAAATAATCAGAAATTTAGGTAGGTATATTAAAAAAAAAAAGTTTTTGGGCAGTTTGAATTATCTTTTTGATGCTGTACCCGCACCGCACCCGCACCCGAACCTCACACACATCGTACGAGTGAATACCCTTAAGTTTTTGAAACATTTTATTCCCTTATTTGATTAATTAATTTTCACGAAATGAATATTGAGAAAATGATATCGATCAGTCGAAAATATTTTATTATTTCATTAAATGTTTATAAATAATACAATATAATGTATTATTTGAAATAATGTAGATAAGTTGGAGGGGGGGCCATATAATAAATCAAAATCGACTACTTAGTGCACTTCTTTGCGTCATGTAACCTATGAGTCTAAAAAAATAGGTAACTTACCTTGAAATATTTCCTGATGTAACACAATCGATATTTCCCGAGTAACTAATGTGATTAGATAATTGAGTAAGTTGCGGACTGGCTAAGTGGTCTTGGTCATTAGACGAGATGGAGTGGAGATGTGTGAACGCTACTCTCCTAGGAGACCCCGAATTGGACGTTGTGCTACCGTTTGGTGAAGTTGTCGTGACTCCTGGAACGGAGTCTAATTGCAAATATTGAGCACCCTGTTCCTCTAGGTGTACCTAGAACGACATAAGGTCAAAAATCAATTTCTTTTTCCTGTCCAAAATTTTACCTCGTCGATGCGATTGAATAAAACATATTCTCCATCGGCACGCATTGCCGTAGAATAATTCTCCTGCTGCTGGGCTTCCGCACTGTACGAAATGCATTCGATAGGCGTGGTGGCCCTAGAATGGGGAGAAAGATCTGCCCCTTCTTGTCTTGAGGCGGGACTGTACTGGGAAACATCCTCGGTGTAGCCATCAACTGCAGAAACACACGAAAGTTATTTGAGTTGCCTAACCAAACCAAATATTCATATTTTATAAAACACAGTGGCGTACTCACGACCAACTCGTAATGTTTCAATTAGAAATCAATGAAATTACTGACCTACTCCAATATACTGTCTAATTTGATAACAATATCGACGAATAACTTCCAAATTAATTTTTATCGCTAGTTTATCGGTTAGTTTGTTTATAATAAATAAACATGAAATAAGATACCGATTGTCTACATATTTCACATTGCTATTAAATCATAACTAATATTATTTGTTTGATATTTTTCTAACCTTTTCATTAAATTAAGGTAAGTACATCTTAACCGAAAAGTAATCATAATAGTAGGTAATAATAATATTAATCAAATCGTTGTGTTATCTATATCACTTTTTCGTCTCATGGAAAATTAATATTTAACAAATTTGCCTAGATTGTGATCTTTGACATAACCTTGAACTTTATCAGTTGAACAACCTATCGCTCTATAATATTTTAAAAATGTTGCTAAGGACTGCTTAAAAAGAACAGCGCCACGCGTGCAAAACTGGTGATATTTTATTATTTTAAAAATCATTGTTCCGTCACTGGCTAGAATACATTGTCGTGCTGTAATGGAATCTTAATTATTATACTCATAGCATAACATGTAAGACGTATTAACCAATATAATGAAGCGGCATTTTTGTATTTTGACAAAGACGAATATTGTTCATGGTATATAATTGGAAGTCAAATTGTGATGCTATTGTGGTCAATAAAACTTGTAATTTATATTAAATTTTTCTTATTAGTTTAAAAATAAATTTATTTATTTGTAATTGGTTTATATTTTTCCTAATATGGCGTACCATGCTGTAAATACATTATCAGTCTAATTACTTTGGAGTTTGCCTTCATTACACTTTGAAGACGTAAAAATAGAAAGACAAACATATTTTTTTCATTTAAAAAATGTTTTTGTTCTATTTTCAAATCAATAATTTAGCCCGACGAATTTAAATTTAACGCACATTAAAATTCTTAATATTTCTTATTAAAATGCTATAAGCCATTAACTTTAAAAAATTGGTCTACAATTTGCACCCTTCCGACATTCGACCTTCGCCTTTAGGATAGAAGAAACCGAGACCCCATTTCACTTACATATTATATCGTGGTAAATCACCAAAACCAATAAATTTAAAGTTATTGGGGACTTAAATCGAGCAAGTGTGATTATTTATTGCTTTTCGAATAAATGAGACGAAAAGGCAATTTATAATTTTTAAAAAACCACTTCAGAAAAAAACATTCGTTTAACGGATTTGAAAATAATAAATCTGCATAATGTGGATAATTAAATTTTCTTATCTTTTTGAAACCTTAAACTATGGTCAAGATTTTCACCGAGTCGAGTGACAGCCAGGACTTCCCCCTGTCAAAATTTACGCTGGTTTATGGCATCATTTGGCAGGGGTTGAACTGCACTGCCCATGAAGATTATCTATTTCAAAACAAACAAAAAAAAAAGCAAAACAAAGGTAGTACACTATCTACTAATGAAGAAGTTTCAAAAAATCATTCATTTTTTGATTGGATGGCTTGTGAATCAAAAAAAGAGTTAAAAAGCCTCTCTTGATTATGAAACTGTTTATGTGCTGATAAGGTTTGGTTATTGTTTCTATAAAAATATATTACCGATGGTCATCAAGATAAACAAACCCATGTTATCCTGGTGAACAGGCACCGGACTTCCTGGGGCTGACCGATAACCAGCATGGACCAACGAGATGATTTGCGTCATTTTAACGTTTATTTATAAATATCCACCAGGGAATTTTTTTAGTAGATAAAAAAATATTTTCCTGTAAATTAATTCGTTTTTCTTCAAAAACCCGACGTAATACTTAACATATCTAATGCGAATTATTAAGAATGACGTAATATGTTTTGTTTTTATAAAAAAAAATATTATAATTTACAAAAACAAATACGTAACGGTATAAGGTAAATATTAAACAAAAGGTTTGCTAAAAATTTGCTCTTGTTGAGATAGCGGCAAAAACTTGTAGGAATAGTCGAGGTGTTAAAAAACACTTGAGACCCTTTTTCGTGACCGACATATCCATTATTGGTACCACAGCACACAAATTTGTCGACACCTTATAATATCAACCTGTCGTAGGGCCAATTTTTCAAAATATTATCACTGATCTACTTAAGGACCTAACATGAAATTCAAACCATAAAAAGCTAACCAAATTAAGCGGTAAAAAGTTTCCAAATCGAAATGACAAAATCGATGATTTAGGCGTTATTTTGGTAGATAAGTTCTAAAAAGATAAGAATTGTTAAATGCATCGGTTTGAGATAAGGTCGCGGGTTACATCAAGATTAACCTGGGGTTCACTTTTTTCTTTCAAGTAAATAAAAAAATTTAGTGTTAATTTTAGACTTGTGGTCCCATTTAGTTTTATTGTGGTATAAATGCTAACCAAAGAGTGTGCGACCAAGAAACTTTTATGGTGGTGTTCTAACGAGGTACCTAATCAGTTTATTTAGGCATAAAAATTATGTTTACCAAAATATTTAGACTATAAAATGTGAACTAACACTTTTATGGATTTTTAAATGCCTTAATTAAACGGTTTTACTACCAACTTCATTTTTTTTGTAAAAAGCTATTATAGATGTAGGTATACTACTAAATTCATTTTCACACTGGAAATTTTTAGTGCTAGAAGCTAAATATTCCAAGGTATCATATCAGGGTGGGAAGTTTTAAAATTTTTGCTCACGTTCACTTTTCAAGTACCCGAAGACAGATTTAAAAAAAATAAAACATAAAATAGAGATATAAAAAGTTGTACAGCAACCGATCACGGTTTCTTTTATTTTAACGGTTTTGGGTCTCTTCAGATATTACTCAACATAATTAATATAGATAATGATTAGATGTCAAAATATTTTACTATCTTAATTTCGAAGAAATTTAGTTTTGAGATAATAAACGCATTGATTCATAAATCTTTTAGGGTTTAGGGTATAAGATTTTATATTGGTCAGTGCACTTATATATTGTAAGATAAAGATAAAAAACGATCACTGTGCATTACATAATATATTTTTCTAATTTTGTTTAGGTGTAAGATTTTTTAAAACCAAAAAGCAAAAGTTGTGAAAAATATAACTAACAATAAATAAATTTTTTCAACCTCATATCCGAGGATGACTGTATTTTTTTAAACTTTAGAAATTATGTAAAAGGGAAAAAATGTAATCTTTGATCACCTCAAAATTAAATATTTAGTTGTGAGGAATCACATTCCCATGTAAGATTTACACTCCTACCCCCCCCCCCCCCCAAGTATAAAAAAGGAAAATCGGCACCTCTGATTTTTTCTAGATTTACTGACTTTTAGACGTATCTCGACTGGACTATAACCTATTTATTTAATCAGGCCGTAGAACAAACCGTGTAATGCGGCCAAAGGCTACCCAGTGCAGCCGAAGGTCTAACGTTGTGTAAAGTTAATCAAAAGGGCACAGTGCCGAATTAACACACTCTGCCTACAGAATAATTTCAAACTTTGCACTGATTTGTACCAAATTTTATTATGTATGGATTTTTAAAAAAACAGAAGACGAGAAGAGAAACGGAACTATGACTTAAAATAATTGTGGAAATCTGATAGGGAGATTTATAATATCTACTTAAATTGTAGGGGAGACTGTTGTACATTGAGAATAGTGTACCTTGAAACAAATGTTAATTTTTGGACAAAATTATTATATATAATATACGCTACTAACTACATTACAAATGTCAAATGACTTTCAGTCGCCAGCTGTCAACCAGCAACTTTTTAAACGAATAAGTAATTTTTGGGATGTCAAAGTAAATATTCCGCTGATCACTCAATTGCATTTATGTATCTTATACCTTGGTGCTTGTTTCAATAAACAGGATATCTGGTTACTCCAGACCCAGAGGAAGTTTGACTACTTATTTACAAAAGCAAAACCTCGACTAACAAGTAACCGAGGAAGGAGAGCTAGAAAAACTAGAATAGTAATCAACACTCCAGAAAAAAAAGATATAAAATGAATTTAAAAGAAAAGAAGTACGAAAAGAGTTTTAAAATTGAAATTCTATGGTAGACCTAAATTATTGTCTACTATCGTTTACCACGATATGATCTAATTGTAAACTTGTAAACCTTTTATCGTTATGATCAAATTGTTGATTAGCTTCAAAAATTAAAGTATGTTCCATTGTACAAGAACATATTGTACCATGATACACATGTAAGCTTAAGAATAAATGTCTTTTTGTAAAAAGTATGTCATTGATAACAAAATAATATACCTAAGTTGCATTCATTCTAAAGTTGAATATTTTTCAAAATAAAATAAAATCGAAAAAGTGTTCCATGGTACAACACTTTCCGCAACGTATTACATTTCATATACCGGGTGACCGGTCGACGATCTGAGCATAGGAAATTAACATAGAAAATTGATTTTTCTTTAATTCCTGATTCCCATCACAACGGATAAGAAAGAAAATGATATCAATTTAAAGAGATTTTTATTCCGCTTCTAAAAATACCTAACACTTGATATTTTGTTTTTTAATTACTGGTAAAAACTCACTAATAAAATGCAAAAAAAGAGATTTTAAAAATAATTTTAGTTGCCTTGATTGAATTTTATTGCAATTGTTAACCAAATTTATTGTAATCTGTCAAAGTAACTTGTTGGAAATTATTGGTTTTCAAACAAAAACAATTGCATTTTTTCATTCTTATCCGTTGTGATGAGAAGCAAGAATTAAAGAAAAATCAATTTTCTATGTTAATTTCCTATGTTCAGATCTTAGATCAGGTTCAGATGGTCGACCGGACACCCAGTATATTTTTAGAGACATTCATTTGTACCAAATTAGGAGTAGTAGGACAGTCTTTTCTCAAGAATAATTGATGAAAATTTGATTTCTTGCAGCTGGAGGGTATTCCATACCCCCCAGACCCCCCGGATTGTTAGTGGAGAATACCCTGGTTTAACTCTGCTTACAGAATAATATACAAATGTTACACTCATTTGTACAAAAATTAAAGTATATTTGTTTTTTTTTTAAATGGTAGATGAGAAGAGAAACGGAAAAATGACCTAAGATAATTTTGGAAATGAGGAGGGGGTCATAATACTTAAATTTTATGGATTACATTGTAAATGTTTATGTAAAAATATAGCTAATTAATTATTGAAGATTACTATTATTTCTAATCTTTTTAATTATAAATACATAATTCAAAAACAATCATAAAACTTTTTTTAAATAATATTAAATATATGATAAAAGAGCGGATCTAGCCTAATATCGTAAGAAGGGGGGGGGGTTAACATAGTTTTACAAATTACATTTTTCAAATTATGGCAATTTTTGGTTATATTCCCGTACTTAAAAGTTTTAACATTTTTGAAATAACTACCCCACTTTCCTCTGTAGGTGGAGGAGGGTAGTAAATTTTCAAAAATTGTGAAAAAAGCGGTTAAATGAACTAAAATTGGTACAAATTTGAATAAAGCACATTTATTTTTTAGAAAATAATCAAATAGAGAAGCTTTAGATCTATAAAGTGAAGAAAAAACCACTGCTCAAAATTTTGCTTTTTGGTTGTTTGATATATTAGCTCAGAACGCGTTCTGGCCTGGTCTCATGCTGGATTTTTTCGAGAAATGCTTTTATCAAGTCTCCCATATAAATAAATGGCACCCTATGCAAATTTTTTTTGGATTTTCTGAGGCGACATGGTCTAAAACGAATAGTTTTTTGAGATAAAAAATATTTTTTTGAAACAGTGATTTCGTTCAATATTTTATTTAAAATATAAAAAAATTTTAAGTATACCTAGGTACTATACCTACTATAAAATAGAATTTACCCAAAAATAAACGACAATATGGGTATCTACAACACTGATTTTGCTGGTCCAAAATTATTTAATTAAGTTTTAATTTAAAAAATTACCGTAACTTTGACGAAATTTTCCGAGTTATTAAGGTAAAATCTTATGAAATAATTTCCTGCGTTATGGTAAAACGACGCCACAGACTTATTGTTAAAAAAATTTAGTCAAGAAAGCAAAATGATAACCTAAAGGGCAGTGCCCTTTTGTTGTACGCTAGTAAAGATTGTATGAAAAATTTGCGTACAAGAGCAAATGTTACAAACGTACAAAGAAATTAATACAAACCTACATGATAGAAATGCAATTAAATTAATGTTTGAACTAAATTTGCAGTTTCGGAATATAAATGAGATTTAATTTAAATTGTTACCATCTGACACAAAAAAAAATTTTAATTAAAAATTTGAATTCGCGAAGTCATCAAGAGCCACTTTTACTTCTGAAATAGTTCAAGTTGATAATAACCAAACCAATAATTAATTCATAATTAAAACTGAACCTTTATGGTATATTATGGTAGCCTCTGTATAGGTATATGAGAGTATTAAAATCAATAAGTTCGTGTCGGATATCAAAAGAAATCGGTTCAGTACCCTGCAAAAGGGCATTACGGAATGCGTTATTGTGCCACTTCCTTATTGCTTATTGCTATACTTTTCCTTACTCTCCAAACACCTGTTATAATTTTACACCTACACAATACCTGTGTTGTACTTCTAACGATGAAATCATACAGTGTTTCTCTTTTCAAACCGACCACTTTCCATAAACATCATCTAATGAATACAATTATTGTTTATAAACTTTTTTTTATAAAACTGTAAATATCATGATCTTATACTATAAATTTTTGAAGGTTACCTATGTGTTTATACAGAAAAATTATTTGAACCAAACTCCAAATTGCAAAAGTTTTACTAAAATGGGTTGTTTTTCAATATTTGTTGAAGGTAATGCGACAGTTTACCAAAAATAAATTTCGTTATTTACTAACCTACGAGGGTTGAATTGTAAACGATCCTTGCCAAGGATCAAACAGACCTATCACTTGACAAACACAATCGGCAACGCTATTATAGCAATTTCGTTAAATAAAAGGTTTTCATGAGTAAACTAAAGAAATATCAATAACGAATATTATTTTGGCCTTGTTTATTTTGTGTGTTAGAAATTTTGAATTCGTAAAAAGCTTGCAATATATCGAGGGCATTACTCTAATAATTATTAGTTTCTTCACAATGGCTGTGTATGGATTATTAATTTTATAATCATGTAAACTAATTAGCGTCCATCAAACTACATTATTGACTTTTTAGCTGTAAATGTGCAATAAAATGGAACTCAAGTTTCAGATAGTATTTGACATGATTACATCAGCTATGCACTTTAATGAGAAACAATAATTATGAACAGAATTCCACGAAACGAAAAAACTGCAACAGAGAAATGAGAAAAATTGAATTTGAATCAAGAGTCTGATGAAGCTAAGATCCGTCCCTGGATGTCATCAGAAACATTTTGTTCAGCATCAAAGTTATCACCATCAAACAGTCAACTTGAACTTCAATTACCTGTGCATGTAACATTATGGTCAGAATTGTAATTAAAAACTCTAATTGTAATTAAAAGCACATGTATGGAAACCACGTGTGAAATAGATAAGCAAATCATCACACCCCCACGTAAGATATCTATGAATGGTCTTATCAGGTAATTTTAACCGCGTACTCTTTGATAACTCCATACTCTGACTGCACCAAAATAACTAAGGTGATAACATATCAACGTTATTATCGCCACCGCTAAAGATATTATTATTATGACGAAGTGTATACAATTTTATCACAAGTTTGATAATCGGGCTATGAATTTCGCTATCGGTTAGGGAAGGGGCCGATAATGTAATCTGCATTATATAGGGGATCATAAAGTTACTTGTTAGTGCAACGTAGTTTTAGTAGGTGTTCGCACCGTCACCAAGAGTTCCAAAAATCTTATGGAAGCTGGAGGTATAGAAGTATTGATGATAAAGCTCTCGCTCTCTTCGTGCTCCAAACCAGGTAGTGAAGTATAGTGTCGTGTGTTCGTTCAGTGCCAAGTGTTTTTTCCTTTCAGAACAGTGTCACCACAATTGGGATAAAATCGCCTAGTGGAGTTTCGCCAAATCGGATACACCCACCTCTTCAATTCTTTGATTCATAACAGGAAGTCGCGAAGATATGACCACCAATGAGCGCCATTATTGTGTTGTGAAACAATATTTTGAAGTAAATCAATAAACTCATGTAGGTGTTATAACACGAACAAAAGGTGAACACAATTTACTACAGATGACGTTTCACATAATCAAGAATTAAATAAACAAATAAAACTGGTAACGGTCCATTGTTTCATTTAATTGCGCTGTTCTTTCTTACTATTTTAAATATTTGCGATATTACTCTTTCTCTACCGGCAATACTATTATTTCAGATACGAAGGAACAAAGGAATAAACTGGATGCCCAAACTTTTGGTAGTTCCAAAATTCTTTTTCCATCTTTTCTTCGATTTGGGTTGACCTTCAAACCAAAGAGACTTTTTGATCCAAACACCTTTTTAAAAATTTCAGTGCAATAAAAATATGTTGACTAAGCTTACGGAAACCTTACGATTCTTGTGTAAACTCATAAATAACTTCAACATATTAAAATAAACCATGAAAACATTGTTCGTAAAGACTAAAGTCGGTCGAATAAATAAATTTGTGGAATATAGTTTTGACGTGATATGTTTATGAAATTTTTAAATTGTTATTGTATTGGAGCGATCAAAATTTTAGTCCGTTCTACTATAGACGCCATTTTGATGAGATAACTACACTGCTATACAATGCACTATTAATAATACCACAATTTTATATTATTTTAAGTAGAACACAAAAATTACGCACACATTTTTATCATGTTTTCAATACTTGTAACGGAACTCGCGTTTTTTCTTTTTCGTTTCTTGGTTCGTAAAAATTTACATTACCTCGATTTTCTAAAATTTACATTTTGTTTATGTGTTTTCCTTTCAGCATGATAATATTTTAAAATCTAGTCTAAACATTGGTTTATTAAATTGGAAAAAATTTGAAATTGAATCGTTGTTCAAAATTTTGATTGGTTATACTTATTGTGGAGTAGACAATAGTAAAATTATCCAAATACAATTAACAAAGCCGTTAAGTAATTTCTTGATAAACTCGAGTTTATCTCGAACGCTACTACGTTGTAATCAAAGCAACAACCGTCTAGTAAAATGACGTTTTGAGAAAGGAAACGTCATAAACAGTATAATATAGTTTTGCCAAATATTTGGACGATAAGAGAAATTGAACCTAAAACATTATAATTCCCGATTTTTGAATAGTTTTTCCAACACTGTTCAGCTCTCATCTCGTGACACATAGAAAAATAAAAATACATAAAGATCATAATTTAAAAAACCAAATGGAAAACGAAGGATTGAATTAGATTTGACCTCGATCGGTATAACCATAAAGATCATTTAATAAGAACAATGCAGTTTTAATAAGCGTGAATACTGTAGGTTCTCGTATAGCTTAGTATCAAGGCCCTTACAACACAAAGTCATTTCCTATTAATTTCTCATAACTGGTACATAAAAACCGTTGTTTGTATTAAAACCGGCTTTATTAATCAATTTCATTTATTTTCAGTGTTGATACTTCCTTATTATAAATTAATCTTGAAAACATCAACTGCAATAAAAATGACCCAGCAATTGACAATTAAGTATTTTATTTCATGCTTTTAATTTTCAAAAACGGCGCCAAAACTTATCGGAAGTGAGTCTCAACACTAATTTGGAAGAAATGGCAACAATTTCCAAAAGTTTTCCTATTTTCTTATACCAAATAGACGAAAACAGTTCCTTGCTAATGAAGCTGAAGTGGGATTGGTTAATTAATTAACGACGAAATGCAACAAATTATCATAATGCAATTAGTAATTGGCCTTTGAACTAGGACATTATAATACCAACAATTCTTAGAAGTCGAAAGGAAATGCGTTGTTTAAGTTTAAAGGTAATTGATATCTTCTTTGATTACATATTGGCCTAATTTAAGTTTCTCTTTGTATTTATTTTTCCAAAATCAACAAAAGTGTACCTACAAAACAAACTACAAATTGTCTGCTATTTACCATTTCAAACAAATTTTTATTGTTTTGTGCAATGGCGTTAGAATAGAATTGAATTGAGGTATTTTATTCCAAATATGGGTAAAAATTTGCTCTAAATTCGTTCTTGTTATAGTCAATATATCACCCCTATTTACTTTTTATCTAAAAAAATTTAATATTTTTATTCACTAAAACTTCCTCGATAAAACAGTGTATCATGTGAAGAAAGAAGATAAATCAGATGCAGGTCTGATATATCAGAAGAAGAAACCAGATAAGATAAGAAAAAATTGGTCAGTGGTACATAAATCAATAAAAAATATTTATTTTTATCTTTTCTTGAAAAGAAATTTTTAAGATTAAGGTTGACTTTTCTTATGTCCATAAAAGTCAGTACCGGAAAAGCTTCGTTATTATTCATCAACATTTAAATCTTGATCACAATAACAACAATCCAAATTGTTGCGGTATTAATACTAATTTAACTTGAAATTCGAAGCACGAAAATCTAATTAAAAATACATAATTCAAAAATACTATTAAATTTGATTTTTGAAAAACTATAAAATTAAAAACAAATTTAAAATTCTTACTTTTTGTTGATTATTTATTGTGTTAATGATTGCTTATATTATTAACATAATTAGCTACAACGATTTTAGTTAAAATTTTTAAAGCATTTTAAGAAAAATTAAAAAATAATTATGCAAAAGTTAAAATTTCACTTTACTTCCACTTTTTAGGGAGCAGCGTCCACGACAACTGTGCTCCGAGCAACATCAGCAACATAATCATCAAAGAACGCTACAAGAAAAAGTCACCTAAATGATAACTAAAATGGAAAATTAGGTTAATCCCCTCTGAAACTCCGGTCGAGAAAAACGATTGTTTTATTTAATTTTGTAAGAAAGTGATGGAATCGCATTTGGAAAGCCGTGGAAAGCCCGTATGTTTAATATATTTTTGAGAACATTCACACGTGAGAAATTTTCTCCCTTTCCTACAGAAGTTTAAAATTTAGATGATACAGTAATGTCTAGCTCTGCTCTAGAAAAGCTCTTTGAATCAAAACTCAAGGAGTTTTAGAGAAAATAGAGCGCAAATTTCAGTAAAAAATTAAATTTATTAAATTGTAAAAGTCGAAGCTTTTGACTGAAAAATTCGTGTTACTTATGGGATGGACCTGGAATTCGTTTCTTTTGAATCTTTTTTTCCTTATTTTTAAATTTTTAATTTCTACTTTCCAGGAAATATTGCAATGTACTTGGATTTATTTTGTGCTGCGAAGCTTTTAAATTTGAAATTTTCTTTAATTTATTAATTTAAATTTGGAGGCTATAGATAATTTCCAAAAAGAGAAAATTTTTTCCTTTATCGAAGGCCCCACTAGGACACTTTTAGGTAGGTACACAGGATGTTAAAAATTTTACATAAATAAATTATGAAATAACAAAATTTCTGATAAATAAATAAATTATTTTTAAACTTCTATTTATACAGACATTTTTTGTTTGTCTTGATACGATTTTTGCAGGTCTCAATAAAATGTAGTGCTACCATTTTCCAGATAAATTCTACTGTTGAAAATCAATATAGGTACCTTATATATAAGTTATATATAACCTTATAAATTGATATGGTAAATAAATATTATAAATTCAGTTGATCTTCTGTAATATCTAATGTAACATAACAAATATTGAAAAATTGTATTAGAAACAATTTTGAACAAATTTAAAAAAAGATACTCAAAATCCTGGTTCAGTTGATTAATCTAGCAAAAAATCAATCGTGAAGAAAGAAACCAAAAACAGAAAGATTTGAAAAAAATTTACTTTTCATCAATAAATTGAAAATAACAATTCAGGTCAACTTCCCATAAAAATCTTTAATTTAGTTAAGACCTGGGATGTTTAGCATGCCAAATTTAAATTGAAAAATGTGCATCGTGTGCACTTCGATAACAATATTTTTGATGTTGTGTCTTCAATGTAAACCATGAAATTATTTACTCTGATTGAGTTTTAAACGCCAAAATTAAATATTGATTGATTTCAATACATTTTAAGAATCCCACTTTAAAAGAAATAAAAACACGAAAAACAAATTTTTGAAAAAATTAACAAAACTTACCTAAATCAATATATTGATCTAATACTAGATTTGTAAGCAAAACATCAATATCACTGGTATTTAATTTATCCATGATAAAAATACAACTTTGATAACACTAATGAATAAATTGTTATGGATAACTGAGATACTGTGCACTTTTCCAACATGCAAGAGTCTCTTAATTACAATACTTCTAACCAATATTACCCCTTCTTAACCCCGACACTTTTTTCCTGCATAAGTGGTACTTATAATTTGCCAAAATAATGACTGCTATAATTTACTAAAGAAATACATTGTTAATAGAAGAGCAATTAATTAATTCTTACATTTCCGACTTTAAAAAGTATCATTAAGTTTAAAAAATTAAAATTTTTTAGCAATTTATTAGTAGTATCTACTAAAAAATAATCCAGCATTTGCTTATATTTTTTTGAAGGACTAAATACTGCAAATGTTGCATAATAATTCACGTTGACGTTCTCGCCCAGAAGAAGATTTTTTAAACATTATGAAGAAATTATATACCCCACAAATAATTTGTGTTTACGATAAAGTAAGAGATAAAAATTATCATATTTAATTAAAATACAATTAAAAGTATATTTATCTATAAAAGAACTTGGAAAGCTTGAGATCAAATTGGAAGGGTAGTTTGATCAAAACCTTAAATGGAAGTTAAATTTCTGTACATAAAAGTTTAATCTTCACGTTATTTGTTGGAAAAAAACAGAAAACCATTTAAAGCTTACAGAAATGTCCTAATTTCATCAAGTCGGACGTTCTAAACTTAGATATAATAAAAGATGATCTTTGTTTTGAAAAAATATTGCATCAAATTTTTATTTGTTACCATATAGACAAATCAAGATTAAGTTATAAAAATAATTAAGCATTTAGTGTTACAAAAAAATACGATAAAACTATTATTTAAAAACATTTCAAAACAACAATTTTTATGTCCGGCTGAAGAAGTAAGTAGATATTTTTTATTTATTACTACAAGTTTTTGAAGTGGAGACTAATAAATTAGTATAGTTCAAGTTTCCATTTGTACTACATTTCGTATAGGAAAAAAATAACTTTACGAAAGGTCAAGTGTCGTTTGTGAGAGTAAAAATAATCTCGGTGTTGTTTTTATTTCATTGCACATCGATAATTTAATTACTGCATCTCAAATTTATTATGTAGACCGCATCCGTTTAAGATGTTTTCAAGTGAGAAATAATATTTAATTGAATTTTTTGAAATTATTTAACACCCACTTTTCGTCCGAACAATAATAAAAATTTAAATAAAAAATACTTTTAATCGAGTTACGAATCCCTAAAATCCTGAAGACGACCCTGTAGAAAAATTAAATGCGATAATATTACAACAATTTATTGAACTTTGATTATTTAACTTTGTGGATTATTTGGGTTGTAAGTAGTTAGTTACCTTTGTAAGGGACAGGTCAGTGCAAGAATCTGATAAACTTGACTTAAGAGATTTTTTATCTGGCAGTTTTAATTTTTGTAAAACATGCGATAACATCACAAAACAAACTAGGGAAAAAATTACATTGTAGTCGTATTAGTTAGAAATTAAATAGTCTATTAATTTTGATAAGAACTTCTTAAAAAAATTTAGATTAAGGTAAGATAAGGGTGGTTTCAAAGTTCCAAATTTTAGAAAAAGTTTCACAGTACTTAATAAAACAAGAGGAGAATCTCAGTATTGTATGGAAATTGGAACTCAAATTTGATGTTTTATATAATTTTGAAAAGGCACTGTTTGGACCAAATCTAAAGATCCTGAAATGGACAGTGCTATGTGCAATTTCTGTTGGTTATCCAATAGTAATTATGGACTGGCCTAATTGGATTGGACCAATGACCAATTCACGTTTGTCGTGCGTGATTTTGAGATTTGGAAATAACTGTAGGTACCTAGGAAACACCTATAATATATCTGTATAAGCATTAATGGCCGTAATTATTGTGTCATTAGGATTTTCTAATTACATTAGGTCCTGAAGTAATTAGAAATTCAAATCCAAAAAATACAGTGAAAATAAGGAAATTGCTGTTACTAATAAAAATGTATTTTGAATTTTTTGAGTCAAATAAATCTCATAGAACTCGCAGGTAAGTAGTAAAAATAAAAGAAATCAATTTACATTAGTTGGGATTAGTTTAGCCATTTTAGTGTATTGGAATAACTACAATTCCAATTACCTCATCAAATACAATTTATGAACATTTTCAATTTAACAATAAAATTTAGAGAACGTTTCGAATGCCACAAAGGAACGACATCGACATGGAGAGTTGGAAAAAATCCCGTTCTTTTGAGTGAGAATGACTTTCACGGTTGGTTTTCCAGAGTTATGAAGAATTATATTTTCTTATATTTTTACTGGTCGTTCAATAGAAACATATGAATAAATTACCTTTTTAGAATAGTTTACGTCTTTTGTGCATGATTTTTAAGTTTGGCACGATGCCTCTTAAGCCGTCAAAAACACCCAAAAGCTATACGAATATTTTGTGAGGAATTACAAATATTGAAATAAAGTAAACACAGAAACTGCATACAAATTTTGATCTTTGTAATTACAGCTCTGATGGTTTATCACCAAAGCGGAAAATAACTTCAGTGCGGCCTTTCGGCCGCATAATCTGGACAATCCAGCTTTATAAAATAAAATAACAGCTTTCACGTACTTTTTTTGTCAAAAGTTGTAATTAAGGCATTACAGATACCAAAATAAATATTATGAATTAAAAATAAAATTGATTTAATTACAAAGGCCGAGTAATAAAATTCGTATATGAACTTGTAAAAAAACATGAGTGATTTATTTACGAGAGACCGACTAATCGGCGAGCTTCAACTGTTTAAACCGTAATTAAGGTGCTTTCAATACAGAAATACAATATCGTATAAAAAAAAAGAATTGCTATTATTCGGAGGCGACCAGATATCTCGTGCAAGTCATTTCATTGTTTGGAGGTTTTGGAAGTGACAAAGCCTGAGTTGTATATTTAAAAGAGTGAAAGGAACTGGAGGCTTACCATATGTGATAGATCTTTACAAATTACCAATTATTAAAAATAAATCTATTAATAAAAATTATATTTGCATTATATCAAAATATTATTGTTGCTTTTTTGCATCTGAGAGGTATTCCAATCTCGCCCCCCCCCGACCCAGCCCACCGGTTTCATACACTTCACCCTCACTTTCGCCCCCTTTACACAGAGCTAATGTCCTGGTGACAGTGACACCATTAGAGCCTTGGTTAGGCAAGAGGGTGGCTGTTGAAATTTCTTAAAAATTAAATATCTTCTGATAAACAAACAATTATAAAATTCCTACTAGATTGAAAAACCTGAACCACCTTTTAAAGTCAGTGAAACTAAAGTCAGGGAAATTGAAACTTGGAGTCCAGGAAAAATTTTAAATAGAATTCTAAAAACACGAGCTTTTTTAGTAGTAGGTATGTATTTAGTTTATTTTATTTCAACCCACATTTTGCTTTTGAATTTACAAAGTTCTAAAAGTCAGAAGATTTGTTTTGAAACATTCAATGGGAATTCTCTGAAGGTTTTAGTAAATTTAGAAACTACAAACTTGGCTTCCCTATAAAGCAGTGGCGTAACTAAGAGTTTCCAGTAACAAACTCCCAAAGCTTAAGTTTGTAATGAATTTTAACTTAAATTAACCCCCTTATTCTGTAACTTTTTGTTATCGTTCGTTATCGTTATGAAATCGTTAAGAACCGTATAGTTTGGTTTCTACATACCATTACATTACAATTTAATGCAATTCTGGGCGTAAACCAAACTTTACGGTTCTTAACGATTTCATAACGATAACGAATGATAACGAAAAGTTACAGAATAGGGGGGTAAGTAACTCCCGATTTTAAAAAACTTTTAGCCAGCCGTTAAAACTAACGGTAGATTTATATTGCCTTGTTAGTGATAATAGAAATTTTGTATTGGTCAATTAAATTTAACGCTTTGTTGAAAGTTTTATAAAATAGGACATTATTCGTCTGCGTTGTTGTTGTGCGGACTTCAGCAGAAGCTTAACAAAAAAAAGTTCGGCTTAAAGTTGTGGTTACGCCACTGCTACAAGAATCAGATTGCAACACCAGAGTCTAAATCCCAATTATGGAAGAATCTGTTCAAGCTTTTGGGATAGGCCAGCCGATAAGGATTTTTGTGTGCAAATAATGCCTAAAAAAGTGGAATGAATTTTTTTATCTTTGTTAGGAATTCTTAAAAAAAACAATAATTTTGCAAAGTTTTATGAATATTCGTGAATATCTCGGTTTAGGTTCACTTTAATGAAAAATATTAAGTTCCTGAAAATAAAGTACACTAGATTTCCTACAAAAAAAGTATAATGTAGTTTTTTTGTAAATCAAATTGTTGCGTATTTACAGTCACAAGTTTTTAAAATAAGAATTTTTTAAGTAGGTACAGTTAGAAAACTACCAGAAAAATTGCCATTAAAATGCAGTAATATTGCAAAAGTAGCATACATTTTATAGCAGCAACACAATAAATTTGTTTTTACACCTAACCTAACTTTACATTTATTTATATTAAAGTGATCTAACATTTAACAATTTAAAAATGGTATAATTTATTTAAAAATTAATTCATTTCAAGTTTGAATAAGACAGTATACTTTTTTAAAGTTTATTATAGTTTAAAGTTTATTACGATCACCAGCTCATAAAAAGAAATAATTTAAATGATTAAGATGATATTTGACAGCTATCAAAATTACATTTGGTTTTTCAATTTTGAAGTACAAAACAAAAGCAAATGCACATGCTTGGATTCAGGATCAAAATAATATAAAGTTCCTGTCTCTAGACGCTAGTGCAGTATAAGACGAGTTTTCGTTCATGTAATCTAATTCCTTGTAATCTAACCTAGGGTTTAATATCTACTAATAATCGTAATAAGCCACTTGGTATCTCGTTAATTCATTCCCGAAGGTCGTTTTCATTGTCCGTCTTATGTGTCGAAAAATTAAACAATTCAAACAAAAATTTCGCTTCTTTGTTCAAT
Organism: Rhagonycha fulva; assembly: GCA_905340355.1. Taxonomy (NCBI): domain Eukaryota; kingdom Metazoa; phylum Arthropoda; class Insecta; order Coleoptera; family Cantharidae; genus Rhagonycha; species Rhagonycha fulva. The sequence continues at coordinate 13,491,079 of HG996555.1, forward strand.
CCGCACCAATCGTTGATACCGAGATCGCATGGTTACTTAATCAGTCTGATTCAGTTAATCTAAAAAATTCGAAATTCCGCACCTTGAAATACTAATAAAATTTGTGTGTGAATATCGGGTCTTATCAAAAATTTCCCAGAAGAAAAATGCTGAAGTATCAAAATGCTGCAGGCTTCCTGTACAATTTTAATATTTATCGTAACCCGATCTTCATGTACTCGGTTTGATAAAGTCTAATATCTTGGTTATTTTAATCAAGTCCAAATACAATTTAAATTTTTCTCAACGTGATTCACTCATGGTGTTATGCAGTTTAGTTTAAATAACAACATACCGTGGTGTCTTATTATTCCAGTATTGATAACAATACCGAATAAAATAAATATTGGCATACTAGCACAGACAATAATACGCAATATCTTCTACAAAATGACTCAATTTTATAATGATCGTAATTCATCATTATGGTCTCATTTTTGTAATAATATAAATTATCTTGTTATTTACTCCAAAAGAGCTTGAGCAAATTTATCCACCATTTAGAAAAGAAAACTTTATTTTTGGTACAATGTTTTTAATTAAACAAGTTTTAAAAAGATTCTTATCAATTGGAAATTTCGAAACTGTTCAAGAGTAATTAATAATTATTATGTAGCCATGACCGGTCGGTCAATATATATTTTGCTTGTATAGTAAATATTGAGTTATAAGCTCCTGGTAAACTCTAGAAAATTATAATTGCCGTCTTAAAACTGAACTTTTTGACCTTTACACAGACTTTGCCCTATTGCTCGGATACAGTAATTTCATAAATTTCTTGTTAACCGCATTTGTTTCTTAAATCAAACTGAACAAAAATTATATTTCATTAATTTGTTGCACTCTTTATTAATTTTACAAATGTGATTGTATTTAAGCAAAAATGAATAAAATTGAAAATGATAATGAAAAACGTGATAATGTGAATTATCTCTTATAGTATACTATACAAGTTTAGTTAATCTTAACTCATTACATGACCACATTACTTATATCAGCATTAGCTTTGATTAATGCTATCCACAGGGAGGTTTTAAAATAGCGAACAAGAAACTTAGTGCTTAACACCAAACATTGAAGATGTCTGCTAAGGTAGAAACTGGAAAGCCAAATTAGATTGGACCTTTCGAATTGATTTTGCAAAACACGGATATTTGAACGCATAACGAAATCTTCCAACTCAACCATCCTTTAATTTTGGTCTTTAAACTTTCCATGTTGTGCTCACTGTTCAATGAACTCCTATTTTGTTACCTTATGAAACGGAAGTTGTGACCATCAGATGTTTGTACATCCATAGATGGCCGTTCTCAGCATTATTTCGCAACAAATGAGTGTCCTTATTATTGGTAAAAATTGGCACAACTTTTAAAAGTGAGCAAATAATAAATGCATAGGAAAAGTTTGTGGTTTTTGGTAATAGCCACATTTGCCGGTCAACAGTTGTGTTTCATCTGTTAATCTTTCACCACATGCTTTTTGCAAATTTTTGGTTAAAATTTCCATTCACGTTAATTTAACCGACTAAAATGGTAAATAGTGGAAAAGAAAATTGCAATGTAAAGTTATAAGCTCAAACGATTAAAAATGAGATTCCTAACATGGAAATGCAAATAAATACTTGCCAGTACTCGTTAATAATGCAATAAATAATTAAATTTTATTATCGACGATGATGTTATATAGCCATACTTTTATTTTTTAATAATCGAAATTGCAGAAATTGCTATTTTATGTCTCATGAAGTTAATGCTTGCATTAATAACGTTCTTGATAGGATCATCAAATATTCCTATAAATTTCTATTGATGAAGTTATTATGCTAAAATTTCGTTGTAGAAATATTTAAAACTCGATCTTAGATATTTTTGTAGTGTAATTTTTTACAGATGTTCATGAAAAATCATGCGTCTGGTCATGTATTGTTATGAGTAATAATCACGGTTTCTTCAACACAGGAAGTTGATTACCAACAAAGTGTACTGTCATTGTTATGGATTTTCTAAATATTCTTACTTGATATTATTTTAGCATTGTATCAGAGAGCAGTCTAGTCCTCCGAGCAACTTGCATGGACAATTTTTTATCTACTACCTACTAACCTAAAATTTTGGTTTTGTAAATCAGTGTTGCTTCTTGTTTCTCGAGTACAAATATTTTTTGAGTTTAGCTCACCTGAAAGAGCGCAGGTTTTTTTTATACCGTCACTTTTGATCTGCACGAAATTGTTAATCGCTTCCTGTTTATACGGAGTGAAACTTATACAAAAACCCATTAATTTTACCCACTCGGAAAAGCATTAATCCTACCCCCTTTTATTCAAAGAGTATTTTAGAAGAAGAAAAGTTCCACGTTCCGTAAAAGTAAGGGCATAAAATCGATAAACAAGAATTTTGGATTCAAAGTAAAAAAAACTTAGTGACCCACTTTCCATCGTAGCAGTGATCTACGTTTAAAGGTAATTTAGGCTAGTAGTACAGCGTAATTTTTTGTTAGAAGGTAGTGACGTTACAATGCGCAGAAACGAAAATTTGTGAGGTTTAGTCTAATTTCTACTGCACATTTATGGCCACATAAAAAATTACGCTCTAGTTAAGGTTATAGACTTTGGATATAAAGTATTTCAAATTCGAATCCCACTAGGTTTGGATTTCACACTTAGCTGTCGATCCTAGAGGACCAAAAATAGTAGAAACGATATATTGCCAATAATTGTAGCAATTCAGTAAATCAAGTCATTAGTGATGGCTGATGACGTCACACTGACTTCAAATAAAATTATATCGTAATATTGCAATTTAATCGCATAAAAATACACAATGTAACTTTGGAGTCAGTGTGACGTCATAAATCCAAATGATATATAAGGTGTAACAAAATAAATAAAAAAAATAAACTAAAACATTTTAACGTACAGAGGGGACCTACTGTTTAGTTATTAGTTACTAATCAAGCATAACTTCCATGTTATAAAAATAATGAGATTGTACATTATTTGAAACGCATTCTGATTGGTTCATTTATTGCTCACCTAAAAAAATATAGCGGCCGATTATTCTGAGGATATTTTTCATTCATGCAGTAAAGGAATAAAAAGCGCACATTTCAAATTACGTCAAATTTTTACTATAATAATTATAATAAACTATTACTGTTAATGATTGATATGGCATATTATTATTATGATTGCTAACATTATTTATACCTCTACTAATCTATATTATAAAATTATAAACTGTAATATTTTCCAAGTCACTCTATCTATGGTAGAACCTTCTAACTTGAGATCTACGTCACAGACATTTTAGATTACTGTATAAACTGATTGTTAATTATTATTAACAACTGAGTATAATCAGCACTGGTGTAACAACTTTGCTTGACACCGGTGTGCTAGAGCCAGAGGGGCTTGTACTATAAAAAAATATTTATACAAAAAAAGTTTTGAGCCGGCACCGATGTTATCTGGACATGGCTAGTTACGCCACTGGTAATCTATTTAATACATCAAATGTTATAAGATTACAACTAAAGGCGTAGATTAAAATATACACCTCTTGGAAACAACGCAAATCGAATCACATATGTCTGTAAAATCCTATAATAGAATATATAAATGCGTTCTGCGATCGTCACGTACTAATATCTCATATAAAAAACGTAGCTAGTCTTGAGTGCGTACATTTCAACACGCGTAAAATGTAAAAAAATGAGTGCAAAACAAGGGGTCCTGGGTGAACGCAGTACACTATAGACTATACATAGAGAAGAGCATAACATACTTAATTTTTTTAATGTTTTTTTTCATTTTCATTTAACAACGCATTTAGTAATGAAAAGGATTCAAATTGAATCACACCGATGCAGATTAGATTTGTGTTTTATGTCTTTGTTGTAATGTAGGTAAATCTAAATAATGCAAATCGAAATCCTGATGTAGGTGCTATACTATGTTATTTACTAGGTTAATTTTAACCACCATATATAAGAAAACTGGCACAGTATGTACGGTCATGCTCATGCGCAATAAATAAAAAGGAACGATCTTTATTTATTGCGCATGATTTTCATCTATTGCTCATTTGCGTGACCGTACATTGTACGGTTTTTTGGCTGGTTAGAACAAACCTATAGTATACATTGTTTCAAATTTCTCCTATTCAATACATTCTTAGGCCCCTAAACTACTCGAATCCCTCGAAAAAATTTTTGTTAGCAGTTAACAGTTTTTGTAACTGCCACGATTTTTGAGTTAATGAGAGTAAAACTAGATTGAATCATATTCAAGCTCCGGTGGTTATGATTCTATAGGTAAAGTATCTATGATTATTACTTCATGTATTTGTTCCATAACTCAGGAATTTGCAAAAATAAATAAGTCCGTTGAAACGCACAATGATGTAAGTCGATTGAGATTGACTTCAAAGTTCAACTATGTTAAAATAAATTTTGCTGTTGGTGTAATAACCGTCATATTCAACAATGTCAGTTTAAACGCTTAAAAAGTTCCTATTGGTTTAGAACGCCAAAAATAAACAAGAATTTTCAACACTTCACACAACTTTTCACACTAATTTTTGTGAGCAGAAAGAAGAAAGCGCTGCAATCTGCCACTAAATGATTATACTTATTTTCCATTTTACTGTGTAACTACCCCTTTTTTTGTATTGTCTAATCCAAAATTTAAATGAAAACAAATAATTTAAACATGTAGAAAATTAAAAAAAAAAGTTGAAGGGAAATCCAACTCATTTTTTAAAATCAGTTTTAATTTAAACAAAAATGCATTAGTACAGCACAAGAAATTATGAAATAGAATAAAACTTTCCGATTAAAAGTTGACCTTTAGGTCAGTAATTTTTTATTTCAAATTTTTTGCTTAAATAATAATAATGTACGCTGTTTCAAAAGTTTACCGATTAGAAAAACAATTTATTACAACATGAAATTGGAAGTGAAACCGTCGATTCTTTCGAAAACCAAAAATTTTCGAAAAGAATTTCAGTTTGTAGGAAAGTTAGAAATAATAATTTTCGGTAAAAATTAGTTCAACAAACTAAATAAATTTATCTAAGTTAGTGTGATTGCTGGTTGTGACATTATTAAGAGAGCATTTAAAAGCAATAACAATTTGGATCATTTTTTGTAAACGACTCAATTTAAATTAAATAATTACTTATGCAAAAATCATGACTTCAGTAAATTTTTAAGTTAATTTAAAATTTTTATTTATATTTGGTCTGGTTACGTCCATGACCCCTGAATGTTACATAAAGTTAGCAAAATGTAACGTAAAAGGAAAAATATGCGTTAGTTTCCCGAATTTTTTTGGAATAATGAGTCTCGTTTATATACTTTCAAAATCGTAACAATGTCAAAAACCAAAAAAGTAACTTGTCAAGTGAAAATTTGAAAAAAAATTAATTGTGTTTGAATATTGCGAAATTTATACATAATTATATTTTATTTACAAAATTTCAATTAATTGATGATAATGGAGTTATCTCCAAATAGTTATTTTCTTTACTTTTTATCTACATTTATTTTTATAATTTATTTAATTTAGAAATCACTTTTGAATTACTACAAAATTAATTTAATTTCGAAGCGAAACGTTTAAAATTTTCGAAAAATTGAAAGCTGTGCACATTAATTTGAAATAATATCAAAAAATCGCTCTCAAAATTTGTTTTGCAAACGTGGGAAGTGCCGCGTTTCGCACGGAAATTTAAATTTGTTATTATGGTGGTTTTAATGTTAAAATATAAAAAGTGGAGTAGTATTTGTTATCACAAAATAATAATTACCTACCACCTATCCGGTAGCTTTAGAACATTTAAATAAAAATTGACACAACATTCGTTTAGCGATAATACAATCTAATATGTAAAATTTTATCAACTTACCGTATGTTCGTTGATAATCAGGTTTTGTTGCCATTATCAATTGTTATCAACTACCACTAATAAGTTCGTAACACTTTATGAATCCGCTGAAAGCCACAGTACACAGAAGACGGTCCTGCAAGGTATTTCGAGTTTCAGTCGACAACAGAGAGTAGGGAGTCACTCTTCTGGTCGTTAGTAGTGGGGAGTAACGCCTTAATTTAAGAGCATTTTTTGCTTTTATATCCCTCCAAAAAACCAATGCAATCAAAATCTAAAGGTACTTTTGTGATTTTCGAAATTCTCTTATGTAAATTTCATTTTTGTCCTAATAATTTAAAATTTTTTAAATAAAAATTTAACCAATAAATTTCGAACAAACGTGCATATTTCACCTTCAAAATGAAAATAAAAATATTGTAGGTTTGCTGTTCAAATGCATTCGTGTTTATAGTTTTTCCTACCAATATGTTTGTCTGCAAAATCGCGATTATTTTGAAAATTTTCTATCGCATAAAATTTGATCAATTTTATTTCGTTTATTGAATTTTAAAATCAAGACAGGATATTTTATTTTTAAGATTCGATTACCGAAGGAAACCTTGGAAAAAATTTAGATATTATGAAAAACTCATCGCTTATACCTACTATTTAAAAAAAGACACATCGAAAAAATTTTCTTTTCAAAATTGGGTTTGAGAGTTTCATCATAAGTATTACGAATTGTTTATATTTTATAAACTATCCAAAAACAATGCATTAGACAATTTTGGATTTTTAGTTTTCTCATCAGCACACTTCGTGAATGTCGAAACATGAGATTAAAGAAGATTGGTAAATTCATTTTGGATAAATAATATTAACCTGTAATTTTAAAGCATTTTGAATCACAATTAACAACAAATTGTATTGTAGGGAAACCTTGGAATATTATAAACAAATAGAGCAAGCGGAAGGATAAAAATATTATGGTGTCGCTAAAAATGAACGGGAAATCCGGGAGTTGACTTAATGTGCTTTCCGATTTTTTACTTTATTGAAGATTAATTAATTTGCGATATCAAAAGTTTCGGCATTTACGAGTTCTTTTAAATTTGTTGAAAATTGGCAAGAAAATTGGTTTATTTCGGAATAGGCCAAGGTAACAGCAAGAAAAGAGTGTCACTTTTTGAACTCTTGAAGAGATTTAGTAACAGTAGCTGCAATGTACATGGAAAAATACTCTGATGACTATAAATTAGCAATTAACGAGTGGGAGATAAATATGGTAATTTTATCCAAATTACCTTAAACCTCTTCAGAAAATGCAGCTCTCAGTTTCTTACAGCTTATAAGTAGAACAGTTATTATTCCTTTTATTCAAAGAATAAAGTAAATTTTGACTGCTCCTGAGCTATAAACAGTGGGTATTTGGTACCTAAGTAATTTTTCAAAAAAAGTGGAAAGACTCGCTAATCTGTGGAAACCAAAATCAAAAATTACCCTGGCATACAAAATGATTGTAATGCCCGTTGTACACTCTCGGCGAGACAGGGCGAGAGCGAGAGTGTAGATGAGTACTCTCGCCATGTCTCGTATGTCTGGGTGTGCCTGGTAGTGTGCATAGTTTAGAATTTAGATGGTCGCAAGAGCACATGACCTCTCGGCGAGATATTCGCCCAAGAGCACTCGGCGAGAGTGTACAGCGGGCATTAAACCTAAAAAAGAGCAGATTATAATATTACAATTTAATATTAACTTTTGAAAAATGCAGAGACTTATTTGACTTGGGCTAACGGGGAAGATGCCTTTCTAACCTATAGCTCCTAGTTGGGCTATAACCAAATCTTTTTTGGCCACTATTCCTCTAATCTTATTAATAATGTTAAATATTTATAATATTATATAAGTACTACAATTGAAAACATCGTTACCCCAAAACAAATTTCACATTTCTTATTCAATACTCTATTTTAAGAAGTGCAAGAAGTATCCGTTTGTTTTTTTAACCCCATAGACACGAGAACATTGAAAATTAAATATTATTTTGTGTTGTTGTTAAAAATTGCAAATTTATTTTATCTGTGAAAAAAACTACAAAACATAAACTACATAAAGTTGAGAAAAAAGAGCAGAGCTAATGTGCAGATACGAAAATTCGTCCGGTTCGTTTACACGACGGCACTGACACGTTCTCCCTCCACCTCTACTGCTCAGAAATTAGACTTCGCCCTTTTTTCTTTCTTTAACTCAACTCTACGTACCCCAAAAAATACGAAGTGTTAGCCTACACAAGACCAAAATTTCTCGAGGAAGTATTTTTGACATAGGAAAAATATACCTCAAAAGTTCTCTAACTTTATCACGAGTTTATAAATTTTTGATCAAAATATATTAAATTCTCCGCGATATTGATAAAATAGAAATTATAATAAATGTGAGTAACCCAAAACTTAAACTGCATTAGTTTCTATGCACATAGATCTCTCGATGGTCTTAGATAATTATTATATGGGGAAAATATAAATCATAAGAATTATAAGTCAACCATCCAGTTCATAATCATAAGTAGTTACTTATTTCCCTAACCAAGTCACACAATGGGACGGGTTGACAGCCCAATATGTCGACGATGTGAAGAAGTAGATGAAACAGTGGAGCACGTGCTTTGCAACTGCCCAGTGTTAGCGTCGAAAAGAGAATCTATGTTAGGAAACTTCTGGCCTAGCATGGCCAGTATTAGTGGCATACCGCCCTCTAAAATACTCGAGTTCGTCCTGAGTTTGGGGGCTTGAGGGATAGGATGTAGGTGGGCTGCTAACATCGGAGGTAGCATAATGAGCCCGGTTTGTGGCCTGAGTGCATGTGAACTGTGGTTTGCCCTCCTCATTCGATCTAGAATCCCTAACCAAGTCCAACAAAATAAAAATTCCCTGTATCTCAATTTTCCTAAATTGCTTTCATCAGTAAATCAGTATAACTTACATCTAAAAACTCTGTTCTTAATTCTAAAGCCCACATGACACGACGTTAAAGTTTGCATAAAATTTATACATCTAAATTTTTATAAAAAATATTAAACACCGTTGTATACAGAAAATTTTGTGGTAAATTTTCTTGTAAATTATTTAGAACATGTTCTAAATTTTGAGGTAAATGTGCGAAGTAGACATTTTCCTGTCTAGAGTCCGTCCAATTTGGAGCAGTAATACCAATTTAGTGGTTTTTCCGCTAGATCTGACTTAATGAAAATTGCTCTAACGATGAAAAACTACCATTTAGCGGCTAGCGGAAATTCTAACTTAATTAAAAAATATGTGAAGGAAAATATGACAATCTGTAAAATTTTTTGAAAGTCTAGCACTGATTGCTACTAACAAACTTAGTAAATTTAAGAGTTGGCAACGTTGGTGCGGACCTAAGCACGACTGCTAAATTTGTCATAAAAATTGCATTTCTGTAAAATTTAACGTCATGTCGTGTCATACAGGCTTAAGAAGCATTTAGTGCTTTAAAGGGGATTCTAAAATACTGATATGGTTAGACGTAACTACCAGGGTTTCGATGGTTCGGTCGAACCAAGATCCGAGAGATTTAAGGACACGGACATATTCCGGATAATTAATAATGGCAGTAGTTATTTTTTACAAGAATACGTAAACGAGGATCGGGCACAAAAAACAAATAGTTTGGAAGCAACTGAGAATCAGATCTATGATCCTATGATCCAAAGCCTCAAGTCCCTATACGTCACGTTACGTATTTTTTAATAAATGGTTCCGAATGAAGCAGCAGCAAGGCGGAGAGATAACAAGAACAACAATAAATTGGATGTCACTTACTTTTTAAAAATGTAAAAAAATCAATCAAAGCAGGAGATCTCATAAAAATGTAAGGGAAATATCCCTATGATGGCACCCGCCTACCAATTTACATTATCAATAGTCGTGCCATAAATTCTGTTACATTGTTATACGATTATTTAAGCCGTTTAAAAAATTTAAAAAAATCATTTTTTTCTAATACTTACCATTTTATTTATAAGTAAGATTAAGTATAACGATTAATTTGGTACCTATATGATTTATGAAAAATTAGGGCTTGAACCTTCAGTTGTAGCACATACGACTGCAATGAAAATAAAAGCTATCTATTTTACCAAATCTCCCATAACAATCTGCAAGCCAACCTACTGATCATAATTTATAGTTCAAAGATTTTAAGTCTAAACTTCCAGATTGCAGAATTATTTGGTGACTTAACCAGTGCTAGTATGCCATTAATTTAGTTACTATTAAAATCCTAAGCTCAAAAAATCAAGACATGCGGTATTACACTCGTTATCACTCTAAATTTGATAATACTGCACGTGTCAGCTTAAGGTTGAATCCGAACGACACAAAAAATTTGGTAGCAACCAGTAGCAACTGAGAATTGAACTATAACCTTGTGGTCAAAAAACCAACTCTCTGTACACTACATCGGCCATTTGTACAAAAAACTGGCAGCGGTGGGATTCGAACCCACGCCTCCGAGGAGACTGGTGCCTTAAACCAGCGCCTTAGACCGCTCGGCCACGCTACCTTCTTGTAACAAAAAAATGAAGAAAATTAGCAACACCCAATTATTTATTATTAGCAGTAAATTAAAAATAATCACAAGAATAATCTAGCGTGGATGGCCTATTGTAATATTTATAGGATAAAAACAGCGCAGGCGAAAAATTTGTATTTTTTTTTCAAGGTTAAGTAGTCTTAAATTACAGGTACGGGGGTACCTCTAGGGAGGGTAATTACCCCCTCGTTTTAATGCTGTAAATGTTTTGTGGTATTAATGTAGCAATTTGAAATTTTTTATACTAATTACATTGTATCAGAATTTAATAGAAATTTATAGCAATTTGATTTGCTATAAAAAATAGTCAATAATAATAAGTAAATTAAATATTGAAAATTTGTAAGACATTGTATTTTTCTTCGAAGGCATAGGTACGGCCTTGCAGTGGACATAATATGTAAACATCGCGTTAGCATTGCCTTCGAAGAAAAATTACTCTATACTACAACTACAAAATTTTATTTAATTTAAAATAAATAATTATTTAATTTAATTAAATTGATAATTAAATTTATCTAATTTAATTTAATTATTTAATCGGCCGCGTTGACCTCCTATGAGTGTCAGATGTAGTTGTTTGGCCTTCGACATCACCCGTTTATATAAATCTCGTTAATCTATTCATGCGCGTCAATAATAAGATGGTAGGAGAAAAATCTCTTTTAGATAGGATTTCCAATTATAAATTTTCGTGCAAATTTTTTTGGAAACTACAAGGAATTTCTTTTTGTCTATACCATTTCCAGCTTTAACTCAGAAAGCGTCAACAGAAGTTCAAAAGTTCAGTGAGCAGCGTCACAGAGTTAGATTTTGTAATGTTCTCAAAATAAATTGATGATGCCCCCTCCCCTATACTATGTAGATGCCGAAAATTTCAAATACCTGTAAGTTTGTAGAAGATTAAATAAAATCATGTAAATAAAAAAAGCACATTTGTTCGATATTATTGAAGATTTATCGATGAAATCTGTTTCTATTACTTTTATGTGGCATCGACTCCATGAACATATATTTTGTAAAAAATAAAAAAAAGTTGGCAGCGGTGGGATTCGAACCCACGCCTCCGAGGAGACTGGTGCCTTAAACCAGCGCCTTAGACCGCTCGGCCACGCTACCTGATTATTTATATTTTGGCTTTGCTTTCACGCACTTTAAAAAATTATTTTCTTTCCAAAAATACCCCATTAATCATCAGTAGCAGTCATGGACTTATAAAGATTTCTAAGGACTTTCTAAGTCCATGGTAGCAGTGGACTGAAAAATTCAACAAACCCGGGAAAAATTTTCCCGTTGAAATTCACAAGTGTCTCATATTAAAATAATATAACACAAACAAATTGTATACACTAAATTGAACTCAATTTTCTAAGAGATTAACTTAAAAAGTGTCGTTTTTTTTTTTCAAAAAATGATACTTAGTTTGTCTAGTGACCGTTTTGTGAACTATTTACATACCGCTTTTCTTGATATAGAGAATTTTATGAATCTATCATACCATTTAAGAAGAAAATGACAATTTTTGAGTTATATCATTTTCCTGTGCACCAATAAAAATGTCTTCAAGGTCTCCAAGATTACAGAGAAGAAAGATATAGGAATTCTGAAACTCCTATAGCAAATTCCATTAGTAGAGAAGGTAACTAAACAGTAAAAATAAAAGATAATAAAATAAACTAGTCTTTATTTTCAAATATAGAGCATTTCAACATGACAATGAATAAAAATAGTTCTATGAATTGAACGATATGTAGTCTTTTTGTAGTAAAATCACAAGTGTTAATATTATTTAAAAAAATTCACATTACTTTGCTATTACAAGGTTGACAAACTAGTCAGAAAGAATTCGAAATTCATTCGTTTTTCCACATCAATTTTTCAAGATTCAGTTTATCCACCTTGAGTTTGTTACATTATTAATTATGTGCTGTTAATTAAAATTACTAGACGCACCAATCGAAGACATTAGTAATAAAAAATTTCAATTATCTACAAACATCTCAAAAAAAATTTGCAAAATTAGTTATTGAGCAGTAAAATAGTCAGAAAATTTCGCGATAATAATAAAATAGAAGCAAGAATATTTACAATTAAATTATTTATTCACATGACTTAAATAACTAAACTTATATGTACAGAGGTCTGATGATGCAAAATTTGTGTAAATTATTATTATAAATTATAAACGTTTAAGAGCAGCAGTTGAAAGAGATGAAGCTTTCATTTTACGGGTAGGTTGAACTGACATTGGTGCTACCGGCTGCTGATCATCTGAATCATTTGTATCCGTCAATTCCTGATAAAAAAAATTATTTTGAAAATGATGCAAAGGCTAAAATAATAAGTTAATCTTACACTTAAATTACTGTAACTGGCAAGTTTCATTTGTGCAAGTTGGGAAGCTGGTGTTATATTTGTAGCACTTCCGAAAGGCGACATCATAGACGAGACAGCCCTTTTTAGTTTGGATGGTGTTTTGTTGAATGAAAACGCCCTACCAACTTTTAGCCTTGTTCTATTTGCAAATTTGAAAGCTTTGGAAAAAGTGCCATTGCTGATCTCACTAGTATCAATATCTAAATCCTGAGGATCTAAATATGCTACAAATTTTCCCTAAAAATAGAATTTAAAATTAGGAAAAAACAACAAATGAAATTATTACAACAAAATATTCAATAATTTAAATTCTTTTATTGTGATATGAATTATTTACAGGGTTAACAACATAGCACATGACTTAAAATTTCATTTTTTATTATAAAATATCCAAATATTTATTTCTGAAAAAAATTCTTGCAGTTTTACTTTCAGTATTTATGAAAAATGTTTGAGAGCTTCTCATCAAGTGAAAGTTTAAATGATCCTTTATAGTCCAATTTAACCAAAGTTACCTACAAAATTAATTTTGTAATATTGTAATCTCGGATTTATGTACTTTCCTTCCCCCCCCCCCAAAAAATAGATTAAATTAATGAATTAACTTGTGAATTGAAAGTAACAGTCTGAATAAAAGAAAGTATCCAAACTGTGGTTCTCAGCTGGCTCGGCATTAGTATTAGAGCATAGAGGGCTCTAAAAATATGAGCCTTTATGCCGTGACACTTGTACTAAACTTTAGTACTAAAATTTGAGAAGAATCTCGTAGTTGTCAAACATGGACTTTTGTTTCTAAAATTCTCGTTAATCCATTCATGCGTGTCACTATGTATGAAAAAAGTGATAAATCCGTTTTGGATAGGATTTCCATGATATCCGTTCGTGGTGTTTATCTACGTCATATAAGGCGCTCTTGTGCCAAATTTCACGCTTTTAGACCCAATGGTTTAAGCTGTGCGTTGTCTGTCAGTCACTCTCAGTTTTTTATTAAGTAGATGTTGTAGTGGGGTCTCCCCTATTTTTTTGAATTACCCTTTCCCATAAAAATTGCACTAATATCAAATTACTTAAATATTTAAGGCAATTTAAAGGTTACAATTTTTTAGGTATATTTCCTGTCTAGTATCTTCAAGAAGTTTCGGAATATTTGAACAAAACATAATTTTTATCAAAAAATTTAAAAAATAAATTGCAGTCAAATCAAATAACTTAAATATTTAAGGCAATTTAGGGCTTTCCTAGCTAAAAACTATCCCTTCAAATAAAAAAAAACTTTTCTGCCAGGTGCAGAGCCTGTAGCATTTACTACTTCTACTACTGTGTTAATCTGGCCCTGAATATTATGTTAATTGTAATTCTCAATAAAACAAAAATTATCAGGAAGTTTCTTAGAAAAAAATAAATAAATAAATAAATAAAAAATGTGGGCTTTAATTCTGTCCTATGCAGAAATAAGACTTATTCCTGAGATTTTTAAAAATGAATTTAAATCCATTATTTACATATTTAAGAGTTATTTTGTATTGCATGATGTAGAATGTAAATGACTATGTGCTTAAAGTGGCATTCCATTTCACAATGAATGTTATTATTTTCTCTCTATTTCAATATACAGGGTGGCCCTTTGAAAACGAAACAGACGGGATTGTAGCCAGCAGAATTTTTATTTAAGAAATGCAAAAACACGTCAATTTTATCATCGAAGGGGACAACTTTTGCGACCAATGTCACTCCCGTATTGTTTCATCCCTTCGTGTTGCGATGACAACCCCTAAAATGTTAATAGGGATGATATGGCAAGTAAACACCTCATTTGAAAGATCTTGCTTCTCTGAATTCAGTTCTATAATTTTTTTAAAGTTTTATCAATTATTCAACCAAAAAAATTAAAGCTGCAACAATGCGAAATAAATCCGATATTTCAAGACATTTAAGAATAAAAAAAGGAAAAACGCTTGGACAGGTTGATTTTAATTTCAAGGGGGCTACTTTTACTGTTATTCATAAACATTGACAGTTCAACCCTTAAGGTAAAGGGCAAACCACCCTTAGAATTTTGAATGACAAAATGGGTCTATTTTTTATCAGAAAAGTGAAATGCGTTTTTGAAACTTTAGCTTTGATACTTACAAAAATTTATGAAATGATGAAAGAATTGTTTCAATTCCTGATTGCATTCAAGACTGTAAGGGTGGTTCACCCTTCACTTCAAAGGTTAAACTGTCAATGTTTATAAATAGCACTATAGCAGTAAAAGCAGCCCCTTTAAAATTAACCTGTACAAGCGTTTTTCCCTTTTTTTATTCTTAAATGTCTTGAAATATCGGATTTATTTCGCATTTTTGCAGCTTTAATTTTTCTGTTGAATAATTGATAAAACTTTAAAAAAATTATAGAACTGAATTCAAAGAAGCAAGATCTTTCAAATGAGGTGTTACTTGCCATATCATCCCTATTAACATTTTAGGGGTTGTCATCGCAACACGAAGGGATGAAACAATACAGGAGTGACATTGGTTGCAAAAGTTGTCCCCCTCAATAATAAAATTGACGTGTTTTTGCATTTCTTAAAAAAAAATTCTGCTGGCCACAATCCCCTCTGTTTCGTTTTCAAAGGGCCACCCTGTATAAATTAAAAAGTTTTAAATGAGCCTTATTTGCCGACTCTACCTAATGTAACAAAAGGAATATTCTGGAATATATCCATAAGAAATATTCTGCCGTCCTAAGAAAGAAAGCCTTAACGCCAATTATTTATTAAAACGAGTTAGATGTTTCAAACGCACAATAATCTATTAAAATTTCATATTACTAAGCTAAAATATTTTAAAAACTTACAAAAAATGTAAGTATATGTACCATAAGTCGTTAGTTTTACTTTAAATCTACTGGGTGCCATCAAAAAACATCTGTATAGCTGCCTAGTTCAAAAAAATTATTTATGGAGTTAAGGCTTTCTTTCTTAGGACGGCAGTATTGTCAGTAACAGTAATAATCTAAGAACTAAATTAATTCAATGGTATGCATCCTCAAAACTTTGCAATTCCATCATTCCTAATATGGATAGAAAATTTAGGAACAAAAACAATCAAATACTTTAGAAAATTAAGATATTTAAATGACTTAAACTATTTTCAAATTTTAGAGAGAAAGACAGAAAGTTCTGAAATAAGAAGATAGTCAGTCTTCTGCAGAGACAAAACTTGGCATTCAATAAAATGCATTAGGTGGGTTACGTGTAGTAATACTTGTGAAAGTTTGAATTATTCAAGTACCAAATTTCTTTTGATTACCAAATAGTTTTTAATACCAAATATTATTTTCAAGAATACTAAATACTGAAAAAAGAAAAACATAAAATTTAGGATTTCTTACCGAATCAGCTGTGCAAGCATTTGTTGACATCTGTTTTGAAAGAGTCTTCAAAAAATCTGCTTTATCAGCCTCTTCCTCAGTCATACTGAATGTGTATAATCTCTCCTTAATTTCATCGTTGTTCCTAATCACCAAACTAAACACTTTTTGACAATTATCTGTTTCGTTTATATTAATTACTCTCTTTATACTACTCAAAGGCATTAACTTGACGTGTTTATAAGGCTTCGCCGAGGACTTGGGATGAAAACCATTAACAGTATTTGGACTCTTCATGCTATTAAAAGACTTGGAACGTTTTTTACATACTTCTAGCTGATCGGTAAATAGAAACAAAACCAAAAAGCTGCCCCTGCTTGATAGCCCTTCACAATTTGTTAACTGCATAACTTCACATCGTGACACAAAATTACGATGGGATGAAACCAAATCCGGCTAAGAAATTTAAATTTTAGACAAAATCTGTGGTAAAATAATAATACTTACAGGGCAATTATCAATCTCATTAAAAATGTCAAACATCACTCTTTGACCCTCGGTTTTTCTTTTATCTTCGTTTATGTGCGTCATCACTTCTTTTAAAGCTGCTAAAGCTTGGCTCAAAGCAGCGTGATCCGAATTACTTTTCGATGTATTTTTTAAAATATCTACAAGTCAAAATCAAACTTAGAGTTGGCACAAATAACTCGTTTATTATTTAAGTATATTTTACAGCTCTCTACCAACTTACCATTTAATAATAAACTAATACTGGGTAACCGCTGGACGGGTCTTATAAGTAAGTCTTGCAATGTTTGTCTACCACATTCGGGTCGCGTCTGACACGCTTTCAAGAAGGCGTGAAATCGTGGTTTCATAGCATCACACTGTACAAGCATTTCTTTCATTTCTTCAAAAAAATTGACGAAAGGTGGATAAGCTTTTAATAAATCTGTCGAATACTTTAAAATTATATTTCCGATGCTACGATCTTCCGACCAATTTGAATATGTCTTCCGTAACTCCTCCAACATTTTCACATGCGTTTCGTAAATTAATGGTAAATTTCCAAAGATAATTTTTAATTCTGTGTTGTTTAATAGGGCTTCTTCATCTGACATGTCTTCTAAGTGTTTTTTAAACGTCTGCAAGAAAAAGTTGATGAAAACTTTTCAGATATAAAGATTTTCTACCTACCGTCATAACAGTCTGAAGAATATTCACATAATTAGTTTCAGTTTGTACAAGTTCGAGGAAAACTTGCTGTCTGGAAGTTAGAACTTTGCGAGGTGCTTCTATTGCCGGACTCACTTCAGGCAAATCGCTTAAAGTTTTGTCAGGACTAGCGGTGCAATCCAAGAAGGAACCTGACACCGATAACAGTCCAGCATCACTAACTGATGAGCGCCTTTTGTGAATGCTAGGAGAGGGTTGCAAAGCAAGAGTCGATATTGTCTCTTGCAACCTTTTCCGCTTACGCCTACTTGCGCTCCCAGGTGTTGACGCCTGATGAGAATCACGTCTTGTCGGAGATAATAATTGCTCTGACAACTGATTATTAATAACAATTAGTGATTGTAATTTAAAGTAAACGGAATTATACTTACAGTAGAACTTGAGCAGCACAAAAAAAACCAACAATATAATAAATTTTAAAAGTCCTTACTTTGCATAAGTAACTTGAAAACTTGAAATTGCTGTTCTTATTACACCAATTCTGTTTTTACACAATTTTAATAAAAATAAAAATGTAAACTATTCATAAAGTTTTATAAAATTTTCTATTGAAAATATGGTAGTTGAGTGTGTAAATTACTAATTTAAACCTTATACTTATTGGATCATTCAAAAATTTAATCAACCTGGTTTAGTGGGTAATCAATTTTAATTTTTAGCTATTCCAATCCAAACATAAATATAGCGTGATTCGGTTTGTCACTAAAGTATGATTAAATTTCTAACTTGGAAAATGCCATTTTTAGTGGAAAGTATTATAATATATTCGTATATTTTATTTAAATCAGACCTAACTTGGAAAAATAACCACCTACAAATTACTTGAACAGATCAAAATAATCATCGGATTATTCTAAAACGCATCTACCATGTAGAACAGAATTGGATGTGCTTGCACAACATAATAAAATTTATTACCGAATAACATAACAAATAAAAACTTACTCCTGCTACTACATATTCTCGTTCATCAAGGCATGTATCTTTTTGTATCGATTTCCAAAACCACTCGGCTCTAACGATATGAGTTTTCAACATCAGCAGTTCTGGATATTCTTTCTCTGCATCCACAACCTAAATAAGATACAAGTTAGCATACAAATTAAGGAATCTAATATTTAACCCAAACTTAAGATGTACTGTGAGTGGTATAGTTAAATGAATTAGATATTTCTAAGTGATTAAAATTTTAAAATAGCTATTTTATAGATAACTTTACCAATTCCTGACTTATAAATTACAGTATTAACTATACTACTGGGTGCTTTGTAAAGTAAAAATTTGAAATTTGAGACTGAAGTGAAAGTTACTAAGATGCATAGAAAAATTGATTGTAGATAATTTGTTGTGGAAGTTTGTCTGACATTTTTTTTTAAACATAAATTTAAAACTTAAAAGAATCCCTAGACAGTGTAAATATTTTGATGTCATATCAATTTTTTTTTTTTACAAATTCTTCCGTTTTGCTAAATATCTTCCACAATAATTTGACACATTACCATCCATGTGGACATATTAGACATTGTAAGATTCAAATTTCAGTCAACTTCGAGTAGAAAACCTCGTTAATCCATTCAAGCGCGTCATTCCCCACTATCCAAATAAATAACCCCCGTATAACTGGTAAAATTAAACTCATACTGCGTAATCGTAATAAACCCTTGCTAACCTCCACGCTCCCATGTAACATTTTCACTCAAAATAGAATCTCAGCTCGCAATCTCAACATTACAAAACACCCCGTGCAATACTTTCTTTTAAATAATTCTGCAAATTAAACGATTTACCTAAATAAATAAAACTGTGTAAAAAAAGCTTCTAAGCAACAACTTTGTACAGCTGGGTTAAAAAAATTTGTATTAGCTAAATCCTATCTATTTTTTTTTGATATTAATGAAGTAATTAAAATTATAAATTGCGTACAAAATGAATGTATTTATTTTCACTTGTTGATTTCAGAATTTAATTTATAAAAAAGGCAAATCAAAAATAAATACAAACATTTTGAAAAAGATTGAAGTGAAGTTAGTACCACATTATTAGTTATGGAAGACCCAGCAGCATCCTTTTGGTTTCTTGTTCGCGTTTCACTAGGAGTAGGAAGGGTAGAAAAATCGGGAAAGCAACTAGCGTTTAGTGAATCCTTCCCATCAATTTCGTCATCTTTCGGTGCTATGCTTTTTCTCGAGTATTTAAAACTTTTATGAAATTTAGTAGAACTGAACGTTCGAGAGAATAAATTTTTTTTTATATTCTTATTGCGCAAACTGTTTCGCATATTCGAATTAGGCGTGCAGTCTGTTTGACTGCAAAAACTATGGTCATCGACTAGGTCGACTTCAAAGACGCCAGAAGTAGATCTGACGCTGTCGTTTAAATTATGGTTATCTGTCTGAGTCGGTCCGTTTATAGTACGCCTGCGATTTGAAAAATATTGTATTGGAGTCCGGAAAATACTCGATAATTTTCTGGGACCGCTTTTACTGTAGTTTAATTCACCTTTAGTGCGTTTTATGCACAGAGATGTGTTTGGTGATATGGTGTCTCGTCTTTTTCGTTTCACTGAAGAGCTTGTTTTGTTTAAATCAGACATGTTGATTTCTTCATTTGATTTATTGGAATCTATGAAATTGTCGTGAGATTTTTCGTGTACCGTTTCTAGTGGTGTCGTATCAAGGAGAGTACGATTGTTAATCTGTGTTTTTGAGGGCGTACTATTTATAAGCATAGAATGATCTTTAATATCGAATGATTGTGTGAGGCTCAGTAAAGGAAAAATGTTATTAATGGATGGTGATGTTATAGCAGGAGATAGCGAAGCACTTGTAGGATCCAAAACGAACGTCTCTGCATGTTCCATTACCTGAAAAGTATGATCCAACACCTTGCCAACCATGTATGTATGCGTAAATTTTTGTTAGTAACATACTACCACATTGTTATGTTATAAATTGCATTTAACCAAACCAAATAAAGTAAGTGGTAAGTATGAAAGTGGAGGAGGTAAATAAAAGCATAAAAATTATTGTTGAATCAGGTCATTAAATTATTATTTATTTTGAGTTTTATGGAATTACTTGGCACCTAATATTTTTCCAGAATCTAGCATTAATTGCTGGAAATTTTGACCTAACGTTACATGTATATTGTCACTATATTTATAGTACTTGCTTGCTTTGCCCCCCCCCTCTGAACTTTATTTCGCTCGAATTACGACGTCACATAATTTTTGTTTCTAATAATAATTTTACTCTATATAAAATTTCTCAGGAGATGAACCATTTACAAAATTATTGCATGGAGGGACCACCTACTTTTAAAACTTATATTAATTCAACAGATAACTTTTGTACGCCTCTGATGGGAAGGGTTATCACGTCCGATTAATTCATTCATTACTGAAAAATTTCAATAACAAATAAAAGGCACATTATTGTAATGTAGCGATAATTTTGCCCACCAGGATACATTGAGTTAATATCTAAAGTGCCTTGGGTGGGTTTTGTAAATCAATTTTAAATAAAAGTTTTGATTATACCTATAGTTTCAGATACGCCAAATCTATGGGTGTTTGTTTTAGAAACACCCAAGTAATTTCATATTAATTGTTTATTAAACATTTTCTTCAAAATGCAATCATAGAAAATGCTGAGCTCTCTTTTAAAAAAAGTTTATCAAAAACCTGATAAGTTAAACTTTTTACAAAGAGGTGACAATTGATTGTGTTCACACGCCAAAAATAATAACCTTGAGACTCATCCCCTTTTGACGAGTTCGATGCTCGTCCATTTTGATTTAGAACTTTTGATAATGATTATCTGGAAGTAAAGTTCGAGTAGGCCGACACCTTTTGTAATCATTTTATCAGTGTGATGGAGTCCATTGTCACGAGGGTGTATTTCACCTTTGCTTTTTCCATGGGTTCATTTTAATGGACGATCCACACCAGGTCCTGTTTTTTATCAGCTATCAGTTGAGCTGACCTCATTTTGTTCTGAACCTTATCAGACTTTGCAGTATTCGATGTTGGGAAATTTTGAATTTTAAATAATTTATTTTGAACTATTTCAAAATATTTCTAATTAACATTGACTTGTTCAAAATCCTAGATTTTAAGCTACAAAAAAGGCGCATTCAGATGGTAACTCTTATGTATTTTTTTTTAAATTTTATTTTGATTTAAACTGTCCTAGATTATCTCTTCTGGGTAACCAAGACTATACTTGCTACTCTGTGTGTTTCCTATACTTGATTTTTGGAATCAAACATTGTCAACCCCATCTTTATTTCGACTTTTTATCTTTAAATAAAATCAACTCTTTTACTTCTGTATTTTATTGGAAAAATTTTAAACATTTTTAACTTAGTGACTTGCCAAACAATCGCCTGAGTCACAACATAAAAACCCACAAACGTAACATAGTAGATCGATAGAGCAAATGGCCCAAATTAAAGCAATTCGTGTTATGGCAAGTTTAGTGCATCAACTAAATAAAACAAAAAATTTGAGAGCAATGCGGCATTAAAAATCACGAGGGTATTTTGTGAAAGTTGAGTAATTAATTGTACCTTGAAGGAACATACAGAAAATGCCACTTTTAATTTTCTTTCTTATTAAAAAAAATCGAGTTTTAATTGAAGATTATTAAAGCAATAAATGTATTTTTGGATTTGATTAAAGGCCAGTGCAATTATTAGTGATTTCGATAGTAATTATTCTGGGAGTTTCTGCCTAAAAAAAATTTTTTTTTCTGCCCGAAGCGGTTCCAGAATATAGCGCCCATTCTACAGTGTCGTAACAAGACGGCGCACAGTGGGGTATTTGACCATAAAAGCTGGCATAAATTCAAAAAATCAAATGTTATTTACATATTTGCTATTATGATTTTCGTAAACTACACTGTCTTGGGCACCATATACACGAATTAGTTTGGACATTACTCGTTTCAAATTTCCTACACATCGTAAAATATACGCACAAATGTGATAATGTGTATATTTACACTTATTTTTAAAAGAACAATTTTGTTAAAAAATTTATAAAATTCTTACTTTTTTTTGTGAAACCTGCAAGTTGTGATATGTTAGATAACTTCTGTAATAATTAATTTAAAAAAATATGTGTTACAATAATTGTATTTATAATAAATGTAAATGTTGTTGGAATGATTCAGTTTTTGATGTTTTTGGTTGTGTTCCGGAGCCGATCAAACTTTGATTTTTTTTTTACTTAAAAGGTATTGATGTAAGAAAACAGTCGCACTTGAAAACGCGTACCCCAATTTGCCCCATTCTTCAATAAATACAATTTAGTATTTTTCGAAGCACGTCGTATAGGGTGAACTAAAAAAAAATTTAATGTGGTATTAAGGGATTAAAAATCACAGATTTCGAGAACGATGATGATGATTGATAACAATGTAGATGTAAAGGATACCTTTTTTCAAGATTTTGGGGATGAATTTTAATAAATTTATTATTTAATATTACATTAATCTTCATGTTTTTCATTCTAAAACAATTTATATAATAGCAACATCTACGCCACTAGATGGCGCGCCAATAGAAAAACAACATAGCGCCATCTATTGGTGACATTTTCCTCTATTAAAAAAGTATTTTTAATGAAAACCGTCCCTTTTCACTTTCCAGTGGGTTTTCTAAATTTTTTTTTCTGGATTCCGTTAAAGATATAAGTAGTAAGTAATCTTTCATAATTTTTTCAGATTTTTTGGAATTGTATTTGATTTGATGCCAGCTTTTTAAGTCAAATACCCCACTGTGTACATGCGCACTACCAGAATAATTACAATAACAAGATCCATAATCTGCACTAATTGCACTGGGTTATTAGTATTAAAATAAAATTGACAAAAGCCTAGATCAGATTTCATGAGTAAAATAAACATAAAAACTGTAAAATCACGTTATGTTGATATCTCAGAAAATAATAGGATTTTGGAGCTGTAAGTTTGACAAGCTTCTTTTCATGGTAAGAAAACTGATGAGCAATCAGACAAATATTTGAAATTTTAATCTAATAACAGTACCATGTTAATGTGTTATTAAATTCCACTTCAAAGATTTAACAACAAATATTTACTCCCTCCTACGCCATTTATACCCTTCTTTATACATTCAACAGTGTAATTAATTCATCAGTTTAAGCTCCTACTTGATGTAAAATGCTTAATTAGTAAAAATATTAGTAACAAAAAAGTTCTCCCATTAATTCAAAATTAGCAAACAAATAGCACAGTTAGTATTTTCTAACTTAGTTTTTCCATTATTTGTGAAGATGAAATTTTCCCCAGTTTGGAAAAATGCAATTTTGATTTGTTATTATACTGTTCAAAAGGTGCAAGAAGCTGTTAACAGAAAATTTACTTTAGATGAACTAAATAATCCACTTACCACATGAGTACAACTTCTGTCTTCTATTGTTGTGACGGTGCCACTATTACTTTCCAATGCCCTAGTCATATCTTTAAGCTCAACTTCAGGGAAACCCAAAAAGCACACTCTAGCACCATAAAATGGTTTCAGTTTGTGATGTTGCTGAAAAGAACAAAAAAGTTTTTTAATTTATCATAAATGCTATTAAAATTAGTGTAAATTTGGTATATCTATGTAATATTACATATAGATTCAGATGATTTTATAGCTTTATTTAGACTTTCCAAGTAAATTTACTTTATAAAACTGTAATATTACATAAATCCACCTAAATTTATAACTTGACAAAGATGCACCAAGTAAATTTACATTATAAAATCTATAAACTTATATTGATTTTTTAACATGATTGCAGAGTACTATAATGTAAATTTGAACAGTAAGGCTAAGTAATATCTTCCTGAGACACGATGTCCCTTATAATAGACATTTGGTTTTTCATTTTTAATTTCTTAACATAAGAATAAATTACCTATTATGAAACCTGGCGTCCAATGCAGTGGACAGACAAGTTCAGCCATTTACAATCTTAAATTTAAAGTAGCATCGCGATTACAGAAGCTATTGTGAAAATGGCAGCTTTTAGAAGTACTACAATTGGCACAGTTGGTGTTATAGCTACCATACTGTAAATATGTAAAAATAGAATTAGTTATAATATAATATTAGATGAACAAAAATATTAAATGAATGAAAACTTTTGAAATACCTAAATTAACTGATCAGTGACCCAAGAACCCATTGGTTTTGGGAGCAAAAGTTTCAAAAATTTAAATGAGCTTTTTAGATCCAAAATATCATATAATTCTGGCGAGTTTTTGCTCGGGTGTCAGGAGTATATTACATACAGATTCAACTGTAGTTACCACTTTACATATATTTACAATGTAAATTGTTTTTTGTTAACTTATATCAAATTTATCAAAGAGAATAATGTAAATTTATATGGTTAGTCCCAAGTGATATAACATAGATTCAACTAAATTTATCATGTATTAATTTAACAGTGTAGACTTACAATAAATTCTTCTTGGGTAGCAGAAAAAGCCAGTTCCTTACTGTTCTCCCAACTGGAAAGCACCCACGACTGATTTACAATAGGAACACGAAATGTGATTGCATATTGGTATTTTTCGCCTCGACACACGTTAGCAATCAAATGTGTGATTCGAGTAGACATGTCTTTCCGTACAGAACCACCCATATGATGAATTAACGTCACCAAGGGTTGCTAAAGGCACAAAACGTTATGATTTAAAAATATAATTAATGCTTTTAATTTACCAATTCTGGTTTATTTCTAAATCCTGTGAAACACACCACGACACCTCTCATTGCGATATTATACAACGCCCTGGTATTATACGGAAGACTTTCGTTTCGATGAGCCAACTGTTGCAATGCAGTCGGTCCCAATATCTGTTGTTTATCTTCGACCAGAATGTCATAAAACGGATTCCCGTCAAAGGGATCCAACACAAACACTGTAGAATCATTTTTGTATTTCCTATATTCGGAATCGTGGTCCACTTCGAGCAAAGTTATAATAGGAACTCCGAAGGTTTGGGCAGCATTATAAACATCTTTATTGTTTGCCAAATCTCCAACAAGGCACAACCTCGGTTCTATCCTACGAGGTACAACTAAAATAAAGCAAATACAATTTTAAATGAAAATCATGTGAATTCAATTGCAAAATTTTGTTAAATTTAACCTTGAGATTTTTAACCATAACCTCACACCGTTAATACGTATTAAACAATTTTTTTGTGATTAAAAGTCAAATTTTGCACAAGGAAACGAAGCAGTTGGACTCACTTTTTGTATTTTCATCAGCAATCGAATCGCTGCTTATAGAAGATTGTTGTCGAATATGAACGTTGACTTCGTCCATTTTGAAGAGACTATTTTGTGGTTACATCAACAAAAGGATAATAATTATAAACGTACACTTCGCGCTAATAAATTAGTAAATCAATCATAAATATATTTTACTAGTAAAATTCAACGTCTTTGTTGTGTCGTGAAAATTTGAACACATTTTTTAAAACGAAAGTCGTCGCTTCGTGATAAACCCACAACAGCACAACTTTAAAGTTAAACAGTCATCGCTGATTGGTCGACGTTCAAATGTGACAGGTACAAAAATGTAATTATTTTTTGAAATTGTACGGTACGTTGTAATGCTTTCAACTTATTACGCTCTTCCGTTGAAGAAAGAAGAACGAGTCACGCAACGATTACGAGAAGGATGAAATTTCCTGATGGTGTTATGAAATTTAAATTATTATTCGAGACACCGATCCGCCAACGCACAGATTATTACGGGTACGAAATTCGGTCCGTTTCTCATTTACATATTGCGCGCCAATTTTATTATTACAGATTATTCTTCGTGTCTGTTATCTGTTGTTATTACTAATTTTAATCTCCTTATCAACGAAAATGAGTCGCTATTGTATCATTTAATTTGGGGTTCCCAAAAACTGAACAAAGGAAATTGCGGATTTCCATAATATACACGGTGATTACCCATTCCATTTTGTGTATTCCAGTATTAGCGTGCTGGAAGAGCATTTAGAGCACGGAAAATTCAACCTTTCTTTCGACATTTTTCAAAAATGTTATTGTTTTTTTACCAGGCTGATGACCTTTTTTTGATCCCGGAACTCAGGGAGACCACCGGGATACTCTTGGTGGGCAAGTACTCGCCTGTTTGGAAAACCGCTAACAAAATTTTTTAGGGTCTCTAACTCCATCTAAAGTGAAAGAGAATCTTTTTGAGAAGTGGGTCAAATTTTGTTCATTATTTATTTTATTTTAAAACTAGTCAGTGGTATCACGTAAAAAGGGACGGGGAGAGTGTGGTAAAAAGGGTACCAATAATTTGGTACCTCACGCGGATTGCGTCACGAAAGATTTTTTTAGCTTTGTGCCATCCTCCGAGGTAATAACTCCTTGATAAAAATCAAGTCGGTTGCAGTTACAATTTTAATCAGTTATTCAATGAAACCACCCCAAGTTATTAATGATAACTTTTTAAATATTTTCTTTTAATTTGATGATTAAATTCTCTGTGTTCTATGAGATCGATCGAGTATTTCGTCGTAGAAGATGTTCCACAGCATAGGTCCCAACACAGAACCCTCTGTGACACTCTACAGGTCACCTTAATGTTCCTCATCCTGCCGTTTCCATCCTTCACAATTATTTCTTTGTCTTGTAGGTAGCTAGATAAGATGTTGTAAAGATACGGGCTAATCTTCCTCTTTTTAAGCTCTTCTTGAATATGTTGCCATCCAACAGAGCTAAAGGCATTTTTAACATTCACTGTCAGCACCATGGCAAATTTTCTCGTTCTCCGTATCTCTTGGCATTTATCAAGGCATCTACTATCCTTTTCAAGACGTGCATTGTGGATCTTCTTTTTCTAAAACCGTACTGGTTATTAGACAGTCCTCCGGTTGCATCTATTTCCTTTTGGAGTCTCGCCAGTACAAGTTGCTCGAATATTTTGCTTATGTGTCTAAGCAAGCAAAGTGGGCGATATGATAAAAATTTTTACTTTCAAATTTTTTTTTTTTTTCTGAACATTTTGAGGGGAACACGTGAGTGACTACGGGCCTGTATTGTGTTGTAAAGCGCCTGTTCATTTGTTGCTTAATTAAATTCTAGTTTTTGGATGCCCAAACTGTGGACGCCAATTAATTGCACCATGATCTCCAAATTTTAATTGAATGTAATTAATAAATATTTTCAAATGTCCCGCCCAAGGGAGACAGTACAATAAATTATATTTTATATAAATCAGCGGTTTACTACTAATAGTTTATTTACGGTCATAAAATTTTCCCACGTAGGAACGCATTCAAATCACAAATTTAAACAAACCTTAAAAATTTGTTTTCAAAAAATCTAGCATGCAAAATGTAAGTATACTTATAAAACTTTTTCTTTTGTTTGCATTCACATAGAAACCAAGTATAAATAATCACTAATTTAGTTTTTTCGTCGATTATCTGCATAACTTGAATCTCACTACTTCTTTTAAAAATGGTAATTATTTTAAACTATTTATTGCGTTTGTTCGAAATATCACAATTTTTTAAATTTTAATTGTAGCGTGAAGTGATATCCGTTCATATTGGGCAAGCCGGTGTACAAGTTGGCAATGCTTGTTGGGAGTTGTATTGTCTTGAACATGGTATACAACCCGATGGTCAAATGCCATCAGATAAAGCAGTTGGATGTGGAGACGATAGTTTTACTACGTTTTTCAGCGAAACTGGGGCCGGAAAGCATGTCCCAAGAGCTATTATGATTGATTTAGAACCAACGGTAATAGATGAAGTGCGTACTGGAACATATCGTCAATTGTTTCATCCCGAACAACTGATCAGCGGAAAGGAAGATGCTGCAAATAATTATGCTCGTGGACACTACACAGTTGGAAAAGAAATAGTGGACATGGTGCTCGATCGCTTAAGAAAACTAGCTGACCAATGTTCCGCCCTTCAAGGATTCGTACTGTTCCATTCGTTTGGAGGTGGCACAGGATCTGGATTTACATCTTTGCTCATGGAAAGACTTTCTGTCGATTATGGAAAAAGATCAAAGTTAGAATTTACCATTTATCCTTCGCCACAAATTTCAACAGCGGTTGTGGAACCTTACAACGCGATTTTGTGCACGCACACCACATTAGAACATTCCGATTGCGCATTTATGACAGATAACGAAGCAGTGTATGACCTCTGCAGACGTAATTTAGATATCGAACGACCAACTTACACAAATTTAAATCGATTAATGTCGCAAATCGTTAGTTCGATCACTGCTTCATTAAGATTTGACGGTGCTCTTAATGTAGATTTAACAGAATTTCAAACAAATCTGGTACCATATCCTCGTATCCACTTCCCTCTAGTAACATACGCACCAGTAGTGTCGGCAGAAAAAGCGTACCATGAACAACTTTCGGTGGCCGAAATTACAAGCGCTTGTTTTGAACCTGCAAATCAACTTGTAAAGTGCGATCCTCGACATGGCAAGTACATGGCTTGCGTTCTTTTGTACCGTGGAGATGTGGTGCCTAAAGATGTAAATTGCGCGATAGGAACAATCAAAACGAAACGAACCATTCAATTTGTTGACTGGTGTCCCACTGGATTTAAAGTTGGAATTAATTATCAACCACCCACAGTTGTTCCCGGAGGTGATTTGGCGAAAGTACAAAGAGCGGTTTGTATGATGTCGAACACAACTGCAATTGCGGAAGCTTGGGCTCGTCTGGATCACAAATTTGATTTGATGTATGCTAAACGTGCTTTCGTCCATTGGTATGTAGGCGAAGGAATGGAAGAAGGTGAATTTTCTGAAGCTCGCGAGGATACAGCGGCACTCGAAAAAGATTACGAAGAAGTCGGAATGGATTCTGGTGAAGGAGAAGGTGAATATACCGAAGGCTAACTTTTTTTTTAGTTTATTTTGGATTACTCCTTTTTTGTTGGTTTTGTTTGTGTTAGAAATAATAAGCATAGTTTTTAAGTTTATTTTAGAAATAAAGTGAAGTTCAGCAAAAACTGTGATGTCACTTATTTATATAAAAGTTTTTTGAAAATACCTACCAATATTTTGGGAAACCTAAAAAGCAAATTGATTGATTACTTTTTCAAAAAAGTAAAAAAAAAAAATTTATTTTACTTTGCTTGTTATCGTATCGTTACAAATTATGAAAGTTTAAAAGTTTTGCAGTATACCTTCAAATAATACCAAATGATTCAAATTGAATGAAACATTTTTAATTGGTAATAGATGATAAATTGGTAATAGATGATAAATATTTGAGGGTATGAATTCTGGTATGAATGAGGGAATCAAATATTACATCATTTTTGCATCCACGCAGTCCATTACATGTAAAGTATTGAGTCACTTTTGAGTAGTATCGATGGCATTCTTCTAGAGGTTTTGAGGTTATACTAATTACTACATCCATTGGAGTATTTTGTTTGGTCAAAATTAGTGTACCAATTGCCACTTTTGATAATCTGTACGACAGTCATAGTCTGGTGATCAGTGCGATTAACTGCGAATGTAGGGAACCGAATTCAAATCAAAGGAAGTAAAACTGTCATGATAGTCTCCGTGCTTCAGAGGGTACGCAAAGTGGTCGGACCTCCTAGGTTAGTGAATTAGCACCATTCCAAAAAGGCAGAGGTCACTGGCACATCTAGAGGCTAACCTAACAAGTTACCTACTAAATGTAAAATAACTATAGGTACTCCCACAGAACCAATAACAGGACATAGTCGTAAATTAAGACTATTTTGGTCTTACATAATTAGCAAAATAGCGTCATCCACAGGCATTTCCAATTGATATAATCAAAAGCCTTAATAGAGTAGTCGACAAAGCATAAATACATTTTGATATTCAATTCTCTAGTCTTTTTGATGATCTGTCGAGCATTCAAGATTTGCTCGCGGGTGCCTCTGTCTTGTATAAACCCCGCCTGCTCATCTAGAATCTATGGCAAAAGGAAAGGCTTTAAGCGTTCCTTGATGATGTGAAGCAGGACTTTGCTTGGGTGAGATATGAGTGCAATAGTTCTGTAGTTTATGCACTATGTTAGGGGACCTTTCTTGTGTATAGGTACAAATATTGATTTTGCACCAATCATCGCGCCATTCTGCTGTATTCTACATTTCCTCGCAGATTGTGTGCATAGCGTTAATCCCGGCGTCTTCCATGCTGTTTAGAACCTCTGCCGTTATCTCGTCGCATCCTTGGGTTTTATCGTCCCGGAGTCTTTATCGCCGTGGATCTTTCTGCTGTGGGTCCTCATTTTTTTTTTTAGGTTTTTAATCATGCCGTTTGTATCTGTAGAGTTTTTTGCAGTATTATTTTTGAACTTCAGATACTCCTTCTGCATCTGTTATGATTCTGGCGTCAGCGTTTTTTATTATTGATATTTGCGGTCTGAATTTTTTGACTAAAAATATCTTATCTTGCCAAATAACTCCCGAGACTCCAGCGTGGGCGTGTTATTCCAGTTTAACACATATGTCACTGATCTGCCTAAGACTATAGTCGTGTCTTTCCTTGCGATTTTCTCGATTTCTTTATTTATGTTTCTCATTTCTAGCGCTTTATGGCCAGTGTCGTTGTGGGATAGTTTTATTTGTCGCCTTTTCTCTTCCTATCAATTAATATGTGTCGTCACTCACACTTTTCTTCTTAATGGCATCGTTTTAGTCGTTGTTGCGTCTAGAGCTTGCGTTATTCAGCCCTTTGTCTTTGTCTGGCTTGGATATTTAGTGGGTTTAAGTATCGAACTTTGCCTCAGCATCGGCTTGAACATCTCCGGATCTTCCAGTGATCTTCTTTTATTGTCCGTCAGTTTCACATTTGTTTTTCCAAGTCCGTATTTACCTACTGTTCCACTCAAATGCGGGTCATTTGTTGTTTCTTCAACTTTGGCGTTAAAATCTCCTATTATTATTACTGTTTCTTTTGGAATTTAAGCTATGGCGCTTTCGATTTTCTGGTACATACACAGCTTCTATTTCTTGATCTGTAGTCTCGGTTGTCAGTATGCCTATTTGTGATAGAGGTATATTTTCTTAGCAACCATTATAGTCACTCCTTTTTGCCCAGTTCTATCTGCTCCTGACATGTAGTCCTTTCTTTCGAAGTAGCTCAATCAGAAATTCTGCACATTTGCACCTTCTGTATCATTAGTTCCCTTTCAAAGATGTGTAGTTTTCCCACCTGTAATAGGTCTCTCGTGTTCCATGTAGCCAAAATTAGTGTCTTGCGGATGAGAAAGTTTTTTTTTCAGTAATCGATTTCGCAGTCTGGTTGCTCGCTTGCGTCTGCCCGGTAGCCGATTTCGCACCAGTCGGCTCAGGAAATTTTGTAAATGTCGAATTCCAATTATTGTTTGTAAAGTTTGGTAAAATATGTCACAATTGTTCAATTTCGGGAGGGGGGGCTTACAATCCCAAACCCCTCGTTGGGTGCGCTCCTGAGTAACGCTATTTGTTTATCGCAGTTTAAATTATGGCAGGTGTTCACTTCTTTTATTTTTATACATTTATTGATAAAATATAAAAACCCTACAATAGTTGAAGTCAAAATAAGCACAGTACTTACAATTTAACTCATCCTTTCGCTATAATCTGTTTGTTCCTCACTTCAGTTTTTTCAGATCGTCCGGTAAATTCAAGGCTTATCTTTTAAATTTATTGTGTTTAAGATAAAACTACAAGAACTGCACGTTATAATGACAAAAATTAAGTCATTTGCAAATGGTTGAATTCCATCTGACTTGATGTTTGAAATGATGCAAACAAATCCCCTAAAACCGTGACTACAAAAATGGAGGTTTGGTAACCCCCACGTCGATTACTACTGCTTCATGAACAATTAACGGTCAAGCTAGTTCAAATACAGCTACGATAAAGAAAGGGTTTGATGCCGAAAATCAGAAAGGTTTCAGTTCCAAAATATTTGACAGCATTTATGGGTAGGAAAAGTTGTTAAGTTTTCGCATCTTTTCAAAAAAGAGCAGATTATTCTGCGGAAGTGGCTACTATAATTTTATTAGAGTTTCCACAAATTAAGTTGAACCAGTAGTGATAATGCGCAGTTACGAAAATTCGTTTAGTAGAGTCCATTTTCATATGGATGAAGGATGTCAATTCGAAGCGTTCATAAGTAAATTAAATCACGCGGCAATAGCACGTTCTTCCTCCACATTTTCTGCGCCGATATTTTTCTTTAGCGGGTTCAACTTAGTTTGTGTTTACTCTACCCCAGTTTATCAAAAATATCTTGACACAAAATATTAAGGGATTTGGTGAAATGCGACGTGCAAGGCCGTAGCTAGACATTGGTCATGGGGGGGGGGGCATAAAAAATTTTAATGACGTTTTTTAACCATATTTCATAATTGTTAAATTCCTCGCCTATATTTGCTCCGAGCAACACGAGTCACTTATGCCATGGGGGGATTATATAGGAGCCTTAGCGACGTGGTTCATTAAAGTACCATTTTATCAGATGTCGCAATTGCTGCATGATCAGTTACAGCTACAAAAAGAGATTAGTGATCTTTAGTGAATATTAAATTTAATATGAAACGCAAAAATATAAGCAGAACTAAAACACATTTTTTGATGGGTACTAGTGTTAGATAATAGATTAAGTCATAAGGGGGGGGGGGGAATTAAGGTGTACTCTGGTAACCTAAATATGAAAGGCAGTTAAATTTTTGCAAGGCCCTTCTGATTTAATTGGCAGAATAACAGGATTATCAGAAAAGATTAAAATAACCAAGTACCTAATATATCAGCCAAAGCAGATATTTGTGTAATTTTACAAATATTTGTTATTTTTGTGGATAACTGATTACTATCCCATCAGTGTCAAAACTAATCGCATTTATTTAAAGACACAAATTAACACCTTAAAGAGACAAATTTCTATTAAAAAAAAATTTCGATTTATTGAAAAGTTTTATTTTATAAATAAATATATTATAACAAGCTCAACAAATAAGTGGTACAAATTCCTATTATACAACTAACTTCTATTTCTTTGTATTTTCAGCCATGTTTACTTTTGGTATTTGCAGTTAACATTTTGTGACGAAATTTTTCTCAAAAACAATTTATTATCACAAAGCAAAAATACGATAAAATATACAAAATAGAACTTTTTCACATAAGAAAAAATGTACCTCTTACTAATCATGTGTAAGATTTTCGATTTTCTTGGTTTGTGCAAATTTGCGTTAGTTAAACCCATCAATCCAAAGCTTGAAGCAATTGCTTATTATTTACACAATTCGAGGTAATCCAAAAACACTTTCAAACAAATAAAAGTAACATTTCTTACGATGCATCTTAAAAAGTCTGTAAAAAGATCACAAAATTATAGTCTTATGTAATAGAAATACTTAAGTCGATCTACACACGCATAGATCTTTTAAACTTTAATACAAAAATAATGTAACAAACATTATAAACTTCATACATTTTAATAAAATTCCCACCAATTTTTTTTTAGAAAATTTGATTTTTTTTTTAAATTCACTATGCATTTTGTCATACAATTTAATTATATCGTCATAATAAACGAAGATTTTGAGATTTCATTTGAGTAAACAATGCTGCAAAAAAATATTAGAAGAACTTATTTGAATATTTATTGTATTAAAAACCCTTTGAGGTAAATATATAAAGCATAAATAATAATTTAAATAAATATACATAAAAATAATCAACGTACGCCCCAAATTTTTTTATTATTCGATACTCTAGGTTTATTAATGATTCAAGTTTTATGAGATTTTCAATAATTTCTGTTTCACTACATTTTTTGGTTAACGGCTCGCAGTTAATTAAACAAATCGTCTTCGTCGTCGTCGCTAAAATCTTGTTGTAAACTTATTTTCGGACCTGGAGAAGATCGACTGCTGGAAGGGGACGTATTGTCGTACCTCGGAGTTTTTCGCGGAGGCGCCAAGGAATCTTCTAGAAAATCGCCAGATTCGCCATTGGAAAAATGATTAAGAGTAGGAGAATCTTCTCGCAATGGCGAATTAGGCGGACTAAGTGCGTTCATTATTCGTCCTTTGGATTCATTCCAAATATTACTCAAACGTTCCCTTCCAAACAAAAGTAAAAAATTTTCTATGAAATCTCTAGATTTTTCCTCCCATTTGGCAATCATATCATCTTTTCGTTCTCCTATCGAATCTATCACTTTCTTACCTTTATCTTTCAGTTCGTGCATTTTATTTTGCAGTTTAATTTTTTTCTCACTTAAATACGAAATATTGAGATCTTTAGCGGAATAACCCCGTGCTAAATTTCTTCTTACATAAACATCGTAATCTCGCACAATTCGAGCTACGATATCTGATGTTGATACTCCTTCTGTTCGTTGGGTTGCTACAAACATTCCCTTGGCTTTCCAAGGAGCATAAACATCATTGCAGTCTTCGCTACCGTAAGGTATATCATCGTGAGCAATAAAATCAATCTTATGTTTTGTAAGGTATTCTTCGTCCACTTCCCATGGAGCGTCTCTAATAATTTCGTCCACGTAACGACAGTGTTTTACCGCTTCGTAACGCTCATCTTCGTTCATAACAGTCTTTCCTTTTTTTCTATGTGTTAAGGCATCGTTACATACTGAAAATGTAAATAAATTATATACCTATCTAATATAAATTCAACATGAACTGGTGCCATTCAAGGAACGAACACATCCTGACAATATCCAAAAGTAACGCGTTTGGGAAAACTTACCTCCAACAATAAGGTAGACATTGGAAAATAAACTTTTAGCTTGTTTTAATTGTCTGGCATGACCTTGATGAAAGAGATCATAAATACCATCAGCGTATATTCTGATGAGGCGATTCACTTGTCCACTTATGGCCATTTCGTACGTTATTTTTTGGCTGTAGTCACATTGATTTAATATTTGAATAGCAGACGGATCATCACTAAAAGGCGCTTCTGTGGCAATCGACTGTAACGAAACATTTTGGTTAAAATTGTCGTGCGTGTTAGAAGACATGGTATAAAATTGATTATATTCAGTTACATTCCAGTTAACTGTTGATATTTAAATTTTATTTTTTAAATTAATCGCAAAGTTGTAATAATAAAAATTTTAATGATTTGAATGACATCTCATTAAAAATTAAGCTTGCTTACAATTTTTTTAAATACTTTTGTGAACTCATTTCATAACTTTTAAAATGCTAGATGCTGATGGGATAGCTTTTAGATCTCTTTCGTCTCACCAACAATTAAAAAAAAAACAGTGCGGAAACCTACATTTATTAGGACGTTACAACTTGTAATAATGTAGATTTTTAAATAAGTATCAGTTCTTTTGTATCGATTCAAATGATAGAAAGTGCGACGTAGGTATTGCTGGTGGAATTGGAGCAAATATTACGATAGTTCGAAGAAAATACGTAGGACGGTCAAATCGTCGAGAACATGGTATAAGTTTGTGATTTCACCTTAAATAACATAAGACAGAACCAGAATTCATATTTAGGGAGCACTTAGAAATACAGAAAATTTATAGATCTTTTCTGATGATGGGATGTGACCACAATTGCGCAGTGGGTGTGAAGAGAGAACCTGCAAGTGCTGTCATTAAACGGGCATGTGCAAATTTCGTTTCTGCACAATACGTCATCACTGTCAGGATATTTCGTGTTTGCTCTACTTACTTACTTTCGGTGACTTTAATTTCCTTGCCGACTGCAAGAAAATTATCGACAGATAATACGTGCAGCATTGTGAGTTATGTTACCAAAGTATGGTACGAAACCCGATTTTGCTCTGAATTTCTCGGGGTGTTGGTTCTTGTGCAGATTCATAATCTAGAAATTACAGTTGAATAACTTTATACCAGACGTCTTTTGGAAGGACCAATAATCTAGGTGTAGAAAGATGCAACCCGCTATTCTCTCTGTCATCATGGCCAGTATATTGTCATACTACAGGAAACGACCAGACAAATAAGTTTTATTATACGAGTAGACTGTCTTAAAATAAAGAAGAATGGACTATTTTACATTGTTTAAATTAATTGAAGCATTGAAAAAAGTTCAAGGAAAAGAAAGGTATTCTTAGTGCAAGACGTAATACATCAATAAAGTGAAAGAAATACATAATATTATATGGACTGTTATAATAGAATATTAAAAAAAAGTAACAATCCAACTTTGCATATTTAAGATGTATTTCCCAGAATTATAATGAAATCATATTGTTTTTATAAGTAGATTTAGAATAAAAAATAAAAAAAATCGAAAATAAATCTAAAAGGATTTTATAGGATATGCAAACAAACCCGTATATGGATTATAAATTCAAGTTAAATTACCAGGAACACTTAATGACCTAATTGAGGAAGTAGCTTATAAACTTCTACAAATTTTATAGATTTTACTTACTATAATCGTCGGCGATGTGACAATACCTCCTATCTCGACTTTTTGCTAAAATAAGATTTTGGTATTACTTTAAAGCCCTCAGTAATTTACGTGTCCTGGTAAAATTTTATAAGTAGCAAAAATTTATTTACTTTGAAATTCTGCAAAAAACAATTTAGCTTTTACATTAAAGCTTGTAAGAATTGCTGACAGTTTTTCGTCGTTTCTGTAAAATTTACTTTTATGTAGATAGGAGGTATTGTTACATCGTCCACGCTATCCATCACAGTAATAAATAATAATGGAAAGCAATTTACAGCATCTGTGATACAGCTTTAGAGATGTTTGCTGCAATTGCACACGATAATTGAGCGTTCTTAAAACCGCAAAGAGAGAAGTGTGGCAGGATGTCCTGAACTTTTAATTTCATAAGAAAAAAACGTATACGTACAAAAAAGAAATATTTCTGAATAAAAACTCCAGATCTGACGATTTGAAATTGGATGAGGAGTTTTCTCTTCGCATGGCTGCCTAATCATTGAAGAAATGGAACTAAGTTGTATTTTTACTGCTATTTTGTCGCAATGCAAAAATGATCATATGAATATCGTGTACGCTTTTGGCTCATTCCGTAAGCTGCCTGTCTTGTCTAGTAAAACAAGACTTTCTAGCTTGGTACAAAATATACCATTTTCTATATAAAATCAAAGAGGGACCACCAAATACTAAAACATGAGAGATGCGTTGTTGTAACGTACCGATAGCCCTGCCTAGCAGAGAAAGCAAAATCAAAAAATTTAGAGAAAATTTGTGACATGTTTTAGTAACTGCTGGTCCCTCTATTATCCTCTTTGATTTATGAAATAAAAAGAGGTAAATGAAAAGATTTTATACGGTAGCTGTTACACTTTAATATTTCTATAACAATAATAATTTATCTTTTACAAGCAATTATTGATGATCATAACAAAACACGGTTTTCCTTCTTGCCTTGAAAGTATTTCTATAAATTCAATACAAGCTATTACCTTGGGATTTTAATATTTACCTTGAGTCGATATTAAATATTATAATAGTAATTAGTTCTAAAAGAATTTTGTTGAATTATCAAACTGATAACAATAATAAAAAAACAAAAATAGTTTGTCAAATTATAGGTTGATAATAATCAAATGATTACCTTACTAGTTTATTAATAATTGTAATCTAAATGTAAACTAATCACGGATACTGTTATAATTAGATAGTCAACGATGGTGCTTTGATTGTCATGACGTAACACCAAAATTGCGTGACAAGAATTTGTATAAAAACAAGTTGTATTCAAATACTTGTGACGTAAAGTTCAGCTTACGTGATTTGAACTGTAGAACACTAAATCTTAGCATTGTTAACATAAGATGCATTCAATTTGGGCATTCAGAGTCCTGAAGAGCTTAAACGTGTTAATTATGATTTTTGACACTACATGAAACAGAACCCAATTTCTCTTGAAACTATAAACTTGAGGGCTTCCGTTTCCTTCCAATGAGGTTCGCAATCGGTAGGCTTGGGCATCAGCTTCCTTATTGCCTTAGTTGAGGAGTCTCTAACGCGATTTGCAATCGGTGGGCTTTAGCATCAGTTTGTTGTTGTGTTTGCTTTTACTAGAGGATTTAGTTTTCACGTCTCATTTGCAGAGA
This sequence comes from Rhagonycha fulva, assembly GCA_905340355.1. Classification (NCBI taxonomy): domain Eukaryota; kingdom Metazoa; phylum Arthropoda; class Insecta; order Coleoptera; family Cantharidae; genus Rhagonycha; species Rhagonycha fulva. The sequence goes on from HG996555.1 coordinate 13,529,673, forward strand.
TTCGTTCTGAGAGGATGTGACCAATTAAAGATGAGTCTATTTTATGTAGGCCATAACTTCTATTGGCTTGAAATAAATGAACGAATCGATTAGAAGTGTGAGAGATCAGTTTTATAGGACATTCTTACATTTATGTTTGCCTGACGAGATTTTAGTGAAATCTAAACATGAGCTTATCATTTTTAATTCATGATTTTCGTGGATTCAATTTAAAATTTCATTACCTCAAATGCCACCAAGTTTTTGTTTTGACTAAAGAATTAGTATGAAAAATGATTGTTCAGTTAAAATAATATCATTATTTGTTATTAAAAAAAAAAATATTTACAAAAATTTAAACTTAAAATATTTTGGAATTAAGAATCATAGGCACTAAATTCAAGTTTTAAAATTAGTTAGGCCCGGCAATATGATCCGGACACAGGTAATCTAGTTCAAACAGACAGACAGAAACATAGACTTTCATACCTTGTTAATGAAATTGATTTTTATTCAAAAATAGATGTTAAAGCGTATATTGTGCACATACAAAAGAAATAAAATGTCTGCAGAGTAAAAGGAATTCCACATATTATACAAAATTTTGCGGTGTAGTTCAGGATGCATACGGAACGTCCTGACGTCATCATAAAATTAGATGATGAAATTATAAATCCGCATGCTGGTTGTTCTTTAAAACAGACAATTTTGAATACAAAGCTTCGATTTCCAACATTCATCTGAAAATATTTAATGCAGTTTTTGGAATAAACTTCAATTTAATTGCTTCTTTTGCAAGTTTTAATCGTTTTCAATAATTCCATAAAATTTTCACTAACAAGGTCTCACATTAGAATTTTATAATTAAATTTGTATTTCGTCGGCTGAGTATTGGTTTCATTATCAAGTCCATTGAACTTGGAACAAATCAACACTCAGTGAACGATTTGTTGAAGTTCTAATCATGATCTATACGTAATAATGTATGTTAAGGTAAATAAAAATACAACAAAAACAAATTAATTTCGTTTATTTACATTAAGGAAGTCTCGCTCCATACTTGATTGAATCAAGTTTTTGTGTAAAAAGTAATTTATAAATTTTAACACTTAAATTGTATTACAAAAAAACTAAGATTAGTACGAATCGATCTTCATTAAATCTTTAAACATTTCTTCAATAGGTAACCTTTCAAATGTTTCAATTCCTTAACTCAAATTGATTACTCGATTAACTTTTTGTTATGAATATTGCAGTAATCAATAAGCTTTAAATGTCAGAAGCGAATGATAATGATTAAATAACTTAAAGGGGCTTACAATAAAATATACAACACCACAAATAAAATTCTATATTTTCAAAAAAAAAGTGTTTAAAACTTCTAACCCAACTTAATTCGCTTTGCCGATACGTGATAGTCTTCTTCATCGTCCGAAACGTTTGAAGAACTGCCGTCGCTACTAACAGTGGGCGACCCAGGTGGACTTAGAGCATTCAAGATTATATTTTTCGATTCTTTCCAAATATTTTTTAAATTTTTGCTACCAAAACGTTTCAAGAAACTATCGATGAAATCTTTTGATTTTTCATCCCATTTCGTCAACATATCGTCACGTTTTTCTCCAAAACTGTCGATAACGTGTTTACCTGCATCCTTCAGTTGATGCATTTTCCCCTTAAGCCTAATTCGCTTCTCTTTCAAATAAGAGATATTGAGATCTTTCGCGGAGTAACCCCTTTCGAGATTCCTTCTAACGTATTCGTCATAATCTCTTACAATTCGAGCTACTATATCAGAAGTTGACACACCTTCAGTTCTTTCAGTTGCCAAAAACATTCCTTTCTCTTTTAGAGGTGCATAAATGTCGTCAACATTGCCGGTAGCGTAAGGAATATCATCGTGAGCAACAAAATCAATTTTATTTTTCTTCAAAAATTCTTCACTAACCGTCCACGGAGCATCTCTTAGAACTTCATCAACATAACGACAGTGGCGTAATGCTTCATATCGCTCAAATTCATTCAAAACAGTCCTTCCCTTCATTTTATGTAACATGGCATCGCTGCAAACTAAAGAGGCTTTTAGAATAACATATTTAAAAATAAAATCTTTTCTAACCTCCAACAATAAGATAAATATTTGGAAAAACGCTTTTCGCTTGTTGCAACTGTCTGGCATGGCCTTGATGAAACAAATCGTAGGCGCCATCAGCATAAACTCTGATACGTCTAGGAGCCTTTCCACTAAAGGCCAATTCTTTGGTTATTTTTTGAGTGTAATCGCACTCTTTCCTAGTGTCTATAGATATTTGATCATCACTAAAAGGCGCTTCTATACAAAGGGACTGCAATATATTTTAATATTAATAAAATAACCTTTGCTTACCAAAACAAAGCGGACAACAAAAAATGTTTCACAAATTATTAAAGCGAACATGCATTTTTAATAATTAGCAGATGAGGATGGAATTATTTTAGAATCACTTAACCTGGATGAAATCATCGCAGTATCCCAGCATGAAGTGAAAATATGAGATGAAATTCAGTAATTATTCAAAAAGTATGAGATAAAAATTGAGATTTAAGGACTAAACCACCAAAAACACATAAATTAGGTAGATAGATATACCTCGGTGTTCTTTCATAACCGCTATGATAATTTTTTAATTATTCTAATGAGTTTGTTAATATCATTAGGACATAATTTCGTATTGGTACAAATAATGACCTTAATGAATTTATTAAAATTTTGATTTCGTTTCTAGGTGCATAATTAACAAATATTTAAGTAATGAACAAACAATAAAAAAATCTGTTATTACCAGTTGTAAACTTTATAGAAAAAACCTTATCTACTCGATAAACATTACTAGAAATACCACGACCTTGATCTCGTATTTGAACAATTAATCTGTCACATCTGTTTTAAAAATCGTAAATTATGCAATACCCAAACAAACAACTCAAATTAGAGCTAATTAGGATGGAAGTAGTACATAATTAAAATGTATTTTTTCAGGTGTAAAGCGAAAGTCGATCAATTATTTATTGAATATAATGGAGCGTGTAGTTTTACGTGGAATCCAGACCACGGCACAGAAAAACTTGTCGAACTTCATTATGGCGATTCAAATCGATCCCTCTATTTAAAACTCTTATGAGTGGAGGTAATTTGAATTAATAAATATTAAGCATATCATCGCAGGCCATCGCGATACCATGTTTGATAAAATTATAATTAAATTAGTATTTCAAATTTTGTAATGACGGAAATGAAGTCGAGGTATTGTAGTTTTTCAAGAGTTTAAAGTTTACTTTACTAAAACGATCCAATTAGATATTATATCAAAAAACCTGGTTTCTAGTATCTATAAATTATTTCAGTAAGACACTTTATACCACATAATTGAAAATAATCCCAAAAAACTGTAAGCAAGTTAACACACTCAAGTTACATGTCTCAAGGTTTTTTCTAATTATTAATATTTAAATGTGTGCAAATCATATTTAAAACCACCGTAATACATGACTTGAAAAATGTATGTTTACGTCAATTCATAATTTGATAGTAACTTAGAAAAAATCCTGACACAAACAAATTTCCCTTGTGTAGCAGTCCAAAGCAATAAAATTCTGTGTTAAATCAACTGTAATAGTTTCAAATATTGTCAACTAATCATTCAATTATTGGAAAAAAACTTTTATCAATAAGGTCACCCAAAAGCGAATTGATAAAATCTTTCACGTCTACTTCCATCAGTAAAAGGTCACATTTTAACTGATATCAAAGTTCGTTTTCCACGGTTACAATAATTAAATATTACAATTTTCTTTCTAAAATTTTTACCACAGGACAAAATAAGTCATTAGTTTACATAACTGTAGGCAATTATGTTTGAAGATATGATTCGAACGTCAATTATAGAACAAAGTTTCATTCAATTACTCATCCATCAAAGTGGAACAAGTTACTGTTACATTATAAACTTTACTGTTGCAATTACGACTGTTTGAATTTTTTGTTAAAAATAATTTTCTATGTAACATTGAAAGCAGAGAGATTTAGTCCAATTACAAGAAGCCATTATTTTTTAACCTAATAGTGCCAGGGTAAAGCAATGGTATTTATTGGACTAAATCAATAGCAAAGATTAGAGCAGCCATAGTGAACTAGTGACAAAAAATTATTATTAGATACTATACATTTTTTTAAAAACAAATTGCACAATTATGATATGTTTCGTTTTCATTGAACCTCCTCAGATGAATTTAATATACAAATAATTGAAAACATAATTATGAATTTCCAATTGCTAGAACTTTACTTGAGTTTAAAAACAATTCTTGTTGCAAATTTAAGATTAAATTAATAATTATTAAAAAGTTTTCAGACCTTGCCCAATGTGTTCAATTCCCATAGAAAAGTCATGGTAGTATGCAGCCTCCCATAATTGTATTAGGAAAACATCACAAGGTAAGCACAATTGTCTTACCAAAATATAACAAGGAAAACGAGATATGTTATTATTTCAGCATTGTTCTTATCTTCTACGAGACATTTATAAAACTTAAAATTTTATTTAAGAAAACATAATGTAAAAGATAAACTTAGCACGAAAAACAACTTCGGTGCTTTGTAAAATATATCAATTTATGTATAAACAAAAAAATTCTCAATAATAATTTAGTTTTGAATAAATATTTAAGGTGTAATCACGGTTTGAGTACCATAACAAAAATTACTTTTTAATCTACATATGTATGGTAAAATACTCTTCAAAATAATTTTAAGAGAAAATTTTTTAATGGATATTATCGATATCACGGTAACTATAACCTCCATAAAATACAAAAATTTTCTTACCATGCTTTGAGCAGGATACATTCACACTAAAAATTCTCAAAAATTCAAATGGACTTGTTACACCATTAACCATCTTTCCATTCAGGTACGAGTATGAATTAGACACAAAATTATTTTTGAAAACTACTTAGAATATCTCGACAGAATATTTAAAATATTTGACAATTAAAATGCGATTAATGAACGAATAAACGAAATTTAAATTTGAAGAAAAGGAAAACGAGAAATTATTTGTTAAAAATAAAAATTCTGACGAAAAAAATTCAAGCCTTCCAGAGAATCAAAATTTACCCAAAAATGGAGTACTTTTCGACCTTCAAGCAAGAAACATCAACCATAATAAAACCCAAATTTAATGTTGTAAATCGACGAAAAAATAAAATTTACGTACATTAACATAAATTAAAATATCGATTAATACTATATCAATAAGAGATGTTGTTAATTTATTAAAGCATACATTTGTATTGTGCAATTGAATTTTCAGCGGTTGACCTGCTTATCGTTAAAATAATTAATAATTTATTTTTCTTTAATTTATTTACGTTTAACCAATGGACCATCACCAACATCCTACATGTCTAAGTTCCAATTGATTGTTTATTAACATTGAAAAGATGATTATTAGATTATTACATCCGCATTATAACATTATAATGATTTATCGCATATTTTTGTATAATTTTTGTGTACTTATAAAAGATCACATTTTTTGAGTTAATTGGGAGAAGAATGAAAAAAATTGGAAAGAAAAGCAGAAGAGATGAAAATTTTAGAAAAAAGTGCGACTTAAAAAATTAAATGTGTGCCGTTTGTTTACATTACTTTTAAATCAAATAAAACTGGCGTGTAATCAATAATCGTAAATAAAAATAATAACAAATTGCACAATCAAACTGAAACTTTGTCAATATTTTATAAAATATTTTAGTACTTTTAGAAGTTGCAGAATGCAAAATTTCTCTCTTTTTGGATACATTTTTATCCACGATATTGAATTTATTGTAATAGGTATAGCACAACCAACAAAAATGTAGTAAATTAATTATTAAAGCTGCCATTATTGATTGTAGTAAGTAAGTACCCAATATCACCTCACTTAATTTTTAACAGTTTGATAAAATTTGTATTATCTTGCCAAGTGGTAATTTTGTCTGCCTTTAAGTAGTCATTGTATTATGACATACTACCAATACACTCGAGCTAAAAATTTTCAAGTTCAATTGAAATTAGTTTTGGCACACACCTACAAGTATAGCACTAAACATAAAAAGTACATCGTAAAGTTATTTATGATTTCGCAATCATATAAAACCCACAATTTTTAAAAACAATGCAAACTACCTTAAAGCAGCGATTTTCAAACTTCCTTATTTCGCGCCCCTCATTTTTTAACTAGAATAATTTTGCCCCCCCCCCTCACCGCCCCGGAACAGGAATCATCTTTCTTTTGCTACAATTACACAACTCACAAAATATGAGTTATTTCTATTAGTTATTTTACCTTAAAATTAAAATGTAAAAAATGTACGCCCCCCCCCCCCAGTTTTAAAAGCGCTGTTTTAGGGTATTTTAAAGAACTGACGTTTTGATGTAGTATGTGGAGGGTCAAATACGATAGTATAGTACTTGCTGGAAGTTTTTTTATAAAAAGTGATATAGGGCAGACTTGCCTTATTTGGCAAAATTTTTTTAGATTTTAAATACTGGAAACCATAAATAATAGCAGCACTGCCAAATAAGTCAAGTCTGTCCTAAATTTGTCATTCAGATCTGCTACAAGCAATTATTTACAACTATGCTTTTAATTATGATTAAATAACTTACTTACTTATTAAAAATATTTTGAGTAAATAACCAGACAATCCTGTCGGCCAGGGAGTAGAAGAGCCATCCATCGAATTTGAAAACTACGAAACTTTTTTCTTTTATAGGGTCAAGAAAAATAATTTTTCCATAAGCACTAGGTAAACTCTTAAAAGATACAATCAATTTCTAAATAAAAAACGAGACACCTAAATATTGTTGAAGTGACTTTTGAAATCACAGAAAAATGAAAATTATGATAAAAATATCACACGATTCTTAAAGTGTCGGAATGATAAGCACTTTGATAAAGAGTGACGGTTTTCCTGTTCTACATTGAATTTACAAAGTAGGTAAATAAATAAAAGTTATTCAAATGGTATTGTATAATATCCAAACCTTAACCTAGCCAAATGTAAATATATTTTTTAAACGAGGAGGAAATACTTAAAGTGACAATTTTATTTGATAACGATTTTGTGTAATTACACCGGTCTTCTGTGCTTGTGGAACTATAATTCAGAGGTGCTGCCAGAAAACTGTGGACGTAATCGTAGTAATAGAGCCAGTTTTAATGGAAAGGGGTAACATTTTATGGATTTATGAGGAAGTGGCAAAAAAGCTAGGTTGGCATTACAAATAAAATGTTTAGTAATCTGAATGACCCACTTTGTTCTGTTCTTTTTGGTTTATCAAAAATAATAAAAACGAAAAGTTGGCTATACAAAAGTTGGCATCTGTACCACCAGGGCTCTATGACACTTTTCAAGAAGAGTGGAAACTTGAGAACTTTTCTTGTGACGAGGTAATCAGAAAGAAGTAAAATATGCAGTAATATGGTATGGGCTTGTCTCAGAAAGAGGTAGGTGAATTTATAATTCATCAGCTTATAAGTTGAGATTATTCGAAATAATCGCAACAAATCATTGAAGAACTTGAAAATTTTGGGCGAAAATTTGCTTCAATCGTAAAACACTGTTAAAAGTCACTGTAAGTTACCATTATTTTACAAATTAAATTTACATGGGAAACACTTTAAAAATCATATGAGCTAATCTGGACCCTCAAATCAGAAAAAAACTGGTGAACAATATGACGAAGATTAAAAGTGGTAATTGAAGCGATAAAGTGGAACTGCGCTCTTAACACGTTAACTACCACGACGCGCATATCAAACATTTCATGGATGATCCCTATGAACCGCTGGATGATAAAAAATTTTATAGCCCAATTAACTTTTTTGAAAGTTTCCTTGCCAGCAAACGTGATAATTTCGTCTTAAGACCACCCTAGACGTACAATTATAAAATCGTTAGTACAATATTGCATAATAATAATTATTGCATTTACTGCTTTTGCAGAAAACAATATTTAAACAATCCTTTCACCTCTCTGTAATTTTTGTAATGTATCTGGAGGTAGAAAATACCACCAGAGGTGAAAACCTGATACAAATGCAAAAATTAGCTATTGCCTAAAAAAGAAAATTTATGACAAGAAATTGAAGGCGTGGCAAACTTTAGCTCCTTATTGGAGCTAATTATTAGCTATCTTTGAAAATGAGGATTAGCTCATCACTTAATCAATCATGACTTGATTAAACTTCAAAATCATTTAGGAGAACATTAGGAAGAATAAATTGGAGAAAATGTTTTCAGCAATTCAAGGTAAAAACTGGAGAAAATAAGTGATCCCACAAAAATGCATAAACTTTTTAATTAATCGTTTCGAAAAATTTTCTAATTTTTTAGATACAATACAATTTTAACCACTTACACCTCTACCATACAAGATAAAAAGTACAGTAATTATCCACTTTCTGTACTCGTTGATTGTGTACCTACATTAATTTAAAAGTAACCATTGTCTATCGAAACCTACATTAACAAGGTGTGTAAACAACTCTGACTGTAACTCACTTTATGTATATCAACAAACCCTAAATATTCAAAATTACCACTATTAACGTAGTAATTATCACCTCATACTATCAAAATATTGCTGAATTTGATCACCATACAGTTGATTTAACACGAAAATGAAGTAGGTACATTATAAAATTATCACATACCGTTGTGGGTTGGAGGTTGACATTTCTATCAAAAATATTGTCTTGTGATCTACTTCTGGTGCGTTTACGAGACATGGCTATAAAATTATTTGCTTCTACTCCCGGTAATGGAAAATCTGTAACAGGAGACGAAGTTTGTAAAAAATTATGCAATATGTTGGAGGAGGTTTTTAAGGTTATGTGAGTTAATTCCTGACACAATTTTATTTACAAACTTACCTAACATAATAACTAACGAATTAAAATACTCGCATTGGTTTTTTTAATGGCACAAGACACGTAACGTAACAATTTTGAACCTTGCAAAAAATGTAAAAATTATTTTGTGCTCAGTATTTTGTCGGCAGGTTAAAAATTGTTCGTCTTATTTTAGCTTCCAAATTGACACTGTTTTGTTGTTATAAATAAAAAATTTGAGTGGAGCACGACATAAAGACCCACTGAGGTTATGTTCAATACTGACAGAAGAAAGTATAGAAAGAGAGAACCCGTCACGACTGTATGTATGGACGGATACGAAGTGGCGTGACAGTAGTATAGTACGAATATCCAATAACGTGATCAAAAATAAATGGAAAATAGAGAGGAATGACTTTTAATCGAAACGATGATTAATAATTAAACGAATTGTAAAGTAACACGGTGGTAGGTCTAACGAAAATTCGTACTTTTATTAATTTATTGATTTATTTACATTCGTATAGCGCCACGTCCTGTGAGTTGTCTTCGGCCCACGTGGCCGATGACGTGCATCGTATGATCGAAACAGCGGCCAAATGTTTTACTATTCTTATCAGTAGCGGCACCGTATCAGGGCTACAAGTGGATTAATCGTATTATTAAAAGGTTTTAATTAATTATTATTGCATTATAAAGATTAACAATAGTAATAAATATTGTTAAATAATATAAACAGCACAATAATGTTATTTTCTATGGTTTTTGTTAGTACAATAGGTCAGCCTATGTCATACATTTTAAATATTATCTAAAATATTTATCTTTATGGTCTGATTGTGTTAGTAGAAATTTTATAGAAAAATGATATAACTTTCTTTAGTTATTTAAAAGATATGAGGGTTCAAAGATGGAAAATGCTATATAAATGTTATGTACCTAATGCTTTTTTCTCGGTAAATAGATGGCGTCACTAAATTTCTCCCCCATTTGCAGATGACGCTACCGTTTTGTGCTTACTATTTTTTAAATATCGTGAGTTTAGTTGTTAATTTTGGTAATCGGTAGCGCCATTTGCCAATGGTGGAGAAAATTCTTCTTCTTCTTCCTTCCTGTAAGTTCCTGTAAGTAGGTCACTTTTTTAACGCTAGAAGCGTTAACGTTAAACTTTCTCGCTCCCTTATTGGAGAATTAGCAAGAAATATTGACGGTAGCGCTTCTAGTGTTAAAAAAGTGAACTTTTGTCATGAACGTTTTTCATGGGGAAGGGGAACTTTCTCGCTCCCTATACTAATTATATTATGTGCAAGAACATCCCGCAACTAATTCTTTTGTATGCAGAAGTTTAAATCAAAGTACATATTATAAGAGTATACAGGTGTAAGATAAATTTAGATCACTTTCATTGGTTTAAAAAAAAAGTATACGGCTTCATTGAGTATGCATGATCATTTAACCTATAGGGTAGTGGTTTTCAAATTTAATGTTACTACATCTCCCCTTTTTAAAGAAATCTAATCTTGACGCCTCCTTTCTTTATTTTATAAAATGATACACACGTTTTTAAAAATGGTAAGAAATGTACAATTTTTATTTATATTATTTTTATAAAAGTAATTAATATTACGAGCCGCAGCAGTGGAGTGATGTGATTGCTGGTTGAGTTTAGAGCGGAAGTTCTGGGTTCAAATCGCGGATTGCACAGAATTTCTTGGCTCAGCCTTCCGGTGGGCATCCACACTCCTGTGGTGATCCCTGATTTTTGTGTCGACGTCATTACCGTTGATACGGCTGCGTCACACACGAGAGTTTACACAAGACAGATTAGGTAGGCAGGGAATGAAGCCATGGGCCTTCTAGGCCTGTAGAGCTGTAATATATAATTATATTACATTTCTGTAAAACTTTTTGCTTCTCCAGTTATCAGTTTTACCATCGCTGCACTTCAGGGGCAATTGGAAAGGAGGGTTGAAGCAAAATTAAGACCCCTTTGGAAGCGTCCATTAATTGCGTAAGGATTTGGGGAGACGAAGGGTATCGGAAATTTTACGGACCCTTGCGTGGGGGGGCAGGGGATTTCACGTATTCTTTACGTAAGTTTCCATGTTATTTTGAACCAAAAAACCAGTTTATATATTAACTTAAATTATAATTTGATGTTGTTTTTCTATTCTCAACCTATGATCACTGACTAATTTTAGAATTGCATAGCAAATTTATGCAATCATTTTACTCGGAACAAAAATGTGGAATTGTATGCATGTTTTCGGAGAAACTTTAGGTTAGGGGGTTAAAAAAATGTTATTCAAAAAAAATTTTGAAAAAAAGAAGGAAACAGTTACGGTCGAGAAGTAAAAAAAATAAAAAATGTGAACGAAAGGTTATAAAACATGAAAATTATGATTGAAAATTTGGTCGCAAATGCTGAATGGTTGAAAAACGCTGTCAATAATTTGGTAAATTTCATCTTATTTTTGCACTCTTCTTCTTCTTCTTCTTAGTGCCGTCTCCTATTGGAGATTTTCTGGGCTTTTTTGGTAGATTACTCTCGGTGGTTTGCCATTGCCTTCCGAGAGAAGAGGGTCGTAATGAAATCGGATAAATTTTGTATCCGGGTTAGGGATCAAACCTAGGGATTCTAGCCTACAGTTCGGTCCTTAGCCCGTTCACTTAGCTCACTTTTCCTTTTTTTCACTAGATCATCAATATTATTATTTTATAAATATAAGGAGAGGAGAGATTAAAATTAATTTGGCTAAATTAATTCTCTAACTTTAGGCTAAAAATGCTAAAACTACGATTGTGCTGTGAATATTTTCAAGTATGACCAATCACAGCGCTTATACATTGGCCACATTATTGCTTCGAAATTAATTTTGATATAAAAATTTTATGCGCATACCAAGATAGTTTTAAATTTTTTTCTATAGTAGATGTTAAAGTGCAATTTGTTCGAATCAAAATAATTGAAAAAGTAACACTTTAACAGTAAGAAATAGATAAAATAGCATTTTATCAGCAAGGGTAGATAAAGTACTTTATTTTTACTCAAAATCAAAGTGTTTGTTTTAATGTAAAATAAAACCTGTCAATAATTTCTTATAAATGTTTTCTTTAAAGCTGCTATAGAAAAAAATTAAATTCTACACACGACGATAAAATTTCATTATCGACTCGCGAAAAATAATTTGCTCGCGACTTTTTCGCTCGTAAATTAACAATTTCCACTGGTCAATAAAATTCAATATTATCGTCTTGTAAAGAAAATAACCATTAATTAATAAAATTTTTTTAAATCATTTACAGGGGGCAAAATAAAAACTTTGGTTAATAATTTTGAAACTACCTATTTAATTATATTAATATTATATAAAATAGTAAAACCTGTAATACTTCAAAAATAGTGAAAGAATCTAATCATGGCACCTTCCTCTTTTATTTTATAAAATAATACACGCATAGGTATTTAAATGGCAAAAAATGTATAGGTAAATTCTTTTTGTAAACATTTTTAATTTAATGAAAATACATTTTTGTAGAACTTTTCGCGTATACCTTTGTACCAGTCCCTGCCTGTCACTTTGGAAATTTCTGACCTAGAGTAATTCTTGGCAGGAGGAAGGGAATTAAATTCTTAATTTTATTTTTTATTCACCTAATTGAATTATTATTATTGGCGTTATGTTAAATTGAAACACTATTTTAATCATGGTAGGGACTTCTATAAGGTACTACTATTTTTTTTGTAAAATGTCAATCAATGCACGCCAGTTCTTTCCTATGTAAACTAAAAACCACCTAAAGGTTGATTGCCATTATACGCTCCATTTACGTATACAAAATGCTATGGTTAGAATAACAAGATTAGGGCTCGTCTATGAAGAACGTCTGCAAATTTTTCCTACTTTTTGACCCACCTCCTCCATCTGTAACCAGTTGGTCGTTGGTCTCAATTTTCTCCCCAGAAACGTGCGATGGTTAAAAATGACAAAACCCCCTTATTTACCTAAAATCAAATTTGACAGAAATTATTCATTATTTCTTCATTCTCTCTGTGAGAATCTTTATATGAACTCCTCGCCCGCATTACTCGTTTCTCTACTAAAGTGTTCAAAAGATATTTAGGAAAAAAGTAATTTTTCGAAAAAAAAATTGAGTATTAGAAAAATCGTATTAGAAGTTTTCAATTTGGCAAAGTTGCGCGCAGAAGATTTGCAAATGACTCGCCATCTAGAAATTTAGAGTGAATAACCAATTGCTAGATAGTAGCGATATAGTAGTTTAAACAAGATCACTATTTATATTTGGAATGAATGAACAGCCATCTCTACTTTATTACATGAATGAACATTTGAAATTTCTGTAATTTTTATCATTAAAAATTGTATCAAAATATAAAATTATTTTAAATAAAACTTTTCAGATGAATGGAAATATTTGTGTATTAAGAAAATATTGAATGGGTATATATGAAAATGTATTTTTTACATAGGTTTTTCATTCCAAGGGTAATAAAAAGTAGGTTAGAAACACATCATGCATGTGCATCGAACATGGGCAATCCAGTCATAGGGGCGGTCAAAAACCCAAAAATAAAATTTTTGTAATAAATTAAAAGAGAGAGAGAAAAAACAAAATTTATTAAGTACCTATTGGCTTAGAATTAATATTTTAAAACTTATAACAATATAAAATTTGAAATTTAACGATGAGTGAGAAGTTGAGAGATCCTGCCAATTGCGTAACTCTTTGCCATGATAATTAGTGCCGAAACAATTTAAAATAATTTATTAGTAATATATTGCATTGGTAGTTTTGTTATGGTTTTTTAATTTGGTAGTTGCAGGAAAACAGTAAAACCTGCTTGAGTGCAAATAAATTAAAAGAGAGGTGAAATTAAAAGACCGGACTCTAGGCTAGAAGTCCTAGGTTTGATTCCCAATCCGGCTACATTTGTCCAACTTCATTATGACCCTCTCCTCTTGGAAGGCGAAGTTCGAATACGAACAACGACTACGAAGAAGAATAAATTAAAAAATGTCGAAATTTAAAAAAAAAGTGGCCTAAAATTACCTGCTTAACTTGATATGCTTTAATAATATAATAGTGAAATTTATATAGTACCATGATATTGGGTTATCCATACGATGAATGGAAAAAATTTCAATTTAAAGAATAACAAGGTATAATATACATATTGCAAGTGCAATATGACCATGCTTAAGACGGTCATTTGTCTTGCAGATAACGCGATCAACTGCGAATGCGAGGTAGCGAGTTCAAATCCGGAAAAGGGCAACTTTCTTATGACTAAGTTTCCGTGCTTCGGAAGGCACGTTAAGCCGGTGGTCTTCCTGGGTTAATGAATGGCCATCATTAACATAAAAACCAGGGTTACAGGCTCGTTTGGGGGCAAGTCTAGCAAACTACCTATCGGACGTTAAACAATTTATATGCTCACAGATCTAGCACTGCCAAGGAAACGACGCAGTGGCTGTAAATAACAAGCCCTAGGCTTAGGCTGAATTTATTCAGTTGAAGAAGAAGAATATACATATTACAATTTATATTTAATCAAAGATTATAATAAAACTAGAAAGATGTCTAAAGCTATAGGTTTTAATATGTCACAAATTTTGTAACAGTGTACACGCAGTATATAATGCGTTGCTATACAACTAAATTATTAAATCGTATTTGTATCGTTCCGTTTCTTTCTTTCTAACAAGGATAACTCACACTTCTAGCAAAGTTACAAACCTAAATTTTACCTAAATTGGCAATAGATACTGTTATCCTGCTTTATCTTATGTATTTAGCATAGGACAGAGTGCCCACCACAACTTATTTTTACCGCCATTCTTAACAACCTTAAAAATACCAAATAAACGAATTTAAAATTATATTTGCGACATCTATGATAAACCAAAGAAAGCTACATAATGACAAAAACACAATAATTATAACCTAATAAATAACCGGCATTTCAAAAGTTGATCACACAAAATAGTGCTGCCATCTACTTATAAGAAATAATTTTGATACATATAAATTTACATTGCGTTATTCATCGTTATAGCTCTTATAATCATTGATTTAATTTACGAAATACATAAATAAATTCATTAGTAACATTATTCAATTTATTGAGAGAAAAAAAAGGTTTGGCAAAAGAAACTATGGGTAATTATAATTATTGAGCTATCCTCAGAACTCAATAGTATATCCAAATAGTTATTTAGGTGCAATTATTGTAGTCTCCGAGCATGAAATATTTGAAAACTACCGGTAAGTGGTTGAGCATTGCGATTTGTGGTTCTTGTCTATAGCAACTATAAGAATCGTAAAACAAATTCAATTAATTAAATTGAAACCGGTCACACATTAAGGTTACTACTTCGAATTTATGTTAATTAATTTCAAGACGAATTAGACCCATTCACAAACAAACAAACGTATATACACATATATAACAAATTACTTTTATTTGATGCCTTAAGGACCCGTTCGAGATGGTTGACACGAATGTTGCTCGAAGCAAATATAGGCAAAGGATTCATGCAATTATGAAATAGGGTTACAAAAAGTTATTAAAAATTAAAAAAAAAGAATTAAAATATTAAAAATTTTGAACTTTTGACAAGTTTGTGTTGTGCAACGTTGGTTCTTCCTTCTGTTACGTTAATTTTGGATTTGTGTAAGCGCATCTATGCTTGATATCATTTTATGGTGTCAATTTCTTCAAATTTGATAAATCCATGAAAAATTTCCAACTCTTATTGAGTTCAAAACCTAAAAGCCATTTTAGTAATTATTGATTAATCTGTAAATAATAAAAAAATTAGAAGATATTAATTTATCAACATCAAAAATTGGTAAAAAAAAGTTTGTTTTAAAGTAAACTATTACGCTATTTTCAATAATCTTCGTAACCTATTTTATTTGACTTTTTTTGATTTTATACGGTTCGGAGAGTAGAAGATAATTTTTTTTTTCATGAATTACTAAATTAATTTAATAAAATCAAATAAAATCGTTTATGAAGCATGAAAACAAATATAGCTTATCCTTATCATCTTGTAACATTCTCCACTTGATCCTTCTTCGTTTGTTTCAATTTTGGCTTTATGTATACGAGCAGCAACGAATAACTAGACAAATTTGCCACATGTTGAAAAAAAAAGAGAAAAACATGAACATTATAAATAGTTTAGCACAATTTTAAAAGCATTGAAAACATTAAAACTTCTTAACCAAATTTAACGTGGTTTTGAATGCATTATGTCGATCATCATTGGTTGTTCAGTTGGCAAAATGAAGAACTCTTAAAGTTCGGTATTTTTTAGATCAAATTTGTTTTCCCAAACTCCTATGAAATAAGCAGCGTTGATTACAAGACCTTGGATTCACAATTATCGTTTAAGATATTAATTAAAACTATATTAAAAAATCATATATTAATAAATAAGCAACATTTACGGTTATGAACAAATTGCTTTATTATTATTTCTAGTTTCTCCTTCTTTTCTACGCAGATCAAATTTTAATATAAAAAATAAGAAATTTACAACAAAAGTCGCAGTAATTATGGTGATGTTTGCCCAATTATTGTTAACATTTCTGTGAATGTAACCATAGAGAGAAGTAAAAATTATAACGCACAGGTTACCGCAAATAGAAGAAAGCCCCATTGCTACATTTTGAGATTGAGGGTATGTTAATTCTACTACTATTTCTACACCTAATGATAGTATGGTTCCAAATAAGACACTAAAAGTATAATCTTGTTAAAATTTTAGATTATGATTAACTTCAACAATTACCCCAACAACATTAGTGAAACGTATACGAAAAAAAGTCCTAGCTTTATCGTTCCAGCAAACAAGATCAAAGATAGAAATATGAAACCATACGCTAACCATGTGAATAATCTATAAAAAGTAATAAGTAAAACTTAACATTTTAGTAGTTCATTAATTTGTAGTAGGTACTTAAATTTTTTATATTTATCCAGAAGTATACTACAACCAAGGGCTCCCATTAGGCTGAAGAAAACGTGTACGACTCCAATAATTCCTACGTGTAAAGCAGCATCCTGAAACATGAAATTATTCAAAATTGCTAGATTTTGGAACTTGAAGTCGTGCAAAAACAAATTTTCATCAGAGATGATTTAAACTGCATTAAATATGTTGTTTTTAGGTGGCCATCTATTAATGTAAAAGTTAATTTCTACTTAACTGGATAATAATTTAATATTATTTGATTTGATAGATTTTCTATCGCTACTATACTAGCAGCACTTATTCCATTAATTATTGTAAAGATTATGTAATTCTTATTTGAAATTAATGCTTTACAGTCTCCTAGAAAGTTGATCGATGTAATTTTTCTTGTGGTAATAAAATTATACTGTGCAAAAGAAGGTGGAAGTTTGGGCTTTTCAGAAAAAACTAAAAAAAAATTTTTGTATTATTCTTACAAAATAGTCCTAAATTACTATTACTACTTACAAAAAATTATCAAAGGTATTGTTAGAGTAGTTAATATAGCGTAGCTGAATGTTATTGTATAAAGACCATTTTCTATATTTATTTTATCGCCTTGAACTACCACTAATGGTGGCAGTAAGAAGGAAAGTGATGTTCCTATCTGGATAATAAAAATTGTTCTGAGTATTAAAACTATTTATTATCTAAAATATTACGTACTTCAAAACCAGCAATACAAATTCCACATGCCGTTGCAATTTGATTATATGGAAACCATGTTGCTGCAAGTTTTGGAGCTAATGGCATACAACATATTTGAAATAGAGAGACGATTCCATGACCAACCAGAACTACCCAAAATCTATCTGGATGGATAGAAGCAACTTTAATCCACGTTCCTATTGCAGTACCAATCGCAGATATAATTATTGCTTTTCTGAGACCCTGCAATTATTCTTTCTGCTTTTACTTTACTTTATCAATATAATATCGTAGCGGTGTGCACTTTGGCAGTTTAGTTACTAACTTACTAATTTATCTACTGCAAAATTTCCAGGAATGCTAAGTATTATATTTAATAACGGAGTCAGCATAACAGTCCAATCAATAGCCCAATATTCAATCTGATAATAATTTTTTATTACGTCTGCTATAACAATATATTGCATATTTTGAATTGTAGTTGAAATAGCAAACAGAATGTATAAAAATAGTATTAACCATCGTTTTCTATAAACTTTTATATTAGCGTTGCTTTCAGATGGTTTCCTATTTTCAGGATTTGCGCAGTGTCGTAAGGGTTGCGATTCTAAAAATATCAAAGTTTGCTATTATAAATACAATATTAATACTTTAATTTTATAATAAAAAATTGGTTATAATTTAACAAAGATAGGGAAGTAAAAAGTAGAAAGGAAA
Source organism: Rhagonycha fulva (assembly GCA_905340355.1). NCBI lineage: Eukaryota > Metazoa > Arthropoda > Insecta > Coleoptera > Cantharidae > Rhagonycha > Rhagonycha fulva. Next base: position 13,547,980 of record HG996555.1, read on the forward strand.
GAAAATAATCGTAATGGAACTGGAAAGAGAACACTTAATTTAGAAAATGTCGAATTTTGATACAAAAAAAAACATTCGCAGAAGATCAAAAGAAATCAACTGCTGAAAATCATCGTTTGTTTGTGAAAACTAACGGTAAACATGTAATATCTATAAAACATTGTGAATATTGGTTTCGACAATTTAAAAATGATGATTTTGATGTGAACAACAGGGATCATTCTTATCAACAAAAAAAATTCAAAAATGCAGAATTTCAAGTATTATCGAATGAAGATTCACTTCAAAAATCAAGAGGAACTTTCAGAGGAATTGACTATCGATAGATCAGTTGTTGTTAACATGCAAAAGGAAAAATTTAAATGGTTTAAAACTTTGACGAAAAAGTCAGCTTTGAAACCAAGTTAAGTGCATCATTTAAAATTTGCAATTTTAATTATTTTTAAAGCAACATTTTGATCACACATATATCATTTCCAATATATTGGAATTATTACTTGAATTGCATAAATCTCTTTACAATTCTTGCGTAGTGATGAATCTTTCACTTTAATCTAATTTGTACTTGAAATCGATGGCTTTATCCGCAAAATTATGACTCCAAACTGGGAATTGTGCAGGAGGCAAAAGCAAAACCATACTGACGGTCTTATGTGGCAAGAGTCGACCAAAGCTGACGGTAATGAATGCTCTTTGAGGCTCAATTAGGAACTGGACGTAAATTTTTCCATAATGTTGACACGTCTTTTCTATTAAGGAATAATTCAACTTTAAAGTAAAAATCTTTTCTATTAGTAGGTCATTTACAAATGACTTAATTAAAATTTTCTGTTTTGAATTTGAAGAAAAATAATGACATGGATCAATCCTTTATAAAATTTTTATGGGTAGAAATTAGAAGATGATTTTAGAATACGACAAATTCTGATAAATTTTTTTTGAAACTAACGATTTATAATTAAAAGAAGATACCTAATTAATTTTTTATCTATTTATAGTATAATAGCATGTACTAAATTTTTTTTTTAAATTTGTATATTGTAATTCAATAACTTTTTATTGATAATGTTTACAAAAATATTTTGTCATCCCTCCCTTTGCGTTTTTTTCTCAAATTTTAATAGAGATAAATTAAAAGTGCCAAAAAATTAGGTACATAAAAACTTCAACAAAATTGTTTTTTGGAGGTAAAATGTCATTTAAAAAACGATTATTGAATTGAGAAATTCATATGATAAAATTGTAAACAACAATCAAAAATCAATAAAAACAATTACGTAAAATTTATTATCTTTATTATTAATCCGCTAGTTTTATATAATTTATTCATTGTTGAGAAAATTACTTTTATACTGTTGGAAGATTTTCAATTAATTTTTTTATTGTACCCGTATATCGAAACAAATTTTTAAATACAGACCTAGAGGAAAAAAAACGTGGGATAATCAAGCAAGGCAAGGAAGAGATGTCTGTTCTACAGAGACTACAAGTCTATGACGTGACGATGATGAAACTGTTTTATCAAAACATTTAAAATTTGGGTTACCAAATTTTTGTCACCAGTTTAAAATATTCTTAGAACTGAACCAATTTAGAATAGGTACAGATCATGCCTTATAATTTATTTTGGCAAATAACGACAAAGTAATTTGAATCTCTGGGAATTAATACTTATAAGTAGAAAGTACCATTGTTAAGATTTTTAAATCGATGTCAATTTTCATGACATCTACATTTTTTACAGTCATCATTCCCTTTACATTTAAATGTCCAAACAGAGAATATTTTCCAAAAAGTCGTCCACGGATGGGCAGGTAGCCAAGGTAACTTGGTGAACTCAAATTAATTTTAGGGAAGGTGATTTTTAGGCTGGCAAAAAGTTGGACCAATCGGAATATAAAATTTATATAAGGCCAATCACATAAATTATTTGATTATATTTGATTTTATTTAGAATTTTTCAAGTTTAATTTTATTGCAAGAAGAGGTGTGAAGAAATGCATTTTCTTTAAATTCAACTTGAAACGTGAGTTCCATTCTCTTTTTGTATGATTTTTTAATGAACGAATGTCTGAGAAAATTATAATTTTAAAATTCGATATAAAATTTAATTTTACCTCCATTTTCCATCATAATATTGTGGAACACATAAGCTGACCCTAAAAATTTATTTACACTCACATACACATTATAAATTAATGAAATGTAGTATAATATTTTATAATATTTTTTTATAATCTGATTATTATCAAAAGTCACTTTACCTTGGAAGTAGATACTATAATCTATAACGGTTGTCAAATTGTGACTCGCGAGCCACATGCAGTAATAGAGCAAGATTAGCGATAAGAAATAGTGGATAAGAAAGTTCAATCATACAAATAGTGTATGTAGCAGCGGGATAATAGCTAAGCGATAACGAACAAGAAGTCAAAGGCGCATCCACAGGGCGGAGACAATCCCCCCTCATTTGAAAAATTAAGCATTATTATATAAAACGTCAAAACTAAAATTACTGAATAAAAGTATAAAGGAGGTTATCAATTTTTGTACTTTTGTTTTCAATTTATAAAATTGCCCCCCCTTAAAAAAGTTGCATGATCCGACCTTGTAAAAAGGTAAACTTATTTTAACTTTTTAATTTTTATCTCTTATCACGTCTACGTTCAATTAAACTAAATTTCACCCACCCATTTGTTTCATTAGAAATTTATATTTTGTGAATTCAAAATATTTTGTTTCTTAATTAATTGTTTAATTAAAATTAGATTTCATTTTTATTTACAAATATTTCTATAGTTTTCGAAGTACTAAAAGCCATTCGAAAATTTTAGTTTTAATTAAACTATTTATTTATTAAATTGTACCGGGTTAAATAGGTTTTGTTGCTCGTCTATTAAGCTAACGCCAAAACTTCTTTATTCAATAATTTTAATTACAAAATTTAGAAGATAGAAAATAAACCTAACTATTTTTGGTACAAAATTTGTCGCTCTTTCCTAATTTTTGTTTGGATAACCGTTTTTTTTTTTTAATTTCTTTGGCTAAATTTCCTTCGAGCAACATGCGTACTACTATAAATTTTCAAACGCTATCGCTTAGTTCTGATCCACTGTGACGTTAAATTTAAAATAAACTCACAAAATTTATTTTACAAAAAAAATCTACGATCTTACCTGTACTATTGGGTCTCTCAAGCGGCACTACGGCTTAGCTCAACCGAGGACACTTATGGGGGGGCTGCAAGCCGAGGAGATCCTCGACCCTATCAAAAAAAATACACAAAAAACTAAGGCGTCACGTGCTTATAGCCGCTCGTCAGATGTAAAGCCTGAAAGCACGAAAGTAATAGAAATAAAACCCCAGAGTACAAGTAGATGGCTTTAATAAAATGAAATATACAAAAAGAGGAAATATGGTCAAAGCAATACAAAAAGGTCCTTCACAGTAAACTTTCAGACACAACTGTCAAGATAAAATACCGCGTCAGATCTGATTTGGCGTACAATAATTTACAATCGGAACTTTCGTTCTGATTTTTCGCAAACAGAATAAAAATTATGAAGATAAATGATCTTCCAATCTTCTTCGCCAAATTGCCGCCCGCGTACTTATGTGCACAACTACGTCGCACGATGTATTCTAAAAGTACCGAAAGTAAGAGTGGAATATAAAAATAAAACGCTCACCCCTTCGAAACGTAGCGCCTCTTGTTACTTATTTCAACTGGATGCAACCAAACTGATATTATGAGCTGACTTTGATCTGCACGGTAGAATGTGCCAAAATGGAGCCTAGCTGTCAGTTGTAGCTCACTGATGTAATATTGGACGAGGAGGTTTTAGTATCGTCTTGGAAAGATGGTAACAGATAATCCAGCAATAAGAATACTCGCACTCAATTGTCACCCAGGTGTTCGCAATGGCGACTTGAACTTAATATAGGATGGTAGAAAAAAATGATGCAAATTGCTGCACGCTTAGACCAAAATAGCAGCCTCGAATTGATTGGCTTGAAACCCACAGCAGGTGGAATTCACGGGGAACGTCCCGTTACGTTCTTGACCGTTCCCTTGTGAACAAAAATCGATACGAAATTCGAAATCCGAACAACCGTTAATTAATTATTAACTAAATTCAACTAATTAAAATCGATATCGATTGCCTAATTCGCACTTTTCTATTCGGATCGTCGCTAACTGCAACTATTCACCACAAAATCACCTGCTATCTCTCGATATCCTAATATTTTCTCTACAAAAATTGCGCAGTCCCTATAATCTCTTTGTTTAGTTGAAAAGTAAAATTACTAAAATAAACAATAAAATGTAAATAAAAGAATATAGGGTGCTTCAAAATTTTGTATCCTATTTTTATGAAATCCTACTAAGGCTAAATTCGCACGTTACACCACTATATCTTAACTGCTTATCTCATCCTATAAACCCAGTTTTATTTTGGGCTCAACTAATAAATAGAAAGTGTTTGTTATTTTTGTCAACTTAATTAATTTCAATATTACAAATTTATAAACTATTACCTAATACGTCTTGTGCGGCGGAAAATTGAGCAGAGCGGAGAAAGACGAGATGAGAGTGTACGAAAGGATAATATTGAGAAAGATAATGCCCAGTGTTATAAGATGCAACTTATCATAAAAAATGTTTTGATAACAGCAAAACAGACCTATGACGAATAGCAAAATACTAACAGCAATGGGTAACGAAAACATGGTAAATAAGATCACATCAAGTAGAATAAGTTGGATAGGACACGTAATGAGAAGTGAGCAAGAAACAGTGGCGAGAAGGATCGCGGATTGAAAACCTGTAAAGGATCGCACAAGAACAAGACGAAACTTGAGATGGCACGACCAGGTAACAGAAGATTTGTGAATCAATGAAAATCAATGGTTGGAGGGAAAAGAAGGAAGACAGACAGTACTGGAAAAGATTGTAGATCTACCTCAGAAAATGGATATGTAAAGTCTCATGGAGACAGTTAAATTTCTACAAGAATAAAAGACATATGCGTCGGTAACTTAAACACATTAATGTAATCGATAACGTGCTGTTGAAAATTATCAACGTCCTTGTTACTAATATTGATCATAATTTAATGATAACATTGTTACTGATTCATGAATACTTAAAAAGATGATACTACTGGCAGCGACTAGATAGGGAAAAAACTAGGTAAGAAAATCTGTCTATTTAGATTTCTTATGTATGCATTATCTCTTTTTTTGTTTTTAGTCTGTGCTGTTATCAATATTGAATAATAATTATGGAAATGACAGGTAACATAATTTCAAGGCAATTAAGCTTATTTTATAGTTACTTTTTTATTTATTGTAAAATATATTTTATAAATTAATTAGTATGTGAACTCAAAAATATTGAGATACTGTGCGTTTAGGTTCTATCCCGACTGAAAATGTCTTGTAAAACTATTGAAGAACTTCTGTTAGAATCTTTTTTTGTACAAGATTTCAATAAAAAAATTGTTAATTTATTTTCTTTCATAATTTTTACAGTTTTGACATCATTTCTTTGTATTTTCCAAAAACTAAGAAGTTTCTGAGTGCTTAAGAAATTATCAACCATCAAAAATATGATTATCTCTGTTTTAGTCACCTGATGATATTATTGTATAGCAAAGACTCTTGTGTTTAAATTATACTCTTAATATATTTAAATTGTGATTATCTAACATTTTAGTTCTAAAAGTATTTTAGTGCATTTTTAGTTAGTTTAATATTATAATATGTATGTTTAAATGCAATACATTTTTTGTATTTGGTACTTGGTTACTTGTGGTAGGTAGTAAATTATCAACTTATATAAAATTGTTTTTCTTTAATTTTTTAGAAGTATCTGGTGATGCAGAGAAACACTCTGAAGAGAATAATACTATACCCGATATAAAAGTTTACAAAAGAAGATGGGCGATACTAATTATTTTTATGTTATTTACTGCTTCAAGTACAATTCAAAATTCTCAATATACTGTGGTTGCTAATATAGTGCAAGATTACTACCAAGTATCTTATTATGCAATAGATTGGACAGTGATGATAGCTCATCCAATATTAATAATTTGTAGTTTTCCTGCAACTTACATCTTCGACAAACTAGTAAGATCTATTTATTATAGCATTTTAAAAGAGAGAGAGACGGTCATTAAAAGGTAACGCGATCAACTGCGAATGCGAGGTACCGGGTTCAAATCCGGAGAAAGGCAACTTTCTTATGACTAGTCTTTGTGCTTCGGAAGGCACGTTAAGCCGGTGGTCCTTCTGGGTTAATGAATTGCCATCATTAACATAAAAACCAGAGTTACAGGCTCGTCTGGAGGCAAGTCTAGCAAACTACCTATCGGACGTTAAACAATTTATATGATCACAGATCTGGTACTGCGAAGGAAACGACGCAGATGTTGAAAATAAACAGATCAACAGATCTAAAGAAAAGTTAAAGAAGACGAAGAAGAAGATATTAAAAGACATTTTATTATAGTTATCGTATTTTCAGGGTCTTAGGAAAACCGTGATTGTAGGAATAATCGGTACTACAATAGGAACATGGATCAAAGTTGCTTCTGTTCATCCAGATAGGTTTTGGGTAGTTTTATTGGGTCGTGGAATTGTTTCTCTATTTTCAATTTGTTTTATACCTATACTACCAAAACTTGCAGCAACATGGTTTGGGTACAAGCAAATTGCTACAGCAACTGGACTTGGTGTTGTGGGAGTAGAAGTATGAGCAATAATTAAATTAGTGAAGAAAATAAGACAACACAATGTTTTTAACTTATAGGCTGGAACTTCGCTATCTTTTTTGGTGCCTACATTAATTCTAATTAATTCAGATGTGGAGAAGGGTTTATATACCATGTTGTTGATCTATGCTGTGTTTACTACCATAATGGTACCAATAGTAATTTTATGTTAGTAACTAATCAATTTGCTTTACATTTTCTCGAATGATTATTATTATGCTCTATCAGCACCAATGATGTAAAACGAGATAAGTACAAAATTGCGTCACTAATTGTAAGTGATATACCTTTCCTATTGGAATCTCCAGCTAAGGAAGACGCCGTCTAGCGGTTAATTTAGAACTTGAGCTAGAGATAAAACTTTTTAATTTAACTTCTTATTGTAGTCTCATGTGTAGTAATTAAATGTAGTAGTTACAATAATAACACCAAAAAATTAAAATTTAGTAATGTAATCTTTAAATAGTAATCTTTTTATGTCTCTAGCTCTAGGTCAAATTTTTATCATAATAGCGGTGCAATCTTTTAACATTAGATGTCAATTAGATATCGTTATTATGTTATTTTATAAGCATTTAAATTTTCGTACTTATAATAATATATTTTTTTTACTCTGTGAAAAAAAAACGGAAATAACATACGCTAAAATGAAAATCGAATAAAACTAAAATCATGTTAAAATGTTATTAAAATCAACATTAACTCGTATAAATAACGAAATAAAACGGCTAATTTTAATATTGTTTGATCTGAAAATTTATAAATAATGCTGATAGAACTTTGTAATACTCGACCGACGAAACGTCCAAAATTTACTCAATATTTTTAGTTTTTTCTGACAAACCTAAATTACCTCCTTCGTATGCACAAAAAAATTATGTGGAAACAAGAGAAAATAATTCACAATTTTTTATAAAAGAATGCAAGGCAATTTTTTTCAACAGAAATTTTTTAATGTTTTCTTCCATTTGTGCTGTTAATTCTGCAAGTGTTTCGGTATTGGAAGCTTTATCTAATCAAGTAATACTCTCCTATCATCCAGTAAGTACATCTACATACTTTTTCGGATTCAAAACACTGTTTTTGATTGAAAAAAAATGAAATTTTTTTTTATAATTTATTCCATTTCCGGATTTCAGTTCGAAAATTTTTAAAAAAATATTTATCGCAAAATTTTACTTTAGGGTAAAGAGTTACATGTTGGAATTGTTGGAACTTTGCAAATTTTTTCCAGTTTACTGGGATCTTTAATAGGTAGCATTCTTATGGATAAATTTAAAAAGTTGAAGTAATTATTACTCTTTTACTCAATAATTTCTAACTAAGTAATTGAATTAATTTTACTAGGATAGCTGCTTGGATAACATATGGTTCAACACTGTTAGGATTAGTATTGTTTTCAACAACTGTACATATTGGACTTCCTTTGGTGTACATATCGCTTATTTTCTTGGGGTAATTTTATTTGACTATACTTGAAATATTATCTTTATGAAATGCAAAATAAATATTTTCAGGTTTTTTTTTGGTGTTGGCGAAACTTTACATTTCGAAGGGGTAGTTGAATTAACATACCCACAATCTCAATATGTATCAATAGGAGTTTCTAGTATTAATCAACGAATAATGGGTTTGGTGTTGACCTCTTTATATGGTGGTATTCATAGAAGTGTTGGTAATAATTGGGCTAATGTTACTATAATTTCCATAGTTTTATGTACAGATTTATTATTTTTTGTAATAAATTTTCATCTACGTAGAACGGAAGGAGAAATGGAAAGAGCTAATAAAGCTAATTCCCAATAATAATTTGTTTTTGTGTAGGCATATTATTTAATTAAATAGTTGTAAAAAAAATATTGAATTTGGAGGAATATTGGAGAAGAATTTTATTCCTAATTGCAGATTCAATAACTTTTTCCGTAAACTAGCTCAGTAAATTTTTCTATCAATAAATAGAAACAAATTAGATCAATGGTAAATTTAAATTATCGAATTTTATTAAAAATCAAATAATTAATTTTTCAATCATCCTTAATATCATATCTAATATCTATGTTCAAAATAGTGGATTTCAAAAGTTTTCAACACATTTTCCAAATAACCTCAATAAATTTCCAATTAATGCACAACCATTAAACTTTCATGTAATCAAACGCAAGTTAAGCACACTGGAAAACTAATTAGTTAATATTCCACTAATTAATGTCAAACTCAACGGAGAAACTAAAATTTGTCCACACTTGGATTATACCCACTCACTACTGTTCGCACGCTAGGACGTCCGTCCAGCTCAAGCTCACACGGACAATTTCCGTTATCTTCTCCTGGCCGAAAATTTTCTAAAATTTTGATCTCTACTTTTGCTGATTTTGTTATTTGAAACGTCGCAATTCTTACAAATAACTTCGCTAAGTTTTCTAAGAGAAATTTTGCTACATTAAATTTTGTCTTCTGTTCTAGATAGAATCATAGTAGTAGGTAGCTATTATAATTAATGATTATTTATTATAAATAATAAGGTAAAGGTACATAACTCAAATAAAAAACGCAGGCAGTGAGAGTTACAAAAAAATGAAAAGATTTTCTATCAAGAATGAACCCAAGAGCATTTTAGTAGCGAGTCGCTTTGGGTACTTCTGAATAAAGCTAGATACAACAAGAAACTAACCAAACTATTGACGGTGACGATAATACTGTATAATTACCAGTCTTGAGGTGATAATAGTATTCAGGTAAGAGAAAATAGAACAAGTCTTGTATAAATTTCTCAGCAAAATGGTAAAATATTTTGATTTTTACGTTTCACACGTGTCAAAATTTGTCAGCAAAATAGTGATAAAATTTCAACACTATTTTGGTAATAAAATAGTACAAGTGTCACACGGCCTTTAGTATTAACCTCCTGCAGATTCTCACCAGGTCTCACTATGGTCTCACCAAAAAACCAGGTGCCTCGCTCAGTGACATTTACTGGTAAGTTATTAACATACATTATAAACAACAGCAACTCAAGAATTAAACCCTGCGAAACCCCATATATCACAAAAATCTTTTTGGACGTAGCACCATCAGATGTCACAATGTGGTGCTGTAAGTAGAATCTAAAAAGCTGAAGTGGATATCTCTCACACTGCATATTTCAACTCAGCCAAGAAAATTTCGGGCTAAACAATAACAAACAGCTCCCATCAAATCATTCCATCGTTTTTGTAAAATCCGACCAAAATTTTCAAGTCGTTTTAAACATTGTGCATGACGAATTTTGGTGCGTAGAACCCAAAAATCCAATTTTCAGTTTTTGCAGAATTGACAGGAAATCGCTCAAAAACCACGATGAAACTAAAAAATTAAATATCGATATTAATACTTTAATCGACAGCAAAAGTTTAGTTTTAATAGTTACTGCAAAATAAACTGCGTCAGAGAAAATTTCTCATCAAAATATATAAGAATCCATCGAAAAAGGGATGGTTTTTTAATATTTAATTTTTGGAGTGAAAAAAATTCAAAGAGGTTAATCTATCGTTTTTATAAAATCCGACCAAAATTTCCAAGTCGTTTTGAACATTGTGTATGACGCATTTGAGTGCGTAGAATCCAAAAATCTTATTTTCAGCTTGCGGAATAGACAGAAAATTGCTCAAAAAGCACAATTAAACTAAAAAATTTTAAAATCGATTATTAAGACTTTAAACGATGGTAAACGTTTAATTTTAATACTAACTGCAAAATAAAGTGCGTCAGATGATTTTATTCATCAAAATACCGAAGAATCCGTCGAAAAAGAAATGGTTTTTCTATATTCGGTTTTTAGATTGAAGAAAACTTTTAATTCAAAGATCTGCTTATCATCAAAATCGCCACTTCAAGCAAGATTTTATTTATAGATCTACTTGATATCCGTGCTGCGTTTCACTAAAGAACTTATTTTTGTTTAAATAGCCGACCGATTGATTTTTAATCACAGTTTCAAAAACCTTTAAAGTAACTGATAGTATAGAAATCGGTCAATAGTTACTACTGTCATCTTTGTCATTCTTTTCTTTAGGTTGGTATTTAGACACAGTAAAGTAGTTGACACACCAGAGCGGTGGCGGTGGCAAACTCGCGGGCGATCATTCATGAAATCATCAAAAATGAATGATCGAATGAAAATCGAATGATGATGATAAAAATTAAAGTAGTTGACACACCAGAGCGGTGGCGAACTCGTGGGCGATCATTCATTTTTGATGATTTCATGAATGATCGCCCACGAGTTCGCCACCGCCACCGCTCTGGTGTGTCAACTACTTAATGGAATCGATAACGTGCGGTTGAAAATTATCAACGTCCTTGTGTTATCAACATTGATCATAATTTAATGATTACATTGTTACCTACTGATGCATGAATACCTAAAAAGACGATAGTATTGGCAACGACTAGATAGGGAAAAAACTAGATAAGAAAATCTGTCTATTTAGATTTCTTATTTCATGTATGCATTGTCTTTTTTGTTTTTGATTGTGCTGTTATCAATATTGTATAATAATTATGGAAATAACAGGTAACATAATTTCAAGGCAGTTAAACATACTTTAGTTGTTCATTAAAGTTTTAAAATCAGATTTTATATTATTTATTTTTATTTTAAAATACATTTTATAAATTAACTAGCACGCGAACTCAAAAATATTTGTGATACTCAGTGCGTTCAGGTTTTATGCGCACTGAAGCAATAAAACAAGAATGGTGGAATTTTTATTAAACCTTTTGGTCATAATTAGTTAATTAGTAGTAGATACGTGAAGTGCCTACTAATTTCTTGCGAGGTATGCAATGTAAAATTACCTGCAATTTTTGTTCTTCAAAGTCGATTTTTTTTAAATTGGCTGAATTATGGTACCTTAAATTTTCACCTGATGTATAATCTACTAATTATGACCAAAAGGTATATTAAAAATGTTACAAATTGGTGAATGCAAGTGTTGGCAACAAGAATGGTGGAATTTTTATTAAACCTTTTGGTCATAATTAGTTAATTAGTAGTAGATACGTGAAGTACCTACTAATTTCTTGCGAGGTATGCAATGTAAAATTATCTGCAATTTTTGTTCTTCAAAGTCGATTTTTTTTAAATTGGCTGAATTATGGTACCTTAAATTTTCACCTGATGTATAATCTACTAATTTATGACCAAAAGGTATATTAAAAATGTTACAAATTGGTGAATGCAAGTGTTGGCACTCCCCTTGTTAGTGTAGTGTATTTAAATTGTGAAAACTAACATTTTAGTTGTAAAAGTTGTAACCCAACCTCCTCTCTGTGATACAACCCCTAATGAGAGCGTTGACCAAAACAAAGACCTGATTCTGTCGCAATCCGGAGAGGAACCTTTCTAGTTTGTGTAGCCACGATGTTGTAGACTAGCTCTAGATTCATTGCAGAAGCGAGGTCGTAAATTCTGAAAGAAAAATAGTTTGAGGAACTCCAATAAAACACAGGTGAAGGTAAGATTGCTTGAATTAACAAAACTAATTGAGAGCAGTCACAATTCCAATAATTGCAATGTAAATAACCGTCAAAATAATACACACAGTATAAATGGATATGAGGTGTCACAAAATCAAAAAATGGTCCCATCGAAAATAAGCAAGCTTCCACACATACTCTACTGGTTACCCAAAAATTAAATATAATAATCCAAAATACACGTCTTTTCCAATTGAATTTAAGGCAAAGATTAGAAATCTTGTTGAAAGTAACGGATCACAATTGACCGATGTTATCAAGATCACACTGAACACTGCTGTTAAACTGGTGGAACCAGTACAACTTGCGTACCAAAAACTGTGTAGTAACTCGCGCATCTTCTTCATCAGCCGTTATACGTCCACTCCTTAACGTTAGGCCTCCCCTTTTAGACTCTTCCAAGTGGGGGAAGAGGGGGGTTTGCTCATAACTCACCACGCTGGGCAGACGGGTTGACAAGTAGTCCGCAAATCAATTTTGGACTTTTTAGATCACAGCACAAATTTGACGCAACCAGGATTAGAACCGCGGTGTCCCGCTCTCTAGTCTATTCGTGTTTGATTTACGCCAGACTGCTGGTCTACTCGCGCATAAAGAGTATCTATTAGATCTTTTGCTCGCCAGATGCTTCACAAAAGTAAAAAATAACATCAACCAACAGCAAGACTATTTGTCTTACTTGAATTAGAACGTAAAATAGTGATGTCATGACCAAAAACATATTTACTCTACGCAAAAACTACCGGCACCTTAGACAATCGTCGTCTAAATAAAGTCGAACTGTTTGTGTCAATGACTCTTAGAGAACTGAATTCTAGGTTTATCATTCATGCTACCAACACTTGCAGGCAAATGCAAAAATTTGTTATCAAGTGTTTTAGTACATTTTTAGTGGGTCTAAAATTATGATAATATATAATATGTTTAAATAAAATACATTTTTTTTGAAATTTTTAATGAAACTTATACACATTTATTAAGTATTTACTTACTCGTGGTAGACAGTATATTTTCAATTTATATAAAATTTTGTTTCTTTAATTTTTAAGAAGTATCTGGTTATACAGAAAAACCCTCAGAAGAAAATAAAAGTAAACCCGATATAAAGGTTTATAAAAAAAGATGGGCTATAATAATTATTTTTATGTTATTTACTATTTCAAGTACTATTCAAAATTCTCAGTATACTGTGGTTGCTAATATAGTGCAAGATTACTACAAAGTATCTTATTATGCAATAGATTGGACAACGATGATAGCATTTCCAATATTAATAATTTTTAGTTTTCCTGCAACTTACCTTCTAGACATACTTGTAAGATATGTTACACCTTATTAATAGAAATTTTATTATAGTTACTTTCAGGGTCTTAGGAAAACCGTGATTGTAGGAATAATTGGTACTGCAATAGGAACATGGATTAAAGTTGCTTCTGTTCATCCAGACAGGTTTTGGGTAGTTTTACTGGGTCGTGGAGTTGTTTCTCTGTTTTCAATATGTTTTTTACCTGTACTACCAAAAGTTGCAGCAACATGGTTTGGATACAAGCAAATTGCTACAGCAACTGGACTTGGTGTTGTAGGAGTAGAAGTATAAGCAATATTTAAATTAGTAAAGAAAATAACATTATACAGTGTCTTTAACTTATAGGCTGGAACTTCGCTATCTTCTTTGATACCTACATTAATACTAATTAATTCAGATGTGGAGAAGGGTTTATATACCATGTTGTTGATCTATGCTGTATTTACTACCATAATGATACCAATAGTAATTTTATGTTAGTAACCAATCACTTTGATTTATATTTTTTCGATTGATTATTATTATTATGTTCTATCAGCACCAATCACATAAGTAAAACGATATATGAGGAGCAGACTTTCTATATGCAGTATGTCCATTTTCTCAAATTTTCAGGAGAGCAGAAAAACTACCACAGGTTTACATGATAAGTTATGAAAAAAGTAATTTTTGCAAAAATACAGAAAAAAATACACTATGAAGTATCATGAATACGGAAAATATTCGATTGCCAGTTTGGCAAAAAAATTCAAAAATGTATTGGACATACTGCACTTTGTTTGTCTACAATGGACAAACTGCAGTTTGTTTGTCTTTAAAACGCTAAATTTGTCAACTTGCCCATTTCAAGACAAAAAAAAAGTATACAGCATTGGTATTACAAAAAAATCTTATTAGAAGAAATAATTTTACATTCCTTCTTACAATCTTTTCTTGCAATATTTCGTTTTTTTTTTTCTGCTTTTTCGATTAACATCGCCCACATGTTCACCTTCCGTATTATTCATTATTTATTAATGCCATTAGGTCTAATAACAACAATAAACCTATTGATAAAGACTTAATATTAGACCGGAGAGCGCACACACGTGAAAAACAGCGGCAAAATCTACGTATGAAGGACATACTGCTATACGTTAATACAACAACGCTGGACATAATGCATTTAGATTGTCTTTGTAATTTTCAACAATTTTTTTACCCTGGATAGATGCTTTTTAGAACGCCCTTTTGTAATTAAAATATGTGGTATTTTACGTATAGATTACAATGCCATGTATAACTAAAAATTTATGAAAATGGACAAACTGCATATAGAAAGTCTGCTCCTCATATATTGTCGTGAAACGACTTTAAAAAAATCATTATTTTTAACAAGTTGAGCCGAAATTGATAATTTGGTTTTTCTTTCAATTTTTATGTTATTTTCGATTTATCAAAGAGACGCTCGAATGAAAGTTCATTGTAACTTTAAACATACCAACAAACTTATTTTTATTTGAAAATTTTTGAAGTTATGAATTTATTTTGTATTGCAAATTATTTTAAAAATTTAAAAGTGAGCGCGCGATAAAAATTGTTCGTACAACGCAAGTTCAAGCGTTATCAAGAATTAATGAAGGGAAGAAAAATTTTTCCAGAAAATTTAATCGACTCAGTGTCGTGAGAGAGTCAACATTGAGCCATTTTGTTGAGTTATTTTTGGCCGCCGAAAAAGGCGTTAATTTGGAGTGATTGATAAGTGAGGTCGTCTTAGTCTTATGAGGACCAGAATTCTTTTTGGAGCTTGGATTAGCGTTTTGACCAAAGTTATTGGTTATCAATTGGGAATTGTCCAGAATTGGAGAGGAGAATATTTTGGTTTGCAGAACTTGCAATTGTCTGGAAGAATTTACTAATTTTTGGAAAATTTATAAACGTTTGGTGGATGGATCGACGTTCAATGCGAGTCGAGTGAAGAGTTCCAGTTATATGATTTTTACAAGGTAAAAGAGCTCAATTACAAATTCTTTAACATTTTTCATAAATACGCGTTTGTGATATTAAAAATTTGTGGCGCCGATAAAACTTTATTTTTTTGATTAATCTTTGAATTGGATTTTTTAATTCCAAATAAATTTGTATTTATTGTAAAATTTGTTCTTTGCGAACACAAATACATCATAGTGGGTGCGAATGCGTTATTTTGCTATTTTCGATTGTTTTGTTTTCAATTACAATAGCGCATTCGTATTTACTAACACAAAATACACCACGCTTTCCGAAACTCAAGTTGTGAGTACAAAAGGGTCTCTTTGATAAAAATTTTATTATTAATTTTGAATAAAATTAAAATTTGTAATTTTTGATTTCGACTTGATAATTTCATTTTCATCTTGAAACCACATATCCTGAGAAAGTTTTTTGAGTGTTCCCATTTAGCGAGCTGCCGGCGCACTTTTAAGAGGTATCTCGCTGAGATCACTTCAATATGTACAAAATTAGATCACTAACTAAGTGATATATTTGTTATTGGAATATCAGGTTAAAGAAGGCACCGCCTAGCGGTGAACTTAGAACTTGAGCTAGAGTTAGAGCCTTGTATGTTGTATTATATAATTTTTTACGTTAATTATACCAAAACATTAAAATTCAGTACTACTAAAATTTATTTTATACAAAATGTAAACTTTATTTCAAAAATTCTTCAATATCTCTAGCTCTAGTTAAATTTCTACCGCAAGAGCTCTGTCTTAATTAGATATCAAAATTGTGTTTTTTTTATAAGCTTTTAAATATTTTTATAATAATATATTTTTTTTACTTTATGAAAAAAAACATAAATTATGTTAAAATGTTATTAAAATCAACATTAGAGGGTATAAGCAACGAAGTAAATTAGTCATTTTTTAAAATTGCTTGATCTGAAAATTTATAAAGTATGCTGATAGAACTTTATAATACCCAACCGACGAAACGTCTACTTACTTAGTCAATTTTTAGTTTTTTCTGACAAACCTAAATTACCTCCTTCGTATGCACAGAAGAATTATGTAGAAACAAGAGAAAAAAATTCACAATCCTTTATGAAAGAATGCAAGGCAATTTTTTCCAACAGAAATTTTTTAATGTTTTCTTCCATTTGTGCTGTTAATTCGGCAGGTGTTTCAGCATTGGAAATTTTATCCAATCAAATAATATTGTATTATCATCCAGTAAGTACATCTACATACTTTTTTGAATCGATAACCACGGTTTTTAATTGAACTAAAGTGAAATTTTTTTTCATAATTTATTCCATTCTCGGATTTCAGTTCGAAAATTTAAAATAAAATATTTATCGCAAAATTTTACTTTAGGGTAAAGAGCTACATGTTGGAATTATTGGAACTTTGCAAATTTTTTCCAGTTTACTGGGATCTATAATAGGTAGCATTCTTATGGATAAATTTAAAAAGTTTAAGTAATTATGACTTTTTTAGTTAATAATGTCTAACTAATTGAATTAATTTTACTAGGATTGCTGCTTGGATAACATATGGTTCAACACTTTTAGGATTAGTATTATTTTCAACAACAGTACATATTGGACTTCCTAAGGTGTACATATCGCTTATGTTCTTAGGGTAATTTTATTAGACTATCTACTTCAAATTTTATCTTTATGAAATGTAAAATTAACATTTTCAGGTTTTTTTTTGGTGTTGGCGAAACTTTACATTTTGAAGGGGTAATTGAATTAACATATCCACAATCTCAAAATGTATCAATAGGAGTTTCTAGTATTAATCAACGAATAATGGGTTTGGTGTTGACCTCTTTATATGGTGGTATTCATAGAAGTGTTGGTAATAATTGGGCTAATGTTACTATCATTTCCATAGTTTTATGTACAGATTTATTATTTTTTGTAATAAATTTTCATCTACGTAGAACGGAAGGAGAAATGGAAAGATCTGATAAAGCTAATTCTCAATAATAATTTGTTTTTGTATTTAATTACATAGTCGTGAGAAAAATATTGAATATAGAGGAATATTGTTAAATTCTAAATATGTACTACAGCATAATATTGTTCTCTACAATTGGCAATAAAAAAAAACCAAAGTTATGGGGAAGAATTTCCACTTGCATATTTCATATCTTTTTCTCCGATCTAGCTCAGTAAATTTTTCTATTAAATAAATAAAAGCAAATGAAACCAGTGGTAAATTTAAATTATCAAATTTTACTAAAACGAAATATTCTACTAAATTTAGAAAAATCCCACGTTGGTTTATAATGTTTATAAAATAGCAAAAATTCAAATACCACAACGCGCTTTCTTCGGCTCCACAATTTTTTTAACATTAAAATAACAAAAATTGATAGTTTTAGTTTAGAAGAATAACATTTTAAGTGATTCCGATTCAATCATACAAATAGCAAAAAAAAACGAGAGAAAATGGTCTTTGCTTGAATTTGGACCATTAGTAAATGAAATGGCTGCGTAGTTATCTGTTGGACAGAAAGCAAGTGGTACGCATCAAGAATTTACTTTTGATGGTTTTCCCAGTGTTATTTGGTGTTCGTCAGGGATCGCTTTGTAGTCCAATTTTGTTTCTACTTTTTATCAAAGATATTGGTTAGTACATTAAAAACTGTCGGTATCTACTGTTTGCCGTAAAGCGATGAAGTATGAGTGACTGCCTGTTATTACAAAAGCATCTCGATAACCTTCATCAATGGTGCCAATTTAATAATCTGAATTTAAATTTTAAGAAATGTTCTGTGATATCGAACTCTAAACACAACTTCAACGTATTTGAATACCAAATCAATGGTAGGGCTCTTATTCGTGTCGTGTGAGATTGATGATTTAGATGTGCGTTTGGACTTTGAATTAACCTACAAAACTCCAAAAATTTGTAACAATGCACTCCTTGCGTTAGGTGATATACGCAGACAGAGCAATCATTTTTCTGCCAACACAATTATAATTTTTTATTTTTATTAAAACAATCGATTTAATCACTATTATGATGTTATTTTTACTCCTCTGTAAAACGATCCGTTTAGTAAATAAAATTTTCAATTCCTTATCATGCGGGATATTTATTAGTACCTTTAGGGACTTCCAGGTACGTGCCCAACCAACTTTTTTAGGGAGGGGGAGAGAAATCTCAAATTTTCCAACTAAATTAATTTAAAATTGCCAACTTTTTGTAAATTTAGACATAAAGAAATGTTAAATTGACCAACTTTTGAGTGTTTTTGCCTACTTTCTAAAACATTGGCCCTCCCCACGGGCACGTCCCTGGGGACTTCCAGAATTTTCCAACAAAGTTTTACCCTTCTCAAAAACAATCTTTCCATCACATGAACACCACCACAACGTCGTCAACTGATCATGTTATTCAGAAAAAACACAATATTGGCTTTACTACATTTATTTAATTTAATCTCCGCTTTTAGTATGATTAAAATAATACAAAAAAGACAATACAATAAATATTTTCAAAATTTATTATTAATAGTTTTTAATCTAGTATATCGTACATGCATTTTGAAATTCATGAAATTTCGTTTTGTTTTCATATACTCGTACTTACTATAAAAAATCTATTAAATATAAATCATATAATATGTATCTTCGACACGCTGTCAAGTTAACAATAATAAATTATTAAATACATATCATTAAAGAGCTACTATTCTGTTATTTATTCAACTATTTGAGATATTTTTTTTTTAAATTACATTAATCACATAATTAAGTTATTGATCATTAATTTTGTTTTTAAGGTGTTTATTTCTACATATCTTCCTAATTCTTTAATAAATTGACAAAGCAGAAAAAAACAAGTTAATCTAAATAAAATTTTACAAAAAAATTAGTTTTTAATTTTCAAAAATGCTTGTGCCTCAAATTTATGAAAAGTAATACGTGTATTAATAGTTCATTGGAGTGATCCATTTCTTGGGTAAAATTTAGTAAAAACTAATTTAGTTATCACATTTTTTAACTTTTGAAATTACAATCAATTTTAATGAATACATATTTTAAACATTTATAGATAGGTACATGGTAGGTACTTCTTCCTATTTCAAAGTTTTAGTTTTTTTAAGATTATAATTATTCATAATAATTATAATTGGTGTACTTCTTAGGTGTAAGTTGTAATCCACAGCAGTGGAGTGATGTGATCGCTGGTTGAGTATAGAGCGGAAATTCTGGGTTCAAATTGCGGATTGCACAGAATTACTTGAGTCGGTCTTCCGGTGAGCATCCACACTCTGTGGTGATCCTTGATATTTGTGTCGACGTCATTACCGTTGATACGGCTGCGTCACACACGCAACTTTCTTTCTTGAAGTGTATTTTAATTGAAGATAATAAGAAGTTGTGGTCTAAGCATAGGTACATTCGCACCAGAATATATACATTGATTGAAAAAATAATTCTTATTTCTTCAACGATATACATATTGAAGTGTTTTATGATAAATACAAAATTTTAAATTTTCACAATCAAATTTCACAACGTTTTTTCTTTTTTATTCAGTCATATTTTACTTGGACGAATGATAAGTTGTTTTTATTCAGTAATTTACACCGAGATGATGGTGAAATGGAAGACGGAATTTTCAACAGGAGGGGACTGTCCATTTCCTGAAATAATTAAACCAGTCAAAGTGAACAGCGTTATATTTTATTTTTTATTATTTAAAAAATTGTTACCTTAAAAATTTATTAATCTAAAGTGCGGGTAAAACAGACTGCGAAAGTTTACAAGAGAGTTTACAAGACAGGTTAGGTAGGCAGGGAATGAAGCCAAGGGTCTTCTAGGCCTGTAGAGCTATCATACTTCTTAAGTGTAACTTACTAAATCATCATAAAATTATCAATATAACTACTCTCTAGTTAAATTTCTGAGTATAGTATAATATGAATAGGTTGATTGAAGAAACTAAAAAGTTAAATATTAAATTAATAGAAATTTTTGTGCTTCTATATAATTATGAAGCCAGTGATTCTCAACATTATAGAGGTCGCGAAATATCCAAAAGGCGGTGGGTGCAAATAAGATTTAATATGGTAATGAGGGGGGATTAAAATAGAAAATGGTTGAGAAACACTGTTTTAAGTAATTGTTCATTTTTGTACAGTTTTACGATTTATATTTAATGAACGGTTTAAACCGTTCTAATACGCAATATAAAGGCCGTGTGACACTCATACTTTCTTGTCCACAAATTTCTGTTGAAATTTCAAGAGAATTTTGTTGATAAATTTTAGCACGTGTAAAACGTTAAAATTTCATAACAAAATTATTTACAAATTTCATGAGAAACTTATACGAGACCTGTTCTATTTTTTTACCTGAATACTATTATTACCTGGTTAGGTAGTAGGTACTATTATTACCAGAAAAGGTGAATACAGGGGATACTATGTTTGTATTATCTCGGGTGTCATACAGAAAAATTTCATGGCAAAATTGTAAATAATTTTGTTATGAAATTTTATCGTTTTACACGTGCTAAAATTTATCAACAAAATTCTCATGAAATTTCAACAGAAATTTATGAACAAAAAAGTATGAGTGTCACACGGCCTTAACTCATAGGCACCTTCATATACCTATCGGCGGACGTCGGGAGATTGCCAATTTTGAGAAAAGTGCTTAAACAAATTTAAAAATGTTTTATACTCATTGGATGCAGAATTTGACGCTCTACAACTTTTATTTTATAACTTTTTTTCTTGGAATACTTATTTAAAAGCTGCAGACTCATACATAGAACTTTAACTCAGTTTTTTACAAAGTTAGAAAAAATCGTCTATGATTGACCGTTGTTTTTGACTATATCACTTAAGGGTACTAGGCAATCGTTATTCGCAAAATCCGCGCTCTTGTTTTTATTAATTTTAACATAGAAAGAAAGCAGATACACAAATGTAATTTTAACCAATGTTTATTGATATATAAATGATAATAAAAATTATACTATAAAGCCCTTAGGAACATAAAAAATGGCGGCACAGTCTGCGACGTATATACGTGTTTATTTTCCATTTTTACATGCTGTCGTTCGTGGAACTAATTTTTTTCGACTCTACAAATGGTTTTTAGTTTTCTAAGATACGTAGTTTGGGACTGAACCTAAAATTAGAACGATGGAATCGGAATTATTTAAGTAGTAGACGAAAAACCGCGATTTTTACGATAAAAATGCGATTTTTTTATAATTGGCCGTAAAAATCACGACTTTTCAAATTTTTTTGGAAAATCTCGAATTTTTATGGATTATTTCGGAGGTTTAGTCCCAAATTACACATGTTTTACGTGTCCTCAATTTTTTTCAAGTCACCAGAGACCTCCGTTTTTTTGGAATCATGTAAAAACCAAATGAAAATAAAAAGTCGAGAAAAACGCGTTCAAAGTTTTTTTATTGATAAAAGTGCTTTTACTCATATTTACCTTTTTTAAAACTATCCAGATGCATAGAATTATGTTTGCAGTAGTGCTTCGGCATCAGACCGTTATTGTAAAATTTATTTTTGTTATTTTTTTTTATTATTAACACAAGTAAAATGAAGTAAAGTTACAATATGACAACGATTTTGATCTCAATGTGAACAACTCACAACTGATTTCTTTTAATATTCTTTTTTGTTCTAAAGTAAAGACCAAACCATTATTCTAACGACCTAGGACAATCCTATGTAACATGATATTTAGGTCTTAAACCCTCTGGAAAGGCAATCATGCAGATATCTACGATTCTTTCTACATTTATCGAAGTATTTGAATTTTACAAAAAATTTCATATAATAAATTATTAAATTTTATATATTTTAATACATCCTATTTAATTATAATAATATATTACAATAAAGAGCTCATATCGTAACTTTACAGTCGTCCGAGTAACGGTCTCCGCTCTGCTACCAGCGGTAGACTGACATCCAGTTCATGCACCGCTCCACCTTTTCGCTTACAAAATCAACAATTTTGTGAATTTTCATATGAACTAAGCGGTATTTTGTTCAGGAAGGATAGTACTTACAGAAAATTAAATAAAAAAAATCGATTTTTCGATTGCCTAGTGTCCTTAACGCAGAATTTACTGTTTTTCAATTTGTTATTTCGTAACTTTTTTACTAGGATGTACTGTTTAGGAGTTATAGACAGAAAAGAAAAACAGTTTTTTTGAAAGCCAAAAGTTCTTCCGAGATCTCTCGTGTTACCATTTTTGTTTTTTACATGTTGGCACCCATTTGTATAAGTAAAAAATAAAATCTTGTACACCACAGGCTACACACTGACTGGCTTATTTGCGCACAGAGCATGATAAATTAAATTTCAAAATTTTTTTATATTGTAAAGATTTCTCTATTATATCGGCCAAATATTTGCTCAAGCTATTATAAATTGCTTAAAAATAATAAATTAATGAATTGTTTAAATCTAATATGAATTAATCGCGTCGCAGTTTCCATCTACTAAAATAAATATTGATAATAATATTCAAACTTCATTACAGATTTCTTTATAAAGCTTTAAATACTTATAAAAATCGATCAAAGTTAAATTTCATTATAGTTTTCTTTATAGAAACTAAAACTCAAAGATCAATATAATAATAAATCAGATTTCAGAAATAATCAGTTTTCCATTATATTAAGAAAACTAAAAATTAATTCTTTTATAAAGAAAATTATGGTGCAATTTAATTTCATTGATATTTAACTTCACAATTTTAATTAATTTAATTATAAACATTAAATAAATAGTTTTATTTAAAAAACATTAATTTTTGTTGGGGAAGAAAGCTTGAAATTAAGCCACAGCAGTATAGTGATGTGATCGCTGGTTGAGTATAGAGCGGAAATTCTAGGTTCAAATCGCGGATTGCACAGAATTTCTTGGCTTGTCCTTCCGGTGGGCATCCACACTCCTGTGGTGATCCCTGGTCGTTGTGTCGACGTCATTACCGTTGATACGGCTGCGTCACACACGAGAGTTTACAAGACAGGTTAAGTAGGCAGGGAATGAAGCCATGGGCCTTCTAGGCCTGTAGAGCTGTAATATATATATTTATTTTCACAATTTTAATTAATTTAATTATATATATATGACCGCTCTACAGGCCTAGAAGGCCCATGGCTTTTCCCTGCTTACCTAACCTATCTTGCTAGCTTTTGCGTGTGTGACGCAGCCGTATTTACGGTAATGACGTCGACACAAACATCAGGGATCACCACAAAGTGTGGATGTTCACCGGAAGGCCGAGCCAAGAAATTCTGTGCAATCCGCGATTTGAACCCAGAATTTCCGCTCTATACTCAACCAGCGATCACATCACTCCACTGCTGTAGCTTAATTTAATTATAAACATTAAATAAATAGTTTTATTTAAAAAACATTAATTTTTGTAGGGGAAGAAAGCTTGAAATTAAGTTGGGGGCAGTGGTGCAGCTAGGGTCAAAAGTTTGGGATCTAAAAGAAAGTTAAAAAAAAAACTATTAATTATTATTTAATATTAGACAATAAAAATTAATGTATGTGTAGCTTACATTACACATTAGGTATAGCCCTTAGCTCGAACTAAGAGCAGTTTGACTTTGGTTCGACCGATCAGAGTTGTCAGAGTTGACAGGTCAGAGTACCTACTGTACTTTGAAAACCGACCTTACTTAGATCGATCTAAAGGAGTAGTTTTACTCGGACCGCGATTTTAAAAATTTCTGAAAGAAAAAATAATAAAAACGAATAATAAAACAAAAAATTTACTAATCATTGTAAATAAGGCTTATAATTTAAAAAAGCAAAATTTTACATGAAATAGCATTTAACGACAATTGATTTTGTGCTGCTATAAAAGTAGCCCCATCCAACGCGTAAGTTTTTTTTACGTAATTTTTAATAGAAATTTATGTGTCAATTTATGTACATTTTAGTGTAGTTGGTTTGTCAAAATCGTTTTGACTGCCGTTAATAGAATGCCCCATAAAGGCAAATATTGCGCAAAAATTGGAAATTTTAAAATTGATTATTAGGTAAACAAATCAATATGCGACATTCCTCTATATCAATAACTCTTTAGCTTATCGTTATCTATCAAATTTCGTAAAGTTTTTATTAATGAATATAACATTTTTGAGTCCGGGTAAACGAACTGGATCCCGATCTAACGTTCAGCTCGACCTAACGCGTGCATAATATAAGGGGTACATGATGAGTCAACGGCGGAATACGCACTCAGACCAGATTAAATCTTATCTACTTCAAAATCTTAAATTCTTTATTAGAAAAATTGATTTTAATGATTTAAACATTTTTTCGGTTCAATTTCGAAAATTTGCAAACAAACGACGTTGCATTTAATATTTTGCATATTTGCAAGTTTTTTGTAAGAGAATCAAATAGTTTCGTTATTCAAGTTTTGTTACTCCAAATTATTTGATTCATATTTTACAATTTTATATTTTTTTTTAAATGTTTTAGTGAACTGCTTGTTTTTGAACTAATGCTTTTGTTTCCATCCAAATTATTTGGGATTAATATGAATCACTGCAGTTTTAAATTTGTTGATAATAAAATAATAAAAATTAATTTTTTATATCGGCAAAATGATCACGATAAAGTTAGCATACTGCTGATATAAAAGATTCGTCTTTCACAATTATCACAAGAATTTTATTTTGTGGTATGCATAACGTGACCAGACGTCCCGTTTTGAACGGGACCGTCCTTTTTTTTGATTACTTGTCCCGGTGTCCCGACAATGAACTTCGGGATGCAAAATTGTCCCGTTTTCGGAAATCGCGTGCTATGTTGCTACTATAACAATGCAATGTTAGGATAAATAAATAACTAAACATTTCTAATATATTTTTTGGGGAAAGGTAAGAAACGTAGACATCAAAATAAAAATTTTACGATTGAAACCTCGATTTATTCTGAAAAAGCACATTTTAAATAAGAGACTTAGGTGAGGAAAAATGCCTTAAAACCACTAGTTTCTTCAAAAATCGAATTTAAAAAAGCTCGATTTTCATAGCAAATTTTACATGCAGTCGCCCATGATTGGTTGATTCAGGAATTCTGTCGTCAGTCCGTGTGCAGTAATGCATAAGGGTGTTGCACTTTAACGATGGGTTTATGAGTTTGAAATCCCCAAAATTCCA
Source organism: Rhagonycha fulva (assembly GCA_905340355.1). NCBI lineage: Eukaryota > Metazoa > Arthropoda > Insecta > Coleoptera > Cantharidae > Rhagonycha > Rhagonycha fulva. The sequence goes on from HG996555.1 coordinate 13,573,738, forward strand.
ACAGCCATTGGTCGAAATAGTTCGATTTTTGAAAATAAATGGGCGTAGCCCGTAATAGCTCTTTTGCCATGTGATGCTACATGCAACGATGGGTTTATTACTTTTTTGCGTCGATCCTCCTCGTGCCATGGTGGTTTTTATCAAAATGGCCCAAAGCGCCCGAAGGGTGCTGAGGGTCAATTTTGATGAAAACTACACTAATTATAAAAATACCTCTATTTTTAGGCCCGTGGGTTAAGGAAATAGATGAATCTTTGAGGAGTGCGAAACTCGTTTTGCGTAGATTCTACAAGAACGGTGGTTGTGCAAGGAAAAATTGACTGAAAGCACTTCTCGCTGCGCTCGAGCGCTTTCAGCTATTTTTCCGGCACATTTATTATTGAAAACCATGATTTTTGCTCAGAGTGCACTGTTGAAGCATCCCAATGCAAGTGCGCTCCGGTAATCGCTAAAGAAAAAAAGTAATCGCTCCGGTAAAAAAAATGCGCAAAGCTAAGACTAATTTAATCCACGCGGACCGACGACACGATGCCTAAATTCACCAATCCAAATTTGAAATTTGCTATGAAATTCGAGCTTTTTTTAAATCGACTTTTGAAAAAACTAGTTGTTTTAAGGCCATTTTGCTCGCCTAATTCTCTTATTTAAAATATGCTCTTTCAGAATTTATCGAGGTTTCTTTCGTAAAATTTGCATTTAAGTGTCTACGTTTCTTACCTTACACCTATTTTTTAATTTGTAATAATAGCTAACTTTTGCTAAATAAATAATTTAAAGTGTTTTTTTTGTCAATTTACTGATGAGTGGGAACTGAGGGGGGTCCCGTTTTGAGCCAAAAAATAAATGGTCACGTTAGGTATGCACCAAAAGTGTTACGGTAACTGTAAGCACATGGACTGTGAAATCAGTGTCATCGTACAGAAGCATCACTATAGGTTATTTAACCAAAACAGCTTTCATTATTGGTTAGGTTAGGATGAGGTAATATCATATGACGTAATTAAATTTTAAGGTACTAAAGCTTTTACGCAATTCTATCAAACTGTATTTTTTTTATTACATTATCGTTATTATTAGTCTTTCTTTACCTTACGCTTTCTTTTGGATTTCTGATTTAAATGCTTATCTGAAGTTGTAGTTGCTAACCATAAATCCATTTTTTCAGTTAAAAATTAAATTAAACCAACTCAGCTTTTTGTTTGTACTACTACCACCTTGAAAACACCCTCTCAACATCAAAGAATCAGATAAGACATTCAAAGCTAATGAAACAATCCATTGTTTTTGATTCTCCACTTTCACTGAATTGAGAAAACTGAGGGCTTAACCTAGGATCCAATAGTTACACCGGATTAGCACGACCATGTTTCAAATTATTTAATTATATTTTCATTGCTTATTTCTCAAAAATTCTACGATTTCATGTTCTTCTTTTAGTTTTTTTTTAAATATTTCTTTAGTTACAATTAATTATTATCTATAATTTTAGAATTTAGTTTAGTCTTTTTTTTGAAAAAAACCTATGAATTATATATTGGATTATAATAATAATTTTTTAATCATCACTCACTGTTGTATACAAATTAATTCTAAATTAATCTATATTTTTCACAAACGCTTCTAAGGCAAGACATATACGATAAAATTATTTTTTTATATCCTTTAAAGATAAACATTGCATTTGTAAGTTCTTCTGTGATCTATCCACATTATACAATATATTAGGTGCACGTCGCTGGCCCCCCCAAATTGAATTTTGAGATGAAATTGTTGTCAATCGTTAGAGCATCGTTAGAGTCTAAATGAGCTTTTATATTTTTCGTTTGAGCTTCAACCGTCGCGAAGATATTCGCGAAAATGTTTGGGGGGGGGGAGGCTGTAGACACGTTGGCCTCTCCCAAGTCGAATTTTGAGTTAAAAATGGTGTCAAACGTTAGAGCTTCGTTAAAGCCTAAATGAGGAGGGGCCAACGTGTCTACAGCCCCCCCCCAAACATTTTCGCGAATATCTCGCGACGGTTGATGCTCAAACAAAAAAAATGAAAGCTCATTAGACTCTAACGATGCTCTAACGATTGACACCAATTTCATCTCAAAATTCAATTTAGGGGGGCCAGCGACATGCACCTCAATATATTATCTATTTTGCAGTTCGAGCGATTGAACTGTTTCAATAAATATTTGCATAAAAGATTAGCTGCTTTGTTAAATATAGCTGCGTATATGGCAGTGTTTTGAGACGCGTGAACTTTGTATATTTTTTGATAATATATTAATTTATAGTCGTCTGATTTGATATAATCAGCAATTATAATTAATCGTTTTTGCTCTTAATACTGGAATTGCAAAACGAAATAATATGAAATTTAGAAAAAGACAGAAGAAACCGTTACATTATTTTTTATCGATAACATTTTTCTATTGTTACCTACTCATATGCATAATTGTAGATTAATGATTATTTACACATACTATTTATTTAGTAGATATATATAGGCCATCGGCCTGTGGTATTTTATTCCTTAATTTTATTTCAATTTTAAAAATTTTTTATTTAAATAAGTACATTTTATTTTAAATGTTTTTTGTTAATTTTTTAATACACTTTTTTTAATCAAATTAAAGCTTACCATCTAATATGTTAAAAACGTTATGATCATAGATCATAATTATCATGAGTTCAATAAATGCAAATCATACACACAGAGTTCAACTAACTTGTAGAAAATCAATTTTGAAATATTTATAAAAGCAGTGAAAATGACGCGCATGAATATATTAAAGATATTCCTACTAGTTTACTGATCCACTGGATAGATAACAGATTAACGAGATTCCCAGTAGATGAGTCGACTGATTCAATGACAGTAGATTAGTAGTGAGAATCTCGCAATTCTTCATTCAAAATTAGCTGAACGTGGTATTTTACAATTGGCCCTTATAAAATCTTACCCGTTATGTTTACTTAAGTATGTAAACATTTATAGTGGATCCAGTATTGGATCAAATCAAATTTTCTAATAAGAGTGTACTCGCAATGGTTATTGGATTGCCAGAGAAAATAATATAAATCTAGGCGTTTCGAAAATCTTTTGATAAATCTGTAGCATCTTGGATTTGACAAGTTTTCTACCACTATAATATTTGTAGACTCGTGTGGTTTTGAATATGAAAAGGATAATTTATTTACAATATGGAAAAAGTATTATGGTACTGCTCTGTAAATGAATATAATATACACTTGATATGCTTTTATTGTATAATCTTGTATCGATAAGATAGTAAATGGGTATAACTCATACTGTTCAGTTAAATTTGCACTGTCTTATAAACTCAAAACGGTTATTCATTTAACACAAAATAATGCATAATATTGCAGTAATCGGATGTGGTATTATCGGTCTTACATCTGCGTTACAGATTCAAAAAAAGTTAAAAAATTCAGTAAAAGTTCATATTTTTACCGAAGATGTTAGTCCAAACACTACAGGGGATATTTCAGCAGGCCTTTGGACTCCATATTTATTGAAGGATACGTCCATAGAAAGCGTAATGTAATTAAAGTAATTTTTTTTATTTTAAAAATGCAAATTGTCATTTAAAAAAGTTTGTTTTTTGGGGTATAAGTTTTTGAATTTTGCAAATCTTAGTTTGATCTTCTTAATATAAACATCATCAGGCCGTTAAATTTTAGAATTGTTACTATATTTTTTATAAACATAAGTCGGGCCAATTGTTGGAATCATCTTACTAGAATATTCTTATTCAAGTGCTTATAAAATTAATATTTGCACTTCTTACCGTTGGTGATGAGATGATAATAGGTCAAAGACCTAACTTACGAAAAAGAAAAAAATCTTTTATCTACTATTAATTTTTGTAGTTTAATAAAGGCAATATTATTTTTGAAGTATTTCGCTTTACCTCAGTCTTTATTTTTCAAACTTTAGTAACTTGAAAGTAAATTTTTTTTCTTTGTTTGTACCTACTATATTTATTCCATTTTTTTCTTATCTAATAGGTACTTAATAAATAATTAAAATTTTTATAACTTTAAAACTACCCTAGCAATTAACAAGTAAGCCAGATAAAAATGTGATAGACCTGCAAATTTCAATAATTACTTATGTTATTTATAACTCTCTTACATTCCAATCTTACCTTTAATCAAAATTTTGTTGCAATATTTGTACTATTTAAAATTAAAAATTTAAATGACAAAAGAAGTGCTTAAAAATTATGTATTGAAAAGATAAGGAAAAAAATTTATTAGATAATATCAGCTTATCTTCATCCACTTAGCTCTCAGATAAAAAACTTTTGACCCCTAAATTATATTAAATTAAGTTCAAGATCATTTTACAGACTACTTTATTTTAGGAAATGGTCAAATGCTACATTAGAATATTGCCTAGATTTATGGAAAAAAGGTTTTGCAAAGGAAGCTGGTGTATGCATACTGCCCATGACAGTGGTTGATATTAACCATTTTACAGAACCCATGGAATGGTTACCACTAACATTAGGTTATCAATATCTATCTGAAGAAAATATTAATAAAATAAATCGTGACCGGAAAACAAATTACAAGTAAGTCTTAATATTAAATACAGTGTAACCTCGATAATCAGAATTAATCAATGTTACTGTATCAGAATTATTAAATCACAGATTAACAAATTTCATCAAAAGGAAAAAATAAATTATGTAGGTGAAATTTTTAAATAAAAAAACATTAAACTTGTCAAGTAGATGACAAGATAATAAATTGTTTTTAAATTGCCATCAGTCTATTATTCTAAAGTTTTAATATCGTTCGTGATAATCTCGTTAATCCATTCATGAGCATCGTTAGTAAGTTGTTACATTAACAATTTACCTCAAGTGAAATGTAATTTTAAATAATTATTATCTCTTACAAACAACCATTTTTAGAGCTGGAATAACGTATGTTACGGTAACTTGTGAACCATCCAAATTTTTGCCCTTTTTGAAAAAGCAGTTTATTGAAAATGGTGGTTCAATCACACTTAAGAAGATTACCGATTTTGAACAACTATCCGATTATGATGTTATTGTAAATTGCTCGGGATTGTACTCAAAAGTTCTTGTTAATGATCATAACTTGAAAGCAATTCGAGGGCAAATCATTAGAGTAAGAAATTGAACATATTAAGCAATAATTTCTCATTAATCCATTTGTACCATATTGTAGGTGAAAGCTCCATGGGTATACGGCTGCTTCAACGAAAATCATAGTCACACTTATATTATAGCAAAGTAAGTAATAATAATTATTAATGTACGCTATAGATTTTCTATTTGGTTCTTCTAAAACCAATATCTGCACGTTAAATGTGGAGGGACAACGTGCTATTGACGTCGTGATTTAATTTACCCCTGCAGAAGTTTTTATAATAATCACTGCAATATTTTTAAACATCATTTTAACTTTTACTTGAAATTCTGTTTCTGATAGTTCCGACTCGATTATTCTTGGAGGAACAGCACAAGAAGATAACAGCGATCTAGATATTGATAGGATAGATCGAAAAGATATTTTAAAAAATTGTTCTGAAGTTATTCCATCATTACAAGTAAGAAAAACTATCTAGAATTGATTAAGCAAAATTATTTACTATTTTAATTTTAGAATGCTCATATTCTTGTTGAATCTGTAGGATTAAGACCCGGCAGAGATAAAGTGAGGTTAGAATTTGAACTTTTAAACACACCAACAAAAACTCTTAAAGTTATTCATAATTACGGACATGGAGGAAGTGGCGTGACCTTATGTTATGGGTGTGCATTAGAAGTTACTGAATTAGTAGAGCAAATTTTAAAACCATCATCTTGTAAATTGTAATTGTTACATTAGGTCACAACCTACACGACTGCGACCCTAGCAACAATAATTTTTAATTGTTTATAATAAAGATTGTTTCTAATAACAAATAATAATACCATGGTTTCATTTAGATATTATAAATATTTTTTTAACTTTCCTTCTACCAACAAAAGCAAAACTTACTACTTTGATTCATATTTCAGGAAAGAAAAGAAAAGATCAGCTAAACCCAATTTTTGTATGGAGGTAAATCAAAAGTAAAAAAAGGATATTAAAATGTTGATTAAAATATGTCGAGTATATCAACTTACTCATAACATGACAAAGGAATCAAACCTTAATGTGACCAAAAATCGAGAAAGCATAGCAAACGTTTCATAGAGATTTTTTTCATTTTTTTCAGAAGTGGCAAAATTAAAAATAGCATTTGCGTTTATTAGAATTTCAGAAATGGTGCCAAGTAATCGGTAGAATTCCAAAAATTTTGTCAGTCAAATGGTATTAAGGTGTTGAAATCTCCTCCATATTATTCAAAATCAAATGGCTTAGCAGAAAGTTTAGTACAAAATGTGAAAAAATACAAAATGAAAAAACTTTGTCACTAGAACAACATATTGTAAATTTCCTATTTTTATACCGAAATACTTTTAACATAACAACAGGAATAATAGTAGGTACTAAATGATTTAATATTTAAATACAAAGCTAGAACAAGGCAAGATATACCAAGACCGTCAAGTGGCAAAGCACCGACAAGGAATCCAGAAGAATATATAAGTCTGAAGATATTTCTAGTAGGGGAAAAGGTATATTTTTCTATCATTGACTGAATGATAAAAAGAAGTTGTTTTTAGAATGTTAAGTGCAGTAACTTATTTGATTAAGATCAAAGACAATAAAAAAATGTATAATTATAAAATAGCAAGCGTTCCTTTCTATCTATTGCGCATGAGCGTAACCGTACATTGTACGGCTCTTCAGCTGGAGACAAGAATATATACGATCTAAAATAGTACTTGAAGATTCACCTATATTGTTCATAATTAGAAAATCATCACGTGAAAATTAAAATGTCCATATTTAAAGAAAGCGTGTTTATATTATAAGAGTTTTCTTGTCGAATCTAAAGTGTGGGCCCCGATACAAATGCTACCAACCCAAAACTGAAAAAAGCAGTACTTTATTACATACTAATATTTTAATATTTTTAGCAATAATAAAATTGGAATTTTGATATAAGACGGGTATAGTGATTTTTTACAAAGTTTTTTGAAATTTTATTCTACTTAAGTTTTCAGAGTGATGTATCCTTCAAAATTATAATATATTAAAATAAAAGTGTTATCATTACACAGTATTATTATTTATAGACACACATCCTATTATTATTATATAATTTAATAATAAATAAAGTTTTGTGGTATATTAGACTAGTACATTATGAAACATCAGTTATTTTATTGAGCGTTACTACTACAAAGTTTATAAGTATCACGTTCTCTTGGTAAAATGGTTAATACAGAAGGTAAGAATATTTAAATAGTTTTAAATTTTTACCCGACTGTTCAGAACAACTTCTTTTTTAATTTGTTTTTTTGATTAAAATAAGGCTAGATTAAATAAATACTAAATGAAAGCTCTTTTAGAGCGAGCGATTTACGTGATCAAGAGATCACGGTGAACGCCTATAAGTTAAATTAAATAAAATAGATTCTATTGATTGCTTTTAAACGAAAAGCTACTGTTAATTATTAAATTAATAGGTGTTTGTATGACACAAACTATGACATGCATTTTGTCTCTTATTGAGCTCTTTAGATAGTACTTAAGAATTGATTGTTGATTCAAAGTATTTTAAAAATCAAAAGATTCATATTATCATTATATTACGTGTCGTATTGGTTTATTAGAAAGTGTGTAACACAAAATTGTAAGATAAAGAAGAGAGATGATTGGAATAAAAAAATAATAATATGACACTTTCCTATTGGAAAGAAATAATATTTTGCTAGAACCTACTCGTATGAGGGAAATGTTTAACATTTTTATTATAATAAATATGCCTGCCAATTCAATTAAAGTATTACAAAATGAAAAACCAGTTTCAAAAGTGTATGCAATGCGATTGATTATATTGTAGTGATATCGGCAAGATACCCCTAAAAAGTGCACCGGCAGCTCGCAACTAAGGGGAACACTCGCAAATCTTCTTGAGAGTACGTGTATTCAAGTAAAAAAATAAAAACGTTACATAGGCAAAATAAATCAGACAAAATTAAAAATAAAATTTTAATATCGATTTTTTGACTAGAACGGGTTCTAGTCAAATCCCTGAGAATCACAAAAGTAAAAAACATGTGGTAGTTCTTGATGTCGAATTGGAGACTAAAACACGACTACTGTTGACTCCAAACGTTAGCATTATGCTTAACTTGTGGAAAATTAAAAACCATTGTTCTTCTGCAAGTGCCTATCCGAATCCGGATGTTGAAGATCTTTCTGACTAAGCCAAGAAGACTTTTCTAGGAAAATGTTAATAAGGTGGTTTCCTGTTGCCTTCCCCCATAGTCCACAGATCGACTTTTTTGATCACAGCATATCTGATGAATCCAAGATTAGAACCGCGGTACCCCGCTCTCTAAGTCTATCCGTGTTTGATTTACGCCTGACTGCTGGTCTATAAAAACCATACAAAATGCGAAAGATGCTGGCCCTTGGAACGCACTCAACCAACTTCTAGGAAACTAGATAGATCTAAAATGTGCTGGAACTGCGGCCGTGAAGATTATTTTCCTTCCGCCTGCACAGTCGAGTACCACTTTCCCAATTGAAGGAAAGATGGCGATACCGCTGGTAACTGGCGTTACCAAGCGAGCCGCTAAAAATGAAAAAAACCAGTTTGAATGGTTTTGAACCATCACGGCAAGCAAGGAAAGCCGAGCTTAATGCATCAGGCTTTTTATCGAAACCAAGATGGTTCTAATGAAAATATGGGTTATCCAATGTGAAGAAAAAATATCAAACTTGACATGGTTACTATCATGCTCGAACGTGAGGAAAACTCGAGCATTATCTCAATAATGGTCAACAAGATCATGAAAAACAAGAAAATCAAGAAAAACAACAATAACAGGATAAACCTGAGGGGCGATGAAGTAATGCCAAAGTAATTTCACGCCGCACAGTTTCATCAAACGGAGTGGGGTTTTAGTAAGTAAAATTTTTCACACACCTACCGATATATGGTTGGCGTTTGTTTACAAACTTCTTCACTCCCCTTGCACCACAAAAAAAATGTTTATGATATAAAAAATAAACCTTGTGTTTCTCTTAAGGTACTTAAAACTACTGCTTTTAAGCCAAAATTAAATACCAACAGTATCTTGTCACATTGTGCCCGCTTTTTGTTGATAAGTTTCAAATTACGAGCTGCTTCTTTTCTTTCCATAACACTGGTCAACACTAGTTTTGGTGCCGAGATGTTGTATTTTTTTTTTAAGTTTGGACCTTAAACTGATTACATTAAAAGCAAAAATTTTAAGATCTTACGTGTAGTTTTCTAGATTTTGTCTTGTACAGAAAAACACAAATTTACATCAAAAACAACATTTAATACGTTATTATGTATATAAAATCTTTCTTTTTTTCGACTTTTATAAATGAGGTGTAGTGGGACTATCACGTTGCATCCCCCAGTAATAATCAGTCATCATAATGTTGAACCCATCGGCCTTGGTACCTTTCTTTCATAATTTTTAAGACCTGGTGAAACCGCTCCCCTTGTTCTTTGCTGTAGGATCCAAGATTGTCTGGGAATTGGTCAAGTTTTGCTTTAGATCAACACAAATACTCCATTGGTGTTTACAAGGACGTGTCCATAGGTGGGGTGGGGGGGGGAAGCTGTAGACGGTATTCCTTTGAAATCACTGGCGCTACTCACTTTCTTCAAATGATGGTTCACGAATAGAAGAAACTGTTGGGACAAATACTTCCTCTGAATGTGGTAAGAGTCTTCTAGCCAAATCTAAGTCTGAATAAATCATTTTTTTAACGTTAACATCACGTAAATTAATACAGCAGAAGCAACAGTTATAAGGTTCTTTTCAACCGAAGGTTCTAGAACGGTACTTGGACTGTTGAGCATGCGCGTTAATAAATGTCCTTTCCAACCACAAAAATTACTAGTTCCAAGTTCTGAAATTACAACTGAAACGTTTTCCAACCACATTCGGGACTGTAATAGAACAGTCATAGAACAGTTCTAACAGTCCTTGGTTCTAAGCAGTTACAAGTAGTGTTTCTAAATTTAAATTTGATAGTTAGCAATTGTAACGACAATTCCGATTAAGCTCCAAATATATTACATTTTTTTCCCGATATTTAAAAAAAATCACAAATTATTAATTATTATAAGTTCGAGAAAAGAATGCATAATGAAATAAAGTTGACAAAATTTGAATTTAAAAGTTCAAAATCGTTTAAAGCTGTTTTTATTATTTTATTACTGTTTTACGATCTAGTAGCTCGTACATCGATGAAGATGAAGGGTGGCATAAACCCTAGAATAGTTTCGAATACAATGGTTCTAAAAAATATGTAGGTATATATGTTATCGGCAATTTGCAAAATTTGTCAATTTGCACAATGCCTAGATAATGTGAAAACCAACTAAGTCGTAAGGTATTGTGCAAATTCACTAGTACTTTAGGCAATCTGTAAAATGGCTACGGTGTTTCAGGCAATGTGCACATTGTCTATGATGTTAGTTGATGTGATTTTTGAATATGCGCGTACTTCACATAGCCTAGACATTGTGTGAGATGGCGATCGTCGCAAAGACGAGATATTTCTTGAAAATGTGAATAAATTATGCAATGAAAAGAATTATAATAATGTATTTTTGTCTTTTGAAGAAAGAGAAAATATAATTAATATGTTAAAGAGTGTAGATAGGATTCTGGATTCGTTCTGGAGGGTAAGACAAGCTCACTCGCACTTAGGCCACCAAATCGGGCCCGTTGTACTACCTCCGGTTTCAGTTACACCCCGATCCTGTCATTCTCCAATAAGCCAATCCAGCTGTAGGATGAACTCTAGAATCCTGGCAGGTGGAGTGTCTCTGATTCTGGCCATGTCGAGCTAGAAGTCCTCCAGCACAGATTCTCTTGTTGATGTTAACGCCAGACAGTAACAAAGTACATGTTCGGCTGTTTCTTCCTCTTTATTGCATCCACGACATATTGGGTTTTCTGCATATCCCATCATGTAAAGATGTTTGTTTAATCTGTAGAATATATTCCTGCACCTGATCCAGCATTACTTTTGGAGCCATCCGAGTATAGACGTATATCATAGTCAGGTTCTCTGTCAGTATTTAACAGAACGTTATACTTCCTGTCAAATATGTATTTAGGTTGGTTTCTATTTGGCTCCAAGTGCAGTAGAGCTTTTCCCTTGAAATATTCCTCCAAAATCCGCATATGTGCCGTAGTTTCATGCCTATTGTCCCATATCTTTCCAACTACGTAGCCCAAGCGCCCCCCTAACCGCCATCTTCTGCACATGAAGATAAGAGTGTAGATATTCCTGATGACAAGCACAAATACTTAATAATGTATCAGGTATCCATTCCATTTGAAATATGCCAACTTCCTTGGAAGTCTTGACGATTCATTTACCGACGTGAATCACTCCTCGTTTTCTCTTTTTCGATACTCTAGATCGATTTCACCATAGCGTGTGGATGCCCACTAGAAGGCCGAGCTAAGAATTTTGGTCTAGTCCGCGATTTGAACCCAGAATTTCCGCTCTGTACTCAACCAGCGGTCACATCACTCCACCGCTGATGTCACCCTGATGACAAGCACAAATACCTACTATAGGTTAAAAAAGCGGTATGTATAAATGTTGAGGGGAATAAGACAAAAATTTGTCAAGCTCTTCAAGCAAATAAAATGCTTGGAAATTCTGCAAAAAGATTAAAGGCTTGCACTACTGCATAATTTATTCACATTTTCAAGAAATATCTCGTCTTTGACGATCGCCATCTCGCACAATGTCTAGGCTATGTAAAGTACGCGCATATTCAAAACTCACATTAACTAACAATATAGACAATGTGCACATTGCCTGAAACATCGTAGCCATTTTGCAGATTGCCTAAAGTACTAGTGAATTTGCACAATACCTTACGACTTAGTCGGTTTGCACATTATCTAGGCATTGTGCAAAACCGATTTTGCAGATTGCCGGTAACATATATAAAATAGAAAATTTTTACGTACTAATTTTTACTTTTTTTTGTGATTTGTTAACTTATTTTTGTAACGTTTTACAATTGAGTTAAGTAAACAAAAAACTACAATTTTTTTTTACTCGCCAGAGTTCCACTTTCTAGCTGTACCATTGATAAATTGAAAGGGTAATTTTAACTTTTCTTAATGCTTTTTTGCAGCATTTCCGAGTCAGTTTAAAAAGTAAACCTTTTCATGACATTGGAAAGTCCATATTTAATACAATGGTGAGTTATATTAAAATTTATATTGATTTAACTCTTCTACTTCTTCTGAAAAGAAATTTTTATTACTTCTTAGTCGACCCTGCCCTTCTGAAAAACGTTAACAATAACAGAATTTTTCAATCTTTTATTTATATCTTGTTGGGTTGTGCCTTGATATTGTAGTGTGTTCTTGAGTTTTCGACTTGATTTCTGATATTACTTTGAAGATGTAACAAAAATTAACTCAATTACCTGTCTGAAGTTGAAGAAATTAAAATATAATAATCAAATCAAAATGATTTTAAACGAACAATTGTTAAACAGCAATTTGTTAATTCAGCGTTTGTTAACTGTTTACCTTTACAAAATCACTTTTTTGCTTATCTATGCATATATCAAACGTCAACGCCTACTACCACCACCACTAATATTTTAAATGGTTCTAGAATGGTCCTAAAACCTTTTCAACTTGCAATTTGTGAACTGCAGTAATTTTACAATATTCGTTGGCGCACGCGCATTTAACTGTCCCATTACAGGTAGTAAACTGTAACAGAACCATCGGTTGAAAAGAACCTATAATAGGAAGCACAATGTTCAACGCTGCGGCCATTCACAGTTGCTGTTATTGTTCTGTAGTTATAAAAGTTATACCATTTAAATTTATTTCTTTGTGGTGTTGAATAAAGTTTAAAAATTTATATCTGTAATAAATTTCAAAAAAATTGTTTTATTGTCTAACTACAAAATAATTCAAAAAAATTACCTATATTTTATATATTGTAGGAAGCTTATAGACTGATGAAGCCGAATATGCGTTATGGTATAAAGGAGCTGCACCCGTGAGAAAAAATTTAAAAAACAAAATATTTGCTGTGTTAATTGCAGTAAATAACATATAGAACAAAATTAAGTGGTTACTTGTGGTAGATAATAGATTTTTAACTTGTATAAAATAGTTTTTCTTTAATGTTTTAGAAGTGCTTGGTGAAGTAGGAAAACAAACAGAAACTCATGAAAGTAACCCTGAAATAAAAGTTTACAGAAAAAGATGGGTTACACTAGTTATTTTTATATTCTGCACAATTTCAAGTACAATTCAAGTTTCTCAGTATGCTGTGGTGGCAAATTTAGTGCAAGATTACTATCAGGTACCTTATTATGCAATAGATTGGACAATGATGATTGCATATCCATTATTTATAATTTTTTGTTTTCCTGTAACTTACCTACTAGACAAACTTGTAAGATATAATGTAACAGTTTCCTAACAGAAATTTTATTGTAGTTACTTTCAGGGTCTGAGAAAAACTGTGATTATAGGTATAACTGGCACTGCAATAGGAACATGGATCAAAGTTGCTTCTGTTCATCCAGACAGATTTTGGGTAGTCTTTCTCGGTCATGGAACTGTTGTTATATTTTCAATATGTTTTACACCAGTACTGCCAAAGTTTGCAGCAACGTGGTTTGGTTACAAGCAAATTGCTACAGCAACTGGGCTTGGTATTGCAGGGGTAGAAGTATGCGCAATAATTAAGTTAATGCAGAATATATAACATAATATAATATTTTTAATTAATAGGCTGGTTTTTCGCTATCTTTTTTGGTGCCCACTTTAATATTAGTGAATCTAGAAGTGGAACAGGGATTATATATGATCTCGTTAATATATGCTGTGTTTGTCACCATAATGGTACCAATAGTCATATTATGTTAGTAACCAACCAACTTGTCATAAATATTATCAAATGAGTATTATAAAGCTTTATCAGAAAAAAAATGTCCTCTGCATTATAGTGATTCCATCATTTTAATAGCCAAAAAACTAACAAAGGTTCACTTTGTTTGTATTTGTTATTTAAAAAAATATTTATTAGAATTGCTATTTAAAGATTACTGATAGAACTTTATAATACCTACTCAGTCGACAAAATGTCTATAATTTAGTTATTATTTTTAGTTTTTTCTGACAAACCTAAATTACCTCCTTCATATGCGCAAAGGAATTATGCAGAAGCAAGGGAAAATAATCCACTAATCTTTTTGAAAGAATGCAAAGAAATTTTTTCGAATAGAAACTTTTTAATGTTTTCTCTCATTTGTGCGATTAACGCGGCAAGTATTTCGGCATTGGAAGTTTTATGTAATCAAATCATACTGTATTATTATCCCGTAAGTACTACTTTTCGGGTGGAAAACCACGATATTTCGGTTTTAGTTCCAAAAATTAAAAACAAAATTTTACTTTAGGATAAACAGCTACATGTAGGATTCTCTGCAACCCTGCAAATTTTTTTCAGTTTACTGGGATCTGTAATAGGCAGCCTTCTTATCGATAAATTAAAAAAGTTTAAGTAATTATATCATTTCCAGCTAATAATGTCTAACTAAGTGAATTAATTTTACTATTAGGATAACTGCTTGGATAACATACGGTTCACTACTTTCAGGATTAGTATTATTTTCAACAACCATACATCTTGGACTTCCCATGGTTTACATATCGCTTATATTAATAGGGTAATTGTTATTACTACTTCAAATTTAATATTTTGTAATGCAAAATCGACATTTTTAGTTTTTGTTTTGGTGTAGGCGAAACTTTACATTTTGAAGGGGTAATTGAATTAACTTACCCACAATCCCAAAATGTTAGTATAGGAGTTTCTAGCGTTGTTCAACGAATAACAACTTTGGTGATGATCTCTTTATATGGCAGTATTCATAGAAGTATTGGAAATAGTTGGGCTAATATTACTATAATTTCTATAGTTTTATGCACAGATTTATTATTTTTTGTAATGAACTTTAATCTGCGTAGATCGGAAGGTGAAATGAAAAGAACTAATAAAGATAATCTCTCATAAAAATTTGTATTTTTTACTTACAAGAGGAATGTCAACGAAATCTCGATTAATTCTGAAAGAGCTAAGAGTTAAGAAATTATTAACATTTGCTGTTGTGGTTCTGTTGTTATAGAAGTTACAATGTTTTTTGGGATATAGGATGAAGGTTAAATATGTATCTAAAATGTTAAATTATTAACTCGTTGATATTAAATAATATTAAAACTTTATTATATCGAGTTATTAAAAAATTAATTAAATTATTTCTTTAGCTAAAATTTAAATAGCTAAAAAAAAGCTAAATAAATAATTTAATTGATTTTTAATTTTTTAATAACTCTATATAATAATGTTTTAATATTCGAATATAAATTTCAGAAAGGTGCTTTCTATTTTGTATCTACAAAAAAATAATCCAAAAATTACCAATATTTAGTGTTTTACATGGAAGGACGCTCTTAACTATTGCATTGTTACTTATATAAGAATACTTAAAAAAATGAATTCTATTGATAACAACTAGATAAGGAAAATCTGTTGATTTAGATTTTCGATTTCATGTGTGCATTAATCATTTCTGTTTTAATCTGTGCTGTTATCAATATCATATAATAATGGAAATGACAGGTAACATAATTTCAAGATAATTGAAATTTCTTATTTATGCATTAAAGTTTTAAAACTTTCAAATTATTTACATTTATTCCTTCTACGAACAAAAGCAAAACTTACTACTTTGATTCCTATTTCAGGACAGAAAACAAAAGTTTTCCTAAAAGCGATTTATGTTGGACACGATTTTTTTGTGTCGAGGTAAATCTAAAGTAAACGAACAAGGAGATATTAAAATGTTGATTAATGAATGTCGAGTATATCAACTTACTCATAACATGATAAAGGAATCAAACCTTAACATGACCCAAAATCAAGAAAGAATGGAAAACGTTCCATAGAAATTTCTTTCATTTTCTAGGAAAAAGTTTTTCACTAAATAGTCAAATAATAGTCTGATTGTATGAAAACAGTGGCAAAATTAAAAATAGCATTTGCGTTTATTAGAATTTTAGAAATAGTGCTAAGTAATGGGTAGAATTCCAAAAATTTTCTGTCAAATGGTATTAAGGTGTTGAAATCTCCTCTATATTATCCAAAATCAAATGACTTAGCAGAAAGTGAAGTACAAAATGTGAAATGCGTGCTAACTAATTACTTAGTGGTTACGTCAACTTTGTCACTAGAACAACATATTGTAAATTTCTTATTTTCATACAGAAGTACTTTTAACATAACAACAGAAAAATATTAATTGATTTAATATTTAAATACAAAGCAAGAACAAAGCAAGCTATGGTGACACCGTCAAGTGGCAAAGCACCGACAAGGAATCCAGAAGAATATATAATTCTCCAGATATTTGTCGTAGGGGGAAAGGTATATTTTTTTGCCATTGACTAAATGATAAAAAAATTGTTTTTGGAATGTTAAGTGCAGTGACTTATTTGATTAAGATCAAATACAATAAAGAAAATAAGTAATTAATAATTATAAAATAAAAGTGTTTTTTTCTAATGCGCATGAGCGTAACTGTACATTGGACGGCTTTTCAGCTGGAGACAAGCATATTATGTATTGAAGTGATCTCAGCGAGATACCTCTTAAAAGTGCGCCGGCAGCTCGCTAAATGGGAACACTCAAAAAATCTTTCCCAGGATATGTGGTTTCAAGATGAAAATTAAATTATCAAGTCGAAATCCATAATTACTAATTTTAATTTTATTCAAACTAAAGCAATTTAACGCAATTCAAAAACTTTGCAAAATTAAAAGTGATATCGAAACGAAAATAAATTATTATCAAACAACAAAAAAATATGATAGATGAGATTCTCTTTTAAATAATTCTAAAACAATATTTTGTCGTTCAATTTTCATAATTTGTTATCCAAATGTTGCGGTTTCGTCTTTATTGTAAGAATACACCAAACCTTGGAAAAATCGTGTTTCCTGGATGCATCCTCACTTTGTTATAATTATCGTGGAGTCAAAAAATAATTGAATTTTATTTTCACCCTCTTTCTTCTGTTATAATAGGAATCTTCAAATTTTTGATTTTGTTGGTACTTTCCAAAATAAGAATTAATTTTTATTTCTTCTTTTTCATTTCTTTCCAACCCCTTAATCAAATTACCATGTGTGCTGACTATCATCGAAAACAAGTAAACTTTTGTAAAATTTCATCTTTCTATCATCGTTTACCCATTGTAGTTTTAACCCCCTAATGGAATTAATGTTAAAACCATCTTTTATTTTAACTTGTATAGTTGGACATTGTTGTTTTTGTTTTTTGTGTTTTAGATCTTCGGTGTTTTCTAATTCATTGAATTTTCTCTTCCTTTTGTGGTTTTGTTTGAGGATAATGATGTCCTGGTGTACGTCTCTTGTAGCCTTGATTATGTCGTATTCCTGGTCTAATTGTTTGATTTTGACCCCTTCAACAATATTTTCTAATTCCTCGATTTTTTTCAATTTTATCATTGCCTTACTTTCGGGATGTACCGACATGTCTCTCATTTCTTCCATGATTAGTATTTTATTATTTTTTATATCTGTGTTAACTTGATCTAGACTTTTATTTTCATTGGCTTTTAATTCTTTATCGACATACGCTTTTGTTGCCACATTCTCATTTAATTTTTCTACGTTTGTTTTAATTAAATCCACTTCTTTCTTAGTGTCGTCCAAATCCACTCTCAAATCATCACATCTATTTCGAAACTCGGTAGTGATTTCTTCTTTGAATTCTATGATTTGATCGTTCAAATTTTCCAATTTTTTATTTGTTTGTTTTATTTCTTCTTTTAGGTTTTTATTTGTTTGTTTTTTTTTCTTTTAGGTTTCTATTTGTTTGTTTTATTTCTTCTTTTAAGTTTTTATTAGTTTCTTCAATTTTTTTATTTGTTCCGTCTATTAATTCCTTTATTTTACTAAATAACCGCAATCTTCCGCAGTATTCATTTTGTTAAAAGTTTACCTTTTTGTTTAAAAAAAAAATGAAAGAAAATTTCAACATGTATCCTTATCAAAATTAAAATGTTTGAAATAAAACTTATCAAACGAAACAAAATTTTAAATTGTAATATTTGTGTGTGATACTATTATCGTTATCCTTATCACGCAACTTAAATTTTGCAAATTCTTCGAATTAAATTTACAAAATTTTTGTCCAGCAAATTTTACTTATTACTAAATTAAATCAAAATAAAATCAATTTCAACTTGAGCCCCACGTTGACTGCGTCAAAAAGATGTATAATCGAGTCGAAATTAATAATAGAATAATAAATTGTAATTTCTTCTAAATTAATAATAAAAATTTTATCAAAGAGACCCTTTTGTACTCACAACTTGAGTTTCGGAAAGCGTGGTGTATTTTGTGTTAGTAAATACGAATGTGCTATTGTAATTGAAAACAAAACAATCGAAAATAACAAAATAACGCATTCGCACCCACTATGATATGTATTTGTGTTCGCAAAAAACAAATTTTACAATAAATACAAATTTATTTGGAATTAAAAAATCCAATTCAAAGATTAATCAAAAAAATAAAGTTTTATCGGCGCCACAAATTTTTAATATCACAAACGCGTATTTATGAAAAATGTTAAAAAATTTGTAATTGAGCTCTTTTACCTTGTAAAAATCATATAACTGGAACTCTTCACTCGACTCGCGTTGAACGTCGATCCATCCACCAAACGTTTATAAATTTTCCAAAAATTAGTAAATTTTTCCAGACAATTGCAAGTTTTGCAAACCAAAATATTCTTTTTTCCAATTCTGGACAATTCCAAATTACAGACCAATAACTTTGGTCAAACGCCAATTCAAACTTCAAAACGAATTTTGGTCCTCACAAGACCACGACGATCTCACTTATCAAACACTCAAAGTTAACGCCTTTTTCGGCGGCCAAAAATAACTCAACAAAATGGCTCAAATGTTGACTCTCTCACGACACTGAGTCGATTAACTTTTCTATAAAAATTTTTTTTCTTGTCTATTTTTGATAACGCCCGAACTTGCCTTCTACGAACAATTTTATCGCGGGCTCACTTTTAAATTTTTAAAATAATTTGCAATACAAAATAAATTCATAACTTCAAAAATTTTCAAATAAAAATAAGTTTGTTGGTGTGTTTAAAGTTACAATGAACTTTCATTCGAGCGTCTCTTTGATAAATCGTAAATAATATAAAAATTGAAATAAAAACAAAATTATCAATTTCGACTTAATTTGTCAATAAAATAGATTTTTTAAAGTCGTTTCACGACAGTATATACGATCTAAAATAGTATTTGAAGATTCACCCATATTGTTCATAATTAGAAAATCGACTTTGAAAAACAAAAAAAGGTGGTAATTTTTTCTTGTTTAGCATGGAATAATACTTTTTAATGTTACATTATGAGGTCATTCTATTTGTATTCCATTCAAATTTTCAAGCATAAAAGTTTGTTATTATTCGGAATTTTAAGTTGTAGTTCGATAAATAATACCTACTTAAAATAATATTTTATATAATATTTATAATCGATAGTAAACATTATTTTTATATTGTAAGCAAACTAGTACATATTTTGTCCATTTCAGAAATTATGAAGTAAAAAAAACAGATGAAAGAAATAATTTTAAACAAACCAGGCAATAAATTTACACTACCCAATGGTGAAGGTTGGAAGCAAGTGGATGCCATATTATCAGCTTAAGCTTAATTAATTAGATAATAATTAAAATTTATTGTTATTAAGTAATATCAATTAATTTAATTTATAATTATAATATTAATATAATATAATATACGGAATTTTAAATAAAAGTATTATCATTACACATTATTATTATTTATAGACACACATCATATTATTATTATTATTATTATAAATTAATAATAAATAAAGCTTTGTGGTATATACTAGTACTATAAAAGATCAGTTGTTTTATTGTGCGTTACTACAAATAAACAGTGTTCGTTTATAAGTACCACGTTCTCTTGGTAAAATGGTTAATAGAGAAGGTAGGAATATTTTAATAGTTTTAAATTTTTAACAGATTGCTCAGAACAATTTTTTTTTTAATTTGTTTTTTTATAAGGCTAGTTAAATAAATACTAAATGGTAGCTCTTTTAGAGCGAGCGATTTCCTTGATCAAGCGATCACGGGTGAGCGCTAATGGGTTAAATTAAATAAAAATGATTTTATTGATTGCTTTTGAACAAAAAATCAGTGTTGCTAGAGTCTACTTGTGTGGGGCAAATATTTAACATTTATGTTATAGTAGATATGCCTACCAACTCAATTAAAGTATTGAAAAATAAAAAACCAGTTACAAAAGTATATGGAATGCGATGGATTATATTAATAATATATATATTGTACATTAATGCAAATTCCATACAAACCATGCAATACTCAATAATAGCAGATGTAGCCGTTGAATATTATCAAGTATCATTTGAGTCAATAGATTGGACAACAATGATTGTATTCCTGATCAATGTCATATTTAGCTTTCCTGGAAGTTATGCTGTAGATAAAATTGTAAGTTACCTTTGGTGAAAAAAAAAGTCACGTTTTGATTTTGTAACTTTAAATTCTAGGGAATAAGAATTCCTATAATCATTGGAGCAATTGGAACTTGTATTGCCACATGGATTAAACTCGTCTCTGTAAAGCCAGATAGATTTTGGTTAGTATTGCTAGCTCAAGGATTGTTAGCTCTCTGTCAATCTTTTGGTTATCCAATTCTTCCAAAACTTGTTGCTACTTGGTTTGGTGCCAATGAGACTTCTAAAGGATGCGCAATAGGATTAATAGGAATACAGGTATGCTTACAGTTAGCTGTTATCAATAACTTTAATAATGGTAAACACGCGATGGCACGATTGAAAGAATTTGTTCGAGTTTTAAATTTAAGATTTTAAATTTCAACTTTATCTGAACAGAAATTTATTGATTAATTTATTGCAAATACATTTGATAATCAAATTCCTACACTTTAGTACAGCTGCTTTGTTTTAATTTTTTGTAGTTGTCCTAACATTTGATTGTCGGGTAAGCAAAAACTTATCTGAGGTGAAACCGGTTCATTATATAAACATAATTGAAAAACCGAAACCTTAATGACAAGAAATGAAAATATTAAATTTTGCAAAAGTTTTTATATGAATTAAAAAACAAAAAAAGTTTCTAAATGTGAATCAGAACCTAGGGACATTTAGTTTCTCAAGAAATTAGTACCAAGTAATGGCTGAAATAGTGAAGTACTCTGATGAATTGTTTTTAAGCAAATTTAATAATTAACGAGAAAAACGTTAATGACATTTAATTAAAGAAGTTTTTCAATATAAAAAAAGGGTTTACAATAATTTTTATTATAATATAGTATTATAAATGTACATAATATTAGTTCTTTTGTACCTTAAATATGGTAGTTTTAGTTAGGTCCATGGCGGTAATACTTTCACAAATCCGACTTATTTTAAATATTAAATAAAAAGATTTTTAATCTGTGGATATTATGTAATAAAATAATTTTTTTAATTTATTCAACCTGCGATTTGGTATTTCTCTCTTAATAATTGTTTACTGCAGAAAAACAAAAAGTGATGTAATTGAGGAGAAACCTAAAATGAAAACTTATAAAAAAAACCCAAAATTATTAATTTGTTTTTATAATATTATTGATGACGTAAATTCGTTATAATAAAATTAAAATGAACATTAGTTTTTACAAATTTAATAACTACTGTAATTTAAAGTTCAACAATTTTTTTTACTAGACTATTTATTCGTAATATTTCAGATAGGAGTGGCATTGTCTTTTTTGATACCGCCATTTGTTATATCTAAATCTAGTATCGAAGCCATAGAACACGGTTTATATTATATAAATTTAACTTATGCTATTTACAGTAGTGCCATGGTACTTTTAGTGATTCTATGTAAGTATAAAACAATACTAATTTGTATTAAATCTTCATTATTAATGTGCACAGAAAAAAAGTGTACTTAAAAGTAGCATAATTTGTGTATAGATTGTCTACCAGAACAAACTGTAGTTATCTTTTGTATAATTGTACTCGTTTTTGACACAACTTGTGCTATTTTTAAGTACATTTTTTTCTGACTGGGTGTTTTTTAACTTTTTCAATAGCTTGTCGCTCTTAAAACAATTAAATGAAAGTGTAAGTACGTAGTAATTACGTAAGAACGTAGTAATTACACTTCTAAAAATATTTACGATATTTTTTAAATGAAAAAGAGTGAAATATAGTCCTTGTCAGAGAATTTTGGTGTTACGTCATAGCAGACTCGATCCAAATTTAGTAATTCGATAATAAATCAATTAAATCCATAGAACTTCAGTCAGACAGTTCTATTACTTTGTTTTAAGGGTGTACAAATATTGTCATTCACAATATCTAATCGACGATATTTTCCAGTTTTCAAAAATGAGCCACCACTACCACCTTCACTTGCACAAGACAACTTATTAAAAGAAAAGAAGTCAAATCCTACCAGTATTTTAAAAATTTGTAAAAACTTGATTACCAATCGGTCCTATGTTTTATATACCATTGTAAACGGAATCAATGTGGGAGTTGTTTCTGCCACGCAAATTTTATTCAATCAAATTCTTTTGATTTATTATCCAGTAAGTAATCTCTTTGGATATAATTCAGTAAAACCAAAGTAATCAATCATTTCTAGAATGCTGGTAAAGATGTCGGAATTATCGGACTTTTACAAACATTTTTAAGTTTACTAGGGTCCATGTCCGTTAGTATACTGTTGGATAAATATAAAAAATATAAGTAAATGACAAATTTAAATAATTTTATATTGGTACTGTAATAAAACTTGTACATTATAGAGAAACCACATGGATATTATTCGGCATGTACTTTATATCATTTGTGTTATTCGTTGCGACTTTAGATCAAGGATTGGAATATGTGTATGTAACAACCATCTTAAATGGGTAAATTGGTCTATATAATATTGTTTGAAAGTAATTGAAATTAATAATTTATAATTACAGAATTTTAATGGGATCGTTACTGACATTAACAATGGAAGTTGCGGTGGAGTTAACTTATCCAGAACCTGAAAATATAACCGTTGGAACGAGCAGCAATATTATTCAGATAATTACAATAGCATATACATTCTTATACGGTCATATGTTTAGAAATATTGGTATAGTTTGGGCCAATATAACGGTGGTGCTTATAATATTCGCTAGCAATTTATTATTTTTGTTAATAAAATTCAACTTAAGAAGAACAGCGGTACAGAAATCTCTAGAAGAAAGTGGTCTTTGATTTCAAAATATCAAATAAGTTATTATAATGTTTATATTATATTGATATTGTATGGGTACGTGTTTTATTAAAGCAGGGTTACAAATTTTTGTAAAACTTTTTTGATTTTAATTGTTATTATACTATTTAAGTTACTTCTTTATGTTTATTAGGCATAATCATATAAACAGATTTGACTCTGATTATTTTATCGATTACTAAAGACATCCAAATTGAAAAAAGTTTCATTGGCTGTTCTTCCAAATTACAAAATAATAATAATAATTTAATTTGTATCCAATACAAATTTTAAACAAATCAAGTTTGTTATTATTCGGCATTTTAGTTATACGACATAAACTGGATATTTTTTAAGATGTACGTGGATAAACATCCTAAAAATATTTCTTATGTAAGTAATCAGAGCCAAAAATATTTTTATTTAACAAAATAAGTACATAACATTTTTTTTATCAGATTTATAAATCAAGCAGAAAAAGACAGGTGATTAGTACAACAATATTATTTTATAAAGAACAAAAATGTCACTTGTTTTTTAAAAAAAATTCTAATTTATGTAATTTTTAACTCTGCTGTTCTGTTGGTGTCTAAAAATATTTGATCTTGAATGGACTTTATTCACAATAAAAAATCTACCACTTCTGCTAATAATTTAAAATTCCCACAGAATTTTTCTTTTAGCTAAGTTTAGTAACAAATTTGTCACCAATTGTTAATTGTAATAAACCCTTCAAAAAAATTAAACACCAGTTGCTTCACAACGTCGTATCACAACACAACAATAAAATCGAACCTTAAGAAAGGAGGTACCAAACCTGAAATAACAAATAGTCAATATGCAAATGTGCATCGATGAAATCAAGGCGGAAAACACAAAAAGATGACAAGGGTAAAAAGAAATGTCTTAATTTACCGACTCATGCAACTGGAAGACCAGCGCCTGACTCAAGATATCTTTGATTAGAAAAACAAATTAACACAGGCTTGGCCTCTAACTAAGAGGAGATGCAAAAAAATGCGCCAAGCCCGACGAAGTTTACTATGGAGGAGACTCTGCAAAATGGCGACAAGAGAAAGTGAGCGAGAACCCAGGCACTGGTGATTAGGACTAACTCAACTCTTTTTTAAGGAAGCACTACGGGTATTACAAAACACCGCCGCTCAAAATCAAGAGGCACGTGAAGCTAACCTGGTCGTCATCGCTGCAAGAACAGAAGATGAGCAAATAAAGCTGTACAGAAGAAAAAATCCTCAACAGCTCAGAAAGCAGCTCACAAAAAAGAAAAAATATCTAAACTTTAAGGATCTTACTGGTAAGATGACCATAAAGGTAAGAAATCTTGACTTTCTAATGGTACAACAACGAGGTAAAGAAAAGAGTTGCAAGGCTATCTGGGGAGGTAAACAGGTTCTAGTCAAGTCTCTAAGATCCACAAAAGTAGAAAATAAGGTGGTAAGTTCACGAAGTAGAGATAGAGACTGCAAAACGACTGCTGTAGATGCCAAACGTCAGAATTGTGTGTAACTTGTTCAAGATTAGAAGATGCTGGTCCTTGGAACGCACTCAACCGACTTCTAGAAAGCTAGATAAATTTAAAATTTGCTAGAAGTGCGGCCATAAAGATCATTTTGCTGCGGCTTGCACCGGCGAGTACAACTTGCACAATTGCAGACCGCTAAAAATAAAAAAAACTTGTTTGGATGGTTTAAACCGTAACGGCAAGCAAAACGAGCCGAACTTAATGCATCCGGCTATATATCGAAACCAAGATGATTTTAATGAATAATGGGAAATCACGGTTATCCAATATGAAGAGAAAATCTCATCAAATGGAGTGGGTTTTAGTAAGTAAAATTTTTCACACATCCACCGACATTTGGGTAGCGTTTTTTTGAAAACTTTTCTACTCTTCTCGCCAAAATTAACCACCAACAGTATCATATCACATTGTGCCCATTTTTTGCTGATGAGTTTCAAATTGCGAGCAGCTTCCTTTCTTTCCATAATAGGAAGCACTATGTCCGAAACCGCGGCCATTGACAGTCGCTGTTTTTTGTAGTTAGTAACAGTTATAGCATTTAAAATTAGTTTTTGTAATGAAGAATGAAGGATAAAAATTTATATCTACTATAAACAAAAAGATTTGTTTTATTGTCTAACTACGAAAAAATAATCCAAAAATTACCTATACTTTGCGCTATATATTGAAGGACCCTCTTGACGATGGCATTGTTACTTATACATACATGAATACTTAAAAAAGTAGTACTATGGATAAGATAAGAAAAATATGTTCATTAATTGTCAGTAGTGTGCATTATTTTTTTTGTTTTAATCTGTGCTGTTATTGATATTGGATTATAATGGAAATGATAGGTAACTTAATTTATTCCAAGTTTAGTTATTCATTAAAGTTTTAAAACCCCATTTCAAGTTTTTTATATTTCTTATTAACTTTAAAATGTATTAACTACGCGGAACTCAAAAATATTGAAATACACAATAGATTCGGTTTTCATTCGAACTGAAGCAATAAAACACGAATTGTGGAATTTTTTCAAATATTATTTGGGCTTATTGAAAATAGTTCTTCTCTGTCTCAATACAACAATGGCAAAAGTGTAAAGTGATTAAAACGACTAGGGGAGCTCATAGGCTGATGTAACCTGTCGAGTACGCGTTATAATTTTTGATTTGTTAATTGAACAAAACTGAGTAGTTACTTGTAGTAGATAATAGCTTTTTAACTTATATGAAGTAGTGTTTTCTTAATGTTTTTTTTAGAATTGCCTGGTGAAGTAGAAAAACTAGCAGAAACAAATGAAAGTAACCCCGATATAAAAGTTTACAGAAAAAGATGGGTTATATTAGTTATCTTTATATTCTGCACAATTTCAAGTACAATTCAAACTTCTCAGTATGCTGTGGTGGCTAATATAGTGCAAGAATACTATCAGGTACCTTATTATGCAATAGATTGGACAATGATGATTGCATCTCCATTATTTATTATTTTTAGTTTTCCTGTAACTTACATATTAGACAAAGTTGTAAGATATGATGTAACAGTCTCCTAAAAGATTTTTATTGTAGTTACTTTCAGGGTCTTAGAAAAACTGTGATTATAGGTATAACTGGCACTGCAATAGGAACATGGATCAAAGTTGCTTCTGTTCATCCAGAAAGATTTTGGGTAGTTTTTTTCGGTCATGGAACTGTTCTTCTATTTTCAATATGTTTCATACCTGTTCTGCCAAAATTTGCAGCAACGTGGTTTGGTTACAAGCAAATTGCTACAGCAACTGGGCTTGGTGTCGCAGGAGTAGAAGTATGCGCAGTAATTAAATTTACGAAGAATATAACTTAGTACAATATCTTTAACTTGTAGGCTGGTACTTCGTTATCCTTTTTGGTGCCCTCTTTAGTATTAGTGAATTCAAAAGTGGAGAAGGGTTTATATACGATCTCGTTAATCTATGCTGTGTTCGTTACCATAATGGTACCAATAGTCATTTTATGTTAGTAACCAACCAAGTTGTCGTAAATACTATCAAATGAGTATTATAAAGCTTTATCAGAAAATAAATGTCCTCTGCATTATATTAATTCCAGTATTTTAATAGGCAAGAAACTAACAGAGTGAACATAATTTTTTGTATGTATTTGATATTTAAAACAATATTTATTAGAATTGTTATTTAAAGATTACCAATAGAACTTTATAATACTCGACCGACAAAATGACCTTAATTTAGTAATTATTTTTAGTTTTTTCTGACCAACCTAAATTACCTCCTTCATATGCACAAAAGAATTATGCGGAAGCAAGAGAAAATAATCCACTAATCTTTATGAAAGAATGCAAGGCAATTTTTTCCAACAGAAACTTTTTAATGTTTTCTCTCATTTGTGCCATTAACGCGGCAAGTGTTTCAGCATTGGAAGTTTTATGTAATCAAATAATACTGTATTATTATCCAGTAAGTACATCTACCTACTTTTTTTATTTAACATAAATTTTTACTTTAGGATAAACAGCTACATGTAGGATTCGCTGCAACTTTGCAAATTTTTTTCAGTTTACTGGGATCTGTAATAGGTAGCCTTCTTATCGATAAATTTAAAAAGTTTAAGTAATTATATCATTTCCAGCTAATAATGTCTAACTAAGTGAATTAATTTTACTAGGATAACTGCTTGGATAACATACGGTTCACTACTTTCAGGATTAGTATTATTTTCAACAACCATACATCTTGGACTTCCCATGGTTTACATATCGCTTATGTTAATAGGGTAATTGTTATTGTTATTACTACTTCAAATTTCATTTTTTGTAATGTAAAATTGACATTTTTAGTTTTTGCTTTGGTGTGGGCGAAACTTTACATTTTGAAGGAGTAATTGAATTAACTTACCCACAATCCCAAAATGTTAGTATAGGAGTTTCTAGCGTTGTTCAACGAATAACAACTTTGGTGATGGTCTCTTTATATGGCAGTATTCATAGAAGTATTGGAAATAGTTGGGCTAATATTACTATAATTTCTATAGTTTTATGCACAGATTTATTATTTTTTGTAATGAACTTTAATCTGCGTAGAACGGAAGGTGAAATGAAAAGAACTAATAAAGATAATTCCCAATAATAATTTGGTCGTTTTACTTACGAGGAGAACGCTAACACTTGCATTTACAGATTTGCACAATTTTTAACCATGGTTAAATTAACCATGTATTTCATACGGGAGCAACGTGGGTTGGTTGCATAATCTGGGTGTGAAAACCACGCTGTGTTGCTTCGGCTGCTTTTAGGCTACAGTAAACACTGACGAGGGAACAGCCAACATTGGCTCTCACCAATTTGCACCATTTTTAATATATCGTTTGGTCATAATTAGTTATACATTAGGTAAAAATTAAAAATCCCTTAACTCAGCCAATTTGAAGAAAATCGATGTTGAAGAACGAAAATTCCCATTAATTTTACATTGCATACATCGCGAGTAATATTTAAAACGGAACATAATGCATTACGGTTATGCAACCAATGGTTTTCTCATAAGAATTACATTGACAACCTTGACATGCAATTTATACAGCTACCATCCGAGTTTTTTCTTAAAATCGATTTTCTCCAAATTGGCTGAGTTAAGGGATTCTTTATTTTTACATGATGTATAACTAATTATGATCAAACGATATATTAAAAATGGTGCAAATTAGTGAGATCCAATGTTGGCTGGCCCCTTGTGAGACATTTTTTCAAGAGTCGTGGGTTTAAATAGATACTAATCAAAATTACGTCAAAAACTTGCCAAATAAAAACCAATAATTTTGTGAAATTTTATAATTTAATTCAAAAATTAATCGTTCAAATTTTGTTTCTCTCGTACAATTTGAATTTTTTTTTTTTTAATTGTAACTAATGCTAATTAACAATCAGAATAAATACAAAATATTCTATAAGTTAATTTGTTGGCTGTTGTCGTGCGGGGGAATAAGCCCATCGGCAGTACCCGTATACAAAAATAATTTATGGCAGTAGATCACGAGGCCATTTCCTTCTAAGGAGTCTGAATATGTTATCCTCTAGAAGTCGAGCCGTACTAGGATTAGGATGATCTTGAAGTTTTAGGTCATGTTTTTCTTCCCATTTTTTAATATCTATATATTGTCGTGTTCTGACGAACAACTTTTTAAGGTCCGTGCCCGATTTATCGGAGTTTGCAATAGGAGACTCTCCCAGAGAGCGAGTTCAATAGAGATTTCAAAATTTCTACCATTAAATAAAACAAAATCGTACAGAGAATGAATAGCAATTTAATCAGACGAATGTTATTATTAATTTTAAATTGATTAAACAAATGAAACGTGATCTTATTGTTAAACCTTATTCAACGCAGTTGTAAAACTAAAAATTATGCTTAATTGTCTTACACATTTAATTATCAAATAATTTCTACAACTTGTAAGACAATTAAAACGTTTAATAAAAATTTTATAAATCTGAAATAAATTTTGACACAAATAAATAAATTGTTTTTATTTATAAATCTGGCGCCGAATAAATCAGTTCAAAAATTATGGTAGCAGTAGCCTACTTGTAACCACTAATCATAAATGTGCAGCACACATCAAAATACGTCGCAAATTAAACACTTCCGTAAATTAATCTTCTTTACCGAATAAATTAAAATAGTGATTATAAATGTTCCAGCAGTGGTTTTAATTAGCAATGTGCAATAAATTAATTATTAAATGCATACGAAGATTCAAATTTTCCATAACGTGCATCGTAGTTAACCTCAAAATTGTTTAACTGCATTTCGTCGAAAATATCAAAAATTATTGTTGGAATCACAAAAATTAAATTAATTAAGATGTTAATTACCAATAAGATGACTTCAAATAGATCAGATTGAGTTCAATGAAATTGAAAAAAATTGTCAATGGCCTCACACCACAGCAAACAGGTAAATCTTCCTTACTAATCCCTTCATAATTCATCAGTAACCCATAACACAATCATTATTGCACTTACAATCATTTTCTAGTTGCTTAATATTATTGCAAACCATTTTCAAATAATTAAATTTGCCAAACATCCAAATTTTTACTACCAGGTCGTTGCGTATTCGACTTCCCACACAACCGTCTCTATGCCACCTTCCTTCCTCTCTACCAAATTTTCACTTCCTCTTTTTTTTTAGGTATTTTGGAAAATCGTGTCGAACGCCCATTGGTTAACTTTGCCAGCCAAATTTGAAAAATTCACTGCCAAATTAAACATTTTGAATTCACCACACAATAAATTATTATGCACCATCTTGCAGTTCTGAAGTGAACCAACGATTGCAGTTTGCTACTACCGCACTACATTATTTACAATTTGGTATGAAAACAAAACATCTATAAACAAAAATTAAATTACCAAAATTAAACGCTTTTCCATTTTTGATTGATTTAACTTCTTTAGGTTTTAGGACAATATCCCACCTATGAAAATCACGTTGCTGCATGCCACTATATTCTGTTTTATTTAAGAAAAATGTAAAACGTTTGCACTAAACGGATGACATTTAAATGTTAACCAATGAAATTGCTTTGAATAAAGACTCACTCACAATAAAGAAATTATACGAGATTTAGTGTTTATTCAAAGCAATTTCATTGGTTAACATTTAAAGGTCATCCGTTTAGTGCAAACGTTTTACATTTTTCTTAAATAAAACAGAGTATAGTTCGACATAATAATTGAAAACAAACAACTTCTATTCGTCCGAGTAAATCAAAATAATATCAAACTTGAAAAAATGCAAAGTTGGAATCTCGATTGTAGAAATTTTAAAATGTCAATTGTAACGAATTTTTAATTCCTTACTTAAAATTATTGAAAGTCCTGTATGTACTCGCTTAGCGATAGCTGCGACGCAGACTTGCGAACGACCTTCGCGCAAGTTTGATAGCGGAACACGAAGCAGCCGTCAAACAAGTAAGACGTGTTTTGAAAACATCGGTAAATTTTACCTAATATCGTGTTATTTTTAATAATTACACCGTTATCTACTCAGTTAATTTATATATTACCGTCTGTGCTTGGTTTAATCTATCTAATTTCGGCTGATCGTTGTGATTGAACATCTACGGCGCTAATAATTTGGAGCATCTTTTTTTATCTTGCGGCGCCATTTTGTCGTGGACGAATTATTCTTTTGTGCACGACCTTATCAAATTGCAAGTGGAAGTTCATCGTTTGATGGTAAATTAGCACTTTTCAATTCATCTGCTATTGATGCATTTAAATTAGTGCATCCTGCAAGTCAACAAACTTTTGAATTCAAAAAAAAATACCATTTAACTGCAATTGGATGAACTTGGTATGCTGAAATTGATGTATCACAATCCATGCACAATGGGATTATTTCGATTTTTCCCGATTTACCAAATTTGAACATCTGCTAGTAAATTCCACAATTACCACGTTATAATGGCACTCAAAGATTAATTATTCCAGTTTTGAAAATTGTGTTTTACAACCTCACTTGGATTGTATTTAATGACTCATTTCAAAATTAACACTAAATTGAATTCAAATTTAACATTTTAAAAAACTTTCAGGAACACTTCAAAAAGGACGTTCGTTCAACTTGACGTTTCACCAATCAAGATCCAGATGTTTCCGGCTCTTTTGCCCAACTTTTCAAAATCAAAAATTTTCACTTTCCACTTTTCTCTTACCAACTTAACATTTTAAAACTTCTATTCTTTACAAATTAATATTCAAAAATTTGTTTTAATTGGAATCGTTAGCTGTTCAAACTTCTGAACAGGCACAGGCGCCTTATAAAAAAAAACAAAGTGTTTTAGTGACTCATTTACAAAAGAAGTCTATAAATAAAAAAAAACTGCGCAACCAAAATAAAAAGATTTTCCTTTTTAAAACTTAATAAAATTGTTCTTTAAATCAAATAAAATAAAAATTATCCTTCATATCGCTTTATTTCTTTACGACAATATATTTCGGATTGCTTAATACATTGCAAGGTAAGTAACAAATACATGCTAAACACATCACAATGCACCACGCTACAGCTAGAAACCGTTTTATCCGTTCCCAAACTACCAACCTTGCGATTGGAGTCTGGCTAGTAAGCTTTTTACTTTTTTTGGAGGACCAATGAGACGGCCGGTATACAGTTGTAACTTCACCCGGATTCGAACCGGGTATTAAGCGTTCGCAGTCAACTCGCTTGACCATTGCTCTACGACCGTCTCTTTTATTATTATTTTTAATTTCTTCTTGAATATAATTAATGCGTAGGTCAGTGTGTTTTGTTAGAGATGTACCATGGTGCATCTACCATCATACGGAGGGCCTTTGATTAGAATCGTTGTATGACTTTTATGTTGGAAATGCTGGCGCATCCCCACAGTTCTATTCCGTACGTCCATATTGGCTTGATGATGACTTTGTATATAAGCATTTTATTTTCTGTAGAAAGAATAGACTTCCTGCCAAGTAACCAATACATTTTCTTTATTGTTATATTTATTTTTTTTTTCTTCTTTTTTATGTGGGTCTTCCATGTAAGTCTCCTATCCAGGTGCAGTCCTAGATACTTTACTTCTGTCTTTTGAGGTATCGCTACATCGTTGATATATACAGGTGGACATTCTGCACGTTTTAAAGTGAATGTAACGTGGTTTGATTTGGTTTCGTTTACTTTTACTCCCCATTTAAATAACCATCTCTGCAATTCTGCTAAGTGTATTTGTAACAGTTCGGAAGCTCGTTGTTTGTTGCTGTGTCTTGCCAAAATGCAAGTATCGTCCGCAAATGTGAACAACTCTGTAAACAAAGAGGTGGGTAAGTCTGCAATAAACAATAAGTATAGTATTGGCCCAAGTACACTTCCTTGTGGAACACCTGATAATATAAAATAAATTTCAGACAAATCTTCGTCTTGTTGAACTTGATAACTTCTGTTTTCCAAATACGATTTCAGAACTAGGTAGTAGTGGTATGGTAAAGCTTGTTTAATTTTAAAGAGAAGTCCTTTGTGCCATACTTTATCAAAGGCCTGTTTTATGTCTAGAAAGACTGCCGAACAAAATTCCTTTCCTTCTAGTGCTCTATAAATAGTGTCTACAATTCGATGGCATTGTTGAATAGTTGAATGATGTCTAAATCCGAATTGATGATTCGGTATTAAATTATCTAATAAGTAGCTATCGACCAAACGTTTTAAAATAAGTCTTTCCATCAACTTAGATATTATTGGCAGCAAGCTTATTGGTCGATAAAATGAAGCATCCATCGGAGGTTTGCCTGGTTTCAAAATTTTGGCAAGAAACTGTAATGGACAGTATGATAATCTTAGGATGGAGTTAAACAAGATTGTTATAAATTTTATTCCTGCCTTGGGTAATTCGTTGAATATTTTACCCGTTATTAAATCATAACCAGGAGCTTTGGTCTTATTTAATCTTCTTATCTCTTGCTCGACTTCGATTTTCTTGATTTTTTTTATTCGCAGCGACATTTGTAGAAGCGCGTCTAGGTATTGTTCGTCATTTTCATCCGGTTCATTAGAATGAGGTTGGAAAACGTCCATTAGGTGTTGCGCAAATAGTTCAGCCTTTTCTATATTTGATCTTGCATAAGAATTATTTCGATCACGAAGAGAAGGGATGGTCATTTGTGGTCTTTTAAATTAAAACGTTTTGTAGCATTTCAGAGGGAGTTATCTTTCACCGTCAAGTTACTTAAATAGTGATTAAATGTTTCATTTTTTGCTTGTTTATTTAATCTTTTTAATTTATTGGCAATTCTATTGAAGTCTGTTTTGTGTAGAGGGTTTATACTTTGGTGCCATTTAGCTTTTGCTTTTCGTTTTTCTTTAAGTATCTGACGTATTTGCAAAGGTATGTTGTCTATATTACCTGGTTTATCTTCTCGCATGGGAGTTGCTTTCCAGCTAGCATCTTGAATTGTGGTTATGAAGTGATTTGCTGATTTATCTAATTCTTGGTTTGTTTTAATGGGCAGTGTAAAGTGTAGTTTTTCCGTTACGTGTTCTTTAAATTGATTCCAGTTGGTTTTTCTATTATGAAGAGATATTTTTTGCCGTTTTCTAATGACAAAATCACTAATCGTCAATAAAACTGGAGTGTGATGAGAAGTGAGTTGTAAGCTTGATTTGACTTCCATAAAATTGGTAGAAACTCCGTTGGTTATGTAGAAATCCAGCAGATCAGGAATTTTATTCACATCAGTAGGCCAGTATGTTGGTTCGCCTGTTGTGGAAGGAAGATGAGGTTTGATCATTTTTCTGTTGATGATGGTTTTTGTTAAATTTGTTTTGCAATTCTCTATATATCTGACAGCCCTTATAGCTCGCGGGGTGATCTCCGTTACAAAGGTAGCAAGTGGCTTTTGTATTGCTTGGCTTTTTACAAGTTTTTGTGTCATGTGCTCCTCCACATTTTACACATGCATAGGGACGATTACAATAAGTTTTAGTGTGGTAAAACATCTGTCATCTTGTACACTGGGCTATGTCAGTATTTCTGTAAAGCGGTTCAACCCTAATTGCTCTATTTTGCAGGTATTTTAAGTCGTAAATACTTTTATTATTCTCATCTGGTTTGAGATCTACAAAAAATAATAATAACGACTCCTTCGTTGAACGATGTTTGACATTTACAAAGTTCCTTATTTTAAGGCTAGGGTTTTGCAAGTGCTGGACTAAGAAAATGACTCATTTAAAAACGGCTTGACGAATTAACTTGAAATTTTGGAAATATATATAAAAAATATTTACGCACAAGCTAATCTATTTTATATTTTAAAATTTTTAAAAACAATATATTTTTTGTCGAGATATCTAGTTTCTAATTTATTTTATTCAAATCAAAATAATTCACAGTTTATAATGATTACTGTTATAAACAAAAAAAATTTAAAAATTAAAATTTTAATATTAATAACAAAGTTGAAAATTAGGAACCCACTCAAAAATGGCTTATCCGATTGATCGCAAATTGTAGGGTAATATTTATGAAGCAAAGGTCTACATACTAATCTATTTTTAAAATTTATATTTTATTAAATATTAGTTTACAATTTAATATTTTATTTAATAAAAAAAATATTTTATTAAATATAAATTTACCCTGTATATACTGATATGTTTAAAATAATGACCATTTATTTAAAATACTGACAGATTTTATACTGA
Source organism: Rhagonycha fulva (assembly GCA_905340355.1). NCBI lineage: Eukaryota > Metazoa > Arthropoda > Insecta > Coleoptera > Cantharidae > Rhagonycha > Rhagonycha fulva. The sequence goes on from HG996555.1 coordinate 13,609,064, forward strand.
CCAATGTAATACTGACCATTCATTAAAAATACCGACCATTTATTAAAAATACTGACCAAAAGTATTATAAAATACTGACCAAGTAAATATAAACCTTAATTTTACTTGCTATTTTTTTAACTTGTGACTTCTTTGTATGTTTTAGATTTCCTTTTTCCTGAGTTTTATTAAACTTGAATTTCTCTTTTTATTTGTACCTACTTAGTTACTTTGTAAGCTTAAGTACTTTTAAGTTAATCATTCTGTATGCTTTATAATTAGATTAGATTTTTTAACATTTTTTGGTTCTGACTTTATGTTATTATTAAGTTAAACTATAAACGTGTAAAATCTTGAACGCTACATTTGCTAAAGATATTAGAAAACGTCATAAATAAGTAAATATATATAAATTTGCCATTACCTAAATCTATTGTATGTTTTTAGGAGCGTTGTTCAAAAAACAACTGAAAAAAATCTGATTTTTTACAGAAATGGGAGTTTCAACGTATTGAATAAAATTTTAATTAGTAGTAATAATGCTGTTTTAACATGAAATTTTGTGAAATTCCAGTATTTGTTTTTGACAAATGAACAATAAAGTATTAAAGTTTAAACACTTTTAAATTCGACAAATTTAAAAAACGAATAAAATGCGTAAATTAGAGTAAAAATTACTTAATTTATATACCTAATTACTATAATTAATAAAGTAATTATTACATACTCTTTCTTATTATTTATACATATTATGGTACTATGCAAGTATTTAAATTGTTAAGATATTAACTCGCGATAATAATTAAATTGGACATTTTAAAATATATCGAGTTAATTATGTAAGTGTGATAAGAATATTTTACGGTCCATATAAAACCTTTATTTTATAATAAGTTACAGTTAGAAGGTGATCATTTCATTTAGAACAGTCATTTTCGTAAAATTTTTACTAGAAAAGGTATTTTAAATATATTTAGCCATAAAATTTCTTAATAGATACTTTAAGCATCTTAAGTATAATATTAATTGTATTTTTTTATTTGCACGGAAAACATCACTTTTCAGTTCGCCTTCATCAGAGTAGAATATTTTTGTAACCTATGTAGTAAAAAGTAAAGTATGCTTTTAATAAAAAATCGAAATTTATAAATTTTAATTTGTTGGACATAAAATTGAGCCTGCTACACGGGCAAAAATTGCTTTGTGTCCAAGTGTTGAAAATTTACTTTTAACGGCTGAGATATTTTATTTTAAGTAGGTTTATTTATTTTTTTACATTTGATTATTGGTCTTCGTCGCTAGTAGGTTAGTAGGGACAATTTCTTCTAAATTTAAAACCAGAATGAATTGCTAAGTATTTTTCAGTTTTTTAGTCCATTATGGCTAGTCTTCTGGCTAGCTCTGCAATGCTGCTTGGTATTCAACAAAATAATAATATTATAAATAAAAATTTTTTGTCAAGTAGTTATAAGCGTTTTAGTAACCATTATGTTGCTTTTTATTGTACTTCATAAAAATTAACATTATTTTTTGTAAATTACTCGGGTAATTTTAAGCTTTTACTTCAAAAATTATAGGGGAGGGTGGTCCTAAGTCGGCCCAGTAAGCCTTTTGTCCGAAAACAAAAGGTAAATAGGATTTTATAGCACTAATAAGAGTGTAGTTGCGTACTGACATCGATTGGCTATAAATCTATGTAATTTAGGAAGTAGTGTAATGTGGCTTTTGTAGACGCAATGCAGTGAAAAGTAAAAAACAACGTTTTAATTATTTTTTAAAACAGTGTTCCTGAGTCGGCACCCCATTTTTTTTCGCTCGAATGCAAAAAGTGCAGATTTTCTAAGTTGAAACAGGAAATACACGAATTTGAACCATCCAGAAGAATAAAATTTGCATTTTTTGTCCATTTTTTTATGAAAACATTTCTCAGCTACGTACACAAATTTTATATTAAAACCTTTTTCAGGTAAATAATTAAATGAAAAGAGTTTATTAAAAAAAAACGATCATTCGCTATCGTCATCAGATTCAAAATACGTAAGGCGTAGCAAACACGAACGCAAATGCAATCCACTTATGGAGGGCTGCGGAGACTGGTGTTTTTGTTTTTTCGGGCGTTTGTTTGACCCTGTTTTCTTTTTTGACGGTCGTCCTCGTGGTCTTTTTTCTTTGGTATTGCGTTGACGACGCCGTTCTTCTTCCTCAACGATACGGCTGATTTCAGCATCAACCGTTAAAATTGTCGTTTGGCCCGGCTTTTGGCCTCGTCGTGCGCCTGTTGTCTTGCGCGGTGGTGCCTTTGGAAATGGTAACAAAGTTTCTAAAGTATTATTTAGAAATGACGAATTCGAATGGTTGATCGAACCTTCATCAATCATCGCATCGATCCCATCGTCTGCGATAATATAGTGTTTTAACAATGGATAATCCGATAAATATATTAACTAAAAAGATTAAATATACCTGAAACAATGCAAAAAAAGCGTCAAGATAAAAAAAATTGGTGCCGACTCAGGACCACCCATTTAGTGCCGACTCAGGACCACCCATTTAGTGCCGACTCAGGACCACTTCGACTTTCTACAGGTATCGCGTGATTTTGCACTCGAACAAATCCCAATGGAAAATCGACATAACCCAAAAATTACAACATTGAATAAAGAAACCAGCGCACTCACTCATTTTTAATTTTGGAAATAGTTACATACCTATAGCAGCTTCAAAATGCATGACAAAAATGAAATTGTGTTACTAATAAAAATTATAAACCCGCTCACATTGCACAGCACAATCCAAACTAAAAACTGCAAACGTAATTTACGTCAGTGGTTACCAACATATCAGACGACAAAATAATTTAGCCGACACATGCGTCATCTCTGAGAAACACCATGGTGCCGACTTAACCCGTTAAGTGCCAACTAAGGACCACCCTCCACTAATTTATATGATTTATTTTATTCATATTAGTAGGTACATAATATTAAAATACTTAACATAAATTCTATTATTTTAGAAGATCGTAAAATTTATACTAAAACAAGGAAAAAATGGAAATTGAACAAAATAAGGGAAAGGGAATAGTACTGTATAAAAAGCGATGGATCATATTAATATTGTATTGCCTTTTTTCATTAGTAAATCTTATCAATTTTATGCAGTTCTCTATAATAGCAGATGTCGTTGTGGAATATTATGGAGTTTCGTATGATGCTGTAAATTGGACAAGTATGATTTGTTCTGTTACCTACCTGGTTTTTAGTTTACCTGCAAGTTACTTTTTGGAAAAATACGTAAAAATGTAGGTTTTGTTAGAAATAACCTTTTTTAATTATTGCTTTTGAAGGGTCTCAGAACAATTATGGTTGTTGGAACTATAGGAACTTGTGTTGGAACATGGATAAAAGTAGCTTCGGTACATTCTGATAGATTTTGGTTAATCTTGGTAGGTCAGGGATTGATAGCTATATTTCAAATATGTCTTTTCCCCATTCTTCCAAAATTAACTGCAGTTTGGTTTGGATCTAATGAAATAGCGACTGCTCTTGGAATCGGCTGTGTAGCAACTCAGGTTGTCTTATAATCTAATATAATCTAATATTATTGGTTTCTATTTACATAGGTGACGATGGCACTTTCATATCTTATACCTCCTTTAGTGGTAGTTATGGATGAACCACATATTATAGAAAAACAACTTTATATTATTAATATATCTTACGCTATACTTTCAACTCTTCTGATACCGTTAGTGTTTATGTGTAAGTATACAGTTTTTTCTATAACAATACACTAAAAAAATATAATATGAGTTACTAAATAGTAACATTTCTTTCATATATCAAGTTAGTTATAATGTGTATATATAATCTATTACAATATTGTTTCGCTGTTATTTCAGCGAAATATATTAAGGGTAGTTCACACTACATGATTTATCATATGACTTGTCACATGACTTCTCATATGAGTGATTTTTTTACGTTCACACTATATGATTTTTGATATTATAGAAGTTATGGCTTTTATGATTGGCTGTTGCGATGGTATGATTTTAGCCATGACTTTTCTTATGACTAAGTCATATGATAAATCATGTAGTGTGAACTACCATTTAATATTAATATTCATAATACTTTAAAAAAATATAAGAATTGCATAAGTAATAATTAATGTGTTTTTAAATTTTACTTTACTCCAAACTCTACCTCTGTGGTAATAAAATATCAAGACAATAATAGGATAATACCTACTATATTGCAATAATCCAAATTTAAAAATTATAGAGTTAATTATAGTTATTATAATGTAATTATAATCAAAACTGCAAACGTAGATGTAAGATCAAAAATTTTTACAATTAAGATTGTATTCAATTAACTAGATAATTTTTAAATTTTAATTGTTATTACCTATATAAATATTTGGACCATATTAGCGTTTCAATAACCAACAAAAATCTCTTACACAGAAAAAAATTTGGGCTAAAAATTTGTAAAATTATGCATATTTCAGGTACAAGTTCTCCCTAGATTGGTTACAGGTATAATATTGTGCTTAAAAAATGAAAACTGTTGAGTCCACATATTTATACCTGCATACAACCCAAATGATACCTTTTTGTAGTACACCCTTTTTTCCTATTTTTCACCCAATATTATGTGGAAATAAAAATTTTTAATTTATAAATAAAAATAATTATAAATAAATTTAAAAATATTATTCACACATTTTAATTTATATTAATTTTTCCTTTTTAAATTGCGACAAATTTTGACTGAAATAGGAACTTAAATAAATACATACTTACTCTTTTTCATAGGCCGACGTGGGATTCGAACTTGGTACCTCTGGCTTATGAGGTAAACGTGGTATTCGCTAGCCCATGAAGCTGATTTATTATAATTATTTTGTACAACTATCAGAAGTTTTGAGATCTTAAAAAATTCCATTTTCTATTCTGATTGTTTTATGAACATTTAAATCTAATTAAAATTGATTTAATTTTATAAAATTTTAACTTTCAGTAAACAGTATTAATAATTATCCAGTTTAAATTTTTTAAATAAAATTATAATCCACGTGTTAAAACTATTAATAACAGTATTATTTACGGGGTAAATTAATAGTGTTGTAATCTAATAAGACAAAATGTCTCTAAAGGGTAGTTCACACTACATGATTTATCATATGACTTATTAGTCATAAGAAAAGTCATGGTTAAAATCATACCATCACAACAGTCAATCATAAAAGCCATAACTTCTATAATATCAAAAATCATGTAGTGTGAACGTAAAAAAATCCCTCATATGAGAAGTCATGTGACAAGTCATATGATAAATCATGTAGTGTGAACTACCCTTAATAAGACAAAATGTAAAAGAAAAATTTTTGAATTGTACCGTTTAGCACTTATTCAAGAATAACTTTGCGTTTACAATTCGCATAATCTTAAGAACCGATTAAGAACACAACTATTGGGAGAATATACAATACAATTTTCCAGGTATAAAATTTTGCATAATTCTAACAATCGCTGTACTTAGCAAAATACAAATTTAGGCTTCAAATGTGCACAATTGCAACAGCCCAACATTGGGTGAATTTGCCACCAGCAATTTTTTTCTGTGTAGCTGATGTAGAAAAAAGTTTTCTGAAAAAAAATAAGTAGCCCCCTTTAATAATAATTTATCTTCTTATTTTTTCTAGTATTACAGTAGGTTACAAATTATTAAAAAGAAATGTGTGATTAATACTAAATAATTTATTTAAGTGAGACGTAAGAAACTTCGGTTTAAAAGCTACCGCCCTTAGACTTAAAATGGTTTAAATTGTGCCTTGTATCATCTTTTACCTTGAAGGATAATCAGATACCTTTGATTTTGCATTAGGTTATTTTACTTATGGAAAAATTGATATCAAATTAATTATAAATACATACTACATTTTTGTTTATTCTCTTTTTAGTTTTCTCAGATGAACCTTTTACTCCTCCTTCTCTTGCACAAGTAAACTTAATTAAAGAGAAGGAAGAACATCCTGTTACTGTAATTCAATCTTTTAAACATATACTTGTAAATAAATCTTACATGCTTTATATATTTATACATTCTGTTAATTTTGGAGCAATTTCTCCGTTGCAAGTTATGTCCAATCAAATTATTTTATCATATTATCCGGTAACTTAAGATTTATTAAATTTTTGTAAAACAAATTTTAATATTTATTATTTTAGGATGCAGCAACCGATGTAGGAATCATCGGACTTTTACAGACATTTTTAGGCATAATAGGAGTCCTTGGTGTCAGTATAATTTTGGATAAATACAAAAGATTTAAGTAATTCACTCGATTACATCGATAATAATCCTTAAACCAATTTTTTTATTTCTATTTTAGAGAAACAACTCTGACAGTTTACGCATTTTATGGATCGTCATTGGTGATGTATGTTGCAACCTTATCTCAAGGTCTAGTATTTGTATATATTTCATCAATTTTGGCGGGGTAATTACTTATTTTATAATAATTTGGCTTTAAAATTACTTCTATAAATGAAATTTTTTTAGCATCTTTCTATGGGCTTCAAGTATGTTATGTGCCGAAATAATAGTCGAATTAACTTATCCAGAATCTGAAAATATAACAAATGGACTTCTTATAAATGTTATTCAAGCATTCGGACTAATTTTAACGTTTTTGTATAGTTTTCTTCTGAGAAGTATAGATATTATTTGGGTTAACGTATTTCTAGTAGGATTAGTTTTAATGACAGATTTGTTATTCTTTTTTGTAAAGTTTGATTTGCGACGCCAAGCAGCGCAAAACTCGCAGATACAATCATGCAATTAAATAAAAAAATTTCTAAGAAACAAACTAACTTATTATATTAATTGGTATTATTGTTAATTTTGTAATAGTTTAATGATCGTCTTCAAAACTACAACTCGTCTTCAAATCCCTGTTATAAAACAAAATCGGGAATTGTACCCGATTAGTTATTGTAATTGTATCAATTGTACCAAATGAATATTAAAATTTACTGACAATCTAAGCCTGTGTTTCAATATTGTGATCATTTTTGCTTTAGAATCATACAACAAATAAAAAAAATTAATTTTTAATTAATTAAACTAAGTTTGTTATTATTCCGTACTTCAGTTATATGAGAATAAAGTGGATATTTTTTTAGATATACGTATTTGGATATGAAAAAATTAAAATAACATCCTATAAATAATTTTTTTTGGTTTATAATCAGCTCTAAAGTTAGTTTTATAATGCAATCAAATACATAACATTAGGTATCTATTTAAAATAATACTATTGATAAATCAATTTAAATTGATAAATTTGAATATATTGGTTGGGGAAAAATTAATCCATTATTTTGGCGTTTATTGTAGTATCTTATTTAACCCAAAGCTAAACCACAAATAAAATAACAAAATTAGAAAAAAAAAAAAACAATTATTTAGTCACTAGGAAACGATATAATTAAAAAAAAATACCAAATTAATTTTTGTTAAAATAAATATAGCTAGTATGTACTCAATTGAGTACACTGGGCTAATTAATGTATTAAAAAGCAAAATATTGTAAATATTAATTGCTTAATGATTAAAATGAATTAAAAATATATAATATTATTATTTCTTAAATAAAAAATGAAAAATATGGTACAAAATAAAATAAATTATATTTTATTTATAAAATAAATTATATTTTATTTTGTATATTTTTCAAAACATTCACGTTCAATGCACAAAGTGTTATTGTATTTCTTGCAACATCACCAAATCCTTGAAGAGCTCATGACACATTTTAGTTGCATCTCTAATTTTTTTGGATAATGCTCAACATTAAATTGTTAATATTAATATAAAAAGTTTGGCGGTAATATGGCAACTTCCCCTCCACCTTGATTACCACTTAGTAAATCCAAAGCCTCTGGGAAAGCGTTTACATAGTTTTGAGCCATAAGAACTCGTTACATCAATTTCGGGTCTTTTTACTTCCATTCTTAAAAATTAATATTGTATACATAACTGCTCATTGTACTCAAGCGAGTACACTAAAATATTTGTTACAATTAATTTTATTTTAAATAAATTTCACTTAAAAGTCCAAATGATTTAGTCAAAATTTAAAAAAAAATATTATTATAAGTAGCACACTACTTGCTTCTATTTATATCGCATATGAAACACACGTGCAAATAATAATATTAGATTGTAGGTTTGTATTTTGGGACGCTAAAATGCAAATTTTACGATTGAAACCTCGATGAATTCTGAATAAGCAAATATTATATAAGAGAATTAACTATGACGGAAGGCCTTAAATCTATCAGTTTTTTCAAAAATCGATTTTAAAAAAGCTCGATTGTCATAGCAATTTTCAAGTTCAGTCGCTCGGGATTGGTAAATCAATGCATTCCATTGTCAGTCCGTTTGAACTAGTCTTAGCTTTGCGCAGAGCGGCGCTAACCTCTTAAGTGAAGGTGAGGTGGGCATGTATGGTAGAAAACTTTTTTCAACTGTACAATCCCACTTTGTTTCTCTCTAACGGACCCTAGTGGGCCCCACGACGCTACGATCTCTGATAGGTTACTGTTGCTTCGGCCAGAAATCACTCAATTTATTCATCAAAGGTTGATTATCGCCTTACGCAAATCAACACTTTTTGAAGCAATACAAGGCTATATGCTCGCTAAAGTATTTCATACTCAAATCAACCCCGCGATGTTCTCAGATGTTGAAAGAGGTAATGGAGGCTTCGCCTCCAAACAAACTCTGTTCACAAAGTGATGCTATGCTATAGCGGCGCTAACCGGAGCGACACTTACATTGGGAGGGTCACAGTCAAGGCGTTTACTCAATGTCTCGGCACCGACCTAGATCAGTTCTTAAGTAAAGGTGCGGCGGGCATGTATGGTAGAAAACTTTTTTCAACCGTACAATCCCACTTCTTTTTTGCGACTGTGTCGCCTTTTTCCTTTCAACGGACCCTTTTGGGCTCCACGACGCCACGTTCTTTGGGAGGTTACTGTTGCTTCGGCCAAAATCACTCAAACTATTCATCAAAGGTTGATTATCGCCTTACGTAAATCAACACTCTGCTTTAAAGCGATACAAGGCTCTGTGCTCGCTAAAGTATTTCATACTTTTAATCATCCCCGCGATGTTCTCAAATGTTGAAAGAGGTAATGGATGCTTCGCTTCCAAACAAATTCTGTTCAAAAAGTGATGCTATGCTATGCATTAAGATGCTTCAACAGTGCACTTCGAGCGAAATTCATGGTTTTCAATAGTAAATGTGCAGGAAAAATGGCTTAAAGCGCTTGAGCGCAGCGAGAAGAATCATGGCACGAGAAAGATCCACGCGAAAAAGTAATAACCGTTCGTTAAATTTAAGCATCCCTTTTCTGAAGTAATTTTAGTCCTAAAAAGGAGAACGTATTCGTACCATAGCGTACGAGTTATTGACAAATTTGTATAGCACAGCATAGCATCACATTGTGAACAGAGTTTGTTTGGAGGCGAGGCCTCCATTACCTTTTTCAACATCTGAGAACATCTCGTGGATGGTTAAAGTATGAATTACTAGAGCGAGCATAGAGCCTTGTATCGTTTCAAAGTAGAGTGTTGACCCGCGCGAGGCGATAATCAACCTTTGATAAATGATTTACGAGTTAGACGGCCAAAGCAGCAGTAACCCCAGAGAACGTAGTGTCGTGGATCCCAAAAGGGTCCGTTGGAAGGAGAAAGGCGACAACAGTTACGAAGAAAAAGTTGGGATTGTACGAGAGAAAAAGTTTTCTCACATACATGTCCGCAGCTACTTAACTTAATAACTGGTCTAGGTCGGTGCCGAGATATTGACTAAACGCCTCGGCTGTGACCCTGCAAGCCAAAAACGTAAGTCGTTTTTGGTACATTAAAACTGCGGGTGACGCCCACGAGTTTTAGCTCAAAAGACAAATTTGTTAACAGCTACACTCTTATGTATAGGAACACACGTACCGACAACAGAATGCTTTGATTCACGAATCACGAGCGATTTACCTTCAAATTTGCAGTGAAAATCGAACTTCTTTAAATTCGATTTTTGAAAAAACAGATGCACTTAAGGCATTCTTTCATAGTTAATTCTCTTATTTAAAATATACTCTTTCAGAATTCATTGAGTTTCAATCGTAAAATTTGTATTTTAGCGTCCCAAATACAAACCTTTCCTCTGCAATGTTGCTAGTAATATTAAGGGAATTGGTATTTGAGTTCTTTGAGGTACAGTTGCATTTTTTCTCGTTGTTTTGCTTCTCGATGAAGCATCGTGACCATGAATGGTTTTCTTGGCAGATTACTCTCGGTGGTTTGCCATTGCCTTCCGATAGGAGAGGGTCATAAATAAAGTCAGATACATTTGTAACCGGGTTTAGGATCAAACCTAGGGTTTAGAGTCTGGTTCTCACGTTGTGAGAAACGTTGTTTCTTTGCGGCTATTGCATATATGGCAAAAAATTGTCGATTAAACTTCGAGCACATACCTTGTTCAAACGGAATAATCTTAAAAATAACTTATTGGATAGTTCAAAGGGTTAATTTTTTTTTTTTTATTAACTCCAAGAATACAGCAATTTGCCTATAGGCATTAGGCTTCTTATCTGACTACACAACAATAACATGAAGAAAATTATTCCATTGAACAATATCTATTATAATACATTAGTAATTATGTTCACTGCACTTCATTTATCTGTTTATCAGGTCTGAAGGTTGTTGTCTTTTTAATCTGCAAACTTCACTTGTGCTCACTAATAGTTTGTTTGCGAATATGTTAGGATGATGTAGGAGTCTTTCGCTGTATTTTGCACTGACTGTTGTAATTGTTTGCCTAACGGATGATAAAGGTATATCGCGTTGTATGACTTCATTAGGTATGTATCTAGGTGCGTCGACCATCACTCTTATGACCTTATTCTGAAATCTCTGAATGATCTCAATGTTGGAGTCAGCTGATGAACCCCACAGTTGTATACCGTAGGTCCATATTGGTTTGAGGATCGCTTTGTAGAGTAGCAGTTAATTTTCTAGAGTAAGTTGCGATTTTCTGCCAATTAGCCAGTACATTTGGCTGAACTTGATGCCGAGCTGTTTACGTTTGGTAATTATGTGTTTTTTCCACGTCAAACGCCTATCCAGGTGTATGCCTAAATATTTAACATTCTCAGCCTGAGGAAGTTGTTGGTTATTTAGCCTGACTGGTGGACATGTTGGCCTGTTTAAGGTAAAGGTAATGTGGACAGATTTGGTTTCATTGGCCTTCATCGCCATTTTCGCAACCATGTTTGAATTTTGTCCAGGTGGAATTGAAGATTTCTGGACGCCATGTTTGGATCTGAATGTGATGACAAAACCGCTGTATCGTCCGCGAATGTTGCTACCGTGGTTAAACGAGTTGTTGGTAGGTCGCAAGTGTAGATCAGATAAAGTACTGGACCCAGTACGCTACCTTGTGGTACTCCTGATTTGATAGGGTAAAGGCCTGTGTATTCGTTCTGTTGTTTTACCAGAAAGTGCCTATTATCCAAGTAAGATTTTAATATTTGTAGGTGATGATATGGCAGTCGTTTTTTAATTTTGTAATATAGGCCCATTTGCCAGACCTTATCAAAGGCCTGACTCACATCTAGGAATGCAGCTGAACAATATCTTCGTTTTTCAAAATTGTTGTTAATTATATTCACTATTCGGTGCACTTGCTCTATAGTACCATGCTTGTTTCTGAATCCAAATTAGTGATTTGGTATGATACTTAGTTGTTTGAGTAGTGGTTTCAGTCTTTTCAGGTAAATTTTCTCAAATACTTTGGAAAGCATTGGTAGCAGACTTATAGGCCTATATGATTTAACGTCTTCCGGTTTCTTGCCAGGCTTCAAAATCATCATTATTTGAGCTACTTTCCACAAGCTTGGAAAATAGTGTAATCGTAGTATTGCATTGTAGATAAAGGTGATCAATTTTAGGCACTTTTCTGAAACCTCTCGCAGAACCCTTCCTGTAATTAGGTTTTTTAATGTTAATTTCTTTTCGTATTATACTTTTGATTTCTTTAGTTTTAATACTTTTGATGGGAAGATCTAGTTGGAAGGGAACTTCAAGGTAATCCGATATTTTTTTTTCTTCTTCTGGTGTTGACATAGAAGGATATGGTTGGAAAACTTTTTCCAGATGATTGGCGAATACTTCAGCTTTCTCTTTTTCGTTTCTAGCCCATTTGTTGTTTGTATCGTCTTTAATTGGTGGATGCTGTAGTTGTGGTCTTTTAAGTTTCCTCGTTGCCTTCCATAGAGAGTAATCTGTAGCCTCTGTAGGTGTTAGGCTCTTTAATAATCTTGTATGCCTTGGTTTTTTATTTCCATTATCATCTCTTTTAGCTCTTTACTGCATTTGTTAAGCTTAGCTTTGTTTTCTGTTGTTCTTAATTGCTGCCATTGTTTTTTAAATCTTCTTTTTTCGGCGATTTTTTGTTGGATGGAGAGTGGAGCCTTTACTATTTCGTGGGTCGTACTTATGTTAGGAGTTGCAAACCAAGCTGCTTCTTGGATAGCTTTTGTTAATTCTTGAACTGCTGTTTCAACTTCAAGTTCTGTTTTCAGAGACTTGTCTAGAGTAATTAGTTCATCCAATTTAAGTCTAAATAACTCCCAGTTTGTTTTCTTGCTACATAGCGAGGGTTGTTTTTCTTTCTGTACTAATTGATTGTAGATTGTGACTATTACTGGGGAGTGATCTGATGACAAATCTAAGCACGATTCCGCTTTAGTTCGTTTGGTGTCAATTCCTTTTGTGATACAGAAGTCGATAAGGTCGGGTATTTTCTTTTTGTCCGATGGCCAGTAAGTGGGTTGTCCTGTTGAGATATGATGTAGATTATTCTCTTTCATCGCCTTTACTAGCTCTTTTCCTTTTGCATTAGATAATCTGGAACCCCATAGAATATGCTTCGCGTTGTAGTCACCCCCTGCAATAAATTTGTTTCCAAGTGTGTTGTAGAAATCTTCAAAATGTTCCTTTTTGTTGTTATGTTTAGGTGGACAGTATATCGCAGAGATGGTTATTGGGCCCTGACAATCTTCTAGAGTGATGCTAGTAGCCTGCAGATGTTCTTTGGCGTATTTATTTCTTTCATGATGTCTGATGTTGTTTCGAATAATTACTGCTGTTCCCCCATGTGCTTTATTATCAGGATGTTTTGTATCATAAATTTGATAGTTGGGTAGTCTTAGATAGTGATTGTTTGTAAAGTGTGTTTCAGAGACCATCATGATGTCAATATTGTGGGTTTGTAGGAATGTCTTAACTTCATGTGCGTGTTGGTGTAGTCCATTGGCGTTCCATATTGCTATTTTATACCTTGGGTGTTCAGCCATTAAGCCATTTTACTGATGAGGGTTGTTAACAAGTTCAACATGGTGCTCATTTGAGTCATGAGTTGCCCCATCATCTCTTCTAGTTTGTTCAAGTTATTTGGATGTTGGTTTGTAATTGGGTTTGTGTCTTGACTTGTTTGCCAGGCTGGTGTTTGTTGATTAATGTTGTTTGGTTTGTTTGTATATATGGTCTCGTTTTGTGTATGGTTGTAGCTGCTACTTGGAGCTTGGTTTTGCGTTGCGCCGAGTTGTGTTGTTTGGTTTATATTTGAGTTGTGTTGGTCTATGGTTCTGTGGTTTCCGTTTTGTAATTTTTGTGTATTTTCATATTTATGCTGCTGTTTGTTGCTGATACCCATTCCAGCTACTTGTGCATAAAATATTGTTGGCTGGGTTGCTGAGCATTCTTCATAATTTTCGTTTCTCTTTGTTGGTGTAAATGTCCTAGTCTGCTGTGTTTTTTTAGTTGGGATATTTCTTATTTGATGTTCGATTTCTTTCTGCCTGAGAGCAGGATAGATTTTCTGTTGTAATTGTTCAAAAACATTGCATCCTCGAAAATTGGCGGGGTGCTTGTCTCCGCAGTTGACACACCGCACATTTTCATCTCTGATCTTTCTAGGACAATTTATGGTTTCATGATGACCTGTACACTTCACACAACGAGGCGATCTTCGACAGAAATTCCTGGTGTGTCCGTATTCCTGACATCTGGTGCATTGCGGAATTATCCTCTTGGCGTGTGGAGGTTCAAATTTAACTATTTGGTTTCCGATTAATTTTAATTTATAAACATCTTTGTTATTATCCCTTGGTTTTAGGTCAACATAGTGCATTGGTAGCGGTACCTTGGTTTCTCGATTTCTAATGTTCCATACATTTGTAGCCTCGTGACCAGCTTTCAATAATGATTTTTTGATTGCTTCGGTTGTAATAGAGGGGTGAATTCCTTTGAGGACAACTCTGAAACTTCTTTCTTGTTTGGATTTATAGGTGCGATATTCTGTTTTTTTTTCATCAAAAATTTTTATTACTGGGCTGAAGTATTCCGCTTTTTATATTTGTACCTTTACTTTATTGTCTCCTAGTACTTTTATTTGATATTCTTCTTTTGTAGTTTGTAGTAGCACTTCATGTAAGGGTTTAATTTCCTGTACGTTATAAACTGTTATTGGTGGTGGTTTTGGTTCTTTGCTTTGTTGTTCAATCTCTACTTCCGAATTTGTATCATCTTCTGAGAGAGCTTCGTAGCGATTTCGGATTGGTATGGAATTTCCCAGCCAATAATCTACCAACTTTGGCTGCTTTCGTATGGGTAATTTTTCTGGGCTTCGCATTCTCTTATTATAGACGTTTTGAAATGCTTCAGCTACCTGTTGAGATGTTATCAGCTCTTGGTTAGTTTCAGTTAAATCGACACAATACTCATCTGTTGAGGGTGACTGCTGATGATGTTGCATTTCTTCTTCACTATTAAGCGAAGATGAATTTGAGGTTATGTTTTCGTTTATACAACTCGGGCAGCTCCACTGATGGTATTCACCGCTTTGATTAATTTCATTTAACGTTGTCATAGTCATTCCGATGCATTCAATATGATAATTAGACATGCACCTCATTTTACACTGTATACAATCTTGGTATTTTGTCGGAACTCGTTTACACACGCCACACGCATTCATTATCACGACGTAACAAAGGGTTAATAGCATCTCTTTAATTGCCTGTGAATCGTTCGCACATCGCACTTCTCGTCTAAATTTTTAATTATTAATCAAATACAACTAAAAATTTATATAAAAATTACGTGCTGTCTTTGTTGATTATCATGATTATCAACAAACATAAGATGAGTAAACCCATCAAGTGCCATATGTTCAAAAAAAATTCACAAAATAACTTTAATAACTGTGCCAAAATACGAATTCAAATTATTAACATGTATTACTTAGGTAGGCTTTAAAATCAAATAATAAACGCCTTGACTTAACGCATTATGTTAAAAATTTAACGGTTCTCGACCTTACAGAATTATAATTTTTGTTAAAATTGTTATGTTAATTGTTGCTTATAGAATTGAAATTAAAATTGACATCACGTTAAAATTTAAACGCCCGTTGAAATTTAACATTTTTCTTACAGAATCACCACTATAATGTGTTATATGTGACTCAGTTTTTAGTGCCAGTCAGCATCGTTTTAAAAATGACTCGATTTCGTGACGTTTGCCAAAGGATTTTTAGATGGCAATACGATTTGTAAAGTTTGTTTGTGTCCATTCGTTTGGAATCCAAACATCGAGCTTCTTTTTGAATCCAACTTTCATCAAATAGTTCAAAACAGTTTTGTGAGAGATCTGTAGCTCAAGGACAATGCTATGACAGTTTGCATGTTGTTCTAAGTTTATCATTACCATGATTTTATCAACTATTTATACGATTAGCCCTCTAGAGCGTGCTGCATCTCTGACATCAAAATTACCGGAACGGAGTCGACGAAATCAAAATTGCACATGACTGGCTGTTATAACATCGGAACCATAAACACTGTTTACATTTTCAGCCGCCTGACTTATGATTTCGTCTTTTCTTTTTGTTTACATAGATTTTTGATGCACTATAACTTGAAACTGGTTTGACCAATCACAAAACTGTCAATTACTTTTTTTTAGTACACATTTCCAGCTTTCCAACAAGTACAGTTATTACTCGATGTCGATGCGACGAATTTACATAATCATCTGAAAGCTTAATAATTCATTTAATTAACTTTTAATTTTTATAATAACTCGATATTTTAAAGTTTAAATTTAATTTAAAATTAAAACCATCTAGAAACAAAATAATGAATTTCTTTTTCCCTAACTTAATATCTACTTTTTGCTTATTTAATGATCTGATTCTTGTCTATAAAGGTACATAGTAATTTTTTAAAATAATACCAATAATGTTACGGTCTGCTTGGGTACTTGTTCTCGTACTTACTTACTACTTGGGTACTTGGGTACTTGTACAATCTGCAGTTTTGTAACTTATTAGCTGTTAGAATGTCTGTGCTTTTTGCATTAGTTTTATGTGCATTGCGAAGAGTAGTTATGCTATTTATTTTTAACTTTATTGTTATAGTCCTGTATAAATATAAATTTAATAAATAAAATTTTTAATTTCCTTTATTAAAGTATTGGGCAAACCTCGAAAAAGTAGTAGCAGTACTTTTAGATTTAATTTAAACAACATTATTTTTTAGTACATGTTAATCTATAACTTATAATCTATGCTATTTACTAACACTTTATAATATCTCTATTAACCTATAACCTGTTAAATATTAGAAACTAGGAAGTGTTATAAATAAATAAATATATTGCATGCTTTTAAGATCGTTGTTTAAAAAACGTAGGATCAAAATGTGATTGTCTCGGTGCATAAAATTTTAATAAGTATTAATACTGTCTCAAAATCGAATTTTGTGCATTTACAGTGTTTTTTTTGCAGTATGATAAATGGACAATGAATGAGTATTAAAGTTGCAAAATTCTTAAATTTGACAATTTTGTAGTGTAACGCAAAGTCAACGATTTTAATTATATAACAATAAAATGCGTAAATTACAGTAAAATTATTATCATTACTTATCATTTGTTATTATTTATACATATTAGATATTACATTATGTAAGTATGACAAGAATATTTTGCAGTCTATATAGAACTTTTATTTTATAGCTAATAGTTATAGTTACGAGGTGATCATTTCATTTAAATCAGTGTAATTTTCGTAAATTTTCAATAAAAAAAGGTATATTAATATTTTTCTGTTAAGTTCTACCATAATAATTGATAAAACTTTTTTTCGGTAATTACCAATTATCTTGATGTTTTCAGCTCGCTTTCAGAGTAGAAAACTTTTGCAACCTAGTAGTAAAAAGTAATGCATGCTTTTACTAATTAACTAAAATTTATAAACTTTAATTTATAATTTTATAATCTAATGTAGATTAAGATCTATCTATAATATTGTTATACTACTTATTGTTATAAGTATTTTGCAGTTTTGTAGTCCATTAAATCAGAATAAAACTAACATAGCACCAATTAAGAAAATTTAAAAACTATTATATTAATTTGCAAATTGCAAGATAAATTGGATAGTGTTTAACGAAAACGATCCAAGCGCCAAATCGACATTTTCGAGTTAGATATACCAAGCGACTCCTGAACATGATCGATTGTTTGTGTAAAAATATTATTGATACTCACGCCCTATATTGACCAAAATCTATAACGACAAATTTTGCAAATTTTTTGCAAAAAGCAATAATTTGCTTTTGCTAATAACATAAAAAATAAACAATAATTTAATACAACTAAAGAACTATGCATTTAAAAAAAAATTATAATTTGAATTTTTAACTACCAATTAAAAACTTAATGAGCTCTATCTCAAAACTGCAATTTAGGGCTTAGATCGTTTTCGTTAAACGCTGTCCAATTATTACTATAATTATTATAAGCTTTTATATGATCATAATGTAATTATTAGTATACAAATAACCACAAGTGTAATTTTCAAAATAAGATTTTATTCACTAATAAATACTTAAAGGTGTTTTTTTCAATACAAATAACAAACTAATGAAATTGAAAGAATATGAAATTAAAAATTTATTCCGTATTTGAAAAGAATTTTAATTTAAATTTTTTGTACGAATTTCATATAAATTGAAACCTAGTACTAAAAGGTAAGAAATAAAGTACTATGCAAATTACAAATTTTTAACTAAAACAAGAATTATCATGTCATAGTCTTCACGCAAGTTCTTCTCGCTTCTGCCTGGTGCAGTGGTGCTCTGGGATTCGAGATCGAAATCAAACAAAAACTATGTTATTAAAATGTCATTAACATTTTCCGCATTATTTATTAAATTTGTTTTAAAAGATTTTTATCTGAGTATTTCAGCCGTCAGTTATTATACGCACACAAGGAAAATCTTTTGTTAAGTTAGTAAATATTAGTAACTGTTTTAGTCCCCATGCTGCTTTTTCTGTACTTCAGAATTCTCTTTTTTTGTAAAGTACTCGAGTATATTGAAGCATTTACTTTAAAAATTTGAGTACAAAGTTTAGGATTAATTTTATTTCTTTCACATAGTATTAAAATAATAGACATAATTTTTAATATTTTAGGCTGTAGAATCTATACTTAAGCATCACTAATTGCATTTAGAATGGAAATTGACCAAAATAAGAGCAAAAACGTTGTAGTACTGTATAAAAAGCGATGGATCATATTAACATTTTATTGCCTTTTTGCATTAGTAAATCTTATCAATTTCATGCAGTTCTCTATAATAGCAGATGTCGTGGTGAAATATTATGGAGTTTCGTATGATGCTGTGGATTGGACAAATATGATATGTTCTGTTACCTACCTGGTTTTTAGTTTACCAGCAAGTTACTTGTTAGATAAATACGTAAGAATACACTGTTTGTTGAAAATAACCTTTTTTTATTACCATTTTTGAAGGGTCTTAGAACAATCATGCTTATTGGAACTATAGGAACTTGTGTTGGAACATGGATAAAAGTGGCTTCGGTACATTCTGATAGATTTTGGTTAGTCTTGGTAGGTCAGGGATCGATAGCCTTGTTTCAAATATGTCTTTACCCCATACTTCCAAAATTAACTGCAGTTTGGTTTGGATCTAATGAAATAGCAACTGCTCTTGGAATCGGCTGTGTAGCAATTCAGGTTGCCCTATAATTTAATGTTATTGGTTTCTATTTGTTTCTATTTACATAGGTGGCGATGGCACTTTCATATCTTATACCACCTTTAGTGGTAATTATGGATGAACTGTATATTATAGAAAAGCAACTTTATATTATTAATATATCTTACGCTATACTTTCAACTCTTTTGATACCGTTAGTATTTATGTGTAAGTACACAAATTATTTTTTCTACAATAAAATAAAAAACTATAAGAATATAAATTATAATATAAAAAATTTTTTTATCACTCACTACCCTTGCTTTTGCATTGGTGATTGAGATATCCTGTGCGTGTAATTAAGTATATAGTTAATTATATAGTTCATACCAACATATTTGTTTATTATTTCTTTTAGTTTTCTCAGATGAACCTTCTACTCCCCCTTCTTTTGCTCAAGCAAATTCAATTAAAGAGAAGGAAGATCATCCTGTTACTGTTATTCAATCTTTTAAACATATACTTGTAAATAGATCTTACATGCTTTACATATTTATACATTCTATTAATTTTGGAGCAATTTCTCCGTTACAAGTTTTATCCAATCAAATTATTTTATCATACTATCCGGTAAGTTATTGGTTTGGAAAATCTTTTAGAAAACAATAACTTCTAATATTTATTATTTTAGGATGCAGCAACCGACGTAGGAGTCATCGGACTTTTACAAACATTTTTAGGTATACTAGGAGCCCTTGGTGTCAGTATAATTTTAGATAAATACAAAAGATTTAAGTAATAATTCAATCGATAATTTTCAAACCAATCTTAAACATTCCATTTTAGAGAAACAACTCTGACAGTTTATGCATGTTATGGGTTATCATTGGTGATGTATGCTGCAACCTTGTCGCAAGGTCTAGTATACGTATATATTTCTTCAATTTTGACAGGGTAATTAATTAATTATTTTATAAATAATTTGATTTTTTTTTTTTTAATATAAAATAATTTTAGCATCTTTTTATGGGCATCAAATACGTTATGCATCGAAGTAATAGTCGAATTAACATACCCAGAATCTGAAAATATAACAAATGGACTTTTGGTATGTGTTATTCAAGCTTTTGCACTAATTTTAACGTTTTTGTATGGTTTCCTTCTGAGAAGTATAGATATTATTTGGGCTAACGTATTTCTAGTTGGATTAGTTCTAATAACAGATTTGTTATTCTTTTTGGTGAAGTTTGATTTGCGACGTCAAGCAGTGCAAAATTCACATCAAATGCAACCATGCAATTAAATAAAATAATTGCTAAGATTGAAACTAATTTATTATAATTATTATAAACCTATTGTTAAAACAACAACTCGCCTTTAAAAAATTGCTTGTTGCAGCAGAAAATCTTTTTCAAACCTATAAATGTATAATAGAAATTTATTTAATATATTAAAATACAAACTGCATTGTGATTTTTATCTAATTGGACAAAGGACGAACTGATAAGTTTTATACTAAAGTCAAGACTGAAGTGCTTGGAATTTTTCTAACTTTTTGGACTGAGTGATCTAAACCATATTTCAACTCAAATAACGAGGCTACCAAATAAAAACTTAACTATCTGCTATCGTCATGTATGTACCTTCTCCGCAATGTATTTATTAAATTCTGTAATATCTAACAAAGACTAAAAATACAATTCCACTTATTGTGCCTTAATTAAAAACTTCAATTCATAGGCTAAAAAAAATCTAAAAGGTTAAGTAAATACTGCATCACACAATAAATCCAATATCTTACCTTTAATCCTCATCTTGAATAGAAAGTTGATTTCTGATTTTCTTTGCAACAAAAGTTCCTCGACCCTTTTTTAACCAAATCTTAAATTTATTAAAATTTTTATACGAATTTTTATGATTGTGGTGTTTGTTAACTTTTGTCCTATGCTTATAAAAGCTATTAACCAATTTCTGGCAAGAACATAGGAACACAGCCAAAAAGATATTTTGGTTACGTATGAATTTAATCACGACTAACCCCTCATTTGGAACTCTTTAATGGAAAAAAATTCTGCTAAAACATCTTCAAGCTGAGCGGCTGGTTTCTACAACTTTTGTCTCGTTTATGACGGACCTATCCTCATACATTATAGGAATAACAAGAGATTTATTAGCAGAATAAGCATCAATTATTGCATTATATTGAAGCATATAATTATTTGAAAGAATTGCATGAATTTAAGGCGCAAAAAATCAGGATACTATTCATTGACTGTCGGATATACTTAATGGAAATTAATAATTCTACGTACTAATCGTGTGGAATGTAAAAACGTAATATCAATTCCAACGAAGCTTATCCAAAATGAGTATTAGCTAATACGTGTTTACCTTGTTACCTAATTTTCTACAGTTTTGACACAAATTGAATCAGTTTAATGTTCTTGTTCACTTTCACCACTATTTTCTAAACTCAATGATCTTAAACCCCTCGCTTTTAGAAATTTTTTCATCAAAAAATTTCAGTGCAACTGCCGAAAAAGATCTTGAAAATTTGATGGAAAATCGCCTTTTCACAGAAGTTCTTTCCAACTTTGAAAGGAAAACAAATTGGTTTTTTCATTTATCAGGCATTAAAAATCTATAATGTTCTAAAGTAAACACATGATCTATGTAAACAAATTTTAAACTTTAATTATTTATTATTTGAGCCAAGAAATTAATCTATTTAATAAAAAAATTATGTTATCCAAAGTTAGCTTTAATGGACGTCTCGATTCGACTCCGTTCTGCGTAGATTAAATTTTATAAATAAAAATAGCAAATCTGTAGAGAAAACAATCGCTATGATAGCTATGTTGGCCCAACCATTTCCAATATCCCTGTGAATGTATCCATAGAGAGAAGTCAGCAGAATAGTAGCTAGCTGACCGCAAGCTCCTGATAATCCAAAAGTTACATTTTGCGAAAGTGGGTAAGTAAATTCCACGACTACTTCCATATGCACTGTTAGGCTAGCTCCAAAAGATGCACTAAAACATAATTTTTTAGGAATCCAAGCTTCAAAATTCGAGAAGTTTGTAAACTTGGTTAAATATATAAGTGTGCTTACCCCATCATCATAAAAGTTATGTACATAAATGGAAGGCCTAAATGTAACGTTGTTGAAAACAATATTAACGTAGTAATTATTGAAGCAAATACGACATACGCAGTTATTCTAGAAAATTTTGAAAAATACTATATTGTTTTATAATTTGGAATCAATATTAATTTACCTAAATTTTTTATATCGGTCTAAAATTATGCTACAAGTAATTGCACCTGTCAAGCTGCAGACGACATGTAACACTCCAGCTATTCCTACATGTAACCCTGCATCCTAAAAATTATAAACAGATAATTGGTTTATCTAGAAGTGTCTATATATTTACTGGAAAATATTGTAGTATTATTTGATTTGATAAATTTTCTATTGCTGCTATGCCTGCTAAACTTATTGAATTAATCACCACAAACAGAATGTAATCTTTATTAGAAAATATTCCTTTCATTTCCTGTAAAAAGTTTATTGAGTTGTTTTCTCTTGCATTCATATAATTTTTCTGGGCATATGAAGGTGGTAACATCGGTTTATCTGAAAAAACTAATAAAAGCTATTATTGTAAACCATAATATTAAGACACTATGTGTTAGTTTAGATTCAATTACATTGAATACTTACAAAATATTGCAATTGGTACCATCAGGGTAGCAATCACAATGTAAATAATATTATTAATATAAAGTCGTCTTTGTATATCCGATTCCCCTCCTTGAACTACTAGCGTTGGAAGTAGATAAGAAAGAGATGTTCCACACTAAAGTTACAAATTTTTCTTTTTTTGGGATTAGTGAAACAGACATACTACTTACTTCGCATCCAGCAGAAATAAGTCCACTAGCCAGAGCAATTTGTTCATATCCAAACCATGTAGCTGCAACTTTGGGAATTATTAAAAGATAGCAAATTCTAAAAAAGGCAATAATTCCGTGACCAAGTAGAGCTACCCAAAAGTTATCAGGACTAATAGAACCCAATTTAATCCATGTTCCTATTGCTGTTCCAATTGTACCTATAATAACCGATTTTCTCAGACTCTAAAATAGATTTTTAGTTAGTATTTTAATTAATTTCTATCTACAAAATGTATGTTGGTGCGGTTAGCTGTGCAACAATTACCACGTATACATCCAGTCGTTATGTCGACCTAACTCGGCTCGAGCTAGTTAGACCTTTCACTTATTTGAATTGAGCCTATAACTAAGCACAGCTAGATCAATCAGGTTAACCGAGTATTTTCGATCGATTTAACATTAAATCGACCTAACAGCTGAATACACGGGGTAAACTAGCTAGATACAACTTACCAGTTTGTCCAATACATAACTTCCTGGAAAACTAAATATGAGATAAATTAAAGATGTCAGCATAATTGTCCAATCGATTGCTACATATGGCACATGATAATAATCTTTAATTATATCAGCCACTATTGCATATTGCATATTTTGAATTAAGTTCGAAATAATAAAAATTACAAAGCAAGCTAATATAAGCCATCTTTTTCTATACACTTTGATATCGATATTAATTTTACATTGAGTTAGATCTTCTTCCAAAGAATTAAATTCAAGAGTTTCTGCAAAATATAAAAACATAAGTAATTATTAATAATCTTACAATTTTTGTGAATTATTTAATTCATATGCAATAATTGCAGTTTAAGTGAATTAACCGACACATAATATATTAGAGGTTAAATAAAAATGTAAAATTAAATAAAACCAGATACAAAATTTGGGATTTTTTGCCATCACTCCACAGCTGTGGTTTGATGTGACCGCTAGTTGAGTTACAGGGCGGAAATTTTGAGTTCAAATCGTGAACTTTTATTGGGCATGTACCCGCTGTGGTGAAATCAAATATTTGTGTCGACGTCATTATCGTAATACGGCTACGTCACACATGGAAGTTTCCAAGACAGATTAAATACGATAAAGGCGATTTATCGTCAACACAGCTCAATTAAATCAAGATATGATACTATTGATCAAAATCAAAATGGTGTGAAATTTTTTAGGCTATAATTATATCATGTGATTTATCTTAAAATTAGATATATTATTTCGAACCAACCCCCATCACAAAAATACACCACCGTGCTTCGGATTTAAAATTAAATAGAAGATGGCAGTTGAAACATAAGTTCTAATAATAATTAACTTTAACGAGTGCTGTGCTTTGGTGTTACGGTGTCCATCGTAAAATTCAGCTCCTCAGAAGCATATTGTAAATCAACTTACCACCCCTAAACAACCCGATATCATTGAATATAAACCCAACCTTGCTGTAATCACGGATTTAAACTACATTTATTAAAGTGAATATTATTAAGCTTTTATGAATATTACATTTAATTTTAGATTATGTATTTTTAAAATTCCTGACTTACCTTTACTTTTTGTCATGGTATTTTTTTAATATAATAAAAGTAATTGGGTAGGTACACAAAACACTGAAATATTATGCTAATGTGAATTTCAAATAATATTCGTGCACAATAACATAATGCTCACATTCATGTACATAGTTATAAATATAGAAATTAAATATTGATAGGTTCATGTTTAAAATTTCAATACAAGGCGATGATAAAATTAAGCCTATATTTATATTTTCTTATTAGTCTACTACGATACCGCAGAAGCTTTTATAAAAATTGTTTAGGACAAAACAGCTTTTATTTGGTTTTAATTACTACTTAGTTATGCCCAATTTCATAAAGTTTTAACAAGTTATTAAAATTAATAATCCAATAGAAAACGTCCGTTAGCAGCTTAACAGGCCAACAGAAATCATCCGTTAGTTTTAACATATTGTTAAAAGTTTTATGAAATTGGGAATTAATCATTTATTTTTCTTATTGAGAGTTTGGGTTATCAGTGTAGATTTTCAGTTACTTATTATATTTATTCAATTGATCTATATTATTGAACACCTCTCTCTTTCTCTCAGATTCCTTCGTTCTACGAAAAGACATAGTGACGTTTTTTAAATGTTCTCTAGGCAAATTACACCTCGGTGGTTTTCCGTTGCAGAATAATATTCTTACTTCGGCCGGATTCGAACCGGGTTTTCTGGAATAGCAGTGTGTGCTCTTAATCTCTATGTTATGACCGTCTCATTGAACACCTAGTATATTACTATTAGTTGTTATTATTAGTCTTGTCCTTCCTAAAATTAATAATATATAAACTTAATAAAATATGCATTTATAATTATTTACATAAATAAGTTAAAATACGACAAAGCAGTCTTTTATGTATCATTCATGAGTGTAATATTACTTGCTTTTATATACAAAACAAAGTAGTAATTAGGTATTATTTATATTAAACAAAAACTAAACAGTCTTTTGTATATTTTTATGCATAGACTTATTCATATTCATAATGCCCGCTGTACACTTTTGCCGAGACCGGACGATACAGGGCGAGAGCGAGAGTGTACATGGGTGCTCTCGCCACGTCTCGCCTATCTCGATGTGCCTCGCTAGCTCTCGCTTCCGAGGCGCTATTTTTGGTCCAAATCAAAGGGTATCGCTTGACTTGCAAATATGTTTTTGTACACTATCGTCCGAGTGCTCTCGCCCGAGTGTTCATAACACAGGTTCCGTTTGATACACTTCCAAAAAGTTTAGCTCGAATTTATTATTCTATTCCACGCCATTTCCATTTTTACGTGTTATTATTGAACAAGAACTCACGAACACACTACAATACCAGAGGACAACACCACAAAATATAAATATAAAAACTGAAAAATTCTGTTATCGTTAACCCTTCTTCTAAATAGTAATAAAATTTTTATTTTTTAAACCGACTCGGAAACGCTACAAAAAAGGCATTCTAAAAACAGTTGTAATTACCCTAAAATGTTCAAAAAGAAATCGACATATCATAAAAAAGTAGATTTTTTTTTACTTTGTAAACATAATTTAAATCATTGCATTTGCGACTATTACTTATTCTATGTCAACCTTTCGTCTTCATCGATGTACGAGCTAAGAGATTGCAGTAATAAATTAATAAACGCAATTTTTGATTTTTATTTAAATTTTGTTAATTTTATTTCATTGTATTTTTTGGTCTCTATATAATAATTTGTGATTTTTTAAATACCGGAACAAAAAATAGATTAAGGGCAAATCGGAATTGTCGTAAATGAAGGTTTATTTTAAAACCACCTCTTCTTTTACTATTGAGTTTTATTTAGAAGACTGTCGCCTGATTATTTTTTCCTTAGTTAGTTGCCAAAGATCGTCTAAATCACAACGTAAAAAAACCTACGAATCGCGTACCCGCGAACTACGTTCTAGTATTAGACGGAGGTGTAATCTCTTAGCTGGCCTGTTTGCCATTTCATCGCAGATCAGCCGGGCAAGCGGCGCAAATTGGAGCAATTTGTGTTTCAAAATATACAGATCATACTTAGAATAATTAATACAATCAAGGATAGAGTGGTAGACACAGCTTACCAATTTGTCGGTATCCTGAAAACCATCACCCACAAAACTGTTTTTCAGGCTCATTTTGACTTCATTAGTACCACATATTATGTTAAAAAACTTTGATTGTAGCACATATAATAAGCTTCTGCTTATATTATTCGCGGCTCCGTTTGGTTCATTTTTAGAATTTATCTGCTATTTTTCCTGAAAGCAAAGCATGAGATTTCTGAGAAATTAGAACGACAACTGCAGCTCTGAACATTCCGGATTACATCATCCTTTCTTGAACAGAAAAACAAGTTTTTATCGTAAATTAACCCCTGTAGTTATACAACCTTAAAAGCTACCTTGAGAATCTTAACGAAAAAAATACAATTTTAGACACGTTATTCCTTGTTCCTTGCCGCCATATTGTAAAAAATATGAAGAGGAACAAACACTTTCTTTGCTACCGTTGAAGTAATCACTTCGTAACTTTTCTTTTCCGAAATACTTTGTGCAATTTTACTTCGAGTTTTTGTGTTGACTTAAAATATAAAAAATGTTTTGTGAATTGAATTTTATCGATTATCGAAATTTATCTAAAATTATTTCCGACGACTTTAAATCAACGGATTAATAATTAATTATACCGTAACTAAAATGTTAATTTTGGTGAAGTTAAAAAGAAAATAAATCAACAGTAAATTATCTCCAATAATCAAATGTTAAAAGTATTGCTAATTATTACGTGCCTGAAATTATTAAATAACTCAACAAGTTAATGCGAAGATAAATGCGAATTTCTGATTTATTGTTATTATCTTGATGCAAATTACTGAGTTGACGACAAAATTCTACCAATTGGGAATGGATTATTTATCTGGTTAACAACTAAAATGGACAAAATTCTATCAATTGTAAATGGATTATTTATGTGGTCAACAACTTAATTGGAAGTTAAAGCAGGGAAGAATTGCTCGCAAATCGACTGTGATACCATGGACAACGAAGAAGTCGTGGGAATTTGAGAAATCTAACGAACGCGTGCCTATTTCTGAAGAATCCAGGTTAGTGATATGCAATGTTAATTTAGAGATTGCACCAATAATTTTTAATAAACGGCGATTGACTTTTAAAATGTTTACTTATTTTTTACGACCAAGTTAGGTCTAAATTTCATTACTGAAAATTACATTAAAAAGTCAATTGTTCCAGTTACACTTGTTAATTATAACGTAGAAAATATTATTTAATCCAAGGTGGATTAAACTATCTTCATTTGTTTATTAATTGATTAATTTGAAATAGGTAACTACTAAAGTTACAAGTTAAGTTAAGTTGATTTTTCGAAACGTTTCTTTAAAGTAGAGTTTATTCTTTTAAGAAATAATTATGTGTTTTTATGTACCTCAATTTATCTATATTGTCACAATATGAAAATTAATAAAATAAATTTAGAACTTAAAATTCATATTTGGCAACTCAAAATTAAAGTAAATCAAATTAAAGATATTTAGGAAGAATTTAGATTAAATCATTTAAAGATTAAACAATCGATAAGGCCATAATAATCGAAAAGTATTATAATTTCAATATGGCGATTACCGTCATGGCCGACAATGATTATGCAAAATTCATAATTTATTATATTTTATATTAAAATAAATATGCAGATGGTTGTCATAATACGTCATATCAAGACATCATCTGACCATCGAGGACCAATCTAAATTACGGTTGAATGAGTAGGGAAAATGTTATATATAGGTCACCGGTGCAATTGTTATCAGTAGAAGTAGTAGTAGTAGAAGAAGAGTTAGTTAGTCATATCAGTGGTGGCAATCGAGAAGCCGTCTAGAGGTCGTCCGTCAGCTGGACAGCGGCTGGGCCATGGGTGCCGAACCCTGGCCAAGAACTTCACCGAGATGTTCTACCCTCCAAGTGAAGAAATCCATTTATAACAATGCATGGTTGACCTATTAATTTTGGTAAATATATTTTAAATTATGATAATCCAAACTGTGTTGAATTTTACCAACCCATCGTTAGGGAATTATTTTAGTTTATAAGTTGTATAAATCTTTGTAAATATTATTCATTATAATTATTTGTAATATAAAGTGGTTTCCTTTATTCAAAAAGCTACAAACCCCCAATTAAGAAACTATGGCCAAGACAAGGAAATAAGATCCAATAATTTCGGTACAAAGACCACAGACCAAAACCTGTGGCATATGGTGGAGTGTGCCAGTTCTTGTTAAAAGGGCCTTAATTTTGTGTAAAACTTAATTTTTTTGATTTTTAAAATTTTTGAACTTTTTTCATGTAAATAATTTTTAATGTTAAATATTGCGTATAATTATATTATCTAATTATTAATTAATCTTATTTTTGGAAAAAGGAACCACTATTTGATTATTTAAAATTATATTTTACTTTGCTTTGCTATGGGAAATTCTTGCAAATGCTATTTGCAAGGTAACGCTTTGGTCCAGTAACTTACATACTTATCGCTCCCGTCGCTTCTTACATTAATTATGCATGCACTTTTTTCGATTAATAAATTTAAATTGGTCACCAGGTTTCCCAATCTGTTTTTTTAAATATAGGTATTAATTATTTTTGTTAATTACGGCGAAGTAATGCAATATAATGATTTTATGTTATTTTAACCGCTGATTTAAAAAAGTAAAAAAAAAAAAAATTTTGTGAAAATTGTTTCCATCATTCACGTTTAACCAACTTAATTTTTAAAAAAGCTATTTTTTGTACATTTTTATTAGTATTTGATTATTAAATTGCCATCATAATGTAGCAATAATTGGTGATTTATTAAAAAATGACTCTCGGCGAAGTTGTAAACAAAGATATCCCACCTCGCTTTCCTCGTTTTAAAAAAGTAACGTCATTTAATCCTGGCTTTACTAACCCGCTAAAATTTTTAAAAGAATTTGAAAAAGGTGCTATTTTTAATAATTGGAACAATTTTACAAAAATTGCAAATTTTCACATATTTTTAGAAAACTCTGCTTTTAAGTGGTATTGTGATTTTTTAAGTAACCCCATAAACGCAAACAAAACTTGGGACGATATTAAAACCATTTTCATTAATAAATATGCCGATAATTCATATTACAGACTTGCAAAAAGTGAATTACGTAAAAGAAAACAACTCAAATTGGAAAATATACGACAATATTATTTTGAATTACTTAATTTGGCAGATGATGTGTCGACCGAAATGTCAATTGAAGATTTTTTGGAATATTTTGAAGAAGGACTAAATGAGAAATATTTGCTTTTATATTATACGTTAAAAACAAAAAATATGAGCTACGTCTTTTTAGAATCTATTATTCACAAAATTTCTAGTTGGGAAGAACGAGTTTCTGAAAATGCAGCTAATAATATTTCTGTACAAAATGGCGGCTTACACGAAAATTTAAATAACTCAAATTATTTATCTTCAACAAATTTTCAAACTAATAATCTCTTTAATAAATTTCCAAAAAACAAATTTAGATTCCTATTTTGTTCCTCTTGTAATAAAAAAGGTCATAATCCCTCAAATTGCTGGTATAATAAAAATTTCAATTCAAATAAATTTAAGAACAACTTTGGACTTTACAGTAATGCTAATTGTAAAAAATCAAAATTTTCTCGAAATTTCGAAAATAATCAACGAAAAAGTAATTCTCATTGCATCAAAAATCCTATTTTTAAGAAAAATTCATCCAGACATTCTCGTGTTCCCACTAAAGCATTTCTCGATCCCCGAAAGAGGGAGAGAACAAACAAATCAAAATTTTACAAAACCAAAAATAAGAGCAAAATTATGGCTATTTCACATTTCCTACAAAATGAAAACGAATCAACAGATGTTTTAAAGATTCCGGGAAAAGTTAATAACAAAATTATTGATCTAACGCTGGACACGGGTTGTCAGAAGAATATAATTTCTAGCGATATAGCCAAATATATTAAAAGTATGTCACCTGGTAAATTTATTAAAACTGTAAATGGCGAATTATTACCGATAATAGGGATATCTAAAATAAGGATACAAATAAACGAAAAAATTTTTTACATTTCAGCTCTTGTTATCGAAAATTTAAAACAATCATTATTTTTGGGCACAGAATTTTTAAATGAAAATAAAATCGATATTAATTATGGCAACTCTAGTATAAGGTTTCAAAACAACGATGAAATTATTTCTCAAAAGTTTTGCCCTAATTTAGAAAAAACTAACTTTTGCGAATCTAATTTAACTAGTATGGAGGAAAATCAAAATTTAACTAGTGAAGAGCGAATTACTGTTAGATATCAAATAGGCGAAGATAAAAATCTAAGTGAAGTAGGTCCTTCTCACAATTTAATTACAAATGACACCACGCTACTTACGTTACAAAATTCAAATAAACACAAAAATGAAATTTATATACCCGAACCTGAAAATATTATGACTATAGATGAAAACCAACTGGAATCACTATTTGCAACGGATGAAACTAATTTAAAAATGCCAAAAAATTTTACAAATTCTATTCATCAAACATCTGAAAATTATCTGTTTATGCAAGCTCTGTTAAACCAATTAAATAATTAACCATTAAATTAAGAAAAAAAACAATAAATAAGTATAATTTCTTTTCTACCACCAGTTGTCTACGAACAAGATGGAAAAACGCGCTTATTTCTCAAAATCCACGGGTCCGTGTTACAAAGGTATTACAAACAGTTTACTTTCCACATAATAAGTTTTTTTTTCTTTCATAAAATGAAATTTTCATAAATAGTTGAACTTATAATTTTCTGGGTATACCATCTTTATGATTAAGGAATAAAGACCTCATCTAGGACCACGCTGCTTCAAAAATCCTAAACCAATAAAGTTCCATATAAAACCAAATTTTAAAATCGTGAGAAAATGCTTCAGTTGCACAGGATATAATGCAAGCATAATTCAATCCTTGTTAGCGAAATTCGAGCAAAAGATAAGAACGTAACCTCAGGTCAAACGTATCTTGTTCAAAACATTTTTGCTTAAGTATAGTTTTATGAAAATCCATCGAAATTTTGGAAATGTTTATTACAAAATTAAATTTAACTAAATTATTGATAATTTTTCAATTGTAACTATTATTTGACTAATTACTAAATTTTTTGAAAATTCTAAATTTCCAAACAATCATTGTATTATCCATACGTCTTTTAACAAAAGCTGTTCAATTCTCTTTCAATTTTCAAAATATGTTATCCAAATTTACAAAACGTCTACGTTCAGTTTATTAACCTTTATAACTACAATAAAAATATGGAATTACATTACAAAGTGATAACGTTTGTACAAGTAAACTGCTTAAAAAACATTTCTTTCACCAAAGTTCACTTTAACATTTTAAAATTTCATCAATTCGTAATTTCTGACTAATAATTTATTTTTTTGGATCAAAATCAGTTGATATAGAAAAGAAAAGAAATAAATAAAATTTTTGGTTCCAAACAAAATTTTGCGTTCTATTAAGGGAAGAAAAAGGGAGAATTTAAAAACATACCCCAAGGAAGGTCTTTTTACCAGAAAGAATAACGGCGTGTTTAAAATTATTTGAAAAAAAAAAAAACGGAAAATCAGTAAACACTTCGTAAGGTTAATATGATATCAAACATGAAACCCTCTTGTCCATGAACTTTGTAATGATTGCAGCAAACACCTGTTAATTTCAAAGAAAATTTTAGAATAGAAAAAGACACAATTTTAAATTCTTGGATTTAGTTAATATTCATTTTTCTTAAATTGATTACTTAGTTTAAAAACTACTAAATTTTTAAAATAACTTTTTGTCACATTTTCTGATCAAGATTCAAACTTTAATAATTTAAGTATTATTTATTTTACGAAAATAAAACAATTTAGAACTTAAATTTTTAAATCTGAATGGCGTGGAAAACTTTTCGTAATGGTACAGATATGTACGTAAAACAATACAATACTTTAGGTAAAAAGAGTTGTCTACTGATCTACACGTACAACGCATTTTATTATGCGAGACTGTAAACTTATTTAAAATTAAAAAATTTTGTGAAAAAATTTATTTCAAATAAAATTATTAATCTATTAAAATTCCAACACCTATAAGGGATGAGTGAGTGATAAAGTTAAAATAAAATTATTAGCTTGCATAACATGTAAATAGAAAATGATGTTTTCATAAGTCATAATTAAATATTAAATAATTATATAAACCAATAACGATACTTAAGTTCACAAGTATTAGTTTTAAGTAATATGAAATAATGGTACCTTACGATAATAATCAAGAAATTATCAGAATGAATGTTTTGAATTTTTATGAAAGTTGATTTTGTTTCGTTTGAGAAACTCTAGTTTTAAATTCTTTAATGGACAGTATAAAATAGTAAAATCAAAAAAGTAAAATCAAAGTTTAAATGATTCTATGTTGTTTACTTATGAATTACAATTAGACTCAATGGTTTACAAAATTATTTTGGAGTAAGTTGATATTTTGAAGACCATAATTTTTTTCTTCGGGACAAAGTTTCCTTGCAACGTTTATATTAATTACTTATGCCAACTACAATTATTAAGGACTATTTTGGAAAAGGACTCCGTATGTCTAACATGGAGATGGCCAACTCCAAGGCAGACTTCGCGTGTTACTACCAATCTATCCTCGTAGATTGTAGAAGTATCAAAATTACAAAAATATATGGTCTAATCAAAATTTAGAA
This sequence comes from Rhagonycha fulva, assembly GCA_905340355.1. Lineage (NCBI taxonomy): Eukaryota > Metazoa > Arthropoda > Insecta > Coleoptera > Cantharidae > Rhagonycha > Rhagonycha fulva. The sequence continues at coordinate 13,642,481 of HG996555.1, forward strand.
ACGGTAATTTTTGAAAAACCTAATGTTAATCAGCTCATTTTGTAAAACCATAAAAGTCTTAAATCAAAAACAGCATAAATTAAGTTTGTAAAATTTTTATCAGAAAATGCTTGAATTACAGAAAAATTATACATCGTTACCTATCAAAGTTAAAAATAAATACATCGTAATTACACCATCTAAAGAGAAAATTAATTTCAATTGTCATCAAATAACTAAAGTGCATTAACATCAAGAAAATAAATTGTAATAGTTCAACAAACCCTTATTGAATAATTAATTACCTTAGGCAAATGAAGAAATGCCAGGTCCATTAGTTAAAATTAAAAGAAAATAGAAACTCTTTGTGCAAACGAAAAAATGCCAAGAATTTCAATAAATTACTAATCTGAGCAAACATAACAAATGCCAGTATGTAAAAAATTAAGAATTGATTGTTTAAATGGATTAAATAGTAAATGTGTTCAAAAAACCTTGTGCAAAATTATAAAACATGCCAAGAGTTTTATGGTTAATTTTAAACCAACAGGGCAAAAGAGTGGAAAAATGCCCTAACCATGTATAAAAATGGTAATAATCAAAGTGTTATAAATAATGATAAATAAAGGTATTTCAATGTGGCGAAAAATTTATGTCCAAAGGTTATGATTATAATGCGCATAATAAATTTTAACATCAAATAATAAATCATAATTTTTATATAAATTCGTCTAAGCATTAGAAATTATTATGATATGTGAAGTCGGAAAATGAAATAATTGTAATAATCCATAAAATTATAAATTGAAAAGGGTAATAATTAAATTGAATATGCACTATACGAATGTATAAATTAAAGCTAAAAGAAAAATGTGTTAAGTTTTAATGAGCAAAGTTGTAAGCTTTATTTAAATAAAAAGGTAACTGATAAGATCTAGAGAAAATAAATAAATTATTGTAATATCGACAAATTTTGTTAAAATGAGGTTCTGTCAAAAAAAAAAAAAAAAAAAAAAAACCTAATTATTTTCTTGTACTATCAATGATGAAATATAATAAAAATAAAAATCAAATTTTGTCAACTTAGATAAATTAAGAACTTTGTTTAAAAAAGGTTAATTGAAAAAAAAAAATCTGAATTGATTTTAAATAATTAATAATGTTGTCCGGATTTTTAATCCGTAGTTTTATGAAGAAATTATTGTAAATTAATTAATTAAAATTTTTTTGTTAAGAACCAAGTAATGTTTATTTAGATGTCTTATAATTGCAATTTTCGATCGCTTAAAATTTTAAATCTTACTTCATCTTGAGGATTTCAAACAGAAATTGAATACAATCTAATCAAATTTAAATATTCAAATTTGAATTTACGATTTTCATGAACCAACTAAATGCACATACTATAAACCATCTAATTACAATTCGTATTATGTGTTTGGCTATAGTTGACACTGCGTATAAAAGCTTAAATTTGTGCAACTTCCAACACACTTTAAAAGACAAATCTTGGTTACAGTGCAACCATCAATGAATGAATAATCACATAGAATTTTGAAAATCATCTTACATGAATATAATTATACTTCTTGTATTTTTAGTTTGAATTCTCATTATAAAAATTTTGAATCGCTTTAAAAAATTGTTTATTTTTTCTTTGTTTATTATAATGCATTTTAAGACACTACTAATTAATTACGAATATTATAATTTACAATTATTATGTAATAAATTTTTTTAAATTTGTAATATTAAAATTATGCAAGGTATCAAAACTTAAAATTATAAATTTTTAATGTGAACAAACTTTTTAAATAAAACAGTGTAAAATAAGTATAATAATTCCAATGAACAAACGAACTATTTAAAAATATGGTAAAGACTGTTTAAAAATATGGTGGTAATCTAAAAAAAAAAAAAAAAAAAAAAAAAAAAAAAAGTGATGAACAATAGAACTATAAATCAACCCCAGTGAATTTAAAGATTGAACTTAATAAAAATAAACCGAAGTGAATTTAAACCCGAACTAAGTTAATGTTAATGCCAAAAGACTTTTAAAATTTTAGTGAGAAGGACTATGATTAAATTAACCTAAAAGTGGAAATTTATGAAATAATTTTACAAAGAACTATCATAGAAATAAAAAGTATGTTTTTTCTTTTGTATCAAAATTATGTAAAAGTATGAATTTTTATTTTTTATGTTTTATGTCTTTTTTATTATGTTTTATTATTATGTATTATTGATGTTTACTAATTAAGTTTTATTAATATTTTTTAATTATTTTTGCTTATAATAATCTATGAATTTTTTTTACGAACTAATGATGTTCTATTTTTTGATTATATCCGTGATTATATCTATTATTGTTTAGTATTTTAATATTTTTCTATAAAATTTTCTTTTTATTATGTATAATGATTATGTTTATTTCATTTCTTATATTATGTTCAAATATGTGTTCTTTATGTTTATTATGTTTAATTAATTTTTTTAGTATTATAATAAGTCAATTTTTTAAATATTTTCAAATTTTTTATATATATTTTTTTTAATAAGTTTCACGTGTAATTTGATTGGGCTGTTGTGGGCGTTGTGGGCCCAACTTCTTTGTCGCCGGGGGCATATGTCACAATATGAAAATTAATAAAATAAATTTAGAACTTAAAATTCATATTTGGCAACTCAAAATTAAAGTAAATCAAATTAAAGATATTTAGGAAGAATTTAGATTAAATCATTTAAAGATTAAACAATCGATAAGGCCATAATAATCGAAAAGTATTATAATTTCAATATGGCGATTACCGTCATGGCCGACAATGATTATGCAAAATTCATAATTTATTATATTTTATATTAAAATAAATATGCAGATGGTTGTCATAATACGTCATATCAAGACATCATCTGACCATCGAGGACCAATCTAAATTACGGTTGAATGAGTAGGGAAAATGTTATATATAGGTCACCGGTGCAATTGTTATCAGTAGAAGTAGTAGTAGTAGAAGAAGAGTTAGTTAGTCATATCAGTGGTGGCAATCGAGAAGCCGTCTAGAGGTCGTCCGTCAGCTGGACAGCGGCTGGGCCATGGGTGCCGAACCCTGGCCAAGAACTTCACCGAGATGTTCTACCCTCCAAGTGAAGAAATCCATTTATAACAATGCATGGTTGACCTATTAATTTTGGTAAATATATTTTAAATTATGATAATCCAAACTGTGTTGAATTTTACCAACCCATCGTTAGGGAATTATTTTAGTTTATAAGTTGTATAAATCTTTGTAAATATTATTCATTATAATTATTTGTAATATAAAGTGGTTTCCTTTATTCAAAAAGCTACAAACCCCCAATTAAGAAACTATGGCCAAGACAAGGAAATAAGATCCAATAATTTCGGTACAAAGACCACAGACCAAAACCTGTGGCAATATTATCTTTAGTTTGGTCACATTATACGTATGAAAATCATACCTTCTTTTATTTGACGTAGACAAATTTTTATTTCAGAGATTTTTCTTTTGTGTAAAAAAAGAGGTAAGCGAGTGGGTTGTTCCAATACTACTAATTACTCTGAGATGAGAGTACCTGCTAATTCTTGGATTTCTCAAATTCTAAGAATCTCATAAGGGCTACCGACTGAATGAGCTAGTTCGGAGGGCGCATTTTTTGTTAAGGAAAAGCGTATCATATGCCAGTGTGAAATCGATAACGTAGTATGTGGTACTGATGAACACAAAATGAGCCTGAAACACAGTTTTGTGGATGATGGTTTTAGGATGTCGACAAATCGGTAAGCTGTGTGTACCACTCTATCCTTGATTGTATTAATTATTTAAATTTTAATGCTTTTGCGAGAATTTTGTTATCAACATCATACTTAGAACTCTATCAAGTAAAAATTTAAAAACCAATTTTAGAGTTTCACTCTCTAATAAAGGATGGTAAGGATACCAGAATTAATACTGATTGACACATTATTAATAAAAGTTATATTTATTTCATCTTTCTATTTCTTTAGCCGTTCTGCGTAAGTTAAACTTCATTACAAAAAATAATAAATCAAAACAGAGAACTATGGATATTATAGTTACGTTAGCCCATATGTTACCACTACTTCTATGAATTATACCATACACTGAAGTAAATATTAGAGCAACTATTTGTGAAACAATGCCAGAAATCCCAGCAGTTACATTTTGCGATTGTGGATATGTTAGTTCAATTATCACTTCCATGTGTAGGGTTTCACTAGCACCAAAGAAAAAACTAAAATTTTGATTTTAAATTAAAAATTCCAGAACTTATAGCATTGAACCAATTACCCCATTAGCAATAGTGACAAATACACCATAGGAAGTCCTAGATCTACTGTGGTTGCAAATAATATGAGTGAGGCGGTTAACGAACCATAAACTATCCATGTAGAATATCTATGTAAACAAAATTCAATAAATAGGTACTATTTTCAAAATAACTAATCAAAATTTTTCATTACTTAAAATTTTTAAATTTGTCAATAGCTACGCTACATAGTAAGCATCCCAATAAACTGCATAAAACATGTAGGCCTCCAGAAATCCCTACGTGTAATTCTTCATTCTAAAGTAAAAAATTGGGGTATTTAATTGTTTTCATATTTACCAACTTTTTGTGATCGTTGAATATGCAAAAATTGTTATTTACAACCTTAAATTTTCTGTTAAAAATGAGGTGTTGCTTGTTATACTAGGTACTATAGAAAAATTCCTGTACGTACTGGGTAATAAGATAGTATTATTTGATTGGATAAATTTTCTACAGCCGCAACGCTTCCTGCATTTGCTGCGTTTATTAAAATAAACATTATAAAATCCTTATTGGAAAATATTCCTTTGCATTCGTTTAAAAAGTTTAGAGAATTAGTTTCTCTTCTTTGGATGAAATTTTCTTGTGCACGAGAAGGAGGTAAATCAGGTTTTTCAGAGAAAACTAAAAATGATTACTTAATTATACATATGATTTGATATTTCTGATGGCATGGACTTACATAACAATACTATAGGTACCATAATACTACTAAACAAAACATAGATTAAAGCGTTCATATAGAGTCCTTTTTCCACATGTGCTCTGTCACCTTTAGTTACTAGTAATGTAGGTATTAAGAACGAAAGCGAAGTGCCAAGCTAAAAGTTATTTTCTCAAAAAAATTGTGTTTTCAATAAGTTAGTGTACTCACTTCAATGCCCGCAATACCAAGTCCAGTTGCTGTTCCAATTTGCTTGTATCCAAACCACGTTGCTGTCAGCTTTGGAAGTACTGGTAAAAAACATATTTTACCTAAGGATATCATTCCGTGTCCAATATAAACTACCCAAAATCTGTCGGGATGGACTGCACCAACTTTAATCAATGTCCCTACGGCTGTACCAACTGTACCTATAATCATAGTTTTTCTAAGACCCTAAAATCAGTTTACAGAAAGAAAAATATCGAAATATATATAAAAGAAAATTTATTACCAATTTATCTAACATGTAAGTTCCAGGAAAACTAAATATTATAAGTAAGACGGACGAAAGCATCATTGTCCAATCGACTGCAAAATAGGAAACTTGATAATAGTCCTGTATGACGTTTGCCACTACAGAGTATTGAACATTTTGAATTGTATTGGAAGTTGCAAACAGCATAAAAATAATTAGCATTGTCCATCTTTTTTTGTAAACTTTCATTTCTGTCTGGATGTTTTGTTCTGCGGTTTTCTTTGCATCATTATTAGATGTAATATCTAAAATATATAAAAAAATATAAACATATTACAAATAACATAACGTTCATCACGTTCTGGTCTGATTTTGATTTTGTTGATTGTTGATTTTTTTGATTTTTTGTCTGTATTGCATTGTCTTTGAATTTTTGATCGGGCACATACTACAAATGTTTTATCGGGTTTAAATTGGGAGACTGTGGGGATTTTTGGAAAGTGATATAAAACCATTTTTGAACCAAGTTTCAAGTGTATTTGGAATCGTGCTATTGTTAATAAAAAAATTAAACATAAAACACATATTATTTTAATAATTCATTTTTTTCTGGATACATCTGTTTCTCTTCTTATAGGAACCATTTTGTAAAAAAAGAAATCAAATCGTCCTAAACATATACGATATCGACTGTACAATAAATTACTAATACTCGTATAGTGTAGGTAACAGAAAAACTTATGTAATAGCAAAAAATTTTGTACATTATTTATAATGTAATAAAGGTATTTGCTGACATTTTCTTCTATAATTAGAAATTCAAAATAAATATATCAATTGTTTTTCCATCAATTATTTAAAAAATAGACTAAATAATATGATAATTAAATTCATAATGTACTATGTAAAATTAAAAATAAATTAAGAAATAGATTGCAAGTTTATTTAGAAAAATGTTAGTTACCTTCAATTTCCATAGTTAGTATTTGTCACCAAATATTATTTTTAAAGAAAATAGTGATATTTATTTAAAATTAAATATAAATTAATATTTGATAATATTTAAATAGTGCAACAGATTATCAGTCACAAATGAATTTAATAATTATTTTCCTTCTGGATATGTGGGCTTTTCTTCTTACAGTAGCCATTTATTAAAATACATTTTATCGACTGTACAATAAATTGCTAACTGAATTAGATTAACATACCAATGAAAAAAATTATGTTATAGCAAAATTTTTTGTACCTTGTGAAATGCAAAATAAGTAGGTAGGTATATAAATTATTATTCCATAAAATATTTATAAAAAGAGACTGTAGATAATGATTATGTAAAAATAGAATTAAATGTGCTGTACTATTTTCAGGTGTCTGCTCAAAACATAAGTCTTTATTTTAAAATTCAAAATTTTGAAATGCAGGTAATATCCATATGTCCTGAATTATTATAAGTTTCAATAAATATTAATAAATGGAAGTTTATTTAGAAAAATTTTAGTTACCTTCAATTTTCATAATTACCTACTATTAGTCAACAAATATATTTAAACAAAGAACTGATATTTACGTAAAATTAAATATTAATTTAATTAAAATTAAATATTAGATATTCGTAATTATCAAAGTAATGCAATAGATAATCTGTTTATCAGTTACAGTTGTTTTGAAGTACAGATAACTTCTTTCTATCTCAAGGTTTGAAGAGGCCTAAATTTTACTTTGAGGTACGTCTTTTATCTTACATGATGTAAAAATCAAAATAATTTTAAGTGGTTTTATTTAACTAACTCTTGACGGTTGTAGATTTATTTTGTAAAAGAATTTTTAAATACTTACTAGATGAGCAATCACGCTGATATGTTTTAAATTTTTTTTGAAAATTTTGCAGAATTACTTCATCAAAAACCATAAAAGTACGAAAAATATATGGAGACAATTTAGTAGTAAGTAGATATAAAATGTGGTACTAATTAGTTTGCAAAATTTTTATCTTCAATAATTGAGGCGTGAAAGACAATCAAAGAACCCTCCATGCCTAAAGTTTTGAAAATAAATATATGTTTCGACAGACATTTACATACAACTATTTCTATACAATTACTTTTTATTGTTATAGTTTTTACTGCCCCTTTTACGGTTTAAAAATAATAAAAAGAAAAAAAATAAAAAAATGGAAAAATTACAACAAATAATTTTGTATAAAAAAGTCCCCGAGAACCTATACAGTATAATATTTATTTCCTAAAGTTTTATAAGTCACATGTTGTCACTTTTTATGGTTTTTATTCCATTTTGTAACGAATCAGAAGTAAATTTATAAATGACATAGAGGAGGAACTTTCTAGCAAATTATTTATTTATTAATTTATTAAGCTTTTTACGTTTTAAGTAGAACATTGCTTTTCCCTTTTTGGAAATTAATTACAAATTCGATTAGCGAGTTTATTTTTATATATTTTATATAATTATTATATTAGGTAAATAAGCTCTTACGAGCTCTCTTACTGACCTTGTAAACTCCAATAGCTTTTAGTCGGAAACAATGAAAAATAAAATCTCAATTATAATAATAAATCACATAATAAATGTGAATAAAATCACAATTAAAGTTATCTGAATACTACAATAAAAAACCACAAAGAAAAATGCAAATGACGATTAAAAAAAAATAAATAAATAAATTAAATAATAAATAAATAATACACACTCAAAACAAACAAATTATATTATTATTTTAACAACAAAATTATAAGAAAAAACAAATCAAAATATTATTTTATTATTTACATTTGAAATATGAGCTCAAATGATTTAATTTTTTACGTTACCTACTAATATTTAATAAAAATAAAAACCAAAGGCAATATAATTTTCTTATCCGTTGGAAATAAATTAAAATAATAAATTGTACAAATTTTGCACTCAATTTCAATCTAGCAAGCACTGTTTTGCAAAATGTCGGTGAAAACCATAAAAATCACTTACTGGGGTATGATGTTCTCTGAATTATCTTTCCAACTGCTTCCAAAAAAACTTGGGTTAACAAATTTGGTAAGGTATCTTCCATAATGCTTTAAGCCTTAACAAATAGAACCAAATAAAAAAGAAATTTTCAAAATTGCTTTGTTATTTAGTCTTTATTTTTTTAAAATGCTAAATGCTTTTAATTGCAGTTATTATTTAAAGCCAAAATTATTACATAGAACTATTATAATCTGAATTTCAATAAGCGCACTTTTTCAAACTATTGTTAATGTTGTTTTTTTTAATTTATTTTAAACGATAGACAATGACAGGTAATTTATTTAAAATAAAACAAACAGTTACGAAAAGATTAAGCGATGCGATAATACAACGATAGGTAATAAAGTGAATGTTTGATATCATTTTTGATACTGTTCTTTTAAAATAGGCTTGAAAAAGTGTTTATAAAATTACCAGACAAAGAATATTTTCAATGACATGATTCTGGTGGTGGGATAGTATATATGAACTGTATGAACTATAGTTCAATCTTCTTCTTCTTAGTTGTATGTTTCTAGATAAGAACGTCTTGACCAGGGGGTTTCCCATTGTTTTGCAAAGAGAGATTTTTCTTTGGGTGAGGGAGGGAGGAAAAAGTGTGTTTATTCGCTATGCTAATGACCATCTCTTCACATTTATTTCAAATTTAAGAAAAAACTGTTGCAGAACGTTTACATGCAATGGGAAAGATTCAAAAGGTACAAAACAGTCGCCTAGATGCAAAACCCCACAAGTCACATTAATTTCCCCTTAGATGAAAAAAACCGACAGTTCCTTGCTTATCTTAGAATTTTTCAAGAGGTGATCTTTCATTTACCGAGGTGAATCACTCTTCATTTTCTCTTCTTTTTCACCATTTCGATTTCACCATAGCGTATGGATGTCCATTGGAAGGCCGAGCTAAGAAATTATGTCTAATTTGCGATTTAAACCCAGAATTTCCGCTCTGTACTCAACCAGCGGTCACATCACTCCACGCATGTGGCTAATTTGCATATAGGTATGTACATGGAAAACATTGCAAATTTTCGGCAGATCATGTTTTAAATCAGCTAGAGGTAGTTTTCCATTATAACTTTTTGCACCATCTGCATTTGATGGATTTCCTATTTTTGTTTTATTTTTACATCAATAAAGTGTTTGGTTTTAAATGTTGTTAATATTTAATGGGGGAAGACTTCTCGTAATGCAGTCAACATATTTTTCGCAACAGAATAAGTAGTAAATTAATTTTAGAATGAAACTTGAAGTCATAAAAGTCTTCAAAACAACATATCGTAACAACAACAAACAATTTCTTCTAGAATCTTGTTCGTTCTTGTTTCAACGTTGTAGAATAAAAGACATAAGCATATTCGACGTTTTGGCGTTGCTGAATTAAAATTATTTGCACTTTCGTGAAACTGAACCGATCTCCCCTGCAGACTTTTGTAGGCCGATCGCATTCGTTATCTTCGCAATAAATACTTTAAGTTATATATTAGTCGTGCTACTACTTATCCAATTTATTGTAGCGCTCTTAAAAATCTTTTTCAAAACAATGAAAAGCATACCAGAATACTTATTAATTCATTAAGCTTTTTACGTTCTAAGTAGAACACTGCTTTTCCCTTTTTGGGAATTACAAATCCGATTAGCGGGGTGGATTAGTACCCATATTACCTATTTCCGATAAATCAATTATTACTTATTTGTATTGTTTATTGTACAATTATTTATTGATTAATTATTTTTTAATAAAAGTTCTATTTATTTCATATTTCAATTTCACTGGCCGTTCTGCGTAAGTTAAACTTCATTACAAAAAATAATAAATCAATACAGAGAACTATGGATATCATAGTTACGTTAGCCCATAAGTTACCACTACTTCTATGAATTATCCCATACATTGAAGTAAATATTAGAGTTACTATTTGTGCAACAATGGTAGAAATCCCAGCAGTTACGTTTTGCGATTGTGGATATGTCAGTTCAATTATCACTTCCATGTGTAGGGTTTCACTGGCACCAAAGAAAAAACTAAAATTTTGATTTTAAATTAAAAATTGCAATAATTTATAGCATTGAACCAATTACCCCATTAGCAATAGTGACAAATACACCATAGGAATTCCTAGATTTACTGTGGTTGCAAATAATATGAGTGTGGCGGTTAACGAAATATAAACTATCCATGCAAAAAATCTATGTAAACGAAATTTAATAAATATTATTTTCAAAATAACTGATCAAAAGTCTTCATTACTTAAAATTTTTAAATTTGTCAATAGCTACGCTGCATAGTAAGCATCCCAATAAACAGCATAAAACATGTAAGTCTCCAGAGATCCCCACGTGTAATTCTTCACCCTTAAGTAAAAATTTTGTAGTATTAAATAGTTTTCGTATTTACCAACTACATTAGTATATTTGTTTAATATGACCTAAAAAGATTAGGTAGTAGATTGTTGAATTTTTAATAATTCTTCTCTTCTTCTTTAACTTTACTTTAGATCTGTTGATCTGTTTATTTCCAACATCTGCGTCGTTTCCTTCGCAGTGCTAGATCTGTGAGCATATAAATTTTTTAACGTCCGACCGGTAGTTTGCTAGACTGGCCTCCAGACGAGCCTGTAACTCTGGTTTTTATGTTAATGATGGCAATTCATTAACTCAGGAGGACCACCGGCTTGCCTTCCGAAGCACGGCAACTAGTCATAAGAATTTTTAATAATTGTTATTTATAATCCTAAATTTTCTATTAAAAAATGAGGTATTGTTATATTTCTATTAAAAATTTATACCTGTACCTACAGGATAATAAGATAGTATTATTTGATTGGATAAATTTTCCACGGCCGCAACGCTTCCTGCATTTGCTGCATTTATTAAAATAAACATTAGAAAATCCTTATTGGAAAATATTGCTTTGCATTCATTTAAAAAGTTTAAAGAAGTGGCTTCTTTTGATTTGATCAAATTTTCTTGTGCATTAGAAGGAGGTAAATCAGGTTTTTCAGAAAAAACTAAAAATGATTACTAAATTATGCATATGATTTGATATTTCTGATGGTATATACTTACAAAACAATACTATAGGTACCATGATGCTACTAAAGATAACATAGATCAAAGCGTTCATATAGAGTCCTTTTTCCACATGTGCTCTGTCACCTTTAGTTACTAGTAATGTAGGTACTAAGAAAGAAAGCGAGGTGCCAAGCTAAAAGTTATTTTCTCAGTCAAATTGTGTTTTCAATAAGTTAGTGTATTCACTTCTAATCCCGCAACAGCAAGCCCAGTTGCTGTTCCAATTTGCTCGTATCCAAACCACGTCGCTGTCAGCTTTGGAAGTACTGGTATCAAGCATATTTTACCTAAGGATATCATTCCGTGTCCAATATAAACTACCCAAAATCTGTCCGGGTGCACCGCCCCAACTTTGATCAATGTCCCTACGGCTGTGCCAACTGTACCTATAATCATAGTTTTTCTAAGACCCTGAAAACAGTTAGCATAACAAAAAATAATAACAAAATATATAAAAGAATATTACCAGTTTCTCTAACATGTAAGTTCCAGGGAAACTAAATATTATAAGTAAGACGGACGAAAGCATCGTTGTCCAATCGATTGCAAAATAGGAAACATTATAATAGTCGTGTATGACGTTTGCCACTACAGAGTATTGAACATTTTGAATTGTATTTGTAGTTGCAAACAGCATAAAAATAATTAGCATTGTCCATCTTTTTTTGTAAATTTTTATTTCTGTTGTAATATTTTGTTCTGCGGTTTCATTTGTATCATCATTGGATGTAATATCTACAACATAATTACGAATTTTGGAAGGTGATATAAAACCACTTTTGAACCAAATGTGAAGTAAATTTTGGATGGTTGTCGTGTTGTAAGTAAAAAAATTGCAAATTTTTTATATACTTAAATATTTAAATTCATCCATTGTAGTGTCTATCGCAATTACTAATTCTACAAGCTGCTATTTTATAAGAAATAATTCAATGCACTAAATATGTAGATCAAAGACCGTTTCCTGTTTATGAGTAAACGTAGCCTTGGCACACTTAACTAAAAAATGCCAAAAATGCACTTATCTTGTTTTTGCAGTAAGCCGACGATATATATCTTTTATCTTATAGGATGTATAAATTAAAATTTATTTTAAGACGACGGTTTGTTTAACCAACTTTTGATATTTGTATATTTATTTTTTTTAAATTTTTTTGAAAGTTTTGGAAAAAAACGTAATAAATAACACGGCTTGATCTTACTTGAGAATTACTGCAAAAATCATTTTTACTACTTTCAAACAAAAATGAACAACAGTTTATTACATTAATGCAGACAGACAGAAGAACAAGTCAGCTGTTACTTTAACATCTAATATCAACGCGCAATCTTTAAATTATTCTTTCAGCTTACTATACGCTATCATTCAAATTCAAAGCGTGATCATTCAAAGCTTATTTTGTAGGCCGTAATTGTTTTTTTAGGTTGAAAAAATGAACTAACTAATCAGAGGTAAGCTTATAAATGACATGGAGGAGGAACTTTTTAACAAATTATTATATTAGGTATATATGGGGCATTCCACACCAAATCGACCACTTTTGAACTCGACCCCTTTTGATTTTCCTGAAATTTTTACATATTATACTATCTCACCAAAAACAGTTCTGTGAATTTTTTCAAAATTTTTTATTCAACCCAAAAAAAAGTTACGAATTTTTAGAAAAACTGATGTAGTTTTTCTTCAAACGATCGTAACTATGTCAAAAATTGACTAATCGGAACGTTTTTTTTGTTTTTGTTTGTCTTTAAACGTATTTTTCAGGAAAAAATATAAAAAAAATATTCAAATTTGGATTCTACAAAATTTTTTATTTTTTCGGAGAAAATCATTGATTTTTCAAATTTCGACACTTTTGATTTTTGATTTTTTTATTTCAAAAAAAACTCTGATTTATTCCGCGTATAACAACGCAAACCCCATAATGGGCCGACATTTTTTTCTATTTCTTTTGTTTAATTAAAAAATATTATTTGCGTAAAAATAAAATAAAATATTTTTTAATTAAACAAAAAAAATAGCAAGAAATGTCGGCCCGTTATGGGGTTTGCGTTGTTATACGAGAAATAAATCAGAGTTTTTTTTTTAAATAAAAAAATCAAAAATCAAAAGTGGAAAAATTTGAAAAATCAATGATTTTCTCCGAAAAAATGAAAAATTTTGTAGAATCCAAGTTTGAATATTTTTTTTGTATTTTTTCCTGAAAAGTACGTTTAAAGACAAACAAAAACAAAAAAAGAACGTTTTGATTAGTCAATTTTTGAAATAGTTACGATCGTTTGAAGAAAAAAAAAATCAGTTTTTCTAAAAAATTTTAGCTTTGTAAAAAATTTTGAAAAAAATTACACAACTGATTTTACCTATTATACTATCCCATCAAAAACAGTTCTGTAAATTTTTTCAAAATTGTTTACAAAGTTAAGAATTTTTAGAAAAACTGATGTTTTTTTTCTTCAAACAATCGTAACTTTTTCAAAAATTGACTAATCAAAACGTTTTTTTCTTTGTTTTTGTTTGTCTTTAAACGTACTTTTCAGGAAATATACAAAAAAAAATATCCAAACTTGGATTCTACAAAATTTTTTATTTTTTTGGAGAAAATCATTAATTTTTCAAATTTTTCCACTTTTGATTTTTGATTTTTTTATTTCAAAAAAAAACTCTGATTTATTCCGCGTATAACAACGTAAACCCCATAATGGACCTACATTTATTTCTATTTTTTTTGTTTAATTAAAAAATATTTTGTTTTATTTTTACGCAAATCATATTTTTCAATTAAACAAAAGAAATTATGGGGTTTACGTTGTTATACGCGGAATAAATCAGAGTTTTTTTTGAAATAAAAAAATCAAAAATCAAAAATGTCAAAATTTGAAAAATCAATGATTTTCTCCGAAAAAATAAAAAATTTTGTAGAATCCAAATTTGAATATTTTTTTTGTATTTTTTCCTGAAAAGTACGTTTAAAGACAAACAAACACAAAAAAAAAAGTTTTGATTAGTCAATTTTTGAAATAGTTACGATCGTTTGAAGAAAAAAAACATCAGTTTTTCTAAAAATTCGTAAGTCTTTTTGGGTTGAGTAAAAAATTTTGAAAAAATTCACAGAACTGTTGTTGGTGAGATAGTATAATATGTAAAAATTTCAGGAAAATCAAAAGGGGTCGGGTTCAAAAGTGGTCGATTTGGTGTGGAATGCCCCATATGCTCTTACCAACCACCTTACTGACCTTGTAAACTCAAGTAACTCTTAGTCGGAAGCAATGAAAATTAAAATCTTAGGAAGTTTAAGTGATAGGTAATTATAATAGCTTAATTTGGATCTTTCACAGTATTCTACCGTTAATCCTCACAATTGAGAATACTCATCTGAAATATCACAATGTAACCGAAAACACAAAGAAAAGTGCAAATAACGATTAACAAGATATAAATTAATTAAATAAGAAATAAATAATTACCTACTCACACAAAAAAAAACAATTAATAATTTAAATGCTCAATGATTTGATTCTCAAATGATTTAAAATACACTAACGACTTTTAAAATTAAATTAAGCCACGGCAGTGGAGTGATTTGATCGCTGGTTGCGTTACGAGCGGAAATTCTGAGTTTGAAATTCTGATGGACGCATCAGAAGCTCGGCTTTCCAGTGGACATTCTCACTCCGTGGTGAACCAAAAAACCAACCAACCAAAATACCCAATTAAAAAAAACAAAAACATGAACAAACAAAAATACTGAACAAATTAAAAATTAACATTTAAAAGTGCTAATAACCCAGTAGTTGATGCACGTTAAAATGTAAAAAAAAAATTAAATTAAATAATAAATTTTACGTTACTAATATTAAATAAAATAAAAACTTTAAAGGTTTCATGCCAGAATGCCAGAATGCCAGAATGCCAATGCCAGAATCGGTAGAATATCTATGCCAAGAGTTATAGGAAAGCATAACGAAGATATATTAAACGAAAATGGGAAGAAACTTAGAGATTTCGCGTGTTATAACAATACCAAGATAATGAATACGTTTTTCAAACATAAGCGAATACATAAATACACATGGTCTGCTAGAGGACAGGTTTCCACAATTGATTACATCTTGACTAATGACAAAACCTCTGAAATTGTCAGAGATGTTCGAGTATTTAGGAGTGCTGACGTAGGGACTGATCATTATCTACTATGTGCAAACATAAAAATAGAAGCAAAATGGCTAAAAAAGAAAAATAATACTGACAACAGAGAACTATTTAAAATCTACCTACTGCAAGAAGATTCAATAAGAGAATTATACAAGAGAAGATTAGATGAAAAAAATAAAAACATACAGTCCAGCGAAGATATAGAGCAGGAATGGAAAAATCTCAAAAACATTATTAAAAATGCTGCTTATGAAGCCCTTGGACGTCAGAAAATATCAAAAAAGAAAGGACCGAACATATAGAATGATGAACTTAAAGAAGCCGTCAAACAGAAAAAGAAAGCTTACCTTAAGCTATTAGCAAATAACACGCAAGAAAACAAAGAAGACTACAAAAGAAGGAACAAGGAAGTTAAGCAAATATATAAAGAATTGAAAGAAAATAAATGGGATGGTTTTATTAGCAAAATTGAAAATGACGTACACGGGCGACAAAATATAGAATATAAAATAATGAAGCACTTAAATAAAAAGGAAAAAGATAACGCCTCTATCACGACTATAAAAAACGAGGAATGGTTAAAATATTACCAGACGTTATGGGAAAACAACGCTGAAGAGCCTGTAACAATAGAAGAAACAAAAGTAGAGGTAGATAGAATAGAGCTCGAAGAATTAAATAAAGCACTTGACGAAATGAAAAACCGCAAAGCAACGGGAAGTGATGGATTAAATGCAGAGTTACTTAAATACTTCTCTGAAACAATAAAACTCAGACTCTTGAAATTCATAAACAATTGTTGGAAACAAATAAAAACACCGCAAGAATGGAAGATTGCTAAGATAACTCCAATATTCAAAAAGGGCAATAGAATGGTGTGCGAGAATTATAGAGGAATAAGCCTACTCAACACGACATACAAACTATACTCAAAAATAATTAACAACAGATTAAAAGCTATTACAGAAGAAACACTTACAGAAGAGCAAACTGGTTTTAGAAGAGGCAGGTCATGCATAGATAACATATTCACCCTAAAACAAATTATCGAAAAACACCGAGAATTTAACCGAGAAACACATATGAGGAGCAGACATTCTATATGCAGTTTGTCCAATGTAGAAAATACAAAGTGCAGTTTGTTCAATACATTTTTTAGCTGTTTTGCAAAACCGCCAATCTAACATTTGCTTCATTTATGGATACTTCATAGTGTAATTTACACTGTGTTATTGCAAAAATTACTTTTTTAATAACTTATCATTTAAACCTGTGGTAGTTTTACTGCTCTCGTGAAAATTTCAGAAAATGGACATACTGCATATAGAATGTCTGCTCCTCATATAGCTTATATAGACCTCATCAAAGCATTTGACACAGTTGTCCGAAGTAAAATGTGGAAAATTTTAGAAAAAAGGGGAATACCGCGTCACTTAATAGATGTGATAAAAGAAATGTACATGAATACCCAGATATGCATAGCAGAAGACGAAAAAAACATAAAAATAATAAACACGGGTGTAAGACAGGGCTGCAGCATGTCGCCGACATTGTTTAATTTATACATTGACGACGCTATACGAATCTGGAAAGAACAAATACCGCATTACACTACAAACATGAACAACAGAGATTACACATTTACTATGCTTTTCGCAGATGACCAAACAATAATTGCAAACACTGAAGATACACTGCAATACGCTCTATATAAATTAAGTCAAATTCTAAAAGACTATAACATGACCATATCAACATCTAAAACAAAAGTCATGGCGTTTAGAGGACAGGAACAAATAAGATCTAAATTAATATTGAATGAACAAGCTATAGAGCAAGTGAGGAGTTTCAACTACCTTGGATGTACAATTTCCCTACACGAAGAAACGGACATACAAAAGAAAATTGAAAAATTTAACTACATAAATGGAACTATTCGAAGAACATTCAAGAACAGAAGCAGCCAGAATACGGCTTTAAAATTCTATAAAACTATATCAATGCCAGTAATAACATATGGGAGCGACACATGGATTTTAACTAAGGGAGAATAAAAGCGTTTACAAAGCGCAGAAATGAGATTCCTTAGAGGAATTGCGGGATATACGAAAAGCGATAGAAAGCGAAACGTAGATATCCGTAACGAGCTCAACATATTTAACCTTAATGACCGTATAGGAGAATACAGGAGAAATTGGAAATACCTATTCATATATACCTAGACAAGTATATATATATAAACCCAGAGGTAAGAGGAATGTGGGCCGACCCAGAAAAAGATGGGACGACCAAGAGTGACGTAACGGACAATAAGTCCAAAACGTGCAGATGATGATGATGATGAAGGTTTCATATCACTTAGAATTAAATTAAAATAATAAATTGTACAAATTTTACACTTTTTGTGAAATGTCGGTGAAAAACTTAAAAAACACTTACTCTCGTATGGTGTTTCCTGAATTATCGATCCAACTGCTTCCGAAAGAACTCGGGTTAATATATTTGGTAAAATATCTTCCATTAAACTTTAAGCCTCAACAAGAGAAACCCAATCAAAAAAAAGTTCGCCAAATCAATACATCATTTACTCTCTATATTTTTAAATTGCAAAAAGTCTTTAATTGCAGTAATTATTTAAAACCAAAATCATTGCCTGTAACTATTATAACTTGAATGCCAATAAACGAACTTTTGAAAACTACTGTTAATATTTGTTTAATTTATTTAAAACAATATAAACAGTTACGAAAAAGATAAAACGGTACGATAATGTTCGATAACTTTTTTGATAAATTTCCGTTTATTTAACTTTTTTGATACTGTTTTTTTAAAATAGGGTTACAAAAGGGTATTTATAAAATTAGTAAAAAAAGAATATTTTGAATAACATGATTCTAGTGGTGGAATATAGGTGTAATATAGAGGAAACCGGCGATACCTTGGACACGGGGATACAATGGACAGGTTCATATTTCCAGCTCTATTGTGTATTCTGCTGCCGCGATCGGTTGTACATATTGGCAAAACCGGGCGAAACCAGCTGAAAAACATTATGACTGTCGCTTTAAAATTGTGACTTTTACAGAGCTTGTTTACTTTTTGACACCTCTGATGTAACGTTTAAAGGTAAGAACGTACGGTTTTTCTGCAACATAGTTAAATATTTTGTGTTTCACAAGAAACAGAAGAATACTATTGTCCACCGAGATGGATTGCCTCGATACCAACGATCTATTATTTAATATTTAATCTTATATTTAATATAAAATCGATGCTCGATACTGTTAGGTACCTGTAGTTTGTAATTGTTGAGGTACAACATTTTTTCTCGATGGGGTACAATTGGGTACAAATCAGGGACAAAACAATTTCATTAAAGGTTTTTAATTTTTTTTTAGGAGGATTGCTACTTAATGTTAATACATGTTTTAATAATAATTGTATCGATAATTTCTAATGCTATTGCAATATTATCAAAGTCCTTGTGATATTACTATTGACATAACTTAATAATTGCTTTATTACTTATTCATTAATACTTAAAAAAGTGGTTTTATTGATAACGAAATAGATAGAGAAAAATATAATAAACAAAGAAGTCAGTCTTACTTATATTTCTTATTTCATGTGAGATTATCATTTTTAATTTTAATTTGTGTTGTTATCAATATTGCATAATTATGGAAATGACAGGTAAATAATTTCAAGATAATTAAATTTACATTAATTATTCATTAAAATTTTAAAATCACTATTTTTTTTATATACCTATCTTATAATTATGTATTTATGTATAAATTAGCTGCGCGAACTTAAAAATAAAACACAAATGATAGAATTATTTTCAAATATTGTTGGAGTTTATTAAAAATGGTGTTTGACTGACTCAATACAACGATGATAGCATAGCGGTGTAAAGCCATTAAGATAACTAGGAGAGCTCATCGACTAACGTAGC
This sequence comes from Rhagonycha fulva, assembly GCA_905340355.1. NCBI lineage: Eukaryota > Metazoa > Arthropoda > Insecta > Coleoptera > Cantharidae > Rhagonycha > Rhagonycha fulva. Next base: position 13,662,144 of record HG996555.1, read on the forward strand.
CTGTCGTGTATGCGTGATAGTCTTGAGACATTTTTGTTTTGTAAAAGTCAAAATATAGTAATAGAAAAATTAGAAAATTTACCCAAATGCAATTTTACATTAGAAATACTACAAAAACAATACCTTTATTTAAGATAACAAAATACATACAAATTTTATCTATATTTACATACTACATTTACTGTGCATTCTTTGTTTACTTATATAAAATTTTAAATGTTTTTAGAAGTATCCCTTGATAAAGAGAAGCTTTCAGAAGAAAACAAAATTGACCCTGAGATAAAAGTTTACAAAAAAAGATGGGTTATACTAATTATCTTTTTGTTATGTTCAGCTTCAAGTGTAATTCAAAATTGTCAATATACCGTGGTGGCTAATGTAGTGCACGATTACTATCAAGTATCTTATTATGCAATAGATTGGACAGTGATGCTAGCATCTCCATTATTTATCATTTTTAGTTTTCCTGGAACGTACTTATTAGACATACTCGTAAGATATGTGACATCTTATTAAAGCAAATTTTATTGTGGTTACTTTTAGGATCTTAGGAAAACTATGATTATAGGTATAATTGGAACTGCGATAGGAACATGGATCAAAGTTGCTGCTGTCCATCCTGATAGGTTTTGGGTAGTTTTCCTGGGTCATGGAATTGTCACTCTATTTTCAATTTGTTTTATACCTATACTACCAAAACTTGCAGCAACATGGTTTGGGTACAAGCAAATTGCTACAGCAACTGGACTTGGTCTTGTAGGAATAAATGTATACTCAATAACTAATTTTATAGAGAAAATAGAGAATATATTTTTTAATTTATAGGCTGGAACTTCGCTTTCCTTTTTGGTGCCTACAATAATACTAGCTAATTTAGAAGTGGAGAAGGGTTTATATACAATTTCGTTAATTTATGCTATATTTACTACCGTATTTATACCGATAGTAATTGTATGTTAGTTTCCAATCAATTTATTTTACATGCCGTTTATTGAGTATTATAATAATCTATCAACAGCCATAAAACTAGCAAAGAAATGAATACATATAAACTAAAAAAAAATTAATAAAAATCAAAAATAAATTTTTTATCTTTGTCATCTAGAACAAAATTTTAGCATATTTATCAGTATGTTAATAGAATTTTATACTACTCGACCGACAAGCCATCCATAATTAGTCTAAATTTTTAGTTTTTTCTGACAAACCTAAATTACCTCCTTCATATGCACAAAAGAATTATGCAGAAATAAGAGAAAATAATTCATTAATCTTTATAAAAGAATGTAAGGCAATTTTTTCCAACACGAGCTTTTTGATATTTGCTTTCATTTGTGCAATTAATGCTGCAAGTGTTTTAACATTGGAAACATTATCTAACCAAGTAATACTATATTATTATCCAGTAAGTACATCTACCTATTTTTTGGATCCAAAACCACGATAGAACTTTGTGAAGATTTTTGATTTAGAAAAAATGAATTAAAATAAAGTTCTATTAATTTTACACAAAATTGTGTTTTAGGATAAAGAGCTACATGTGGGAATTGCTGGAACTTTGCAAGTCTTTTTCAGTTTACTGGGATCTATAATAGGTAGCATTTTTCTCGATAAATTTAAAAAGTTTAAGTAATTATTGCATTTCCAGTCAATAATGTCTAACTAATTTAAATTAATTTTACTAGGATAACTACTTGGATAGTATGTGGTTCACAACTTATAGGATTAGTATTATTTTCAACAACCATTCATCTTGGACTTCCTATGGTGTACATATCGCTTAGTTTCATTGGGTAATTATTATTAGAAGACTACTTTATTTAACTTTATATAATGTAAAATTGACATTTTTAGTTTCTTCTTTGGTACTAGCGAGGCGTTACATTTCGAAGTGGTAGTTGAATTAACATATCCGCAATCCCAAAATGTATCTATAGGAGTTTCTAGTATTATTCAACGAATAATGGGTTTGGTATTTATCTCTTTATATGGCAGTATTCATAGAAGTATTGGTAATAATTGGGCTAATATTACTATAATTTGTATAGTTTTATGTACCAATTTATTATTTTTCGTAATGAACTTTAATTTACGTAGATCTGAAGGAGAAATGAAAAGATCTAATAAAACTAATTACAAATAATAGTTTGTTTTTATACTTATCATATGCAGTAGTTAATCCTAAATTTATACCACTGATATATTGTCACCTTGCAATTACGCCGATAACCAGAAGCATCAACAGTGATTATTTTTAGATTTATAAAATTTTTAGAAAAAATAAATTTTTAAAGATGTGTATTTCCTATTCATAATAGATTACATAATAGTAAATAAAAAACTAAGTTTCTAGGTACAAAATGTGAAAGTATATAGGGGCTGTGATATATATTTAGACCACTACCTGCTAGTATAGGCCAGTCATTGTAGGCTTAAAAAGTGAAAAGTTAGACAAAAGTTCCGGAAGTTTTTAAACTTTGGGACAACATTGTAGACGGTAAAAAAATAATAAATCCGAATTTTGCACCCTTTTTTGCCACCCGGAATATTTTTACATAATTAAAAAATAAACGTAAATTTTTAATAACACTATAGAAAAAAAATCCGATATTTATGCAAATTTTGGAGAACATTTTAATAACTATTACACATCTTTTATAAAGTTTGCACCCTTCTGCAATGACCGGAACATGCAAATAGTTGTAATTATTAATCTGCCTGCTTATTGGGTTGCATAAGCAATTTTTGTATGACTTATTTGTATGATTCGCACTTTTTTCAACAAGATATACCAAAATAAAATTAATAAACCACTATTAGCCATGTTCCGGTGATCGTAGCAAGGTGCAATTTTTATTGAAGATGTGTAATAATTATTAGAATGTTCTCTAAGGTTTGCACAACTCTCGGAATTTTTTTCAAAAAGTTACTGCACATTTACATTTTTTTGTTAATTTAGCAATGTTCCGGGAGACGGAAAAGGGTGCAAAATCAAATTTATTATTTTTTTACCTTCTCCAATATTGTCTCAAAATTTTAAAACTTCCGCTATTTTTCATATCTTTTTTGCTATAATGACTGGCCTAGTATCACGGATAGACTTGCTGAGCAGATGGAAAAAACGAATAAAACGTGAGAACATACAGAAAGAGAACAGCATATCATACAAAATACATTTACTACAAGACTAGAGTATCAAATATCTATACTAAAAAAGATTACAAGAACATCTAGAAAACACGGCAACAATGAATGATATAAATCAGGAGTAGGACAATATAAGAATATGCATGGACAGAGCAGCTCAAGAGGCGCTGGGAACAAAAAGGAAAACAAAGAATAAAAAAATAAAAAATATGAGGTTTTGTAAAACAATGGCAATACCTGTCCTAACATACTGCTGCGAAACATGGGTACCATCAAAGAAAGAGGAATCAAAATTACAGGCGGCGGAGATGCAATTCCTGAGAAGAACCAAGAGATGCACAAGACAAAAAAGTACTTTTTTACAATCCGAAAGGAAAAAGAGATGTAGGCCGCCTGAGAAAACGTTAGCAAGACTTATGAAGTCGGAACGGGCAACGAAGCCTAAACCCTGAAAAGAAGAAGAGAAGTTGTGTATTTGGTTTTTCAAAAATAGTGCAAAGAGGTCACAACAACATTTCCGTTATGTAACAAAGCTCTTGTGCTTTCCCAATAAATTTGAATCCCAAAAATTTCAATTCGAATTTTGATTCGAATCCGGTGAAGGTGTATAAAAATTTAGTTAGCTGGTTTAATAATAATTTATTTAGGAGAAATATAGAACTTATAATAATTAGTTATTTTGATTGTATCTTTGAAGTGTTCAAATTTGAATTTAATTTGATGTTTTCAAGTGTCGAAAAAGTTTTTGATAATCTTGGAAACTGCAAAATTGGTTATGGCGTTTTCGTACAACGTGGTCTATATCAAAGTTACTAGCAGCTGTTTAAATTGGCACATCACCGTGGCAAATCTGAAGAATTTGATATATTTTGGAAAAATTTTCATTGTTTTACATCATTTTATCTCAGTTTTATTAGCAATTTCTAAAGATTTCACTGAATGAAATTTAATTTTAAAAGGATATGTGTGTAAATAAATATATTTTTTTTAATGTTTAGCATTGAAGTGGTATATTTACTTACAAATTTTCGATCACAATATTTAAAGGAATTATAGTACCCAACATTCATATTTCATTTTTATATAATTTTTTCTGCCACTATTTCTAAGCGATAGTGCCACAGGTTTTGGTCTGTGGTCTTTGTACCGAAATTATTGGATCTTATTTCCTTGTCTTGGCCATAGTTTCTTAATTGGGGGTTTGTAGCTTTTTGAATAAAGGAAACCACTTTATATTACAAATAATTATAATGAATAATATTTACAAAGATTTATACAACTTATAAACTAAAATAATTCCCTAACGATGGGTTGGTAAAATTCAACACAGTTTGGATTATCATAATTTAAAATATATTTACCAAAATTAATAGGTCAACCATGCATTGTTATAAATGAATTTCTTCACTTGGAGGGTAGAACATCTCGGTGAAGTTCTTGGCCAGGGTTCGGCACCCATGGCCCGGCCGCTGCCCAGCTGACGGACGACCCCTAGACGGCTTCTCGATTGCTACCACTGATATGACTAACTAACTCTTCTACTACTACTACTACTTCTACTGATAACAATTGCACCGGTGACCTATATATAACATTTTCCCTACTCATTCAACCGTAATTTAGATTGGACCTCGATGGTCAGATGATGTCTTGATATGACGTATTATGACAACCATCTGCATATTTATTTTAATATAAAATATAATAAATTATGAATTTTGCATAATCATTGTCGGCCATGACGGTAATCGCCATATTGAAATTATAATACTTTTCGATTATTATGGCCTTATCGATTATTTAATCTTTAAATGATTTAATCTAAATTCTTCCTAAATATCTTTAATTTGATTTACTTTAATTTTGAGTTGCCAAATATGAATTTTAAGTTCTAAATTTATTTTATTAATTTTCATATTGTGACATATGCCCCCGGCGACAAAGAAGTTGGGCCCACAACGCCCACAACAGCCCAATCAAATTACACGTGAAACTTATTAAAAAAAATATATATAAAAAATTTGAAAATATTTAAAAAATTGACTTATTATAATACTAAAAAAATTAATTAAACATAATAAACATAAAGAACACATATTTGAACATAATATAAAAAATAAAAAAACATAATCATTATACATAATAAAAAGAAAATTTTATAGAAAAATATTAAAATACTAAACAATAATAGATATAATCACGGATATAATCAAAAAATAGAACATCATTAGTTCGTAAAAAAAATTCATAGATTATTATAAGCAAAAATAATTAAAAAATATTAATAAAACTTAATTAGTAAACATCAATAATACATAATAATAAAACATAATAAAAAAGACATAAAACATAAAAAATAAAAATTCATACTTTTACATAATTTTGATACAAAAGAAAAAACATACTTTTTATTTCGATGATAGTTCTTTGTACAATTATTTCATAAATTTCCACTTTTAGGTTAATTTAATCATAGTCCTTCGCACTAAAATTTTAAAAGTCTTTTGGCATTAACATTAACTTAGTTCGGGTTTAAATTCACTTCGGTTTATTTTTATTAAGTTCAATCTTTAAATTCACTGGGGTTGATTTATAGTTCTATTGTTCATCACTTTTTTTTTTTTTTTTTTTTTTAGATTACCACCATATTTTTAAACAGTCTTTACCATATTTTTAAATAGTTCGTTTGTTCATTGGAATTATTATACTTATTTTACACTGTTTTATTTAAAAAGTTTGTTCACATTAAAAATTTATAATTTTAAGTTTTGATACCTTGCATAATTTTAATATTACAAATTTAAAAAAATTTATTACATAATAATTGTAAATTATAATATTCGTAATTAATTGGTAGTGTCTTAAAATGCATTATAATAAACAAAGAAAAAATAAACAATTTTTTAAAGCGATTCAAAATTTTCATAATGAGAATTCAAACTAAAAATACAAGAAGTATAATTATATTCATGTAAGATGATTTTCAAAATTCTATGTGATTATTCATTCATTGATGGTTGCACTGTAACCAAGATTTATCTTTTAAAGTGTGTTGGAAGTTGCACAAATTTAAGCTTTTATACGCAGTGTCAACTATAGCCAAACACATAATACGAATTGTAATTAGATGGTTACAGTATGTGCATTTTTAGATGGTTCATGAAAATTGTAAATTCAAATTTGAATATTTAAATTTGATTAGATTGTATTCAATTTCTGTTTGAAATCCTCAAGATGAAGTAAGATTTAAAATTTTAAGTGACCGAAAATTGCAATTATAAGACATCTACATAAACATTAATTGGTTCTTAACAAAAAAAATTTTAATTAATTAATTTACAAGCTTTTCTTCATAAAACTACGGATTAAAAATCCGGACAACATATTAATTATTTAAAATTTAGCTCTGGTTTATTTTTTTACAATCAATTCGGTTTTTTCAATTAACCTTTTATTAAACAGAGTTATTAATTTATCTAAGTTGACAAAATTTGATTTTTATTTTTAAATAGATTTACAATAAAATAATCAGTTATTTGGACAGCACCTCATTTTAACAAAATTTGTCGATATTACAATAATTTATTTATTTTCTCTAGATCTTATCAGTTACCTTTTTATTTAAATAGAGCTTACAACTTTGCTCATTAAAACTTAACACATTTTTCTTTTAGCTTTAATTTATACATTCGTATAGTGCATATTCAATTTAATTATTACCCTTTTCAATTTATAATTTTATGAATTATTACAATTATTTCATTTTTCGACTTCACATATCATAATAATTTCTAATGCTTAGACGAATTTATATAAAAATTATGATTTATTATTTGATGTTAAAATTTATTATGCGCATTATAATCATAACCTTTGGACATAAATTTTTCGCCACATTGAAATACCTTTATTTATCATTATTTATAACACTTTGATTATTACCATTTTTATACATGGTTAGGGCATTTTTCCACTCTTTTGCCCTGTTGGTTTAAAATTAACCATAAAACTCTTGGCATGTCTTATAATTTTGCACAAGGGTTTTTAAACATATTTACTAATCCATTTTAACACTCAATTCGCAATTTTAATATACTGACATTTGTTCTGATTGCTCAGATTAGCAATTGATTGAAATTCTTGGCATTTTTTCGTTTGCACAAAGTATTTCTATTTTTTTTTTTAAATTTTAATTAATTGACCTAGCATTTCTTCATTTGCCTAAGGTAATTATTCAATAAGGGTTATGTTGAATTATTGCAATTTATTTTCTTGATGTTAATGCACTTTAGTTATTTGATGACAATTGAAATTAATATTCTCTTTAGTGTAATTACGATGTATTTATTTTTAACTTTGATAGGTAACGATGTATAATTTTTCTGTAATTCAAGCATTTTCTGATAAAAATTTTACAAACTTAATTTATGCTGTTTTTGATTTAAGACTTTTATGGTTTTACAAAATGAGCTGATTAACATTAGGTTTTTCAAAAATTACCGTTTCTAAATTTTGATTAGACCATATATTTTTGTAATTTTGATACTTCTACAATCTACGAGGATAGATTGGTAGTAACACGCGAAGTCTGCCTTGGAGTTGGCCATCTCCATGTTAGACATACGGAGTCCTTTTCCAAAATAGTCCTTAATAATTGTAGTTGGCATAAGTAATTAATATAAACGTTGCAAGGAAACTTTGTCCCGAAGAAAAAAATTATGGTCTTCAAAATATCAACTTACTCCAAAATAATTTTGTAAACCATTGAGTCTAATTGTAATTCATAAGTAAACAACATAGAATCATTTAAACTTTGATTTTACTTTTTTGATTTTACTATTTTATACTGTCCATTAAAGAATTTAAAACTAGAGTTTCTCAAACGAAACAAAATCAACTTTCATAAAAATTCAAAACATTAATTCTGATAATTTCTTGATTATTATCGTAAGGTACCATTATTTCATATTACTTAAAACTAATACTTGTGAACTTAAGTATCGTTATTGGTTTATATAATTATTTAATATTTAATTATGACTTATGAAAACATCATTTTCTATTTACATGTTATGCAAGCTAATAATTTTATTTGAAATAAATTTTTTCACAAAATTTTTTAATTTTAAATAAGTTTACAGTCTCGCCTAATAAAATGCGTTGTACGTGGTAGATCAGTAGACAACTCCTTTTACCTAAAGTATCGTATTGTTTTACGTACATATCTGTACCATTACGAAAAGTTTTCCACGCCATTCAGATTTAAAATTTGAAGTCCTTAAATTGTTTTAATTTCGTAAACTAAATAATAATTGAATTATTAAGGTTTGAATCTTGATCAGAAAATGTCACAAAAAGTTATTTTAAAAATGTAATAGTTTTTAAACTCAGTAATCAATTTAGGAAAAATGAATATTAACTAAATCCAAGAATTTAAAATTGTGTCTTTTTCTATTCTAAAATTTTCTTTGAAATTAACAGGTGTTTGCTGCAATCATTACAAAGTTCATGGACAAGAGGGTTTCATGTTTGATATCATATTAACCTTACGAAGTGTTTACTGATTTTCCGTTTTTTTTTTTTTCAAATAATTTTAAACACGCCGTTATTCTTTCTGGTAAAAAGACCTTCCTTGGGGTATGTTTTTAAATTCTCCCTTTTTCTTCCCTTAATAGAACGCAAAATTTTGTTTGGAACCAAAAATTTTATTTATTTCTTTTCTTTTCTATATCAACTGATTTTGATCCAAAAAAATAAATTATTAGTCAGAAATTACGAATTGATGAAATTTTAAAATGTTAAAGTGAACTTTGGTGAAAGAAATGTTTTTTAAGCAGTTTACTTGTACAAACGTTATCACTTTGTAATGTAATTCCATATTTTTATTGTAGTTATAAAGGTTAATAAACTGAACGTAGACGTTTTGTAAATTTGGATAACATATTTTGAAAATTGAAAGAGAATTGAACAGCTTTTGTTAAAAGACGTATGGATAATACAATGATTGTTTGGAAATTTAGAATTTTCAAAAAATTTAGTAATTAGTCAAATAATAGTTACAATTGAAAAATTATCAATAATTTAGTTAAATTTAATTTTGTAATAAACATTTCCAAAATTTCGATGGATTTTCATAAAACTATACTTAAGCAAAAATGTTTTGAAGCAGATACGTTTGACCTGAGGTTACGTTCTTATCTTTTGCTCGAATTTCGCTAACAAGGATTGAATTATGCTTGCATTATATCCTGTGCAACTGAAGCATTTTCTCACGATTTTGAAATTTGGTTATATATGGAACTTTATTGGTTTAAGATTTTTGGAGCAGCGTGGTCCTAGATGAGGTTTTTATTCCTTAATCATGAAGATGGTATACCCAGAAAATTATAAGTTCAACTATTTGTGAAAATTTCATTTTATGAAAGAAAAAAAAACTTATTATGTGGAAAGTAAACTGTTTGTAATACCTTTGTAACACGGACCCGTGGATTTTGAGAAATAAGCGCGTTTTTCCATCTTGTTCGTTTTGAAAAGTGTTGGTTTGTGAGTGTAAGGAAAATTCTGGTGGTAGAAGAGAAGTTATACTTATATATTGTTTTTTCTTAATTTAATGGTTAATTTTATTGTTTTAATTGGTTTAACAGAGCTTGCATAAACAAATAATTTTCAGATGTTTGATGAATAGAATTTGTAAAATTTTTTGGCATTTTTAAATTAGTTTCATCCGTTGCAAATAGTGATTCCAGTTGGTTTTCATCTATAGTCATAATATTTTCAGGTTCGGGTATATAAATTTCATTTTTGTGTTTATTTGAATTTTGTAACGTAAGTAGCGTGGTGTCATTTGTAATTAAATTGTGAGAAGGACCTACTTCACTTAGATTTTTATCTTCGCCTATTTGATATCTAACAGTAATTCGCTCTTCACTAGTTAAATTTTGATTTTCCTCCATACTAGTTAAATTAGATTCGCAAAAGTTAGTTTTTTCTAAATTAGGGCAAAACTTTTGAGAAATAATTTCATCGTTGTTTTGAAACCTTATACTAGAGTTGCCATAATTAATATCGATTTTATTTTCATTTAAAAATTCTGTGCCCAAAAATAATGATTGTTTTAAATTTTCGATAACAAGAGCTGAAATGTAAAAAATTTTTTCGTTTATTTGTATCCTTATTTTAGATATCCCTATTATCGGTAATAATTCGCCATTTACAGTTTTAATAAATTTACCAGGTGACATACTTTTAATATATTTGGCTATATCGCTAGAAATTATATTCTTCTGACAACCCGTGTCCAGCGTTAGATCAATAATTTTGTTATTAACTTTTCCCGGAATCTTTAAAACATCTGTTGATTCGTTTTCATTTTGTAGGAAATGTGAAATAGCCATAATTTTGCTCTTATTTTTGGTTTTGTAAAATTTTGATTTGTTTGTTCTCTCCCTCTTTCGGGGATCGAGAAATGCTTTAGTGGGAACACGAGAATGTCTGGATGAATTTTTCTTAAAAATAGGATTTTTGATGCAATGAGAATTACTTTTTCGTTGATTATTTTCGAAATTTCGAGAAAATTTTGATTTTTTACAATTAGCATTACTGTAAAGTCCAAAGTTGTTGTTAAATTTATTTGAATTGAAATTTTTATTATACCAGCAATTTGAGGGATTATGACCTTTTTTATTACAAGAGGAACAAAATAGGAATCTAAATTTGTTTTTTGGAAATTTATTAAAGAGATTATTAGTTTGAAAATTTGTTGAAGATAAATAATTTGAGTTATTTAAATTTTCGTGTAAGCCGCCATTTTGTACAGAAATATTATTAGCTGCATTTTCAGAAACTCGTTCTTCCCAACTAGAAATTTTGTGAATAATAGATTCTAAAAAGACGTAGCTCATATTTTTTGTTTTTAACGTATAATATAAAAGCAAATATTTCTCATTTAGTCCTTCTTCAAAATATTCCAAAAAATCTTCAATTGACATTTCGGTCGACACATCATCTGCCAAATTAAGTAATTCAAAATAATATTGTCGTATATTTTCCAATTTGAGTTGTTTTCTTTTACGTAATTCACTTTTTGCAAGTCTGTAATATGAATTATCGGCATATTTATTAATGAAAATGGTTTTAATATCGTCCCAAGTTTTGTTTGCGTTTATGGGGTTACTTAAAAAATCACAATACCACTTAAAAGCAGAGTTTTCTAAAAATATGTGAAAATTTGCAATTTTTGTAAAATTGTTCCAATTATTAAAAATAGCACCTTTTTCAAATTCTTTTAAAAATTTTAGCGGGTTAGTAAAGCCAGGATTAAATGACGTTACTTTTTTAAAACGAGGAAAGCGAGGTGGGATATCTTTGTTTACAACTTCGCCGAGAGTCATTTTTTAATAAATCACCAATTTTTTGATTTTGGACTTGTAGTCGTTAGTTGGCAAAAATAAAGTTGTTAATTGCGTTAAACCAAGCACATAAAGTTAATAATTTTCTTTTGTCTTTTTAAATCTATTAGATTTAATTTTTAATTTTTCAAACTTAAAATTAATCAAACTTAGTTAAACTAAATTAAAACGTTGAAATTAAAATTGTAAGTACGTATGAATTAAAAGCTAACATCGGGAGTAAAATATTTACCACTAATGCTGGAAAAATTGCCAGCCGATTCAAAATATCTTGTAAAATTAATTAAAAACATTGGTTAAAACTTAAAACATTCATAATCTTAAAATAATATTTAAATTAAAGACGTTTAAATTTCATATAAAAGGAGTTAACCAAATTACCATTAAAGTATTTTTTTTCTTTTTAAAATTTAAGCATTGGTGTTGTAATTATTAATTTATTTGTTTGTTTTACTAAATTAACCCATATAACAATTTCTGATTTATATAAAAAATACAACCGTAGGTAAAACTTAAGAGTTAATGAACTCGACAAAGTGCAATGTTGAGGTTTATTAAAAAATTATTGCTACATTATGATGGCAATTTAATAATCAAATACTAATAAAAATGTACAAATAATAGCTTTTTAAAAATTAAGTTGGTTAAACGTGAATGATGGAAACAATTTTCACAAAATTTTTTTTTTTTTTACTTTTTTAAATCAGCGGTTAAAATAACATAAAATCATTATATTGCATTACTTCGCCGTAATTAACAAAAATAATTAATACCTATATTTAAAAAAAAAACAGATTGGGAAACCTGGTGACCAATTTAAATTTATTAATCGAGAAAAGTGCATGCATAAATAATGTAAGAAGCGACGGGAGCGATAAGTATGTAAGTTACTGAACCAAAGCGTTACCTTGCAAATAGCATTTGCAAGAATTTCCCATAGCAAAGCAAAGTAAAATATAATTTTAAATAATCAAATAGTGGTTCCTTTTTCCAAAAATAAGATTAATTAATAATTAGATAATATAATTATACGAAATATTTAACATTAAGAATTATTTACTTGAAAAAAGTTCAAAAATTTTAAAAATCAAAAAAAAAATTAAGTTTTACACAAAATTAAGGCCCTTTTGACAAGAACTGGCACCTCCACCATATGCCACAGGTTTTGGTCTGTGGTCTTTGTACCGAAATTATTGGATCTTATTTCCTTGTCTTGGCCATAGTTTCTTAATTGGGGGTTTGTAGCTTTTTGAATAAAGGAAACCACTTTATATTACAAATAATTATAATGAATAATATTTACAAAGATTTATACAACTTATAAACTAAAATAATTCCCTAACGATGGGTTGGTAAAATTCAACACAGTTTGGATTATCATAATTTAAAATATATTTACCAAAATTAATAGGTCAACCATGCATTGTTATAAATGAATTTCTTCACTTGGAGGGTAGAACATCTCGGTGAAGTTCTTGGCCAGGGTTCGGCACCCATGGCCCGGCCGCTGCCCAGCTGACGGACGACCCCTAGACGGCTTCTCGATTGCTACCACTGATATGACTAACTAACTCTTCTACTACTACTACTACTTCTACTGATAACAATTGCACCGGTGACCTATATATAACATTTTCCCTACTCATTCAACCGTAATTTAGATTGGACCTCGATGGTCAGATGATGTCTTGATATGACGTATTATGACAACCATCTGCATATTTATTTTAATATAAAATATAATAAATTATGAATTTTGCATAATCATTGTCGGCCATGACGGTAATCGCCATATTGAAATTATAATACTTTTCGATTATTATGGCCTTATCGATTATTTAATCTTTAAATGATTTAATCTAAATTCTTCCTAAATATCTTTAATTTGATTTACTTTAATTTTGAGTTGCCAAATATGAATTTTAAGTTCTAAATTTATTTTATTAATTTTCATATTGTGACAATAGGTTACTTCGACTATCTAAATATCTGCTTAGAAGCACATGAAAAGAATTGTTGGTTATAAACTGAGTTTTATGAGTTTAAATCCAATAATTGGGGTGCTGAATTTATTATTTAATTATGCATTAAATTTATTCCTTTTAAATTGATTAAAGTTTATTATGTTGAAGTGTTCTATCTTAAGTACAAAATTGAAAATTTCCACAATCAAAATTTCACAACGTTTTTCTTTCTTGCAAAACCATATTTTACTTGAGCAAATGATCAATTGTCTTAATTCAGTAATTTGCACCTGAGATGATGGGTGAAAGGAAAACGGATTTTTCAACAGGAGGGAACTCTCCATTTCCTGAAATAATGAAACCAGTTAGACCGTTAGAGTAAACAGCGTTAAATTTTATTTTATTTGTTTGTAAATTGTTATCTGTTAAAATTAATTTAATTTGAAAAGTGTCGGTGTAACAGACTGCGATGAATAGTACGCAAAGAATGTTATAGATGGAGTGATAAATATTTTTGAAAATGTAGGTAGAGTTAATTGGTGAATTTAAAATTGCCGGGTCCAAAAAGCCAATAACCATGAAGCACAAAAATCCGAAAACTGGGAACAAGCAAGTTTTACAATTTGGAAAACTGAGCAGTTGGTCGTTGGCTCAACTCCGTACTAGAAAAGCGAAATAATTTGTGTTCTGCAAATTAGTTAAAATTTGCGAGTTGATTGCTAATAAAGAAAATTGAAGAATCGTTTTATTAATTATTTTACCGAGCAATGGTAATTAGTGTAAGAATTGGTACCGAATTGATCAAGATAGTGAATTTGAAGTTGGAAGAATTACCTTGCTGTCCAAGTTCGAGGCGTTATACTCCACCATCTTAAAAGTTTGATGACCGCTGTAGTCTGCACATTTCAACCACGTGGAAACATCGAAATGGTAAAATCTGTTTAAATTTATTTATTCTACGTGACTTTGAGTTTAATTATCTGCAATTAGAAAAAGTGCATTCTAAATTTCGAAGTAAAAACTTAATGAATCATTTCACTCACCACGTCTTATTACAGAATTTTGTGTTTTATTGTAACGTAGTAATTAAACTTAAAAACTGCACTCTGAAGCATAAAGAAATTATAATAAATTGAACACTTATTGTGATAATATTTTTTGGATCAACGATTGCTAAAACGTTTGTGGCACTTGCGATACACATGTGTAAGCAAACGACGAGGTTAAGATATGACTGACCAAATGCAGGTGCGCTGCCAACTGTGAGATTTTAAGATCAAAATATGAAAATTAAAACAATTCATTTTTATTTTGTACAATTTTTAATTATAAATTTAATTTCATTATTACAGACGCTATTTGCGTTCACAAGAAACTAGCAAAATTTTGCATAGTTAAATGTGTACTTGTGAACGAGGATCGTTTCACTTTGGCTTCAAATTTGTAAATTTGTTGGTTTACACAAGAATAATCCGTTTTCCGTTTTTAAAGTATTATATAGAAACATCATTTGCTTAATTAAAATTTTATTATTTTACTGTACATCGAGTTTTGATTGTGAAGGCTAATTAATTTTTGAACCGACTAACTGAGGGGTCTCTTTGCTGCTCCAAACAACCTGAGTTCCGGACCTTTTGAGCGCTTGTTCAAACAGAACACGACAATATATTGTCTTATTTTGGGATTAAGAAATTTATTTGTTAATCGCAATTTTATATTTTAATATTTAAAACTTTTAATTTGTGGTAGATTTATCTACTACAATATATTAAAATTAGTTTTTGATTATATGAGAATTTTGCACCTACGTTGCTTTTGCTTATTTAATTGTTCAGGCAAAGTTTAAATAATTTCGAGTTGGTTGAGCTAGCCAAGCAGCAAAGTGTAAGTATCTTTACTAATTATTGGAATTAATATTTTTCCTTATTTATTTTAATTTTATGTTTTACATTCGTAAATGTTTCGAAAAACAATACAAAGTCTATAAGGCTGTTTGCACACATTCAATTTTTAGTTGGGCGATTTTATAGTTGCACGAGTAACTGCTGTTAGATTTTATGTAACCTGACATAATAATATGTAGTACGTGCAGCTGCAAGAAAAAAGTCGAATAGGCAAATGCAAATGGTTTCATTTTGTGACCAATCAAACAATTAGGCAACTGATAAGGCAAATTGATAAACGAATATATTTCTGTATTTAATATTTAAATTTAAATAAGTATTAATTTGTTGTTTTTTTTTAATTTATGCAGCGGTCAAATTTATATAATAATGAAAATAAAAAGTAAAATAATTTTAATATAACTAAGTAAATTTAGGCTATTGATTATTATAGTTTAAAAAGTAATGCAATAATAAACTAAAAACGCTCACGAGTTTTCATTGCTCGCTTTATTTATTTATTAACCGTATAACAGTGCTATTAAATTAGAGGGTGAAAACTGGAAATAAAAGTGAAAATGCACACTTTTCAGTTTTTTCAATATATCTCGCAAGCAAAACAAAATATTTATATACCTTATATGAAACTTTTTGTAGAGAATTAAATTTCTCATTGAAGAGGCTTAAAAAGTTTTAAAACATTTTTTTATGTTACAAATGTAAAAATTAAAAGAAAGCAAAAATTTTATGATTTACGGCACACAACGAGCACAATTAAACACAATTAAAATCTTTAAGATTATCAGTAATGGCGATGGTAACTTCTGCCTTCAAAATAAGCTACCTCTATTAAATCAAAAAAAAAAAAAAATTAAAAAAAGGAACGCCACAACGCGGCACACACCGGGTACAATCCAGCACAATTAAAAATTTTTGCTAAGTTCACGTATATTATTATTGTTCCAATTTATTCATGCTGAAAGAAGTGGTAACTGAAATATGCATTTGAATTCAATTCAAAAAATGATGCCATTTTTCATAACAACCTGAGGATGCAGATGTTCTTATTGTACAATACGCCAAAGAAAATGCATCACAGTCTAAAAATACAGTTATTGTTGGCCATGATGTAGAATGTAGATCTTTAAGATAATTTAATAGCACTCGTCGGTTTTTTCCTGCAATAAAAACCCCTGAACGTCTTAGTTTTTTTCTATATGGCATAATCAATAGCCTAAACGCGTTAGTTAATTATTTAAATTACTATCAAAAGTGTTGTGAAATTTATTTCTCGATATAACCTTTTCAGCCATCCTATTTTTCAACATATTATGGGGTTTGTAAGGAAAATTAGAGAAATGACAATGTAATTTAAACAAAGATCAGTTTTAGTCACGACTGAAAAATCAAAGCTGTAAATTGTTCAGCGACCCATAGCTGGACTGGTACAAATCATACGAAACATGTGATAAAATTATTAAAATTTTGTTTAATAAATTCGAAGAATTATATAAAAAAATTAGTTCTAGAAATTATAATTTCAATAATTATTATTAATACCTAATTTGATCTACTATTTATTAGTTAGCTTTAAGTTACAAACTGTGCTAAAAATTTATTTAAAAACTGATTATATCATCAAAAGTTAACTCCAGACATCTCGTTTTCCTTCGCCGTTCTGCGTAGATTAAATTTTAAAAATAAGAATAGTAAATCTGCACAGAAAACAATCGCTATGATAGTTATGTTGGCCCAACCATTTCCAAAATCTCTATGAATGTATCCATAGAGAGAAGTCAATAGTATAGTAGCTAGTTCTACGCAAGCTGAAGAAAGTCCAATGGTTACATTTTGCGACAGTGGATAAGTAAATTCTACGATTATTTCCATGTTCAATGGTAGGCTAGCTCCAAAACTTGCACTGAAAACATAATTTTCACAGATTTACAAAAAATATATTTATACCTATACAGTTAATCCAAGCTTACAAAATGTGGAATATCAAGTAAATTTCTTATAAGTGTACTTACCCCATAATCATATAAGTTATGTACACAAATGGAAGGCCTAAATGTAATGTCGTTGAAAACAACACTAACGTAAAAATCAATGATCCATATACAATATATACCGCTATTCTGCAAAGTATTATTGTATTTTTAAATTTGAAATCTACATTAATTTACCTAAATTTTTTATATTTATCCAGAAGTAAGCTAGAAGTAACAGAACCTATCAAACTACAGAGGATATGTAGCACTCCAGCTATTCCTACATGTAAACCAGCATCCTAAAAAGTATAAATGCACTAGTTATTATGTAGGTATAGTGTCTTTCTAATGTACTTACTGGAAAATACTGTAGTATTATTTGATTTGATAATGTTTCTATTGCTGATACGCCTGCTACACTCATTGAATTAATCACCATAAACAGAAGGTAATCTTTATTAGAAAATATTCCTTTACATTCCTGCAAGATATTTATTGAGTTTCCTTTTCTAGTATTTATATAATTTTTCTGAGCATAAGAAGGTGGCAGTTTAGGTTTATCTGGAAAAACTAATAACACAAGTTATTGATTTCAATGAACATTAACTGAAATTAATGTGCTAATTATATGGTTACTACATTAATTGTCTTAATAGTAAAAATTGATAGAAAATCAACCTTTGACCATTACTTTTTGGAACATGAAATTAAAAAATTTAGTTTGAATAATGTAATGGTTTCAGTTGAACGGTGCTCCATGACTTGCAGTATTAGCTACTATGCCTATTTTAAGCGACATATTTGATCTTGTATCTTAAATACTTACAGAAAATTGCAATTGGCACCGTCAGGGTTGCAATCACAATGTAAATTATATTATTAATATAAAGACTTCTTTGGATATTGTTACGACTACGTCGAACAGTCCTTAAATTCACTTAAAATTTTGATTAAATCATAAGATTTATTTGAACGAGCCTGGTATATGTCACAGACAACCGTCTCCACTAAATTATTTTTAGAACTTATCTACGTGAGAAACATGCCATTCGTAGGCTTTAGTTCTAAGAATTCTGTCCTCAAATTGCAAACAAGCAGAATGAAGAATTACGTCATGTACCTCGACGAGAAAAATAAGAAATCGGTTCATTTTGACTCCTATATCTAGGCAACCCTTTAATCTTTGAAGAAACTTTAAGTAAAAATCCCTGTTAAATTTCAAGAGCCATCTTGGAAATAACGGCACTTTCGGTTCGACAGTCAAAGTAGTAAGATGCGTTCCTTTGGTCTCGTGATTCAAATAAATAATTAACGAACTTTCGATCTGTACCTCGAGTCATGAAGACGTGAGTTTTTTCGTTGTCTTCCAAGCAAGGAAGAGGTGTTTAACTTTTCTATCGTACTTCCATTGAAGGAAGATGTGGTTAATTTGTATCGTGCTTCGAATAAAATAACTAAAACTTATCTATGTGCCTATAAACAAATACCTGAGTAATAGTTTCGTGTAACTAAAATTAAATAAGTAACTTAAAACTTTTTACCGATCTATCAAACAAAATGTGTTTTATAATAATTCTCTCTCGAACATGGCAAATTTGAATTAAAGACAAATTATTGATTTACGATAAATACTTATACCTACTGGATGGATAAAATTTGGATTATTAAGAAGATAACGTATACCTATGGGATGAAGGAGATTTGGATTATCAAATAGTCAACAACGACTACAAAGGAAATGGAATTGGAAGGACGGTGTGCAATCAATAGGTGTATCGATAAACCAGCTTTTCCGAATTTGAATTCAGGAAAAATAATTAGAGTGCAACGACTTACCACGTTTAACCGGGTTAAAGGTTAGTTTTTGTTCAATTTGATTGTATGTAACCGCACGTATCTAATTGTAACGATTGATTTGATGTATTGCTTATTCAACGACTAATTGGTCCATTTTTCATTATGATTACATTAAAAATCAATCATACAATTACCTATACTGTTTCTGTATAAATTATTTATTTGTACAAATTATTGAAGTGGAAATCAATCCGTAAGGATGATGAAAATAAATGGTTTCTTACCATTGATTTTGTTCCAATTAACGCCTTATTTAAATAATTTTAATTAAATCTTGCGGAAGCTTCCTTGATCATTTAGGTAAAATTAAGGAAAATTTGTATTTATGTTCCGTATTTGTGGCGACGTTTTGTTTAACTTTATTATATTTCTTTACCTCAATTATCTTTTATTTCAAGAGCGTCGAATTCTTTTCAGGATTGTGTATATATGTAAAAGCGAGGTAAGCGTATATTTTGTTTCACGTAAGTACCACCCTGAGATAAAGTTCTCAGTATTTTTTGAATTCAAGTTCGAAAAATCTGCTCCACCGAAAGAAGTGAGTATAGCAGAGGAGGGGTAACAATATCTAACTCTTCTCCTTGAACTACTAATGCTGGAAGTAGACAAGAAAGAGATACTCCACACTAAAGTTATAAATTTGTCATTTAGTACGTAAGATTGAAATCGACAATCTTACTTCGCATCCGGCAAAAATTAATCCACTTGCTAGAGCAATTTGTTCATATCCAAACCACGTAGCTGCAACTTTGGGAATTATCAATAAATAGCAAATTCTAAAAAAGGAAATAATTCCGTGTCCGATGAAAGCTACCCAAAAATTATCAGGATTAACAGAAGCTAGTTTAATCCATGTTCCTATTGCTGTGCCAATTGTACCTATAATAACCGCTTTTCTCGAACCCTAAAATTAATTTTTATTTGTTATTCAAATAAATTTAAAACTACAAAATGGACAGTGGTGTAACTAATCAGATACAACTTACCAGTTTGTCCAATACAAAGCTTCCGGGAAAACTAAATATGAGAGATATTAAAGACTGAATCATAACTGTCCAATCAATTACTACGTATGGCACTTCATAATAATCTTTAATTACATCAGCCACTATTGCATATTGCATATTTTGAATT
Source organism: Rhagonycha fulva (assembly GCA_905340355.1). Classification (NCBI taxonomy): domain Eukaryota; kingdom Metazoa; phylum Arthropoda; class Insecta; order Coleoptera; family Cantharidae; genus Rhagonycha; species Rhagonycha fulva. The sequence goes on from HG996555.1 coordinate 13,682,528, forward strand.
AAGTTTGAAATAATGAAAATAATAAAACAAGATAATATCAGCCATCTTCTTCTGTAAACTTTGATGTCGTCGTTAACTTTACATTGAGTTATATCTTCTTTCATAGAATTTAATTCAACAGTGTCTGTAACATTAATAATAATGTAACGTGAATAACACATTTTGGTGTTATTCATGTCTATCGTAAAATTCCGCTCCTCAAGACAATATTAGTGTAAGAAAATGTAAATCAACTTATCAACCCTAATTAACTAGATATCTTTGAATATTACCCCAACCGTGATGTAGGGAAGAATTCCATTAATATTATTAAAATTAATATTACGAAGTTTTTATGCAAAACATTTAATGTGGTATTATGTAAGTTCTAAAATTATTAATCTTACCTTTACTTTTCGTCATGATAATTATAATGAAATCAATTAGGTATTAGGTACACCAAGCATTAAAATAATATGCCGTTCTTGTAATTTAATATTATACTGAAGTATGATAACATCTATAGTATCTACGCTCTTGTAGTTGTAAATATATAAAATAAACACTTATTACACGTTATGTAAAATATGCGGTCACATTATTTTTGTTTATTAACTTTTTGAAATGCAGCAGCACGATTGTGATTTCGGCGATGATTTTGTTTTTGAATACTTTTACCTTTTTTGGTTTCTGATAAAATTGCTATATCAACATTCTGCTGCTATTTATTACATTAATTTATTGCTGCTATAATTACCTCGAGAAAGTGAAGGTAACCTTTCACATGAGGTTTTGTTGTTCAACACTTTTTAGCAAAATGTGCAACAAATGAAAGCATTGCTCTTCAAACACTCTTCATTGTTTCTAAGTCTAAGTTACCCACATTTTAAGTTCTTATCGGCTATTAAATCTTAAAAGAATTTAGAACAATTAAATGTACTCTTGAACTTGCAAATATTAAATTATAAGAAATTTTCCTACCCTTTCAAAGCTTCATAAAACTTTCGAGAATGAAAAGTAGTTTTGTGTCTTTAGTGTCTTATCCGACGAAAATAAACTCAAATTGTGTTAGAATTTATTTATTTATATTCTACGTTTGCAATGTCTTATTATAATAATCGGAAATATTCAAAAAGGTACCTAAGCTTGGCCCAGAAAAGAAATAATAACAAATATTGTAAATTATTACAATGTAAAATCAAGAATGAATTTAAAGAATGCTTAATTTTTGAAAATTTATATATGTAATTTCTCAAGTTTTTTTATTGTTTGATATAAATATATTATGGTAAGAAAACTAATAACAAAACAAAATATATAATAAAATTTTTTTCAAAATTTAAAACATATAGTTAAAAGTAAAACGGATGTTTATATAAATCTGGATTCAAATAAAATATTTATGAACACAGACCACTATAATTCTAGAAAAAAATATTTTTGAAACAAAAATTATTTAATTGCAATTCAGACCGTATTAAAGTAGCGTATACAAGTGTTACATCGAAGTGTCCAGATTAGAATTTCATTAGTGTTTATTTTATTGTTACAATTTTTAATTTTGGCGCCCCTGGTGTAACAACCAAGAGGGGGAATAATTTTTGATAGTGAATATGGGGAGTGCGATCTCCAAAGTGGAAAGGTCGGAAATTTTGATTTTTGCTAGTTTTGGTGTAAAAACTATTTCTCGTTAAAAGTAAAATTAAAAACAAAAGAGTTTTATTTGGTGTTCTATTTATTTTAGTATAATTTGAAAAAAAAGAAAATTGAAGATTTTTAAAAATAATTAAATTAGGTTTTCAAGAAAAATTTTGTTTTAATTTTGCAAGATCGTAGGTTAGCAGTGCGATAAAATTTTTCCGACTGAGCGAGCTGACATGTGGGTCGATAAGTTTAACAATTTTGACTATTTGTTTGGAAAAATTTAGTTTTGAAGAATATTCGATTGCAATAGCTATATATATTTTTTAAAAGAAGAAAATCTAAAAATTAATTAGATTCAAAAATGACATATTAATATAATTTTGGTTTATAAATAGTTATTTGTTGGTGAGTCGAGTAGGATCGAGTCAAAATCATTTTTTAATTGTTAACAACTGCAATAGTTATCTAATCTGTTTCAAAAAAAATGTTTTCTCCATGTTCGGTAAGTAAATAAAAACCACTAAAAATTCGGGAGTCACTTTTCTAAATAAAACACAAAAGAAAAGAAGAGTTAGTTTTATTAAAACAAAGAAGTAGATATGAATATTAGATTGACAATGTTTGATTCTAAAATTTCAGTGTAGGAGACACATAAAACACATAAAATTGCAAATTAAATCTAGCATACCCTAAAGGTATACCCTGGCACAAACAAATCAAAATACAAATATGAAGACAACATTACAAATTAAAAGTAGCATATCGGTGTAATCGGGATAATGTGAAAATTTTCATTTTGAAGGTTTCCAGGCGATTACGAATGACAAACAATTTATTGCCCAATTGGAGCATCTGTTTGGAGTGACTTTACATTAATAATATAGTAATTAAGAACTAACTGCCTTGTTAGCCATTTTAGTTTGCGCATCTTGTCTTCGTAAATCGATTTTTGTAAATATAAACAATGAATTTGAAATTAAAACTGTTACTATTATAAATATATTAGCCCATTCGCTACCAACACTTCTAACAATAAATCCATATAAAGAAGTTATTATTACAGTGCTCATTTGCACGAACATATTTGAAAACCCAACTGTAATATTCTGAGCTTGTGGATAAGTCAGTTCAACAATCAATTCCACTCCTGCTGATAAAATAGCTCCAAAACCCACACTAAAAACAAATTAGTTTTACAAAAATTAATCCAATAAATTCATAAAATGTTACCCCAACAGTAGAAATGATACGTAAACCAAATACAGAGACAAACTCATTGTTGTTATGAACATCACCATCGATAAAAAATATAACGCAATTACAACATATACCGTTTGTCTAAAAGTTAGTTATTTGAACTATAAATTATATAAATTCAAATTCATTTAAAAAACCTAAATTTTTTATATTTATCCAGAAAAGCGCCAACTGTGACGGATCCCAAAATACTTATGGAACTGTTTAGAATACCCAAAATTCCTACATGAACGTCAGCACCCTGAAAATTTTTTCGTGTTTATATGATCAAGATTAATAATTTTTCAAATTTATACTATAATGTACTTACGGGATAATAAAGTAATATAACTTGATTTAACAAAATTTGGAAAGCGTTCAAACTGGATATATTAATTGCAAATATTATTACAAAAAACATATAACTTCTGTAAAAAAATAATTTTTTGCATACTTGGAAATAATTATCAGAATTTTTGTTTTCTTTCTCGTTAATTAAATTTTGTTCTGCAAGTGACGGAGATACTTTAGGTTTGTTTGAAAAAACTGTAGAAACAAAATTAATAAAAGTTGTAAATCATAAATTTTTCTTCATATTGAATATTTTGCTCACAAAGAATTATTAATGCCATTACAACTACACTAAATCCAGCATAAATTATATTAACCATATAAAGTCCACTTTCAACTTCACGTTCTTTGCTTAATAAAATAGGAGGTAGTATGAATGAAAGAGATACTCCTACCTAAAAGTAAAATAAAAGAGGAACGTGTTATTTGTTTTATAGTAATCTAACTTGTAATCCCATAAACGCACAAGCAGAAGCCATCGCAATTTGTTTGTATCCAAACCAAGTAGCAGATAATTTAGGTATGGTAGGTATAATGCAGGTTTGAAATATACATACAATTGCATGACCCAAAAATGCTAACCAAAATCTATCTCGATTAACCGATCCTAATTTAATGCATGCCCCTAATGTAGTGCCCACGGTCGAAATGATAACTGTTTTTCGTAGACCCTAACATTAGTAAGCTAATATTGCATTTTCATATTTCATATAAGATCCATACCTTACCAATTTATCAAGCACGTAATTTCCTGGAAGACTAAATATAACGTGAAATAGTGGAGATATTGTAGAAGTCCAATCTATTAATAAATATGAAATATTATAATATTCTTGAATTTTATTGGCTACAACTGAGTATTGCACAAGGTGAATATAATTGGATAAAGCAAACATGGCATAGAGGACAAGTATAAACCATCTCTTTTTATATACTTTAATGATAACTTCATCTTCTTTTACGCCGGTCTCTGAACTGTTTATTGTCGAACTGGTAGTGATGTTTTCTAAAAAAAAAAAAAAAATTATTTAAAATCGATTAGGTACTACAGTTAATGTTTTGATTTTTTTTTCAAAGATGTTTTTACACCTAGTACGGTGAAGCTACAAAAAAACAAGATGGAATGGGATTCTCATTTGAATCAACGTCGTACATACAAAAGATTTGATGAACAAAAATATTTCAAGAGGATTCATATGTGTGCCATGTAAAAATTGATTTAGTACTGCGCCAGACCATGTGGCGCTGCTAAAAGCTGTTTCATTTTTTAACATGACAGTTTCCATTTTATTGCAAATTTGTTAACTGTGCTTTTCAGCTGTAGGTTTACGTTGTAAGTAATCAATATTAGAAAATTAATGGTTTTGAATGTATAGCAATTTAATGTAAAGAAACAAGAAAAAATTAAAATAAAATGGGGATTTCTTCCCAGGAGTTTGAATTTACATACAGATTGTACTTTTAATTTGGTTATACAGAAATATCCACTCAAATGATCTGGATTGACTAGTATTTAAATTCTACATTATATTATTTTTAAACATTAAAATATAGTAGCTAGTATAGTAATTAAACAAACCTTTACTGTTAAACATTTCGAATTTTTAATGCTGGAACAACTTCATTTATTTAAAATAATTTACAGATAACAATAAAATTCAATTGTCTCATTTACGAGATAACCAGACAAAAAGTACTCAAATACAATTTATTGTTTGATAAACAGCATTGAGGAAAATTACGTAAGATTATTAGAAAATTTAAAGGTATTTAAAAATGGCAAAAATAAATCAACCTTTTTATGAATTAAATATTTAAAAACATTTTTCTAACGTTTAACCACAGTAATATAACATATTAAACATTGTGAACCTATATTTACTGTTTTTGGGAAAATAAAAATGTTTTTTTAATTTTTTTTTTGTTTTATTGTCGCAACTAAAAATAATGTTAAAAAATATTTATTTAAAAATAATTCAGAATTTAAATTAACAATAAATAATTAAGAATAAGTAGAACACCCGCACAGGGAAATTCCCTCAAGTAGGAAGTCATGAGTCGCCTAGGAATATGCAAGTTGCACACGACGACTTCTACGTATGCAAGAGGAAGTCGTCGGAAAACCAAACGATTGAACTAGGTTGAACTCATAACAAAGGAACCGACTCAAGGAAGGCGGCAGACTAAGAAAGGATTATAGTTACATAAAAAGGGGCTCCGAACAAATCGGAGGCAGTCGCACTTAGAGTCTCACTTTGAGTTAGCATTGGTAGTACATGCTAGTCGGGGTGTTGTGGTGCAAATGCCCAAAGATGTCAAAGATGCTGGTCGTAATTATGGTCTTAGAGTAAGATTAACAAATTTGTAATTATTATTGTTGAATGAATGAAAATTGTTATTCTTTAATAGAATTAGTTAAATGAAGTACAAGGTCTTTTAGTAATTAACCCCCAAATTCCAAGAGTAGTCGGTACCAAGTGTTTGTCTCCTTCTACCCCAACGGGGTTAAGGAAATAAATACGACATTATTATATTTCTATTTATAATATAAATTATTATAATATTATAATTGTCCATTAATTTTCTTCTCACAAATTAATGTTAATAAAATTAAACTACATTTTTTAAAAATTTTTAAATTTTGGTAAATGAGGGAATACACTAACGTAGTAAACTGGCTCAATCGATTTTTAAGTTGCATGAGATCTCTTTCCAAGTTACAATATTTTGTAATGTTAAAACCAAATTAAAATGCTTTTTCAAAAATAAACAACTTACTTAATGGTGAATTTATTAAAATTAATAGCTTCGAAGAAAAACTTAATAAAAAGCAAACTGACATTTAATGATTGCATAAAACGTAGAACACGTAGTTTCTCTAATAAATGAGAAAAGTAATCGTTTAAAATACGACATTTATCGATTAATTCTTAAAAATCAATTATGTATTGTAAACAATTTGGTTTTTTTATAAACAAAGATGAAATTTATAAAAATATTTACAAAATAATAAATTGTAATAGTTTCTGGTGCGGCACCGAGTTTATCTTCCTGTATCGCTCTATTTAAAATTACCATAAAAATTATAGAAAATTAATGTTAACGTTTTGCTAAGTTTTCACCAATTTTCTTAATCGACATGTTTTGCCTATGATTTTAAACAATGCAGCCGTTAGTTATTTTAATTCACTAACAGTTACCAACAAAATCACTCAAATTCTTAATATTGTCGTAGAGCAACTCGTCAAGTTGGTACGCCAAATACACGAGCCAACTTTAGCACGCCCGAAACCTTAAAATGCAAGTTCTTCACTTTTCAAAACTTTAAACTTATCCAAATATACTTTAGGCGGAATGTACATATATCAACTCAAATTAATAATAATGAAAAACTCCCCAAATTAAAGTAAATCCTTCGACTCTCGACATTTTGCTTCATTTAGATTTTGATACACAAAATTGTCCTAAGAAATTGCGTTGTCCTAAGAAAACTCAATGTCAGTAACAATGCAATAAATCTATTCAATTAAAAAAAGAAAAAACTTAACTCTATAGTTCCAATAAACTTACACAATCCGCAAACGTCAACGGAAAAATTTACTTTTTGGAATTTTTTTTACAAACTCAAAGTCTACGAGCTAATTTAAGTGACAACAATATTATCATCCCCAAAAATGTATAGCGGAAGAAAATATGATAAGGATTTATTCCTATAAAATTTGATTCAGTTATTTATGTTCAAAATTGAAAAAAAAAAAGAGGATAATTCACAATTTTTGTAACAGTCTGCTTTTTTTTATAAAGAAAAATTGCTCTTTTAAATTACATTTGGATCGCCAAATTTGGTTGCAAATGGGCATTTAATTTTTGCAATTTTAGTTATTTTGTATAATTGTTAGGATTTCAATTTTAAAATCTACCTAAAAATAGTTTAATTTAAAACCAAAAACGTTGTTGAAAATTTAAATTTCTTTTACCGGAAATTTAACGTAGTACTTTTTAGGATTTTTTTGGGTGACTTTTGGGTGGTGACATCTTGAAAACGCACGGTGGAACTCCTGTAAAAGTTTTTTTTTAAATTATTGGTAAATTTTATTGAGCTAAATATCCAAGAGGATAATTAACTGACTAACTTTTGAGTAACTAATAAAAAAAAGCAGCAAATAGGTATTTAGATATTTTTCAATTTTTAAATAAAAAAATACCACTTTTTCAATATTTAAGTATAGATATAATAATGAAATATTTTCCGTCTAGTACATCCTTTTTAATTTTTTTGAAAAAATTTTCTTCAAAACTATTACCTACTTTGCAAATCCTAAACCTTCATTGCATAATATTCAATGCAATTTAATTACTGTAAAATTATACTTAGCACACTCAATATATTTTATGATGTGACAAAACTTTTGTAATTTTAATGGAATTCTATAAAATTTATCGTCCTCAAATAATGTAATCAAGGTTAAGTGATTAATGATTTAACGCAATGAGCGATAAGATAATAATTATATTAAAAAATGCGAAAATATCTTAAAACTTTTACACATGTATCAGTGTTACAAAATACAAAGCGGTTTACAGTAGCAATTAAAAACCATGGAAGATAAAACTAAAGAAATCTGGAAAAGACCTGAAAATGTACCATATCCATCAGTTTGGTACAGATTTGAAGGTAAAAATGAAATAAATGGAGTTATTCCAAAATTTTGGGTTCAAGATACCCCAGAAGAGGAATTTGATAACATTGTTGAAATTATGATTACACGATTTATTCCCGATGAACCAATTAGTTCTTGTTCAAGTAAGAGTAATAATAATAAGAAATTATATATCAAAGATCTTATTTTAGAGACAATTATTATATTTTATTCAATTAACTATTAAGTTGCAATTATGCAACTTATTTTGCATTGAAAAAATTTTGATTGATATTTTTAGAAATATTTGAAGAAGAAAAATCGATACAAAGCATGCGAAAAACGTGGAAGGAAGTTTTAGAACAAAAAGTAACAATTTGCTGTTATATGGAAAATCCTGATGATAGTCAAAAGCCTATTTTAGCCGGCTTAAATTGCACGTATGTAGCAAGCAAACAACATGAAAAACCAAATTTTGAAGTAATTGTGAACATTCTTTATTTTTACAAATTTTTCATAACTTCACATTGTCTTTGTTTCTGTTTGCTACAAATCTTGTACTTAATCTAATTTTGACCTGCTTCTTTTGAAATCTTGCACACTTACGTAGTTCCTAGAATGCAATATTCTTCAAAAATTTTGAGTTAATACTGTTAATTGATGTATTAATTCGCGATTTTAGTATATTATATTTTTTATTGTTGTGAAGTGAGAAATACTAAAGAAAGAATGTTTAAAGAATGTTTAAGATGTTTAAAGGTTAAAAAGTACAAAATCACCATGTGAACATCGTGCAAATTGACACTTTACTGTGATAAAGTGGGGTTTTTTTAAACAAAGTTAAAAATTACAAGAAGGAATTTTTTTGGTTAAATTTTTTATTTTTATTAAAATTCATTGTGATATAATATTTGAATTATTCATAAACTCTTTGCATCATAGAATTACAAACCCACCTATTTTTTTCAGAATTTAGGAAATAGTGCTTACAGTATACTGTATTTGGTGAATTACGTACAAAACGAAATAAAGGATCCATTTGAAGAACTTAAAATGGATCACCTACTAGGTGCCATGGGTTTATACGTTTTTCCTGAATTTCGGGGTCAAGCTTTAGGAAAGAAAATAATAGAAGCTAGGTAAGTAATGTTTAAAAATTTAAAAAAATTTATTTATTTAATATTATTTTTAGAGAGCCATTATGCAAAGCAATAGGAATTCCCGCATCCATAACAGTGTTTACATCACCAATTTCTCAAAAATTAGCTGATAGAGCGGGTTATACAGTTCTTTCTGAAATTTCTTATGCTGATATAATGAAAATAAATCCGAGAGTGCGTTTTTATGATATTGAAAAGAAATCGAAATCTTCTAAGTGCATGTATAAAATTTTCTAAATGCTTTAGGAAGCTTTACCTCTGCTGGAAAAATGACACAAATAAAAATAATTATGATTATATCATCCTAAACCTTCAAAAGTTTTAAAAATTGTCATTTTTCTCAAGGTACCTAAAGTATGATAGTTGTTTTGTACCAGTATATAAATAAAAAAAAACAAAAGATTTTTGTACTTTTTTTTAATTTTTGAAATAGTTTACAGAAACTGTGGGATAATGCCAGGTTCATATAATTCAAGAAAAGAGGAGTAATTTTATACAGAATTAATTTTAAAATAAACATGTAAGTATCTAAAACATGATATTTAGGTGCAATAAATAAATAAATTCAGAAATTTGTACATGACTTTAGTAGGTAAATTTCTTGACATGACAGACTTTGGTGTCCTATATTTCATTAACATTAAGTAGGAACTCCCCTAAAACAAAATTAAAAACCAATAGTGCTATTGTTTTGTACCTGATTTTTACCCAATTGTACCATCGATAAAAAATTTTGTACCTCAACAGTTTTCCAGAAAAGCGCAAACCTAATGTGGAGTTTGCGCATTGTAGACAAAATATTATAATTATTTGCATTTTTTAATTACTGTACCTTCCCTTTGTTGTATGCCGACTACAAGGGATTATTAGTACTTTGTAATTTACATTGTGTAGTAGCTATTATAATTTGCTATAGGTAATTGGTACCATGGCGCCCTTTAATCATCATAAATAAATTTAATTGTACCGATGAGCAGATATATATTTTAAAATAACTATTAAAAGAAAACAATGCCAAATACTGCTTCTAAAAATATACATAATAGCAATAAAGTCTAGACAGGGACGTGCCCAACCAACTTTTTTCAGGGGGGAGCAATTCCAAATTTGCAAATTTGCCAACTGAATTAATTAAAAATTGCCCACTTTTTCTAGATTTTGCAACTTTTTATAAATTTAGATATAAAAAAATCCCAACTTGACCAACTTTGGAGTGTTTTTCATAGGCGTCTATAAGATCATTTTCAGCGGGATGAAAAGCAAAAAAAAAAAATTTATTATAAAAGAATTTTAATCATTTAAAACTGAAAGTTTTAGAAAATTTAAACAATTTAGGCTGGTGAAAAATTAAATGTCTAAAAAACGTAAGTAGCCAAAAGCTAGGGGGCCAGCTGACCGTTTTGCTCTTCCCAATAGACGCCCATGATTGTTTTGCCAAATTTAAAAAATATTGTGGGAGAATCTCCCTCCCATCTCCCCCTTGAGCATGTCCCTGAGTCCAGATATTGTAAATTTAATACAAACTAACATTACAATTTGTAATTATAATATCTACGTACTGCAACTGTTTCATTGAGTGACAAAGTACTTTCTCACGTATCAGTCAAGCATATTATTCTAAATAGCACTTAGTGGTTAAATAAAACATTATATTTATGTATCCACAGTGCATCAACCATGGTACAAAAGACATGGGTGGTGTAAGCTTCAATTTTTTTACTGAAAAATTTATTTAGTAAAAATTGTTTATTTACAAATTCTAAAATGCCGCAGTCAACTGAAGTCTACGTTGCTCGCTTGAGATCTTACAATCAACTGATTAAAAATAAATTTAACGAATAAGAAGGCGGCAAAAAAGGCTTAAAAGTAATAACGGTAAAGTATTACTAAGTATTGGTAGTACAAAATATTTAGGGGAATACCCAGTAAAGAAAAATTCTTAGAAAAATAAACACAATGTAAATTATAAAGTACGAATAATCCCTTGAAGCTGGCATACAACAAAGGGAAGGTACAGTAATTAAAAAATGCAAATAATTATAATATTTTGTCTGCAATGCGCAAACTCCACATTAGGTTTGCGCTTTTCTGGAAAACTGTTGAAGTACAAAATTTTTCATCGATGGTACAATTGGGTACAAATCAGGTACAAAACAATAGCATAATTGGTTTTTAATTTTGCTTACATGGGGGTTACAGCATTAAGTAGGAACCCCACATTTGGTATGCGCTTTTCCGGAAAACTATTGAGGTACAAAATTTTTTATCGATGGTACAATTGGGTACAAATCAGGTACAAAAAAATAGCACTATTGGTTTTTAATTTTGTTTTAGGGGGGTTCCTGCTTAATGTTAATCTATATTTCCGTTTTATTCTGGCTGATTATAATGGCTTGATCTAGATCAAGTCTGGAAATGTTTGGCAATATTTTTGTTTTTATTTTTTTGTCTTTACTTTTGCCATATCTTATCTTTACTAAGGTATCCTTATTTTTATTTGAAATTAAATAATTCGATGCAATTTAGTTTAAGATTCGCTTACGCAATAAGTACAATATTATTTATGATATGGTTAAAACTATGTCAATTCCATTATGTACTTGAAAATGTTATCGCGTTCTTAGATTTAATCAGGACTATATAAAAGATAAAAGTAAAATCTGCGAAATTATCTTAATTTGCTTTTAAAATTGAAAGTCACGAAACACTTAGAAGTTCACTATACAATTTCAAAATTATGGAAGATAAAACTAACATACTATGGAGAAGACCTCAAAATGTACCATATCCATCAGTTTGGTATAGATTTGAAGGCAAAAATAAAATAAATGGAGTATTTCCAAAATTTTGGGTTCAAGATACCCCAGAAGAAGAATTTGATAACATTGTCGAAATTATGATTACACGCTTTATGCCAGATAAACCAATTTGTTCTTGTTCAAGTAAGTGTAAGAAATTGTATTTTAAAGAACTTTACAGCCAACAGTGTATTTTATACATTTATTAAGTATTACCTAAAAAAATGTTTGTATGACGTTTTCAGAAATATCTGAAGACGAAAACGCGATACAACGCATGCGAGAAATGTGGAAGGAAGTATTAGAACAAAAAGTAACAATTTGTTGTTATATGGAAAATCTTGATGAGAGTCAAAAACCTATTTTGGCAGGTCTAAATTGCACATATGTTGCAAGCAAACAACATCAAGAACCAAAGTTTGATGTAATACAAACTTATTTTTTATTTTATTAAAGTTAAAGAGTAAAAACGTATTGGCTAGTAACTGACATTTTATGGTCACGAAGGCCTTTTTCATCTAAATACTTTGGTTAAATTGAAAAAATTTTGCATTAAAGATTTTCATTTAATAAATTTTCATTATAATCATAATAATGCTCCAACTCTTTGCATCATAGATATTAATCTCATTTTTTTCAGAATTTAAGTCAGAGTGCTTATAGTATACTGTATTTAATGCATTACGTACAAAACGTACTAAAGGATCCATTTGAAGAACTTAAAATGGATCACCTACTTGGTGGAATGGGTTTATACGTTTTTCCTGAATTTCGGGGCCAAGCTTTAGGAAAGGAAATAATTGAAGCTAGGTAAATAATATTTAAAATTTAAAATAAGTTTTTTTATTTAATATTATTTTTAGAGAGCCATTATGCAAAGCAGTAGGGATTCCCGCATCCATAACAGTCTTTACATCACCAATTTCTCAAAAATTAGCTGATAGAGCGGGTTATACAGTTCTTTCCGAAATTTCTTATGCTGATATAATGAAAATAAATCCGAGAGTGCGTTTTTATGATATTGAAAAGAAATCGAAATCTTCTAAGTGCATGTATAAAATTTTCTAAATACTTTAGGAAGCTTTACCTCTGTTGGAAAAATGACACAACTAAAAATAATTATGATTATATCATCCTAAACCTTGGAAGGTTTTAAAAATTGTTCATTATGTAATTTTTCTCCAGGTACCTAAAGTATGATAATTGTTACGTACCAGTATATAAATAAAAGAAAGCAAAAGAAACTTGTTCATTTGTTTAATTTTCGAAATAATTTTCAGAAACTGTGGGATAATGCCAGGTTCGAAAAATTCAAGAAAAGAAAAGACGTTTTATGCAGAATTAATTTTAAATAAATAAACATGTAAGTATCTAAATGATGAGACGGTCGTTAGCATAGCGATTAAGCGCACAGACTGCTAATACAGAAAACCAAGTTCGACTCCGGGTAGAGTACGAATATTATTCTGACCGTCTCCACTCAAGGCAACGGCAAACCACCGAGGTGTAATTTGCCTAGAGAACATTTGAAAAAATGTCACTATGTTCTTTCGTAGGACGAAGGAATCTGAGAGAGAGATCTAAAAGATGATATTTAGGTGCAATAAATAAATAAATTCAGAAATTCATTTCTTGACATGACAGACTTTCGTATCCCATGTTTCCGTTCAGCTGATCTTGTTTTATTCTGGCTGATTATAATAGCTTGATCTAGATCAAGTCTGGAAATGTTTGGATTTCCAAACACTTAAAAGTTTAAAGTTTCAACACATTTTTTAGAAATCCAATTCATTGCGGCCCACCTCATCCCCGACTTTAAAAAAAGGTCACTACTATTTGATAATTTAATTAACAAATACATATTATAGTATTATTATGCCAAGCAATTTTTTTTTGTCTTTACTTTTGTCATATCTTATCTTTACTAATCGATGCAATTTAGTTGTAAAATTCGTTTACGCAATAGGTACAATATTATTTATGATGTGGCTAAAACTATGTTAATTCCATTATGCACTTGAAAATGTTATCGCGTTCTTAGTTAGATTTAATCAGGACCATATAAAAGATAAAATTAAAATCTGAGAAATTATTTTAACTTTATTTTAAAATTGAAAGTCACGAAACACTTAGCAGTTTACTATACAATTTCAAAATTATGGATGATAAAACTAACATACCATGGAAAAGACCTCAAAATGTACCATATCCATCAGTTTGGTATAGATTTGAAGGCAAAAATAAAATAAATGGAGTATTTCCAAAATTTTGGGTTCAAGATACCCCAGAAGAAGAATTTGATAACATTGTCGAAATTATGATTACACGCTTTATGCCAGATGAACCAATTTGTTCTTGTTCAAGTAAGTGTAAGAAATTGTATTTTAAAGAACTTTACAGCCAAACAATATATTTTATACATTTATTAAATAAACTGTAGATATACTACCTAAAAAAATGTTTGTATGACGTTTTCAGAAATATTTGAAGACGAAAACGCGATACAACGCATGCGAGAAATGTGGAAGAAAGTTTTAGAACAAAAAGTAACAATTTGTTGCTATATGGAAAATCCCGATGAGAGTCAAAAACCCATTTTGGCAGGTCTAAATTGCACATATGTTGCAAGCAAACATCCTCGAGAACCAAAGTTTGATGTAATGTAAACTTATTTTTTACTTTATTAAAGCTAAAGAGTAAAAATGTATTGGCTAGTAACTGACATTTTATGGTCACGAAAGTCTTTTTCATCTAAATACTTTGATTAAATTGAACAAATTTTGCATAAAATATTTTCATTTAATAAATTTTCATTATAATCATAATAATGCTCCAACTCTTTTCATCAAAGATATTAATTCCATTTTTTTCAGAATTTAAGTCAGAGTGATTATAGTATACTGTATTTAATGCATTACGTACAAAACGTACTAAAGGATCCATTTGAAGAACTTAAAATGGACCACCTACTTGCTGGAATGGGTTTATACGTTTTTCCTGAATTTCGGGGCCAAGCTTTAGGAAAGGAAATAATTAAAGCTAGGCAAATAATATTTAAACTTTAAAATAAGCTTTTTTCATTTAATATTATTTTCAGAGAGCCATTATGCAAAGCAGTAGGAATTCCCGCATCCATAACAGTGTTTTCATGGCCAATTTCTCAAAAATCAGCTGAAAATGCTGGTTATAAAGTTCTTTCTGAAATTTCTTATTCTGATATAATGAAACTAAATCCTAAAGTGCGTTTTTACGACATTGAAAAGAAATCGAAATCTTCCAAGTGCATGTACAAGATTTTCTAAATGTTAATTTCATTAAGATTTACAAAAAGTTTCAAATATTTAAAAATTATTTGAGTTTTATCACTTTCAGGGTGAGCGGGTGTTTGTTAAGCAAATAATAGAAAAATTAAAAAATTCTTGTCTATTTATTTAATCTTGTATTTAGTGTTGGAGAGTGCTGAAGAATGATTAAAGATTTTTGTAATATTCATTTATGTACCTACAAGTATTTCATTTGTTTACTATAGCGTCCCAAAACAAAATGTCAAGTGTATAACAAAATTATACATAGGTACAAAGTTTGTTTTATCGGTTTCTTTAATTTTGTTGCAAAGATCTTCAAGATGTTATCAAAAATGTTAGAGAGACAGGGAGTGTTTAGCAGAAAAAGATAGATAGGTTTTAGGTTAAAAATTTTGATGACAGTCACTGAGTTAATAAAATGGCTTGATATCAAGCTAGCGCCGTCACCACTCAAATGGCTGTAATTCAAGAACGATAAGAGCTACAAATTCGCGATTGGGGCAACTAATTATCCACAAATTCTCCATATATTTTTTTAAGTTTTGCAAAAGTGGCGGAGTTAGCTCGACGTGTCCTTTAATCTCCAATCGTCGCAGTAGTCGAGTAGTAGGTCGGAGTGAGTTTGAAGTTGGTCAATGATAGCATTTTTTGTTTAATCGTTGGCAGAGATTAAAGTGTCTTTGGCCCAAAGTTGTAAATTTGTTTATCGGTTTTTGGTATGTCGTTAATGTAATAATTAAAAAAGATGGGCGAAAGAACGAGGCCTTGCGGTACTCCTGCTGGGATGAGTTGGGGGTTTAATATGAAATTTTTAATTCTGACTCGAAAGATTTTTTCCTGTAGGAAGCTGGTAATAATTTTTAAATATGAAGCGGAAAATTTAATTTGAGTAATTTCAGAATTTTTTATCTTTTGTTTTCAGCGAAAATTTGATAACTGTGGATTAAAGATTTGATGATATTTCTACATATCTGGCCAATTTACAAAATTTTAAGATCAAAAAGCAAAACAAAAATCAAATTAAGGTGACCTTACGAAATGTGAATTTATAAATAAACTTAGAATTAGAATTAATTAAATGACTTTTTTAGTTTTTGTCAAACTTTGCGAATACCTACATATATAATTATTTGAAAATGATATAATCCTCAGTTACATCACTAATGGCTTAGCATAATGAATGACACGATAAAGCAGAGAATACACGTGCTACTTAGTGGCATTTTTGATGTCACTTGGTAGCAAGTCCTTATTAGTAGCATGTGTATCCATAGTTGTTATTAAAAAAAAATGCTACTGAATCGCAAGGCATTTGATTTTTCTGCTACTTTTAGCAAGGGAGGTGAGACGGTGTACAAAAACATAAATGTTTGGAAATTTGTCTGTCGATAGCGTGGACAGTGTGTGTCATACCACTAGATTACAATTTCCACCGCATTCAACTCAAGTGATAGTAACTTTCATCTTTTTCTCTTATTTCTATAAACAAACCATTGCTTTTTCAGGCTTGATAGCAAATTATCTGATGCTATGCAATAGAAATGTATCCTATTTAAACATACATTTTTAATAGCATGTGTATCGCCGCCTTAATATGTTAAAATCAGCATAAATGTTGCAAATTGTAATAAGAACTAACTGTATCACAAAGTAGTAAGCACTTGACTGCATCTCTTCAAAATCATGGAAAATAAAACTAACAAAATCTGGAAAAGACCTCAAAGTGTACCATATCCATCAATTTGGTCTAGATTTGAATGTAAAAATAAAATAAACGGAATAATTCAAAAATTTTGGGTTCAAGATACACCAGAAGAAGAATTCGATAATATTGTCGAAATTATGATTACACGCTTTATGCAGGATGAACCAGTCACATCTTGTTTAAGTAAGTGTAAGAAATTGTATTTCAAAGAAATGTATTGTAGATTTTTTTCTTGAAACAAAAAATTATGTTTAATACTTTCAGAAATATTTGAAGAAGAAGAATCGATGCAATACTTGCGGAAGGTATGGAAAGAATGTTTGGAACAAAAATTAACAATTTGTTGTTATATGGAAAATCCTGATGATATTCAAAAGCCCATTTTAGTTGGGCTAAATTGTACCTACGTGGCTAGCAAACAAGACCAAGAGAAAAAGTTGGAAGTAATAATTTGAACATTTAAAATTTTAATGTATAAAATTTTCCACGTTTTAGAATTTAGGCAGGGGTGTTTATAGTATATTATATTTAGTACAATACTTACAATACGTAATAAAGAATCCATTTGAAGAACTTAAAATGGATCATCTATTGAGTGCTTTCGGTTTATACGTTTTTCCTGAATTTCGAGGTCAAGCTTTAGGAATGAAAATTATAGAAGCTAGGTAAATAATGTTTAGAGTTGGAAGAAATTTTTATTTATTTATATTACTTTCAGGGAGCCATTGTGTAAAGCGATTGGAATTTCTGCATCCATAACAGTATTTTCATCACCAAGCGCTCAAAAATCAGCTGAAAATGCCGGTTATAAAGTTCTTTCTGAAGTTTCTTATTCTGATATAATGAAAATAAATCCTAAAGTACGTTTTTACGACATTGAAAAAAAATCTAAATGCTCGAAGTGTATGTACAAAATTTTCTAACTGTAATTTGTGCAAAAATTACATAAGTATATAAACATATATATAATCGTTTTATCTCCTTTAACCGTAGGTGTCGAGATTACACTTTTAACTCCTCTCATTCATCTATGTATTGTTTCAATTCTTTTCTGTCTCTAGCAATATTCTTTGCCTCCTGTAGTGAGCCTCCCCTACTTCTCAGTATCTTCTCTATCGTTCCATCCCAGGTTTCAGGTGGTCTTCCTCTTTTTCTCTTGTTACCTTCTCTCGCTTCCCATATTCTTCTTGCCGGTCTCTCTTTGTTCATTCTCTGTAGATGTCCCCACCATCCTAGCTGTCTTTTTTCGATATGTTTCTGCACTGTATCTATTTCGAGTTCTCTTCTCACATTCTCATTTCTTTCTCTGTCCATTCTCGTTACTCATTTAACAGCTCTCAAGTACTTCATTTCTCTTGCTTGTACCTTACTCTTCATTGTCGTACTTTGTACCCATGTTTCGCTTCCGTATGTTAGTATAGGTCTATATATAGTCTTGAATACCGAGAGTTTCGTCTTCTTTGAAATATCTATTGACTTTAGAAACCTCTTGTTAATCATATGGTATACCTTAGTAGCTTTTTCGCATCTTGCTTCTATATCCTTCTCTTGTTTTCCGTTACTCTGTATTATCACTCCCAGATATTTAAACTCATTAACCTGTTCTATGGTTTCTCCTTCTATTTTAATATTTATTGTTTCTACTTCTCTCGATATCACCATTACTTTAGTTTTGTCTTTATTTATCTTCATCCCATTTCTTTCAAGTGCTTCATTCCATATCGTCCCACTAGTAGCTTTTTTATGTTTCGCTTGCACTCCTTGATTATTTCGTCTATAAAAATTATAAATAGCACCGGGCTCATTACCCCACCTTGTCTCAGTCCCTTTTCTGTTCGGAATTTCTCTGATTTCATGTTTCTGGTAGTGACATAGTTAGTGTTTTCTTTGTACAGGCTCTTAATTGCTCTTATCAGTTTTTCTTTTACTTTTCTCTCTTTTAATATGTTTCAAACTCTATGTCTTAGTACGCGATCAAATGCTTTCTCTAGATCTATGAATGCTAAATATGCTTTGATTCCACTTTTCATAATCTTCTGTATTATTTGTTTGACAGTGAATATATGGTCCTGCGCACTTCTACCTTTTCTAAATCCGCTCTGAGCTTCTTCTAGCGTTGGTTCTATTATTGTTCTCAATCTTTTCTCTAATATTTTCTCGTATATTTTAACTGCAGTACTAAGCAATGTTATTCCTCTGTAATTATTACAATCTTTTACGTCATTCTTTTTGTGTATGGGTACTATTACTCCTGTTAGCCAATCTTTTGGGACCACTTCTTCTCCCATATTCTTCATCATTTCTACTGTTACTCTGTCATGTCCCGGGGCTTTACCATTTTTCATTGACATAAGGGCTTCTTTCACGTCTTCCATGGTTATCTCCTCCTCTTCATCTTCCTACGCTTCTTCCATTTCCTCCTGCAGTTGATTTTTCTCCATTTCTGTCGTGTTTAGCTCTGTACAGTTTAGTAACTTCATGAAGTATTCTCTCCATCTTTCCATTATTTGTCTTTCTTCTGTCAATATGTTTTCTTTACCATCTCTTATTGTTATGGTATAACTTCTTTTCTCAGTTCTTATATTTTTCATTGTTCTATAGAATAGTTTTTGGTTTTCTTTGCTGTCTGTTTCCATTTTTTCTCCAAACTCTCTCCAACATCTTTTCTTCATCGTTTCTACGATCTCTTTAACTTTTCTCCTTTGTTCCTTGTATTGTTCGTAGGCATTTTCTGTTCTATTTTGTAAGTATTTTTTCCATTTTTCTTTTTTCATCTTTATTTGCACTTTAATGTTCTCATTCTACCATGCGGTTTGTTTTTTGTTCTTCATAACCTTCAGTGTTCCACATGCTTCTCTTGCCGCCTCTATAACTGTCGTCTTGAAAGGCGTCTACATCTCTTCCGTTTCGATTTGTTTCGTATTCGTCTTCATTTCTATTATCTTTCTTGTAACAATCTCTTCATATTTCTTTGCTGTTACCTTACTTCTCAGTTTATACGCTTTGATTGTTTCATATTCCTTCGCATTGTTTTTCATGGATACTTGTTTATTTTCTTTATTGTTCTTTTTAATTTCAGCAACCAGCATGTAGTGATCGCTACCGATATTTGGTCCTCTTCTCACTTTTACATCCTTTATCTCTCCTCTGTTTTTCCTTTCTATTATTATATAGTCTATTATTGATTTTTCTCTTCGTAATTTTGCAATTATTAGGTCATTCGTTTTGCAGTATTCTATTAGTCTGTTCCCATTATTGTTTCTTCTTTCTTCACCATATTTATTCATCACCTCTGTTTTAGTGCTGCTTCTTCCCACTCTTCCATTGAGGTCCCCCGCCATGTAGATCTTTCCTTTGCTTCTCTTTATCGCTACATCCAGTTCATTCCAAAACTAATTCTTTATCTCTACTTTTTCGTCTTCATTCGGCCCGTAGGCAGCAATTATAGTGTTCACTTCGTTTTTCTCATTTTTTAGTTCTACTGTCAGTATCCTTTTGGTTAAGGCCTCCCATTTTCTAATGTGACTTATCATATTCTTTTTAATTACGCATCCAACTCCTGCCGCCGCTCTCTCCTCCATATGCATTTCGTAAGATAAAAGAAGAATCTATACAAAATATTAGGCAGAATATTATTAATGTGTAATATTTGAATTTTTTAATAAATCCACTTCTTTCCCTCTCAACTTTAAAAAACTTAAATAGCTCCTTACCCTTTTTAATATGTCAAACAAAAGTAATCTTTCATGCAAAAAAATTTAAATCTAATATGATTTTTTATTAAAATATTTTGTTGTCAATATAATATCTAACCAAAGTTATAAAAAGATACGTTTGTTTTCTGGGAAACAGATTGAAAATTGATCGATTTGCTCTGGAGTTTTTACAAAAAGTAGTTAAGAAAATTATATTATAAGAAATCTTGAACAAAACAGAGAAAACGCCAGAAACATGAGCACTATGTTAAACCTCTTAACATCTGTCGTCAACAAAACATCGTGTCGATAAACCATAAATACAAAATCTGCATCTGGAACGTCAATGGCATGTACCAACACCTTCTCGAAATCAATGAAGCAGAAAAATACCAAGAAGAATATTTACAGGCTACTAATGTGATCCTGAACGACAAATTCGGGGATTGCTATATATCCTCAATGTACTGCCCACCGGGTCACACAATCAAACAAAATGAGTACGACAAATTTATCAACACCTTAGGAAAAAAGTTCATTGTCGGGAGGAACTTCAATGCTAAACACCCAATATGGAGTTCCAGATTAACAACTACAAGAGAAAGAGAATTAATCAAAACTATTAAAACCAAAGCTCTCTAAACTATATCTACAAGAGTCCCAACCCATTGGCCTTACGATGAAGCAAGAGCTCCCGACGTAATCGATTTTTTTGTTTCGAAGAGTATCGACATCAAAAAAATCTCAATAGAAACCAGTCTTAATAATCTTTCTTCTGATCAGTCCCCAGTGATCCTTTTTATCTACTTTGAAATAAAAAGAAAACAAAAACAACCAACCCTTACGAGTAAAAAAACTGACTGGAATGCCTTCAGAGAAGAACTGAACCAACTTATAAATCTAAAAGTTTCCTTGAAGTCAGAATAGGATCTAGAAAAGGCAGCAAGCTGCATAGAAAGCTACCACCGACATTAAAGAAAAAGATATTAAAGAGATAACACCACTCATAGTTGAATTGCGTGAATTGCAAAAAAGATGGCAACAAGCAAAGTCTCCAAACTCAACACGCTAAAGAGTTGAAACAGGTGTAGGTGTTGACCGACATTCGAAATGAAGGACTTCAGAACTACCTCAAAAATTTGGGTCCAACGGACGCTACTGATTATTATCTGTAGAAAGCTACTAGAAAGCTAAAGAAGCCAATGCATATAAATCCTCCAATCAAGGACCGAAATAATAAGTAGACTAGAAATAATGAACAGAAAGCTGAGGTCTTCTCGAAACATTTAGAAAACACTTTCCAACCTAATCCATCATTAAACACAGCAGAGGAAAAAGATAAAATTCACAATTACCTGAAAGCTTCATTCCAAATGGACTTACCAATCTCAAAATTTAAAATTAAAAATATTATAAAAAGGTCAACCCAAAAAAAGCGTCCGGATTCGATCTTATCGCCGGGAAATTCCTACAAGAACTGTCTGAAAAGGGGTTTAAAGCAATAACTCAAATATTCAATGCTGTTATTAACACTAACCATTTTCCAAGTCATTGGAAGGTAGCACAGACAATAATGATTTCGAAGCCTAGAAAAAATCTAAATGACGTCAAATCATATAGACCAACCAGCCTGTTTCCTCTGACGTTGAATGTGTTTGAGAAACTGAGACCAGCAGTGGAATACCGAGACATTATACCTTACCATTAATTCTGGCACGTAGGACTAGTATACAAAATAAAACTTAACCTTCCGTATCACTTTTACCAGATCCTTAAATCCTACCTTAGTAATAGACATTTCCTGGTTAAACAAAAAAACGACTACACTGACCTTCACCCAATCAATGCTGGAGTTTCTCGTGGAAGCGTTCTTGGTCCTCTCCTGTACCTTATATGTATATTGAAGTGATCTCGGCGAGATACCTCAAAAAAGTGCAGCGGTAGCTCATAATTATGGGAACACTTGAAATTCTCCCTAAAGGAACGTGGTTTCAAGACGAAATATAAAATAATCAAGTCGAAATTAATAATAATTAAAATATTTTATTTATTCAAAATTTTAAAATTAATTTCACCAAAGAGACCCTTGTGTACTCACAACTTGAGTTTCGAAAGCGTGGTGTATTTGGTGTTAGTAAATACGAATGCGCTATTATAATTGATAATCAAATAATCGAGAACAGCAAAATAATGCATTCGCACCAACTGTGGTGTATTCGTGTTCGCAAAAACAAATTTTACAATAAATACAAATTTATTTGAAATAAAAAAAAATTCAATTCAAAGATTAATCAAAAATAAAGTTAATCGGCGCCACAAGTTTTTAATTTCACAAACGCGTATTTTTTTCAAAAATTTTAAATATTTTACTTGAGCTCAAATACCTTGTAAAATCCATACAACTGGAACTCCTCGTTCGAAAACGTAGGAACGTCGAACCATTGACCAAACGCACAATCAATTCTTCCTCCAATACACTCTTGGAAGCAGAATTACTCATAATCCAAACAAAAAAATGGCAAACCAAAAATAAATCGCCGCTCAAACTCGGAACAAACTTTTCAAAATTCCATATTGTCGACCAATGACTTTTGGTCAAAACGCTAATCCAAGCTTTATAAAATTCTGGTCCTCATAAGACCCAGACGATCTCACTAATTAATCACTCAACTTAAACGCCTTTTTAGGCGGCCCAAAAATCGACTCCAAAAAACGACTAAATATCGACTCTCTCACAAGACCCTTGGTCGGCTTGCTTTACGACCCTCCTCGGTCGACTGACTTTCTGCAAAATTTTTTCTTCCTCCTTTTTGATTTTTGATAACTCCCGAACTTGCGTTGTACAAATCACCTTATCGCGCGCTGACTTTTAAAATTTTAAAACAATTTACAAACAAAATAAATTCCAAATTTCAAAAATTTTACGTAAAAATAAAGTTTGTCTGTTTGTGTTAAAAGTTATAAATCTTTCCTTTGAGTCTCTTTGATAAATCAAAATAACATAAAAATGAAATAAAAACAAAATTATCAATTTCAACTTAATTTCGTTAAATTGAAAATGGGGAAAGTGAATTTTTAAGGTCGTTTCACGACACGACACAAAACACGAATGACATACTATCAGCAAATTTTGTTACAGTCCCCACTTTAGCTGATGACACAGCGATACTCGCCTCGCCCATCTAGACGTCTGCAAGAGTACCTTAACAGAATCCAGGGTTGGATGAAAAAGTGGCGAATAAAGGTAAACGAGACCAAGTCTGCACATGCGACCTTCACTATGAAAATAGACACCTGCCCACCTGTGAAACTCAAAAATTGCCAACTACCACAAACTGAGAACACCAACTATCTCAGCATGCATCTGGACAGACGGTTGACGTGGAAAAAGCACATAATCACAAAGAGACTGCAACTTGGACACAAATTGAGACACATGTACTGACTTATCGGGCAAAATTCCCAGTTGTCCATCGAAAATAAGCTACTATTGTATAAAATCATATTGAAGCCAATCTGAACGTATGGAATCCAGCTTTAGGGTTCAGCTGCCAACTCAAAAATAGACATAATTCAGAGATTTCAAAATAAGGTTCTTTGTATCATAGTCGATGCACCGCATTACGTTACCAATTCGGTCATACTACGAGATGTTCCATTGCCTTCCGTCATGAAAGAGATTAGAGGTTACAGTGACAAATATAGGGAAAGACTTTCAAACCACCCAAATGTTTCCGCTACTCAGCTATTGGTTAGCAGTGAAAGTGATGTGCGTAGGTTAAAAAGATTTCAACCAGATGATCTAGTAAGCAGACATTAAGGATATTTTGAATATAGAGATTGCTCACTGACACAATTCTTTACATGTTTTTATTGTAATTTGCTAGTAAAAAAGCTTATTATCCTAAGATAGATTGCTTGTATCGAAGGAGATAATAAAAAAAATAAGAAATCTTTATTTGATAGGTCTGGTTTGAGATTATTGTTCGAAATAATAAGTTCTTATTATTTTCCAATTGGTTATTACTGAAGATTGGAAATTTGAAAATTAAAAATCATAGAGCCGTTTTTGTTTAAAACACTATTTTTGTTTTCTTTATTCGCTTTAAAGCATATAAATTGTTTAACGTACGATAGGTAGTTTGCTAGACTTGTCTCCAGACGAGCCTGTAACCCTGGTTTTTATGTTAATGATGGCCATTCATTAACCCAGGAGGACCACCGGCTTAACGTGCCTTTCGAAACACGAAGACTTAGTCATAAGAAAGTTGCCCTTCTCCGGATTTGAACCCGGTACCTCGCATTCGCAGTTGATCGCGTTACCTGCAAGGCAAATGACCGTCTCATTTAAAAATTTTAAAAGCAAAAATAAAATATCATTGGATAATAATTATTATCTGATTGCTTACCTCTATTAAAATATTATTTATCAAACTTTAATTTCAATAACAATGTTATCATTTATTCTGTCTTCGAGCTAAAGTCCTTCTTGTAACCACTTTGCCATAAATTTTGGAATCTAGCAATATAGAAAATATCTAAAGTAAAATGATTATTTTAAAATGACAAAACATTTTTTGCTAATAGATTGAATGAGAGTGTACAATGGATTAATCTATCTCAACAGAATCAAATTCTTGCAAAAAATGTAAATCAATCTTCTCCACTTACAGGTAAATTTTTAACGCAATGTAACTTTAATTTTGTATTAAGAATTTATTGTTAAGTATGCTTAAGCTTATATTATAATAAAACCACAATTCTGTATAAATACCTTCCTAAATAAAATACATAATCTATACTATACTAATATTTGATATAGTATTATAAATTATATAGGTATATGAAATTTCAAACTTTTATAAGAAATAAGTAGTAGATTAAAGTTAAGTGCGATTGCTTTATTTATATGCTCAAGTTTCTAGCACAATTTACACTTGAAATTTTTTTATTATTGCGATTCGGGGTTCTAATAACCGCATACTTTGCAGAAATTCTAAAATCGACACACTGTGGATTTCAAAAATCAAAAATGGAATTCAAAATTAAATTAAAGTGACCTTGTAAAGTATGAATTGTGCGTTATAAGTAAACGTAGGATTATTAATTAACTGGTTTATTACAACCGGTTTATAGTTTTTGTCGACTTTTTCAAGCATAATAACTACTTGACGTTGTAAGTCTCAGTTACATCATTAATGAGTTGGCATTATGCATGATTCGATAATAATTATATTAAATTTTGCGTAAATGTTTAAAATTTCTGTAAACAGTGACGGTATCACATCGCAGTAAGCAGTTTACTGCAACTTTTCAAAATTATGGAAAATAAAAACAACAAAATCTGGAAGAGACCTCAAAGTGTACCATATCCGTCAGTTTGGTATAGATTTGAAGGTAAAAATAAAATAAATGGAGTAATTCCAAAATATTGGGTTCAGGACACACCAGAAGAGGAATTTGATAATATTGTCGAAATGATGACTACGCACTTTATGGTAGATGAACCAATTACATCTTGTTCAGGTAAGTGTTTTATTAAGAACCAACATTTTATATAATATTTATTATGTGAAGTTAGAGATGTACTAAAAAAATTTCAATTTCTTTGTACCAAATCATTTTTACCAGGGGCAAAAAATAAGTAGGGCTTTAATAATCTCGAAAATAATTCAAAACCAAATGTTGTTTTCTAGCAACTAAAATTATGTTTAATATTTTTAGGTATATTGGAAGAAGAAGACTCGATGAAGTACATGAAAAAACTATGGCAAGAATGTTTAGAAAAAAAATTAACAATTTGTTGTTATATGGAAAATCCTGATGAGAATCAAAAGCCTATTTTAGTTGGACTAAATTGTACCTATGTGGCTAGCAAGCCAGAGCAAGAAGCAAAGTTTGATGTAATGATGTGAACATTTTCATTAATTTTTAAAATTAATATATTTAAAATGTCACTTTTTAGAATTTAAGCCAGGGTGCTTATAGTGTTATGTATTTAATGCATTACGTACAAAACAAAATAAAGAATCCATTTGAAGAACTTAAAATGGACCATCTAATGCATGCTTTCGGCTTATACGTTTTGCCAGAATTTAGGGGTCAAGCTTTAGGAATGAAACTTATAGAAGCTAGGTAACATTTTATAACTTGAAATTTTTTTTATTTATTATATTATGTTTAGAGAGCCACTATGCAAGGCAATGGGGATTTCCGCATCCATAACAGTATTTACATCACCAATTTCCCAAAAATTAGCTGAAAGGGCCGGTTATAAAGTCTTTACGGAAGTTTCTTATTCTGATATGCAGAAAATAGATCCTAAGGTGATATTTCGTGACATTGAAAAGAAATCTAAATCGGTTAAGTGCATGTATAAAATTTTCTAAGTATGAGTTGTACGAAAACTATTTAGCGGGTATGTAAATATTTCGTAAGCATCTGAAGATATGGATATAGATTTAAAATCTTAAATAGCTTCCTACCCTTTCTAATATGTCAAAAAAGAAAATGCTTATTGATATGATGATACGATACTTATTACGGTAACTCAAAAACTAATTTATTGCGACCGATTGTCATAAGCAATACAACAAGAGCTTTGATTTTATCCGGATAATTTTTAATTTCAACGAAGATGTGATCAACAATTTATCGAGAAAAAAAATGGTCATCCATAATCACGAAAGCGATCGAACGCAGCAAGGTCGCTCGAGTGATTATGGCCAGATCAAATTTTCTCGAGCTAAATTTTAAAAGCACGTCTGAGTGATTAGAAATTAAAAATTATCAGGATTAAAATCAAAGCTCGAGTTGTATTTGATAAGATAATTCCAATAATGAACGATGAAATTGTTAATAATACAAATAAAAGTATTTAAAACTTTGAAAATTTATTGAACTGTCAACGAGAATAAACAATTGAAAAAGGTAAACAAAAAAATATCCGCAAAAAATAGCCAGTTGCATTTTGATGCCTTCCTTAGTTTGTGGTTTATCCGCTAATGCGCCGCCTATCGTAATTTATCCGCTAGCAAACTTTGATAATTCGACGGCTCTTATGGACAGTTTAATAGACGCGTGGAATTATTAAAGCAATATTTTATAAGTCTGGTTTGTAATATTATTAGTTGGATATTTTGGAAAAGGTAAGGATTTAAGATTTTAAAGTTTAGAGAATTGATCCCCTTGGCTAAATCATCTAATGTACTTTTTGTATCCATATCTGCTTTTGTTTTAGAAATATTAGAAGTAGAAACTATGTGAAAGCACGCCCTTAAATTGTCAAAAGATGTAGATAAAATACAATAAAATATTTTATTCAGGAAAGTAAAGAAGTTATCTTCTTCTCTTCAGGGCTTAGGTTTTTTGCCTGTTTTGACTTTGCAAGTCTCGTCAGCGCTTTCTCGGGCTGCCAATATCTCTTTTTCCTTTCGGGTTGCAAGAGAGTATTTTTTTTGTTTTGAATTTTTTTTTTCTATTCTATGCAGGTGAGATTTTCTCTATGTTCCAGAACCCTGTCATGTCCTCTTTTCTTATTTGATCCAGTCTTGTGCATCTTTTAGTTCTTTTCAGGAATTGCTTCTCCGCCGCCTGTAGTTTTGATTCGTTTCTTTTGGAGAGGACCTATGTTTCTCAATATTTTAGAACAGGTATCGCCATTATTTTACAAAATTTTATTCAGGTTTCTTTCCGAGTTACATTTTTTAGATTTTTTTTATTTACTTTTTGCGCTCATGGTGCTCAGTTAACTATTTTTATACAAATCTTGGAGGATTTTGTATTTAAAATAGAGCAAATTCGTTGAGATAATAGATTTGTTTGTGTAATAGAAACTAATTAAGATCAATTAAAGTACTGCGGAAGCCACAGCAGTGGAGTGTTGTGATCGCTGGTTATCTCTGATATTTGTGTCGACGTTATTACCGTTGATACGGCTGCGTCACACACGAGAGTTTAGAAGACAGGTTAGGTAGGCAGGGAATGAAGCCATGGGCCTTCTAGGCCTGTAGAGCTGTAATATATAAGGTACTGCGGAATGAAAATTTAATTCAATAGAGCCGGGCAGTCTGGGGAAGTTTCGGAAAGTCTTAGGAAGTCTGGGGTAGTCCGAGGAAGTTTCGAATAGTCCTAGGAAATCTGAGGAAGTTTGAGAAAGTCTGGGTAGTCCGGGGAAGTTTGAAGTCTGGTGTACACCATTTATATGCCCGTGATTTACTCCTTGATTCAACTTCAAGACCATTTATTTCTTTGACTAGCATTTCACCCAAGTCTGAATTTATTACGAATTCCATCATAATTTATCATAATAAAGTCTTAAATTTCCGACATTTTGACACTTTAACACTTACTGTAAGTTTTGACACCCCCTTTTTGAACCTTGATTAGGATTTTGGTTATTTACTATTAAAATAACTTTTTTCTTCCACGACACAGATTTGGTAAACCGACTAGTGGCATAATTTGAAAATTAAACGAACTGTTTGGAACACAAAATTACACTAAAAAGTTATGTTAATCAATAACCAAAAACCTAATGAAGGTTAAAAAAAGAGGGTGCCAAAACTTACAGTTTCCTTCAAAAAATCTTAAAAAGTGGTCAATAAAAGAGACTGAAACGTCGGAAAGTGAAGATTGTCTTATTTAAAAACTTACACCCAACTAAAAAATTATAAATTAAATATAAAGTCAACAATATTAATAATATAAAAATTATAAATTAAATATAAGGTCAACAATATTCACTTATAATACCACAAGTAGTCAAAGTTATGTCGATTATTTTTGAGGTGGTACACAAATATTTATTGCTTTTATGTTTCAATAGTACGAAATGAAATGACCATTGTCCTCCCACCTCTCCCCCTCTTCCAAACATAAAAATGGCTCATATTAATTGGCATTTCTTACATTAAAATGAGGCATCTTCACGTTTGGAGGAATGAGAGCGAGAGGGGTGGGATGAGTTTGGTCATAGATGTTTCAAAATGTTTATGTTAATGAGTGATTAACATAATTAACATGGAAATGTTGGTAATAAATAGTTATAGGGGCAAAACCTTTGTTATTCGGCCATTTTTTTTAAATTTTGAGAAACTTTGTCTAAATGTGATCGGCTGTATCTTGGTTATTATTAAGTCTAAAAATTTGCTTTACATACTAAATTGTAGAAAATTTAGTGTTCTATAACTTTGTAATAAACTATGGTACCTAAAATATGTTTAGTTTACGGGATATAAGCAAAAAACTAAAAAAGTAAACATTTTGAGGTTTCTGCCTCCCCTTAACTTAGCACAAGATCCTCAAAATTAAAAACTTGGGATAGACATTCAGAATATCCTCAAATAACTTGTCAAAATTCCATTAACTTTGGAATATTTACATGATCATAGTTTTTATGAGAGATGAGCTAAGTGAACGGGCTAAGGACCGGACTCTAGGCTAGAAGCCCTGGGTTCGATCCCCAACCCGGCTACAAAAATTTATACAACTTCGTTATAACCCTCTCCTATCGGAAGGCAATGGCAAACCACCGAGAGTAATTTGAGAGAGAGTAAAGAGAGTTGAGTTATAGATACGGTACTGTTAAAACGTGTTTAGTGCGTGCGCTTGGTATTCGTGGTATTTCTTAGAGGTTTTTTTGGAAGTTGAGTTAGGTAGATGGTGATCTAACTCTGGTGAGATGGAGTTGGATTGTGGAAAGTGTGGTGGCAGTCTGCGAAGAGAGCAGTGTGTACTGATGTGTGCTGGTTTTTGCAGAAAGTCATTTCATGCTAAGAAATGTTTTGGGATTCCTGAAATGGACTGTAATGTATTGAAAAGGTGTGAAAACATTAAGTTTATGTGCAATTCGTGCATAGACACATTTCAAGTGTTGAGGATGAATCAAGAAAAAATTTTGACAGAAATAGGAGAGTTTGAGAGAGAAATGCAAAGTTTAATAGAGAAGAAAGCTAGAAGCATTATGCAAGGAGTTGAAGCAGTAATAAGTGAATTTAAAAGTGAAATTAATTTTGATTTGAAGAAAATAAATACGAGTGTTGAAGATAATGGAACGATACCAACATATGCGGATCAGCTTAGATTACCTGTAATCGTTAGGCCTAGAGAGAAAACACAAAACGTTGAAAAAACCTTGGAAGCAGTTAAGAAAAATGTTAACCCGTCAGCAATATCTGCAAAAGTGAATAATATAGTGCAGTTAAAGAAAGATGGAGCGATTTCGATAAGTTGCAATAACAAGCAGTCAGCAGAAAAAATTGAAAAAGAAATTATGAATAAATTAGGTAATGATTATGAGGTTCGAGTAGCAAATGTAAGAAAGCCAAAAAATTCTAGTGGTGGGAATGAGTGAGGAGATGGGTAAGGATGAGATAGTAGAAGCAATTAGATCTCAAAACGAAATAAATATTCAGGAATTGAGTTGTGTAAAAGTGTACAGATCATATAAGAATGATAAAATATTTAATGCAATTTTGGAAGTTGATGGTAAATCATTTGAAAAAATTATAAAGTGTGGAAAAATAAATGTAATGTGGGACAGATGCGTAGTATACGAGAGTATGAACGTGTTGAGATGTTTAAAATGTGGTGGTTTCAATCATAAGGCGAAGAATTGTTCAGTAGGTGCAATATGCTACAAATGTGGAGCTAGTGGCCATATTTCCAAGGATTGTACTGATAAGGATACTGTTCAGATTCAGATTGTATTTACGATTCACCTTGTACATATATGCATTAAAT
Organism: Rhagonycha fulva; assembly: GCA_905340355.1. Taxonomy (NCBI): domain Eukaryota; kingdom Metazoa; phylum Arthropoda; class Insecta; order Coleoptera; family Cantharidae; genus Rhagonycha; species Rhagonycha fulva. The sequence continues at coordinate 13,713,784 of HG996555.1, forward strand.
GCTCCCTACTGTAACGCGCAGCTTCTACTCACACAACCAGTACCATGTTAGACACCGAACAAGCGTGTGTGGTAGCTCGCTCTGTAATAAATATTTACAAATTATACAGTCCATTATTTCGAAGATGTTTTAATTCATAATTAAAGCAATTCAAACCAACATCAGCTTGGCAATCAACATTGAATTTAAACAATTCAACCCAACATCAGCTTGGCAAACAACATTTGGTCCTTCTACCCGATTATCAATCAGCATTTGGTCATTCTACCGGATTATCAATCAGCATTTTGGTCAATCAAAATCGGATAATCAACAATTTCATCCTATCGAATGGATTGGAACCAATCACATTGAATAACAAATATTCAATACACACAAAGGACAAAGGACGCAGCACGGCAGTCACGTGGGCGTCAAACGGCATAGCAAGAAAGGAAGCGAGTATTGAGGTCACCACATGGTCTTCACACTGCAAGCGCTGGTAAACAAACCTTTCTTTCTTTCCTTCTATCAAATCGCTTATCTGCAAGTACATTGCAATTCAGAATCAAGGCAGGCTTTATTATTCGCCTCAAATAAAATAAATTATTTTATTCACTTTAAAATTCAATTTTATTTATCATGGATAACTTACGTCATGAGCGTGGTTTATTAAAGGGTAAATTAACCCGGTTTAAGACATTCTTAAACAAAACAATTAATTCAGTTAATGATCAAAATTCTTCATTATCATCTGTTCAAATTGGTCAAGTAATGGATAGACTTGAGACAATTAAAGGTATTTTGTTTGATTTTGAAAAACTGCAAACTCAAATTGCAATTCTTTGCAATAATGAAAGCGAGGATGAGGCAATAGTTGAGGAGTTTGAAAACACATACTTTGAGCAAACAAATATTGCCAAGGAATTAATCAAAAAAAATAAACGTTATATTAAATCAAGGTCGAACGAAAGTTTGAACGAAATTACACCATCTTCAAGGAGTAACTCCCTTACTAGCATTATGAGCAATCCAGAAAGTCAACCTGGAAATGTAAATTCGTGCAATCTAAATACAAAAAACTACCTAAATTTGCCGAAAATAAATCTAACCAAATTTGACGGCAATATCGACAAATGGCTAGAGTTTAAATCTATTTACCAAAGCTTAATTCATAATAATAATTCATTAGATTTAATACAAAAAATGCATTATTTAAAATCGAGCCTAATTGGCAACGCTGGTGACGTCATCTCGTCACTCGAATTCACACCTACTAACTATGACGTAGCGTGGGAATCACTTTGTACGAGGTTTGATCAACCCAAATTAATAATCAAAAATCATTTGAATTTTATTATTGATTTGGAACCTCAACAAAAGGAATCTGCACAATCATTAAGGAAAATCAATGACTCCTTAACAAAACATGTAATGGCATTAAAATTAATTGCCAATAGTGAAGAATTATTTGAAACAATTATCGTTTACTTAATTTCAAACAAATTAGATGTCAAAACATTAAAAGAATGGGAAACAATTTTTAGTAAAAGTTCCTCAATTTTACCTTCTTTAAATCAATTTAAGGAATTTCTAACTGCACATGCCAATTTATTGGAAAATATCGAAAAAAGACATCCAAAGGTGATTAGCACCAAACCTACAAAATTCAAATCATTTGTAGCCGGCATCGGCACCCTATCATGCGCAATGTGTACAGAAAATCATTACCTAAATCAATGCAACAAGTTCAAAGCCCTTAACATTAAGGCAAGAACCGACAAGGTTCAGGAACTGAAACTATGCTTCAATTGCCTCTCAAAGAGCCACATGAAGCATCAGTGTAGGTCCAAATATACTTGCAAAACATGTAATTCTAAGCACCATTCGCTCCTCCACGCAGCGGAGCAAAGCTCAAACGAGTCTGCCCCTGTAACAAGCAATGCGGAACCTGTTCAAACCATATCGGCATTTTGCGCTACAACCACACAAGTCTTGCTTCCCACTGCATCTGCCAAGATTCTAGATTCGACTGGAGTCTATCAATCGATTAGAATTTTGCTCGACTCAGGATCTCAGAGCCATTTTATTCGTACAGACGTGTGTCGGCAACTTAAATTGCCCACTCAAGATGCAAACATTGCTATCACTGGTCTGAGCAATTCCAACACGCACGTAAAATCTAAATGTAAGATAAGATTGAACGCTCATAATAGCGATTATGAAATCAATCTTTCGTGTTTAGTTATTGATGAAATAACCGGGAGCGTCCCAAGCTTTAGCTTAAACCGAGACAGGTTCGAAATACCTGACAACATCCGCTTGTCTGACCCTCAATTCAACAAACCGGGACAAATCGATGTTCTTATAGGTTCCCCTACATTCTTTGAACTTCTGTGCAGTAAGAGAATAAGCCTAGGCCCAAGCCTTCCTATACTGCAGGAAACTCGTTTGGGTTGGGTTATCGCTGGACCCACTGGCTCAAATGCAGGTAGACACGCGCAATGCCTTTTCAATACCGCTACCGATCTACAAGATCAAATTTCGCGTTTTTGGGAAATCGATAGCTACCCGACCGAAAAAGTCCTCACACCTGAGGAAAATACTTGTGAAACTCACTTTATAAAAAATACGCGTCGAAACAAAGAAGGGCGTTTCATTGTTTCAATACCCCTTAAGAAAGAACCTTCAGTTCTGGGCGACTCTTTTACAGTAGCCCAGAAGCGATTCATTGCATTGGAGCGGCGTCTTCAAGCTAATCCAGACCTGCAAAGGGATTACTATGCATTCATGAGGGAATACTTAGATCTAGGTCATATGACCTTATCTGATTTAACTGCTAAGCCATCTTACTATCTTCCGCACCACGGGGTTCACAAGGCGACCAGCTTGACTACCAAGCTCCGCGTCGTCTTCAACGGCTCTTCTCCAACTACCACAGGCCAATCTTTGAATAGCATTCAAATGGTTGGGCCTACAATTCAAGAAGATCTGTTCACTATCTTAATTCGTTTCCGGCAGCACCATTATGCTGTCTCAGCGGACATCATGAAGATGTATCGCCAAGTAGAAGTAGAACCTAGTCAAAGGCCACTCCAACGTATCTTATTTAGATTTTCTCCCTCTAGTCCGATAGAGCACTACGATTTGAACACGGTTACTTACGGGACTGCGTCCGCCTCCTATCTTGCCATACGCGCTCTAAAGCAATTGGGCATTGAATGTGAGGAAACAATGCCGGAAATATCCAACCGAATCAAGCGTGATTTTTACGTGGATGATTTTCTTTCGGGTGCTTCCACAATAGAAGCTGCAAATCAAATGTGTTTGCAAATTTCAAACATTTTAAGTAAGGGTTGTTTTAAGCTCAGAAAGTGGACTTCAAATAATTCAGATGTGCTCAAGGGCATACCAGAGGAGGATGTTCACCCTGGTATTTTAGTTATCGGGGACCGCGAGCAATCGAACACTTTAGGCCTTATATGGCTTTTCCAAACTGATCACTTCATGGTCTCAATTTCCAACAATGCGGCCTCGTCAACGGTGACAAAAAGGCAAATGCTCTCTGAAATATCCCAAATTTTCGATCCTTTGGGATTGTTCACTCCTTGCACGTTTGTAGCTAAAGTCTTCATGCAGAAGCTTTGGCTTGAAAAACTCAATTGGGACGATGCTATTCCCAGGGAAATGGAAAAACAATGGCTTTTGTACAAAACCGAACTCTTGAGTCTCGAAGACTTAAAAATACCTAGGCACGTCACATGTGTTGACCCTAAGTCAATTCAGATCCACGGGTTTTGTGACGCGAGTACTGAGGGTTACGGTGCTTGCATATACATGCGATCCGAAAGTAGTGAAAACGAAATTCACGTAAGATTACTATGTTCAAAATCAAGGGTTGCACCCTTAAAACCCTTAACTATTCCAAAGCTTGAGCTTTGTGGAGCGTTGCTTTTAAGCAAGTTATTAAAAACGGTTTTAAGAGCAATAGATTCACAACATTTTTCATGTTTTTTATGGTCCGACTCCACTATCGTATTAGGATGGTTAAAGACCAATCCCAATCTGTTAAAAACTTTTGTTTGTAATAGGGTTGCGGATATTCAAGAGTTAAGTAACAATGCCATTTGGGGGCATGTACCAACTAAATCCAATCCTGCGGATTTAGTATCAAGAGGATCGAGTCCTCAAATATTAAAAGACTCCACACTGTGGTGGAACGGTCCAGAGTGGCTAAAGGAAAAACCATCTTTTTGGCCTAACCTAGACTTCTGTGAAAATAAACTTCCCGAGTTCAAAAATGAAACAAAATCTCTTGTCACTACAAAACAAGAATCTTTTCCATTCAACAATTATTCAAGCTTAACTCGTCTTGAGAGAATAATTGCCTTTTGTATACGTTTTAAAAATAATTCGTCAATTTACAAAAATAATAAGGTTGGTGGTTTTTTAACTCCCAAAGAACTTAATTATTCATTGCAAAAACTTATAAAAATGGCACAAATGGAATCATTTTATGATGAAATTAAATTGCTTACAGCAGGAAAATCTCTAAAGAAATCTTCTTCTTTAATCGGACTTAATCCTTTTATCGACGATAAAGGTTTAATGCGTGTAGGTGGTAGACTTCGTAACACCAAATATTCTTACGATAAAAAATATCCTTTTTTAATCGATGGAAAGCATCCATTATCAAAATTAATTGTCAATCGCGAACACTTGAAAATGTTTCATGCCGGTCCGCAGTTACTTCTAGCTACTTTACGCGAGAAATTTTGGATAGTTTCTGGACGAAATTTAGTAAAATCAGTCGTTCATAAATGTGTAAGATGTTTTAGATTTTCATCTGAAATTACTAAGCATATTATGGGCAACTTGCCAGCCGCTAGGGCTGAGAAATCATTTCCATTTCAACATGTGGGCATAGATTATGCAGGCCCAATCAATATAAAGGACCGTAAAGGTCGTGGATCAAAAATTACTAAGGCATATTTATGCGTTTTTGTTTGCTTTGCAACTAAAGCAATCCACCTTGAAATTGTAACAAGTCTATCCACTGAACATTTTTTAATGTCATTCAGACGTTTTGTCGCACGACGTGGCAAACCGACTAACGTTTATTCAGACAACGGCACCAATTTTGTGGGTGCAAATAACGAATTGAGTCAGTTCAGCAACTTTCTCAAAGCTCAGGAATCTTCAATTCCAGAAATTGTCGCTTCTGAGGGCATACTTTGGCATTTTATACCTGCCCATAGCCCCCACTTCGGCGGTTTATGGGAAGCAGGCGTCAAGTCTATTAAATTTCATCTAAAACGAGTAATAGGTGAGCATGTCTTGGTTTATGAAGAGCTATGTACTTTGTTGTATCAAGTGGAATCCATCCTTAATTCCAGACCTCTTGCTCCCCTAACTTCCGATCCCAGTGATTTACAGCCGCTGACACCAGGCCACTTCCTAATTGGACGTCCAATGACCTCACTGCCAGATCCAGATCTTAGCTTCATTGCTGAAAATCGTTTGGACCCATTTCAAAGAATCCGAGGATTCCAGCAACATCTTTGGAAACGATGGAGCATGGAATACATCTCCGAATTGCAGCAGAGAGCAAAATGGAAACTACATCATTCCGATCTAACTGTAGGAACTCTTGTCCTCATCAAGGAGAACACCCCTCCATTGAAATGGCATATGGGTCGAGTCATGGAACTTCATCCAGGTTCCGATGGTGTTAACCGTGTAGCTACACTTCAAACCGCAAATGGAACAATCAAGCGAGCATTTTCCAAAATCTGCCCGCTACCTAGTGCGTGAAGTTAGTGTTTCTGTCCAGACTAGTGTTTCTTTCTAGACTAGTGCTATATTTACAGATTATCTTATCTTGTTAATTTGTTTCTTGCAGATAGAGAACATTTTTATTTTAAGGTATTATGCCAAAAATTTTGTATTTGTTCTTTTCTTTGTAGATTAAGTTTTATATTATGTTTATTTGAAACTTTATAACTTTCAAGGCCGGGGGTATGTTCAGATTCAGATTGTATTTACGATTCACCTTGTACATATATGCATTAAATGCTCCCTACTGTAACGCGCAGCTTCTACTCACACAACCAGTACCATGTTAGACACCGAACAAGCGTGTGTGGTAGCTCGCTCTGTAATAAATATTTACAAATTATACAGTCCATTATTTCGAAGATGTTTTAATTCATAATTAAAGCAATTCAAACCAACATCAGCTTGGCAATCAACATTGAATTTAAACAATTCAACCCAACATCAGCTTGGCAAACAACAGATACCAAATGTGTAAATTGCTATAAAGCTAAGAAGGAACTAAAATTAAACAATTTAGACGTAAATCATAGCACGTGGAGCCATGAATGTCCAATTTATAAGAGAAAAGCAAATTTTGAGAAGAATAAAACTGCATATTAGCAATTACAGATTATCGAAGGTGTATATTTAAACATACAAGGTGTCATAAACAATTTTTGTGAACTGGAACATATGATTAATGAGCATAAGCCGGAGTTTGTGTCGTTGAGTGAGACTCATTTGTCGGAGCTTGATGACGATAGTGTGATTCAGATTGACAACTATGATATGGTAAGAAACGATTCTGTATCGCGTCATACGGGGGGAGTAATGGTTTACTTTAAGAAATCTTGGAAAGGTGAAGTGATCAATAGCATGACGATTGATTTGCAATTGTGGTGGTTAGTTGTTAAGCTAAGTGATGGAGATGATGTAATCTACTTAGCGACGTTGTACAGAGCACCAAGATATTTAAACGTGAGTTCTGAGTTTTATATGTACTTTGAAAGTTATTTAGATGAACTAAGCGAAATTAGCAAGAAAGTGGTAATAATGGGTGATTTTAACATTGACTATACTAGCGATTCCAATGTGAGAAATAAATTAAATGATATTGTTAGAGACGGTGGTTTTAGGCAAATAGTAAATCAGTATACTAGAAATACATGTGAATCTAGAACATTAATTGATTATGTAATAGTGAATGACGGTTATAATTTCGCTGCAGAAGTTAAGAGTGATTGGAAGATAAGTGATCACGAGACTATAGGAATATTAATTAAGCATAAAAGGGCTGTTATTAATGAAGAAAAAAGTGTGAAGGTTTTAAAATACGACAGAGATAAATTTAGAAGCAAAGTTATTAAGAGTGATATTATGACTACTTACTTTAGTGAATGTAATAATAAGGCTAGAAATTTTGATAAGTCCCTGCAGTTGATTGTTGAGGAGTTCGTAATGAACAGGAAGGTTTCCAGCGTGAGCTGTCCTTGGTTTTCAAGTGAACTAGATAAATTAAAAAAGAGCAAAATAAATCAGTATCGGAGAGCAACATTGACGGGGAATGCTCTTGAGTGGTTAAAATACAGAAGCATCAGAAATGAGTACAAAAATAAAATCAAAAAGGCAAAAGAAGACTATATCAGCGAAAAAATTGACAATTCAGTAGACCAAAAATTGATGTGGAAGTCTTTGAAAGAAAATAAAAGTGATATCAAAGAGATTATTTTTGATAATAAAAGGTGCTTGGACAATTTAAAAATTGCGAACAAGTTTAATAAATATTTTGTTGATAGCGTCATGGAAATTAATAAAAGCATTCCAATGAAACAATATGTAAATGAGATTGAGGATGTGAGCAGTGTTTTTAAGTTTAAAGCAGTGAAAATTGAGGATTTGCATCTTGCACTGAAATTAATGAATAATAAGAGAGATGTAAATTTTGTTAATGCTGGTATGGTTAAGGATATTATTGACCTCGTAGGTGAAAACTTATTATCCATTGTTAGTGTGTCACTTAAATCGGGAATTTTTCCCGATCCTTGGAAGGAATCATGGATAATTCCTATCGCAAAAGTGAGAAATTCAATAAAGTGTGAGGAGTTTCGACCTATAAATATGATATCGATTCAGTCGAAAATATTGGAAAAGATAGTTAAAGATCAATTAATAGAATACTTGGAAAATAATAATATAATTTCTGAATACCAATCGGGCTTTAGAAAGGGTCATAGTTGTGAATCGTTAGTCAATTATGTTGTTGGTGAATGGAAGATGGCTATACACGAAAATAAGGTGATAGTTGCTGTTTTCCTAGACCTTAGCAGAGCATTTGAGACAGTAGATAGGGAAATTCTAGCAAATAAGCTTGAAAAGTATGGCATTAAAGATAATGAATTGAAGTGGTTTAAATCTTATTTGGGAAAAAGGAAACAGAGAACTGTGATAAATGGAGTTGTTTCTGAAGCAGTGGAGGTGGATTTGGGAGTTTCACAGGGAACAATTCTGGGAGTGCTATTTTTTTTATTGTATGTTAATGATATGAATAAGGTGATTATGAGGGCAAAATGTGTGATTTATGTAGACGATTCTCACTTGTATGTTACGGGTGAAGATGTGGATGAGTGCATTAGTATTGTAAATCAGGAGTTAAAGAACCTCAGTGATTGGCTTAAAATGAACAGGTTAAAAGTTAATTTAAATAAGACAAAAAGTATGATTATAAATGATAGAGTAGGTAGAAGACTAAATGTATTAATGGATGGTGTGGAAATTGAGATAGTTAGTCAATATAAATACTTGGGTGTAGTTATTGACGATAGATTAGATTTTAAGTCGCATTTTGATTATGTTGGTAAAAAAATAGCGAAGAAATTGTACTTTTTATCGAAAATTCGTGGAACTATTTCCATTGTCACTTCTATAAGGATTTATAATGTGATGATAAGACCACACCTGGAGTATTGTTCAACAATTTTGTTTATGGGTAATGGTTATATGTTGAGTAGACTGCAAAAATTGCAAAATAGGGGTATGAGAATTATTCTCAGGGTTGATAGGTTTGCTACAAGATTGGTGCTGCTGGGTGCTCTACAATGGCATAGTGTTTATCAGCGCATTGTGGTAAATGTTCTAATTTTTGTTTTCAAGGTAAAATATAATATGCAACCCAGATATTTGTGTAAGGACATTGCCTTTGTGAAGGATGTACACATGTACCCTGTGAGGAATAAGCAGGACTTTAGATTGAATTTATTTAAGAACAATAGGGCACAAAACATGCTTTTATATAATGGTTTGAAATTGTTTAATGGTTTGCCTATAGAAATCAAAGAGAAGACACGGTTGTTAAGTTTTAAGAGAGAAATTATTAAGTATGTGAGCGAAAATTTTATTTGAGGATGGAAGTTTGGTTGTTTTTTTATTTCTGTTGTGTAAACTTTGTAAAATTTGTAATGTATATAATGGTTTTTATACCAAATAAAGTTTTAAAGTAAAGTAAAGTAAAGTAATTTGCCAAGAAAACCATTTAATATTAATGGTCGCCAACCTCCGATATTAGGAGACGGCACCTTAAGAAGAAGATCGTTTTTATAAAAATTTATATAAATTTATTATTAAAATTATTCAAATCCATTCAGTATAGCTGGGTTTCGTCATCTTTTATTTATAATGGCTAATTGCACTAGACTATAATAAATAATGATAAGTTTCTTAAGTGTACTATGCAAGGCCATGTGAATTTGAAATTATATTTTTAATTATTGTACAACTGCAAATTATTTACTTTGTATTCTTAGTAATAATGTAATTCTATTTATTCTAAAATTGTCGAAGTGTGTATGAAGCTCTTTGACCGAGTATATTATAGTCCACATGGGCGTTAGTTAACGTGAGCTGAAACGCAAATAAACAATGAATTTAAATACGCAGTTTTTATAAGTTTCATCCTCTGCAACGTACAATTGATGCAACCATTCAATATCATCGACAACGTACATATTTTCAAAACAGTTTTATTTTACTATAAAAAAGCAAAATATTTAAATAATTTTCCTATAGCGTTTTCGGCGCTGTAAAGGAGTTACTTACTATTTGATAATCCAGACAACCAATTTTCATATTATTTTGTTTTGTTGAATATTTGGTGAATAAATTTTGGATTATGATTCATAATCATAATATTATTATGCTTTGTGAGGTTGATGTTACCAATGACAATTTGAGTTAATCTCCCACTCTTTTAAATTATCAGAAACAAATAAATAAATATACGGTTTAATAAAAATACTTGGCATTGTTAGTTAAAAGGTTGGATATCAAAATGTTTCCGTTATTAACATTGCTGTTGTTTATTTTTGTAGTATTATCATTATGGTGGTGTTCAAAATTATACATATATTATGTAAGATTAAAAAATTATAATGGGCCTACCCCATTGCCAGTTATTGGAAGTGCCTTTCATTTCAGAAATAATTCAGGTAAATAAAAAAAGTTTGATTTTATAAAATAAGAAACAAGGTAAATTACAACCACTGGTACATACATATGTAGTATGTAGTGAGTGTTATATAAGAAAATTTACGTAAACAGTGATTAACCTTCCAATCTTATAAAAGTTGAATTATTCAAGGTCCAATTTATCCAAAAATATATTAATAGTTTCTTTTTGTAACATTTATCTAAAATATATTTTTTATCTGTAAATACTTATTTGTTTATTATATTGATTAATATTATCGGCTCAAAATAACCTTTTCAAAAATTAATATTTTAAAATTGAATATTATGATTTTACAGGTTTAATTATGGCATTATCATAAGATACCCAATAAGGTAATTGCTTATTCGCTGGCGGCAATTATTATTGAACTTTGAAAAAAAGTAAAACCATGTCACCAGTTAAATATTTTTTTGTAATTAGGTTGCTTAAACAAGTTTAGGTTATCAGTTTTTATTGCTCAATTTATTATGCTGCAAAATTCATTTTTTATTTTTAATTCAAAAATGCTGTATACTATTTTTATTATTATAAAAGTTGCATAATAAATATAAACATTGATTCTAATATCGTTTGAAAATGTCAACTTTTGCATATTCATTTGGGATAGGAGAAAAATTACTTTTACAGTTTAAATTTTTTTTTTGATTTTATCACTTTTTACAATCTACTTATATCAGTGCAAGTTTTATAAGAAATTTTAAACTGTCATGCAGTTAATTGATTTTAAATCTTTAATAACTGCGATAAACATCCGATAATCATATATTGCTAAAATTTCAACACCCATTATATTTGAGTTGGGAAAAATTACAAATGCCACTTATGGAACTTTTCTGTCGCAAGAGACTTACTGGCTGATTTAAATATTATTTTTCAACTCGTAATAATTTTATTGTAAAAATTACATTCTATCTTGTTTTAATAAATTGAAAATCTATACATCTACAAAATTAATTAAAACAAAAATAAAAATTAAATAATCGGGACAGGACCGATCTTCATATGATTTTCATTATTTGTGATCATGATTATTATATGGTCATATCCGTCGTCAGTTTTATACACAGAATTATGTTTTATCCTTTTTAGAGCATTTAAGATTCTGAATTCTTCAGAGTAAGTTCGGGTGAACGTCAATTCTTTCCACCCTCAAAATACATTTTAAAGATATCACAGTTTAGTTCTCCTATCCTTCAGTAATCCTATCCTAACTTTTTTTTACCGCCATCACTTTTTCTTATTTAAATCATTTAAAAAAATACAAACTGATGAAACACAAAATCCTATCCAAAATTGATTTTCACTTGCATCAGAAGATAATAGAAATAAATCTAATAAACTTTCTTTTTTCAGCGATTATAAAAAATCTGCTGTATTATCAAAAAATATATGGCGGAATTTACAAATTAATGTTAGGAGACAATTCTAAACTCGTTATCACTGATCATAAAGCAGCTGAAGCTGTCCTGGGTTCAACAACTATGCTAAATAAATCGTACGAATATAAATTTCTTCAGCCTTGGTTAGGAACGGGATTATTAACAAGTCAAGGTAAGCTTTAAAAAAATATATTTTTTATTACCCCTTTTAGTACTTTTGGAGAATAATGTCAAAATGTATCGAGAGTAAAAAAGCGATAACTTCTGAAATGTTTGTATATTTTAGCTGAGAAATGGAAAGTGCATAGAAAATTAATTACTCCAACATTTCACTTTAAAATCCTGGACCAATTTATAGATGTATTCAACAAACAAACTGCAATACTTGTAAAACAACTAGAAAAAAATTTAGATGGAAATCCATTCGATGTGTTTCCATTTGTTTCAGCAGCAGCTCTTGATGTTGTTTGTGGTAAAATATCCATGAGTATTTTATCCTCAGCCTAATTTTTGTATGCTTTAGAAACTTCGATGGGTGTCTCAGTAAATGTTCAAACTGATAGTTCGTCAAAATACGTTAAAAATGTAAAAGAAATGTCTCATCTGTTAAGTTCACGCATGTTTTCTCCTTTAAAGTTTAATGATTCCTTGTACAGTTTTTCTGATGATTATAAGAAGGAACAGCAGGTGCTCTCTGTTTTACACGGATTTACAAATTCGGTTATTCAGGAAAGACATAACGAACTAAGTACTAATATGAACATAAATGCTGAGATTCATACAGAGGTTCAAGCTGATGATATTGGAGAGAAGAAAAAAATTGCATTTTTGGACCTTTTGTTACAATGTAACATAAACAACGAACCATTATCTGATGAAGCTATTCGAAATGAAGTGGATACCTTTATGTTTGAAGTGGGTATAATTATTAGAAAAAAAGATTTTTCTTCAACCTTCCAGAAAATAATAATTTTCCATTCGAATTTGTTCAAGAATCTGTTGCTTTATAGGACTTTAACCTATGCACCTCGTTTGGGTTTCTCGGTTGCTCGAATAAAAAATTAATATTTTTTAGAAAATTGTAGGAAAAAGTACGCTACACACTCGGAAAATTGTTTATTTTTATGATTCTGTAAGTTGCCTAAACTCATCTAGTAAAAAGCAATTTTCAAGGGTTGGTGCGTAATATTTCGTACATTTTAGACTCAATTATATTTTTTGAAAACTTAGAATAATAATTAAACTGTAGTACAAATCAGTAATTACATGTGATAGATCATTTTATTAAACTAATTTTAATTATTTTAGGGCCATGACACAGTAACTGCTGGTATTAGTTTTGCATTGTATAGTTTGAGCCAAAATCAAGATGTACAGGTAAGTTATATGTACGTAAACAATTGAAACTATGTATACCTACTACAAAATAATGTACACGTACTGCAGTGAATTATTCTCACGTAGGATGCTGTTTACTTTTTATACAAACTTTTAATTACAAGCAAAGCGCCAAAAACAAACAAACAAAATAATGAAACAAATATTTTATTGTAAGAAGTGACCTGTGACATTTTGCTTTTTAAATCCTATCGACGAGGGTATATTAAAAATTTAAATAATTTTTTCTTCTTGCACAACAATGTATTTTTCCATACCCCCCAGTTTTCCGATTATTTATTTTTAAATGTACGCCCCAGTTCAGGGCAAGATATTTTTAATATCTTAATTTTATCTCAATTTTTAGTATTTTTTTTATTGTCTAGGGTAAATAGCACCTATCTCAAGTCCTTGTTATGTGTACACTCAAATTAAAAAAAATTTGATTTCAATATTTTCAGTAGTTTTCTTTTATAGAAATTTTAGAAAAATTAAATTTCTCATTTAAAAAAATTTTTATAAAATATTTAGGTATATTTAAATATTTTGTTTTTCTGATTTTGTCATTTATTTTCTGTTTTGCTCATTATGGTTTTTTATATTAATTTATTAAATTATACTGTCTTCTTCTATTATTAAAATAATTTTTCTTGCTCCCGATCACGTAAGTGTGTCTTATGTGTATGGCTTCACCCGACGTAAGTTGTTCATTGCGTTTGTTTATTAGTTACCGTTAGCGATGGAACTTAATAGTGTCACTTATTTTCCTAGGAAAATAATAAACGATTGACATACAGATTTGATTTATATTCGTTTATAGTTTCTAAGGAACGAACAAGCAAAGCAAACTTATAAATTTAAAATAATGAAATTATACTTTAAATTAAATATTTAACGTTCTATGTCAAATTGTAATATTATAGAAAAATATTGTCCGGTGCTCCGCGGAAGCAGGAAAAATTTAATAAGCAACACGGAACGTAAGGCTTATCACTCTCGGAAGGTAATTTAAGCCTCGGCTCCGCCTCGCCTTAAATTCACCTTCCTTGAATAATAACGTCTTTACGTTCCTTGTAACAAATAACTATTTAAAATATTTTAATAATAATAATAATAATAATAATAGTATTTATTGTACAAATTAAATTTTGATACAAAAGGTTAAAAAACATAGTAAATAACATGATATAAATTTAACCATGAGGATAGAATTTAACAACTCAATCCATTAAAATTTTGACTTGTCGATGTTCGGGTCCATTATGTCATTCAGGATATCTTCTTTGAACTTCTTTTTCAACACAGGCGCTGAAAGGTTCCAGTAATCCTTTGGTAGGTTGTTCAAGAGGTAAGCTGCTAGATAAGAGAAGGATTGTTCGTATTTAGCAGTTTCGTGTTGGTCGATATTGTATGTTTCCTTGACATTTCGTAGGTTAAGTCCGTGCATATTTTGTCTTAGAACAATTTTGTCTTGCAGATACTCAGGTTTTCGATTATGTATTATATTTCGAACCAACGAGGTGTAGAGCAGCATTCGTCTTTCTTCTAATTTAAGTAGCCCCAATTGCCTAATCATTGGAGTAATGTGGTCCCTGTAGCTCACTTTTGTTATAAACCTTACCGAAGAGTTTTGAATTTTCTGTAGTTTAAGTTTATTTTCTTTGGTTATGCAAGGACCATAGACCTGCGTTCCATAGTTCAGTTGACTCATTACTAACGTTTCAACTAGCAGTAATTTAACATCTTGTGGAAGAAGATCTTTGTATGCAAAGAGGTGTCTTAGTGCGCTGTAAGTTCTCCTGCATAACAAAGAGATATGTTCATTAAACTTTAATGACCTATCCATTATTATGCCCAGATTCTTTACCAGCGTGACTTTTTGTAGTGCTACACCATTCATGTATAACACTCCACATCCTTCGCCCGATCCAAATTCCATTGTTTGAGTTTTTGAGGTGTTAATCAATAAACAATTTTTTGTTAACCATTTGATTATTTCCTCTAAGTCCTTTTGCATTTTTATAGTAGCCATGTTTGCTTCATTAGCTGGGTAGTGACAGAGGATTTGTATATCGTCTGCATACATGTAGATGATAAATATTTTTAGCACTTTGATAATGTCTGCTGTGTATATTGCAAACAGAAGCGGTGCCAAAATAGATCCTTGTGGGACCCCTGAAGTAATATATTTCAGCAACGAAAGGATGTTTTCCACTTTTGTACACTGTAGACGCTCCATCAAAAAGCTGCGAAACCATTGAAGTTCTTTGCCACGGATGCCATAGTATTCCAGTTTCTTTAACAAAATTTCGATGTTTAAATTCTCGAAGGCCTTTGACAAGTCAAACAGTATCATCATGGAGAGTTGATGCTTGTCTAATGCTTTGATAATATCGTTCATTATTGACGTTAATAGGGTGGTGGTACTATAGTTTTTTCTAAAACCCGATTGAGCCGGAGGTAAAATGTTATTACTTTCTACGAATTCGGTAAACTGCTTTAGTAAAACTGTTTCTGTAATCTTCATCAATACCGATGATATGGATATTAACCGTAGATCTAGGCATGTTTTAATTTCTTTATTCTTAGGAATGGGTCTTGCTACGCTGATTTTCCATAATGATGGTACTACTCCAACTTCTAAGGAATAGTTTACTATATGTGTAAGGGGATGAATTATCCATGGCAGAATGAGTTGTAACATTCTTCCCGAGATATTATCATAGCCCTCTAAGTATGGTTTTTGTTTTAGAGTTATGTTAGCCACTTCTTCCTCTTCCACAGGTATAAACTTAAAGATTGTATCATTTGAGACGTTGTCTTGCAGATTCCATTCCTTCAAGTAAATTGGGTCCGGATCGATTACCGAAATAGAGTTGATGAAGTGGTCATTTATTAAATTTGGATTTAGTAGGTCTTTTGGTAATTCTGAAGCAATCGACTTAGTCACTTTGAGATGTTTTAGTTTATCCCAAACCTGTTTACTGTTCCGACTGATATTTCTGAAAGATTCTGTAAAATATTTCTTCTTTTTTTGATTTGTTTGATTGTTGTATATTGTACGACATATACAGTATATCTTTCTATCTGTATCACAACACGTTTTTTTGTATTTCTGAAATGATTTTTGCTTTTCTTTTCTCAGTTTGTCCAGTGTTTCATCATACCATGGTTGCTTTCGACTATATTCCTTTGTTATCCTAGAGTTCTTTATGGGAGCATGTTTGTTAAAAAGACCAAGAACCTTTTCATTGAAAATTTCGACTTTTTCATTTATATTCTCCTTATTTAATAGGCTGGACCAGTCTAATTTTTCTGCGTCTTCCTGTAGTGCATTAGAGTCGATTTTTTTGTAATTCCGGTATTGCCGAATAGATTTGGCTTCGTTGATAGAGTTTATTTCACAGTATATTAGATTATGGTCAGCTATCGTGCACTCGCTTACTCCACATTTTGCTACCTGGAATCCATCGTTCACAATCATTAGGTCGATTAATGTTGAGGACCTATCAGTGGTTCTTGTGGGATCTGTAATGATCTGCTTGGAACTGTGTATATACATCACCTCTTGTAATCGTTTCACATCCCTATCATCAGTTTTCAGAAAGTTTATATTGAAGTCTCCCATAACTATAAATTCAGCTGAGCCATTTTCTGCAAATAGTGATAGAATGTCATTAAATACATTGATATTATCCAAGCTGGTGTTAGGTGGTCTATATATTACTGCTACAAATAAGTTTCGTTTTTTAATGGCTATCTTCAGGATTAAAAATTCAACTTCTGGGTAGTTTTCGTTAGGCTGATCGACTACCGAGTATTGTATAGTATTTTTTATATATATTGCAATTCCACCTCCCCGATTGCCTCTATCTTTCCTTACTAAATTATAGCCATTTATACTATAAGCTGAGTCTAGATTGTGGTCATTTAGCCACGTTTCAGTGATTCCAATAAGTAAGTAATCCTCCACGTTTATGTCATCCTTGAATTTGATAAAATTTTTTGGTAGCGATCTGACATTCACGTGTCCGAATCTAATTTTTTTACTATTAATGTTTGTATTGTGTCTACGAGTAATTTTGGTATGTGTGTTTTTCAGGCCAGCGGCTTCGAAGTCGCATTTCCTAAAAAATTCCTGCCTTTCGTAAATGAAAATCTTTCAAAGTTGACACCAGTGGGCCAGAAACTTGTATCGAATACTTTATTTTTAAATGAAAAGTCGATTCCGATCATAAAATAATTCTCTTGAGCTTCGTGTTTCGGTAGTACCTGCTTGACAAAGAGATCACAGTTATTTATTCGTTGGGTGATATGTTTTTTTACCATTTCTTCCGTAACACTATTTTTCACTTTCGAGACTAATAGCCATACCTTTTTCTTCTTTTCGATCCCCACAAACCCGTCACTGTCTGCACTGCTATCTATTCCGATTGCCACCTCTTTCTTCTGATATCTCTTCTTATGTGTAACCGTTTGGAAGCCTTCATCATCTACAATTGGTTCATTTACCCTACCACGATCATCTTTATTGATAAATTTTTGAACATTTGGTTGTTCAAAACAATTCTTAACGTGCTGTTTACTAATTTTATTGATCATACCTAAGTTTATTGCATTGTCCTCCTTTATTTCAAGACTTTGGGTTTTCTTGGTTTCTAAATTCTTTACATTGTTGAATTTGAGGTTATTGTCCACTTGTTTGTGGTTGACTAAGGCATGCTTCACATTTTCCGATTGTTGAGTTGGTTGCCTACTCTTTACCTTCATAAAATTAATGATGCAATTTTTGTCATTTATCGTAGCTTTAAGGATGTTTATTTTATCCTTAAGCGTGTCGATGTAATCTTGATCAATGCCTCCATTTCCTATTTGCACACCCTCTTCTTCCTTGCTTTCTTCCTTCTTTTTGAGTTTCAGAAAATTCTGCAAAACACTATTATCTTGATGTTTTGACGGCAGTTTCCTTTCCACAATGAAGTCGATCAATTCTTGCTTTAGTAATTTATTCAACTCTGTTGCGATCAAGTCAGGTTTCATAACCTCAGTTTTTGCCACGTTTTTCTTTTCTTCACTATTACCAACCATTTTAGGTTAGGCGTGTGTACCTGCGTGTGTACTTTTAAGTTCCAATAGTTTTATTATATGCAATTGTTGTAACCACTACATAAATTCCCACATTTGTCGCAGGTTAAGGCCGTTCATTTGTGACGTGGTAACTTATAACATATTGTAATGGAATTTTTTTATCACAAAATTTCAAACCAAAACACAAGCTTCTTCAAAAATAAAATTTTCCAAAATTATTTAATTTATTGGATTCTTTGATAACTATGCGCCACCACTTAGCTCAGTTATCTCCCACACTGTGGTTATCGCACGGCATTAGAAAATAATTTTACTGTAAAAGTTCAATTTTAATTTATTTTATAAACTCGTAAAAGAAATAATGCACACTTTTTCCTTACAAAACATTTTATATTTTCAAAAATCAATTCCATTTTTGAAATGAGAGACATCTTCAATTTGTTTTTCTCAGCAACTGTAATTTTATTCAAATTTTGACTACAAAGCAGACCAACAAAACTTAATTTTACACAGTACTTAATTTCAAAGTATTTAGTTTTTCTAGAAGTCCTTCCTTGCTTGTGCCTTTTTTTTGTGAAATTTTGAAAAAATAAGTCTTACAATAAACATGAACTTTCAATATCGCCATATCGAACCATAAAACTTTTTCTCCTTCACAATTTGGAAGAAAATTTTTTCCCATTTTCTCTTGCATGTGTTTTATGATAAATCTGATAAGTTTTATTCTTCAATTTTGCATGGAGCGTCTGTCTGTTTTGCATTAGAATTCACTATGCAGGAGTAGAAATTAGACCAGATTTTAAAACATTCTGCTTTTCAGTTAGGGAATGAAGTGTTTTCTTCATTTTGGGTATATCTTACAATCAAAAATTTCCAAGTAATTGAGAAAATGTTCAGTCGTATAGCAGTTGTTCGAGTATAACATACTGAGAGTATTCAGCTATTTCATTGTGGTCTGTACATTTTATTATTATTAAAATGCATTATATTATGTAGGTACATCATATAAATATTATTTATTGCATTAATGTTATTCTATCGCAGGAGAGAGTTGTTGAAGAGTTACGAACCATATTCAGTGATGATAAATCTCGAGTGGCAACTCATTCAGATTTTCAAAATATGAAGTATTTAGATATGGTCATTAAAGAATCAATGAGATTATATCCGCCTGTCACTGCTTTCGGAAGACGGATTACTAACGAGGTACAATTTTGTAAGTAATACATAGAAATAACCTATAAATAAGTGACAAACAGGGGAAGAGTTTCTACTTTAGACAGCATTTTTTATTTATAATTTTTTTATCATCAATCGTCAGTTACCCTTGATGCTCATTATAAATTAACTAGTGAATCACTGTCATTTAGCCAACAATCATTTGGCCGACAGTTTTTTACGAACATATCGTTTGGCCGAAAGTCAATTAGTCAAAAATCATTTACTCGATAGTCAATTAGTTTTGTCAGTTAGTCAGTTTTGTTTGCGTTTTCAACACTAAGAAACTTTAACTTCTTAATAACGTAACTATACTGTATTTACCATAATTTAATTTTATTATTTTAAATGTGAAATTTTATTGACTGTTTACCATAATTTTTGGGTATTCCTGTACTTTTGTGTGAGAAGCTCATGTACTAAATTTCGCGCTTCTAAACCCACCAGTTTAGACTATGCGTTGAGTGTCAGTCAGTTAGTCATTCATGTACCTATATCTAATAATTTGTATCAAATTTTCAGTTGATGATACACTTCCTGTAGGATTAGATATGTTCATCTTTGTGCATGGTGTACATAGACAGCCTGACATATATCCTGATCCAGAGAAATTTGATCCTGAACGTTTTTCTTCCGAAAAAGCTTCGAAACGACCCATATATGCTTACTTGCCGTTCAGTGCAGGTTCCAGAAATTGTATAGGTAAATTACATTATATATAAAATATAATTAAATATATTAATTTGAAAAATCTGTTTCAGGACAACGATATGCATATTTGATTATGAAATCGGCAATTTCTTCAATTTTACGAAACTACTACATACTACCGGTAGAAAATTTCACTCCGGATTTGGTATTTGATGTTATATTACACACAACTAATGGTTTAATGGTAAAAATCAAAAAGAGACAATTTTAATTACAAAACTATTGTGAATATATGCACTATGCATAACGAAACAAGTACCTACAGCAGAGTCCAACTGAATTTAATTATTGACAATTTTTGAATAACCTTAATCTTAACTTTGTGATGGAAATTTTAATTTGTCCAGATTTTTCTATAACTTAAATATATGTTTTTCTATTTTGTTCAATAAATCAAAAATTTTAAATAAATATTTTTAAACTAACACAGTTTATAATTATAACAAATTTTTGATGAAGATTGCAAACGCAAAGAAAAACTTAACCACATAATTTTCCAATAATTGATTTAATTGTTAACTATTTCTTAGTTGTTAAATATTTTTTAAATTGTATTTTTTTTAATAAATATTGTTATTAATCTAATCGTTGATAAAAATTTTATCTTACACTTACTAGAACAAAGATGGCAAATAAGATTTGATCACAGTGCCAAAAAAAATTTTATTGCATTATTAATTTTTTATATTTTTGCACGAGCTACGAAGTTTCATCATAATATAATGGTACCTACCTTTACTTTTCCTCTGTGTTTTTGTTAACATCTCCGTGTTTTGTTAACATTTTTATGAAAAAAGTTAATTGACTAAAGCCAATTAATCATTTTATATAAAATTTTTATAATGGAAAATTTGCTATATTTAATTTAAACAGTTTTTAAGCTTACATAATAATGCAAATTATTATTTAATTACTTTTAACTGAACACTTAATTAAATCATTTTGGTAATAACAATATTACATCACTTTGGTTATCAAAGTTTATCACTTATTTAGTTTAAAATTATTAGAGCTTCCAATTTTACAATCTAATCGAAAAAAATTATTGGCATAATTTAAAATCCTAATAGATTCTTTAAATTTTTTAATTTTGAACTGAAAAAATATACCTAATATAAAAAAATTGCAGAGAAGATGAAATAAGTTTTCAAAAATTCAAAAAAGCTGCTTAATTTTTAAAAGAGTCTATCATAAGAAAACAGTTAATTAAAAAAAATTTTTAATTGAATCATTACATCATTTTGTTAAACACTTCCGAGCTAATAAAATATTTTAATTTCCATTTCTTGAACTTTGATTTTCTTTTTTTTAGCATTTTAGCAATGTATTTTAGTTACGTCGTAATAAAGATAATTAAATTTGTTATAAAGATTTCAACCAAAATGTGGCAAAATTTTATGAGAAATTGATTTTTTTGTAATTCCTGCTTCTAATTATAACGGATGAGAATGAAAAATCTATCAATTTAAAGAGTTTTATTTTTGTTTGTTTTCTTTTCCTTAAATAGGTATTAAACTTAAGAAAAACTACTATAAAACTTCTGACTGCAACTTTGCTGTAGGAAATCCATTGGCTTTGATTGGCATTTTGAGAGATTTTGTAGAGTTTTTCCAGACATCCAAATGTAAAAACTTTGCAGAACTTTGCCCAATTACGTGAGGCAAATATCCTCAAATTACTGACTTTTGTAATGAAAGCGGTAGGTGTAGAACTTTTAAGATGATTCCAAAGTACAGACAATTGTAGCAAAATTGTAGATTTAACTCAAAGCTAAGTTTCCTTGTAATGACTTCATTTGCAAAACTTACAGAAGAAAGTATACAATATGTGGGCCTTTTCCCCCACTACCCTAAAAAAAGAAACGGTGTCCTATTTAGAGTCTAAAAACAAATGGTCACATTACGTATGTATAACCAACAGAGGCGTATTATTCAGCGCCCTGTAGAAAGTAAAAAGTCGGTGCACTCCCTTGTTTCAATTTTTCAAATAATACTTTATTCATCTACTTTTACCTAAATTTCTATACTTTTCTTTTATTTTTCCGAAAATATGAATTTCTTACAAAAAATGACCTTTGCTGTTTTTTTAATCGCTAATCTAAAATCTAAAGTCATGATGACTTATATTATTGTAGCCTCTAAGTAAAAAGTTCCCCAAATAAATATTTAATTTGCCGTTCATTATTTTTTAATGTTGCGTTACTCTTTCTAATTTATGCATCCACCATGAAAAGGGCGCCGGAGTTCTTTGCACACCATGCACATCAGTAGTTACGTCACTGTGCCACTGACTGATAAGAATCTAAAAAGTTATATTTTTCACTTTTCTGTTTTTTATTTGTATCTTGATAAACTTACTTTCACTGGTGACAACAGTGAAAATGGTTGTGATCTTGTATCAATATACATCTCCTATATATATATAGTACCTACACAGAAATACAAAAACAAAACAAAAAAATTAGATAAATTACAAAGAATTCAATAAAAATATAAATAGTAGGGGAGATCCTTGTACTTTGGGACAGCTTGTACTTCGAGACATTGAGTTTTTAATACTAATATTCAAATGTATCGCTTTTCGTTTTAAGAGGTTATCCTGCTAACGGATAGAGGTCATTTCACCATAAAATAAATTATAAATACCCGATTATGTGTTAGTTGTTGAACATTTTGCGTGTTAAGGTAGATGATGTATTATTTAATCCCTTGACTTCCACATCTTTACCAGGTAAATTTTATTTACAATGGTTTTGCTGCATACGGTATTACTTAATACACATATAAGGCTAACTATTTTCTCATAGTGTTGAATTTTAACTTTTACGTTTGGACGGTTATATGTCAATAATAATAAGTAGTGCTGTGCTTGTACTTTGGGACACTCTCGTGCTTGTAGTTAGCGGATGGCCAAATTCCGAAATTTTTATAAAATATGTTAAGAATTTCATAAAGCCACACACATTTAAGTGATTGAATTGAATCAATCGTAGGAAATCAGCGATTTGAACGTTTTGAAGAAATTGCCAAAACTCACAGTAGTTAGAGGCACAGAACGCCGTATGGAGCAATTATCCTTTCCAATGACTTCTTGTCTTGCTACTGTATGTCTTAATAAATATGTTCTATAAATTTTAAGTTTTTTTTTACTTATTTATTGTCGTCCTGACGTCAAATTAACATTGTCCCAAAGTACAAGCCCCTGATTGTACTTTAGGACAATTTTCAACAAAGCACTGTCTTTCAATTATCAATATGATAATATTACATTATCTTTTTGGAAAATTTGCTACGAATAGTCAAAATAACACTAATTATGCTGGTCAAGGTAAAATTGATCCATTTTAAAAAATGTCGATAAAAAAAATTAAAAATCGAAAAATGTCCCAAAGTACAAGGATCTCCCCTATCTACTACAGGATTCCACATTATGATTAATGCATTTTACAACGTTGTTGAACCTTATAAGTAACTAAGTATGATAATAAATTATTCTCCCACTCTTAAATAAATTCAAAAATTGGCTAAAGAGTGGGTATTATAAATTATTTCGTATTGTTAGTTTAAGAGTTCCAAATCAAAATGATCCTGCTCTTGACATTGTTGATTATTGCAATAATTACATTATGGTGGTGCTCAAAACTATACATATTTTACATAAGATTAAGAAAATATCCTGGACCTATCCCATTACCAGTCATTGGAAATGGTCATTATTTTCAAAATGGTTCAGGTAAACAATCAAAATTTTTCTTATCAAATATTATAAAATTAGATATATTGCGATTAAAACTACTGATAGGTATATATTTTAAAAAAATTAATGATTATCAATTTTTTTTTTTTTAATTAAATATTCGCGAATTTAATTTATTATATAGCTTAAATTTTTATTTCAGTAAATAATAGAATAAATTAATAATGGTAATGCGATTATTTTTTATTAATGTCAATTCATGGCAAGTTCTTAAGAAATTTAACTGTGGCAGTGTATCGAAGACATTAGATACAGAAATGTGCAATTGTTTATTTTTATGTACCTACTTATGCAATAATTAATATTTTAAAAGGTTATTTATTTATTCAGGGTCGCGCTTTTTTAAATACTATTTTAAATGATTTCTTTTTGAAGTACACTGATTATCTGAATAATGTAATCTTATGATATAATATTATTATTTATATATTTATATAAACTTTTTTGTTCATTATATCAAATAATTTTTGTTTTTCAGTAAGTTATTATGTTCAAATTAACAATGGCACTTTTTGACAAAAAAAATGTCTGCATTTGCAAGACGTAGTTTGCTCTTTAAGGATAAAATTTGAAAGTCACATCTGCAAAACTGTAAATTTTGATAAAATTAGTTATTATTATTGCTCCTTTAGATGTTTTCATTAAGAATATTCACACTCTCATGTATATGTTGTTGTATTTCTACACCCTTGTATTTATACACAATTTACCAGAGTGTTTTTAAATGTACCTACAATAACTTTCCATAACAACACATCAAAATATAGTGGCTTTAATTTAAAATTACAGCAAAATTACGGTAGGTCGTCATAGTCGCTAAAAGAACAATTTCCATAAGCAAACATAAAAAAGCTAGTTTGAGGTTATACCTACACCATTAATTAGGTACTTTATTAAATTTAAATTTGTGTTTTAACTCAAAATAAGACATTATGCATAGTTTATTAAAAGAATATTATACCAATTAAATGTCCGACGTTTAATTGATCATTAAATTTTGAAATAAATTATTATTCAAGTAATGTCAAATACCCCACAAATTTTTAAGCCATTTTACTCAAAGTTTACCAATCTTTTTATAAAATCAACCCATTATGAACAAGGTTAAATTTTATGGCAAATTTTTTTACGATCACTCTAAATTTAAACAGCTATAAAACCTAACCCAACCCAAAATTTATGCCCAAATTAAAACCCAACTTAAAATATTATTTTAAATTGAATAAATACTTTTGTTTCAGAGGTAATAAAAAATTTGTTATATTATCAACGCAAATATGGAGGAATGTACAAAATAATGCTAGGAGTAAATTCTAAGCTTATTATCACTGATCATAAAGCAGCTGAAGCTTTACTTAATTCAACGACAGTATTGAATAAATCATACGAATACAAATTTTTTTGGCCTTGGTTAGGAAGGGGATTATTAACAAGCACAGGTAACTTTTAAATAAATTTATTTTAAGTACTTGATATATTTGAAAAATGAGAAAGAAATTGACAAAAAAGGCAATTTGCTTTTGGCTTATTTCGCAAATTAACGCCTATATTCATACTGAAGCTGGAAAATTGTTATGAAAATTATATATGACCTACGATATTACAAATTTTAGCTGAAAACTGGAAAGTACAAAGAAAGTTACTTACGCCCACATTTCATTTTAAAATCCTGGATCAATTCATTGATGTATTTAACAGTCAAACAGCTGTACTGGTGAAACAGTTAGAAAAAAACTTAGATGGAAATCCATTCAATGTGTTTCCATTTATATCATCAGCAGCTCTTGATGTTATTTGCGGTAAAATATCGTCTAACCTTTTAACATAGTCCTACATTTGTACATATTTTAGAAACTTCCATGGGTGTACAAGTAAATGCTCAAATTAATGAAGACTCTAAATACGTAAGAAATGTAAAGGAAATATCTCATCTGATAAGTGCACGAATGTTTGCTCCTTTAACATTTAACGACACTATTTACAGTTTTACTGATAACTATAAGAAACAGAAAGAAGTGATCTCTGTTTTACACGGATTTACTAATTCAGTTATTGAAAAAAGACATGACGAACTAAGTAATTCCCACAAAAATACTGAATCTCATTCAGAACATCAGTCTGATGACATTGGACAAAAGAAAAAAACTGCGCTTTTGGATCTTTTGTTACAATGTACTATGAACAATGAGCCGTTAACTAATGAAGCTATTCGAAATCAAGTGGACACTTTCATGTTTGCGGTGGGTAAATTTAAAAGTAACTTTTACAATAAATATTCCGATTTTGGAGTCTTTCAAGGATTTTTTTCTTTCTTTCTAATGAATATTTTTGGGTTTTGAGTTCTACGGACTTTAAATATTCCAGTTGAATATTTATAAAAACCTTATGGGTGGGTAGAGCGGGCCCGTTTAGCGTGCTCACCGTTAGTTATTTACCTGTGTTGGCGGCTGATAATGCAATTCAACTAATTTAATGTTCAAACTAATTTTAATTATTGTTTAGGGCCATGATACAGTAACTGCTGGAATTAGCTTTACCTTATATTGTTTGGGTCAAAATCAAGATATACAGGTAAGTTAAAACTTTGAATATGATTATTATAATATTGTATATACCGAGTGATTCAAAATGAATTTGATATAGAAGGTTATTTTTTAGTAATCTTTATTTAGAATTCAGTGTTCCTCTCATAAAGTTTAGCAATATAACACAAAAGTAATGTTTATTCTTTAAATGCTTCCTAATGGAGATCTTCTTGGTCGGTACGCCCGACTTTAGGTAACGTGACAGTATTCATAACAAATTTTGAAAAATACTGCTCTCTTGGGACAAAGTACGCATGCAGTGGGGGTTCTTCTTCCTTCTGCATAGAGACAGCCAGAATAAAATTCTTACTTTGCCCGGATTTAAAGCGGTAATTTTGAGTCAACATACTTAACTGTTAGCTCCAATTGCCTCTTCTAATAGAGATCTGCTTTTTTTATTAGCGGTTTTGTTTACATCCATTTTTGTTAGGTCATATCTTCCCACGCTGGCCGCATCCTAGTTGCGGGTTGAGAAGAGTTTTACAGTCCACAGATCGATTTTGGCCTTTTTAGATCACAGCACATATCTGACGCAACCGGGATTAAAACCGCGGTTTTCCGCTCTCTAATCTATCCGTGTTTGATTTACGCCAGACTGCTGCTTTTAATGGAGATACTGGTCCATAAAGAAGGAATATAAAACCTCGGAATTTTGAAGGCTTCTAGTTTTTTTGGGGAGTAATTTAAGAAACAGTTTTACTCTTGTGATTTTCCTTAATTCTATAACAGAGATTACATCCTGAAATTTGAATCAACATCACTGAAACACCCCATAAATAACTATACACTAATCCCATTTTATTGTAGGAAAAAGTCGTTGAAGAGTTACGAACCATATTTAGTGATGATAAATCTCGAATGGCAACTCATCAAGATCTTCAGAATATGAAATATCTGGATATGGTCATTAAAGAATCAATGAGATTATTCCCACCTGTTACTTTATTTATAAGAGGGATAACTGAAGAAGTCGAGATGTGTAAGTAAACTTATATTGACATATTTAAAAAAAACGATAAACAAATAATCATTAATTTTCTAAACAGTAGAGAATTGTAAATAAAATTATTTAGATGGATCCGGTGATCTTCGACTTTAAAACTGTATTTTATATTCAGTTTAATTTCTAAGGTGACAGGTAACAGATTTGTAACTTTCCTGAATTATTGAATAAATTGAGTGATCCATCGTATAAATTGTATGGGAAATTCTAGTTACATCGATAATTTAATTTACTTCGGAAGTGTATAAACCTAAAATTTAAAAAAAAAATCATTTTTTGAATGACATTTTTGAATCAGTTTAACTGGATTACTTATCGATTTAAAAACATCAATTACAAAAATTGTAGTGGACTTTTTAATCACGGAATATGGTGGAAAAAGCCAAATCCAGATAGGTACGAGGTTAATTTTTAAAGAGTTGCGTTTTGATTTCATCCATGTCGGCACCCAAAAGAGTAGGAATGGGGTTCTGGTCAAAACCAGCGGCCAAAATGGTCAATTGTCAATGCCTTTTACAAAATTTTGTATCAAAATTAGAAATTTTTGTAGATAAAAAACATTTAAAGAAAAGCGCTTTAAGCATTTTAAACGCGTAAAACCACAAATTCAATTCGGTTTGTACGTATTCAACTGGCTCTTAGGCTGAGCTTACAAACACACACAAAAAATATAAGACTTCGGCTTATTACGTAATAACTAAATTTTGCAGATGGTGAAACGCTTCCTGTGGGATTAGATTTATTTGTTTTTGTGCACGGAATACACAGACAACCCGACATATATCCAGATCCAGAAAAGTTTGATCCTGAACGTTTCTCTGCCGAAAATGCATCTAAACGACCAATATATGCCTACTTGCCGTTTAGTGCAGGTTCCAGGAATTGCATAGGTAAATTATAATTTATTATACCCATAAATGGCAGAAATTAAAGTAATTAATTTAAACATTTGTTTTAGGATATCGATATGCTTATTTGATAATGAAATCGGCAATTTCTTCAGTTTTACGGAACTACTACATACTACCAGTGGAAAATTTCACTCCGCAATTAGTATTTGATCTTATATTACATTCAACAAATGGCGTAATGCTAAAAATCAAAAAACGTAAATTTTAATCATAAAACTAAATATTGTAGGTTTATGTGCTAGTGCATATACCTGGTGTAGGGTAGAACTAAATTTCAATATTGACACTATCTTCTGAATAATTCTGTGTTATTAATTTAATTTTGGATCCGAAGGTACCTACATACATATAT
This sequence comes from Rhagonycha fulva, assembly GCA_905340355.1. Lineage (NCBI taxonomy): Eukaryota > Metazoa > Arthropoda > Insecta > Coleoptera > Cantharidae > Rhagonycha > Rhagonycha fulva. Next base: position 13,742,464 of record HG996555.1, read on the forward strand.
CTGGTGGTATTTCTTGCAATAATTTTTGGTGTTGGAAGTAGTAGGGGATAAAGGGGTACAAGCAGACAGCAGGTGCGTGTAGACAGTCCAAATTTTCAAAAGTTATGATGTTGTAAATTTTAATAAAAAAAATTCAAAGATTTGTGACCTGGTGGGCTATATTCAGCCTCTTTACATATAATTTTAGCCCAAGTTACTTAAACGAAAGTGGGTCCCACCACAAAAATTTTAAAAAAGCCGTAGGCCCCGGCAAGCCGAGGGATCCTCTACTCTGTGGGTAGTAAACCCCCTCCCCCCCCCCATGTGCTAAAATTATTATAAGTGCATTGTATCTGTCATATGGCAGTAACCTAATAATTATTCTGCAATTATAATAATTTATGAAGTAATTTTGGTTTTAATCTTAAATGAAACAGAAGTGGATATAAAATTATTGTCTGAAAAAACATATAATTTTTATTTGTGTAATAAACAGAATGAATAAGAGATAAGTTATGAAAAGAAATAGTTATGAATTACGATTTTATGAATCTAAAGTGTGATTGTAAAATAATGTAAATGATTAGTGGCAACACAATTTACATAGGTACCTATGTATATGTTTTCAAAAGGATTATGTTTGTTCATTTTAAATTAATATTTACTTTTTAGTGCAATTTTTTATTTTTAATATAACGATTTTTTTTAACTTTTATTTTTTTTTAATATTAATTCCGAATGTATATCTTTTTTTTTCTATTTTGTGATAACTAGGAATCTATTAATTTTCTTTAAAATAAAACTTTTTTTGCAAAATATGTGTTTTATTGTAAAATTAGCAAATATATCAAAATAGTTAACGGCCAAAAAAAAAGTAAAAGGGTTCTACCATATTTAATTCAGTATATTTCTAAACTAAAATATATATTTTATAAACTGATAAAGTAATATGTATTATTAGAGATATGGTTCACAGTATCGTAATGTTTTCGTGAACTGTAATTATAAGTGCGTTGATAAATAATTTTGGCATTGGAACACTTAGTTAATGTACCCAGGAAAATTACATAATATATTTCAGATATACTTGTAGATTCGTGGAGTACTAATATAACTAAATACCATGTGGTCATTTATATTATGTACTATTATTTTATATTCCATATATTCTTACTATAAATATGCAACATTTTGGAAAAATCGTAATGTTCCTGGTATTTGGCCATGGCCTATTGTAGGAAATGTGGGAAAAATCATATTCAAGAAGCGTTGTTTAGCACATGTAATGCAAGATATTTATAAAGCTTTTCCCGAAAAAAGGTAAATATTATATTTATACATAATTAACTTCTATATAAAATATATTATTAGATATGTTGGATTTTTTAATACTACATTACCCACTCTAATGATACGAGATCCAGATCTGCTTAAAAAAATAATGGTGAAAGAATCTGATACATTTCCACAGCACAGAGAATTTCTTCCAGATGGTATAGATCCAATATGGAGCAAAAATTTGTTTGCTATGAGAGGTGAGAACAAACTAAAATATTTTCAACAGTCAAAAAATACCTATTTAGTAACTTCTGCATACTAATAATTTTTGAATAGGTGGAAAAAAATGGCAAGAAATGAGATCTACATTAAGTCCTGCATATACCAGCAGCAAAATGAAGATGATGTTTCCCCTCATGAAGGAATGTTGCACAAAATTTAGTGCTCATTTTTTGGAAAGTGGTGAGACAGTTACAGTCGAAATGAAAGATGCTTTTACAAGATATGCTAATGATGTTATTGCAACAGCTGCATTTGGCGTTACTTGCGACTCCTTAGCATACCCAAAGAATGAGTTTTACCGTCACGGAATCAACATATCCCAATTTAGCGGATTCCAGGGAGTAAGATTTTTTCTCTATATTATGTTTCCAAAAATAATGAAGGTAAGTAATTAATATTATATGCAATTACCACATTAGTATTTCTACTTCTATTTAGATGCTGAAAATCTCTATGTATCCAAAAATCTCCAGAAACTTCTTTAGAAATATTATCGATAGTACAATTAAATTAAGAAAAGAAAAATCAATTGTAAGACCTGATATGATACATTTATTAATGGAAGCAAGTAAAGGTAACTCCATGGAAAACGATTTAAATGAAAACGATTCCGGATTTGCTGTAGTAAAAGAGTCGAGTCATTTTAAGCAAAGTGGTAAAAGTATTCTCAGCGATGAAGACATTGTCGCACAAGCTTTAATATTTTTTAACGCTGGTTTTGATACATCAGCAACGATGATGAGTCATGCTGTTTACGAATTAGCCCTTAATCCTGAAACGCAGGAAAAGTTACATAGGGAAATCGTCGAAACGTTGATAAAATTTGGTAATGAAGTAACCTATGAAGGTATAATTGGAATGAAATATTTGGATATGGTTTTATCTGAAACATTACGCAAATGGCCTCCTTTTGTGAACCATGAACGAGAATCTGTCAGACCATTTGTAATCGAGCCGGAACGTCCAGGTGAAACGCGTTTGCAATTAAAACCTGGTCAAGTTTGTTCTATACCGGCATATGCTATACAAAGAGATCCTTTAAATTTCCCTAATCCGGAAAAATTTGATCCTGAACGATTCAGCGATGAAAACAAACATAATATTAAACCATTTACATATTTACCATTTGGAGCGGGACCACGAAATTGTATTGGTAAAATAAATTTTGTAATGTTGTAAAATTATTACAGCTAGCTAAACTGTTATGTTTTAGGTTCACGTTTTGCTTTGTTGGAAGGAAAATTGATATTATTTGAAATTATAAGTAAATTTGAGGTAATACCTGTAGAAAAAACAAAAATACCCTTGCAAATTAGTAGTGCAGAACTTAATCCAGTACCTGATGAAGGATTTTGGTTAGGATTAAAGCCAAGGCTTATATAATAAATAAAGTTATGTTGAATTTTATATTAAGCATTGTGAGGTTTTTACGAGAGTAAATTATAAAGGCACTAAAACACATAAAATTGGAACATTGCAGAATCTTGTTTTTCAATTAGAGTTAGTCATTGTTTAGCAACCACAAAGGTTGGATTTCTGTACTCATTTATTTTGAATCTTGTATTAAAACTTTTACACACTTAAGACTTCTTATTTAATTAAATTCATAAAATGCATGAAAACCAGAAGTTGTAGAGAAACAATTAAGACCTAGAAAAAGTGTCTCAGCACAACACAAGAGTATGACGATTACGAAGTCAATTTTGTTTCAGATGTCTCACAAACTTGTAATGAAGCTAATGTCATGTTAAGATTTAGATAAATGGAGAGAGTCAATAAATGAAGAGCTAATAGCAGGGGAAAAAATTAAACATGAGAATTAAACTAGAAAACAGACTGTTTTTGTGATTGTAAATGTTTTTACTGTTTGCAAGATTCAAATTTGGTTTATTTAACAGCTCTTTTCAATCCTGACTTTCTATCAATTTTTTTGATAAATGGTTTACATAAGATCTTCCTTATGCATCTATTTTTGTTCATAATTTTCAATTGTTGCCGATCTCTTTTCGTTTGCCCCAAATATATGTTTTCACTTGTTCTAAATAACATACTGTATAAAACTTAAATTAAAAATGTAAAAAACCCCTGACAAAGAAAATGTTTAAAAAGTAAAAAATAAAATTCCATCATCGTCGCGTCAGGGGACCTAGGTAGGTTACTTGTATTTAAGGGTACTAGGCAATCGTTATTCGCAAAATCCGCGCTCTTGTTTTTATTAATTTTAACATAGAAAGAAAGCAGATACACAAATGTAATTTTAACCAATGTTTATTAATATATAAATGATAATAAAAATTATACTATAAAGCCCTTAGGAACATAAAAAATGGCGGCACAGTCTGCGACGTATATACGTGTTTATTTTCCATTTTTACATGCTGTCGTTCGTGGAACTAATTTTTTTCGACTCTACAAATGGTTTTTAGTTTCCTAAGATACGTAGTTTGGGACTGAACTTAAAATTAGAACGATTGAATCGGAATTATTTAAGTAGTAGACGAAAAACCGCGATTTTTACGATAAAAATGCGATTTTTTTATAATTGCACGTAAAAATCGCGATTTTTCAAATTTTTTTTGGAAAATCTCGAATTTTTATGGATTATTTCGGAGGTTCAGTCCCAAATTACACATGTTTTACGTGTCCTCAATTTTTTTTAAGTCACCAGAGACCTCCGTTTTTTTGGAATCATGTAAAAACCAAATGAAAATAAAAAGTCGAGAAAAACGCGTTCAAAGTTTTTTTATTGATAAAAGTGCTTTTACTCATATTTACCTTTTTTAAAACTATCCAGATGCATAGAATTATGTTTGCAGTAGTGCTTCGGCATCAGACCGTTATTGTAAAATTTATTTTTGTTATTTTTTTTTATTATTAACACAAGTAAAATGAAGTAAAGTTACAATAGCTATGACAACGATTTTGATCTCAATGTGAACAACTCACAACTGATTTCTTTTAATATTCTTTTTTGTTCTAAAGTAAAGACCAAACCATTATTCTAACGACCTAGGACAACCCTATGTAACATGATATTTAGGTCTTAAACCCTCTGGAAAGGCAATCATGCAGATATCTACGATTCTTTCTACATTTATCGAAGTATTTAAATTTTACAAAAAATTTCATATAATAAATTATTAAATTTTATATATTTTAATACATCCTATTTAATTATAATAATATATTACAATAAAGAGTTCATATCGAAACTTTTACAGTCGTCCGAGTAACGGTCTCCGCTCTGCTACCAGCGGTAGACTGACATCCAGTTCATGCACCGCTCCACCTTTTCGCTTACCAAATCAACAATTTTTTGAATTTTCATATGAACTAAACGGTATTTTGTTCAGGAAGGATAGTACTTACAGAAAATTAAATTTAAAAAAAATCGATTTTTCGATTGCCTAGTGTTCTTAAATTTCATACTGTATCATTTTTAGTTGCATTTCGTTTCAATTTTATTTACTTAACGGTCCCCCGACGCGACTTATTATTTACTTTTTAAAGATTTTCTTTGTCGGGTTTTTTTTTTAATTTTTAATTTAAGTTTTATTTCATGCTTTTTAAACTTTATATAGGTATTACTAGTATTGCCTTCATCAACTAAGAAATAGAAAACGATCTTTAAACGGCTGAATGAATATTGGGAAACCATACAGCATAAATATTGTTTTACAATTTTTAACCAATATTGGTAACCAATATAGTAATCATTAATCAATATTGTGGCAATATTCGTACAATATTGTTGCAATATTCGTACAATATTCCGCTCATGTTGGATATCAATATTGCCACAATAGTGGAAAACCATATATCGCTAATATTGTTTTACAATTTGTAGCCAATATTAATAAACAATATAGTAACAATATTGCGCCAATATTCCTGCTATATTCCGCCCATATTGCATACCAATATGGATCATCTATATTGCACCAACTTTAAAACTATATGGCGCCTATATTGTTACATAATATTATCCCAATATTGGTAATCAATATTGCACCAATATTGGGTAAATCTTATCAATATTGCACCAAGATTACAATATTAGCGCAATATTGCCCCCTTATACCGCCAATATTTTGTGCTACATGAGTTATTTACTTTTTACTGTAATTTTTTATTTTTAATATAACAATTTTTTTAAATATTTTTTTTTAATATTAATTCCGAATATATTCTTTTTTTAATTTTGTGATAACATAGGTATTAATTTTCTTTAAAATAAAACTTTTTTTGTAAAATATGTGTTTTACTGTATATTTTACAAATACCAAAACAGTAAACAGCCAAAAAAAGTGAAAGATCTCTACCATATTTAATTTAGTGTATTTCTAAACTAAAACATATATTTTATAAACTGATAAAGTAATATGCATGTACCTATTATTAGAGATATGGTTCACAGTATCTTAATGTTTTCGTGAACTGTCATTATATATAAGTGCTTTGATAAATAATTTTGGGATTGGAACACTTAATTAAAGTACCCAATCAAAATTACATAATATATTTCAGAAATACTAGTAGATTCTTATAAATGTGGTGTACCTACTAATATAACTAAATAATATGTGGTCAATTATATTATGTACTATTATTTTATATTCCATATATTCTTACTATACATATGCAACATTTTGGAAAAATCGTAATGTGCCTAGTATTTGGCCATGGCCTATTGTGGGAAATATTGGAAAAATAGTATTCAAAAGACGTTGTTTAGCATATGTAATGGAAGACATTTATAAAGCTTTTCCAGAAAAAAGGTAGATATTATATTTTTACATAATATCTGCATAATATATATCTTCTACTTCTATATAAAATATATTTTTAGATATGTTGGATTTTTTAATACTACATTACCTACTCTAATGATACGAGATCCCGATCTGCTTAAGAAAATAATGGTAAAAGAATCTGATACATTTCCAGAACACAGAGAATTTCTTCCAGATGGTATAGATCCAATATGGAGTAAAAATTTGTTTGCTATGAGAGGTGAGAACAAACTAAAATGTTAATAAATAGTCAAAAAATAATTTTTGTGTAGGTGGAAAAAAATGGCAAGAAATGAGATCTACATTAAGTCCTGCATATACCAGCAGCAAAATGAAGATGATGTTTCCCCTCATGAAGGAATGTTGCACAAAATTTAGTGCTCATTTCTTGAAAGATGGTGAGACAGTTACAGTCGAAATGAAAGATGCTTTTACAAGATATACTAATGATGTTATCGCAACAGCCGCATTTGGCGTAACATGCGATTCCTTAGCAAATCCAAACAATGAGTTTTACCGTCACGGAATCAATATATCTCAATTTAGCGGATTCCAGGGAATAAGATTTTTTCTCTTTATTATAATTCCAAAAATAATGAAGGTAGATAGTTAATATTATACCTATATAATTACCACATTAGTATTTTTACTTCTATTTAAGTTGCTGAAAATGTCGATATATCCAAAAATTTCCAAAAACTTCTTTATGAATATTATCAATACTACAATTAAATTAAGGAGAGAAAAATCAATTGTAAGACCTGATATGATACATTTATTAATGGAAGCAAGTAAAGGTAACTCCATGGAAAACGATTTAAATGAAGACGATTCTGGATTTGCTGTAGTAAAAGAGTCTACTCATTTTAAACAAAGAGGTAAAAGTATTCTCAGCGATGAAGATATTGTTGCACAAGCTATGATATTTTTCAACGCTGGTTTTGATACATCAGCAACGATGATGAGTCATGCTGTTTACGAATTAGCACTTAATCCTGAATCGCAGGAAAAGTTACATAGGGAAATCGTCGAAACGTTGGTAAAATTTGATAATGAAGTAACCTATGAAGGTATAATTGGAATGAAATATTTGGATATGGTTTTATCTGAAACATTACGCAAATGGCCTCCTTTTGTGAACCATGATCGAAAAGCTGTCCGACCATTTGTAATCGAACCGGAACGTCCAGGTGAAACGCGTTTGCATTTAAACCCTGGTCAAGTTTGCTCTATACCGGCATATGCTATACAAAGGGATCCTTTAAATTTCCCTAATCCGGAAAAATTTGATCCTGAACGATTCAGCGATGAAAACAAACATAATATTAAACCATTTACATATTTACCATTTGGAGCGGGTCCACGAAATTGTATTGGTAAAATAAATTTTGTAATGTTGTAAAATTATTACAGCTAGCTAAACTGTTATGTTTTAGGTTCACGTTTTGCTTTGTTGGAAGGAAAATTGATATTATTTGAAATTATAAGTAAATTTGAGGTAATACCTGTAGAGAAAACAAAAGTACCCCTGCAAATTAGCAGTGCAGAGCTTACTCCAGTACCTGAGGAAGGATTTTGGTTAGGATTAAAGCCAAGGCTTATATTATAAATAAAGTTATGTTAAATTTTATGTTGAGCATTATGAGGTTTTTACGAGAATATAAATTTATGATGGCAGTAAAACACATAAAATTAGAACATTGTAGAATCTTGTTGTTCTGTTAGAGTTAGTTATTGTTCAGCAATCACAATGGTTGAATGTGTACTCATTTATGTACTACTCATTCATTTTAATTTTCTATTAAAATTTTACCTACCTAAGGCTTTTTATTTGGTTAAATTCTTCTGTGATAATCAATATCTCAACAGGTTATGGGCTTAGGTATTACAATTAATTAATGAATTAATGATAAAAGTAGCAGAAGAAAATCTGTCTTGAGCATAAGAAAACTGGAAACCGTATGTCTCTTTTGCGTAGTGGAAATATCTAAGCACAACACAGGTGTACACATGTATGACTATAAATTCAATATTTACAAGAAAGAAGCTGATTGAACGAGGATTTCTGACCACTCCTGTCGCTTCTTTATCTAATTTTGCTAATAATTACAATTTATAATAATAGACTATGTTCCCACTCTTTAAAATATCCAAAAATTAGATTAGTGGTGCGTATCATAAACTATTTTGCATTATTAGCTTAAAAGTTCTAAATCAAAATGATCCTGCACTTGACATTGTTGATTGTTGCAATAATTACATTATGGTGGTGCTCAAAACTATACATATTTTACATAAGATTAAGATGTTATCCTGGACCTATCCCATTACCAATCAGTCATTGGAAATGCTCATTTCTTCAAAAATGGTTCAGCTAAATAGTATATTTGCTGACATAGTGATAGATACTGAAATTCTCAATTATTTGTTTTTATATATTTGTGATGTAATTAATATTATAAAGGTTATTTACTCATTCAAGGCCATGTTTATCTAAAAATTATTTTAAATGGTTCATTTTTGTAAATCTAATGCTTATCTATTATTTTCAACTACGATAATACGAAATATTGGCCAAGTTTACTTAATTAAAACTGTATCACACTACTTGTACTAATTTGTTAGCAAATCTAAATTTTAATTTAATTTAATTAAATACAGCCTTTGCTCTGCCTTTTTTAACTACTTATAAAATATTTTTGAATCGTAACAAATTATCGTAAAAAAATTATTTGAAGAAACTGTACCTAACATGCAAATTTCGCTTTAGTAGGGTTCCACTAATTTGTTTATAAAAATAGGGTGCAAAGTTTCGAAGCACCCTATATTATTTTATTTACCTTCAATTGTTTAGAAATTTAGTAATTTTATTTTTCCACTAAATAAAGGGAATGTAGGGACTGCGAGATTTTTGTACGAAGAGTGATAAGATATCGGCAAACAGAAAAGTGATTTTTGGGCATAATTATGGTTAGCAATGGTCTGAAATTGAAAAAAGCGACTTTGGCGGTCGATGTTGATTTGTATAGTTGAATTTAGTTTATCAAATTCATTCCCGGTTTTCGGATTTTGCAATCGCATCAACTTTCTCACGAGGAAATTGTGAACAGTTTTCCAAAGTATTGTTCCACCTGGTGTGGGTTTCAAACCAATAGATTCGTGGCTTCTGGTTCTAATCTAGCAAACTGCTACCTACGATCATCACTCGATTATCCTTATATTCATAAGACAAATTTACTTACATCATAAGATTCTGCAACTGTTAGTTTATTGGAATCCATCTTGTCATCTATCCAAGAAGCGAGCGATCAGTCATTCAGTTTTGGTTGTGTTCAGCTGAGCAGTGGAAAATCCAAAGACGCGACGTTTTGAAGGGTTGAGCGTTTATTTATTCACTGTTTTTTTGGTGTTGCAAAGCGAAGTGCTTCGAAATAACGTAGTTGTTTAAGTTTGCAAAAGTACGCAAGCAGTCATTCGGCGAGGAAGATTAGAAGATAATTTATCTTCCTAAATTTCTTTTATCTGTTTGGAAAAAAATCGGAACAAAAGTTTCGATTGTATGATTTTCGTGCGCCGAATCAGATCTGACGCGATATTTTTGTTTATATAGCTGCATTTTGTTAAATAGCTGCATTTAAGGACACTAGGCAATCGAAAAATAGATTTTTTTTTTATTTAATTTTCTGTAAGTACTATCCTTCCTGAACAAAATACCGTTTAGTTCATATGAAAATTCACAAAATTGTTGATTTGGTAAGCGAAAAGGTGGAGCGGTGCATGAACTGGATGTCAGTCTACCGCTGGTAGCAGAGCGGAGACCGTTACTCGGACGACTGTAAAAGTTACGATATGAGCTCTTTATTGTAATATATTATTATAATTAAATAGGATGTATTAAAATATATAAAATTTAATAATTTATTATATGAAATTTTTTGTAAAATTCAAATACTTCGATAAATGTAGAAAGAATCGTAGATATCTGCATGATTGCCTTTCCAGAGGGTTTAAGACCTAAATATCATGTTACATAGGGTTGTCCTAGGTCGTTAGAATAATGGTTTGGTCTTTACTTTAGAACAAAAAAGAATATTAAAAGAAATTAGTTGTGAGTTGTTCACATTGAGATCAAAATCGTTGTCATATTGTAACTTTACTTCATTTTACTTGTATTAATAATAAAAAAAAATAACAAAAATAAATTTTACAATAACGGTCTGATGCCGAAGCACTACTGCAAACATAATTCTATGCATCTGGATAGTTTTAAAAAAGGTAAATATGAGTAAAAGCACTTTTATCAATAAAAAAACTTTGAACGCGTTTTTCTCGACCTTTTATTTTCATTTGGTTTTTACATGATTCCAAAAAAACGGAGGTCTCTGGTGACTTGAAAAAAATTGAGGACACGTAAAAGATGTGTAATTTAGGACTGAACCTCCGAAATAATCCATAAAAATTCGAGATTTTCCAAAAAAAATTGAAAAGTCGCGATTTTTACATGCAATTATAAAAAAATCGCATTTTTATCGTAAAAATCGCGGTTTTTCGTCTACTACTTAAATAATTCCGATTCGATCGTTCTAATTTTAGGTTCAGTCCCAAACTACGTATCTTAGGAAACTAAAACTAAACTTAGGAAACTAAAAACCATTTGTAAAGTCGAAAAAAATTAGTTCCACGAACGACAGCATGTAAAAATGGAAAATAAACACGTATATACGTCGCAGACTGTGCCGCCATTTTTTATGTTCCTAAGGGCTTTATAGTATAATTTTTATTATCATTTATATATCAATAAACAGTGGTTAAAATTACATTTGTGTATCTGCTTTCTTTCTATGTTAAAATTAATAAACACAAGAGCGCGGATTTTGCGAATAACGATTGCCTAGTACCCTTAACTATTTTACTGTGGAGTATAATTTTTTTGTTTTTGTATTGCTTTGACCATCTTTTGTTTATTTCAATTTATTACAACCACTTATCTGTACTCCGGAGTTTTATTTCACTTATACTTTCGTGCTTTCAGGCATCACTAACATCTGGCAAGCGGCGATAAGCACGTGGCGCCTTTTTTTGTGTGTTTTTTGATAGGGTCGAGGATCTCCTCGGCTTGCAACCCCCCTACAAAGTGTTCTACATTGAGCTGAGCCGTAGGGCCGCTTGAGAGAGTCAGAGTGCAGGTAAGGTCGTACGTTTTCGTAAAATTGAAATTTGTGAGTGGATTTCAGTTTAACGTCACAAAACAAACGTATGTAATAAATATTTTTGTTTCAGATGTATTAAAAAATTTGTTATATTATCAACGCAAATATGAAGGACTGTATAAAATAATGTTAGGTGATAATAATTCTAAACTCATTATCACTGATCACAAAGCAGCTGAAGTTTTACTTAATTCAACGACAATATTAAATAAATCATACGAATAATAATTTTTTTGGCCGTGGTTAGGAATGGGATTATGAACAAGCACACGTAACTTTTAGAAAAATTTATTTTAACTATTCTCTGATATATTTCGAAAATAAACCAAAAACTGAAAAAAAAGGATAAAAAAGAGGAAACTTTTAATTTAAAAAAAAATCACATAGCAGGTCCTTTATGACCTTGACTTATGAAATATTTTCCAAATTAACACCTATCTTCATACTAAATTTTAGCTGAGAACTGGAAAGTACAAAGAAAATTACTTACTCCAACATTTCATTTTAAAATCCTGGATTAATTCATTGATGTATTTAACAGCCAAACCGCTATACTTGTGAAACAGCTAGAAAAAAATTTAGATGGAAATCCATTCAACGTGTTTCGATATATATCATCAGCAACTCTTGATGTTATTTGTGGTAAAATCCAGTAGTCTAATTATTCACCGTTAAAAATTTAAAGGAAATATCTCATCTAATCAGTGCCCGAATGTTTTCTCCTTTAACATTTAACGACCTATTTACAGTTTTACTGATAACTATAAGAAAGAGAAGGAAGTTCTCTCTGTTTTACAGGGATTTACAAATTCAGTTATTGAAAAAAGACATGACGAACTAAGTAATTCCCACCAAAATACTGAATCTCATTCAGAACAGACATTCAGTAACATGAACAGTTATTCAGCAGAGACATGACGAATTATGTAATTTGAACAACAACGCTGATTCTCCTTCAGAACATGAATCTGATGACATTTGACAAAAGAAAAAAACTGCTCTTTTGGACCTCATGTTATAGTACTACAAACAATAAGCCGTTAACTGGTGAAGTTATTCGAAATCAAGTAGACATCTTTATGCTTACTGTGGGTAAAATAAAGTTGAACTTTTTCAATATTTTTAACAAAATATTTATTTATTAGGAAATAAATTGTTGAGGTTTTAGATCTAATTAAGATAATTAGATATTGTCTTATGCCCAATTTATCGGAGTTTGCAATAAGAGGCTCTCCCAGGGAGCGAGTTCAATAGAGATCTTAAAATTTCCACATGTAAATAAAACAAAATTATGCAGGCCATTATCAAAAATTTACTTAGACGAATGTTGGTACTAATTAATGTCTTGATTACAAATAAAAACGAAATTTTTGTCATTAAATCAAATTCAACAATAGAATAAACCAGATATTGACGTGATCGATTCGCAAGTTCACACATTTACTAATTCAAATTTATAACTATAACTTGTAAATAAATCGTACGTTGTAATTATTAAACAATCTGAAAATAAAAATAATTATAATTATGCACATAATAAATTAAAAATTGTTTAATTTAAATGTTCGCGCCGACCTGTAATTGAACGCGTAATTCACAGCTGAACGCAGCTATCGGTAGCAACAGTAGTTTGTGATGAACGTGCACTACACGAGCTAATTGAAATCATCGTAATAAAGTTATTTACAACAACGAACGAGATTAATCCAATAATTAAATAGTTGTAACAGTGCTTTGAATTTGGTACAAATGTGAAGTTAATTTGTTATAAACAAAGATTCCATGTTTGAAAAAGTGTGTCTCGTGTATAACCTCAAATTCTTCAAACTCATAATTTTCATATCACAATTTTTTAGACAAACCAAAAATGTATCGACACTTTTGGAACTAAAATATTAAAAGTTGACACAATGTAAATTATACTAAATGTATAATTTTTATTCACAAACGTTTTCGCTATACCATAGCATCGTCAGGTGACTAAACAAAAAGTGTGAAAAGAATTTTGGTTAAACATACCCGCAAAGGGGCGTGGAAAAGTAAGATTTTTGGGGAATTTTAGATTAGATTTTTGAAATGTAGGGGGTTATTTAAAGGTTAATGTTGGGTTTAGACGGGAGTAAAGAATTAAGTAAAATATTAGTTAAAGGGGGGGGGGGGTCATTGGATTGGTTTTTGGGGGGGGGGGATATTGAAGATATTTAACAATGGCGAATTGTTCAGATCAAGTTCCTAAAGTGTCGATACATTTTTGGTTTGTCTAAAAAATTGTGATATGTTTATCAAGTTGCACTACTTAGACCACACTGTTATCAATTATCATAATTTTCAAATTCCAGATAAATAATGTTGAAATAACGCAAAATAAAAGAATTCAAATTTTAATTACCGTATGATGACTTCAAATAATACCATTATGAGAGAATAAATCGTGATGAGATTTCATAAAATGAACGGCCATCATTCCAGTTTATCAGGTAAATTTTCCAAATTTTACATTCCATAAACCAATCTTCCACAAATTATAATTTTCATCATGCTGACACTTCACTAATATTACTTGCAATCATAATTCACAAATTATTTTCAAAATCGTTACGTTTTCAAAATTTATCGAGAAACTTTTATATTCTCTTCGAGTTCATAACTTTATTCTTTTTCTTCTCAGTCAGCAATCCCTTCTCGCACAAAAAATCTTTCACTTCCTGTCCTTTCCAGGTTTTTGGAAAATCGTGTCTCATGCCGATTGGTCACTACAGCCAGCCAAATTTGAAAAATCTCTAAAAAAAAATTAAATGTTAACAATTTAATTCAAATTTGAATTGCTTCCAACACCATCTAGTTCAATTAGCGCAAATTACAAAATTACAGGTCTCTTCGTACGCACTCACTTTCGTTTTAAAAAGGTAAGTAATGTAACAATACAAAAAAAATGTAATTAAATAAAACGTCGCCACATCTGGTTAATTTAACTTCTTTCAGGTTTCGGAACAATACTCCATCTATAAAAATCTTGTTTTCAGCATACCAAACAATAGGTACAACAACTGAATACAATTCAACCGCAATTCGTCCAAGTAAATATTAAATTACTCAAATTTAAGAAAATATCAAAGTTAACTTTTAATTGTGGAGATTCTCAAATGGGTAATTACCACGGGTCACTACAATATGTTACTGTGAAAGACCGAAACCCGGTGAATGTCGAGAAACACCGGTGAATGTCAACATTCTCTAAGGGCCAGTTGTATAAAGGAGGGTTAACTCGGGGATCAGCTGATCCTGGATCAAGAGTTAATCCAGGATCAACGTCTATTCCTTTTATTTTGTTATTTTTACTTTAATACACAAAAAAACAATGTTGCCAGGTGTTATTTTAATAAATGACAAATGGATTGAGACAAACAGTATAAATCACTATAAATTTAAAAGTAAATAAAGTTGATCCTGGATTAATCCACCGATTTCTCGGATCAAGAAATCGGTGATTTAACCCAGGATCAACGCTTGACTCTCGCTTATACAACAGACATTTGCTTTGATCCTGGTTTAACTCTGATCCGAGGATGATCTTCTTTTATACAACTGGCCCTTAGTTGATTGGCGTATGTTTGAAATATCGGTCGAATATCATTATTTCTAACTTACACCGGCGAATGTCGGCATTCACCATGCAATGTTGAAATGAAACATTTTTTTAATAAATGAAAACAACAATAAAACTCTATTGGTTTTATTTATTAATAAAACGTACACATATGTACAAATTAATTTTTAAACTAAAATATAAATAAAAGAACAAGAAAATGCACAACTTAAACAACCATGGTACTTCGAATTGCACAAAACTCTTTTGCTTTTAGCAACATCTCTTGAGTTGCAACCTCATCCATGGAAAGTAACTTTTCTTTACAAATTACGAACTGATTACGGGTGAAAAGATGCTTCATGGTACAATTTTTGTTTCCTATAATTTATAAAAGTCTGAATCCTCTATTTCAATAACAACCGCTAACACATTTCGGGGGTCTGTACGACCACGGTCGACATCAAGGACTTGAATTCTTACGGTATCGCCAATTTGGGTCGAAACAATCTTCTTTTTTGAGGTTTGCAACATTTTTGTTGCTTGAAGTAAAAGATTCTCTTTTACGGCTACTCTTTTTGAAGAAATTGCTTGAATAAAATGCTTGAGATAAAGACGTGCTAGGTTGTGGATCAGTCTGCAGTTGATCATAAAGTCGCATTTATTTATTTATTTAATTACACGGATAAACCAATTTACAAATTCAAAGTAAAGAAACAGAGAAGAATATTATCGATGCCAATTCAACGACATTCCAACATATTAATATTCCACATTAAATTCCTCTTAAACTGAGGATAAGAACTGCCCAACAAATTAAAACTCTCAAATTTGTTCAATTTATTGGCAAAGCGGCACATCCTAGTTAAGGGGATATGCAATCCATAGTTCGTTCCATGAAAGTCAATTACAAACAAGTCTTCATGTCTCGTCTTATGTACGGCCACAAGAAACTTGAAACGATCTAGTAAAATTTCGCAATTTATCTTTTTATTCAGCAACCGTTGGACAAAGCACAAGTCAGAGACGATTCTTCTGTAAAGCAATGATTTAGTCCCACATCTAATCAGAGCTGCATCTTGAGAAAAGTTTTCTTGGACACCACCGCACTTGAAGTGATGGTATTTTAGAAACTTTCGTTCAACCTTGTTCAACCTTGAAATGTGCGATATACATAGTAGGGAGACCATACACAAGATGCATACTCTAATTGAGATCAAACTAAGGAAAAGTAAAGACATTTAACTGTGTTAGCAGAGAAATGTGTACTTTGCCTTCGAACAAACCCCAATGTACGCATAGCTTTACTACATATATTATATCGATGTGATTTTTGAAAGATAAGCCGGAGTCTAAACGAACACCCAGATCATCAATTTCAAATACTCGACTCAACTCCACGCCATTAATCTTGTACCCAAATGCATCACAACTATGTCTTTTGAACGAGATAATAGAACATTTATCAAAGTTAAGCCATAGATTGTTATCGGTACACCAACGATTGATGTTATCCAGATCCGATTGCAACAGCAAACAATCCTCAATTGACCTGATGATCTTGAAAATTTTGAGATCGTCGGCAAACAGTAAATACGAACTGTGGATTATATACAGTGCAATGTCGTTAATAAATAACAAAAACAAAATAGGTCCACAATAGGAACCTTGCGGAACACCGGAGTGCACCATTATATCATCGGAAACAAAATTCTGAATCTTAAAATTCTGAATTCTATCATTTAGGAAACTGAATAACCATTTAACAGCTTTGGGACCAAAACCTATAGCAATAAGTTTGGACGAAAGAGCTGCAAGGTCAACTCGATCAAAAGCCTTTGAGAAATCGTGATCGGTTCGATCGAAGATGAGCGTGATAAATGATAATAAGTTGGTGGTTGTGGAACGACCAGGTAAAAATCCATGTTGATTATCAACAATATAGTTTTTGATAGCATGCATCAGTTGCACAGAAACTAGTTTGTCGAGCATCTTCGGTAGGGTCGATTGAATTGAAATTCCTCTGTAATTAGCAATATCACCTTGTTTGCCTTTTTTAAAGATAGGAGTTATAAAACTCTTCCTCCAAATACTCGGAAAACGACCACTGGATAACGACAATTCAAACATCATAAATATTGGAAGCGACAGTGAATATTGGCACCTTTTTATAAAAAAGACAGCTAGTCCATCGGGACTACAATTTAGACTGTTAGGTAATTCTGAGATTGCCTCAAAAACTTCACTCAATGAGATATTAAATAAGTCGCACTTAATAACATTATTGGAGATGTAATTAGCATGTGGAGCATTACTTTTAGAGTAAACTTTCGAAAACTGCTTCGCAAAATAGATCAACACATTATTGGCCGCTTTGTTTTAATACCTCCACAATTATACATGTATATGCTTTAAGAGACCAGCAGTCTGGCGTAAATCAAACACGGATAAACTAGAAAGCGGGAAACCGCGGTTCTAATCCTGGTTACGTCAGATATGTGCTGTGAGCTAAAAAGTCCAAAATCGATCTGTGGACTATAAAACTCTTCCCAACCCGCAACTAGGCCAGCGTGGGAAGATATGGCCTAAACCTTCAAGTTAAAAACTTGAAGAGGCGTATATCCAAAAATGGATGTAAACAAAAACGCTAATAAAGAAGAAGAAGAAGATGCTTAAGTTAGTATTGTCACGATCTTGATTTAAACAAACATTGCGCTGATAAATATCCAAAGTGGAATCCGCAGCGTTACAATTTGTATCTAAATTATTGCTTGCTTCGTGGTCCTCGAAAAAAATTAAACCGTCGTACCATAACGCCCTTGGGCCATGATTCAGGCAAAACTAATGATTTAAGTAATGAAAAATCAGCACCTACTTTAAATGATGTCAAATCATTAGTTGTGTTTAATTTCATACAGGAGAAGTTATGCGATGGACACTTAACTTCTAAGAATGACAATATGGAACTTTCGTTAACATTAGGCGAAACCCGGCTAATGTGCAACCAACATTTTTTAGCAACCCCAACAAATCCTGAGGTTACATCGGAGGAACCGGTGATGGTATTCTTGGATTTATTACGAACACCTACGAAATTGGAAACTTTAGGATTGGTATTGGTATAGTTGAGAAAAAGACTTAGTAGGTTACGGATCCGCTCCAATGTTATTCTGGTTATCCACAGTCGACATTCACCGAAGCTCAGTTGTGTTTGTCGACATATACCGGTGAAAGTTCAAATGTATAATAAAATTAACACATGTTCGGTCTTTCACCAAGACATTTGGTATTTGTCGACATTCACCGGCGAATGTTGACATTCACTAATTTCGGTCCTTCACAGTAACCTATAGATTATGCATCGTCTCATATAGGATTTACGATAGGTTCGTCGTGAACGCCATCTATTGAAAGTATAAAATTGTTTTTGCAATTTTGTATATTTTTGGGCAACTTTTTAAATTTTTCTTTGCGTAAAAACATTCCTTGGATAATTACAAACATTTAAAAAAAAGATGACCAAAATCGGTCCAGCCGTTTTCACGTGATGTCGTGACAAAGATTTCACATTCATTTTTTTTTATATAGATTAATATTCAGACTGGTTTTATAATAAGTGAATATTTTATACATGTAGGAGAATGACGGGCAAAGTAGGGCTACAAAAAGAAACCTGACGACTTATAATGTTGAACATAAAAACTCAGACTTATTATATATTATTAACCTTTTATTTGTGCAATTTTGATTAATAAAAAAGCACACATACAAATATGCACTTTGCCCCGTTTATCCCGCCAAGGAGGGCCAAATGAGGTAGTCGAGTTCAGGCCTTAGAATTATTCTGATACTGCTTACCAAAAACGTTGCTTCGTGGTAGTTGTCTTTTATATCTGCACTCGAATTGTGTGCCCATTTACGACTGTTTGAACAAAAGATTCATCCTTCTGTTGATGTTGCATAAAAATCTCCACAATATAAATAATCAGTGCCGCTCACATTCACATCACTGTCTGTTTCAGATTCTACTTCTTTCTTCTTGCATTTGATTTTTTTGTTTGTTTCAATTTACTTTGAACATCTGTGTTATCTAAAAACATGATTAAATGAGTACCCCGTATTATACCTTACCCCATTTTGCCCTATAACAGCTTTCTTAAGCTCTGTTGCATTCATGGCGCAAGATGGGGAAACCAACCTTTGACGGCGGCAAAGTTTTTTCATAAACCATAAAAAAATTTTAAATTTTCTGTTGTTTTTTTAGAATCTTACATAGTTACCATTTGGCTGTAAAGAAAGATCAAGCTATTTTGTTGAATACTTTAAAATATATAGCGTTATAGAAAACAACATTTTTATCCGTGATTTTTAAATTGTTATAAATTTTAAAGTATTCAACGAAATAGCTTGATCTATCTTTACAACCAAATGGTAACTATGTAAATTCTAAAAAACAAAAGAAAATTTAAAATTTTTTTATGATTTATGAAAAAACTTTGCTGCCGTCAAAGGTTGGTTTGCCCATCTTACGCCATGAGTGCAACAAAGTGCGATATAGTTTCATGCTTTTCATTAAAAACTTATTGTTTTTGCGACAAAATAAAAGACATGCATTATAATATAGCTACTACGTTTTTTTTTTAAGTATTCTCAATTAATTTGGTCAGGAAATTCGGCTGACGCAGTTTATTTTGCAATAAGTATTAAAATTAAACTTTTACGGTTCACTGAAGTTGTAATAAGAGATTTTCAATTTTTCAACTTTGTAAATCTTTTAAACCTTTTCTTGTCGCTTCTGCGTGCTGAAAATAAGATTTTCGTACTCCACGCACCCAAATGCCTTATGTACAATGTTTAAAACAATTGGAAATTTTGGTCGGGTTTCACAGAAATGATAGCTTTAAACTTTTTTTACCCCAAAAATTAAATATTGGAATTCCATCGCTTTTTCGACGTATTCTCAAGTATTTTGATCAGAAAATTCGGTTGACGCAGTTTTTATTGCAATGAGTATTAAAATTAAACTTTTACGGTCCATTGAAGTCGTAATAAGAGATTTTCAATTTTTCAAATTTGTTAGTCATTTTAAACCTTTTCTTGTCAAAATTTAAAACAATCTTTACAATGTTTAAAACGACTTTGAAATTTTGGTCGGATTTTACAAAAACGATAGATTAATCCCTTTAAATTTTTTAATAATACAATTTAGTAAAAATGTTATTTTATCTCAGAATAGCAATGAAAAGTTGGAAAAACAAGTTTTGCTTAAAAAGTACTCCACGGCTGTGGCTTTCTCAAATATAGGCCTACAATTTTAGAACACTAAATAGAAAATTTTGCATAAACCTCCTCAGCTGTACGAATTTTATTTATCGTTTGAAGATGGTTTATACGTAAACTTTAAATTTATCTCAATTTTTACTGCTGACTTTTAGTAAAACTTACAAGGGGACACAACAGTGAGTATGTCGCCAATCAAAATCCCAATTTTTTTGGTGATTCTAGGAGCTAAAATAATTATCACTTTCTTGATTTTTAGTCCATTGGGCTTTAGTTACTGAGTTATGAATTTTTGAAAATCTACATTTTACCATAAGATTACATGGTTTGGATTGTTTTAACATGGTTTGGATTGCTTTAACAATCTAATTTAACATTTTAAATTCTATTTAAATCTATTAATTCTATTTAAAAAAACAAAAATCTATTTAAAATAAATCTAATTTAAAATTTTAAATAAAACCTAAATTAACAATGTAATCTTATGGTAAAACGTAGATTTTCAAAAATTCATAACTCTGTAACTAAAGCCCAATGGACTAAAAATCGAGAAAGTGATAATTATTTCAGCTCCTAGAATCACCAAAAAAATTGAGATTTTGATTGGCGACATACTCACTGTTGTGTCCCCTTGTTAGACGAAATTAGTAAAAATAGAATTATTATTATCAAATCTGACACCTAATGCCTCGTGACAAATTGCTGTAGGTAGGTACTTGTTATAGATAAAAAATATAATATAATAAAATTGCAGGGAAGATGAAATAAGTTTTCAAAAATTCAAAGAAGTTACTTAACTTTTAAGAATCTGTCATAAGCAAGCAGTTAATTAAAAAAAATTTGGTAATTGAAACATTACATCATTTTGTTTACTTAAACATTTCGGAGCTAATAAAATATTTTATTTTTATTTCTTGAACTTTGCTTTTCTTTTTTTTTTTAGCATTTTAGCAATGTGTTTTAGTTACTTCGTAATAAAGATAACCTTTGTTATAAAGATTTTAACCAAAATGTGGCAAAATAACATGGGAAATTGATTTTTTTGTAATTCCTGCTTTACAGTTCAAGTTACAGAAGAAAGTATACAATATGCAGGCTTTTGCCCTTAACTACCCTATAAAAAAGAACGGTGTCCCGTTTTAAGTCCAAAAACAAATGGTTACGTTACGTATAACTAACCAGTGGAATACCTACATATTCAGCGCCCTGTAGAAAGTAAAAAGTCGGTGCACTCCCTTGTTTCAATTTTTCAAATAATACTTCAATCATCTACTTTTACCTAAATTTCTATACTTTCCTTTTATGTTTTCCGAAAATATGAATTTCTTACAAATGATCTTTGTTGTTTTTTTTAATCGCTAATCTAAAATCCTACAGAATTACTTAATATTGTAGTCCCCAAGTAAAAAGTCCTCTAAGTAAATATTTAATTTGCCCGCCCATTATTTTTTAATGCTGCGTTACCCTTTCTAATTTATGTGTCCCCCATGAAGAGGGGCCCACAGTTTACACACCCTGCTCATCGGTAGTTATGCCACTGTGCCACCAATCTAAAAAATAATGTATTGAAATCATCCTTTGAGTAGCAAGTTTTACTTTCCGGGAAATTATGTTTTTTGCTTTTCTGTTTTTTATTGATATCTTGATAAACTTACTTTCACTGGTAACAACAGTGGTTGTGATCATGTTTTAATGTGCAACTTCTATTTATAGGCTACACAGGACATAAATAAAACAAAAAAATTAGAACAACTTACAAAAAATTCAATGAAAATGTAAATCTACTACAGGATTTCACATTATGATTACTGCATTTTGCAACGTTGAACCTTACAAGTAACTAAGTGTGATAATAAATAATTCTCCCACTCTTAAATAAATTCAAAAATTGACCAAATAGTGGGTATTATAAATTATTTCGCATTGTTAGTTTAAAAGTTCCAAATCAAAATGATCCTGCTCTTGACATTGTTGATTATTGCAATAATTACATTATGGTGGTGCTCAAAACTATACATATTTTACGTAAGCTTAAGAAAATTTCCTGGACCTATCCCATTGCCAGTCATTGGAAATGGTCATTATTTTAAAAATGGTTCAGGTAAACAATCAAAATTTTTCTTATCAAATATTATAAAATTAGATATATTGCGATTGAAACTATTGATACATATTTTAATATCTTCGACAGGCTGAAAATTAATGATCATCAACTTTTTTTTATCAAATATTCGCAAATTTAATTTATTATATATAGCTTAAAATTTTTTTTCAGTAAATAACTGAATAAATTAATGTTAATATGAATATTTTTTATTGTTGTCAATTCATGGCAAGTTCTTAATATAAATATAACTTTGGCAGTGTATCGAAGACATTAGATACAGAAATTTGCAATTGTTAATTTTTATGTAGGGTAAACCATATAGTCATTGGACAGATGACAGTTATCGGACACTGCACATATAAACCTTAAAAATAAGACTATTTTTAGGCTATATAAACAAGTAGTAGATAAATAGTACATAGGTGTTAAGGAAAAGCGAGCGAGAATTTATTCCCACTCTCAACATTGTTCTGATTTTTTTTAAGGTGTGTACTGTGTAGTGATAATTCGGGATGTATTCTTAATATTTTCTTAAGAAATGTAAGATGCAAAAAAAAGTTTTTTACCTTTTATTGTCTAACTTAATAATATAATTTATACGCCTATATTGAGCTACGAATGTCTCGGAAATACTAATCAAAACGTTTTTTAATTAAATTTAAAATATGAACCCAAAAAGAAGTGTCCAACAAATATACTTGAAATTCTATTTTTGGACGCCTGTCCAATAATAGAATAATAGAAATAATAGAACAACTACCCTGCGTTAAAAATCCACTATCACGAGTTTCACCCCTCAAAGATCCACCATTTCCTTAATCCACGGGCCTATGGATATTTTTAAATTAGATGTCGTACGCACCCTCCGGGCGCTCCGGGCCATTTTGATGAAAACCACCATGGCACGAGTAGGATCCACGCGAAAAAGTAACTACCGTTCGTTAAATTTAAGCAACCCTTTTCTGAAGTAATGTTTGTCCTAAAAAAGGAGAACGCATTCCTACCATAGCGTAAGAGTTACTGACAAATTTGTCAACAGCTACACTCTTATGTATAGGAACGCACGTACCGTCAACACAATGCCTTGACCAATCACGAGCGATTTACCTTTGAAAATCAAGCTTTTTTAAATTCAATTTTTGAAAAAACAGGTGCATTTAAGGCATTCTGTCATAGCTAATTCTCTTATTTAATATATACTCTTTCAGAAAAGTTCGAGGTTTCGATCGTAAAATTTGTATTTTAGGGACCCGCAAACGTATGTACCTTTACCCGAAATATCAAATAATTTTTGCTTCTCAGTAAATTTATTATATTCAGATTAAAAATTCCACTTTTTGACAAAGAGAATGTCTGCATTTGCAAGACGTAGTTTGCCCTTTAAGGATAAAATATAAAAGTCACATCTGCAAAACTGTAAATTTTGATAAAATTAGTAATTATTATTGTTTCTTTAGATGTTTTCATTAGAGCTATTCACACTCTCGTGTATATGTGTTATATTTATACATCCTCGTATTTGTACACACTTTACCAGAGTTTTTTTAAATGTACCTACAATAACTTTCCATAACAACACATTAAAATATAGTGGCTTTAATTTAGAATTACTGTGAAATTACGGTAGGTCATCAAAATCGCTAAAAAAACAATTTCCATAGGAAAACGTGAAAAAGTTAGTTTGAGGTTATACCTACACCATTTACTACTTTATTAAATTTAAATTTGTGTTTTAAGTAAAAATAAGACATTAAGCATAGTTTATTAAAAGAATATTATACCAATTAAATGTCCAACGTTTAATTGATCATTAAATTTTGCGATAAATTGATATTCAAATGATGTCAAGTATCCCACAAATTTTTAAGCCATTTTACTCAAAGTTTGCCAATCTTTTTATAAAATCAACCCATTATGAACAAAGTCAAATTTTTTGGCGAAATTATTTACGATCACTCTAAATTTAAACAACTATAAAACCTAACCCAACCCAAAATTTATGCCTAAATTAAAACCCAACTTAAAATTACTTTAATTGAATAAATACTTTTGTTTTAGAGGTAATAAAAAATATGTTATATTATCAACGCAAATATGGAGGAATATACAAAATAATGCTAGGAGTAAATTCTAAACTTATTATCACTGATCATAAAGCAGCTGAAGCTTTACTTAATTCAACGACAGTATTGAATAAATCATACGAATACAAATTTTTTTGGCCTTGGTTAGGAAGGGGATTATTAACAAGCACAGGTAACTTTTAAATAAATTTATTTTAAGGACTTGATATATTTGGAAAATGAGAAAGAAATTGGCAAAAAAGGCGATTTTATTTTGCAAATCAACGCCTATATTCATACGCAGCTGGACAATTGTTATAAAAATTATGTTATCCTACCTTCTTACAAATTTTAGCCGAAAACTGGAAAGTACAAAGAAAATTACTTACGCCCACATTTCATTTTGAAATCCTGGATCAATTCATTGATGTATTTAACAGCCAAACAGCTATACTAGTGAAACAGTTAGAAAAGAACTTAGATGGAAATCCATTCAATGTGTTTCCATTTATATCATTAGCAGCTCTTGACGTTATTTGCGGTAAAATCTAGTATAAACTTTTAACTTATTAGTCCTACATTTGTACATATTTTAGAAACTTCCATGGGTGTACAAGTAAATGCTCAAATTAATGAAGACTCTAAATACGTAAAAAATGTAAAGGAAATATCTCATCTGATAAGTACACGAATGTTTAATCCTTTAACATTTAACGACACTGTTTACAGTTTTACTGATAATTATAAAAAACAGAAGAAAGTTATCTCTGTTTTACACGGATTTACTAATTCAGTTATTGAACAAAGACATGACGAACTAAGTAATTCCCACAAAAATACTAAATCTCATTCAGAACATCAGCCTGATGACATTGGACAAAAGAAAAAAACTGCGTTTTTGGATCTTTTATTACAATGTACTATGAACAATGAGCCTTTAACTAATGAAGCTATTCGAAATCAAGTGGACACTTTCATGTTAGCGGTGGGTAAATTTAAATGTAACTTTTACAATCTCATATTATAATTACCATAATTGATAAGTCACTCCTACTTACACAAATTTATTGGCTTCGTTTGAGTACAATGATATCGGATATCTTCATTCGGAAGTTTTTTCAAGTAATTAAAAGTAAAAAACTCGGATTAAATTTTTTACGTAAGAATCGCCTTGTTACTGTATTCTGTTGACGGTACATGGTCTTAGAGTAAATATTTTTTAGTACTTACATTTAATATTGTATTATTTTGAGTGAAAACGTTTATTGGAAAGACGACCATACGTCAGTTAACAATTACTTGTAAAACTGACAACATCAAACTAAAATTTCTATTGTATATATTTTCTTATGGGTGAATTTATGATCTATTTATTAGCTGCGATTCAACTAATTTAATGTTCAAACTAATTTTAATTATTTTTTAGGGCCATGATACAGTAACTGCTGGTATTAGCTTTACATTATATTGTTTGGGTCAAAATCAAGATATACAGGTAAGTTAAAACTTTAAGAATATACCTATTGTATTATTTGAAATACATTGTTGCTTTCATAAAGTTTAGAAAAGTAATACAAGAGTAATGTTTATTTTTAAAATATTGCCTAATGGAGATCTTCTTGGTCGGTACGCCCGAGTCGTGACATATTTTGACAAATACTGCTCTTTTGGGACAAAATACGTATGTAGTGGGGGTACCTCTTTCTTGTGCATAGAGGCAATGAGAATAAAATTCTTAATTTGCTCGGATTCAAACCGGTCATTTTGAATCAACGATCAACGTACTTAACTCAAACAATTTTACTCTTGTGCTTTTCCTTAATTTTATGACAGAGATTACCTCCTGAAATTTGTTGAATCAACATCATTGAAGCACTCCATAAATAAGTACTATTACACTAATACCATTTTATCGTAGGAAAAAGTCGTTGAAGAGTTACGAACCATATTCAGTGATGATAAATCTCGAATGGCAACTCATCAAGATCTTCAGAATATGAAATATCTGGATATGGTCATTAAAGAATCAATGAGACTATTCCCACCTGTTACTTTATTTATAAGAGGGATAACTGAAGAAGTCGAGATGTGTAAGTAAACTTATATTGACATATTTAAAAAAAAAACGATAAACAATAATCTTTAATTTTCTAAACAGTAGAGAATTGTTAAGTTCGGAAGTGTATAAACCTAAAATTTAAAAAAAAATTCATTTTTTGAATGACATTTTTGAATACAAAAATTGTAGTAGACTTTTCAATCACGGGATATGATAGAAAAAGCCAAATCCAAACACAGCGTTAATTGTTAAAAAGTTGCGTTTTGATTTCATCCATGTCAGCACCCAAACGAGCAGGAATGGGGTTCTGGTCAAAACCAGCGGCCAAGATGGTCGATTGTCAATGCCTTCTGCAAAATTTTGTATCAAAGTTAAAATTTTTTGTAAAAATTGAATTCCGCAAATTGAATTCAATTTGTCCGTAGTTAACTGGCTCTTAGGCTGAGCTTACAGCACACAGAGAAAAATATAATTAGTTCGGCTTATTACGTAATAACTAAATTTTGCAGATGGTGAAACGCTTCCTGTGGGATTAGATTTATTTGTCTTTGTGCATGGAATACACAGACAACCCGACGTATATCCAGATCCAGAAAAGTTTGATCCTGAACGTTTCTCTGCCGAAAATGCTTCTAAACGACCAATATATGCCTACTTGCCGTTTAGTGCAGGTTCCAGGAATTGCATAGGTAAATTATAATTTATTATACACATAAATGGCAGACACTAAAGTAATTAATTTAAACATTTGTTTTAGGATATCGATATGCTTATTTGATAATGAAATCGGCAATTTCTTCAGTTTTACGGAACTACTACATACTACCAGTGGAAAATTTCACTCCGCAATTAGTATTTGATCTTATATTACATTCAACAAATGGCGTAATGCTAAAAATCAAAAAGCGTAAATTTTAATCATAAAGTTAAAAATTATAGGGTTATGTGCCAATGCATATACCTACGGTATAGGGTAGAATAGAATTAAGTATTGAGACAGTCTTCATAATAATTATATTATTAACCTGGATAATAATTATTCAATAAATATATAATAAATATCTTAGTTTTAGTTGTTTATTTAATAATTTTACCAAATGCTTACTATAATAATAATATTCGATCAATGGTATATTCAACTAATATTACCTACATATAATATTATTTTTCATTCTCTCTCTCAGATTCCTTCGTCCTACGAAAGGACATAGCGACATTCTTTGTCGTTTTTATTTGCATTTGGTTAGGATTAGAACCGCGGTTTCCCGCTCTTTAGTCTATCCGTGTTTGATTTACGCCAGACTTCAAATTTCTCTAGACAAATTACACTTCGGTGGTTTGCCGTTGCCTTCCGAGTAGAGACGGTCAGAATAATATCTTACTTCGCCCGGAGTCGAACCGGATTTTCTATGTTAGCAGTCTGTGCGCTTAATCGCTATGCTAACGACCATATTTTTCATTAGTATATATATAATTCGGATTGCTTAATACATTGCAAGGTAAGTAACAAATACATGCTAAACACATCACAATGCATCACGCTACAGCTAGAAACCGTTTTATCCGTTCCCAAACTACCAACCTTGCGATTGGGGTCTGGTTAGTAAGCTTTTTACTTTTTCTACCTACGACGAGGAGCTGGCCCGACGGTAAAACCCCCAACCTGGAGGACCAGCGAGACGGCCGGTATAAGTACAGTTGTAACTTCACCCGGGTTCGAACCGGGTATTAAGCGTTCGTAGTCAACTCGCTTGCACATAATGCTTGCACATTTGCACATAATGTTCAAAACAACTTGAAAATTTTTGTCAGATTTTCTAAAAACGATAGATTAACCCTTTTGAATATTTTTCACTCTAAAAATTCAATATTGGAAATTCACCACTTTTTCGACGTAATCTTATGTATTTTGATCAGAAAATTCGCGTGACGCAGTTTATTTTGCAATAAGTATTAAAATTAAACTTTTACCGTCCATTGAATTCGTGATAATGGATTTTTAATTTTAAAACTTTGTAAGTAGTTTTGAATGATTTCCCGTCGTTTTCGCTTGCTGAAGATACATTATATTTTGCACTGTACGCACTTAAATGCGATATACACAATGTTTAAAATAACTTAAAAATTTTGGATGGATTTTACAGAAACAATAGATTAACCCCCTTTTTCTACTCCAAAAATTTAATATTGGAAATCTATCGGTTTTTCGACCTGTTCTTATGTATTTTAATAGCAAAATTTATCTGACGCAGTTTATTTTGCAATAAGTATTACAAATAAACTTTTACAGTTCATTCAGTCGTGATAATAGATTTTTAATTTTTCAAATTTGTAAGTCGTTTAGAATGATTTTCCGTCGTTGGCGCTTGCTAAAAATGCAATTTTTGCACTGAACGCACCAAAATGCGTTATATACAATGTTAAAACAACTAGAAAATTTTGATCGGATTTTACAAAAACGATAGATCAACCCCTTTGAATTTATTATAACCCAAAAATTAAATATTGTAATTCCATTGCTTTTTCGACCCATTCTCATGTATTTTGATCAGAAAATTAAACTTTTACTGTCCATGGAAGTCGTAAAAAGGCAATTTTAATTTTTCAACTTTGTAAGTCGTTTTAAACCTCTTCTTGTCGCTTCCGCGTGCTGAAAATAAGATTTTTGGACTCTACGCACCCAAATGCGTTATAAACAATGTTTAAAACGACTTTGAAATTTTGATCGTATTTTCCAAAAACGATAGATTTTTTTAGATAGAACCCCTTTGAATATTTTCTACCAGAAAAATTCAATATTAGTAATTCATCACTTTTTCGATGTATTCTTATGTATTTTGATCAGAAAATTTGTTTGACGCAGTTTATTTTGGAAGAACTATTAAAATTAAACATTTACTATCGATTAAAACATTAATAATCAATTTTTAATTTTTCATCTTTATAAATGTTTTTGTACAGTTTATCATCGTTTCCGCCACATAATATTGGGATTTTTGAGTTTTGCGATCTTGAATATATTGGTAAATAGAACAACCGCATCAAAATTATATGGAAAATTTGTGACTAATTTGTTGCTAAATTAGTGTCGGTAATCGCGAATTTGTTGGCCTTACCATTCGCAAATTACAGCCATTTGTGTATTTGTGACGCTAATCAAGGCTGGCCAATAGATTTTCCGGTGGGTAAAATTTCATAGACTGCGGCAGCGCCGGGCCAAATACTATATTCATACAAAAGTTTTATATAGGTACACATAGGGCCTGTTGTATAAAGGAGGGTTAACTCAGGGATTAGCTGATCCTGGATCAAGAGTTGACCCAGAATCAACGTCTATTCCTTTTATTTTGTTATTATTACTTTAATTCACAAAAAGACAATGATGTGAGGTGTTATTTTAATAAATGACGGTGAAAGGTAGGAAACGAGGCTACGAATTGTTGCACGCAGGCATCGCTCTAATGCGCAAGACTGCGAAAAGTCAAACATATTTTTAAAGACATCCCGCTCTTCATTTTTTGTAACCATTTTTTGACTTTGTAGCTTCTTCTTGTTAGTAATGTAAATATTATAGTTAAAGGAACACAGTTTTGAAAATTTTTTTAAAATGGTGAGGGAGCATTACATGTTCTAAGATTTATAAAATGTGTATTGTGTACTTTATGTAAGGTGTCTTCGATACCGCATATTTATTAATATTAAATGTTTTTTATTAATAAATGTGATTTTTACTGTTTTGTAATAAATTGGTTTGCTTCCTTTCATAACAGATTATTGTGAAATTTGATTAAAATAAAATAATACCTTCTAATTTTTACTTTTTTGAAATGATCATAACGTTAACACTTCGCTCATTTTTCTTTTATTTGCTTGGCTCAATTATACTTTATAATCTTTATATCCTACAATTAATGCTGGAGCTTATAACGACAAGATAACTTTATCTCTAGATAAAACCTTATCTCAAAGTTAAATTTACCTGTGGATAGAAGTTATCCTAAGATAAGAAAGGAAACGGATAAAATTTTTAACTCTCGGATAAAATCGCGTTTGTAAAGCAGCCTAGTGTAATTGTTACTTTTTATACTTTAAACGCCATCTGTCACTTTTTCGAAGGTGCAACATCCCCATGTTGCAAGTGTAGTGTAAAACGTTTCATTTTTAGGTTAATGTTCTTATTAATTGAAAAATAACGTGCTGTATTTCGATTGAAATAATTATTACGGTGTTATTGTAATTATTATTGTTATTAAAATGTGCCCAACTTGAAAAACGAAAGGTAAATAAATGACTGTTTTCTTATTAACACTGTAAAATTTAACATTGCATTCTAGAAAGAAAGTCCTTGAAAAACGCGAGGTTCTATCTCATGAAACGAAAAAACTAGACGAAGAAGCCAGTGTTGTGGTACAATAAAGTGCAGTTGCACTTGCAATAAAGTGCATTTTACATTTAAAACTAGATAAAACGAAACATTGGTTTGACATCGAACAGGTTTGTACATAGTTAATTAAAAATGTATATAAAAGTCATAATAGAATTTTAGGAAGTCACAAGAAATTTTGCATGAAGAAGTTATAAAAATTGTTGTAAAAGTTTCTTCGGGTCAACCAAATTCAACAAAACGATTTTTTACTTGGTAGAAAATTTCACCGAGGCGGAAAATATGAACAAGGCTATAGAAGTTAAAGCAGAAAATGTTAAAGAAGAGATGGATGCAGAAATTTAACAGCTAGAAACGACCAAAAAGAAGGGAAGTGATTAATTCCATATTTAGAAGGTTTTTATTTATTTATAATGTCAAATTAAAACAAACTTTGGTAACTTTTATTTATTTATAATTGTGTTTGTAATTATTTTGCTTCAACTCCATCAGAAGAAATAAAATTTCTTCTTTTTTCTACATTTTAATATTTTCAACTTTTTATTTTTCTTTTCTTCATTGTTTAATGTTTTTTTCTTCTTTTTAGGTGATGGAGGATCAAGATTTTTAACAGGAAAAATTATTAGCGTTTTGTCAGCCTCTTGTTCAAACTCAAGCATTTGCTAAAAGTTTATGTATTACAATACGAACATTACAAATTTTTATTGTTATATTATGTACCATCGATTCTTCCAAGACGGATGACGTTGATGCAACTTCACAATGCTGCATCTCCTCTTCTTCCATTAGCACATCTAAATATGTAATACGTTAGTTGGAGTAAATACATACATCTTTGACCGGGAGGAATAAGAACAGAGTTTTTATATTATATATTGCGAATTTCGTTTCCACTGCCTTCGCTTAACTTAAGGACATTCTTTTCAATCCATCCCAACGTTTCGGAGTAAGGTTTTCCTCCTGTTTTGTACAGATCCATCTGAAATATTATTATAATATACATTTTATAGATAAATTATTGAAGTAATAAATGATTGTTTTATTTTATATTAAGTTTTGAAAATAGGTAGTTGGAATCAACTTACTTTGTCTTCTGCAACATCTTTTTTCGCCTTTTTTTTAATCATGTCATACGCCACAATCAATTGAGCGCCAGAGTTCTCCTCCCGTTGGTGCAACTTAAATTAAAAACTTTTTCTTTTTACTACTTATTGCGTCTGTCTTTTAACATTCTATGATTTCTTTAATTGAAGAAGCATTACCTAATAATGCTTCTTTTTCCACCTCGGTGAAATTTTTGCCAAGTAAAAAATCGTTTTGTTGAATTTGGTTGACCCGAAGAAACTTTTACAACAATTTTTATAACTTCTTCATGCAAAATTTCTTGTGACTTCCTAAAATTCTATTATGACTTTTATATACATTTTTAATTAACTATGTACACACCTGTTTGATGTCAAACGAATGTTTTATTTTTTCTAGTTTTAAATGTAAAATGCACTTTATTGCAAGTGCAACTGCACTTTATTGTACCACAACACTGGCTTCTTCGTCTAGTTTTTTCGTTTCTTTTCCCACCTCGGTGAAATTTTTGCCAAGTAAAAAATCGTTTTGTTGAATTTGGTTGACCCGAAGAAACTTTTACAACAATTTTTATAACTTCTTCATGCAAAATTTCTTGTGACTTCCTAAAATTCTATTATCACTTTTCTACACATTTTTAATTAACTATGTACAAACCTGTTCGATGTCAAACCAATGTTTCGTTTTGTCTAGTTTTAAATGTAAAATGCACTTTATTGCAAGTGCAACTGCACTTTATTGTACCACAACACTGGCTTCTTCGTCTAGTTTTTTCGTTTCATGAGATAGAACCTCGCGTTTTTCAAGGACTTTCTTTCTAGAATGCGATGTTAAATTTTACAGTGTTAATAAGAAAACAGTCATTTATTTACCTTTCGTTTTTCAAGTTGGGCACATTTTAATAACAATAATAATTACAATAACACCGTAATAATTATTTCAATCGAAATACAGCACGTTATTTTTCAATTAATAAGAACATTAACCTAAAAATGAAACGTTTTACACTACACTTGCAACATGGGGATGTTGCACCTTCGAAAAAGTGACAGATGGCGTTTAAAGTATAAAAAGTAACAATTACACTAGGCTGCTTTACAAAAGCGATTTTATCCGAGAGTTAAAAATTTTATCCGTTTCCTTTCTTATCTTAGGATAACTTCTATCCACAGGTAAATTTAACTTTGAGATAAGGTTTTATCTAGAGATAAAGTTATCTTGTCGTTATAAGCTCCAGCATATCACTTATATTCTTGTATTATATTCTTATTCAAATTAAAAGTTGTTTATAAATAAAACCACCTAAAACGAAAATTAGTAGAAAGAAGTATATACTGAATATTTTGTAATTATAATACGAGATTAGATAATAATTTTAGTAAAAATTTCGAAACGTACGAATAATATTTGTTGAATAAAATATTTTAAATATCCCAATAAATTATAATGAGAAAAAATTTCGAGTTGTCAAAACTCAATGTAAACAAATTCATGAAGTTGAAAATACAAACAGTCTATGCCTGCGCATTAGAGCGATGCCTGCGTGCAAGAATTCGTAGCCTTAGGAAACGTAGACCTTTAAATGCAAATTTTACGATTGAAACCTCGATGAATTCTGAAAGAGCATATTTTAAATAAGAGAATTAGGCGAGGAAAATGGCCTTAAAACCAACAGTTTTTTCAAAAGTCGAATTTAAAAAAGCACGATTTTCACAGTAAATTTTAAGCAAAGTCGTTCGGGATTGGTGAATCAATTCATTCTATTGACAGTACGTGCACTTTCAACTGGTTTTAGCTTTGCGCAGAGCGGGGATAACATAAGCGACACTTGCATTGGGATGCAGCAACAGTGCACCCCGAACGAAAATCATGGTTTTCAACCCTAAATGTGCGGGAAAAATGGCTTAAAGCGCCCGAGCGCAGCGAGGAGTGCTTTAAGTCGATTTTTCCTTGCACAACCACCTTTCCGAATAGTACATGTGCAGGAAAAATGGCTTAAAGCGCCCGAGCGCAGCAAGGGGTGCTTTAAGTCGATTTTTCTTTGCACAACTACCCTGCGTTAAAAATCCACTCTCACGAGTTTCACCCCTCAAAGATCCACCATTTCCTTAATCCACGGGCTTAGGGATATTTTTAAATTAGTTGTCGTTTTCATCAAAATGGCTCGAAGCGTCCGAAGGGTGCTGAGAGTCAATTTTGCTGAAAACCACCCTCGCAAGAGTAGGATCCAAGCGAAAAAGTAACTACCGTTCGTTAAATTTAAGTAACCCTTTTCTGAAGTAATTTTTGTTCTAAAAATTTGTCAAGTGCAACACTATTATGCATAACTGCACGCGTACCGACAACAGAATGCATTGATTCACCAATCACGAGCGATTTACCTTCAAATTTGCAGTGAAAATCGAGCTTTCTTAAATTCGATTTTTGAAAATACTTTTGGTTTTAAGGCCATTTTCCTCACCTAATTCTCTTATTTAAAGTGTGCTTTATCACAATAAATCGAGGTTTTAATCGTAAAATTTTTATTGGGGGGTCTACGTTTCCTGCCTTTCCCCATCCACCAATTTCTCGGATCAGGAAATCAGTGAGTTAACCTAGGATCAACGCTTGACTCTCGCTTATACAACAGACATTTGCTTTGATCCTTGGTTTAACTCTGATCCGAGGATGATCCTCTTTTATACAACTGGCCCATAAAGTTTATTATACAAATACACACTCCTAGCCCGAAGCAGTGCCATTGCGCGCCGGCTAGCTGGCCGACCAAAGTTCAGGCGGGCAAATTCAAATGGCTTGGCGAGCCACTTCGTGGTCAGATTGGCCAGCCTGGGATTGGCCAGCCTTGCACTAACTTAATTTCAAGCCAGAGCTGATACTCAAAAAAAAAATTTGGTAAACTAAAACTAAATTTTATTAAATAAATTAATTGAGTTTATCATTATCCTAATTTATCTTCGGTAATTCTTTGTAAAATTACCGTAGTATACTTACTTATATAAACTTTTGTTTGATAATACCTATGATAGTTTATCTATAGCTTTGAAGAAACTGTTACTGCTAACAAAAGATGGCCTAGTTATAAGAAAATAAATTTTGTGATAATACAATATAGTAAAGATGCTACTTTATTTAATAATTGATAACAGTATGGTCTAAGTAGTGCAACTTGATAAACATATCACATTTTTGGTTGTCTAAAAAATTGTGATATACTTTATTTAAGAACAGCAATGAAAAGATGGAAAAACAAATTTTGCTTAAAAAAGTCTGAGCGATGTGCAGATCCATGTAAAAATGATTTTGGAAGAAATTAAGAAGAGGCTTCGCCTAGTGAAAAAATGTAGGTATAAACCGTGTTTTACCTATTTTGAATTAAACAATTTTAATAAATCTTATTAAAGAGGCTTTTTAACAGCTTTTTATAAGCGACCATTATCGTACCCAATGCTAATTAATAAAAAACACGGTATAAAATAAAATATTCATTAAAATATTCACATAAAAATTTGGTATTAGTACCTACTTTTTTGGAATATAATATTATAAAGGCTAAAATTATTTATTCAGTGATAATAATTATTTGTAACAGAATGGCTCTGAAAAAATTTGCTTTTGGGCAGTCATCCAAGTAATGAAAAAAAAATTAAAATTTTTTCTATAAATAAGTATGAATAATTGGTGCGAATCATCAAAATTTAGAGCTAAAGAATTGACTGTCTTTTAAATTCTGAATGTCACCAGATAGCACCACTAAATTGGAATTCTAATTTGAACTAATAAAAGGACAGAAAAATTGCAAAAACTTAAAAAATTTCAAAAAACTAAAAAATCCTACGAAAATGTAGAAAATAAAAATTAAAACAAAATTTTTAGAAAGAAAAAAATTTAAATTGTAAACGTAGGGTTTTACCTTTACGATAATATAGCGTACCATACCATTTCAAGGTTTCTAAAACCTCAAGTTTAAAATTTAAATTGTATGATGTCATATTATTTTTATGTGTATTTTATAATTATAATTTTTATATTTTTATTTTGTAAATTTAAATTGTTACGCCTCTAGTGTAAGAGCTGAGGTGGGGAAATTTTTGATTTTGGAGTGGATGAGTGGACTCGCGAGCGATCCACGGAGCTGTGAGGTCGCGATTTTGGTTTGAGAGTTTCGATAAAAAAATTTTGTATCAGTTATAATAAAATTTGAGTTTAGCGAAAGTTTTTGTGATTTTTATTTCTTTTAGAAGAAGAATAGAATTATTGAAATTTCAAGTTTTATTTATTGAAAATCGCGCACAGCAAATGTGCGATTGGTATTCATAGTGAGATTATAATTATTCTATGTCAATATATATCTATCTCTAAGAGAGGTGAACTAAGTGGACGGGCTAAAAACCGGACTCTAGGCTAGAAGCCCTAGGTTCGATCCCCAACTCGGCTACATTTATCTGACTTTATTATGACCCTCTCCTCTCGGAAGGCAATGGCAAACCACCGAGAGTAATCTGCCAAGAAAGCCATTTAATAATAACATATTAAATTGGTCACGACGCTTCTGTCAAGAAGCATACGAAGAAGAAGAAGAATATATCTATTTAAAATTTTAATTTTTTGTTTTTTGTGAATTATTTAAAATGGCTAGAGATAACTACTTATTATAATCAGGTTTTTGGCACAATTGAAAAACTTTCTGATGTTATCAACAAGGTCATAATATTATTTTATTCCATTTTATTATTTTAATGCTTGCGACAGCACGGCCCTGGAGAAAACTTTAATAATAATTATGCTTCTTAAAATTGTTAATCAAGTAGAAAATTTTTTTTGGAATACTTCATACAATTTCCTTCAGTAAAGTAACATTTATAATTGTGTTAAAAAGTAAATCCATTTTGTCATTAGCGACAAAAATTATTTACATATTACATTTTAAAATAAAAATGAGTTTCAGAAAGGTACCTATTATTTTGCAACAAAATTAGATAAAAAATATTTTACAAACTGATAATGAATTACCAGAGAAGACGCAGTTTACAATTTGTTTGCAATCAGTTTGTGATCAAAATACATTATACATTAGTCACTAGGTCAACCTAACGTACCTAGTACCACAGTATTAAATTTTTATGTATTCATCGTGGTTTATACAAATTGATTACAAACTGGTTCAGTGGCGTAACTACGGGTGTGCGCGGTGTGCAAATGTACACGGCCCGTGAACTTCTACGGGCTCAAAAACAGTGATATATCAACGTGGTGCCAGGCCTAGAACCGGGGCATCGTAGGGGGACGTGGTCCAATACACTGAGAAAATTATTTTCTATTATTTACATAGTGTTTTTTCTTTTTCTTGATATAATAAAACAAAATAAAAAATGTGTAAAACATGAGAATGTTTGGATGTTTTGGGTCGCAAATTAAGGCTAAGGGGTTAAAAAAATAAGTTATTTAAAAAATTTTGAACAAAAGTTCTTGAAGGCCAAGAGGTAATACTGATTCAAAAAATTTAAAATAATAAATTTTAATTCGACAATTTAAAAATTACAAACTTGACAGATTTAGAATCATGTTATATATTAACTATAATTAATAGATACATTCAGGAATTTAATAAAAATAAACTGAGTATGGGGGGAGACCGTTCCACAATTTCGCACACAAAAATATTTCGCGTTGTTACGCCACTGAACTGGATGCACAAACAAACGTATTATTATAATATTCAAGTGTTTCCATAGATAATTTTGATATGAGAATATCTACTTATTGTTAGTTAAGTATCCATGAATCCATGAATTGTGTAACTATACACAATGAATTTCAGAACTACTTACTAAAGATTTATATAATTATTGTGGTGTTACTTATATAACTAAAAACGATGTGGTCAATTATATTATGTACTATTATTGTATATTTTATTTATTCTTACTATAAATATGCAACGTTTTGGAAAAATCGTAATGTGCCTAGTATTTGGCCCTGGCCTTTACTTGGAAATGTCGGAAGAGGCATATTGAGAAGGATTTCTATAGTGTATGTCATGCAAGATTTTTATATGGCTTTTCCCGAAAGAAGGTGAGACATAACATAAATTTTGCATAATATAGGTACAAACATAAATTTTATTTCTATAAAAAAATTTATTAGATATGTTGGATTTTTTAATTCTACAATTCCTGCCTTAATGATACGAGATCCAGATCTACTTAAGAAAATAATGATAAAAGAATTTGATACATTTCCAGAGCACAGAGAATTTCTTCCAGAAGGTGTAGATCCACTGTGGAGCAAAAATTTGTTTGCTATGAGAGGTGAGAACAAACTAAAATATTGTAAAATACTCCAGAAATATTCAGAAAGTACAGTTACAGTAGCAATATAATAATATTTTTTGTGTAGGTGGAAAAAAATGGCAAGATATTAGATCAACATTAAGCCCAGCATATACCAGTAGCAAAATGAAGATGATGTTTCATCTAATGAAAGAATGTTGCACAAAATTTAGTGCTCATTTCTTGGAAAGTGGTGAGACAGTTACGGTCGAAATGAAAGATGCTTTTACAAAATTTGCTAATGACGTTATCGCAACAGCTGCATTTGGTGTTTCATGCGACTCTTTAGCAAATCCAAAGAACGAATTTTACTTTCACGGAATTAATATATCTCAATTTCGCGGATTCCAAGGAATGAAGTTTCTTCTCTATATTCTATTTCCAAAAATAATGAAAGTAAATATTTAATATTATAATTATCACCTTAGTTTTATATTTCTATTTCTATTTAGACGCTGAAAGTAACATTATTTCCAGAAGTTTCCAGTAACTTTTTTAAAAATGTTGTCAATTCTGCAATTAAGTTAAGGAGAGAAAAATCAATTGTAAGACCAGATATGATACATTTATTAATGGAAGCAAATAAAGATAACTCCATAGAAAACGATTTAAATGAAGACGATTCCGGATTTGCTGTAGCAAAAGAGTCTAGTCATTTTAAGCAAAGAAGTAAAAGTATTCTTAGCGATGAAGATATTGTCGCACAAGCTATGATATTTTTCTTTGGTGGATTTGATACATCATCAACAATGATGAGTCATGCCGTTTATGAATTAGCACTTAATCCTGAAACGCAAGAAAAGTTACGCAAGGAAGTCGACGAAATGTTAGAAAAGTTTGATGGTGAAGTAACCTATGAAGGTATAATTGGAATGAAATATTTGGATATGGTTTTATCGGAAACATTACGCAAATGGCCCCCATTTGCATTTAACGATCGACGAGCTGTCCGACCGTTTGTTATCGAACCAGAACGTCCAGGCGAAACGCGTTTGGAATTAAACGCTGGTCAAATTTATTCCATACCGGTACATGCTATACAAATGGATCCTATGTATTTCCCTAATCCGGAAAAATTTGATCCTGAACGATTCAGCGATGAAAATAAACATAAGATTAAACCATTTACATATTTACCATTTGGAGCAGGTCCACGAAATTGTATTGGTAAACTAAACTTCGTTATGTAGCAAGGATAACACCGTTCACTAAATTATTTCATTTTAGGTTCACGTTTTGCCTTGTTGGAAGGAAAATTAATATTATTTGAAATTATAAGCAAATTTGAGATAATACCTGTAGAGAAAACAGTAATACCTCTGAAACTTAGCAAAAATCAGTTTAATCCGGTACCAGAAGAAGGATTTTGGTTAGGATTAAAACCAAGAACATAATAAATATTAATTTAATATACTATGAACTTAACATTAACAAAACACAATAATGTGTGTACTTGCCAACTACTCCAAAACCCCAAAAATTGCAAATTTGGAATTTTTCGAAAGGTATCTTTAAAACCACAATTTTATATCTAATGTTTATAGTATTATTTAAATAAATATAATATTTATAATAAATTTAATTCAATAATTTACCTAATTTGTTCTCGTAATTTTAAAAATTGTAAGCCATTTCGTTTGTTTGTTCAATTAAGTTTAATTAATTTTAGCATTGAATAGAAATGGAACCAAATCAGAAGTTCAAACCCCGGCCTCCCCCATATGTAGCTTTTAGTTCTACTCTCTCACTTTTCTTTATCTATGGTTCCTAATTTTTTTTGTCTATGCCATGGGAGAGGTTTTCCAAAAAAAAAGTTTTTATACTTTTTTTTACTCCTTCGCTATGCCATGGGGGCCAAAACCACCCCCTTATATACGGCCCTGGCTGAAGCCAATTTTTCATGATTTCTCTGCATATATCAATAATGGTATGAATTATGTTGCTCTTTAAATCATTTAATGGTCATGATTTGTTAATATAAACACAATATAAAGATAAACTAATGATTTAATATAGCCCCAAAGAAAACAATCTTTTTCAGTTCAAAAGACCATTATTTCCTGAGATAAATTTTTACTCTTGTGCATGTGCGCTCAAAGATTACTAATAATAATATTTTGTAATTTGAAATGTAATAAAAATAATTACACCAATGTAAAAATGTTTATGGGCTTTAGTTACTTATTTTTCACTTCTTGCTATGTTCTCACTTAGAATGAAAATTCGATTTTAAATAGAAAATAGACTATTTGGTGTACAATAACAGTAGCTGACCAAAAACGTACAATAAAAAATAAAGTAATGTGTAAAAAAAATCGCGAATGCAAGAGATACGCGCATTTTAGCGTTAACTTTATTTACAATTTTCTGACTTTATTTTTGAAAATAACGCGTTTAAATTTTTACAGTATGTTTAAAACGTTATTTTTAATATTATGTCGGAGCGAAAATTTTTTTAAAATTGCGTTAAAAAACTTTTCTTTCGCGATTTATTTATTCGCGATAAAAACGCTCCGACGTAATATTGTAAATAACATTTCAGACATACTGTAAAAATTTTAACTCGTTTTTTTCAAAAATAAAGTCAGAAAATTGTAAATAAAAAAGTGGTTTGCGAGAGAACAGCCTTAAACTTTACCAATAAAATGTTTGGAAGCACTGCTTTAATAATTATGACATGTATTGGTTTTGCATTATTTGGAGCAGGTTCCAAATATACAAAGCAGTAGAAAAGTAAGCCGCATATTAATTATTATTAGAGTGTGTTAGTGAAAATGATAATATTATTTATGAAATGTGAATTAGATATTTATGGTAAACAAAGTAAAAATGTCTAAACAAACAAAACGAAAAATCACAGTCAACATAACCCCAAAATCAAAACTTTTAACGAAAAATCGACCCAGTGTATTTGAAAGATTAGGTACCAAGGCAGGATCATCTCACAAAGACGTTTGTCATCACTGGGCTCAACACGGTACTTGCCCTTATGGCAAGGGGTGCAAATATTCTTCGACGCATACTTTAATAAGCCCTTCTAAGCAAAGAGCAGCGAAGAAGGAAAATGAGTCTAAAAAGAAACACACTAAAGACGGTTTACATAAAAGAGTTCATTCTTCAAGTGTGAAGGTTCCGGGAAGTCCTGATGAAAAGTGGAATCATTGGGACCTGACTACACTTGAAGATGCCGACCCTGATGATTTAGAAAAGCGTCGTCAAGAACTCCAGAGGGAGTTAGAATTACAAATGAAGATGGAAAACAAAGCACGTAAGAAGGAGAAGAAAGCTAAGCGAGACAGTACCCCTTCTTCGGAAAGTTCGTCTAGTTCAAGTGACTCCAGTTCTAGCAGTGATGAATCTAGTTCGTCGAGTTCTTCTTCCGTCGAATTAGTACGTCATAAAAAATCAAAGAAAGTCAAGTCCAAACGTGACAGTTCTTCTTCGTCCGATCGTGAACAAGCGCGAAAGCACAAAATAAAAACTTCTAAGCATTCGACAAATATAAAGTTATCCGGTCGATCGGAAGTTAAGCCAAAAAAGTCGTCGTTGATTTCAAAGACTACACCAAAAATTGTTACAAAGTCGCCTTCGCCTCCTCCGATCAGTAGTAAGAAATCACAAACTCCTCCACCAAAGCTTAAAACTTTCATTCCGCTCAAAAGTGAACCAAGTAAATCTCCCAGACCATCCAGTAGTGCTTCGGGAGAACAAAAGGAAAAACATCGCACACCGTCACCAAAGGTAGCTAAAGAAAAGGAAAAGGAGAAATCAGTTCGCGATAAGGATAAGGAGAGAGAACGAGAAAAGGAAAGGGAACGTGATAGAGAGAAGGAAAAGGAACGTGAGAAAGAACGTGAAAGAGAAAGAGCAAAGGAAAAGGAACGCGACAAGGAAAGGGATCAAAAGAAGCGAGAGCAAAAGTAAGAATATTTTATTATTTTAAATAATTCTTTAGGGCCCCTTTAACGGTAACTTTAAAATTAACTTCAAATTACATTGAGTTACCATAAATTTTATTTTTCTTGTTTGGTTTTTTTATCATTGAGAGCACGATAAAAATTGGTTTAATATTTTAGCAGGTCACCTAAAAGAGATTCAAAAGGATCGAAAGAACCTAAACGCAAAGAATCCCCTGACTCGTGTCACTCTCGTGATCGGAAATTATCTCCAAGTCGTTCTCGCGGTAGCGGAAGTGGTAGCAGTCGCCGCGATAATAGTCGTAAAAATTCTCCAGTTACTAAAGATGATCGACGAACTGATAAAAGGGATGATTATAATAAATCGCGTTCTAAAGATCGTCTAAGCGACAAAAATCGTAAGCCTGATAAGCGGGATTCGCGCGACAGGGAGAGAGATCGCGAACGTGAGCGGAGAATAGCGAGGGAAGAGAGAGAAGCA
The DNA here is from genome assembly GCA_905340355.1 of Rhagonycha fulva. Lineage (NCBI taxonomy): Eukaryota > Metazoa > Arthropoda > Insecta > Coleoptera > Cantharidae > Rhagonycha > Rhagonycha fulva. The sequence goes on from HG996555.1 coordinate 13,785,295, forward strand.
GCACGAGAAAAAGAACGGGAAGAAGCTTTAGCCAGATGTCAAGAGAGGCAGAGAGAACGCGAACGTTTGAAAGAGTTGGCTAAGAAAGAGGAAGAGCGAAGACGGGAGCGAAATAGACGTGATGATCGTGGACTAGATAAACCTTCAGATGATCGTTCCGAACGCTTGCTGCCGCTACCTAATGATAGAGTTCCTCCTGGTCGTAGAGCAAGAACGCCTGATAAGGACAGGACTGATAGAGATAGGCCTAGAAATATTCGGCGGGATCGTACTCCAATTCACGGTCGTGGTGGTGCTAGAAAATCTTTGGAGAGACCTGCACGTGTTGATAGAGATATAGATCGGGTTCCACACGATAGAGAGAGAACCGATCGTGGATTTGATCGAAATTATGATAGGTCTGATAGAAATTTCAATCGAGATGCTGAAAGAGATTGTAACCGTGATTATTCTGCCATACCTCCTCACTTACGCGATTCTGAGAGGAGACACGATGAGAAACGTTATGATAGTCCATATGAAAGAGGAAGACATGATGATCGTCGTTACCACGAGATGGATGATCATTATAACGAAAATTCCCGCAATGCTTGTATGCCTCTAGAAGGTGGGGATTATCCTGAAGATCGTAGAGGTCATAGAGAGGGCTGGGGAGATGTGCACGAGGAGAGAGATATTGAACATGATCGAAATTTGGATTCGAGACCGTATGGTCATGAAAATTCCAGACCTCCTTTTAAAGAACGCGATTGGGAAGGTAGTGATTATGCTAATCACGAATGGGATAGGGGTCGAAGGCCTTTGGATTGGGAGAATCGAGGTGGTTGGGATAATAGAGATCATGATCATTCTCAGTTGGATGATGAATGGAGGCATTATAATAATCGGCCTGCTGAGAATTGGAATGTAGAAGATAGAAGAAGATGGCCAGACTGGAGAGAACGTTCAAGACCCCACAGTGCAACATCTCATCGAGAAGGTATGTAATTTGTTTCTCAATAAGTTTCTAAAGAAAGTTTTTAAAGTTTCTTTTAAAAATTAAATTTTGTTACTACCGCTATTATAAAATATTCAAAAATAATTGAAATTGAAATTTTTTTAGCAACAATTTTTTTAAAACGCAACATGACAATATTATTTAATAAATAATACAATTCAATAGTTTTAATCCCATAAAATATTAAGATTTGATTATTTTACTTATTGATTTTTTTTATTAAGTTCGTAATATTCGATGTTTAGAAGAAACTACTGATTCTCACAAGAGGGAATTGCCAAAACAGGAATCGACTGATTCTGCTGTGCCTGAAGTAGAAGTGAAGAAAGAAGTTCCATCTAAGAAACGACCTGCAGATGAGTCGCCCGAAAATGTGGTGGAACCAAAAAAAGTTTGTGTGAAAGAAGTACTAGAAGATGATCTCAGTGAAATCAGCGATGATGCTGATGATATTTTAAACAGAGAAGAGGTAAGATAAACGAGATTGCTTAAATGTTTTGGCTTAACCCAATTATGTTTAGGAATTAGCTGATATTCCTGTGGAAGAAAATTTATCAGCAGATAGTAACACAAAATTGTCTGAGAAAGAAGACGTTGCTCCTGCTGCTATTGTGCTGGTTCCTATTCAAAAATTGCAATCGCCAAATAGCACACCAACTGCGATAGTAAAAGAAGATTCAATTGAAGACGAAAATATGGACTTGGATTTTGAAGAAATTTCTGAAGATGAATTGGAAGAAGAAATGAGAGTCAAAGGTTTGGGTGATGCATTGGGTGTAGATTGGGCAAGTCTGATAGCTGAGTCTAGGCCTTGTGTGAAGCCTATTTGTTCTGCTAAGCGTCGATGGGAGAGTCATAACGTTTTGGTTAATATGGGAATTTCTGTTGAAATGGCAGGGGAGGATTTGGTGAAGAGTATATTGGAAGAACATGCTCATGCCAAAATAAAAGAAGATCTAGAAGAAGCTGAAAAGGAACGCGCTTTAAAGAATTTGGACAATGAAAAAGAAAAAGAAATCAAGCATGAAAATGCAGTTAACATTAAGGAGGAAATGTGCAATGATTCTGATTCAAATCCAGCAAATGTCGCTATTAAAGAAGAAGTAGTAGATGATGAAATTGAAGATGAAGCTCCAAAAATCGTTGAAATTCAAATTGAAATTTCACATCCAATTGCTGCTATGCAAGTTGCTATACAAGAAAAGGCTGCAATTCGTAAAAGTCTTTTTGCTAGTGCTGGCCCATTTAGACGTGCTCTATCAGCAAGACATGACTTGGCTGTCAGGCGACATTTGTGCAATTTACCTTTGCAGGATGCATTTTTGGAAGCTCCCAAAAGACACGATCCTGAATTATTAAAGCAAGCTCTTCAATTATTTGAAAGAAGTTTTTAAGTAATTAATCCATGAATGGTGTTTATTATTTTAAGAATGTAGTTCTATTAAGTATTTTTAATTAATCAGTTTTAAGCTTGACTATTTTATGTTAGCATACAATATTTATAGCAACTACACAAAATTTAATTTTGTAAAAATAAAAAAAATGGGTTAAAATTGAAAATCTATTTTTACCTTAATTTCCTTAGGGTAGTGGCGAATAAACATTAAGTATATTTGGTATTGATAGTGATCATCACCATGACCGATCCTTACTAATAGCTGACGATGGCTTTATGGTCACATACCTTTTGTTATCTAAATGATTGCATTTTCTAGAAACTTGTTAAAATAATTTTGATTTATTGCAAAATATGTATACCGTAAAAGGAAAGGTTGACTTCAGGGAATTGTAATCCCTAAATGAAACGCTTTCCTAATTCCTTATTATTATGTGAGTAACTCAGATTTTGAAAGTGAACCATATAAAACATAAATACTTCTTCATGTTCAAAAGGACCCTTAAATTTAACTACAACTGAAAAGTAAATTTTTGCAGTGTAGTGTACCCATTTACTACGCCCACGTTGGAAATAATTGATTATTTCCTGCGATTAGATTGCTTCACTACTGCAATTAGTCTTATTGACTGAAAATTCGATAATCATGACTCTTTTGAAACGATTGTTTTGTTATACACCTTCAAAATAAAACAAACATTTTTGCTGCCTCTTGAAAATAAACATGAATAATGTAAGGTTAGTTTACCACAGATAAGAATTATTATTGACAATTCTATCAGTGATAACTTGCAATACTAATTATACATAATCGCCATGTCTAAAGTGCCTATTGCACAAATTCTTCTATTATCATCTTCTAAAGTGCACGGATATGCCTTCTTGGAAAGTGCAAAAGAGGAAATAACAAAGCTTTTGGAAAGGTGAGTTTCTCGAAAACTTGAATATTAAAATCATTTTGATGTGTACGTATTTCAGGAATAAAGTTTCCACTGTTTTATTCATTCCCTACGCTCTAAAAGAACATGACAAATATTTAAAAATTGTCGAAGAACCTTTGAAAAGCTGGGGATATAATGTTACCGGAATTCATAACGGTGATCCAATCGAATCCATTAATGGAGCTGAAGCAATATTTATTGGAGGTGGAAATACGTTTCGATTGCTTAAAACTCTTTATGATAAACAATTGCTCGATGTTATTCGAAAGAGAGTTTTAAATGATGGAATTCCGTACATTGGGAGTAGTGCAGGTAGGAAAGATTGAAATGTTTGTTACTTTAATAATTGAAGTACATTTAAGGTACTAACGTGGCAACTAGGAGTATCCATACAACAAATGATATGCCTATTGTGTATCCACCAAGCTTTAATGCTCTCAATTTAGTGCCTTTTAATATCAATCCGCACTATCTGGATCCAGATCCTAATTCAATTCATAGAGGTGAAACAAGAGAAGAACGGATATTGCAATATCAGGAAGAGTCTGATGCAGGTCCGGTGTTGGGACTTCGTGAAGGCTGTTGCTTGGTGGTGAATGGTAGCGAACTTACCTTCAGAGGTCTTCACAAATTAAGAATTTTTATTCCGTAAGTGACCCAAGTTTTATTTCACCGTGGTACTTATTTACCATCTTTTTTTCAGTAACTCTGAACCTCAGGAAATTGATCCAGGAACTGATTTAAGTTTCTTGTTGCAATAATTTTCAATAATAAATTGTATTATTACTTATTGACGAAAGTTATACCATAAAAAATGTGTTGAATTGATTTATTTAGAAAAGTATTGGAAACTTTTATTTCCCGTAAAAGTGCAAATTTTGAAATTGTAACATTATTAAAATAATTGCTACATTTTTTATTGTTTTCATTTATTGGACTATGTAAGATTTTTATCTTTTGAATTTATTTATTTGAAGGGAAAGGTAGTAAAAAAGGTCATTTCTATTCCCACTTAGAAAAAATAAGCGTTTTTAGTTAAGATAGCCCTAAATTTGCCTAAAATATTTAAGAAATTTGATTTCAGTGCAATTTTTACTTTTTTGAGAAAGGGTAAAAAAAGGTAATACAATAAAATAGAGGGGGGCTTTCGACAACTTCTTATATTTTTTTCCAGGTTGCTGGGATCCAGCGACAGTAAAAAACTGTGTTTGTAGTAGAGAAGAATGCGGGATCAGACGGAACACCAATTTAGTCCCGCGTTGGATTCATAAATTTATACAGTAATCGCAGTAATCTTTTGATTTTGGAAATGTTTCAAACGTGAAAGGTAACCTTTTTTTTAATTGTTTGTATAGTTGTGGGACTGGACCGGATAAGAAAAAATAAACCTGCATTCTTGTCTAGTTTATAATATCTGCATCTCACGAGCCCTACCTATTGCACCTAAATTTTCATAAGGTTTTGCCATGAATGGTTCTCTGGTTATAGCTTAAAACATACATTTGTTCCAAATTTTGGTATAAAAAAAAATTAAATAAAAAATTAAAAATTTTTAAAAAAAACCTTTTATTTAAAATTACAAAAGTGCACTAAAAAGTAGAAAATAATTTAAATAAAAGCAAACAAAGCTTCGTGAAAACATCAATATAAAAGCGTGGGGTTGTTTATATGTGGGACTGTGGATAAGCAGGCTAACTATTGGTGTACAAAATTCATAACCCCACGCTTTTATATTGATGTTTTCACGAAGCTTTGTTTGCTTTTATTTAAATTATTTTCTACTTTTTAGTGCACTTTTGTAATTTTAAATAAAAGGTTTTTTTTAAAAATTTTTAATTTTTTATTTAATTTTTTATTTTCTAATTTTTTAGTCATATCTTTTCAAATACAGCTTATGTATTTTAACTAATATAGGTTCATCCTATCAGATTTCTTTATTTATGTGTTTCAGATGTTTGATACTTCACCCTGTATAAATCATTACGACGAAAAACTTTACCCTGAATGCGGTCCTTAAAAATGAGATTTAGAATTCTAAGTTACTTTCCACCCTGTATGATAAAATTGTCCAATGCGCATCGACGCATGCGCTTAATGGTTTTTAGTTTTTTCTCGATTTTTCGCTTATTTTTCAGAATTTTAGAAAAACAAAATTAAAATATGAAAATGCTCTGCAGGTGAAAGCTGTGTACCAAATTTCAGATCTTTAGGACGTCGGGAAGTTGCTTAAAAATGGCCTCAAAGCGGTCGACCCACACGGACGACGGACGATGGACGACGGACGATGGACGACGGACGACGGTCTTCCCAAGTTAAATAAAAGCTTTTAATAACCCCATATTCGGTGCAATTTTCTAAGGAAAGTTGTTATTATAACAACTGAATTTAGTTGTTAAGTGACGGTTAGTTGTTATAATTACACTGAGAGTCAGACCTATTTTTCAGTTGTTAAGTAACAACTGCAATAACAACTTTTTTAGAAAATTGTACCGATTATCGAGGTATCCTGTCATTTAGTCGACAGTATAGTACAGGAGAAATACGCAAAAAATAGGTGTAAGGTGCAAATAATTCCAACAAAAACGGGATTTTTTTTGACCCAAAGGTTTTAAAGAAATGACGCGCATGAATGGATTAACGAGATTCTTAGAAAAATAAGTTTTTTTGGTTATAACTAATTCCCACAAAGATGGAATTTAATTTTTTAAGTTTGTTTTTGGATAATGATCAGGGTCGGCTTTTGTACGATTTTCATTGTTTCTAACATATACAGTGTGTTCACGAAAAGTGGTAACAGTGAATAATTCTTAAATATTACTAGATACAAAAAAAAGTTTAAATAGTTTTTTATTCAACTCCAAATTTTCTATTGGAAACTGTCAAATTATATTTTTTTATACTTCAAATTCAACCGGAAGTAAACATAATTTTTTTTTTCAAATGGCAACATGTTTTTTTTATCATTTTTGTAATCTGCAATTTTTTTTCTATAAATACATATAAAATTTTCATAAGGTTATATAAGAAAATATTCGAGAAAACATAAGATTTAAACAAACAATAATAATTTATAGGTCTGTTTGGTACCACAGTCCTAGTGCTACACTAACTACACTACTACAAATTGATTGGTGGTACAATTACCAACCCACTTTTTACACCAATCAATTTGTAGTAGTGTAGTTAGTGTAGCACTAGGGCTGTGGTACCAAACAGACCTTATTAATTACGTATGTAGAGTGCTATGAAAAACAAAACACTATTATTATATGACACCATTAGACTCTTTCTATGGAGTCATTTAAAAATGGTAGTTTAGCAAATCTATCTTTAAATTTAAAACATTTAAAAACCAAAATTAATTTAACATCTATCAATTATCATTATCACCAAATCGCCAGAACTTCTGCGAAAATTAGAATCATATCTTGAACAAAACGGTGGCAATTTTGAAAAATTTATCAGATAAATGAAATGTTGTGTTTTCGGTGTCGTAATATTTTGTTTTTCATGGCACTCTACATACCTATGGGTAAATAATCAGTAAATTATTATTGTTTGTTTAAATCTTGTGTTTTCTCGAATTTTTTCTTATGTAACCTTATGAAAATTTTATATGTATTTTTAGAGAAAAAATTGCAGATTACAAAAATGTTAAAAAAAAGACATGTTGCCATTTGAAAATAAAATTTTATGTTTACTTCCGGTTGAATTTAAAGTATAAAAAAATATACTTTGTCAGTTTCCAATAGAAAATTTGGAGTTGAATAAAAAACTATTTAAACTTTTTTTTGTATCTAGTAATATTTAAGAATTATTCACTGTTACCACTTTTCGTGAACACACTGTATATGCAATTATTGCAAAAAAATTGTGAATTTTGTCGGATAATATCCCCAAAATTACGAAAAGTTGTTCATATTACTCGGACGGAGTAGAGAGTTCCAGAGAGTTGGAATTGGAGTTTGGCATGTGACACCTTCAGTTAAAAAATTGGTAATTAAATTAAGTGCTACCTACATTATATTTATTTAAAAAAAACATTCTATTCTATCAAGCTGCCCAATGATATAATATTTTCGAGAGATCTTGTGAGAAGTAAACTGGTAGTAGAAGATAAACCTATTGAACAGGTTATGCATTTTAAATATCTTGGTGTGGGTATCTCGAGCAGTCACGATCCGGTAACAGACCTAACAAGTCAGGTGAATAAAGCTGCAGTGATATCTGGTTGTTTAAGAGACGTGGTGTGGAACAACAAATATATGGCGATGGAAAGTAAGACTAAAATATACAAGACATGCGTGCGACCTATAATGACGTATGGAATAGAGTCTAGAGCGGACACGACTAAAACAAAGAGTATGTTACGAACCACCGAGATGAAAACGTTAAGATCGATGGCGGGCAAGTCTCGTAGGGACAGAGTGCGAAATACTGACATAAGAGAGATGTGTGGAGTGGAAGATGTAGTCAGATGGGGAAGACAGCGTAGACGATACTGGCACGATCATGTTAAACGAATGGACAACAACAGACTACCACGCATCGCTCTCGAAGGAAAACCAAGAGGACGTCGCCCACCGGGAAGGCCACCAAAAAGATGGAGAGATAGCTGGCAATCTATCTCTCAAGAAAACATATGAACTTCGACAAAATTAAACAGATCATTGATCTCAAAAAAAGTTAAAGAAGAAGAAAAAAACATAGATTTATATAATATTCGACAAAATTCGCGATTTTTTTTGCAATAATTGCATAACGTGACTATCCGTTCGTCAATACGACGGACCGTCCGTCATTTCAACTTGCTGTCCGTCAGATCAAATTGTCCGTCGATCGGAATTTTTAAAAGAATATCATTCTTTACCTTACCAAAGAGGCAAACTTGACAAATGATTTGCAACCTTCACGCCATCTATCGATAGTTATTTCAGAGCTATTACATTATATATGCGAAAAAATCGCGAATTTTGTAGGATATTTTTCTCAAAATAACGAAAAATTGTTCATATCACTCGGACGTAAGGGTTTTTCACCCTTCGGGCTATTATTCCCCTCGCCGCTGCGCGGCTCGTTTCATAAAGTACGCCCTCAGGGATGAAAAACGACCCTTTACGTCCTAGTGATATAAACTACTATTTATTAATAGCACAGTTTTGACTTGCATTTTTAGGATTTTAAGCCAAGAGGTACTTTAACGAAAGGTATAAATTTAAATAATTTAATTGCAAAAAATAATTGAAAAAATTTTAAATAAGTTTATGAAGAAAAAATGTTAGGGTATTTATTTAATATCAAATTACAATTAATTAAATTATTTAATCAAATTATCACTATAAAATATTTAAAAGTAATTCAAATTGCAAATTATAATTATTTAATAATTAATAAGCTATGGGCCTTCTAGGCTAACGTACAATAATTAATATAATTATTTAGGAATTGTTTTAGTCCATTTAATAATCATTAATTTATAGAAATTTTTTGGTTTAATGGACATCAGTAAATAATAATTAGTAGAATATTGGAATCTAATTATTATTTAGTGTTCATTAACCCAAAAATATCAATAAATAAATTAATTAAATAACATATATACTATACACCGAGATATTCCCACTAGGCAAAATAACATTATCACGACGTTGACACGATGTCAAAAATTCACTTGCGATGTTACTTAATTTGTTGAGGCGATGTTGTAGCAACGTTGCTACAACCGCTGAATGTCCGCCCATACAACGTTAATTGTTAACGTTTCTAAATAATGTTGTCTCAACGTGAAAAATTAATGTTGTCTCAACGTGAAAAAGTAACGTTGCTTTAACATTAACTAAAAAAAATTAAAAATTTTTATGATAAAGTAAGCAGCTTTTCGATCTATGATTATTGTTTAATTACAGTAATTATTATTGTAATTTAGTAATAATGCATAATATTTTTTGTAATCGTAATATTCTAATATTATTCCCTTGGAGTGCCTTATTATGATTGCGCCTGAAAATATAAATTTTAAAAATGTCATACCTTATGGGATTCGAACTTGCGACCTATCTTTCGTTATGCCGGTACCATGACCACTCAGCTATCGAGTTTGATTGTAAAAATTATGATTATTTCACTTCAATATTTATATAATTTGGTTGTAAAGTTAATAATTTTGTGCAGAGGGCTGATTTATAGATGATAAAAAAACATTAATATAAATTTTTTTGTATTAAAATTATTTATCTAGTACCAAATTTTATAGTTACGGTATTTTTTTTGGGTAAAATTGTACCTAACAAAACGAAGGGTCGGAATTTTTATGACATGACAAAATTATAGAAAGCAAAAATCCGGATTAAAATTTTATTCTGCATTCCAAAGCTTTTATGCTAAACACGACGTGCTATTTTTATTTCTTTAAGGAAGCATTAAATAATTTAAATTAATATTGAAAATGAGGGGTGTAGAAGCAAAAGGTACTAACTCCAAAGTTTTTTATTTTACAGGAGAGCCAAATAACTGTGGTTGCTAAACTTATTAAGTTATATTTATGTTTCTTAGTTTAAAAAATAAGAAATAAATCAAAGAAGGGATATCCCGAATATTAGATACGCCCTTCGCTTAATAACTTTACTAATTAAACTTTAAAATTCACTTAGTACGTTTTGCTTCTATAATCAGGACTTAGCACAGTTTGCTTCCAATTCTACTGCTGTTTGCTCTTTTATAGCACCAATTTTATGTTCAAAGGTTTCTAAATTAGACATACAACGCCAATCAAACTAAAAAAAGTAATTTATTTAAAAGTAATTTATTTATTTAAAAGTAATTTTAATCAATAATGATAAATTAATAATCAACTAGTGACAGTTGACGTCTCAAAACGCATGCGCGACCTTACGTAGCGCATGCGCCATCTAATAAATTGGACATTAGTACCTTTTGCTTCTCACTCCCGGCTGTTTTAAGATAAAGTTAGTACTTTTTGCTTCTAACCTCTATTTTATAATCAGATTTACATGGGAATTAGTACCATTTGCTTCAAACTAATTTTACACACTTGTAGAGTTCGTCAAGACGAATCCAACGATACCAATAACTCATTTTTCGAAAAAGTTGGAGTTAGTATCTTTTGCTTCTACACCCCTCAAATGTAACCCTTTATCGCATTGATTCAATATTCACATGTTTCTTTTTGGCGTTGAAAATATTAATAACTAATGGTTTTTAGGGTAGTAATTAAATAATTGTGAATATAATCAAGGTATATGGATTGTAAAACCCCGTTCACACTACATGATTTATCATGTGACTCGTCACATGACTTCTCATATGAGAGCTTGTTTTACGTTTACACTATATGATTTTTGATATTATAGAAGTTATTGCTTTTATGATTGGCTGTTGTGATGGTATGATTTTACCCATGACTTTTCTTATGACTAAGGCATATGAGAAATCATATAGTGTGAACTGTTAAATCTATCTACCTTGAGGTATACTAGGTCTGTTTGGTACCACAGTCCTAGTGCTACACTAACTACACTACTACAAATTGATTGGTGGTACAATTACTAACCCACTTTTTACACCAATCAATTTGTAGTAGTGTAGTTAGTGTAGCACTAGGACTATGGTACCAAACAGACCTAATATTATAAAACAAAAAAAGATGAATTATCGCAAACATTAAATTATTACTCTGCATTGAAAAGCTTATAGGTACGTGAAATTAAACAAATTTAGATTGTTAATATTTTTATGTGATTATTATCACCATATTATAAGCGAGAGTACATTAAATAATTAAGGACCGATCTTTTTATAATTAATAAACGTCAAGTAACGATCGACTCTTAAATTAATATAAATTAATTCACTTCAAAAGTTACAATTAATAAATGAATTAATTTTTTATGTCCCCAAAGATAACCTGAGCGTCAATTTTTTAAAATGCAAAAAATGTATCCCTTTATCGTTTTGTGTATATAAATTAATTTTTAATAATTAGATTAAATTCAAAATTTAATTTACGTTATAATAATTAATATTAAAGCAATGTGAAAGTGCAACATCGAAGCAATGTTGGTACAATGTTACTATCACATCGCATTAATATTAAAGCGATGTGAAAATGCAACATCGAAGCAATGTTGGTACAATGTTACTATCACATCGCATTAATATTAAAGCGATGTGAAAATGCAACATCGAAGCAATGTTGGTACAATGTTACAGATGTTAATGCAACATTGACGCAACGTTTTATTGTAACGTTGTATTAACATTGAAAAATTAACATCGCCGATGTTAATTTAATGTTACATGTCTAGTGGGTTTTTGTAAAAGTAAATAAATTCTGACGAAAGGGGGGCCGCTGATGGAGGTCTTGCACCAGGGCCCAAGTCTTGACTTGCTACTGGAGGAAAGCTGGAAAGGCCTTCCTTTCTTTGCCTGTCTTGACTGGTAGGAGATGTAGGAATTGCAGGTCCACTAGCGTTGCAAGTTTAACGACAATGCGCCAAAGGGTAGATAGGGGGCCACTGCTGCATCAAGGTTAACGGTGGTTCTCCTTAAATCTTTTAATTGCTCTACTTGGAAGGAGGGGATATACTGGGAATATCCAAAGATGAGGTTTATATTTTAGCTAAATAATTTTTTTAATCATTTAAAAATATTTATAACATCTTTTTGATGTTTGGTATCACAGTCCTAGTACAACCCAAACTACAAATTGATTGGTGTAAAATTACCAACCCACTTTTTCCACCAACCAATTTTTTAGACTAACTTACTCGGAATAGTTCGGAACAACATAACAAACAGAAAATTTTAATAAGAGTACAATCTTGACTTCTTCAAACCGTGCATTTTAGGCTGCGAGGGAGGCGCTTTAATATTAATTTTAGATAACTTGTGATTGCAAAAGAAAACGCATCCCAGGATTTGAGAGAAATGAAGAGGTATACCCTGGACAAAGTAAAATAATAACAATTTATTTCAAATTATGAAAACAACAATTCACACAGGGCCAGTGCCATTTACTCTTGCCTCCCCTTCACTGCAAATTTCAAACAGGTATATCGCACCAATTTATAAAGTTGCAATAATAAAATAGTTAAATTTTTCAAATAATTATTTCATTTGCATATTTTTTTCCTAAATTTATACTTTTTCTCCTTCTAATTGCACAGCACATGACTTTTTTTGCGCCTGGAAGTACTTACATTAATTTCAAGAAAGAAAAAACATTTTGGTAAAAATAACTATATTAATACTTAAAAATAAATAATTATTATGATCGTTTTACAATACAAATTATAAGTTTATTTACAGATGAAATTTCAACTAAACGCAAAAGATATTGGAAGAAACCCAAATGAATAATTAATTACTTTCATCATCATCTTCATTCTGAATTTGATTTTTTTTCTTTAAACTACCAAAAACTTCTGAAGGAATATTTTGTTGCTCGATAAATACTTCAGGTTCTTCCTCGGCATCATCATCGTCTTCATCATCAATATTAATTTCATCTGGATTGATAACCTTTTCTTTACCGCTTTTAGATGCACCTTGCGTTTCACCACGTAGAAACATGATATTTCTACCTTGAGAGGAGGAAGTTGGGCCTAACAACTCTGTAGCTTTAGCTTCCAACATTCGCATATCGTCCTTTGCACCTGGAGCTAAATCTGCAACTGTTCCAGGCATCGTACTTGCCGACTTGAACATTTGCACTGAAATATTGACTTGGGTGTTGTAAACTGCTTGAACACTGCGTTTGATACGTAACATTTCACGCATGGTTTCTTCATTTCCATGTTTGACCTCAAACTCTTTCCAAGTTTGCCAGAACTCCATGGTAACCCGAGGATCGCAGATTTGGCTGCAGTATGAGTAAATACCACGAGCTCTGTCAATTTCACCCAGTTTCGTTTCCATTTCGGCGAACCGAAGACACATAATTCGCGTTTCATCTTCTCGTAATGCTTCAATAGCGTCTTCATATATTTGCCTGGTTTTAGGGAGCCCATAAATCTCAGCAGCTTTCTTGATATAAATATTAAATATTTCAAACATTTCTTCCTGTGGAACCGCTTTAGTTGCTCTCTCATAAACAGCCATTGCATGTCGGGCCATTCCATGTTCTTCTTCCAATTTGGCATACAACAAGTACAAAGGTTTTGCAAATTTTTGGGGACAATTTTCCAAACATTGCTCAAAGAGATCGCGGGATCGTTCCAACTGTGTTCCGCCGTACCGTTTCAAAAACTTGGTCAAATATGTGTTCCAAATGTCGTACACGTTGGGCCATCTAAATAGAGATATTCCCTTTTCATAAGCACGGAAGGATTCTTCAAAGTAACCGTTTTCTTCCAAAAATATGCCGTAGTTAATTATAATTTGTGGAGTCGCTATTTTCAAATCAAGTATGCGATCATATACCGCTTTGCAAGACTTGAAGGATCCACAACTTTCTTCTAAATCTGCATACATGGACCATAATTTCAGTGATTTGTATAAACGTGCTTGTACTGTTTCAGTGTTATCGTGATATGCTACCTTCCGAGATGGCAATACTGTTGCACGATGCATTAATTTTAGAGCTTCCTCGTAGTTATCATTCCGTATTTCCATTTCCGCCCATTCACACCACACTGCTGCTAAATCATCAACTTTTACATAAAGAACTTCAGTTCCCTTTTTGAATATCAATCGAGCATCTTCGATCTGATCATTTTGTTCATAAAATTTGGCAAATTTAATCCATAATGTGTGCAATTTGCCCACTGCTAATTTGGGATCGACTGTTTGTACAGCTTCAGTATAAGTGCTAATAATTTCGTGTGGTTTTCCTTCGTAAAGTTCCACCCTTTTATGCCACTCTTGAACATTATGTGGATTTTGTCGTAATAGAACAGAATTCAACAGCAACAATCGTCGATCCATTAGGTGTTCATAACGAGACAATCTTAACTCCAAGTCAATTTCGTCTTCTTCGGTTACCTGTACAAGTTTGGACACTTCTTCCATTCTCTTACTCAAACTTAACTCTTCAAATTGGGAGTAAGCGTCAAAAACTTGCGTAAAATCTCTGACAGTGGTGACAGTTTGTATAGCCTCTTCGTAGATATCACGAGCACGTTCAAATAACCCACTGCGTACATAGTAATCCGATAAGCACAACCATAAGTGACCCAACTGATCGGTATATCTGTGCAATCCACCTCTAATGATATTATCTACATTTAGTGACCTCACCTGAGCAGGATTTTTTGAAATCAACTCACATAATTCGTTCCAGAGTTGATGATTTGATTTACCATACTGTGACACAAAATTTTCATCATTCACAACTTTAGCTAACACAAGAGCAGCTTCGTCTAAACGAAAACTTTCCATTAAATATTCGATATATTCTTCTGCATTCTCAGGAAACAACTTTAAATATCGACGAAAGACTCGAATCGCAGTCTCGGGAATGTCGTGCTTCTTAACAAAATCCAAATATAAGGGCCATACGCGGTGATGTTGGGTGATCGGAAGAGCCCGTAGTGCTCTATCAAAAACACCTCGTGTTCTGTTAACTTTCAACTGATTGGTTAAAAATGTGCAATAATCCATCCAAATGCGTGGCATCTTATTCATAAATACCAAACAACGTTCAAAAACATTATTGACAGCTTCGTATAATTTATCATTGATGCACAAGCCTTTCACTTGCTTACGAAGTGTTTTTAGATAATTGTACCATAGCTTATAAGAACCTGGCAGTTCTTTAAGTGCACGTTCGTATAACATATTGACTTCATCGTTTTTTCTGTTCTTTTTGAAATCAATGTACCTTAACCAATGTTTAACCGAGAAAGGATTTCTTAAAATTTCTTCCTCATATGGTAAGTCTTCATCTGTGAATACTATTTCCATCGGTTCTTCCGTATTCGGTGCACCCATTGTACTATTATTATTGTTAACAGTATTAGTACTTCAGTAATATTTCACAAACATTTGGTATATATAATGTTAGGTTATGTTACTTGGCGTTTACGATTTACGTGCGTCAGTCCACTGGCGTGCATGTGCCTACGTCCAGTGGTAACTAAATGTTTTTCTAAAAAAAAGTTTTGTTTTGATTCTGGTTGATTTTGTTCGAATATTATAATTGTCGCTTGAGAATCAAACTATTCTGTGTCCAATTTTTTTTAAAACGACATTTTTTCACCAAAGATTCTATGAGCTTTTCTATTCTATTCTTTTATTCTATGAGCTCATAGCATCTAGTGCGCTATCTGTTTGCGGGAGTTGGTACAAATACTATAGATTTGAATCTATTGTGATTTGTGATATACTCTATCTATATACTATACAGCGAATATCGCTGTGTGCGTAGGTGTAGAGGGGATACGAAAATCGATCGAAGCGTTCGGAGTAGCCGGTAATAGAACTGAATTAGGACTTGCTTTATGTGATTACCATGGACTTATTGGAAGGATTATGACTCGCAACTTCCTACCTGAAAGCTTAAAATTTGCCAGCTTTTTATATGTCAAGTGTCCCAATTATTTTCGTATATTTAAGCCACCAGAGGGCAGCAGAAGGAATTTCGTTCGTCATCAGAATAATATACTGAACGAAATAATCGTTTGAAAGCTCAATAAATCTTTTAATTAATTTTTAATTTATTAATAACTCGATATTTTGAAGTTTTAATATTATCTAATATCACGAGTTAATAATTTATATATTTATATAGTATTTTTACATAAAATTTACATGTAAATGGTAACTAACCAATGAAAAACATTCAATGGCTACTAAAAAGCTCTTTCTATTGGTTAGTTAGAATTTACATATAAATTTTATGTAAAACTAGCTGACTCGGCAAACTTCGTTCAGCCTTAGAATCAAAAAATGTTGTGTTTTTTATTGGTAAAATTGGTCCAGCCGTTCACGCGTGATGCGATGACCAAGGAAAATAAGGATTCATTTTTATATATAGAGATATGCATCGTGTCATATAGGATTTGCTATAGGTCCGTCGTGAACGCCATCTATTGAAAGTATAAAATTGTTGAATACATTTTTTTGCAATTTTTTATCTTTTTGCTCAATTTTTTTAATTTTTTATTTCATGAGAACTTTCTCCTGACAAGAATAAACACAACAAAAAAAGAATTAGCAAAATCGGTCCAGCCGTTCACGCGTGATGCGATGACCAAGGGAAATAGGGATTCATTTTTATATAGAAGATTATGCATCGTGTCATATAGGATTTACGATAGGTCTGTCGTAAACGACATCTGTTGAAAGTAAAAAGTTGTTTTTGCAATTTTTGCATCTTTTTGAGCAATTTTTTAAATTTTTCTTTGCGTAAAAATATTCCTTGGGTAATAACAAACATTTTTAAAAAAATATGAACAAAATCGGTTCGGCCGTTTTCACGTGATGTCGTGACAAAGATTTCACATTCATTTTTATTTATTCATTTTTATTTATATAGATTATGCATCGTCTCATATAGGATTTACGATAGGTCTGTCGTGAACGACATCTGTTGAAAGTAAAAAGTTGTTTTCGTTATTCAGGTCTTATTTGGGGTAGTTTTCACTTAGACTTTAAGTTTAAACTTTAAACTTTAAGTTTAAATGGTCTAAGGTTTTCATACCTGTTTTTAGGAGGTAAAGAGACCATTTTTGTTTCTCTTTTTTTCGGCCACGCCCCATAAACGTTTTGAGATTTTTTCGTGAATGGGGCGTAGCCGAAAAGTTTTTTCACGTGATGAGGCGTAGCCGGAGAACTTTATTCGTTCGAGAGGCGTAGCCGAACGCAGCACAAGGAAAGAGGCATATAAAATAAAGAATGGTACAACACAAATTATAAAACTACATAACTTTATTTTTGGATTCGATTAAAAATCGACAATGTGCAGAGTAAAAAAACTTGTCTGTCGTTGAAATTTTTAAATTCGACATATTTGCTGAATAGCAAATTTTGCATTTCGTCGTCTTCATTTGTAATCATCAAAATATGCGCCTGTTGGCGCATAAAAAATCCTGTAGGGGAGAGTAGAACGCGTAGATCGACTATCGTGGCCCAAAATGTAGTCTAAAATATAAAATTATGTATAAATTTGCCTCAAAAATACTGCTTTTTGCTGAGCGCGATGATACGTACCACGTGCAATGCATGGAAATTTTGCGATTTTTTTGCAGCGTGTTCATGAACATCGATAGATGCGACCACAATTGTCGTATTTATTGATTATTTCACGATTATTTCTTGGTTTTTAGGCTTTTTTAATTGAAAACACACACCAGGCACGCATCTACACACCACAATATCACAAATGAAAATGAGCAGTCCCAGCATGGCCGCCCTCCAGGCCCTGGCACCATAGTTACAAGTAGAAGTAGGTTTTACACTACCAAGATGTCAAGTAAAACGTGTTATTTTTTATGAAATTTACGCAATTATTGCATAAAAATTGTAAATTTTGTCGGATATATTTCTTTCACAACGAAAAGCATTTCATATCACACGGACGTTGGGGTCTTTTCGGCCATCCGCTTCTTCTATTCCCTTCGCTGACTAGGCGGCTTCGCCACCTAGCGGCTCGGCCATAAAACACGCCTTTTGCCGAAAATCGACCCTTTACGTCCTTATGATATAAACTACTATTTTGCAATTTTTGTATCTCTTTGGGCAATTTTTTAAATTTTTCTTTGCGTAAAAACATTCCTTGGATAATAACAAACATTTGAAAAAAAAAGATAAACAAAATCGGTCCGGCCGTTTTCACGTGATGTCGTGACAAAGATTTCACATTTATTTTTATTTATATAGATTATGCATCGAGTCATACAGCCTTAAAGAAGTTGGAAGAAATAAAACTGTTTAAATAAAAATAAAACTGAAGAAATAAAAGTGTTTGAAAAATGTTGGTTATAACTTATAACCATATGGGTTATAAAACCATGTTGAAATCAGAACTGCACCGAATATGTACTGTAAAATGGGGTAACATTGGCCCATTTTTAAACAATTTATTTGAAATATTTAGTAATAGATTATATACAACTCACTGTACAAAGCATATAATATTTTTTAATTCAGTGATAAGAGTATATCTATATGTTTTAAAATGATAAATTATTAACTCGTTGATATTAAATTAAATTTAAACTTTAAAATATCGAGTTATTAAAAATTAAAAGTTAATTAAATAATTTATTAAGCTTTCAGACGATTATATCGTCCGTCATCAGAATAAGATATATGTTTTAAAGTTAAATTTAATTTTTAAATGTCACAATTGCAAAAAAAAAAATTTTATAAAGTGGGCCAAAGTAACCTTGAAATGGGGTAACTTTGACCCACCTATGCTTTTTAGAGCTTGGGTTAAAAATTGTCAAAAATAAATACTAAAAGTTGTTTTTAAAAAAGACTAGACTATGTTGGTAATATAAAAAAAAGAGTTATGTATGTGATTAAGTAAGAAAAGCACAGAGAAAAGAGTCAAAAAAACTTTATTTAAGAAAAAACTTTAGAAATAGTAAGCTGAACTTAAAACTGAAATACTAAATTTAAATTCATAAAAAAATCTTTTTATTTGGTGATTTTAAGGCATTATAAATCTTCTGTAATAACAAAAATTCATATTAGATTTTGTTTTCAAAATTGTAAGAGTATCTTTACCTCGGGCCAATGTTACCCCAACATCTGGACCAAAGTTGCTTTATTTTGCTTATTCATTTGTCACAGATCACCAAATTATAATTAAAATTAACAAACTTGATAAATCATCTAATTAATAACTTAAAATAAGTTATTAACATTTACCGTGTTGTTACTAATTTTAAAAACTGTGTTTGAAGAAGAAGTTATGCCACTTGTTGATTACCGTTTAATAATTCGATTGAAGATTTCAGGACACCCACGTGATAGTAGACAGCAAGTACTGATCTTACCTGTGCTTCCCTGGATTATTACGGTTGTCTTCTGTCGGCTGGTACCAGAATTAAAAAATTATCGTTGCATTTACGATGTCTATACCACCAACAAACATTTTTTGTCAGGTGGGTCAATGTTACCTTTAAAGGGCCAATGTTACCCCATCTTACGGTATTTGAAGTTTTTTAGATTAAATTAAAAAGATTAAAAAAAATTTTTTCAAAACCATCAAGAGTGAGATAATGAAATATAAAGTGATCCAAATGGTAAAATTATCCAGCTGTTTCACTTATACTTACTAACTAAAATTAGCAACAGTATCCAATAACTAATAGATGATGTTTAGAAATAACATTAGCAAAATAGTGCATTTCATATAATATTTTTTAGTGTAACAAATAAAATAGTAGTACCTACCTACAATATAAAGTTTGAGGTGTTTTACTTAAGTTTTAGTTTAATTATATTAAAAGTGATTAATAAATTACGAAAATTGATTACGTGTAATTTATTGGCAATAACAATTAATTTAACCTTTGCTACTTTATGCCAGTAGTTTTAATTAAGCTATTTTAAATTAGCTTTGTCAGTAGGTACCACAATTCATAACAATAATGAACAACATAGATTACTTAATAGAAGAACATCTTAAATTCCACGAATTATTTGTAGAAAATCCATTATGGATAATAAAAAAGTCAAGTTTAGGCGGTCGTGGTTTGTTTTCAAGTCGCGATATTGAAGCTGGAGAAGTGATTTTTAAAGATAGTCCGTTGATAATTGGTCCAAGAGCTGGAATAACATGTCCTATTGTGTGCACAAATTGTTACAAAAAGGACAATTTGTATGCTTGTACTAATAATTGCGGTTTACCAGTGTGTTCCAAAGTATGTCAAAATTCGACAACCCACAAAAATGAATGTGATTTTATTATTCGGGTAAATAAATGTGATGGTTTTTCAAAAATTGAAGCGAAATTAGTTAAATGTTTAACTCCCATGAGGTCTGTGTTTTTAAACAGTCATCAGAAGGAGCTTTTAGTGCATCTAATAGCTCATATGGGTCCTCAACATGGACATGAAGTGGATATACTAAAGAAAGAGTTGAACTTCAGCCTGAGCGAGGAAGAAGAATTTACAATGCGTTTAACGTGTTCGGTTTTGGATGCTAATTCGTTTGAAGTTATCGTTGGAAATGAAGATAATCAATCAAGCTTGAGGGGTCTCTATCCTTTAAGTAGTTTAATGAATCATAACTGTGTACCAAATACCATGCACATTTTTAATAAAAATCAAAATATGGTTGTTAAAGCTACCACGTTCATACCAGCAGGTCAAGAACTCTTTCATTGCTATACAAGATTATTTTGGGGAACGTCGGTAAGGCGGCCTCATTTAGTTGCAACCAAACATTTTTATTGTAATTGTGCACGATGCGAAGATCCAACAGAATTTGGAACCAACATGAGTGCGATGAAATGTTTAAAATGTTCAGAAATTGTGCTACCTTATTTTTTGAACAGAAATAAAATGATTTGGCAGTGTACATCTTGCAAGGACGTAATATCTAATGAGAAAGCTGGATTTTTGATTTCAGTTTTTGCTAGCAGTCTCAATACTTTTGAAACATCCACAGCAGAAAGTGTTTTAAAGTTTATAAAAGACAAACTTTTGAATCATCTGACTTCCAGTAGCCAAATAGTGTTGGAACTCAAATATAAACTACTTTGGATTATAGGATACGACGAGAAATATTTATGGAAAGGTAATAAGCAATAAAATATAATTTTTGAATATTTGGCACTATTAAAAACTTTATCTTGATGTTTACGATCTAATAATAACATGACCTGTTTACACCTCTTACTATTTCAATCTAAATTTTTATAAATTTAGCTATACCTTGGTATACGCGTAATTTATTAACAAATCTCAAATTATTATCGTTGAAGTTGAAGTTATGCGATGATTTCAATCTAGAAAATATAAAAATAATTTTTAGTTTTTTATTTTTAAATATTAGATTCATATAGAATACCCATAAGAGTAAAATGCACAAAATAAAAGTGAAAAATGTTTGAAAATATTTCTAACAGATAATAACTTAACAAAAAGGGTAAAAAACAAAATTTTCCTCCAAGAATCAAAGAACGAAGCATTGGGGTATTAACGAAGATGCTGCACAAAGTAGTCCTTTAACAGAAGTTTTTATAAACTTCTTACGCCTGGTTTGAATTGCAGTTTTTTTTTCATGAAAGTATGAGCGAATGGTTATAAGTAGAGCCCGGATTTATAAGCACTTATAATTCCAAAAAAAGCGCTTTAAAAAGTTTTAAAAAATGGAAAAAAAAGTCAAATAAAATTGAAAAAAAGCACTAAAAATCAAACATCAAAATATAATTTTTATTAAATAATAATTAGACATTCGATTATTAATTATAAAAAAATTATATATTTTTCCAAATTTTCCATTTTGAAAGATTGTCGTCTCTCATTATCACATGTTTATAAATCAAAAAACTTCTATCCAAAGTTCTCTTTTTAAAATTATTTATAATTTTTACCGATTCTACTAAAGTCAAATATCTTTTTTTCGATGGACGATGGAACATATTATGAAAAGTTAGCTTTGATATAACTTAATTGTTGTCGAATTAATGTATTCTTATTTCTTGACATTATTTTATAGCTGCCGACGACGATTCTGACAATTCAGATACAAATTTTTGAAAATTCTTAAAATTTTTCGCATAGTATAGAGCAGAATTGAGCCACTTTCTCCACCTGTAAGCACTGTTTCGGGAGGAAGAAGTGTATCAGGAAAATTATTTTTAAAAACTTGCACTCTCAAAGGCGCCTTGACACTAATTCTTTTTCCATTCGAAAATAAATTATTAATTTTTGGAATTATCATTCCAAATCTCCAAAAAACATTAAAAAAAGCTCTAATAAGAACTAACATGCGTTTTAAGCAAAATCTTGAAAAAAAAGCACTATCAACATTAGCTCAAATCACTGCAATTTTTAAGAATCGTCAAGATCCAAAAGGAATATCTTCTGCTTATAATTTAGAGCAATAAGCATTATGTGTTTGTTTAATAATTACTCTAACCCTGAGTACACAGTAAGCCCTCGTTTCCAATTCCGGCTTATCCGCTTTGATTTTTCTATTAAAATATCTATCCTTATAGTGCTTTTAGAGACTTTTTTTGAGTGCGGCGAGAGTAAGGAAATCTTCAAAAGACACCACCCCGATGTTGGGGGGTGGTAGTTCTTCTAAAACCCCACTCCGTGATAAAAGCGGGCTTCGACTATCGTCATTTCTTCCGCCGTCACCAGTCAATCTTTATAATCTTCCGCCCTTTCGGGTCTTTGTTGTTCTTTAGTTGCCTCGATCTTCTTGGCCGCGTTGTCTAGCGAGTTCTTCTCGAAACGTGGTCTTCATGATGGTTTGAATTCCTAACCCTATTCTGTCCTAGGCTTCTAAGTTTTCTAGCATTTTGTCGATCAGGGTGCTCTGTGTAATTTCTCGCATTGAGTGTTCGAGCCTAACTTCGGATCATCGTGGGAAAACAAAGATGGTGTGTTGGGCATCATCTACCTCCTCGCAGTAACGGCACACGGGTGAGTCGAGTCTTTTAAACCTGTGGAGGTAGTGATTAAAGCAATCATGGCTTGTCAGAGCCTGAATGAGCTCAAAGTTTATCTCTCCGTGATCTCGCTCGACCCACGGTTTCAGCGTTGCTATAAGCTTCCTGGTCCAGGACCCCTTTTCTCCACTAGACCATCTCTCCTGCTATGCTTCCATGAGTCTGCTGTGATGTTCTTCTTTTTTATCTGCTTGTATATAGTTTGACGACCTCTCTTGGACCAGCAGGTCGATAGGGGGCATTGCCTTCAACACAGCTATGGCTTTGTTCGATGTCGTCCTACAAGCCAATGAAATCCTAAGATTCATTTTTCTATGAATTCTTTTTAAGTGTTGGCGATAACTAGCTACTTTCATAGCTTTCCCCCACACCGGTGCTCCGTATAGCATCACGTATGCTATGTACGCCCAACACCTTGACCGCTTTCTGCGGCACCAGTTCACAGTCCTCTAATCCCTCTAATCTGATATCGAGGTTGTCGCATTTTCTTTTACCAACTCAGCTTTTTCTGTCTACTACCAGAGTTAGTCCTCTTCTGTCCATCCAAGTCTTGATAATGCTAGAGCTTCCTTGACTTTGATTTCAAGTTTTTTTGCTTTTGGCTGTGACTACCACCGATAGGTCGTTTGCGAATCCGATTGTACAGACTCCCTTGGGCAAAATCTGCCTCAACACCTTGTCGTACATAAGGTTCCATAGTTCGGGACCAAGAACCGATCCCTGTGGAACCCCGCTGTTGATTTTAATCTCTTGTTGGAGCATCTCTTTGTCAATGATGATTGCACGCCCACTCAGGAGTTACTTGAGGATGTTTGTGAGATAGTGTGACGTTTCCATATCTTCCAGTTCTTTTACTATCCAGGACCAATTAGCAGAGTTAAACGCGTTCCTTATATCTAAGGTGATCAGGATGCAAAGCTTTCTGTTGCGCCACGTGCCTCTTTTTGCTTTTCGGGCAGTATCGACTATCACTCGAAGGGCATCGATCGTGGAGCGCCCCTTTCTGAATCCGTACTGATTCTGGGCGAGACTCTGGACATTTAATTTTTTTTCAAACTTTCATCTTCATCTGTTCTCGATTTGGAATTTTTTGAAATATTTAGACTAAAAAATTTAAAATTCGAGAGTGAAAACTTATTTAATTTTTTTCAAACTTTCATCTTCATCTGTTCTCGATTTGGAATTTTTTGAAATATTTAGACTACAAAATTTAAAATTCGAGAGTGAAAACTTATGTACCTGCCAAACGTAAAACAAACTTTCTAAATTTTTAATTAATAACAGAACTCTTTCAAATTTTAATTTTAAAAATTTTAATCTTAAAAATTTTAATTTTTTTTTTACAAAATATGCATTTATACGTAGCAGTAAATATAAAAGATATTAATTATAAACACACAATTAAGTATTATTAATTGATTACCAAGTAACCTAACTCCAAAAACTAAACTAAACTCAGCTTAACTTTCCGATTGTAAACTTTACAGTGTTGTGCTATTATGAGCTAACTTTAAAAACAGAAAATTGTGATTTATTTATTAAATGTTGTGAGTCAGAAGCTCAAACGCCTGTTGCTTCCCTTACTTAGAGAAATCAAAATTAATATTTCGACTAACTGCAACAATACAAAATATTTCCATTCTTCATGAAGACGACCAAGCAGAAAAATTTCATGAAATTCAAAATTAGAACTCGGAATTTCCGTTCATTTCCTCCAGCTGTCCAGCAATTCAGTACTGCCACGAAGGACAAATTTTGCCTTGATCGCTCGAAAAATTGACCTCGTTCGATGTACACCTTAGGAATCAAAATAGAATTTTTTGACATTTTCGTTAGATACTTGAAAATGTACCTACATACCATTAGCTATATATTTTATTTTTTTATAACGTGGTTTTTAAATCATAGTCACGTGATGTTAGGTTTAATATTTAAAGTTGTTTGGAACAAAAAATTTCTTATTTTATAAATAGTTTTGTGACAGATTAGAAGTGAAGTGCAATCCGCAATTAATTGTAAAGCACATTTGACACGATTATCTGTACCAATCGCATTAATTATAATTAAAAAACAACCTTTAGTTATGGAAATTTTTTTGGCACTGATAGAAAAACACTTACAACTTAACAATGCATGGGAATCCCCATCAATTTGGTCAATAAAAGAATCAAAATTAGACGGTAGTCGTGGATTATTTGCAAATCGGAATATAAGCTCAGGTGAAATAATATTCAAAGATTTTCCGCTAATCATTGGCCCTCGCCTAAAAGAAGTGAATTCTTCGATATGCGTAACTTGTTATAAACCCACATTTTTAACTTGCGGAAATGGTTGTTCTTTACCGGTATGTTCGAAGAAATGTGAAATATCAAAAGTACACGTTAGTGAATGTTTGTTTATAAAACGATATAGGAGGAAGCAAGGAAAAAACGAAAACGTGTTAAAGTGTTTAGCACCCCTTCGAATTTTTTCGTTAAATGATTTCCAAAAAGAATTGGTTGTGTTTCTAAAATCTAATAAAAACTCTCAATGTAGCAAAGAGTTCCAAATTTTAAACGATGAATTTGAAATCAAACTTAGCGAAGCAGAGGAAAACTTTTTTAACTTGGCTTGCTCGGTGTTAAATGTTAACGCATTTGAAGTGGTAGTGGGAAATGAATTCGAAAGGTATAGTTTAAGGGGATTATACCCTTTGGCAAGCATGATGAATCATAGTTGCATTCCAAACGTTGCAAATTATTATGATGAAAATCAAAATATGATTATAAAGTCGATTAGGTCTATTTCAGCAGGCGAAGAAATTTTGTTTTGTTATACGAAATTATTGTGGAATACCCTCATTAGGAGAGTTTATTTGTGGAAAACAAAACAATTTATATGCGATTGCTACAGATGTAATGATCCAACTGAACTTCAAACTAATTTGGGAGATTTAAATTGCCTAGCCTGTGATAAATCCATTACTCCTTTCCTGGATAAATTTAAATTGGTTTGGAAATGTAATTTGTGCGAAAATGTTATGTCAATGGATAAAGCTGGAATAATTTTCAGTATGTTGGCTAATCGATTAGATAGTTTTCACAATAACGTTGAAAATATTTTAAATTTTTTGAAATATGATATATTAAAATATGTTCCAAATTCGAATTACTTAGTTATGGAAATGAAATATAAATTGGTGTGGATTATAGGCCATCAGAATCCGAATTATTCCTTGAATGGTAAGAGTTTATAATTAATAAAATGTGTTACAAAAATTATGAAAATACCTATTTAAATTTATTTTGGTATCTAATTGAAAATTTACATCTATATAAAATTTGAAAACAGTTTTATGTTTTAAGTTGTTATGGTAATAAAAGTTATTTATCAGTTTTGTTATTATTCACAAAATATAATACCTGCAAGAGGTAAATAACACGAAACTGTTTATGTTACATTATTTATAGTCGAAGTGTTGACAAGGTGTCTATAAAAAATATAACATATGCGATTGTTTTTTTTTGCAAAAATAATAATAGAAGTTTGAGTAGGTTATTCAAAATTGCAAGGTCGAATGATGACTTACTCAAAAACATTTTTAAAGTTTTCTGCAATGGCTTTTAAAAAAGTTTGCTACGATCGTTCACTTTACAGTTATGATAACTCGATCCCACCCTAGGGATGAGGATGAGTACCTCAGTTTTCAAAAGATAACTTTCATGATCATATAAAATCCAATAATCATATACCAAGGTATATCAAAATTTTTGGCATGGATAAAAGCGCATCAGAAAAAGTAGGTCGTACACCATTTTAATTTATTTCAAAAAAATACATTTAACTGTTCGCTATGAAAATAAATTGACAATAAAGGAAAATCAGGTTGAAAAAGTTTCTTTTGAAAATTGGCTTGTAATGTGATTAACGTATGTAGGTGTTGCCATATTTACATCCAATAATTCTTAAATTTTATTTGTATGTATTCAAATTACAGATTTTTGTAGTTTAAGTTAAAACAATGCGTTTTTCAAAAGTTTTTGCTTAAAATATTTCATACCCTAAAATATTTCATACCCTAAAAAAATAGCAATGCCAAAGAATAAGGATATTAATTTTGGAAGAAGAAAAAAGTAAGAAAAATTAATATCAATCGATTCGTTTAGTAGGGGAGAGTTTCATAAAACGGGGTAGGCGGATAAAACGGGGTAGTAGCTATTTTAGCAATGTGTTTGCAGGAATCTACTTGAAACCCATATTAATCGAAACTACTCCCAAACAATACCAGATGGGGCGATATTGACAGCATTCGCACGTATAGTTTTGCCTCTATAGAGGGACAGTTTGTTTTTGATAGTTAGGCTGCGTGGTAAGACCGATGTTTATTGTGTGTTACAAACTTAATCTTATAGATTATTTATCAGGTAAGTACACATTTTGAAAGACTAATATTTTAGCAACTAAATGGTGTAAATACAATTAAATTCTTTTAATTTTTTGTGTGTGATCAATAGACTTCAATAAGAAACGAGCCCGTCGGGTGAAATGGGGTACTAGACGGTCTGCTAAAATGGGGTACCCCATTTAACCCGACAGCAATAATTTCATATGGTTTGCAATAATATCAGTCAATATAATTTCATAATTTTATTCTAGGTATATAAGTAGGAACATTGTTCCGTCACTATGCCTTCGAAATACAAACGTATTTCAACTCGTCAGTCTTGGGATGAGCAGAATATGAAGAATGCAATACAAGAAGTGATAAACGTTCAAATGGGTTATAAAAAGGCAGCACAAACTTTTCATGTTCCACAAACCACTCTAGAGCGTCGAGTTCGTAAAGTGCGAGATGGAGCGATTGTTGATAATGCTGCAACCAAAGGACTTGGTAGGCTTAAGCCTGTTTTCAATGAAGATCAAGAAAATGAACTTGCTGAACACATTCTTGCAATGGAAGCGCGATTATTTGGTTTAAGCTTGAATGAATTACGCCATTTAGCATATAATTTGGCAGAAAGGAATAATTTGGCGCATAATTTCAATCGAGAGAAAGAAATGGCAGGGAAAACATGGTTGTATGGATTTTTAGGCAGACATCCGCAGTTAAAAATACGCACCCCAGAAGCAACATCCCTTGCTCGCACCATGGGATTCAATAAAGTGACTGTGGCAGCGTTTTTCAAACTTTTATCACATTTGTATGACAGATACAATTTTGCTCCAGAGTGCATATGGAACGTAGACGAGACAGGGATTACCACAGTTCCCAAGAAGATATCAAAAGTTCTAGGACTGCGTGGGAAACGGCAAGTAGGAGGATTAGTCTCTGCCGAGAGAGGAACTCTCGTAACCGTGGAAACATGCATGAGTGCAGCTGGAAATTTTATGCCCAGCATGTTTGTGTTCCCTAGAGTTAGAGCAAAAGCAGAACTTCTTGATGATACTCTACCTGGAAGCACTGCAGAATACCACCCTTCTGGCTGGATGCAGAAGGATATATTTTTCAAGTGGTTTCAAAGGTTCATAGAATTTACAAGACCCTCTAAAGATAGGCCTATTCTTTTATTGCTGGATGGTCACGCCACGCACACCAAAAACCTGGACCTTATCAACTTGGCTCGTGAAAACAATGTCATATTGCTGTGCTTTCCGCCACATTGCACACATAGGATGCAGCCATTAGATGTGTCATTTATGGCTCCTTTAAGTTACAATTATTCAGAAGAAGTACGCAAATGGTCTCGGTTACACCCTGGGCGACCGGTTTCAATTTATCAAGTTGGAAAGCTGTATAGTCAGGCATTTCAAAAGGCTGCTTGCGTTGATACAGCAGTCAATGGTTTTAGAAAAACGGGGATTTACCCACTCAATCCCGACGTCTTCGATGACTGGATGTTTAAGCCGGCTGAAACGACAGAGAGGCAACTAGTACACGTTACTGGTGACCATGATGATGACCATGACTTGGGACCCGATAATCAAGCATCTTTGATAAATGAACACTCTAACGTCTCAATTGGTGATACACCTGGAACGTCTGGCACCGCCCAAAGTATGAAAACACCACCTCCACCACAGAACGACCTTGTGCTTTCCGTGGAGTCAATGCAAGACAATAACCATTCGACAAGTTTTCTAGTGAGTCCAAGTGAAGTAATGAAACTGCCGCAAGTTGTAAAAAAGGATGGACCAAAACGGAATTGTCGAAAAGGAAAAACTGCTATTTTAACAGATAGTCCGTATAAAAATGAGTTAGCTCTACAATCCACTCCTCAGAGAAAAGTTGCAGAAAAGGTTTTTAAAAGAAAAATCCTATGCAAGAAAGCAACTGGACCTGAAAAAAGAAAAAAAGTTGTTGCTAAGCAAAGGCAGAGGACACCAAGTCCCGATTCATCAGAATCATCATATAGTGGAGACGATACTCCTTGCCTGATTTGTGGCGAAGCTTTTTCAAAATCAAAATCTGAGGAGGGATGGATAAAGTGCGACTCATGTCAGAAATGGTGTCATGAGGCCTGCGCTGATGTAGATCCAGAGGCTTGTGAAGCTTACGTTTGCGATTTTTGTTCTAAGACAATTTCTTTTTAAACATAGATAAAACTCTTTGTCCTATTTTTGTTATTACTTTAGGTTAGCGTTTTTTTTTGTGAAATACTTTATGTTTTGACTTTTACGTATAAATAATTATTAGTTTTGATAAATAAAATATATATCTGGATGATCTCCCCATTTTATCCAACTACCTAACCCATTTTACCCGACCGGTTGGCTAAAACGGGGCATATGACAAATTTGGCAATATATTTTTTTTCTTAAATATATAGTATTGCAGATGAATGGTGTTATTAGATTTCAAAACATAATGCTTCAACATTTTATTCACGTACAAAAAATTATCGTTTTTGCCAACCCTTTCGGAAATATCCACCTTTAAATACTAAGTACCCCGTTTTATGAAACTCTCCCCTACCTACTTAATTTTATCACAAAAATTTTACTTAACTCCATTCCCTATAGAGTTGCTGAAAATATCACGACAATATAATTATTATGATTTTCAGTTTAGAAACCTTTTATGTTTTGTTAAAAATACATCATCATCATCATCTGCACGTTTTGGACTTATTGTCCGTTACGTCACTCTTGGTCGTCCCATCTTTTTCTGGTTAAAAATACAAAGAGATGCAATCACTGTACTACAAAAAATTTATGTTAATAATTGAACAGTCATTTTGTTACAGATATTTCAAACGAACTTCTCAATAAAAAAGAAAATATTTGTCGGGAATTATTGGAACTCTTGAATATGCTATCAGCAGGACAATGTAAAATTCGAGGATTGCTGTTGTATGAACTGTACTCTTGCTTAAAAGAAAAACAAAGGCGAACGAGTTTAGAAAATGAGACAACACATAATTTACAGGTGAGTTTTATGTTTCATTTTAAAGCTTTATTTTGTTGGTTGTTTAGCTATTTTTATTCCTGTTTTATGTTTCAGAGTAGTATATTACATTCTAAGCATTACAAAAGAACATTTTGTTAGACAAGACAGGTACTTTACGGAATTCCAAGACGAATTCAAATTCAGTAACCCGTCGAGTCTAATAAAATATCCCTTTTGAAGTTCCCGGACTGGTTTCTGTTCGAGCAAAATAACAGCAAAAAAATAACAAACCATTAAACTTCAACAGACTATAAAATATATTTGCTGTTACATTGCCCTTTGCACAAACATAATTTCAATAGAAAAGACAATTTTTTTTGTTGCTTGGTGAAAAAGCATTTTCTATAAGTTTGCTCTAACTAGCTAGGAAACTAAACAAAATACGGTCATGCTCATGGGCAAAAGATAAAAAGAAAACATTTTTAGCTATTGCGCATGAGCGTGACTATACATTGTACAGTTTTTCGGCTGTTTGGAACAAACTTTGTATTAATTTATTGTTTGCATCAAATTTTAATTATTTCTTGTTGTTTTTAATAATTAATTCTATATATTTTTACAGCTATCAGAAGAAATGTGGGGTCTGTTTGAAGAATCAAAAGATATCCTCATGGACGATGTGCATGCCCCTCAAGAAATTAAAATGCTTAGTTCTAGTAATATTAAATAATGTAAGACATTCACGATAATCTCT
The DNA here is from genome assembly GCA_905340355.1 of Rhagonycha fulva. Classification (NCBI taxonomy): domain Eukaryota; kingdom Metazoa; phylum Arthropoda; class Insecta; order Coleoptera; family Cantharidae; genus Rhagonycha; species Rhagonycha fulva. The sequence continues at coordinate 13,816,343 of HG996555.1, forward strand.
GTTAACTTCTATTTATTGCCCTATAAATTTACCCCCGTATTCATAAAAACGAAAAATACTTAAAAGAGGTTTGCAAACCCTTTGTAAGGGAAATAAGGCATTTTAAGGGCATTTGTGAGGCTTTTAAAGTTTTAGTAAACCTGTTGTAAATATTGTGTTTTTATGAATACGGGGGTTAGAATTTTAGTAAATTTTTGTGCGAAATGATATCCGAAAATCTTTGTGACAACAATGACAACAAGGGAATAACTCTAACGACATTTATGAATATTTACAAATATTATTATAGTTTTATGACTGACTATTTTGATTGTTAGGATTCGATAACTGTAAATATTAACAATATAATTATTTTTTATTTGAGTTTTCAAGTGCGACTACACTTTTTGTCAGAATTGAAATAACTAAATTGATGTATTTTAAAATATTTTATTGAATAATTAATTATCACGAGTTAAACACTTAATAATTTGGGTAAATATTAATATGTTGTACGTCATTATAATATATATAATATACAAATAAAATAAAATTAAGCAATTTAAAATAAAAAATAAATAGTTTTATAGCTATTATGAAATTGGTTTATTAATTAATCAATGAAATTTCTTTAAAATGTTATATTATTAACTCGTTGAAATTAAATAAAGATGTAAATTTTTTTTAAGTAATTCGAGTTATAAAATACATTAAAAATAAAATTATTTTATATTTTTATTGAGCTTTCAGGACTAATTCCTTCCTTCGTCAGAATACGAGTAATTATAATTATATTATAAAAGTATAAAATAATTTAATTTTTAATCTATTTTATCACTCGAACTACTTCAAAATTTTACATCTTTATTTAATTAAACTTTTTGCAAATTATAATTTGAAAACAAAAACTGTTATAGGTACATAATTTTAAAAATTAACATTGTTGATTAGAATAAAATAAATATTTTTAATATGTGCAGACCAACTACAGACTAATCACCTTACTCCATGTGCTGTTTAAGGTTGTCGAAAAATTACTTGAACATTTAAAACCTCTAATCGAAAACCGTAAGCTAATACCTGATTATCAATTAAATTCCACAACTCTCATGGAACTATTGAGCAGGTACACAGTGTAGTTAGAAGAAAAAACAAAGACCTCGGTTATAAGCGATACTGCTCGGCGGCTTATTTTTGGTGGTTTACCATTGATTTTCGAGAGGAGAGGGTCTTAATAAAGTCGCATTAATTTTGTAGCCGGTTTGGGGATCAAACCTAGAGCTTCTGGCCTAGAGTCTGGTCCTTATTAGCCCATTTACCTAGCTCACCTCTCTTGTTATAGCTACAGAACGAATTTCCACGAAAGAGGTCAAAGGAGAGGTTTACGATTTTTATCCGCAAAGTTAAGTCAGCAAATCAGAGTTCATTTAAGTATCACAAAAAGGTGAGTGAAGACTATACGGCTGTTGGCGCCTGTGAAACCCCAAGTGACTAAAATAAATGCTTTAAGCCAATGGTCGGTTTAAACCAATTTTAATGGTTCGCAAATAAATTCAAATATTATTTAAATTTTCTAAACTTACTTAAAAAAAAGTATATAAATTGAAAAAGTATTAAAAAAGTCGATAAATGATGTTCGTGGTCCGCGAAATTTTAATTATGTACTTATTTAGTAGTCTAAAATTAGTTATCTAAAAATTTGTTGAGCGCTGGTAATATGTAAGAAGTTTCGATGCTTATCAACAAAATGCCAAGATCAATGTAAAACTAATCGCAGTCATATTATTATAATAATATTTTAGCAATTTTCTAAAATTATTTTCTAAAGAAAAATATACAAGCAAACATATTTTTCTCTTCTGGGACGCAGAAAGAGAGGATCATAAATATGACAAAAATATTAGTAAGTCAGCTATTGGAGATCCGAATGAGCCTGAAGGCAAAAATACGAATGAACTGGAAATTGACAAGTCTTCCAGTAAAACTCCCAAAATACAAAGAACTACGGTTTTAAACGAAGAGATAAACTAGGGAAAACCGAAAAAGAGCATGGGTGAAAAGTAAGTGACTCAGAGTCCAACGATAAATGGAAATTGTTATTTTAATAAATAAATATTTGCGTTTATGTGGATCTTCACTTAAATAGCCCGCACCTACTTGGACTTTGTGCCTACAGGAGTTTGCATTTATATGGACCTGAGAGGTACCGGATTCAAAACCCGGTATTACGGATAGCATCTCAAATGTGGTTAGAAAAACGAGAACGATGTTCGTCAGTTTCCTGAGAACCACTCAAATATGGGCATACAGGTGGCAGCAGTCAAACTTAGACTGTGAATCTTAAACTGAGGAGCGTATGTAGAACAAGCAGAATTATCATGTGCAAACGATGTTGGACCTGGATAAATCCAAAAAAATGCTGAAAGTCTGTAAAAGGAGCCGTAGTGTAAAGCGTGCAGCTTGGAAGAGCACAGGTTATAGGAAGCTGGAGTTGCGAGTCTGATAAGAAGTTCCGTAAGAGTGAACGACAAGCTACCAATGATTTGACATTATATATGTACTATTAAGAGCTGAAGCTAAAGAAGCAACTGTCATCGGAGAGTCGGCATAACTGCTGAACTACTCTGGAAATAAGAGAAGCTGAGTCGTGAAAGACACAAATACCACCTCTAGCCATAAAAGTAATGTCTAACGGTAGTATTTAATGCTAAAGGTGCGCACGGAGAGGTTTTAATCAGTGAAATTTGTCTTTGCCGTCACAAATTCTGGTGGTCCACGATATTTCCTCCCCCGTGCAAGTGGCAAAAAAGTTAGTATATTTGAAATAACAATTATCACAGAAAAGAAGCTGAAAAAGTTTTCAAGTAAAAATTTTGACTTCATCAGTTTTTACAATAAGTGCTTTAGATAAAAAATAATCTTTTTGAAGGTTATTAAAATTTTAGTGAAAAAAGTGAGCAATTTTATGGTTCTACGTAGTAAAAATATGCAAAATATTGAACTTTGAGATACCAGGTTAAGATATCCGTTAGTAAGTACTACAATCATCTAATTGTAAGTATAATTCTACATGATAAGATGTCATGAGTTGGAAAATATGCCATTGATGTCTGATATAAAGGAAGTATAGAGAATCATCAGCTATCAAGATGTAAATCAGAAATTATGATTCGATGCAAGTTAGATCATAAAAAAAAGAACACAAGAGAAAAATTAGGTCTGCAATAGTTCGTATCTGGTCAGCTTGATTTGTTTAAGGCTGTGTTCTCACTTAGAATGAAAATTCGATTTTAAATAGAAAATGGACTATTTGGTGTACAATAACAGTAGCTGACCAAAAACGTACAATAAAAAATAAAGTAATGTGTAAAAAAAATCGCGAATGCAAGAGATACGCGCATTTTAGCGTTAATTTTATTTACAATTTTCTGACTTTATTTTTGAAAATAACGCGTCCAAATTTTTACAGTATGTCTAAAATGTTATTTTTAATATTATGTCGGAGCCAAAATTTTTTTAAAATTGTGTTAAAAAATTTTTTTTTCGCGATTTATTTATTCGCGATAAAAGTGCTCCGACATAATATTGTAAATAACATTTTAGACATACTGTAAAAATTTTAACTCGTTATTTTCAAAAATAAAGTCAGAAAATTGTAAATAAAAAAGTGGTTGCGAGAGAACAGCCTTAATAGGAAAAATAATATTTTTGATATTAGAGTGTCTGACGATATATAAGATTAAGATACTTGGTAATTCTGTGTATGATCCTTGTAATCAAGTGTTTAAAGATTTCTAATTTTGAGCCAGCTTTTATCACCAGCCAGCGCCAGCGTCGAAAACCGAGACCCAGTCAATTCTTCACTTTAGTGTTTATCTGCCTACTGACTGTGAAAAGTAATAGGGCACCAATCAACTCAATAAGAAAGGAAAAAGTTGGTTTAATAAATCATAAATAGTTATTGAATATTTAAAGAAAAATTTTTTACAATAAAGGATTGTTGATTGTTGTTGTTGAACAAAGTAAATAAATACCTCTCTATTTTTAAGTTTAAAACTACATAGAGGAGCCATAATAAATTGCTCATAATTTTTAATAAGTAGTAAAAATTTATTAGCGATTACATAAAATATATAATTTACAAATTTGCAGTCATAAATTAAGTAGTAATATAAATAAAAGTGTAGAAGTCTCAGAATGGTAGATTTATTTATAAATTATAGTATACCGAGTGGTGCGGCTTCCCTTTGTTTTCAATGCTTGCAGATCGAGACTTTTCAATTGATTTTTCATATTAACACATGTGTTATTTTGTCATTTTCTAACCCAAGTTGAAATGTATTGCACGTCGGAGCATTGAAAATGTTAAATTGATTCCTAAGCAAACTTTGCACTTGAATAATTGAATCAACTTTAATAAATTCTTCAAAACCTACATACAATTTTATTAAACGACAAAAGCTTTTCAATTACAATGATTCTTATTGAAACTTTCAATTTTTGATTTAGAAAATAAACAGTCCCTACATTCAGTTGAATAATTTAGTGACTTTTAACACAATTAACATTTATGTGAATAATTAAAATTATAATATGGCATCGTATCACAATGATCCCTTATAAAATATTTACATACGTCCTACAAATTCAAAATTAATGTTTTTAAAATATTGTTTTGTTTTGTAAATATTTTATTAAGTTGTTCGAGCGTTTTCCAGTTCATAAAATGAACAAGATAATAAAGCTATTTTAACTGAACCGTAAGTAATGTAGTTTTACGGAGAGGTTATCAATGTTTCTACTTTATTCGCACTTTAATATTTTGTTTGCAAACGAAGGAATGCTTAACAGTAAGTTAAAGAATAAATTAAAAAAAAGCTTTTTCTTTCAGAAATGATTTTCAATCACAGTCCGGGAAATGGAATCAAAATTATAATTTTCTTCTTTAATATTAGCACAAATTTATACGGTTAAAAATAAAGCTCGTAACAATGAATAGATACATAACATAATAAACCAGAGAAGGAAAGTTTTAACAATGAGTTAATAAAATTTTTATGTTACAAAAAATATAAGTGCTATGAAGAAAGAAAAATTGAACAATGTTACTACCGCGTACAGGTAATAAACGAGTGATTTATAATAAAAAATAAAAATGTTTTTGTAGGAAATCTTCCTTTAGTTCGTTGTTCAAAATAGCGAATAAGGAAATGTAACTTTTGCTGCAACGCTGTTTGATGTTTATTTTACATGATTTAAATTGAATTAATCAGAAGAAATTAACAGACGAGATATGGAGAGTTGGAGGGAAATCATGGAAAGAGCAACATCGTGCAGGCTGCTCCAGAAAATAAAAATTGGAGTTGTTTGTTAGTGAGATATACGTACATGTGTTTGACAACTAATTGATCTGGTTATATGGAATACTTTTGTTATTATTTGGCAACTTTTCTTGTCTCTTGTTATATTACCTGATATTACAACAGCATACAACTGAGGATTACAAATTCCATAAATATATATTTTTGACAAAGTTGCATCTAATTTGTAAACACTTCTAACACACAAAATCAACTAGAAAAATTTATTAAATAAAATTTATAAATAAGTACAATTAAATAAGAAATGCTAAACATAATTAAATTTAGGAACCAATTGACTAATATTATAACAACTATACAATAAAATATTTAATTTTCTATTATACATAGGATAGAAGGGCGCATTACGTATTGATAAAAGTATTTTGTGTTGGGGTAGTCTAATTCCGTTTCATGGTCAATTTTGAGATAACAGCGGAAAGCAACATTTTCATAGAAAATTTAAAAAGAAACGGAATTATTCTACTACCATTTTTATTTTTTGTCGCACGATGCTTAATTTTGTACATAAAATAAATACTTCGATTTTATATTACCTATAATAAATTATAATAGCATATAAATTAAACTGTACACAAACATGAACTTTATTGTCTCGAACTTAAAGACAAATTATAAATAAGTTTAATATGTACCTATATTATGTAGTTACTAAATATTTACTTGTTTTATAAGTATTATCGTCTTATAACAATGTAAATATGGTATCAAGAATATTGTTAAAATTTATATAAATATTAAAATCACAAGTAGAATGTAGCTCGTCGCTTTTAATTTATTACCTTTTTAAATCGGTTTATTTTAGAATCTATTGATGATTATATAATATAAGTAATAATAATATAAACTATCGTTTTAGGAAGCCAGAGTATTGGAAAGTTACGAAATAAAACCGATTTATATTGCAATAAATAGGTAGGTACTCCCTTTTGAACATTTATACAATTTAATAAAAAGAGTCAATATTATGCCTACATCACTTATATCACTTGTACAGTTTATTATTACTAGTAACACCACTTTTCTTTAAATATTAGAAGTTAATTGCACTATAAGAAAAACACAGCTCAAACATGATTTAATCTGCATTGCAGATATACGTTTATAACTATATCAAGAAGATATAAAAAAGGATATGTAGAACTTTTTGTTATATACTACTATAAAATTTGTAGGTGCTACTAGGCTGCAGTAATTGCTATATGTGATGTCGCGATGCGAGATCTACTTTTCTCATCTCTTGTGACCTTTGCAGTGGTGGAATTGCAAACAAAATTAATCCACTAAATGCAATGGTAGAACCCGCCACATAAAATCCGGGGTCATAAGAATTTAGCACATCATATAGGAATCCTAAAAAGAACAATAAAAACAATAAGTAATAAAAACTTGTAGAAAAATTTTTAAAGTAATACCTGCAATAGGAGGTCCAATTAATGAGGCTATTCCTTGAAATAGCAAAAGAAGACCAAATGCGTTGGTAAGTTTTTCTAATCCTAAGAGGTCCACGAGAATTACAGATGTAAGGCCAACGTACGCACCAATTGTAAAACCAAAAACTACTCCGTATGCTGCCAAGGAGTAAAAATCCAAACAAAAGGCACTTAACATGGTAGCTAAAAATAACATAAACAAAACATTAAATAATAATCTGACCGACATATCCTGTTTTCAAGTTTGTTTATTTTTTATTTACAACAAAAATCAGGAAGTAAGTTTAAATATAACTTTTCGCTTACCTATTCCACAAGTAGTTAGGCACAAGTTGTATACTAGAAGACGATTAATTTTTGGGTTATCAGAAAAATATCCCAGTACAATTCTTCCTACAGTATTTGCAGCTCCTATCACTGACAATAACATACTGGCTTTTTCTGCGGAAATATCCAAAAATTTTGCTTTAGAAACTATGTAAACATATGGCACATTGAATCCAATACTTGTAAAAAAATTACTTAAAACGAAGATAATAAAAATTGGATCTTTAAATAACGATATATCCAACATTTCCCGTAAGGTTTCTTTAGTTTCTTGTGAACATGGCACGCAACCACATACTGTAGTTTCTTTCTCATCAAACTTTCTCCGTCTACTAATTGCGGAAAGACTACGATCCATTAATTCGGTTTCTTCAGGATTTCTAAGATTATGGCGTGATTTATAACTAGGAATGTTTAACAAGCTTCCTTGATAAAATACGTCAGGTCGCATAATTGGTCTAGTGCGCTTCAAATGTTGGCTTCCATAGTGGGTATATTTAACCGATTCAGTTTTTTCTGAAAATAACACCGGATGGCTTAAAGCTAATCGTGTTAATTGGTTATTCTTCAGCTTCCCATTAGAAATATTTCCGTTCTTTTCCAATGTAGAACTTTTGAATGATTTTTGAAACGAAAATTGACCCACACTTCTTGGCCTATCGATTCTATACGGTTCGGATGGTAGAGAAAGTGTTCCAAAATTTGTCTTGGACTCTTCAATACGCATATCAGCCTGGGTGGGTTTTAATGGAATAATAGCGTCTTCGATTGGAAGGCTATCTAAAGAACTATCTGTTTCATATTCTAAAGGCCGAAAAAGTGATCCGAAAATAATGCATTCTAAAACTATCGCGGCCACTATCAGCATAGCTCCTCGCCAACCATAATGAGTAAGTAATAGATTGATTAACGGCGCAAAAATAAAGGTACCAAAACCAGAACCACATACTGCGATGCCGGTAGCTAACGATCTTCTTTTTTCAAAATATGTCGTTACGCTTACAATTGCTGGAAGATATATTAATCCAAATCCTAAACCAGTTCCGATTCCAATCGTAAAATAAAGGGTTGTTACATTTTGCGCAAAACTACTGATAATTAAACACGAACTAGCCAAAATAGCTCCAGCTATTGTTACTGCTCTGCAACCCCATCGATTTACAAGCGAACTCGAAATAGGACCTAAAAAAGATCAATATGAAATTAAGTACCTACTACATTAAAAATTAAAAAAGTAATACTTTACCTGAACATAAAGTGACGCCTACTAATATAGATAAAATCCACGATGTCGCAGCTTGGCCTTCATTAAAATAAGTTAAAAAATTATCATAAAATACTCCAAACGCATATGTAACACCATCAGCTGTAATATAAAAAAATTGTGCGTAAGCAGAAGAAGATAAAATTATAACAATTAATTTTTTTTGTAGTACACAAATTTAATTTTTAAAGTAATTATCTCATTTGATAATATGAAAGATATCTAAATATTTCAATTAATTTTGAAGAAGAAATGTAAATAATACACATTTGTTGGCGACACCACTTACAAAGCTATTTTAAGAAAAAAGTCAGTGGCACCAATACAGAAATAGAAACAAAATGCATCGTAGATATTTAATTTTTAGATAAGTTGTATTTGTGTTTCTCCCGGTCACACATTTATTCCGTGTCTTATATTTTATTGTTGGAAAATGTTATTTTTCGAATTAAAAACTGACCCAAGTCACGAAAAGTTTGTAATTAATGAGTACTAGGTTATTGTGTTTTGATAACTCCATATTTATATTGTAACATTTTGTTGAACTACATTTTTCAGTATAAAAGAAAATCTTTTGGCATATTGCCAAGACAGGAACTCTTTTCGCTATAACTTTATTGTAGCAACACAATGAAAAAATTGCGAATAAAAAATACCCCTACAGATTAAATTTTCTTTATGTTTCAAATATTTGTACAAAGTTTGGTGTAATTAATATATTAAATTATATTGGCAGTTATTTAGAAGAGTTTGGGTTTCTATTGGACAATAGGAAAATTATTCCACAAATTATTGAGCTGAAAATGCTAGATAAAAGTTTTTAATAGAAGCGCGTTCCATTGAAGCACCTTCATATTTATAGTATACTGAGAGCGTAAATAGTAAAACTGAAGTGTTTCAGTGGGTTAAAATAAGTTTAATAAATACTGCCTCGGTTTTGCTTTGATCTAAACGATCGTCACTCCTACTGCCAATAATGAGACACCTCTGTGTACTGTATTATGTAAAGTTAGCGCCTTGGGACGTATTTAAATGCTTACGAGGTACTGGAAGCGCATATCTGCTCAAATGGAACAAACCCGTAGTTACATAAAAGTTATTATTTTTTTCTTAAGGTGGATCCAGACTATGTAACAAAACACGTTAAATATAACAAGTTATACAGCAAATCTGTAGTACAGCATTTTGTTTTATAACTTTTTATAAAATAGCAGACATCCAGAATATGTAACAAAACAAAACTCGACAGCTACATAATCTTCAAACGTGCTTCAAAACGTAAACAAATTATTGCATTATTTTGCTGACTTCGAAATTGGTTCAATATCAGGTTAGCATACGAGTGTAGAGTAGCACTTTAATAACACACGTGTGGACAAGTCTCTGCGTGTTATAAAACTAAGTTTTATGACTTCCTTTGATCTTTACCGACACCTAATGGATAACATAAAATATGCTATATAACAAGAAAATTGTTGTAAAACATTGTGTTTTATAACTTTTTTACTTGAATTTCTTTAACAAGTTATAAAACTTTGTTATTTAACGTGTTTTGTTACATAGTCTGGATCCGCCTTTAGAATATATTTTCATAAAATGCAGCGTAAACATACGCTTATAAGCTGTTCTATTTTTTCGCATTTAAGTGAAATCTATGAAGTCGGAACAGGTAAACACTGCCTATACCTTGAAAGGAAGAAGAAGAAGTGAAATCTGTGTTGCTTCCGGTATACGAATTTCTGTTTATCGATAAAATATCTTTCATCTAATGGCAAACATTTGCATTTATAAAGTAAACATAATTTACCTTGTATGTATAGGTAGTATATATAATTTTCCGATGTATATCAATATATTTGCGCCAATATTCGTATCGATGTTTGGAATCTGATAAATCAAAAAAGTATAAGAGTCAACAAATTATACAGTTATGAATCAGACAAAAAGAGAATTTTTTTGCTAATTTTTTTGTTAAATATTTGATATATTATTTATTGCTATTATATTACTTATTTTTGTATGTCGTACTATGGATGTGAAGATGTAATGATAAATTGCAAGAGTAAGCTTAATCAATGATTAACCATATCATATCGTTCCTGAAACCGACCATGAGCAAAGATTATTAAATTGCAAATGATAAAATAATATAATAGAAAATAATAAATATATTGTATGTCAATACCTAACAAAGAAGAAAAAAATATGATAAAAAAAGAATAAATAGAATTAACAAATTACTTGTGTAAGTAAACATTGTAACTAATTAAATTCAAATTACAAAATCATTAATTATCTACAGCTAAAGTTATATTATTTTAACATTTCCGTTCGGTTATTTTTGAATATTTTACATTAATTATTATATTATCATCTCACCAATTCTAATTATATATTTAAAAAGTAATTAAAGTCTAATTATTATTTTACGATAAGGGTGACGTAACTTTTTTTTAATTCAAATTGCTGCTCTACGCATTACATATTATATTTAAGTGAACCGTAACTATCGAGATCGTTAATAAAATACGTAACAAAATATTGTATATTATATTAAAAATTTTGAATATAATAGGTACGTAAGTGTACTCTCACCTTACCGTGAGAGTTACCTCTTCAGAGTAAGATTAGATAAAATTTGATTTTATTAAAAACACTTTTTATTAAAGTGGTCTGCCAAAATTTCATCTATTTTTATTATAATAAATAATAACCCATTCTATTTAACTTTTTCAGTATATGTACGAAATCTACTAATTTTCCTCCAAGTCTTAGGATTTGGAAGATTTCTTCTTGTAATCGTGAACATTGGAACTGACGTCATCAAAAACAAAGTTTCAACAATACGTTAATAATAAAATAGCAGATATGCTCAGCTTGCCCGGGTCATTTAATAACCTTCAAACAATGTCAACCAATGTATCTGTAAAAGAACGAAGGTAAGATAATAGTTATAATGGTACTTTGCGGTTATTATGATGTCCGAAGTCGACGTTCACTAAAAATTAAATGCATAATCTTACCTGGTTTGTTAGGGTTAAAACTGAAGATACGTGTGCAAATAAAGCAGTCCTCTGAGGGTGCCTTTTTAAATTGCAAAGATTTATTATTTAGATTAAGTTTCCTATATCCATTTGACGGACAAACAGGCAGACAAATCTAGAGATCTGTTAATGAAACATTGTTGATTTTATTTGATCAATTACAACATTTCCACCTTCCATCACCATTCAATTAAGAATATTCCTCCCCAAAACTAACAGTGTGGCGAATGTTGCCTCGGTTGCTAATTTAGAAGTATTAGGTACATTTTACTTATCTACTATGGTAATTTCTTTCAACCCTTATATTTCACCCTCGAGTTAAAACTGTAGACATTTCGCGACCGTATGCAAAATTTTAACTTTATATCTCATTTAGAAGTAAGTACCGTAAATTAATCCACACTGACAGTATCTATGTACCTTTATAATGTCAACTCCGGGCTCCGGGTTAGAATTTGAAAGATTTAAAAACTTTGCTGGTGCTATGAGTATTTTTATCGAACTCTATGTTACTTTTTACTTTCGTAGTATATAGCAATTTAAAACCACATTTTTTTTACGCTGGCAATAGCATCCAACATTCAAATAGTTGACCTCTCTAGCTCACGAGGAAGTGGGTCAGAGTCGGAATATCCGGAAATACTGAGAGTATTGTTCAAACTTAAGCACTTATGTACTATTTATCAATGATCTTCAAAATTACATTATATTATAATAATATATTGTAGGTGATATCGCTGACTTAACATAATTAAAAATATAAACAAATTGTGACCATGAAACGCTCGTTGAACTTATGTATATCGGCTCGTTGGTCTAGGGGTATGATTCTCGCTTTGGGTGCGAGAGGTCCCGGGTTCAAATCCCGGACGAGCCCACCTTTTGTTTTTTTTCAAATAAAAATTATATTATTTATTACAATAAAATATAAAAAAAGTGACCATGAAATGCTTGGACAACAACATTATATCGGCTCGTTGGTCTAGGGGTATGATTCTCGCTTTGGGTGCGAGAGGTCCCGGGTTCAAATCCCGGACGAGCCCATCTTTTGTTTTTTTTAAATAAAAGTTTTATTGAAACTAATTTTAATTTTCAAAATATTTATGAATTAAACAGATAATTACTCATATTTTAGTATTAAATTGCATACATCTGACTCCTTTAAATTTAGTATTATTGAACGCTGGGATCACAGATCCAATTAAATAAATTCTCATAATAGGATAAAGCCTTTGTTCAATTATACCTCAAGTATCCACGCCACTGAAATGTCATTTACTTGTCACTTTTATAACATTATCTGAATTACAAGTGACACTTTCTTTATTGCAGCTGCAAAAACTGTAGAAATGCATTACAGTATTGAACATTAAATATTAAATTCAAACAACTTTAAATTTTTATTATTATTCGTACTAATTTTAATAAAATATTAATAATGCAAAGTTTTCCATTCATTTATTTTTTAATGCAGTAATTTTATCTCGTATCAAGCAGTAGGAAATACGAGTAGGTCGTCACGCACATCGCGAATACTATACTAGTAAATGAAAAAACGTTTTTTCAGTAAAATTAAAGGAAAATGAAAGCTCCTTGATATTTCACTTTCTAGGCTTAATTTATTAAATCGTTATTTAATGCACAGGTAGTATAAAAATAGAACATGGCAAAAAAAAACAATTAGTATGAGATAGTTGACCTTAACTGGACAGTGTGTTCTTTTCACATGAAAACATGAATTTTTTTGCAGCACAAAGTCGACATTCGATTTAAATTCTATTTTTTAATTTTGATATTGATTCGAAATATAAATTTTGAATTGATTATTTGCAACAATTCATCAATAAATCAAACATATTTATTACTCTTGCATGTTTCATGCCATTTATTTACCTTTTTATTTAAAACTATAGTATACACGTACATATGTACATAATATTCCGCAGCGTGATTCCAATATTGCAAACATGAATTATTGATGTAATCCTAAATCACAAAATTTTAATGCATATGATATCTCAAAGTGTACCGTTTTTGAGGTGAGGTATACTTTATATTATATTTTATATCTTCAGAATTAGGCCATCTTTAGAAAATGTTACCATTGTAACGAAAAACCAATTGTTTTTAATTTTTCTATAGTTTTCGCTTCAAAAGCATGAAGCTGGGAAAACTTAACTAAAATTTAGGAAACTTTTTTTCTTTTCTTCATTTAACCAAAAATATAACAAGAAAATAATAATTTTTAATTATTCCATAACCGCATAAATATATAAAAAAATCACAGAAATTCCAGCAGTTGTTTCTTTTAATATTTTTGTTTGGGATTTTTGGACAAAAAATTTGTTTACGTATGTTAAAACAATTTTAGGATATTTACATTGATAATACAATAAAACACTGTTTTTAAAGAAAAATAACAGATTGGAACAAAAATATTTATTTATTTATTTACGAAGTAACAAGGTTTCACTTCACGTAAAAGGTTAAGCTATTTAGAACCGACTTTTCTTATTTTGCAGTGTTATTAATTTTAATTATAATTTAAAAAAATATTTCGTAAATCTAATAATTAAATTTAATTAGAATAAACCTAATATTATAGACTAGGTACCTCTTTATAGTGCGGAGGCAAGGCCGTAAATTCTCATAAAGAAGAGTAGTTTGGGAAAAACTCTAATAAAACGCAAAAGATAGTAAATGATTTTAATGACAAAAAAATAATTGAGAGGTATGTTCATAATCCTAACTGAAATTGCAATGTAATTGCTGGGCAAAACAATATACACAGTATAACTATTATAAGGTCACAAAATGTTCTCAATGTAAATAAACAAGCTCTCATACTAAGCTAACCTCTAAGAGTTATCCCGAAATGAATAAAAAAAGCCAAACGACTGGTCAAATGAATTGGAAAATGTAAAAATATTATTTACGGAAGAGTTCTGGTAAGCTTACAACTTGTAAGGTGACAAGCACTTTTTTCCAACCAAGATGGAACGTGTGGCTTTGCAGATAAAATTTGAAAACATGTCTCAAAGTAACGGGTAACACTTGACCAACCTATCGCGAACACAAAGAAACAGTTAATGCGGATTGAAACTGGACCATTCAAATAATGAAAGAATTCCCTACAGAGATTTGTTTTCCAATAAAAACAAAGTTGACAAAGGTTATGTTCTAGCTGTCAAACAACAACTCCAAAATGTATCTACCCGTAGGAAATCAAAAATGATTACCCTAGAACTGCGCCACAAATCAAAAACTATGTAGAAATCTTGACTATAAAAAAGATTTTTCAGATGTTCTGACAGATGTGTCGTCAGAAAAACAAAAGCTAAGCGATAATTGGAATGGTCACATATGAATCTGACACAAAAACAATGACGTTGTAATCAAAATTAATATCTTTCAGGTTCAAACAAATCGCCACTTAAAAATTCTGAAACCAAACAATCAATCAGATTTATAGGCTTTTATTTGGGGAGGGGGGAGGGGTAAAGAAGCCCCTTAATAAAGAATATTTCACCAGTGTAAGTTTTTAAAATTTTCTGAAACTTTTGGTTTTAAATGATTACAATTCTTTTGTAATCCTTTTTTTGTTTTGATTTTGCTTCCCCCCCTTGAAAATAATTCTATAGACGCCCATGATCAGCTTCGCTTGTTCAATAGCTCGAAGAAACTAAATTCTTACGCTGCGTTGCAGTTTATCAACACTCTCACCAAAATGTTTGTTTTTAATTTAAATCGCAGTAAAATATGTAAAATAAAAATGCAGAATCGGATCAAGAAGTTTCGATGAAATGAAAAGTAGAAAAAATTCCCTCTCCATGGTGACATCGATATCTCGGTGAACAGTTATCCGAAAATAAAAATGAAAAAATCATCAGAATTTAAATGAATGTAGCTATCGTTGTACGTAGCCGATTTTAAAAGTTTTAATAATTACTATGTTAATAAACTGCTTGAATGAAAAAAAAAGAGTTTTAAAATTGAAATAGATTTCAATTTGTTGCCATTTTGTAAATAATCAAAAAAATAAAAAACGGCTACGTACAACGATAGCTACATTCATTTAAATTTTGATAATCTTTTTATTTTTCGTTTAGGATAACTCTTCATCGAGATATCGATGCCACTATGGAGAGGGAATTTCTTTATTATATATAAAATATAATATTTAAAATAATTAGATAAAATTTATATAAAACAAGTTCAATGTACACTTAATAAAATAGCAATAATCCGATTCCTTAAATGATTAGTTACCTTTGTGAAAATAAATCTTAAAAACTAGGTTACTTTTTCGACCGTCACAGTGGCTTTCCCCCTTAACAAAATATTTTTTATTTTTGTATTGAGCTGTAGCTCAATCGCTGAACCACAGAATTTTGTTAAACAAAAATAGTTGTTCTTCTCTAAAATCAATAGAAACTTTTTGAAATTGATAAATTGATACGGTATTGTGAGTCAAACAATTAATATTTAGTGATTGATACACTTAAACGTAAAACTTATACTGTAAGAAACAGATCTATCTATTTTTAGCTTCTCTTTAAAAGCCTGTCTATCTGCAAGAAAAGAAAATAACATAACCAACTTTAAAATTTTTTGAAGTTAAAGGTAAGAACTAGTATGATGCAAATTTCAAAATTTAATCTTTTATCAAACATGTGCAAATTGTAGCCTAAAATATGTAAATTTTTAAAATTGCAAAATTTTAAGCACAGATTTTTCCGATAATTTTTTTCATAACAAGTTTACTGAACAAGTCAATTGTAATTTTTTATTTTCTTACGTTATGTGCACTTTAAAATCTGCTAATGATTCGACTTTTATATGCAACAGCATTGACACTGGAGTCAAAATTAAAAATCACAAAAAATCAATAAAATGTTACTTTTTAGGTATATGAATTATTTAACTTTTTTTTGTTTAAAAACTATCATATTTTAGCTTCAAAATGCCACCTTGGTTGAGTAGACATCTAACATCTCCAATAGAAAAAATTTTTAGACCTAAAACTGAAAAGTACAAAAATAAGACTCTTTAATTGCTTCGTTTTGTGTGGGCCAAAAGTGGCGCATGTGAAAATTAAAGCCTATTGAATTTTGGTTTGTGAAACTCTAAAGAACATTTCCATAAAGTTTAAGCAAAATCTAAAATAGTGCAGCAATAATTTTTTTTCTTTTTTTGGAGATTTTATATGGAATGACTCATTCGTAATCTAAAATAATATACCTACATAATTTATTGAAAACATTTCTATTGTAAAAATATTTAATATAAATAAAATATTTATTATATAAAATTTCTTTTTTAATTTTCTTACAAGGATAGTTTATCCTTTTTACTATTATACCCCTCATTGAATACAAAATAAATATTTATTAAATTGCAATATTTATCATACGAGTAGTTCCTGTATATTTACGTTACATTTTAACAATTATTTTTTTAATACCAAAAAATGTTGAGATGACATAGTTATATATTTTCTTAACAAATTTTTATTTTAAATTTTACAAAAGTAACAATCCTTGAGAACTTGCGAAAAGAGGCAAAAAGTCAATGAAAAATAATTTTTAAAATTATTTCATTTATAAAATTCAGAATTGAACCCCTTGTTTCTGATAAAAATATTTTACAATACAAACGTACATAATAATTATGTAAGAATCACTCGCAGACCCTAAATTTAAGCATTAATTTTTATGCTTATTATTATTATCTTTTAAGACCATTATTATATTTAATCATGACTAATTTCATATACAGCTTTTTTTTATTTCTATTTGATGAAGTATTTAATTTTTTATCTGTTAGTCGTAAAATTTTTTTTAAAACTATTAAAACATTTTTTCATTACATGTAATTTTAAAAATATGAAAGGTAAAAAAAATTTAATTTTTGAAATCTTCTCATACACCACAACTGAAGTAACCCCAAAGATAATTTTTTCAGACAAATAGACAAAAATTATTGCTGTTTCATTGACTTGTTGCCCCAACAAATCTTTGTTAGATTTATACTTGATTGAAATATTCTATCAGGTTAAAATGCCAAGTTCCTTGATAAACCAAAAAATATCTTTATCGATTGGCTTTCAATTTTATGATTACGAGATTTCTAAACAACTACTGATACAACAAGTAGTTATTCAAATTTATGAAGTACCATATTACGAAAAATGTGCTAAATAGAAATATATTAAACTTTTAATAAAAAATTATTACTGTACATGCGCAACTATGTTAACATAAAAAGAAATTATGAAACTTTTCAGAAAAAAATCGAGCAATAATTATAAATTATTTGTAAAGATTTAACTCAGGCACATTCATAATTTAAAAATTAATCTTTGAACGTATATTCTTTATCAAAGTTATTCACATAGTATGTACAAAAAACACAATTTATTAATCATCATGAAAATAAATGACATCAAGTTTTCAAAACTGAAATTTGCTTTAATCATCTTTTTTCGAACTTTCAATTAATATTTCAAATTATGAACAAAATTAAAATTTTTATAATCATCAAATCAATAATTTAATATTCCTCTGCGTTTTGTATTGGGGGTTTGACTTCCCTAAAATTCCGCACATGACAACAATCTAATTAAATGTAATTTCTGAAAAAGTAGATAATTATTATTGTTGTTGGGATAAAAATTCTATGAACGATTAATGAATTAAAAAATGTGTTACGACAATCGATAAATATGACGTTTCATGACGATATTTTTATTTTCTTAATTATTTTAATTGTATTTTTTTGCAATAAAATGTCGCAGCTAAATAAGATTACAGGTTTATTATGTTATTGACCTTAACATTTTATTTAAAAAATTTTCCAAACTGAAAAAGATAATCGGTTGATTATAAATGACGTAACTTCATTTCTTATTTCATAATTTTAATAATTTCTTTGTTTTACACTTAGAAACAGCACCAATTAACAATATACTACTTAATTATAACAAATTAAAATTTCCTAAACAGGATTCTAAATATAACAAAATAAGATAGGCCGAAAAAGTAGCTATTTGTTTATGCAGAATTTTTGTTTTCTTATTCAAGATTTCTTATCTATCAGAGTAAAGCTTTCAATCCTGTAGTGGAAAGCTCTCGAAGCTGAAGGCTGTACAGGCTCAGGAAGTTGTGTATTTAGTTAAAAGGAAGTTTTGTTTAAATATTATAAAAATATCACATAATATATTCAATGCACGGATTCCTCAAATTTTATTTTTTCAAAATTTTGAAAACATAACTGCGTTAATTCAAAAAAATTAAGAAGCATGTAATTGGTTAAAAGGAGCTTCCTTTTTGGATAATAATTAACTAAATAACAAATTAAGTACATAATTTTAAAATTGCTGTATTCCGTTTTTGTAGGTAATAAAACGTTCTAATTTTGAAAATTGCAGCAAATTAGGAAATTATAAATTTGGGTTTTCATCTTGAACATTATAATATGAACAAAAAATATTTCATTTGCGTGGTTTCTGCGTGGATTCTTAATTAAAACGACGCTGAATATAAATAATTATGAATCCATTAAAATCATTTCGTATTAAATTTCATTCTAAAACTCGACGACTTTTATTTGTCAGAGTAATTTATTCAAAATAATCAGTTTTGCAACTCGAAATGTAAATGTGCGCGTATTAATTACGCGTAAGTATGAATTAATAACAATTTAATTATTATTTTATTGCATTATTTGATGAAAATAAATGAGAAAGTTTACTTTGCACATAAAATTTAATAAAGTCGTTTCAACATTAAATCGGAAGGAATTTTCCACTTTATTTAAAAATATATTTAATAAAAATGGTATTGTGAACAAATTTTTGATGGTACATTAATTTTGCACGATTGTTTGCTATTTTATCAAATATTGTATCGTAAGTGGAATTCGGTTAGGCACTTCTGAAGACTTCAAGTGATTAATATTTGATTTCAATTTGTAAATAATAAATGCGTTATTTGGTTAATTAGTTAAGTACAGTTAAGTTTATCTTTTCGTGGAATAGTATTTACGTTCAAATAATGAAACTTTCCACCCAATGGGCGCAATGATACAATTTGATAGTTTAACTGTTTTTAATCACTTGCATCGATCCTTCTAATAAACTCAATATTGCGTTAATTAGCTTTTAGGTTCGATGCTGTTTAATTTAAACTAGGGCTTATTAATAATTTAAAGCTTCCATTTCAGAATTACGTAAAAAGCTTTTTAAATAATTAAGTAGCAACTTAGTACCTACGCATTGTAAAAATACTGATTTGATGCAATCAAAATAGATAAAAGCACTGCGAATATTACCGTTTTCCCATAAATTTTTTTAATTGTTTGATTTTCTTATTAAAAAGATTTCAATCTACCTATTGCATTCAGTGGCGTAGGTACAATATTGTAAGAGGTCCTTATCGAGCTAAAATTTATTATGGTATAATTTTTTGTAAACAAAATTGTGTTAATATGTAGCTCATTAAATATAAATCACATTTACATGGTTAGGTATTTTGGCAATGTTATAAAGGTGACGTGATACAAGGGAAATACATTTGTATTGATTCTCCATATTTATTTATTTTTTGATGTAGAAATACCCAAGGACCGCTGATCTTTAGAGCCTTATCTCATTGCGACACTTTTCGTTGGTGCTGTGATAGCTACGCCACTGATTGCATTTTAACCTACATTTAAATTTAATCTATTTGAACATTATCTACAGTACTAGATACAATGTATGTCAAATATGACATTTCCAATTCAGGATGTCATATCTTCCTTTCTACGTATTAAGTAAATATGACAGTTTCTTGAAAAATATTAATAAAAAGTTAACAATAAAAAAAGTTTGATGAATTTAAAACCTAATGCAGAATTTATTGGTACTTGATAAAAACATTTAAATTATGATTAAAGTGTGATACGTCCTGGATTATCTGCGGTTTAGTAGAACCACAGTTACATTATCTGGAAATTGCATTACAATATTTTTATTTTATCCTATTTAAATTGTCACTTAGGGGAATTAAAATTTTAATTTTTGTTTCTTATACCAAGTACCTTATCAGCTAATTTAATTTTGTTTATATCAATATATTGGCGTTATTTAATTTGCTATATCATAATCATAATATACGAGTGCTGCTCAAGTAACAATAATTTCATAATCTTTTAACTGCCAATTACATAGTATTACATTATAATAAAATTTTAATGAGTACCTATTAATTACTTATCCAAACGATAAATTATTTTACATCGTAATTTTGAAATCAATTATACTACAATGTTATTTTTGTTTTGAAAATTAACAATCATTAATTATTTTATATTTCCGAAATTCGCAAAATAATTTGATTTTGTAAATTGCTTAAAAATAATAACAGTTTTTTTCATACGTGTATTAGAATCGTAAAATTCTAACTGAAAGAGTCAAAGGTTTTATTTAATAAAATTATTAAGCTATCTCCTTTTATTTAAATTCTATATAATAATTGATTTACCATGATTTGCCATTAAATTTATTATTACTATTTTACAAATATTAAAATACAAGGTTTTAGGAATAGGACAGAGTTTCATAAAAAACACAAAGTTAAACAAAAAACTAAAATCTAAATTATATTGTCGTCTTATTTTTTGATATTTCTTAATTTTGAGATGTTAAACTGTGGGAGGTGCACTAAAAGAAATTGAATTTAAGAATAATAATTATGTTAAGGTAAGAAAAGACAATTTTTACAATTTAGATGGTGTATTTTGTTAACAGAGCTGAGTTAACAGATCACTTGATAGAATACTTTCACGACTGACACTCCGGGGATTTTGTTTTAGTTGAAGTATTGTTAAAAGTTGTTATGTTCTTTGCGAGGTTACCCGCCCGAGAAAATATTGGAAACATTTTTGGTTTTTAAACGACGGCGACGTAGGTCAGTTTGATGACTTGCTTTAGGGATCCATCTTAAAAAAAACGGAATTTTTTTTCCTGTAGGATTTTGAGTAAAGTTTTTGAGTTTTCAGGGAAGCAAAGTTTGATTTTGGAGAGAATCAAGTAAAGATTATTAGAAGAATCCAAAGTGTTATCAATTTCAAAATGAGAATCACATGGAAATTTGCATGGATAAAAGTGAAAAATAATCAGGTAATTTGACTACCGATTGACTGGAACGAGTTATTTGATTGTATAATCATAATGATTTTCAATAAATGATATCTTAAAAAATGAAGTTTTGGGGTTGAGACTGTTAACGACATAGTTGGTGAATCGGAGCATATGTTAAGAATTTCAAGGTGCAATTCACTACAAGTAATCTGTTTAATTTTGATAACGAATACCAGCACAAAATTGTCGTTTGCTTCAAAAGTAAATTTTTTCGCGATCATAAAGTTTTATTATTTTGGTTTGTCACAGTTTAGCTTATTTATCACAGCGTGTGACGTTAAAAATAAGAATCATTGCTAGTCGGAGCATTTAGAGATCGAATTTCTCAGTGGTGCTTTTGAAAATTTCACTAATCCGATAATACTCTTAAATTATTAGAATATATAAATTATTAACTCGTTGATATTAGATAATATAAAACTTCAAAATATCGAGTTATTATTAAATTAAAAATTGTTAAAAGATTACATTTGTATATTATTCTGATGACGAACGATATATCGTTTGAAAGCTAAATAAATCTTTTAACAATTTTTAATTTAATAATAACTCGATATTTTGAAGTTTTATATTATATTAAATTATTAGAAAGTAGATAAAAAAATTCTAAAATAAAATATAAAGGGTCTTTCAATAAGAACACCCTATTTTTAAAGTGACATTTCTCACAACCGCAGTCATATTTTTTTAGTGACATTGATATTTGTATTTATTAAAGTCTACCATTGAATCAAAAAAAGGTATACGCATCAACAACGTTTACAAATTATCCAAATTTGTTATCAAAAATCAAGTTCTGTTGTTTTAACTTTATGTGCATTAACTTCAATTTTTTGGTTGTACAACTTGGTAACTTGATTTTACCAATACATTTTACTGTTATTGAGAAAATTGAAAAAAATGTAAGGATCTGGAACTTATCTACATTTTGCAAGTGGATAAATATGTTCTATTATGTTTCTAAATATAAATTATCTACTTGCAAAATGTAGATAAGTCACAGATCCTTTTAATTTTTTTTAATTTTCTCAATAACAGTAATTTCAAGTTACCCAGTTAAAGTACTATGGGGACGACATAATCAACCAGGTAAAAGAACAATTGAACGTTTAATGAAAAATTTTGAAACAAATTTAGTCTTCTTGATGTGCCAGTGAGACAAAATACTGCAAGTAGTCAAGAGAATATTGAAAAAAAGCAAAAAAACGATTTCTCGTCGTTCAAAAGAACTAAATTTGTGGAAAATTTTACGAAAAGATCTTGGATTATATCCTTATGCTCGCTGTACACTCTCGCCGAGTGCTCTCGAGCGAATGTCTCGCCGAGAGGTCACGTGCTCGTGCGACCATCTAAACTACACACTACCAGGCACACCGAAACAGACGAGACATGGCGATCTACACTCTCGCTCTCGTCCTGTCTCGCCGAGAGTGTACAGCGAGCATTACAAGATTTTTTTGGCACAACAATTTAAACCATAAATTCAGTAATTGGTGCTTAGAATAACTTGAAAATGATCCAAAATTTCATAAGAAAATCTTTCTCAACGATGATGTAACTCAACTGGAGTTCTTTCTGTAGATATGCGTAAAGCCATTGGTTTAACGAAATCATCCAGCAAATTTACACCATTTACAGATCAAAATTAAAAAAGTAATTGCTAACAAACGCCTTGATTTGTAAGAGAAAGTTATAGGTAATTGGGGGTCAAAATGGGGTTCAACAAAGTAATTTCTGCAAGCAATTCCGTGAAGGATATTTGAAAGATGTGTTGTTTCATATCTAATGGTAATGATATACATTGTACTTTATAATGAATAAAGATTTTCATAATTTTCAAATAAATAATGTCTTTTGCAAAACAAAATGAGGCGTTTTTATTGAAAAACCCGTTATTACAGAAGTTTATAAAATGCTTAAAAAAAAGTCGCTATTAGAGACAACAAGAAAGTGTTGATCCTTTACAACTTTAGGCTTTAGGCCCAAAGAACAAGACAAGATCAAACTTCAAAATTACAAATTTTAACAACATTGTTAAATTTTGGTTCAACTACTTCAAGCCAATACTAATTTTGAGTGTACATTAAACAAGGACACGCCAAACGCGGGAGTAAACGTGTCAGATGCGACGATGTATCGTACCTCAAAGTTAATCGGTTGTAAATTTTAAAATAATTTCAGTTTTTCCAACAAAAAGAATCAATAATTTTTAGGGCATCATCAGTTAGCCCAGCTGATTTCGACAATTGAAAATATGAAAGTTTTGCTCGACATTATTACAAAGGATACGCTTGATTTCGCCAGAACGAAAGTCCTTCTATCTGTAACTGTTGCCCTTTGTCGTACTTTCTTTGCTAACCTAGTTAAAGATATGTGGAATATCGTTAACCCATTCATGGGCATCACTTTAATAATTGAAAATAGTGGCCATTTACCATAATTATTAAAATAAAATTTTATAATTTATGACACAACGGAGCACATTTCGAGCACAATTCAGCACATTTTCATATTGTAATTTTCGAAAATGACGAAGCTAAGTATGACTTTTTATTAATAAGACATTTATGTGAGTTAATAATTAAACAAAAAGTTTATCAATATTTTTCAAAAATTGTTTTCAAGTCAATTTGCTGCATCTGTTGAATAATATCGATTGTATCTAAAATATCAAGGACAAATCACATTTACTCATATTTGCTCTTTAAATAAAGTTTAAATCGTTTATCCTACCTCAGAAATATGCGCATACTTCTGTTGAAATCACGAGGAATTCCCCATCTGCAGAAATAAGGTTAAACTTTTTTTGAAAACATCAACATGAGTAAGATAAACAAATGATACATAAAAAGTTGTTATTGTGGGGGAAGTGTTCGAAAAATTATAAATTTACTTTTGTTCGTATCAAAGTCCATTTAAAAGACATGCAATCCTTGATATAAACCTTGAGATGCAATAGCTAATCGTTCGTTAAGCAATTATCTATCTATAGGTATACCTAATTAGTAATCATTTTGAATTTTAAAATACTTGTAAATAATTATCAGTTAACCTAATTTTTGCAAAAGTTACATTATGATGTTTTACGATTAACAACATCCCATTATCATTTCAGTGTATTACTACGACGATAACTGTAACACTGTGGTTAGGTAAGATGTACATTTCTGTCCTTCAAAATTTTCCGTGTAAATAATTTAAATGGTATTTTAACTACTTAGTAGGTAAATAAGGTTTAACAAAAATAAACAACAATATTTACATTCAACCATTATAAATTGCAAAGTTCGTATTGTGACCGTAACAGAATTTTATGTAAAATTCTAGTTGTGTAAAAATTATATGTAATTATCCTACATGTAATTTTACATTATTGGTCACAAAATTGTCTTTTGTAAAAAAATTATGGTTCAATACATCGTTTTTCTTTTCTGCTCGCTATAATACAGTCAAACTTTGTTTTAAATAAAAAAAAGGTATAAGATCGGTATAGTTGACATTCAATAACTGATAAAACGCGAGTGTGGGAAAATTTTATTATCCTATTACTACAATCATAACACATTTAATTAGATCTAATATTTGTAGAGCAAGATAACCTTATTTTTTAATAAAAAGTTCGTTTTAGCATAAAATATGGGAATTAATTATTAAACAAAAGTTTTAAGAGAAAATCGAATTTGTCCTTTTAATATTGATTTTTCTGAGAAACAATCATACATTTTTGGACTTTGTTTGAAACAACACTATTAATTACGTATGCAATTAATCATGGATTACAATAATGCGTCAATACAGCATACAATTTTTATGTGTATCTAATACTAATCCATTTACTAGAGATACATAATAATATAATATTTAGGTATGTAGATAATAATACCCCATTTAATTACTTTTTATTTTTAGTAGATTACGATAATAATTTATTTTATTATACTCGAGAGCATAAAAGATGAACGAAAAAAATGATATGTTTATTAAGTATTTTAAACAATGAAATAATTTTAATTACTCATGCCAGACAACTATAAATAATTACTGAGACATGTAAAAAACAGTCATGTGACAGAATATATTTTGGTTAAACCATCTGTGATTGTGTTAAATATTGATAAAACAAGCGGATTTGTTACACTAAACATATTATCAATGTCAGTACTAAACTGATAAATAACGATTATTATTCTTATTTTTATATTAACGTGACAAAACCAGCAGTGTGGTGTTAAGCATTTACTGGCAGGCTAGGAAGCGGAAAACCGCAGTTCTATTCCTAGTCGCGCCACATACACTGCTGGGAAATCGGAGGTAGTACAATGGGCCCGGTTTAGAGGCCTAAGTGCGTGCGAGCTTGTCTTGCCCTCTACAATAAAATCCAAATCCAAATCCAATATTAACGTGACAAATAAAAAAATTTATATAAATTTTATTCAATGTAGCAACAGCGAGGTCCATCAAATTTCGTTCCATATTAGCATAGAGAGCGAAATCTTCCCATTTCCGATTATATTTAGCATACATTTAAAACAACTGAAATTTTATAATAATTTGAACAAATTTTGATTGTGTGTTTTTCGAATATTCGTCTCATTTTTTCATTTATATATTTTCTTACCCCAAAATGGGTCTGAAAAGGTAAATTATTACAACAAAACATGGTAATACAAAAAATACATAGAATTTCAATTTATATTTTAGCTGTTATCTCGCATTTAATTTCAGATCAGAGGGCTCCCCCAATGTGTGTCTTTTTTTAAATAAAGCAGGTGAAGATCGTAACTAAGTTTTGATAGATTTATAACTGAATATCCAACTTTAATAAAATTATTACCTTTCAAATGGTAATTTGTGATCCAAAATGAATATTGGATTGTAAAACTCTTAATTTAACTACTTTTTATATTTAGATACAAATCGATAAAAATTAATTTCTTTGCTTCTATTTGCAAAATTGGAAAGGGTTTAGTGTTTTTTTTTTATTTTGTAAAGTTGAGTGTTGTGGATCTCAAATTTAAAAATTATTTATTATTTTTTCCTCTTCGTAAAACCAGGAGTATGCAGGACACCCTGTAGACTGTGGATAAATAGGACAAGAAGTGTAGTTATAATAATTAAATTATTTTAACTTTTCAGGTAAGTTATTTTTGAAAATTCGATAACTACTAAAATTAAGTTCTAAATATAATCATAGCTGCACCTTTACTATTTAGATATTGAATTTTTAAAAATTGACATTTCTTGTGTAAATGTCAATGTAAATAATAAATTTTGCTTATATTTCAATATTACTAATAAAATAACACAGAGATCTTTGCAAGAAGCAAAATTTGCTTGGAAAAATTGGAAATTGATTTGAATGATTGTGAAGTTTAATGGTTAAATAATTAAGCAGTTCTCTAATCGTTCGTAGGTACTTCTTTTTAAATAAATTATGTAGATTTATTTTCTGTGATAAAACTTACATGGGTATAGTGCAATCTCAAAAATTCGAACCCACGGTAATCCAACCTCGATTAAATTACGAAAAATTTAACTATGCTTTAAGTTGATGGTGTCAAATTAATTTTTGTAAAGATGATAAGCACATCAAAATTTCACAATGCAAATACCAGAGCCTTAACTAGCGCATGGTAAAAGTGGTGCACGCCACAGATTTGAAGCTAAAAATAAGCTAGGGGGCTTAGCTACCTTAGAATATAGAAAAAATCACTCAAAAAATGAGAAAAAACCAAGTATTTTATTATAAAGAGCCTCAGTTTCTTCCTATTTTAGCCACTCTAGTCTAGAAAATGGAAGAAACATTTAAAAATAAATTTAAGTAGTATGTGAAAAATCTTCTCATAACCTGGAGGGTACTTTTCAAAGTAAATATATAAATTATTAACTCGTTGATATTAGATAATATTAAAACTTCAAAATATCGAGTTATTAATAAATTAAAAATTAATTAAAAGATTTATTGAGCTTTCAAACGATTATTTCGTTCGTCATCAGAATAATATTAATTTAATAATTTAATATTAATTAATTTAATATTATTTTCAAAGTAAACACTTGGAAAATTGGGGTGTTTGAGGATATGAAATTCCCCCCAGACGGAAGTAAAAAAAGATATCTTCTCAAGAATTAAATTTGGATTTTTATTAATTTATATACATCTTTTCTTTATATATAGGTACCTATATATTTTTTGATTTAATCGCTGCTTTAAATTGTACGAATAAAAATCAAAAATAAGTTAGTAGATGAGTAGATATTCTATCATTAGATTATCTACCTGTCTACACTGAGTTGGAGTTTTATTCAAACAATTTGAAGTAGATACCTATAATTTAAAATTATGAGTATAATCACTCATTATATTCAAACGTACTGATAAAATAAATTTAAAGCTTTGTGTTTTGAGCAATTTTTTTCATGTTTTGTAATATAATTCGCTAGCCGAATAATTCAATAATCCTGAAACATTAAGTAGTCCAAATTATTGAGGTTGCACTGTACTCATTTTCTATTATCTTAATTTAATTCTATAAATAAAAGCTCAAGCCTCCTTTTTTATAAAGCACATACAATGAAACAATGCAGAAAACATTTCAAATATTTCAACTTGGACAATAGAGTCATCGGCGAGTTGTGGTATTGTGGTTAGTTTTAATTCGAGAACATTATAGAAAAATATATCAAAACCGATTTATCCTGCAAGTACTATCAGAATTTTGAATCAAGATTTTATTCATTATTATTTTTATATCTCCCAGGTTAATTTTGAGAATTATTTTTCTGATGAACGTTTTGTGGTATCAAATTTTATTTTCATTAACACAACAGTGCTGACTTAATGCTTGGTTACACAAAAATAGTTATCTCGCATAGTTTGTTAGAGATAACTTTGATGATGGATCAACACCCCGACTCTCCTAATTTATGATTATCAACTTATCAAAACTTGAAAGAAAATGATAGTTTGAATGAAAGTTGTACGTTGTATCCGAACACACGTGGTATCAAACGACCTTAGAAAAACATCTAAATAGGTACATTTTTGTAGCAAGGTTATAAATAAATTAAACATTAAAAAAATTACATTGATTTACAATGGCTTTTAGCAATATAAAACAATATCTACAGTGCACCATTAAATTTAATTACAATAAATCTTGAACCAACGTACCCAATAAAAAAAATTTATTTGTTTTTCCACATAGCAAAATATTACTGCAAGCAAAGTTTTAATTTTTATAATACCAATCAGCCCGAATTTTCATTCGTTAAATGCAATCTTGAAATAGATTTAGTTCCAGTGTGTATAAACAACTAAGCGTATCACATAAATTTATGAAGTTGCACATCTTCGAGCTGTGAGGTGTCTTTTACATAATACCGACAGTAGGAATTTTACGAAAGTTCCAGGAAAAAATTTCAGGTAGAAGTTACAAATTGAGTGAAAGTAGCATAGGAGAGACCACCGTATAAGTTTATGAAGATTTAGTTTGCCAAAATTTAGCTTACTTAGTTTGAAATTTTTACCATAAGTTTATGATTAATTCATTAAACAGACATGCATTAAGTATATCACTATTCACGTCATATCCTACGATAACAATATTCTAATTATTGTAAATAAACGTGTAAAGTCTGGTTTTTGTTCTAAATTCTATTAATAATTTTATTTGATTTTGAACACGTGCTGCGTGGTTGATTATAATAATTTTATACCAAAGTCAAAAATTTATACGAAGTTTGGCAATATAGCAACGTATTGTATAGCAACGCACATGTCACAAAAATTTAAAAAAGTGGTGTCAAATAAATAATAATTAATATACTTACTAATAATGTGAATCATAAAAGAACCAAAAACTACGACCCAACCCCATCCACCATCAGGGGGAGGTGGCAATTCACTATCCTCCTCTTCAGTTTTCTTCACATTTTCGGAAATTGACATTTTTAACACTTAAAAGCACGTATTGATAGTTGACACAAACTACTAGGAACTTGGCAGCTTTCGGACGCCCGCATGTAGCACGAGCTACTGTGAAACTGTCCCCACATTCTATCTAATGTTTGAACCTTGCCAATGCTGATAAGTATTTCCCACCGCAAACATTCTGGAATTAAAAATTTTGGAAATTAAAATGAAAATATTGCACAAAGCTAATGTGAGTTCAAAGTTATTTATAACATTTTACAGTCACGAGTTTTCACATTATCTTTCTATTTATAGCATATCACATTTGCATCTTTTTGTTTTAAAAGTAACAATAATTTAAAATCAATTTTTTTTATCGTTTATTGTAAAGTATTTTAAATAGCTCAGCTTTAAATACTGCGCCAAATTTCTTTTTCAGAATGGTATTCACTTTGATAAATCTGCATGACGTTTATTATTATGAATAAAATTTTTTCAGGTTTTATGGAAAAAAAGGAGTGGTGATTTAGCTAATGTAAAATTATCATCGTTAGTAAAGTATACATTTTGGTAGGCATAACTTCCGCTAGTTAGTTTTTTGTATGGAGATAATATATAACGTGCGTAATCAAAATTAGTTACTTTTAGGATGTTTTGTCTTTATTAAAGATGCTTTCAGGTATACAATCAAAAACTGTAGTATGCAACAGAAGACACCCCAAAACGGTGCCAAAGTGCCAAGTGACAAATAATGGAGCAAAATTAAATTTTGCAATTTTAAAATAGCAATAAAATCATATTGTTTTCATTGATCAGTTTGGATATGAAATAAAAAGGATTGCATTAAAAAATGATTTGAACTTGGAACTTTTACTTTTTCGGGTTTGTTGGAGATTAGTACTCCCCTAACTCTACCCATGGATGATAGCGATTAAATCGACTAGACGAGTTTTTTTCTACATCAGTAAAAATGTAAAATTTTTACATCAGTAGGTTATATCAATAACCTCTAACCTGTACAGTATGCGTCAAAGCCTTTGCATGGTATCACCATTATTTAAATGGCAACTTTTAAATGGTATTTTGAGTTTACTGAACAAAAAAGAGTTTCACGGAGCTATCAATGTAATAGTAATGACGTGCGTCGTCGTACAGTGGAGATTAGTTTCCCCTGTGGGAATTTTCCGGAAGAGTGCTGTTGGGTATATCAATGACCTACAATCATTCTTATTGTCGCATTTTTATCCTCAGAAATATAATGACGTACTTTTTGAACGTCTTTGGGCACGCAAATCACGTTCGCGATGCTCTTGCATTAACTTCCGACCTTCACCAAATTGTTCAATATGTTAGTCTAAAGGTAGTCACATAGTGAAAGCAGGTTGCCAATTAAAGGTTACAACCAAGATGTATTTGCGATGTTAATAAATGTGACCCAACACAAACAAAGCAGGCTACCTTATGTGACGTCTTGTTTGAAATTCTAAATTTCCCAAAACTGGATACCTATTTGTCCCACCTTGGACGTGGCCGGCGAGTCAAGAAATTTTCAGATTGTTAGTTGACTGACAATGTTTTATGTTTTTCTTGTATTTTTTGTCCTTTATAATATTCAAAAATAGATGACGAAGGCTCTGCCTGAAAAGAAGCTAAGAGATGCAATAACGAAAAAACGTCTGTGTACTACGGATTGTAACAAATTTTTGCATTTGTTACGTGGTTCTACTTTTCAATTCATTTTACGATATTCCTCGATTCGATCCTGCATTTTTATTTAATGCAAATTTTCTAATGCGTGCGTATTAAACTGAATGCAGGTATTTTTGAGTGCAAATGTTGGTCAGCTGCGACGCAGCGCAGAAGTGGCAATTCCCCTTGAGCGCTGAAACCAATAGCTTGTTTTATTCGTGGTCACGATTTTGAGTGCCGATTTAATTAAAGTGAACGAATATTAATTATTCCAAACTCATTGTTATCATGCCAAGTTTGTGTGTGACCAGTTATCTAGCTGTCGCTCGGATTTTGTTCGTTTTTGGGAACTTTCTTGCTGAGCAAATTGCTAACAGTTTTTGATCTGAGGGGCATTTCTGGGGATCATTTCCGATCTCCCACGAGTAGCTGCGTTTTGGTATTATTGTGTCTGACAACCAAAACATAAACATCACAAGCTTCGTTCTTCGTTGGAAGATAGATCTTTTTGGAAATCTTTTTTTTATCACTTGGATGGTCCAGTTTCGATCATCTTTAATATCTACTTTCTCACTGGTCCAGCTGCTACTCAGGTCACTGCCTACTCTTTATGGAGAGCAACAAAAGCATTAAATCAACCACAATTCAAAATACCTCATTTGAAAAGAGAAGATAGAAGCTGGGCCAAAACTGATAAGCAAAAAGCGGAAATATTGACAAGCATAACAAAGAAGATCAAATCTGTCAGTTTTTGTATACTCCGGGACAACCAGAACCACCGATAAAGAAATGTAAAATATCTGAGTTAATAACAATGATAAGCAAGGAGTTAAAAGCCAAAAAAACTCCTGGATATGATTTCATCAGTTGTAAAATATTAAAAGAACTTTCGCGTATTAGTCTAAAATTTATAACACAAATTTTTAATGCGATCCTAACAACGGGGTACTTTCCAAGACAATGGAAAGTCGCGAAAATCATAATGATACAAAAGCCTGGAAAACCACCCAAGGATTTGAAGCATTACAGACCGATCAGTCTTTTCTCCATCTTATCCAAATTGTTTGAAAAAATGTTCTTAAATAGAATTTCACCAATCTTAAAAGACAAAAAACTACTACCGGACTATCAGTTTGGGTTTAGACGGGAGCATGCAACGGTGGAACAGATTCACAGATTAGCGTATCTCACAGACAGACAGTTTTACGTAAAATTTGGAAAAGAATACACCAGGATATATCCAATCCATGCAAGACCTATCCTCTATTTACTTTTTACTGCTGACTTGCCTACCGACGCAAATACTACCACAGCAACATTTTCAGATGATACCGCCTTTCTAACTGCACACGAAGAGCCTGCTGTGGCTTCTGAGATTATGCAAAGAGTTCTAAACAAAGTGGAACCATAGACCAAGAAATGGAAAATAAAGGTAAATGAAAGTAAATCAGTGCAAGTGACATTTACTCTAAGAAGAGGTACGTAGGGATCGTCCAATGACGTCTCCCTTTCTTACATTAGTCTTAATGACTGTTATAACTGATAAATATAGAAATCACCGAAGTCTATTCATCCAACTGATTATATAGCGTCGTTTCAATCGGTCGTTATTGTTGTCACCAGTTTTCAATTCTTCAACTAGCCTGTTGGGATGGGCGCACAACATTGTGTAATACGTTTTGCTGTAGTTGATGATTTCTTCCCTAACAGTAAGTATTTGCTGGTCTTGTTGTATAACTTCATTTGGGACAAACCATAGAGCGTCGGTAATCATTCGTAATGTTTTTGACTGAAATCTTTCTAGTATTTCAATATTAGAGGTGGATGCCAATCCCCTTAGTTGAATATGTAGGTTGCTGGAAAAGTTTCCGGAAACTATATGGTAAAACACATATAAAATTTGGTAAATAATTTTATTGCTTTTAAAAGTATTCGCCTTTGAGATTAATTCACTTTTGCATACGTCGAAACTAATCTGCAAAGCATTTTTGCCACTCTTAAGCTGATACCTCAAAAACCAGCGTTTTAAATGTTTTAACAGCTGCTTCTGATGACAAAAAATGCTCACCACTCATTTTATTTTTGATATTTGGGAACAAAAAGAAATCATTAGGTGACAAATCAGGTCAATTCGAGCAAAGGGTCATTAAATCAACATTTTTATTGGATAAGAAGTCAACCGTTGACGCGCTGTGTGAGAGCTTGCATTGTCATGATGCAGAATAATTCGCCGATTTTTATTGTTTTTTCTTATTTTTTCGGCAAACAAATTGTAATATGCCAATTAGCGTTCACGGTTCTTCGATCTTCTAAAACTATGGATGCCACATGTCCAGTAATACTAAAGAAACAAGCAATCATTTGCTTTGAAGTACTACGTGAACGGACAACTTTTGTTAGTTTAGGCTCAGTATAAAATACCCAAGCACTGGAATGTTGCTTATTTTACGGTTCACATAAATAAATCCAAGTTTTATCACCAGTAACGATATTGTAGACCAAATTTGAAAGACCTCGGTTGAATTTCTTGAGCATTTCTCGACGCCATTTGACACGACATTGCTTTTGAGCTGCTCTCAAATTGTGTGGGATCCAACGACTGCAGAGCTTCCACACTTGTAAATGATCATGAAAAATCGTGTGCATTGTTTTCATGTCAATGCCCAAGCATGCTTGAATCTCTCGATACGTCACATTCCGATCTTGCTCAATTATTTCACGTACAGCATCAACATTAGTGGCAACAACAGAAGTTGTTGGATGACCTGCACGAAATTCATCACTGAGAGTGGTGCGTCTAAGTTGGAATTCGGAAAACCAGGTATAAACAGTAGTCTTGGATGGTGTTTCATATCCAAAAGCCAAAACAAGCCGTTTGATGGATTGTTTTGGCTTTAGACTATATCTACAGTAGTAACAAATCATGGCACGAAAATTTTTACACAAAAATTCCATTTTCTCTTACAAGTTTTTCTTTAAAATGCTGTGTAAACTAAACTGGTTTACTTAAGTACAAATCGTCAACTGAAATATAAGTTAAAAATGTCAAATTTTACGAATATGCCAGTTAAAAAAAAGTGACGCCACTGAAACTACCAGATTCCGGAAACTTTTCCAGCAACCCACGTACCGTATGTCCACACTGGTTTGAGGATGGTCTTGTAGATTAATATTTTGTTCTCGAGTGTCATTTTTGAATTTTTGCCGATGAGCCAGTATAATTTACTTAAATTTATACTGTGATGTGAACTGTTTTGCACAGCAATGCATTGCAATTATTGGAATTGTGAACATCCATCTCCAATTTTATTGCCAATTAAAGCATTTTATTATTTCCTGCGTTTTATTGAAGTTTCCCAAAACTACCCGTATTTTTTAGAAGGTCTTTTTTTTTTAGCTGGTCTTTTACATCGTGGCTAAACAAACTGGGGAGGTTCTTTTCGGATTACGACAGACTTTGATTTTTGTTTTGGTCGACCCTCTCATTAGGAGTTGAGACTCAGCAGGAAGTTTTTGTTTTAAGATTTTGGCCAGAACGATCTCTGGTAAATCATCTCTTAATGAGAGCATAAAAAAAGCATAAGTCCCAACCGAAAAACGTCGGTTTAGTCATCTAACTGTAGAACTTTTTGAAAAAAAGAGTCTTATTAATATGAAGCTATATATGGTTCTTTGGATATTAATCAGTGATATTAATGTCAAATTAAAAGCAGAGATTAAAATTTGAATCTATTTGACTTCCATGCCTATTTAACAGGAAGTGTTAGGTAAGTACTTCCTTTAAAATTTTATAGGATTACATTGTGGCAGCATTGTAATTCCGTGATGACTCGCAGTGCATAATCCTCACTTCCAAGATTATTGTAAACAAAGTCACTCGTTTCGGGTAAAGCAAGAAATAAATAAACTACCCGCCCGATGCTGGGCAAAGCTGCTTTGTAACGAATGAATTACCAGATTAGACATTATCAAAATGTTAATCCACTTGCAAATTCTCAAAATATTCTTGGAAATAATTGGTTTAAAAGCAGTGTCATTATAAAATGAAGTGCGAAAGCAAATAATTAAATGTTTTCAAGCAGAAATTTAAAACTAATGACACTCAAGCTCACCAAGGAAGGAAGGATTTTTTTAGTCATTAGAAAATAACTTTAATCACAAAGAGTTTATATTAGAAATATAAAAAATGTAGTCTAAATTTCTTGTTCTTACGGTTCGGAAATTATGGTAATCTAAAAGTGGTAGTTGTAGCTTGATGTGAAGCTACAATCCTCACTTCTGTAAATTGGGAACAAGTGATACTTCAAAAACAATGAACATCCCAGAATTTCCAATTTCAATTTTTTTGCTCTTACAGTTGAAAATTCTGAAAATGAGGTAGTAGCTTAATATGAAGCCACTACCCAAATGGTTTACTTATCAATATTTATAAAAAGTTGGCTGCATACCTGGGTAAAAAATTTCCAGCTTTGTACGGTTAAAATTAATGATGGAAACACGGGGCAACAGCTTAACGTGGATTCTAAAGCACGGGAGTAGACTATTTTTGCCTTATTCATTCTGAATCATGGAAGAATTAGGTCAGGTAAAGTAGCAGATTAAACTAAAACTCGATTTTGCTAAAGACAACCACAAAATCGAAATTTATTATTAACAAATATTTATTAGTTTTAAATAATCGGCCCTGTGACGATTGTTATCTGCTCGTATTACTAAAATGAATCTTATTTGATAATTTGCTATATATAATTTTTAATTATTTTACTTAAAAGTAAAAGTAAAATTAAAGATATTGATTTAGGATTAAATGATAGTTTCATGTTTTACCAAATAGAAACTAATTTAGTATTTCCTTAGATAATCTACTACATTATAATTTACATAAAATTTCATAATAAATGCCATAGTAGGCCGTTAAGCAAAATTGATATTGATTTTTTATTATTGCTGCTGTAAAATGAATCCATAACTCTTATCAATTCAACAATGAATAATGAAAAACTAATTAAAGCAACAATGTTTAGGTAAAGCTTTTTGGATGAAACCGACAAGACTTTTCACATTCAGAAATAATAGCATGCATTATATTATATTGCAGTAACCTTACCTAAATATTATTTTAAAATAAGGCCAAAGCCCTTATTTATTAATAATTTTCGCTGCGGAATAGGCATTCCTTTCTCCATCACAATTCTTGCAAAACTAACCCGTTTTAATATCGCACAGGCAACGTGCAACCTATCAACGAAAAGCTCTTGAACTGAAATAATATATAGTTTTACAACACGTGACCACTTCAATAACTGAAATTTTTTTATGAAAGAAAATTTTTTTTGCAATGTGAAATTATAAATGAAGCTTTAATACAGGTAGATACGATGTTATTTACAGATTAACTTCTCTTAGGTAGTTGCTTTTTAATAATTAAATTAAATTGGCACAGTTTTTTTAACGAAACCGAATTCAAAAATTATTAATACTAAAAAAAGGTTATTTTTATTTTCCCGACTTTAACATCCGCATTTTGCGCGCAACCATGAGCGAGTCATGACTTCTATCTTTATCTAAACATCAATTTCAGCTGATTACCTAAGTTTCTGATGTTATTCAACGCATGCTCATTGCTTAATAGTCCGAAATTATATTGATATGTCAAGATAAACTAATACTCATCCAGATTTTCTGCAAAATGTAAGAATAATCTAACATTTCCGGACAATATTACTAAATTTTTCTTGTATCTGTCGTCTTTACAAGGCGTTAGCCAAGATGACTTTCCAAAAAACTATAAATATTGGAGTGGTTTCCCAGTACTTTTCCAGTATAGGTGCGCGATCAGAATTGAAACCAGGGCTTTTACCTTTGTGCTTGGCCCACTGATACACCTATATAAGCTTTCGCCACACGATAAACAATGCAGGATAAAACTTCGAGTAATTTAAAATGTTTAACAAAATTAATTGTTTTGTCATTGTGAGTTACAGAAATACATGTTTACTATATTTAGTGGATAGCAATATCGGTTTATCAACAATATTTTTAATATAAAAGTTATTTTTTTGTAGTTTTTTACAAATAATAAAAAAAATTATTTTAAATTTTGTCGAGTTAACTAGAACACAAAAGGCTAATTGGATTATTATTTGAGCTGTCAGAATTGCGTTTGCAACTTCCATTAGAACCTTATTTATTATTAATGTCACGAGTTAAAAACTTACTATATTTAAAGCTATTTGTGTATGTTATATTATGTTATAATTAGTTTTCTCAATATTGACATTTCGTGAATTGGTTAAATCTATATTACATATGTATAAAATTAAAACAATTTTTTGATTAAAAAAACTCTGTGTTTCTGCAAAGGGTAGAACTAAGAAATACCGCAAAAGTTTAGATTCAAATCCGGAATTCCGTTCTGTAACTAAACCAGGGACTTCACTAACATAAAGATTCCAAATTTATATTTTTCGAATCAAAAATTATATTCACCTTTATAAATTTTAACTGTCCAAAAATTTTCACACCTTGCACGCTATCGAACCATGGTCTGCTTTTCAATTGTTTAAAAACAAAAATTAAAAACTTAGATGTAAATAAAAATAATTTTTGTTAAAGTGATGCCGTATGTAAATTTTTTTGTATAATATGTCTGTATTTGTTATGAAAATATAATGCAGAAAATGCACGATTTGATAATTTATTCCAAACAAACTATAAATAACATTTAATTTTTTTACTCGAATATTACAAATGTTGAGCTTTACCTGATATGGAGCTTGATTCGCAGAATTTGCGCGGAACTACAAAGCACATATAGTATAATACACAGTAAATTGTACTTTTTTTTCGGTATATTTCCATCAAAGGAGTGGGGCCAACTTAGTCGCAATAGATTGTATTATAAGCTTAATGTATGCAGATTTTACAGAACAACTTAACGGCATAAAAAGGATCTTCAAGTATTATGAGGACAATTCCAAACAAAATTCACGTTTTTCCCTAAATTCCCATAACCACAAGGCTATAGAAAATGTATGAGATGAATTAAACAGAAGATAAGAAAAACCCCCATAAGCAGTAAGCAAGAGTTAATTCGTTGCTCGCCCCAATAATGGGGCTTTATTGATAGAGAATATTTACAAAAAATTAATTATGTCCAAATATTATTAAAATATCAAAAAAATTATAATTTGTAACAGAAAAAAATAAAGGTAGTGGGTTCACATATTGAATTGTTGAACATTTTATTTTTGCAACCGCATGCATTTAAATAACTGAGTCATATATTATATAATATAAGCAAGCGCTAACAGGCCATGCATGCCCGGGGCTGATGACGATAAATCGCCATTTTCCTGCTTAATTTCTCTCGTAAACTTTTGCGTGTGTGACGCAGCCGTATTTACTTACCGTATTACTTACGTAGTTAATTAATAGGCAATTGATGTTCTATAGTAGATTTATTTGGCGATAGCGACCTAGTGAGATAACGCACACGTGGTAGGTAATTCAAAAATTTTAAGTCTAGTAATAGGATGTAATCGAACTTATATCCGTTTATCTGCTGGGTGCCCAACTGGCACCTAAAAACAAAGTCCAAAATTAAAAACCTAAAATTTTGAAGTGGAACTCAACCTAACGATTCTTTCAAGACACCACTGCTATAGAAAATGTTGTGTTAGATGCAAATTGAAATAACTATAACAATGCATACATTTTAAATCAACCTTTATTGGAATACTATGAAGATTTCCCAAAAGCTTCCGATCTGAGTCCAATTTTTTTCGCAAATTCCTACATTTAACCGTGGCTTTTATATCGATTAACTGCTTTTAGATAATATATTAACACTTTAAGCGCCGAATTAGTTTTAAGACGTAATATGTGAACTGTTATGTTTGTAGAAAACCAAAATGTGTTATGATATCAGCACAATCAAATAATCAAATTTTATTTAAAAATTTAAAGTGAAAGTCTTGATCAAGATTATGTAAAAAAATTTAACGGAAATTTTATTTAAAAACACTAGCATATCCCTACAAACCTCGTCAATATTGCTGAGCGTTTGTTGGTAAACTTTCCAGCAACATAACCGGCGCTTTAAGTGTTAAAAAAGCGGATAGCAAAAAGTGAGAGAGCAAAATGTTTTCTCCAGAGATATAAGGATAAGAAAGAGACATTGCTAAGTATGAAAATAATTCTTCGCATTATTAGAAGCTACCGCATCTAATGGTGCCAGATAACTATGTTACAAACTGATCTCGATAATCTCAGTATTCCAGTATCTATGGATTACAGAACTATCTCGAATTAAATTTCTTAATTATATCTTAACAATGTAACTTACTTAAAAAAATAATTAATTACCTATATTTGGGTTATGCTTAGATGTTGATTTTTCTTACCGTTTTCACTTTCGTCGTCTTTATTATTCACAAAATCATCTTTTAAACTGATCAAACTGCGGCTTTGCAAATTATAGTTTAGATTAAATATTTATAATATTTTGTAAGAGCAATATCAAAAAAAAAAATTCTCATGTCATCATAACAATGACTTCATACTATTACTATAATTTAACTCGCTTAGTGGTTACACGTAGAGTTAACGTATTCCAAGTTGGAACGTTGTGGATAAATTTCTGACAAATTTAATAGGTTGAAAAACCTACCAAAAATTATAAATAATGCAAAAAATGTACATGTACGCTCACGTTAAAAAATTTGCGTCAACACATCGGTCACTTTTATAAGCGGCTTGTGCTACTTAAAGGGTTAAAAATCATATAAAAATTTGATCGTATCAAATAAGTATTTAAGCTTACTAATGTAGGTATGAGATAGTTAACTTGGGTATCTTATGCCTTTTGTAAAATGCAAATAATTACTTATTCTGGTTTTACAAATTTAAGAAATTAAACGATATTTTTAAAATAACATGAAGTCATGTTACATCTATTGAGAGAGAAAATGTCAGAATATTTTTTTAATATTTAAAATAAATTATTTTTCCTTTCACTACTAATATAATGTAACTTTATGGTATCTTTTTGAAAAATATATGTAACAGAAACTACTCTAATTTGGGCCACTTGCCTCGTTGATCTACGATGTAATGGTAGATAGGCCAACTAAGAGCATTTTATACTCTTGTCTAGTACCAGAGCTTGAGTCGCGCGTACAAAATTTGCGGGTTATTCTGTTATGAGTACGATTCAGGCAATGGTTTGGTAACTACTAAGAAAAACATGAGGTGAGCTAAGTGAACGGGCTAAGGACCAGACTTTAGGCTAGAATCCTTAGATTCGATCCCCAACCCGGCTACAAAAATTTATCCAACATCATTATGACCTTCTCCTCTCGGAAGGCAATGGCAAACCACGGAGAGTAATCTGCCTAGTGATCCATTTAATATTAAAATAGTAATATTAAATTGGTAGACAACGTCTAAAGAAGATATGGCACTAAGAAGAAGAAGAAAAACATAATACCTAGGCACCAGTTTTTCAAATAAAATACTAAAGTAAAAGAGTTAGTTTTATTAAAAAAAAACAAAGTTAGGATCAAAGGTAGGGTTGACAATGTTTGATTCCAAAACTTGAATATAGGAGGCTCAGAAAACACACAACATAGCAAGTAAAATTCAGGATATCTGGAGAAGATACCCTGGAACAATCACTATCAAATCAAAATAAAATAAAAATAATTTGCCCTTTGAAGACAACTCACAAAATATTTAATAACTAATGAACATAAAACGTTGGTAAAGGTTGACTACAAATAAATACACATTATCAAGAGATATCATCAGGTAAAATTAAATAATCCCCCTCATTCCGTTCAATTCAACATCTCAATTCTATTGGAACCTCCGGAATATTAATGATTCATCGTTCAAACTAAGTTTTAGGTGTAAAGCTAAAAATAAACAAGAATTGCACATAATTAAACAAAAATTAATTCACCTGCAAACGATAGCTTCTCAATGCCTATGTAAATTATTGAGAAAAGCTAATCTCCTAAACGCACTACTACAAAAATAAAATAATTTATGGTTTTTCGGTCCTCCTACGCCATTGGTGATGTCCTAACTACTAAAGATGGAGTAGTGGTGTAAGTTCAAGTTGGCTTTCTAAAAAAAGGTACTGAGAAATCGTCAAAGGAGACGACCAAAGTAACGAACTTATCACACCATTTTATTAATAAAAGCGTAAACCTTCGATGAAAATGGGAATAGAAAACGTTGATCAGTCTTATCCTCTTCATTGATTCCATACGAAAATGGTGAACTCAAAATCAAATTTTTAACATCACAGGTAAAACGAGATAACCAAACTGCTAGTACAGATCCATAAAAAAATAACCATTCGGTTTGGTGGATAAAAATAATCAAATAATTAGTTGGCTACCATACCATCTACATTTCGTACAGTAAACTATAATAATTAGACCCCCTATTGCAATATGGAACCAACCAACATAAATCATGATTTTGAGTCTTTCAAGACTCAAAATTATGTAGGTTTTTTTTCAAATTTAAATTGTTAAGTTATTAACAAAGTTATTAACTTGTGATAAAAATTAGATTTTATATTATTTTTTATTATTATTCTGACGAAGAATGTACCCACTTCTGACAGCTCAATAAAATTATATTAAATAATTCAATTATAAAAATCCTATATTTCTAATTTAAATCATTTTTAAATTAAATTATATTTCTATCTCGAATTAATAATTTACATATAAAAAAACAAGTGGTTTTTTTGCTAATTACAATTGAGAGTTTATGAAATTTTTATAATTTAAAAATTGGTTCTAGAGCCAACCGAGTCATTATAAACTTGTATTTTTATGAAACTGTTGTAGTACGAACTCCAGATTTTCAATATGGATCTAACTAATTTTCAGGTAAAATATCGATTGGTGTTTTATTGCAAAAGGAGTTCAGTTAAGAATTGGAAGCCAAAAGTGGAGAAACACATAAATTGGCGTAGCAGTAAAAAAGATAAAAATTATCATAATCAATTCTTCGTTTATGATGAAAAATATCGTCGACCAAGAGTGTTAAACTGCTAACTCTTAATCGTGAAATTTTACATGAAGCAAGAAAGACCGTAGGGTATAAATTGCTCAAAAATAATTATAAATAAATATAGAAATTACATTTTATTGATTGGTAATTTAATAAAGTGGAATTTTAATATTTATTTAAAATCAATTTTGAGCAATTTATACTCTACGGTTTTTTTGTCTCATCAAAAATTTTACGATGAGAAGTTCGCAGTTTAAGGGGGTGTGCCACTGTAAAGTTAAATAAAATCGAGTTTTTTTTATTTTGCATTTTTCGAATAACTATTCAAAAATATGTAAAAAAAATTTAAAATTAAAATAATGTAAAATAAGTTAAAATAAAGTAATAAGATTGGACTAACTATACTTTCAATCGCGTTTTTCTCGAAACTACAAATCTCAAATTAGCTTGCAACATAACTCAAACAATTTCTGTACGATTTACTTCAAATTTTAACTGTAGCTTCTGCATGAGATTTTCAAGAAAATGACTTATAAGTATATAATACTTATATACTTTGTATACTGGATCAACCTTTACCATTCTTACTATTTTGAACTTGACAAATAAAACCAATGTCATGAATTAATTTTCTTATTGATATCTATTTTAAACAATCCAAACATATTGATAGTTCATTTTTTTCAAAAGATATTAAAAAATAATTTGTTAAACGGAAAACTTATTTTGATATGTACTGACGCATGTTTTTTTATCAATCACGTAATTGATTGGAACTTATATACTTAGTCAATATAGCAAAAAAAATATGAAATTTAATGTTATAAGGATATAAAAATATCAATTACATAATATTATAAGATAATAGTAATTGTACTAAGTTTAACTAATTGTAAGTAATTATTATTACAAGAATATATTCATTATATTATAAGAAAATCATTTATTATTACCGGAGAATGCTTAACACAAACAGAGATCTTTGGCTGAAAAGGGAAAAAGTTATGTAAGTAATAACAAGTAATGATTGTAAAGTAAAGTTCTGTTATCATAATTTCCTGCTGAGCACTTCGACCTCAAAGTATTTAGCAGAACTCGGCTAACATTTTCGTAAAATTTTCTTGCATTTTGCTTTAATCAATGCTTATTTGAGGTATAAATAAATAATTATGAAACACAAGAACTTGAAGCAGGATTAAAAATTGCAAATCTTTTCGCAGAGAATAAAAACCACCTAAAATCAAATAATTTTTTTTTTGGAAACGGCCGACAAAATCAAACAACATGAAATTGTGTCAAGAAGCATATCAATGTCTTTTCATTCACTTCAACCATACAAAATTTACTGCACACCAAAAGTAATAAAAAGGGACACTTACAGCGAAATCTCCCTTTTCAAAAATTAATAATATTGAGTTGGTTGCTTATTGATGCGTAAAATTCCGTTACTGGTTAATTATTTTTATAAACAAAATGATTTACTTGTCTCAAAATTTAGTGTTAAAATAATGTGTTACTTTGGAATTTACGTAAAGGCTAAAACTTTAATTGTTTTTGTTCATCTTCTGGTTATCTTCACTGGAGAGATGGGCTGCTTTAGCGGTTTCGTTTAGAGGGACCACTTCAGCGTATGGAAGACGTGGAGGTTTATAACATAAATAAAAGAAATTTAATTGTTTATCTATTATTGTAAATATTTACATTTATTAAATATTAGTGTTCCTAATCACATTTAGAACGAAAACGAAGAAGTTATTTATTACATTTATCAAATCCGTGTTGCCTTACAATTAACCAAATTATAAAAAGTAGCTAGCGAGATATAGTAGATGAGGGTTCTACAGACTTTTCAATTTCTCAAAAGTGACAGTGCTATAGAGATGCGCTAGTGACAGACATCTTACATAGTCTTACTACCTAAGCACACGACAGTCGTAGCAACTGCATTAATTTAGCCAAAAGTTT
Organism: Rhagonycha fulva; assembly: GCA_905340355.1. Classification (NCBI taxonomy): domain Eukaryota; kingdom Metazoa; phylum Arthropoda; class Insecta; order Coleoptera; family Cantharidae; genus Rhagonycha; species Rhagonycha fulva. Next base: position 13,860,557 of record HG996555.1, read on the forward strand.
TAATGGAATTGTGTAATAATTACGTGATGTTGTTAGCTAAACAGATATTTTGATGAGTTTACATTATATTGATTTATGATTCTCTATTCTCAAGAGGAGTAATATTAGTGGCCCAATCTTCTTGTCATTTTGTAGTGACATAGAGATAATTGCATTATATAGAATATTATATTGGTACATAATATCAAATTCGCAATTATTTCTTGTTAGTATAGACAAAATGTCATGATCAAATGTTAACTAAAAAGTTTTTCCAAATAATATGCCGTTAAAATAACAGAGGGATGCAAGGGAAAACACAATTTTCTCCAGAAATCTTGTTTTTATACCCACTACAAACATGGTGGAGCCATCTCGGTATGGCGTCGCAATGTAGAAAATTGGATCGACGCGACCGACGCAAGCTTTCGAGCTTACAACTTCTAGCTTGTTGTGTTTAGTTGAGCACGCGAAGTTAACCAAAGCTCATGGATTCGCGTAGCGCCTTTTTTGCATTAATTGCGGCGACAGCGCTTGTTTGCGTTTCTTCAAGGGCGGTAAGTAGTATAAAAGTTGGATACTTAATCACTTTATTTGTAAAACCCAGACAATTTTATTGTGTTTGCTTAAGCTACCCTATTGTTTTTTTCCACTCTTTGAATAAGAAAAACGTTATTTTCGACGCACACCTTTTCTAAATTATTCAAATTTACTATTACACTTGTTTATAAAATTTTGACTCCGAGCTTTATTTTCTTAAAACAAAGGAATTTTATTATTGTGCTTTTGGGTAACTTCCACCACATAAAATAACTTTATAAAACTTAAATTTCGTAATTGTGAAATACGTATAAATACAAATGAAAAAAGTTAATTGGTTTTACATTTCATGAAAATTAATTTATTTTAATGAAATGGGGATGTACGTTATATAAGGCTTTATTTTACCAAGGAATCTTGTAAATGCGATAAAATCCTTACGAGATATTATTTAGAAAGAAAATAAAAATTGATTAAAATTTGTAATTAATTACAAATTAAAATTTTTGAGGTGGTTTACGTAAGATTAGCAAAATTTGGGTTTGCTTAAATCATTAATAATCTTGAAACCAAATCTCAATATAGTACAAGACGCAATCAGTTTTGTATAACATTGTAGATTCACCCCAGCGAGCAGCGTTCATAAAAGCTTATGTAATTTGTAGTAAATTTGTTTCTGCACTATTACACCGTTATTAAGCTTACTTAATGATAATACCATGTGCGCTACTTGACCATAATATGTACCAAATATTATTATCAGATATTTAGTGAAACAAATTACTTAATAAATAAACATTTTGGCACTCCAAAAAAATATGAATTTATCACCATCAGCTTTTTAAAGAGACGGTATTTTTTGGCTTACGTCCAATTGATCGATTTCTGCAATTTCTCGCTTATTTAGTGCAAATATCCATTTTCCTCTAACGATGTTTTCATATATTTTATGTAAATTTCATCAGAATTAAAATTTATTTACTTTATCCACCCTTACTCTTGCTTTCTCGATGAGCTTTCTGTCTTAGGATTTTGTTTCATCCTGGTGAATTTTAAAATGGAAAATTTTTAGGAGAAACACTGAATTGAATGGATTGGTTTGCTCATTTAGAGATATTGAAGATGGTTGCTCGATAGCACTAATCAACAGTTTGTTACTATTGCATGTTGCTATTTTATTAATTTATCTTGACTAAACCGTCGCCTCGCACACAAACACTAAAAACTTTTTATTTAGTACATAACAGCTTTCATGTTGTGCTATTTTGTAAATTTCTTATTATAGACAACAAATAAAAATCGACAATAAAGTTTTACACAACAAACTCATTTATAACTGGGTAGTACATGTCAGTTGAAAAACCGTCTTATATCAAAGTTGAAATATCTCAAAATAACAAGTTGGAAAAGTACTTTTATTTTGATCATATATTACATTAGTCAAGTTTAAAAAAACTGAGAATTTCTTGAAACCAGAGAAAACAAATGGGAAGTAGTTAAAAAGTTTAGAAAATTTATATCGATAACTTTTCAGGAACCTGCCTGAGCATTTGATTTTTTAATATGATTTTGCTTCCAATATTTTCGTATTTATTAACAGTGGCCATAAAATAAAAATTTATTAATAACATTTCGTCATTTCTGATCTCTCACGAGTTAAACGTGTACATTTTAACAACATAGTGCTAAATTCTCTTAGCCGACGTTAAACACCAACATTGGTTCCATAAATTACACGGCAACAAACTTGTAAGAAAACAGGTTAAATTCGATGAGGACCTATTGAAAGCTCCGATTGAACAAGATTGATAAGGATTCGGGAATTAATGATTGGATTCAAAAGAGAAAATTTATTATTCGAAAAAATATTTTTGAAATGATAAAATAGGCATCCAGGATTTTATTGAGAGCAAAACTCGAACATTTTAAAAGGAAAACGTTTTTAAATCCGATTATCGGTTAAGAACGAAAAATTTATTTTATAGCGTAACATTAAAACCCTTGAGACATAAATTTAGATGTTTGTTACGAGCAGAACAACTAAATTCCATATAGGGATAAGTCCTTTGGTAGAAGTGGAAATAAAATAAGTAGAAGCAACATAGTTTTCTAACAAAATCAAAAAGGTATGAAAAATTGGATTCGATTTCAGATAAGCAGAAATTTGACGTTAAGTATTTTCAGATGGCTTGCATTTGCTACAAGACTGCTTAAATTCGGTCGAATTTGGTAAATTTTGTTTATTAAACTTTGCCAGGAATTTTATCTGACCAATCGAAAACAAAAACTGCAGTAGCAGTAACCACACCCATTTTAACTTTGTAAGTTTAGACAAGCTATATCGATTATTGTATCAATCTAAAATACAATTGTGAGAACAATATTCAATTTTAAATTACATGAAATTTAAAATAATCCTTCTTTGGTGTGTAATTTTACAAGGTTTTATATTCACTCATAAAGAACTAGGAAAACTTTATGAAAACAAAGCTATCGAAGTGAATATTAAAAATTGATAGAAAAGCTTCTTAGGCTAGACTTTTTGTAGACGTATTTGTTACACTTTTAGGACCTTTTTTAAATTCTATTTAATATTAAAATGGTTTTTGTATGTTCGTAGTTGACTTTCAGTTCAAATATTGCCAACAACTATTAATATGCTGGTTGACGTGTTGAGACAGTTCTTCGTATAGGAGCGAATTAAATTGAAAACAAAGAATAAAAACCATACCATCGTAAATTTAATTTGAAAAGTGAAAAATATATAACAAACTTGAACCTACATAAATAACTGAAATTTAACGTTAGAAGTCTAGACTTCTAGACGTTATAAATTTGTTCTTTTTTACTACATTAATAAAATAAGGAACTAAAGAATATTAATTAAAATAATAATGAGCGTAATCTATTTACTGTCTTGCAACTATCATATTCCTTAGATTAACAGAGAATATTTAAAATACAATCCAGAAACCATAATTTGAAACGTTTATTTATTGTACATATACCTTGAGGTTCTATAAATAAATTACTAAAGCAAAAATTTGTTTTTAAAGTGGAACGAAAATATGGATTAATTTGTTTTAAATATTAAACAAATGAAATTTTGTACAATGCTCAAGTAGCTTTCAATTTAACAAAAATGTATTATTCTTTGTTGAGGATCTCTAATAGTGAATAATGCAAGTACTGCTCTTTGAAGTCCAAAAAAATGCTAGATTGGTAAGCACGTAGGTGAAAAAGTTTGCATGTCGTGTTTATTTACCCATATCGCGTTCAGCGCTAAAAATTATAAGCTGTCTTCGTGTTGTACGTGTAAAATATTTTCTGAAAAGATGAAAAGAATAAAACTTCTACTTGAAAAAAATGGTTACGTTTTATACTGTACAAAAAGTTTTTCAAAATAACATCAGCATTAAATGATTTAAGAGATGTCTGGATACCGAATCACATCGGTGATTCTTTACAAATTGCAGTAAATGTAACTAACAAAATCCATTACAAAATGAGGCAGCAAAATCAATATCAAGATTATTTCAATTCTGTCTATGAACTCAGTGCAACCACATCTACAATCTACGTGGTAAATTAGAGAAACGTGGTGTCGTATTATACGTCCAGTAAAGTGGGAGCTAAAATTAGTGAAACGAGAATATAAAATGATGGAAGAACGTGAATGGTTTTTAAATTGACAAGGGCTTTTATCATTAGGAGCTTTGAATATTAGAATTTGTAAATTATATAATTGTAAGTCCAGATTTAAGTAAGAATTAATTTAAATAACAAGCAAATCGTTAATTTAAAAAAAGGACGTGAGGACACAAGAAAAGGCTGATAAGCTCTTTTGCTTGTTTTGCAACTAATATAAATTTGAGAAAGAAATTTAAACATAATATTTTATACGAACAGGAAAATCTAATGAAATACTTTAGGGCACTTAAGTCTACGCTCATTGAGACAAGCAAGTCAAAAAATAATTAGTTTATGTACACTAAATATCCCTAAGATACTTACGTATGTAGCATTTCAAAAATGCCTACTTTATTCTTCTCATGTCGGCACCAAGATAATCATTTATCATAGTACGATATTACTTATAAGAAAATTTACAGTTTTATAAATTTTTTAAAATAAAATACATTTTAAAATTGAAGAACTGTAAGTTGATTTAAAATTATTTCATTGTTTTATCTATCAGCACCGTAGCTAAAGTTCCGAAGATCTTGCAGTGCAGGAGAGCCTAAGAATTTATTGAAAATAAATTTAATAACAATGTATGGGAATGATTGGAATGAAATCAGAGTCTCTATTAAAAAAAAACCATTTAAACAATGTGAATATTTGTACAATTTAGGCAACACCCAATAGACTTGTGTATATGACTGAATCTAATTAAGAGTTGGAAATTCCTAAATTTCCACGGTTATTGTTTTGAAACGTTTGAAAATTAAATAAAAATCTTTAAAAATATCGCTAATGTGTGACGTCAGGTTTTTGAGCATCAAAATTTTTGCTACTAGATTACACAAATCTCAAGGTTGTGTAGTAACGGAAGATGTAATTTCCTTTTTGGCTAGCTCGCAGAAGGAAAAGATATCGAGTGCTGTGCTGTGAAATAGGTAATACAGGGGACGTCAAAAAGTTACGTTCCAAAAAGCAAGACGTTGTAGAATAAACTCCATGTAGTTTGTTAGTCAAAATGCACAAAAATATGGCGTACAAAAATAAAAGAGTTAGTATGAATTGGGTAAATTAATAACCTTATCTTGCTTATATAGGTACAAATGATTTTTTCATCTTATTTTTCACGACATTCTAAAAAAGCTTGTCCTTGCAATTTATACTTCTTTTTAAATTTCAAATAGTAATTTATTTTGTCAATAGAACGTATTAAAATATAAAATCAAAGCAAATATATTTGCAAAGGTAATTACAGTTTTAATTAACTTTTCATTAAATAGCCAAGCAATTTTTGTCAGATGTTCTTACTTTGACTGAAGTTTAATTAGTTATTTTTGAAGTATACATTAATGAATACTTTTAATGTGTCGTATCATAACAAAATGCAGATTTTTCCGTTATGGAAAAAAGTTAACTACTCAAATCTTCGTTATTTTTAAAAATATATTTTTGGAGGGTTTTTCAGCTTAAACCAAAATATATGACGACCGTAATTTTAAACTTAGCAAATAGAAATTTAAGCTGCTTGCAGCTACTGGTAATGGTAGGATTTATTACATCAAATGCTTAATAATTTTTGTACTCTGCATAAATATAAATGGTTATTTGGAAAAGCTACCCCAAAGCCAGTTTTTGTGTTTAGACAAAGATTGAATATTGAATAATATTTTATGTACGGTATACTCATTTTGAATTTGCATAGTATCAATGCGAGACAACTGAACAGTTTTTTTTAAAGGATATCTTCTACTCTACTTTAAATTAAAATTTTCTTTTATTTTCATGGCACTTCCGGGTAAAAAAAATTTAACGTTTTATAGGTACCACCAAAACAGAATCCAAATCCAAACATTTAAACACCAAAGAAAACTATAAAAAATGTGCTCTGCCATGTACAAATTGGTGATCTAAATTTTTTTTAAGACAATTTTATATTATACAATTATTCGATTTTATATCGCTATAAGCGGCTTTCCGGTTCTCAAACGCCAAATGTCTCAGTTTAGTGCGTCTTCCTCTTCTACCTGGTAAGCCCGCATTCTTTTCTTAGTACCGTCATTCTACGATCTTCTTAGTCGACCTCTCTTGCGTTTGTCTGGAAGGGTCTATTTGAAGATTTTCTTACGCTGTCTCTGATCCTGCATTCTCCTCAAGTGACCAAATCATTTAAGGCCTTTTTTGTCTATTCTATCCAGTGCACTGTCTTGAACCACCATTCTTTGCCTTATTTCGTCATTCGTTACATGTTTCATTCTTGACTCTAGCGCTTCTCCTGAGATAGTCCGTCTCAACTGCCAGAAGTTTTCTTTTATATTCGGCGTTGATCGTCTATATTTCACATCCATAGTTCAGAACCGATTCTACCGTTGCTTTTCCTACGTGTTTCTTAGTTTTGAGAGAAATACACATGTCTATTCCACCATATTAAGTTAAGACTGCCCAATACCTTACGATTACTCTCTATTTTGGTTTTTATTTCTTCTTGTTCGATCTCATCTATAGTTATCATTGCTCCAAGGTACTTAAAATTTTGAACCTAGTTAATTCCTCTAGGAGTCTTTTAAGCATATTTTTAGATTATATTGATTGCAGACATCAATAAGTCTATTATCACCATCGTCATTTACAGGAATCTTGTTGAATCGTATAATCAATAATTGTTGTTTGCTGTTAATCTTGTCTAATTGTTCAGCTATTGTCAGGTAAAACTCTTTTATAGTTTCTCTCTTTGAATCATCTGTTAGACCATACACTTCCAGGATAACTATCTCATTGCTTCTGATTTTCATATTTATTTTTATACATCTTTTTGAAATCGCTTCAAAATCTGTTTTTTCTTAATGGCTATTGCTACTCCTGCTCTAGCGCGTTCTGCTTTGGAGGACTCCAGACCAATAAATCTCGTAATTGTCTTTCATCTTTTGTCTTTGGCCCTTGCGTTTGGTCTATGTGTTTTTCAGTTTGTCTAACTGGCTCCGCTGTTTATTTAATATTCCTTGAATGTTCCATGTTCCTAAATACTTTCCATGTCTATTTTCTTCGCGCTTAAGTTGTCCTTGATTTAGTCCGTCCATCATCCGAGGCTTGGCGTTTGGTCTTTTAGCATTTTATGTTTTTTATCTACGACGAGGAACTAGCCCGACGAAGAATCTCTAGCCTAGAAGACCAGCGAGACTGCCAGTATAAAGTTGTAACTTCACCCGGATTCGAACCGAGTATTGAGGGTTTGTAGTCAACTCGCTTGACTATTACTCTCCGACCGTCTCTTTTGTCTAATTTAAAATATTTTTAAACTAAAGTTTTTATTTATTTCATATTTGTTATTGTTTTTTCAGGATATTAAATGTAAATTCGCATCAAATTACTTTTTTACAGAATTTGTGCTATTTTCAGCTATTCTTGAAAATTGAATTCGTGCATTAAAAAGTCACGAATAGAATCTCGGTTTTTTTCAGATGTATAGTGAAATTTGTTTTTAAAAAACGACTCAAAGAAGTTCACGCAAACAAAAATACGTTCAAATCAAACAAAACAAGAGCTTTTAAAAGGTGAATATGTCAATATCAAAAGAAGGATGAGATAAAAATACCAGGTTCTACGTAATATGTACTTGTACCTTATGTAATAAATTGAAGTAATGCTACTACTAACCGCAATTTCCCGATCTGACGGAGGTACCCATAGGGTCTAAATGCTGGGATCTTAAATAAGTAGCCCCATACTTGACCTTAGCTTTTAGGAGATTATGTTGTAGAGACGAAAGTGTCTGTCCAAAGACAGAATAAGATGAGCTGATTAAATAGAGACAAATTATGTCAAACTATTTAAAAATAGATTTAGGATAATTTTCCGATACAACCTTCTCAATATTTTCTAATAAATTATTATAACGATTTTCTATTACAGTTTTTTTTGTGAAGGTTAGTGTAATACTTTATTTTGATTGGTATTTAAATGTATCGACATAATCTATATTTAAATCATTTATAATCATAAAAATAATTATTTCGGCAAATTTCATCAATTTTGGCGATTAAAAAAGTATTATACCTACGAGTGCATACGCAATAATTTAATCTGTAGATATAACTATTTTGCACAAATTTCTACTTCAAGGTAGATAATATAAGTAATAAGTATAAAATACAAAATTGATTTTATTAATTTTCTATTTGGTTAATTAATTCAGACCTAACAGACGGTAAAGGAAAATTTAGAGTCGATAAGGGTCTAATCAAGAAAGCCAAATAATTTTAATAAATTATAATAAATAACAATTTTAATAATTTGAATTTTATTGGAAAACCTTTAACGGGTACACAAGGGTATAATAATGCATTAGCTTTATTAACAGTAACTAATCGATGCTATTAACTACCTACTTTTAAAGTGGTTAGCGTACAAAAGTTTGACTATATTATATTATTTTCTCTATTAGATAATATATAATTTCTAATTATTTTATAAATTGTTAACGAAAATGCAATTGTCATGAAAAGAAAATTGTTCGTGTAAGTCGACCTGTTAACTTAAGTTGGCCAAGTTCTAAAAACAAAGGAACAGTAAAGATAATTTAACTCAATCAACAAATGTCTTAACTTGAAGTTAAAGTAAAACTTTGCAATTATCTAGCAAAAGCTGTATACGTAAATAACACGATTCTTTAAATACTCCCTGGTTTGGACTCGTCTTACATTTCACGTTTACAACACTCTTCACCACTTTTCTGAGATCATTTAACTTTCAGCTACTCTCGCTTTATATATTACGTTTCAAATTTATCTTGCTCAACTTCCATTTGTTATTTTGTTTACTTTGAAGATCAGCCTTAATAAGAAAAAAAAGTAAAACACAATTTTATTAGAAAATGTCGGTATTTTGAATATTACCTAATCAGAAAAGTTGTTTTCTGGACCAGTTATCACAAAATTTAACGATACGCATTTGTCTTCATCAATCACTGTTTGAATATTTAAAATTTCATTTACATAAAAGAAAATTTTATTTCATTATCAAGTTTCTGGGTAAAGAAAAAGTTTCAAAATGATAATAAATTATCCAATTTTTACAAAATACAAAATTTTCAGTTTCATGTTTAATTTTTGAAAAAACTGGGGTGGGCTGCTATTACATAGACAGCTTATGTCCGTATCACCGAGGTCAGCTATAGCGCAGAGCTGTAATTATTATTATTTTATTAAAAATCATTTAGTAAATAATTTATTATTCTTGGTAAAATATTTTCATCATTACGTAATAAAACAAAATTGTATTGCTGTTAAATTGACAAGTTTTTACTTCTAGATCACGATCATTAATGACTTGCCTATTTCCCAACTTTTTAAAAGTTTATAATGAAAATTTATTGATATCTTCATAACTTACACAGGAAATAAAAATAATTTTAACTCTATAAGTAATTCTAGCTCGTTAAAAACTTTTGAAAAATACTTTTTAGATATTTCGTTTATGTTGGTTTACCTTCAATATAATCACAAAATTAATTGCAAATTATTGTAGTTCTGCTTGTGAATTTAAAATATACAATTTTTTTGGGGGTTTTAATTATTAGGTTTCAAATTCAGAATATAAAAAGTACCCACTAATGTTATTATGGAATATACTATGAATAATTCTGGTTTTACTCTGAGTGTTTCGTTGTTTATCAATGATATATGAATATGCTAGTTATGTATGTATAGTAGTTATTAGATACTCGATTGCTGATGTGTACACACAAATAGATACAACTGGCACTATAATAACATTAATTATTGTTTATGTACCTATATCAATTTATAATTTTTTCGTAGTAATAAACTGGTACAAAATGTCTTAGGTATAATATTAAACCTACGATTACATTTTGAAATGTATAATAAAACCAGAAGTCCCACTTCTAAATTGAAAACAGATCCATCATGAAAAAGCAGTACTAAAATATCAACAATTTTTGTTGCGCAAGTAGGAATTACGAGTGGTTTTAGTTAGGAGTAGCTTAAGGAGTAAATCCACTCTAATTCAAAATTTTAACCAAATCGATAAAGATTGCAGAAGTTGTCATTTCAATCAAAAATTGAATAACATTCCTGCGATATAGTAGAAAATTTTATTGTACTTTTAACATACAATTGCACCATTTTGCATTTTATTACAAAATATTGATGATAAATACTGTTGATATTCTTCTCGTCCTCTTCTTCTTAACGGGTAAAAAGATTACACAAAACTTTGCAAACAATAATTTTTATTACAATATTTTTCTTATATTTAAAGCTTCGAGATAAATTAACTAAAAATTTGAATTTGGAATGGAGTTAAACTGATGGCTTACGATGACATCAATCAGTGTATTTTAGCGTTTTTCATATAGACAACAATTTGTATTCTCATTTCTACAAATTGAGAGGTTTACCAAGATGAAAAATTTAATAATTAAATAAGAGCAAAATTAATTATTATTATTTTAACAGCTACGATCTGATGTAAAAATTTAAAAAGTTACTGAGCTTAAAGCGCTGCTTTTGGATGATAGAACCTTTCGACGATGAACCTTCCGACTACCACGATGATAGCAATTTTGTACGAAAAGACGTTAATAAAAGGAATGACTCTTTAGCGACAAAATTTCTTGGAACAAACGAGCCAGAAAGAGTTAAGTGTGTTAAAAAATTGCGATCGATAAAGTTAACTAACGGAGAACAGGCAACAGCAGCCATTACATCAAAATAAAGTAATGGTGCAATAGCTGATGTTTTGAATGATTTTAAGACGGAGTGAAATAGAAAAAGCTTTTCAAATAAATGTGCAAACTAAACAAGTGATTAACAAGTATTTTAATCGCATTAGCAGAAAGAGCGAACGGAATGGTTGAATTCACTATTGTTTAAAAAGTTTAAGGTGAGGCCGTAGGAAAAAGAAAAAACCGTTAGTGACTCTTTAGACTATAAGATAAAATGGGCAAGTAGAGTGAAAATAAATAAAGAGGAAATGGTAAGTTGACAATGACGCAGCAATATTACATGATTGAAAAATATTAGACACAGCGAAAATTTCTTTAAAATTAGGACTGAACAGAATAGTACGAAAGATACGAAATGACAAGTAAAAGGAGGTAAAATGCTACCTCTGTGTTTGTACTACATGTGATTAAAAAAAAGATTGGAATTAAAAGAAATATATCAAATAGAGTCGTGACTAGAGCGTAGTAAAGATAACCCACTTTTTTGAAATAAAATACTTTTTCAAGAGTTAAATTGGCGTCTTTAGTAATTTTGAAAAGTCACCTTATTATTTTCTTGTGGGGGTATTCCATACCCCCCAGACCCCCCGGTGTCTTTACATTTTAAAAAGAATAAAATTATCTTTCCTTTACCTATAGAGGGTACTTTTGAAAGTAAACAATCAAAAAACAAGGAGGTTTGGGGGTATGAAAAGTCATTCATTGTTAGGCATAAGACCACCATTATTTAGTTTCATATAACGAAAAATAATATTTAATTTTAAATATCCTCTTGTCGATAGGGTTAAAATAAACAAAAGTTGAAAGGTCATTTCGTATAATATAATATCTCTGCTTCATTATTTCTTTGTTGTTGAATAAAAAATGTAAAATTTGTTTTGTTTTAACAATGTTTTTAAGTGTTTAATTAATATTTAAATTTTAACAAATTTATGGATGGAACGGGAGCGAGTAGGGGAAGGGGGTAGCGCAACTTGCCACAGGCGCTTTTTATCCCGTTACGAATCTGATGTCAAAAACACCTAAACATATTAACACGTTGAATGCCAGGGGGGTCGAAGTCAAGATTATTAAAAACACATAAAAATCTATACAGTGTGATCACGAAAAGTGGTAACAGTGAATAATTCTTAAATATTACTAGATACAAAAAAAAGTTTAAATAGTTTTTTATTCAACACCAAATTTTCTATTGGAAACTTTCAAAGTATATTTTTTTATACTTCAAATTCAACCGGAAGTAAATATAAATTTTTTTTTCAAATAGCAACATGTCTTTTTTTTAACAGTTTTGTAATCTGCAATTTTTTCTCTATAAATACATATAAAATTTTCATAAAGTTACATAGAAAAATAGAAAATTTGGAGTTGAATAAAAAACTATTTAAACTTTTTTTTGCATCTAGTAATATTTAAGAATTATTCACTGTTACCACTTTTCATGAACACACTGTATATATATAGAATAAATATATAACAGTGCCTTTCAGCACCGTGAAGGTCGCCGGTGACCTCAGTGAATTAAATGCGTCACGAATGATTACAAAAATTAACTGTTACATATTGTAAATAATATTTCATCAAAATATGCAGCACATACTGAGAAATTCATTGTGGCCAGACGAACCAGCCATATCAAATTACCGTGGCATTCAACGTGTTAACAGTAAGGTTGTAGTTTCATTAGTTAATACCCACTTTTTTGTCTGGAAATATAATATAGAAGTAAGAGCTTCAAAATTAATTAAAAATTAAAGGCAGTTTCACGACATAGGTTTAGAAGTAAAACATATAATTATATGAAGACCATACCACCTAGATTAAAGCACTGTCATATCCAGCAGATTTATGAAACAGAATATATTCTTCATCCTAGATTAGCAAATTGAATATTATGCGTATGACGTAAGCATCATATGTTTGTGTAAAAAAAATTAAAAATACTCGTATCCAGTTACAAAGTAGCCCATAGCAAGTTCACGACAAAATGGAATTATCTCCAATCTTCGAAATTCAAATCCAAATCAAAATCGAAATTTTGGCTGCTCAATGTATCCACAACATCACCAAAATTGCCCAAATTTTCATGTCGAAATATTTACTGGATGTGATAATTTTAAGTCAAACTGTACAGTTCTACTTGATTCACTGGTGCACAAAACAAAGCTGTTTAAGGGGGAAGTCTACTGTGACAAGAGAAAACACAGGCCGATTTTCTGGATTTTTTTTTACAAAATATGACTCGTACATTAAATTAAATTAAACCATCATTTTTATTATATATTCAAGTATTTGTAAAAAAAATTTCAAGTTGAAATATTTAAAATTGCCGTTGTGGCACTCTTTCAACGTAGGTCCGTTTTTTTTTGGTGCCCAAACGGTGTACATGAAATCTCACGTGTGGGTAATCTAAACCAAAAATAAAAAATATAGTGATTATCTATCTACATAGTATTGACTCTCGTTTGTCGAGGGCTTTTCTCGATAAAAAATTTTAGCGCCGAAAAAAAAATTCATGAAATTTTTTTCTACTTTTTTTGCTCAAATCTGATGTTATTATTGTTTATAACAATTAAACAAAAAACGAAATTAAAAAAATCCCTCGACAAACGAGAGTCAATACTATGTAGATGATAGCCATTTTTTTCTTTTTTGTTTTAGATCATCCAGACGTGAGATTTCAAGTACACCGTTAAAAAAAGACGGACCTGCGTTGAAGAAGTGCCACAACGGCAATTTTGAATTTTTCAAATTGAAAAGTTTTTTACAAATACTTGAATATATAATAAAGATGACGGTTTAATTTAATTTCATATACGAGTCATAATTTTGTTAGAAAAAAAAAATCCGGAAAATCGGCCTGTTTTTTTCTTGTCACAGTAGACTTCTCCTTTAATTAGTATCTTGGATGCAACCGCGAATGCAAAAACCAATTTGTAATAAATAACGTTGATAATCGATAAATTACTAAAAATAGATAATTACCGACTGACAAAGATTTAGCTAGATCAAGATAGAGAGCTTATGCTGTATTAAATTAGAATTTAAAATATATTAAAAATATACATCATAGAAAACCAAAACGAGAAGCGGGAAATTTGAATTTAAATACATAAAATACCTGTGTCTTTAAAAAAATATCACAGACATTTTCACTTTTTTTTGAATGTCCGCTAGTAAACTGATATTACCAACATTCACCCATCAGTGTTTCGAGTACTAACTCTGGTTTTGCGATTGAGTACCGAGTATTGTAAAATAAACGTTGTTAAACTTTAAATAAATATTTAAACTGCGGAAATGATGGCCGAAATTCGTATCAAACAAGGCCGAATTAAAATATTCCACTGTGGTAATTTACACGTTTATAATACAATTTACTATTACAAGAGTTTTAAAGTAACGATAACGAATACTTAAATATTATTATTAATTACATTTAATTAGATGTTTTTCACCAAAATATAGCAGTTGTTATTGTAGTCGCTTAATTTAGCAGAACTTAATCAGTCTATCTACATTCCACTTCAATATTAATTTGTTGCTAATCCAAAATTTATGGAAATCGATTGCTATTAAATATTCATGCTAAGTGTATTTTGTGTACAAACGTTTAGCTGACCATTCCATATTTTTAAATAATACACATTTAAAAAGTACTCTTTGAAATGTATTTTTCCAAGTCAAATATATAAAAATTAAAGGCTTTACTTTTCATACTACATACGTTTTTCCCAGTTTTGTTTCATTTAGAGTAGAACTATAAACGAGTTTTTTTTTATTTTGTGCAACCTATCCACCTGGTAATAAACCTAGTCTAAGTGCTTCTTTTTTTATGTTTAGTTAAAATTTATAAGTTATCCGAAAGTTTCATCGTACTAAAGTCGGAAAAACGAATTTATCTTAACTGGCTATAAAATTTTTTAAAACTCATTAAAGGTTCTAGTTTAAGTTGCACTTTTTATTTGAGTTAACTTCACGAGTTTAATCTGCAAAAATGTGCCTTTCTTTTGTATTTTATTTGTTGAAATTTCATTGTAGAATACAAAGACGGAATCTAAGGAATATTCTACAAAACTAACAGTGACCATTAAAACATGGAATAACGAACAATGATATTCATGACGCATGTAGTAAAAGGAATAATTCGGGCGTAACAAACTTTTAGAATGTCGAAAATTCAAGCTTGAAAAGATGGCTAAATCTTCTACATCATTTTGTTATAAACATGTCAGGAAATACAATGCCAAGTAAAAGTTTACCTACCAGCAACGTTTCGGTGATAACAAATAAATATACCACATTCTGTTTAAGTTACCCGGTTTAGCTTGTAATTTGTTTGAATTAAAACGAGATATGTAGTATACTCCGCTATTACAAGTTGTAAATTTCAAATGCCTTTATTAGTAAACATTTATATTACGTTTAAGTATAGTCGAATTTTTGTCAAAGAAAGAACAACTTTCATCGTATTATTAATTTTCATGGTTTTATTTGTCTCGAGATTCGGTAAAACATTTTTTATACTCGATCATCGATTTCCCTCCTTGTAAAGCTTTCGTTGAATTTTACACTACCTTGAGTTGTCTTCCATTTTTGTATCATTTGGTTTTTGCCTCAAAGCTTTTCTGGGCTTAACTCTAATTGTAGAGGTTTCAATTTTATTTTTTGTTTAAATTTTAACTAGACTCTTCCCATCTGCTTTTTAAATTAAGCTTTTGTATATCCTTCAACTTGAAGTGCATATTAAGACACTTGTGCCAATTTTCATTACCCACAGTTTTATTTATAAAACTTGAACGTATCTACAGGAAAATATTATTAATCATTTTCAAACCTAGTAAAGTTCACATTTTAGTTGACAACATACAGAGATCACTTAAAGTCAATAAAAAAGTGGAGAGGATTGCTGAATACATTTTACTGCAGAAAAGGAAAATCGATACATTTAGCACTCGAAACCCTTAAATTCACACAAATTAAGCTAACGAAGTATGATTTGCACATTTTTCACAATTGTCAGCAATTTCCAATTTCCAAAATGTTAGTTCTAGCAATCAAAAACGCTTCTCGAATACTATCCTGATAAATTAAAATTACCAACTAACATAAAATAATTAATCGATTTAATCAGCGTTTTAACAGCACGTAATTAATTTTCAGGTTAATATCAGCAATACATGGATGCTTCCTGAAGAAGGATTTCCCGTATTTTATCGTTATTTTCGAGATCGTATCTCTTGGTACGAAGCTGATGCAGTTTGTCAGTTTCATCATGCCAATTTAGTTACCGGTAAGTGGATAACCTTATTAATCTATTAGAGTGTAAACTTCAATAAAGACGTAATTTATTGTTTTTAGTAATAAAATACGTTATAGTACCTACCTATGAAAATCACAAAAGTGATTGGCGTTATAAATTGCTTTCTTCAAAAAAATCCCTCAAAATAAAATGTCAAGTTTTTATTTTAATATTGCTACGCTATTAGCTGAAACTTAGTTATTTACTATATTTTCAAAAGCATCTGCCAGGTAAATAAATTTCAGAACAAATATTAGGAAATATTGGATGGATGGTATAAGTGTTTTTTTTTTATCAAAAACAGATTTCAATTTACATACAACTGCGCCATCAAAGCATTTGAATTTGGGATAGAACAATTTTCTCTCTTCTGTTACAAAGATGTCTTGAATACCTGCCACATTAAAGAGCAACGCTTTTTGAGTTATGACAATGGAGGAAAGCACAAATTAACTTATTTTGTTTCCTCAGAAGTTGACTATCCTAGACGTGAACCTTCTCAAAGTTTGCTTTATTACTAATATTATATTATACACAGTGCAGTTGCGTCAGAAAAAATTAACACAAATATTTTTCGTCTGCAATCTATTTATGTATAAATTTTCAAAACTTTTTCGTGTTTAATTTTAATTAAATTTTGTTCTAAAGAATTAAACAAAGATTTATCTGCAAACATTTGTGAATGTAAATCTTTTAAAAGTTTTTGATGCTGTTGGCAATATTTTGTTAAATGGAATTTAGACAACTTTTGAAAATTAAATTTCATTTTCGTTTTAATACTGATGGAAAACATTCTAGTGCAAATTTCTTATAGCCTTAAGCATATAAAGTTTACAAATGATGCAAATTTCCTATAAACTTCAAATAGAAAGAAAAATCTTGGAATCGTATTTATGGAAACGTTTTCAATTTTACATTCTCTCATTTTCTTCGAGAGGTTTTTCAAGAGGGCCAGAAATAAGTTCGAATTTTAGAATTACTTTTCTGTGATTGTATAGAACGAGTATAAAACTATAATAATATACAATCCATGTTTGGAATTGCAAGTTTGTCTTTTTAAATTGAATTTTATTATACGAAGAATGACAAATTGCTTACGGTTACAAAGGTCGAAATTATACCAATGGTTCTAAACATACGACCTTACAAGAATGTAGAAACTATTGTAGATATCTGATTAAAATTAGTTGCCAGCCCAAGGGTCATATTTTCAGGATCTGGATAAGTAAATTCCTACACTACTCCCATTGTTACTGTGGGTAGTGAAACCAGTAACATTTTAGAATCATAAATTATTAAGTACAGTTTTAAACAAAAAATAGCTTTACAATGCAAATATTTACCCTTTTAATGTAGATGTTACACAAAAATATCAATCCTTGATCTAAAATAACCTAGTGGCTAGAAAATATAGAGCTTGTATCAGACACTATCCACGTTCATTCCCCAAAAATACAATTTGTATTTTGCATAAATTTCCGTAAATTACTTTTAATATTTTACTTATACTTGTTCAAAATTATACGAATGCCCATAGATTCTAGAAATCCGTAGAAGTTTAATTATTTCCACATCCTGTCCAGCGTCCTAGAAATTGATTACTTTGTGTTGATTTAATTAATTTCTTAATGGTTTGTTTACTGAACAATAAATCAAAATGACTTGATTTGACAAAATTTGAATGGCATAATTCCTAAATTTATTCTGTTTGTTAAAAAAAATAAAATATTCTACTTATTGGTAAACAAATTTACAAATTTTTAAAATTGAAGCAGGATCGAATTTTTTGTCCTAATATATTGAAGTTTGTAATAGTGATTTATATTACACATTGCCAATATACTACAAGAAAAAATTTATATAGCATTTTTATGTTTGAAACAAGAACTATTTGATTGACATACAGCAGTATTTTCTGATGCAATTTTATGGAGGGTTAAACTATCCAATCTTGGAAATTGTACAAATTCGTTTAATAGTAAATACTTTTTTTCCTCTTGTTTGTTATTTACAGCATTTGCATCGTTTCCTTGGCAGTGTTGGATCTGTGAGAATATAAATTTTTGAACGTCCGATAGGTAGTTTGCTAGACTGGCTTCCAGATGCGCCTGTAACCCTGGTTTTTATGTTAATGATGGCAATTCATTAACCCAGAAGGACCACCGGCTTAACGTGCCTTCCGAAGCACAGAGACTAGTCATAAGAAAGTGTCCTTTCTCCGGATTTAAACCCGGTACCTCGCATTCGCAGTTATCGCGTTACCTATAAGGAAAATGGCCGTCTCTCGAACAGTATGATAGCTCCACAAGCCTAGAAATCTCTTGGATTTTCTCTGCTTACCTAGTCTATCTTGTAAACTTTGCGTGTCTGACGCAGCCGTATTTACGGTAATGACTTCGACACAAATATCAGGGATCACCACAGAGTGTGGATGCCCACTGGAAGGTCGATCCAAAAAATTCTATGCAATCAACAATTTAAACCCAGAATTTCCGCTCTATGCTCAACCAGCGATCACATCACTCCACTGCTATAGCACAGAAAGCATGCAGGCTGTTAATTTCTGATTGCCGGAGCTGAAAATCAACAAATGTTAATAAGTGTAATGCTGCCACTTCGAAACAGAAAACCTGCTTTATTTCATTTTTTGATGTAAAACAGGAAACGGTGTAGTAAATACGAGATTTTCTAACTTTGAATTTTTACGATAACATAATATTATACTTATTATTAATTATTATTCGAATACTTGCAAATTAGTTCAATTTTGACCATGCTGTTGCATAACTTAATTATTAGATAGGTATACATAACTTAGTTACGTATAGTTAGTTCACGTTTTGAACATACCATAATTATGTTAGCACTGTTATTTCTGGCTATCGAAGAAGTTTACCAAATTAATTAAAGTTATGTTAAAGTAAGTAATTATAACTAAATGTTTGTTTTCCTTGATTAAATTTATTTAACAATTAAAAACTTTAAACTTTGTGATAAATTTTGGTGGTACGTTTAGCAGCATTTAGGGAATAGTGTATTAAGCTAAGAAAAGGTCATTTTACTATACGAGACAGCTAGCATTACAAACTGAGTCGCTAACCGAATCTATAGCTAAATAAATATCTGCTCAACTACAAAATTTATTTGTGCCATGGTTAGAATTCCATGTTAAATTCTAATGAAATAACAAAATTTTTTATCATGTTTACAGACTATACAGAACAGCATTCTCAAGTCTCCGAGCATTGAATAGTAATAATATTAATTTTTGATTATATATCCAACCTTGTTGTTGTTAGTGCGAGAGCTCGGTAGAGATTTTTTCACCTTTGGCGCTTCTTTGCACAAATGAAAATAATTATTTATGTAAAAAGCATCTCAAATACGCGATTACAAAAGTTCTTGTAAATCTTGAACGTGCTCAGTCTATCAACATCAATTCAAGCTCAATATGGTTGTATGAAAGTAAACGACACGAAGATAAACGTAGCAAAATGTGAATTTCCAAATACACCATAGCTTTTTGTAGAGGCAAGTGTAATTAAAGGACTCCCTCATTTCTTAGTAAAACCAAAAGTAACCAAAATTATTTTTCACAAAAATCGCCAGAAAAAAGAATTTGCTATTGTATATCAGCAAAATCTGGACACCATAGAAAAAAAATAATATAGGAGAGCACTCCCTCAGCCGCGCATTGATACCAAGTTTCCTTCTTCAACCAAATGGAAAATCAAAAATACCAAAGTACCATTATTTTGAAAAATGCAACTTTGTTATCTGTGATTATTACTTGCAATTGAACGAGCAAGGATCAAATTATTAAACCGTTTGTTAATCATATAAATTAATAATAATTATTCATTTAAAATTTCCATAATTAATTTATTATCCTAGTAAAGTAGCTTAGCCATTGGCTAATGACCAAACAATTTAAAAGCCGGAATGTATCGATAGCTAATTGTTTTTCATACAATTAAACTACAGTTACCCCGAAATAAAAAAATGTTGCAATTAGAATTCAAATTGCGATACTTACCGAGGAGTTCATGGCATTAAATAACAAAATTAGTTAATTTAACGGCTTGAGCTAATTTTCTTCGCTTCATAAACGCGGTTAATTTAAAGATTTGTATTGCAGATAGAAAAATATTTGTGAAACGTAGCTGAAATGAAGTGCTTTACCAAGTAAAAAAAAATAAATCGTTAAAATTACTCAAGGTTTTGATATTAAAAATGTCTGGTGGTGACGATTAAATTTTTAATGTGATTTTTATTGACATGTTATTTATTTTTACGGTAAGAATAAAAAAGATGCAAGTTGCTTTTTATTTGTCTAGCCAAATAAAATAATAAGAAAAAAATTCAGCATACTCGAAATGCTGAAATACACATAGAAAAATTAATATTTTATAAGATTTCTGCATCCCCGTTGTTTTAAAATGTACTTCATATTGTGTACTGCTTTTCCGAGTTTCTAGATTAATATTTAAATGCGTAAAATTTTGTATTTCATCCATTTGATTTTAAACAATGCTCGGTAAATTGGACGCTAATGTAACTAGGGTTGTTGAAAGAGTTGATGAACAGATGAGATGACTGTGGAAACTGGAATCAATTATCCCCACGGCAATTTCAGTCATCAATGACCTGATATATTAGCCGACTCGAGAAATACATTGAGAAGGATGAGTCAATATAAAAAAATCTCATCAAGTAAAAGCTCCAATTACATTTCCACGAAGAAAGGAGTCGACTGCTTATTCGTCTTTGACCTGTGACTACTCCACTAGAGCCTAAACAATTTGAAGTTTTATTAGAAAGTTTTGTCGAGGCATTTAATTTATAAATAAATTAATTTTAAATTAGTTCAAGATGGCAAGCATTTTACGACAGTTGTTACTTGAACCATTAGGAAAACTATAACTAAGAGACTAAGATTTCCTAAATTACACACCAAATTATCTTAGAAGTTGGCTGCTGAAGCTCGATGTAATTTTTTTTATAAAAGAATAACAGCAGAATTCATTAAATTTGTAACAGCGTGATGGAATTATTAATAAACTTTTTAAAATTATTATAGCCAGCTTTTACTTTTAACGACCGAATTGTTAATTTCATTGTTTTTAATTAAAAAATTTTTTTTGAATAAAATGTTGGCAATTATTTTACGCATTCAAATTGAGAATTATTAGATTTTGCCGAATACGTGGGCTACCCTAAACAAAATTAGTTTTAATTAATATTGTACTTATAATCCGATTGCAAAATTTAATAAATGTGTTTCATTTACCGCACTTATCAGAAACCCAACAGAGCATAATTTCGGAACGTGCAATAACTGAAGATGTCCCAGCAGGACTTTTAGTAAAACGGTGATAAATGATACGATTCAAGATTGTAGATATATTGTTTATGTCCTACCCTTATTTTTCACGTATTTTCTGTTGCAGAAAATTGACTTTTTAATTCCAATATAAATTATTCGGTATTAATTTTGTTTTAATTACCATTAAATAGATTAATTAGTAGATACATGGTTCTTACATTTCCTTTCAGAGGAACTTTGCAAGTTAGAATTTTACTAAATTAAGTTATAATGAGCTAATAACTTTTTACAAGTAACATTAAGTCTGGAAACTTTATATTCTCTTGGTGATTAAATTAATAGTGATAATTGGGATAAAACTCATGCTTAACTTTTAAAAAATGAAAGTTGTAACGACGCTTTGCGTTATTCTAAAAAAGGCAAACAATCACATCAAACTCTAAAGCTTAACTTTGTTTTAGAAGAAAACACTAGAGGGTTTGATACCGTTATTGTCGCATGCCATCAGAAAATGAGTTTAGTTCCTTTGAGAGCTTTGAAAGATATAAAGTATCTTGAGTGGTTCAAGTTGTGAAGTTTGTGACCTCATCCTATACTTAAGATCGATAAATTATTAATAATATTTGAAGAGAATTTAAGCGTGAAATATAACTGAAATTTATAATATATAAAGGTAAAATGCAATAAATCGAATTACATTTCCAGGGTCTTCTTTCTTTATAGCCATACGAAATCTAAACCAATTTCTTATTGAAAATGTATTTCTAAAGAAATTAGACTTTCTGATTTTAATTGAAATAGAAGTGCATTAGGTACATTGAAAATTAGTCGTAAGAATTAAGTCGCATATCGAAAAATGTAATTTCCTGTTTTATTTTAAGGAAAAAAAACTAATCTATCGATGCTATGCAATAAAATAAGAAAAACAAATATTTATATTGTACAAATGTAGATGTCCTTGTAATTCTAATATACTACAATTCTTTTTAGGAAAAGACAACTTAAATAACACAAAACGAACTGATCATAATTGTTATGCAAATGAGAGCTCTTATATTGGCGATATAGAAGCTCATATAGCTTATACTCACTTTATTTTTATTGCGGTATACGAGATCTAATTTCAGTAATTATCAGTTAATGTTATATTCAGTTTACTGCAAAATGGTCCGCATTAAACGTGTTACAATAGATTTTATAAAGTTTGTAAATATAACAAGTGCTTTGCAGTGCTGTTGATAATTGTGATTATGTGCCGCTTGAAACACGAGGGCAATTTTCTAATGCCAAGAAGCATGAGAGTGAACATAATTACTACAATAATCGTTAGCAATATCCTCAGTGCATTCAAAGTTGACTATATCAAATGCACGAATGCATAGTTACAACTTTCACGAACTAGGAAATTTTGAAATTATTGTTCTTAAAACTGTAATAAATCAAATTATATTTATTCAATTTGTTAAAAAAATTACAACTGCATTTTTATAAAATAACTGGTTGCATTGTAAATGAGAAAAAATAATTTTATAGATATGCTGAAAATCTTTGAATGCTAGAAGTGTATAGTCCTTAATGTAGGACAAGTTATAAAAAGTGTCAAGAAATAGTGTGAAACCGCCGAGGGTTAGGAGTACTCTCCAGACCATTGAGTTTCCTGTTCAAAAATTTTTGGCCTTTATATTCTTTGGATTTCTAACACTTTTAAATTAGTGGGAAGGTGGGTACACTTGTGCCTTGTACATTTTCTATGGGCATCTTGCTTATAAATTTTAAGTTATTAAAATAGTAAAATTGTATTTCTAAGTATATATGTTACAGTTAAAACCCGAAATCAGTTAAAACCCGATCTAACTAGTAAATTCTAGTTTTAACTAACCGCCTTAGTAAATTCTAGTTTTAACTGAAATAAGTTTAGTTAAAACTAGAATTAACTGATTTCCAACAAATTTCTTTAGTAAATTCTAGTTTTAACTAAAATTATACCAGTTAAAACTAGAATTAACTGATTTCTAACAAACTTCTTTAGTAAATTCTAGTTTTAACTAAACTTATACCAGTTAAAACTAGAATTAAAGTAAAAATTGTCTTATTAAGCAATTATTTTACACATTATTATTATATTCTACTTATTGCCACATGGCATGCTGTTGTGACATTTTGAATTGCAAATAATTTCTCTTTTTAAACAAAGGCAACATTTTGAGGTGCAATTTTTTTTACAAGAACAGCGGACAAACCCTTGTCTAGATTCAACGGCAGCTTTTTACGCTGCAGTCTTTAGAAAAATTTCTTCATCTGGCACTTGTTTTTGAGTCAAAAAACTTTAGAATTTTTTTAAATTTTTTTGTCATTGTCACTTTTAAAGTAACTGGACTAATGAGAGCGCTCCTGTACGATCGGATAAACGTACAAACGGATACATGGAAACTGAGCTTAACCCTCCCTCCCCTCCCCCTATTTGGTAACTTTTCGAGATTGTTCGTTATCGAATCCTTAAAAACCGTACAGTTTGGTTTTCATTACTATCTAATGCAATTCTGAACAAAAGTTAAATTTACCTATTCGAAAGTGACGATGACAAAAAAAAATTAAAGAAAATTCTAAAGTTTTTTTGACTCAAGAATAAGTGCCAGATGCACTTTACAATTCAAAATGTCACAACAGCATGCCATGTGGCAATAAGTAGAATATAATAAAAATAATGTATAAAATAATTGCTTAATAAAACAATTTTTATCTAATATTAAGTCTACTTTTACTTAATTCTAGTTTTAACTGAACTTATACCAGTTAAAACTAGAATTTACTAAAGAAGTTTGTTAGTATTCAGTTAATTCTAGTTTTAACTGGTATAATTTTAGTTAAAACTAGAATTTACTGAAGAAATTTGTTAGAAATCAGTTAATTCTAGTTTTAACTAAACTTATTTCAGTTAAAACTAGAATTTACTAAGGCGGTTAGTTAAAACTAGAATTTACTAGTTAGATCGGGTTTTAACTGATTTCGGGTTTTAACTGTAACATATATAACAAAATTTTAGGCATTTAAAAAAATTATAAAGGTAATTTGGGGACAGTAAATGTAAATCGTAAATTGAAAACATAAAGTTAATCAAAAATTATAATGTTGGAATGTTTAAAAACTTCTAGAAATTTATACCTACTATAAGGTAATGTAGGTACTATACCAATATTAACACAATAAATTATTTATTACTCTACATAAAATACGACCCAGAGCCTTATATTATTTAACTTTCAAACATTTAGAAATACAATTTACTTTTAGAACCTACACATTTATAACGTGAAATTACTTAGGTAAATATCAATATCGATCAATATTTTACCGAACAAATAATATAATTTCACGTTCGATCATTAACAACTGCATTATAGGCACCGTTTTAAAAAGCACCATAATTTTATTATTACTAACAACTATTTCTATTCACTCTTAAATTGAAAACTTTTAGAATAGCTTTTATAGATTTTTAGGTTCTTAAAGACAATAAAATAATTATTGATTTGACCTTTTGTTCTACGTTTTGGGTAATTTATTTACTCATTATCGAAACTATTGAAAAATTTCATTTCAATCAGATGACGACTTTCTGCTAGCATTGTCTCCATCTGGAAGATACAAATTTATTACCGTTTGGTATTTTCAGTGCTTCAGAAATGAAATTTTAAAATGAACAAATTAGTTACTCCGCATAGAACAAAATTTTAATTTAATAATAAAAAGTATTTTTAATTTCACAATTTGCAAAATATAATTAAATATTTATCAGTATCAAAAATGTATGTTGCAGGAAGGGTCTAAAAAAATCACGAAATATCACAAGGGGGGAGGGGGGTCTAGTAATATATCACGTGTATTTATTTTTTGCATTTCTTTCATTATTTTTATGTCAGTCAAAAACAACCTGCAACCTTTCTGTCTACCTCTAAACGTTATTATTGTAGTCTTTAATTTTCTATAATAAAATTAGATGATACTTATACCTGTATTTTATAAATATTTAAAAAAAATTAAGATTCTTTGTAGATACTAAAAAATACACGTGATATGAGGTGAGGGAGGGGGGGTTAGCCCTAAACCTCACCATGTATCACCAAGGGGGAAGGGGGTTAAAAAATGTCAAAAAAGCATCACGTGATTAATGGACGGCCCCATACTTTATCTCGTGTATTGATAAAAGATAAACTTAAACAGTGATTTTGAAATCATGTAGTATTATACGCAAAGCTCCAAACATTTGAAGAAAAGAGGACGTTCTCAAAAGAACTAAATAAAAATTTAACCACTTCATGGTGCTTACAATAATTTTGAATTTTCTGCCTTAAAATAGTTCATGTTTTTCTTTCATAAGATAAACGAATACTTATATTTAAACTGTTTTTAAATGTCGTGAGGAGCAACACCCAATTAACTCCAAATTTATAACACCATACTGGATTTTCATAACAAAAAAATTATCTGATTATTTCATAAGGATGTTGGACACCATATTGATTTAATCGTTTACGTGCTATAATATTATCTCCCTAATTGGCTAGGGCTGAATTTCTGTGGTTGAAGGGACTTAAAATAATGAATTAACCAGGGTGTACAGCAGTGGCTATTACCAGTAATCAATCTGAAAGCAAGAGTAGTATAGCATTTAGTATTAATAAAATATAACATTAAACGTCAAATCCGATAATGTTGGACGTTTCTACAATACCCAAATAATCTATTTAACGTTGTAGTGCCCCTTTTATAATTTTATTATCAATTTAGAAGCAAAATTTTATTGCGGATGCCTTAAATTGAAGGATAATTAATCATTATTATACAATGAATAGGATTACAAAATTCACATAATTTTTATAAAATTACATACAATTTTACAAAAGCTAATCTACGGTTTTTGAATTTAATATGTTAAATAAAAACAAACAAAATGGTGGCTTATCAAAGGTGATCTATTCAATTATTATTTAGTTTCAAAGATAAAAACTTATAGATACTGCAAGACTCAATGTCGAAGCAGCTAATTACATAAATTGGTAGCCGCATTTAAATTAAAATTTTGAAATCATAAATAATAAAACCAGATATAAAAAATGATCGTTTTTAAAATAAATTATCTATTGAAAAGTTTAACAATTGCCATAGTTGGTTCTTGGGGAGTATTAATACAAAATTATTGAATTAAGTAGGCTTTCTATCTTCAAAATTTTAAACACATTATTTATTACATCTTGGTTTCAATCCTAACCAAAATCCTTCATCTGGTATGGGATTTACCTGTTTCTTGCTGAGTTGCAGTGGTATCTTTGTTTTTTCTACAGGTATTATCTCAAATTTTCTTATAATTTCAAACAATATTAATTTTCCTTCCAACAAAGCAAAACGAGAAGCTAAAATATAAAGTTTTAACTAACGGTAATCTTTTGGGTAAACTATAAACTTTATCTCACCAATACAATTTCGTGGACCCGCCCCAAATGGTAAAAACGTAAACGGTTTAATATTATGTTTGTTGTCATCGCTGAATCGTTCAGGATCAAATTTATCAGGATTTGGAAAATTTTCAGGATCTCTGTGTATAGCATATACCAATATACCATAGATTTGGCCGGCATCTAATTGCAGACGTGTTTCATCTGGACGTTCTGGTTCTATCACAAAAGATCGGACAGCTCGTCGATCGTAAAATGGGAATGAGGGCCATTTGCGTAACGTTTCCGATAAAACCATATCCAAATATTTCATTCCAATTATACCTTCACAGGTTATTTCACCACCAAATTGTTCTAAGGTTTCGTCAACTTCCCTGCGCAACTTTTCCTGCGTTTCAGGATTAAGTGCTAGTTCGTAAACAGCATGACTCATCATTGTTGATGATGAATCAAATCCAGCAAATAAAAATACCATAGCTTGTGCAATAACATCTTCGTTGCTGAGGACACTTTTACTTTTTTGATTTAAAGTATTTGATTCTTTCACTACAACAAATCCGAAATCGTTTTTCTTTATGTTATTCTTATTATCCATTAAGTTATTACCTTTATTCGCTTCCATTAACAAATGTATCATATCGGGTCTTACAATTGAATTTTCTTTTCTAAATTTAATTGCGTCATTGATAACATTTTTAAAAAAGTTAGTAGTAACTTTTGGAAGTATTGGTACTTTCAGCATCTAAATTATTTATGTGTAAAAAATTGTCAAAATTTGAGTAGTTAATATTTATTTACCTTCATTATTTGTG
Source organism: Rhagonycha fulva (assembly GCA_905340355.1). Taxonomy (NCBI): domain Eukaryota; kingdom Metazoa; phylum Arthropoda; class Insecta; order Coleoptera; family Cantharidae; genus Rhagonycha; species Rhagonycha fulva. The sequence goes on from HG996555.1 coordinate 13,888,392, forward strand.
GACAAAGAATGTAGAGATAAAATTTAAGCATTTGGAATCCGCTAGACTTGGTTAGATTGAGTGCATGAAGATAAAATTCATTCTTTGGATTTTCTAAAGAGTCGCATGTCACGCCAAACGCAGCAGTTGCGATTACATCATTGGTAAATTTTGTAAAGGCATCTTTCATTTCGATAGTAACAGTCTCACCACTTTTCAAGAAATGAGCGCCAAACTTTGTGGAACATTCTTTAATTAGGTTAAACATCATTTTCATTTTGCTACTTGTATATGTAGGACTTAATGTCGATCTAATATCTTGCCATTTTTTTCCACCTAGACAAATACTTATTGAAATTTTAATATTACTGTAGCTTTAGTGAGTTTGCATAATTATAATCAAAATTGTTCGCACCCCTCATAGCAAATAAATTTTTGCTCCACAATGGGTCAACGTCATCTGGAAGAATTGCTCTGTGTTCTGGAAATCTATCAAATTGTTTTACCATTATTTCCTTGAGTAAATCTGGATCTCGTATCATTAAGGTGGGTATTGTAAAATTGAAGAATCCAGCGTATCTAATACAATTTTTTCAAAAGAATAATAAATTTGTTGGCATGGAAAATGCAAATAATACCTTTTTTTTGGAAAAGCCATATAACAATCTTGCATGGTATGTGCTTGAGAACGCGTTCGGAAAATGAATTCTCCAAGATTTCCTACTATTGGCAGTGGCCAAATACTAGGCACATTACGTCTTTTCCAAAATGTTGCATATTTATAATACGAATATATTAAATATAATATAATAGTAAATAATAAAAATGCCCACATAATTTTTTAAATTTTTCCACAACTCAACGCAGAAACTTTATATGTACAAGTGATTTTTTTTTCTGAAATGCAGTGAATCAAATTTGAAGGGTACTTTACCAATGCAATTATTTTGATAACAACAATTTATTTATCAATAGGAAAAACAATGGAATCAAATTTAGGCAAACATTTATCTATTTTTGTTATCTATATGATGTCGTATAATTTTTGGATGAAGAAATTTATTTATTTGTTTTAATTTTGATGTTGAAAATTGAAAGTTGTTACGCCTATGGTGTAGTAGGCAAGGTGGGGGAAATTTTTAATTTTGTTTGGACTGGCGAGCGATCCACGGAGCTGCATGGGCGCAGTTTTGTGAAGTTGCGAGAAAATGTAAATCTTGAATAAGCTAATAAAATTTGAGTGACGCGAAAAGCGAAAAGTTCTTGTGCTATTTTTATTTATTTTAGAAAAGAAGAATATAATTTTTAAAATTTCAAGTTTTATTTATTGAAAATAATTTGAAATTGCCAAAGTGCGATTAATATTCTGGTGTTGATAATTTTCGATAATAATATATTATGACATAACGCTGATAATATTTTTTATCTACAATTCACCGGCATCCAGCACCGGATCTAGGGAAGGAGGGAAACCGGGGCTATATGTTGTTAAAAATAAGCAATAAAACAAATTCTGTTTTTAAGTCCAGGATGAATGTAATTTATTAATTTATGAGTTAAAAAAAAATTTTGAAAATGTGGTTTTCTAGTAATATCTTTGAATGTTTTTAATACCTAGAATTCTTATGCTGATAATAATAAAATAAGTTAAACTAATTATGGTTCGGATGATAGAAAATTTAACTACAAATCAAACTTTTAAAAAAATTTGTATTTTTTCAATATGTACCTTTCCATTAAAATATGTCACAAACTGCCATTATGTTAACGTTTATTTTTCACATCTTGGTTTTAATCCTACCCAAAACCCTTCATCGGGTACTGGATCAAACTGTAATTTGCTAAGTTGAAGAGGTATTTTTGTTTTCTCTACAGGTATTATCTCAAATTTTCTTATAATTTCAAACAATATTAATTTTCCTTCCAACAAAGCAAAACGAGAAGCTAAAATATAAAGTTTTAACTAACTATAATCTTTTGGATAAACTATAAACTTTATCTTACCAATACAATTCCGTGGACCTGCCCCAAATGGTAAAAACGTAAACGGTTTAATATTATGTTTATTGTCATCACTGAATCGTTCAGGATCAAATTTATCAGGATTAGGAAAATTTTCAGGATCTCTGTGTATAGCATATACTAATATGCCATAGACTTGGCCGGCATCTAATTGCAGACGCGTTTCGTCTGGATGTTCTGGTTCAATCACAAAAGGCCGGACAGCTTGTCGATCGTAAAATGTAAAAGAAGGCCATTTGCGTAATGTTTCCGATAAAACCATATCCAAATATTTCATTCCAATTATACCTTCATAGGTAATTTCACCACCAAATTGTTCTAAGGTTTTGTCAACTTCCCTGCGCAACTTTTCCTGCGTTTCAGGATTAAGTGCTAGTTCGTAAACGGCATGACTCATCATTATTGATGGTGAATCAAAACCAGCAGATAAAAATATCATTGCTTGTGCAATAACATCGTCGTTGCTGAGGACACTTTTACTTTTTTGCTTAAAATTATTCGATTCTTCCACTACAGCAAATCCGGAATCGTCTTCATTTATGTTATTTTCCATCAAGTCACTACTTTTATTTGCTTCCATTAACAAATGTATCATATCGGGTCTTACAATTGAATTTTCTTTTCTAAATTTAATTGCGTCATTGATAACATTTTTAAAAAAGTTAACAGAAACTTTTGGAAACATTGGTACTTTCAGCATCTAAATTATTTATGGTTATAAAACTAGTCCAAATCTGGGTAGTATTGGATATTTACCTTCATTATTTGGGGACAAATAATGTAGAGATAAAATTTAAACACGTGGAATCCGCTAAATTTAGTTAGATTGAGTGCATGTAGATAAAATTCATTCTTTGGATTTTCTAAAGAGTCGCATGTCACACCAAACGCAGCGGTTGCGATTACGTCATTGGTAAATTTTGTAAAGGCATCTTTCATTTCGACACTAACAGTTTCGCCACTTTTCAAAAAATGAGCGCTAAACTTTGTGGAACATTCTTTAATTAGGTTGAATATCATCTTCATTTTGCTACTGGTAAATGTAGGACTTAATGTCGATCTAGTATCATGCCATTTTTTTCCACCTAGACAAAAATTTATTAAATTTGCAATATTACTGTGCAATATTGTGCAATATTACTGTACTGTTTATGCTTTTGCATAAACAAAATTGTTCATACCCTTCATAGCAAGTAAATTTTTGCTCCACATGGGATCAATATCATCCGGAGCAAATGCTCTGTGTTCTGGAAATGTATCAAATTCTTTTACCATTATTTTCTTGAGTAAATCTGGATCTCGTATGATTAAAGTGGGTATTGTAGCATTGAAAAATCCAGCGTATCTTATAAATTTTTTTTAAATGAATAATAAATAATATGTAGATATGCAAAATGTTAATAATACCTCTTTTTTGGAAAAGCCATATAACAATCTTGCATGGCATGTGCATGAGAACCTGTTCCGAATATGCATCCTCCGAGATTTCCTACAAATGGCAATGGCCAAACAGTAGGCACATTACGTCTTCTCCAAAACGTTGCATATTTATAATACAAATATATTAAATATAAAATAATAGTAAATATTAAAACTGACCACATAATTTTTTAGTTGTTTTCGCTACAACTAAAGGCAGAATCTTTATACAAGTGCTTTGTTTGAAATACAGTGAATAGAATTTGAAGAGTAAGTACTTCACCAATGTATCTTAAATAGTTTGATAAAAAAACTATTTTTAGATAGGAGAGATAACAGAATAAAATTTAAGCAATCATTTATATTGATATAAAGATGTCTTTAGAGATATTTAACGAATTGAATAAAAGTGAAAAGTTAGATCAGTGGAGTTGTCACAATTGTAGCGAGGAAGACATAACCTCAATTCAAAGCGAAACAAATGCGAATAGTGGAAATGGTGCAGCATCACAATCTAAACCTGCAGCAGAAGATGAAAATTCTACTACCTTGATTAATGAGAGTAATCTCAGAAGCCTAGAAAAAATCCAGGAAGTACAAAATCAACAACATCAGTGGAAAACTGTTGAATATGGCAAACGGAACCAAGATAGTAGTCCAGATTTACCAAAAACATTAAAACAATCAAAACTAGGAGATTGGCTGAGCCTGCCAATTGTAACAAGCAATCGATTTCAAATTTTATCTAAAGCAGATGAAAATGAAAACAAATCGCACAGTTCCCTGAATACTAAGTACCGTGTACCAGAAATTAAAGTTACTGGTGTTCAAAATGTCCTACCTTTAACCGATTTACTAAAAGAAGTAGCTGAAGATAAATACTTGATAAAAACAACAGCCAAGAATAATGTCACAATCAGGGTCAATGAACCCGCGCATTATAGTCGCATAGTAAAGGAACTTCATAACAGAGGTACCCAGTTTCATACATTTCAGAACAAAGATGATAAACCTTTTCGAGTTGTATTAAGGCATATGCATCAAACAACCAACACGGATCATATAAAAGAAGAACTAAAAAAATTAGGACACGAAGTTTTAAACATAAGCAACATTGTGCATACCAAAACAAAACAACCTCTTCCACTTTTCCACATTGGACTAAAAGTTGCTCAAAACAACAAAGAAATTTACAATATTAAAGGACTCCTGAACACCATAACACACTTCGAGCCTCCGCACATCAAAAGAGAAATTCCCCAATGTTCCAGATGTCAACGCATGAATCACACGAAAAATTATTGTCACTTCAATCCCCGTTGCGTCAAATGTGCGGGTGACCATTGGACCCGTGATTGTAATATGAAGGAGAAAATAAATAAATCAGTCAAATGCGTAAATTGCGGAGAAAATCACCCCGCTAGCTACAGAGGATGCTCTTATATAAAACAGCTACAAAACATGAAATATCCTCCACTAAGAACGAGAACTACACCAGTAATTCAACAAAATAATAATCCCGTCACACCAACTGTTACTTATGCTGAAGCGGTAGGATTAAGCACCCAACCCCAACAAAATCCTCAAAATAAACAAAACGTACATGCCGTAGCGCAAGAGCCAAATAAACTAGAATTTATGATGATGAAACTGATGGAGAGAATGGACACCATGCTAAATCTCCTGACCACACTCATTTCAAAAATAAATTAATGGAGCGTTCGTTACGTATAGCTGTCTGGAATGCAAATGGCTTACTACAACATGTCCTCGAAGTCAAAAAATTTTTAATAAATGAAGACATTGATATATTCTTGATCTCGGAGTCCCACCTAACAAACAAAAGCTACATTAACATACCCAACTATAATATCTATTACACCAACCACCCCGGTGAAAGAGCAAGAGGGGGTACAGCAACAATAATAAAAAGCTCAATCAGGCATCATGAACTTGAATCATTCTCCAAAAGTTACTTACAAGCAACCAGCATAGAAGTTGAGGATTGGTGTGGTAACCTTACAATTTCTTCAGTTTATTGTCCACCAAATATAACCATACAGAAAGACAACTTTGAAGAATTTTTCAAGACTCTTGGCGGACGCTTTATTGTTGGTGGAGACTTCAATGCAAAGCATCTGTATTGGGGATCAAGATTAATAAATCCAAGGGGCAGACAGCTATACCATGCGATCCAAACTCAAAACATCTGCCAATTATCTACAGGTCAACCAACTTACTGGCCAGCAGATCACAACAAAATCCCAGATCTACTCGACTTCTGTGTGACCAGAGGCATTGCCTCGGGCTATCTCTCTATTGAATCTTCATTGGATTTATCTTCGGATCACACACCCATCATCGTCACTCTCTCAACACAATATAAAAATAAATGTAAACCTCTTACACTCTACAATAATAAAACAAATTGGGACCACTTCAGATGCACTGTTGAGCAGGGACTTAACCAACAAATCCCTCTAAAAGAAGAAAAAGACATTGATTACGCGGTGGATTACTTCACAAGAGTCATTCAGCAAGCTGCTTGGAACTCGACACCTGAAGTAAAAAAGAACTCTTATGGAAATACTTGTCCTATGTTTGTTAAAGAACTTCTTTTAAAGAAACGTAGACTGCGGAAAAAGTGGCAGACGACACTACACCCTACAGACAAAACAATATACAATCGTGCTACTAGAGAGCTAAAAAGTACCTTACAAGAATTAAAAAATAAAGAAATTAAAAGTCACCTAGAAGAATTAACAACTACACAAAATACCGATTACTCGCTGTGGAAGGCCACTAAGAAAATTACAAAACCAAAAATACATAACCCACCCATCAAGACAGATAGCGGACAATGGGCTAGAAACAATGAAGAGAAGGCAAATACCTTTGCTGAGTACCTTGAAAAAGTATTCACACCGCTACCAAGGCAATGCAATATCGATGACGAAATACCAATATATCGACTTCTCAATTCACCTTGTCGAAGAGATCCACCAGTTGAAAAATTTAAAAAAAAAGAAATTCGCAAACTAATTCGTCGAGAAATTCCATCAGCAAAAGCACCCGGATTCGATCTGATTACCGGAAAAGTATTACAGGAACTACCAGATTCTGGATATAGGATGCTAACTATGATATTCAACGCTATATCGAGACTGGGTTACTTTCCTCTTCAGTGGAAGATTTCACAAATAATTATGATACCAAAACCTGGGAAGGATGGTAATATTGTCTCATCATACAGACCTATAAGTCTACTCCCGCTGATGTCTAAGGTCTACGAAAGGCTCCTGCTAAAAAAGCTTCTTCCCATATTAAACATAAGAGGAATTATACCAAAACACCAGTTTGGATTCAGACAAAGACACTCAACCATCGAACAAGTCCATAGAATAGCAGCCAAGATAAGATCGGACTTGGAATCTAAAAATTATTGCTCTGCTGTGTTCTTAGATATCTCGCAAGCGTTTGACCGGGTATGGCACGACGGACTATTATATAAGATCAAGAAAAGTTTACCACATACTTACTTCAAGATACTCAAATCATATCTAATAGACAGGCACTTCTTTGTAAAACAGCAGGAATTTACATCTGAGTTACACAGTATCAAGTCCGGAGTACCACAGGGAAGTGTCCTGGGACCGATTTTGTATCTTATTTTTACGGCTGACATGCCAACAGAGAACAACACAACGCTAGCAACGTTTGCAGACGATACGGCGGTTTTGGCATCAAATTCGAATCCTAATACGGCCTCGCAGTGTTTACAAAGTCACATTGATAAAATCTACAAATGGTGTGTATTGTGGAGATTGAAAGTTAATGAAAGTAAGTCAAATCATATAACCTTTACACTACGAAGAGAGACTTGCTCTCTAGTCAAGTTTGGTGACCAGCCAATTCCACAGACTGACGAGGTAAAATACCTGGGCATCCACTTAGACCGAAGACTTACTTGGGCACCGCACATAAATACCAAGAAAAAACAACTCGAATTGAAGTTAAAAAAACTATACTGGTTGATCGGTAGAAGTTCTCCACTGTCCGTACAGAATAAAACTTTGGTGTACAAAGCAATTTTGAAGCCTATCTGGACATATGGACTGCAGCTATGGGGTGCTGCAAGTACTACAAACATAGCCAAAATACAACTGTTTCAGAACAAGGTATTGAGAGCCGTTGCAGGTGTTCCCATATACTATCCTAGCAACGTTTTGCACGAACAACTGAATATGCCAACAGTTCAAGAAGAGATAAGGAGGCTAAGCAGAGGATATCAACAACGGCTTCAGGACCACCCTAACCCATATGCAGTAAACCTGCTAAACCCCCCTGCGATGAGGCGACTAAAAAGAAGCGATCCTATAGACCTAGTGAGTTGAGTAATTAACCTATTGTAATCTGATGTCAGATAGTGAACTTCATTAGAGTGAGCCTGGGCAAACTCTTACATGTCTATATTATTATCATATAAACGTTACTTATTGTTAATAACAGATTGTAACTAGTCACTAGATTCAAAATAAAAAAAAAAAAAAAAAAAATTTATATTTGCGCATGCTTATAATACTTTGAAAACGAAACAGACTGGATTGTGGCCAGCAAAATTTTTTTTAAGAAATGAAAAAACACGTCAATTTTATCATCGAGGGGGACAACTTTTGCGACCAATGTCACTCCCGTATTGTTTCATCCTTTAGCGCTGTAATGACAACCCCTAAAATGTTAATAGGGATGATATGGAAAGTGACACCTAATTTAAAAGGTCTTGCTTTCTTAAATTCAATGCTATTTATTTTCTTTTAAGTTTTATCAATTATTCAATAAAGAAATTGAAGTTGCAAAAATGCGAAATAAATCCGATATTTCAAGACGTTTAAAATCAAAAAAGTAAAAAACGCTTAAAACAGGTTAATTTTAATTTCAAGAAGGCTACTTTTATTGCTATTCATAAATATTGACAGTTCAACCCTTAAGTTAAAGGGCAAACCACCCTTGGAATTTTGAATGAGAAGATGGGTTTATTTTTTATCAGAAAAGTGAAATGCGTTTTTGCAACTGTAGCTTTGATACTTACAAAAATTTATGAAATGATAGAAGAATTGTTTCAGTTTCTCATTGCATTCAAGACTGTAAGGTTGGTTCACCCTTCACTTCAAGGGTTGAGCTGTCAATGTTTATGAATAGCATTTAGCAGTAAAAGTAGAATTTTTTAAATTAAAATCAACCTGTTTAAGCGTTTTTCCTTTGTTTATTCTTAAATGTATTGAAATATAAGATTTATTTCGCATTTTTGCAGCTTTAATTTTTTTTTGTTAAATAATTGATAAAACTAAAAAAATTATAGCAATGAATTCAGGGAAGCAAGACCTTTTCAAATGAGGTGTTACTTGCCATATCATCCCTATTAACATTTTAGGGGTTGTCATCACAGCGCAAAGGGATGAAACAATACGAGAGTGACATTAGTCGCAAAAGTTGTCCCCTTCAATAATAAAATTGACGAGTTTTTGCATTTCTTAAAAGAAAAATTCTGCTGGCCACAATCGCGTCTGTTTCGTTTTCAAAGGGTCACCCTGTATAATGCCGATAATATTTTTTTCAACATTTCATGGGCATCCAGTCTTGGATTTGGGGGAAAAGGGAGCAAACCGGAGCACCTGCTACGGCCTGCAAGTTAATAGGGCGCCAATGTCAAGGTCTTGCCCCGGTTTGGAAAAATCGTAGATCTGTGGTTGCGGGCATCAATTACTAGACATTAGCACCTTTGATTTTTGTTGCTAAACCAAATAAAAAAATTTTTTTTAATAAGCTTGATATGTTTAGAAAAATATAGTGAAAACATATAAATATTTAAATGATTGCATATTCCAAAAATTATTAAAAATTAAGTACAAGATGAGAATCAGTCGGGTGAAGCTAATATTTTATCTTTCTGACAAAATCTTTAAAAATGACAACAACTGTACGTCGTATTCTTGAGAAATTTTTTATTTAACTTTTAGTTTAGCGTATTGATCATAATTATTTAAAAATCTTTAAATTTGTTGTGATTTTAAATTTTTTACAATCTTCATCACAAAACTCTTCACAGAGATATGAGGAGCATCTTTATCAGTTCCAATATTAAGTAGAAGTTAACGGTCAAGGGTCAAAAACAAAAAGTCAAAAAATTAATCTCAATGAGTAATGACGGTTTTAGTATTATCATAGAATTTATCTCCTCAGACTAATTCTGAGTATAAAATTAACTCAATAAAAATAAATTTGTATTACGAAAATTTATTTCTTTAAATGAGACAAAAATACAAGTAATTTATTATAAAACCTAATATTTATATTATAAAAGATTTATACAAAAAGAAATTTGTAAAATTAAATCAATTATAATTAGTATTTTTTTAATATGTATGTACCTTCCCATTACAAAAGATCACAAAACTGCCATTATGTCAATTTTTCACATCTTGGTTTTAATCCTACCCAAAACCCTTCATCGGGTAATGGATCAAACTGTGATTTGCTAATTTGAAGAGGTATCTTTGTTTTCTCCACAGGAATTACCTCAAATTTTTTTATAATTTCAAATAATATTAATTTTCCTTCTAGCAAAGCAAAACGTGAACCTAAAATATAACATTTCAACTGACTAATATCTTTTAAGATTAGGAAACTTATCTTACCAATACAATTCCGTGGACCTGCTCCAAATGGTAAGAATGTAAATGGTTTAATGTTATGTTTGTTGTCATCGCTGAATCGTTCAGGGTCAAATTTATCAGGATTAGGAAAGTTTAGAGGATCTCTCTGTATTGCATATACCGGTATATGTAATATTTGGCCAGCATTTAAATGTAAATCCTTTTCGCCTGATCGTTCCGGTTCGATCACAAAAGGTCGAACAGCTCTTCGGTCATTAAATGGAACTGGGGGCCATTTGCGTAATGTCTCAGATAACACCATATCCAAATATTTCATTCCAATTATAGATTCATATGTTGTTTGACCATCAAATTTTTTTAATGTTTCTTCTACTTCTTTGTGCAATTTTTCTTGAATTTCGGGATTTAATGCTAATTCATAAACGGCATGACTCATCATTGTTGACGATGTATCAAATCCAGCAAAAAAAAATATCAAAGCTTGTGCGACAATATCTTCATCACCAAGAACACTTTTACTTCTTTGTTTAAAATTACTTGACTCCTTTACTACCGCGAAACCGGAATCGTCTTCATTTAAATCGGTTTCCATTAAGTTACCTTTATTTGCTTCCATTAACAAATGTATCATATCGGGTCGTACAATTGCTTTTTCTTTCCTTAATTTCATTGTACTAACTATAACGTTTGTAAAGAAGTTAGTAGAAATTTTAGGAAATAGTGGTATTTTCAGCAACTAAAATAATAAAAATTATGAAAAATTGGACATTAGATAAAATTATTATAACCTACTTTCATTATCTTCGGTATAACAGTATAGAGAAACAATTGAAATCCTCGAAGTCCTTTAAACTGGGTTAAATTGAGTCCGTGAAAATAAAATTCATTTTTTGGATTTTCTATAGAGTTACACGTAACACCAAACGCAGTGGTCGCGATGACATCATTGGTAAATTTTGTAAAAACATCTTTCAATTCGACTGTCACTGTTTGTCCATTTTTTGAAAAATGATCTCCAAAATTTGTGGAACACTCTTTTATTAGGTTAAACATCATCTTCATTTTATTACCAGTGAACGAAGGGCTTAATGTCGATCTAACGTCTTGCCATTTTTTTCCACCTAGTACACAAAAATGTAATACAATTTTTAATATTACTTTGAAAATATTTAATTTTGTTCTTACCCTTCATGGCAAACAAATTTTTGCTCCACAGTGGATCTACACCATCCGGAATAAAGTCTTTGTGCTCTGAAAATGTATCAAATTCTTTTATCATTATCTTCTTAATTAAATCTGGGTCTCGTATCATTAAGGATGGTGTTATATCATCATAAATTCCAGCATATCTAAATTTTTTACATAAGGTAACTTTTATTTGCAAAATATACATAATTAATACCTTCTATCGGGAAAGGCCGTATACCAATCCTGACTGAGATGTGTTAAAGCACGCGTTCTGAATATGGCTGCTCCAATATTTCCCACAAGAGGCCATGGCCAAATGCTAGGCACTTCACGTCTTTTCCAAAATGTTGCATATTTGTAGTAAGAATAAATTAAATATGCAGTAATAGTATAGATTATAATTAACCACATCATTTTTTGTTATTTATACTAGAACTAATACAAAAACAATATGTATATATGTAACAAAACAATTCTTTCATATATACCTTAGATTAATGTACTTCAAGTAAGTGTTTTGATACAAAAATTATTTATATACTCGCTCATTATATTTATCTATTCATTATCTATTTTATATCTTTCTTATGCGGTTGCTATATCCCTTGAATGTACACCTAGTAACTACTTAATCTGTATAATGTGGGCATATAGCCTATATAGCATACATAAAGAGAGCATATATTTTTAATTTAAAGTAGATTTAATATTAAAGTTACTATTCTCAGCATTTCTTTGAATGGACTTCATTTCCGCTTTGTTACAAAAAAGTTGTCAAAATTGGTGAACCATCAGCTATAGGCCTCCCCTTGCTAATTGAAAGCTAAAATAAAATAATTCTAAAAACATTCGGGATTAAGAAAAAATACAAAATTATTATAAATATATAAAACTAATAAAGCAACTTAAAAGAGTCAACAGTACTTTTTAATTTACCCTACCACTACACCAACTCAGCTATAATCTTCTGTACAATTCAAAGTTTTTTTAGTAAAAAAAAAGCATAGTATAACAAAAAACTTACATAATTTTAAATCTGCTAAGAGACACCAGATAATGAAAAAGCAAATGTTACCAATAATTAAAGATTTATTTAAAGCACCCCATTCAATATTTATAAATTAAACATGGGTTTATTGCCTCAAGTGAGTAAATCAATATTAATATACATACTCACACATACCTACTGCCTGTAGGTATAATATGCAATATGTATGATAATATATTGCAGTTCTTTTGGTAATTTGAAATATATCTACGTGATACATTTTAGTAAATCCGATAACCACAGATTACTCTTTGCATTATAAAATGTCGTTTTTAAAAATTAATTCAAATTTATTTACATTTCAAATGTATTGTAATAACACTGCATAACAAAAAATTGAAGTGGAGATATTCAGTTCCCAAGAGATGCACAACTCAAGCCTAACTCCACTATTATTTCTATTCACCATTCCCTGACGGTTCACAATTTTTAGTTATTTGGTTGGAAAATCCATCGGGAATTGAGAAATAGAGACAAACATGTGTTTTATTCCTATCACATTTTGTGCATACCTACACTTCAAATTATTGTTTGGTTTCGTTACGTTTTAGTACCTACACTTAATTTTTGATTTATTAAACATAAAAAAGGACTTAAAATGGTGCTGTAAGCTTGGTGAATTGTAACACATAAAAGTCGCTTTTTACAAAAGCAATTGAATAATTCGCATGGTCACAATTTATTTCTACAAAAACTGAAAGCGTATTTCAGTTTGAATGTTTCATTGAACTGAAAAATGCACGCAACGGAGCTTAAATAATAGCAGTAAAATTAAATAATTGACTTCTACCATTTTATTGGTTTCTTTGGGCGAATTTTAGTTTTGAACTTTATCATAGGTAATAAATTTAAAGCTAAAATATGGAATAGTCAGTTAATCCGGTTAATTACTACTGATTCCTATAATTCAAAATTAGTTTCGACTTTGAAATATTTTATTTAATATTTTATATAAGACTGAAAAATTATTTACATAAGAAAAGCAACAATCGGTTTTATTTATTTAAAGCTTTTGAATCTGCCCAAGTTCAAATTTACTTGTGCGCTGTGTGGTTTCTAACGTTTTGTTGTAGGTTCTTCTTTTCATTTAATAATAATAAATATTCGGATTTGCGAGTTAGCCATTACAAGATAACCATCGCTACAACAGTAAATATTGGGTTTTCAAAAGAAAGCAGTAAAATGGAAATTACAGACATTTATGTACCTAATAGCAATTAAACCTTTTGTAATAATATTATAGTAATTTTAAAATATTTCTGTAATTGAAAGTTTTAGCAGTATATGTATATAAAATAGTACTAAGCAAAACTTAATATGCATTTTCAAATATTTAAATTGAGGGGTGTAGAAGCAAAAGGTACTAACTCCAACTTTTTCGAAAAATGAGTTATTGGTATCGTTGGATTCGTCTTGACGAACTCTACAAGTGTGTAAAATTAGTTTGAAGCAAATGGTACTAATTCCCATGTAAATCTGATTATAAAATAGAGGTTAGAAGCAAAAAGTACTAACTTTATCTTAAAACAGCCGGGAGTGAGAAGCAAAAGGTACTAATGTCCAATTTATTAGATGGCGCATGCGCTACGTAAGGTCGCGCATGCGTTTTGAGTCGTCAACTGTCACTAGTTGATTATTAATTTATCATTTTTTTGTATTATAAAATTGTTACATTACATTACCACGTCAATAAATTACTTTTTTTAGTTTGATTGGCGTTGTATGTCTAATTTAGAAACCTTTGAACATAAAATTGGTGCTATAAAAAAGCAAACAGCAGTAGAATTGGAAGCAAACTGTGCTAAGTCCTGATTATAGAAGCAAAACGTACTAAGTGCATTTTAAAGTTTAATTAGTAAAGTTATTAAGCGAAGGGCGTATCTAATATTCGGGATATCCCTTCTTTGATTTATTTCTGATTTTTTAAACTAAGAAACATAAATATAACTTAATAAGTTTAGCAACCACAGTTATTTGGCTCTCCTGTAAAATAAAAAACTTTGGAGTTAGTACCTTTTGCTTCTACACCCCTCAATTATTCTTTTTATTATCTGAAATTGTATTTTAGTTTCGTTTAATTTAATCAAAAGTTATACATGCAATAAACTGCTCATTTTAGATTAGATTACTTTACATAGCACATTTAGTTTTGTTTTAGTTTTGCAATTTGTTTTTGTAATATTTGAATTAAAAGAACTACAGCAGATGGACATCAACAATAATAAACTGGAAGCCGTGAATGACCAAAAGATATAGAGAAAAATGTGAAAAAGATGGCGAGATGGGAGTGGACGACTACAGGCTGATAAAAAAGAAGAAGATAATAATTTGTTAAAAAAAACTTCCCTACTTTGTCATTTATAGAATAGATGTGCGTCTGATTGCTTGGTTTATTTATTACCAAACAAAAAAGTTTACTAATTTACTAAGAAAAAGAACGAAAGTGGATCGTCCCAAAAAAGATGGAAAAACAACTTGTAACTCATCACAAAATGCTAGTCAAAAACAAGAAGATAATCCTAAAGAAAACCAAAAAAAATAGATAGACTTAAAATAAAATTATTAAGACTCCAAAGGTATATTTTATTTATTTTTCGCTTTTCAGTTTCGATTTTCGTCGACTTAAATTGTTGATAAAAAGTTTTTATTTAATTAATTTTGATTGAACTTAGAGCCTTTTTTAGGGATATTGCATGTTCCCAGATTCCCTGGTCCCTAGTAGAAATTTTTATATTATTTATTTGAAGCCATTATAAATACGTAGAGATGGTCGGAGAGTAATGGTCAAGCGAGTTGACTACGAACGCTCAATACCCGGTTCGAATCCGGGTGAAGTAACAACTTTATTCTGGCCGTCTTTACTGGTCCTCCAGGTTGGGGGTTTTACGTCGGGCTGGCTCCTCGTCGTAGGTAAAAAATGTAAAATGCTCACAAAGCCAAGCGCCGTCAGGTGTTTGAGAACCGGGAAGCTGCGTATTGCAGTATAAACCGGATATATAAATATATATATATAAATACGTACAATAAATTATAGAGTATACATTTTATTGGTCTTGGTGACCGGGGGGTTTGGGGGGTATGAAATACCCTCCAATCATGAACAAAATTTTGATTTGCCAAAAATACGTAAAATCGGAATTAGCAACCCCACTCGTGAGGTAAAAAATAAGTTTTTTATTTAAATTCCTACCCCTTTATGTCATTTATAGACGTTTCTCTGAATAAATCGTTAAATTTATTACCAACTAAGAACCGCTGACCAATCTTAAAAGAGTTTACGACCTATCTCATTTTGAAAAGATTGATATATAAAATTGATCTATTGTTATGGGTTAAGAAAGCGGCGTTAATTGAGTTTCATTTAGAAAAGAGAAGTAATACCTCAATTATTTTGAACAAAATTAATTCAATGGAACCAAGTTTTCTAAAAAACTATATCAATTTATCCAGAAAAATTAAAAAAACATTACTTATCAGAAACAGTGGTACCACCAACGAAACTGTGGTTGGAATTATAAAGCTGTCTATTGTATCCCCGTGTCCAAAATATCACCGGGTTTCTCTAGATTTTCTCTTTAACAAGTAATCTCACATTTACCAATCGTATAGCCAATTTTTTGCAAACTATTGGTTTAGCTTTCATTTGAGTTTCAAAGTGAAAATAACTGTACTGCTACATTGTACAAAACACATTACTCAAATGGAACTGAATCTTTAAAATACATTAATTTTAACTCGAAGTTGAAATGCGTACGGAAATAGAAATTTTAATTTAACAAAACTTTGAAAACATAAAAAAAAGTTGAAAAGAAAACAAAAAAAGCAGTGCAAAAAAATAAAATAAAATAAATAAGTTTTAAACGAGAAGAAAAGATTGAAGAATAATTTCGTAGGACAAATAAAATTAACAAAGAGTTTCCAACAATTTTCGAAACGAATTTTGAAGCTAATAACAAAACTTTTCGCATGAAAATGCACAAATCCTTCGGGCGCTCTTTATTGGAACGTTGAGTTGTGGTAACAGATGAATTTTTGATGTGGGATTCTAATTAGAGTGATTTTTTGAACTACGAAATCGAAGTTAATCATGCAGATTTGATTTCAATATTTTATAAGGTAAAATAAAATACATAACAATGCAGATCATTAAAATTATTATGTACTAGCTATAAAAGTTTAATTTGTTTGTTGGTAACAATCAAATTTATATTTTAAATTGAGCAATTGAAATAATTGTAGAGTTTATTTGAAATATCACCAAATTCAATGCAATTAATTTATACACTTAATTCTTTTTTGTTGTCATTATAGTGAGCACAATTTATAACACAAAGTGTGTTATAAACATCAATGATTTCTTTATTAAAAGCACAAAAATAAAGTACAAATGAAAGAAAAATATTGTGTAGGATGTCTTTGTGTAGAACAAAACTTGATTAACCCTAACGTATACATTATGAAAAGCGGTTTTTCACTTTTCAAAATACCGCTTTATGAATTTTTTATTAAAAATCTAAATATTTTGCATTGATTTTAAATAGGTTTTGCGAATGCTATTCAAAAATAACATTAAAAACGTGCCTATTGAAACTTAAGATTGGTTTCTGTACGAAAAATAAGTAATTAAATTCTGTTTTTTATAAATATTAGTTTCATGCTTATTTAGGTTTTTAAATTAAAAGTTACGGAATCTTTATTTTTCAATAAAGAATATTAAAAAATTGAAATGCTATTTGCAGCTTATTAGTTTTTCCGAGTAAAAACTTTATTTTCTTCTTCACCTATTGTTTGAAATATAAAGTGAGTGTTTCTTGTAAATTTGTCACTTTTTATAACAGCTTTGTTATCAAAAACATTTAAATATCATTTTCTGTAGTAATTTTAATATTTCTGTAAAATATATTAAATCTTTATAAACATTTCTTTGGAAAGTTTTTAATAGGATTAAGTATCAAGTCTTTCAAGACTATTTGCTCTGGCCAACAAATATTTTTCCAAATAATGCATGTATCGCATTCTATCATTTATATTCAACACGGCTACCATTCTAAATTTTTGTTGAAATTTTATACAACGAAAAAAGTTTTTAGGAACTAATACGATACATCAATTTAAAAAATTTAGAGCAATACGTTCATTGTAGATGTAAAGAAGGAAACTTTCAGAAAGTTTCCATTTTGATCTAAAAATGCCAAAAATTGCTGAAAGGACCCCGCCCGTTTTGTGTTGGGTTTCAAGTCGTCTTACATTTTTAACTTGTAAACCAATTAAATTGTGATAGATAATGGATGGAAAATAAATCGCAATTCTTTGTTCAATTTTCCAAGTTTTAGAGAAAATTTGCTTGAGCAGAAAATTTCAAATCAAATGTTAAACGAAACACGAAATCCTAAAGCTCCTCCATTATATAGGTAAAATAAAATTTCTTATTAAACTTTGAGTTTGTCTGTTAATTAGCAATTAAAAAGAGATTTTACATTTTAAAATTAATTAAATCCAAGAAAAGTTTCAATACAATACAAAGTGTAAAATGTAGGTGTAGTATTTTAATCCAAAAATAAAAAACTTTTATAACACATTTTACATCAGAGTTATGAATAAAAAACTGAAGTTATTCTATAATTTACTAATTAAATACTTTGATATTTTATTTCATCGCCTTATAAAATTGTAATTTGAAATTAAACAGGAAACAAAAATGTTTTTGATTCTGAAACCAAAGCACATATTGATCAAGATTATCCATTGTGTGGTTTGAATTTGTAATTATTCTTTGTGTACTTTAAGAATAATTTTAATCTTCTTGTTTACGCTATAGCAGTGAAACCCGTTCTGGTACCCACTTCTTTTTTCTTCCTAATCTGCTTTTATCTTCGTGCAGACATTGTCAGTCTATCGATAGCGATTTATTCAAAATATCCATTCACCGTCTGTTGTTCTTAGAGATCTTTATTATTTTAAAGTTTAAATATGCTTATCTCTAACCAACCTGTAGTAAATTGGAATTTCGCCACGTCTGACACTAAATAAATTCACCAGAAACTGATAAGTCTCGATATCATGGCTTTTTGCAAAACGGTATGATTTATTTAATTACTATATTTGCTTTAACGCAGCCGTTTTATGAATGAGAAGTTTTGGAAGTGAAGAAAAGTTTGTTATTTTACGTTAAAAATCTCTACTGAATTCTCAGACTGTCGAATTTGTTTAGCGCCTCGTTCCCCTAACGCTTTTTGCTCATTTGGGAAGTAAGCCTTTTAAAGCTTGTAATATACTAATAACTAAAACTGAACGGATAACGAAAGGATTTCAAAATGTAAAAAAAATGATTTTCCTTTGACATGTTTTAGATTTTACATATACCTAATTTTAAAATGTTCTGAGCTGGGATCTCAAATAGTAGATCATGAAGAACAACGTTTGTAATGACAAACGTACTATTGCAAAATCAAACTCGTATTGGTTTTTTTGATCCTGCAAAAAAGTGCTTGTTAAATTTAATTGGTTGTTCGAGAATTTCTAAATTTTTGTGGTAACGGAAAGTTGTGGAAAGTACCGACAAAAAGAAGAATAGCATTTTATTGGCAGGCAACTCTGCAATAATTATGAAACTTTAAGTATTTTTAATATTCAGAGCATAATGGCATATTCAAAATTATAATAACTGACTTATTAACTGTGTTTAGCTTGAAGAGTAATTAACCACAGAAATATGGTTTATCCAGCAATAGTTAATTAAACCTAAACTATTTAATGTGGTTCTGTGATTGAATATTTGAATTTTTGTTATTAGGTATGTGGTAGTTTTAATTTATGCATAGAGCACAGTATAATTATTATTATAATTGGAATTTATTATCGGAATATGTACAGAAAAGCAACGTAAAAATGTTAAATTTTGTACAGTTTATGATTATTTATTATTAAATGGAATAAGACTTAATATTCAAAATCAAAAGTAAAAAGCGCGTAATAATTATTGAGTTTGGTTACTTAAGAAGTAAAAGTAGGAAATTGGATTAAGTTGGAGGTTTGTTGGCCCTGATCGAAATTTTCAAATTATGCAAAAATTTAATAAATTAATTTTGATTAAAGATATAGCACAAAATAATAATTATAAGTTGGTAACAGTGAGAAAAAGCGAAATTTATGTTATCTATCTGTCAGATATTTAGGTTAAATCGTCATACATGGTGCGACAAAAGTGACGTCATAATAAAGCCTCAACTGAGTATTGATCGCTAGTATGAAAATATGATAAAATATTCGTAAAAAGTATCCCAAAGGAAATTATAAACAAATATTTACATTATAATATTTTGAAATGTCCCTTACCTAGAAGTAGTTTATTGTTTCTATAAAAAAAAATTTATTTAATATTTCAAAATCGATTTTACGGTATTTTTTGTACTACTAAAAATTTAAATTAGTTAACTTAGCTTCTACTCGATTGTCACCTCGATGTATCACTACATATTATAAATTAAAGTCCCCCGTCGCGCTGAGTTTGTGTTTGGTCGGGCTAATCTCAGAAACTACTGTACGGATTTTCATACAGTTTTCAGGAATATAAATAGGGATTATCTAGGAAAGCTATAATTTATTAACATTTTGAGAAAATAAGCTAGCGGTATGGTGATATTTGTGAATTAAGTCGGAAAAAATTGTCTCTTCTGAGAGCTTTTATGACGTTCCCTGCGTAAATAACTTAAGTTACACGAAAATAATGTATGATGGAGTAGTTCTTCTCGAAAAGATCCGCAATAGCATTTTAATAAAACTTTTAAATAAAAAACTAATTAATTAGTTGTCACACAAAATGTTCATAATTCGGTTAACTTCCTAGATTACCCACCTGAGAAACGTAGGATGATAGCCAGGAATTTTACATCGTTTTTTGGTACCACGCTGTTCGGCGTCTAACTGAAAAAACTTACAAATAAAATTTCAAGGTATAACAAGAGTTAGATTCTGGATTTGCCGTGTAGGGGAAGATAAACTCACACGCACTTATGTCTCAAAATTAAGCCTATTACATAACCTTCAATTTTTAGCTCTACCTTGGTCCTGTCACTTCCAAAAAGCTATCCCAACTGTTGAATAAATTTCATGATTTTTCATTTTAATATTTTTGGATCTTTATTAGCATTTTAAAAATTGTACGTAATGCAACCAGAACAAAATCATCTGCGACGCGACGGTTAGATACATTCTATTTACTACGATAAATTTAGAACGATGAGTCATACAAATGTCGTAAACAAACAATTTCAGAAATTAAGGGTGTTCACTTGGCTTCAGTTGTTTTCCTTTCCAATTTGGTAGATTTAGATCTACAGAGGTGAGTTAGGTGAAAGGCTATGGACCGGACCTAGGTTTGATTCCCAACCTGGCTACAAAGTTTATCCGATTTAATTACGACTCTCTCACCGGGGTGCAATTTGCAATGAAAACTTTTTTAAAAAAGGTCACGACACTTCTGTCAAGAAGCATACAACTAAGAAGAAGATTTAGATTATGCGAGTTGACGTTCTTTTGTTATTTCCCTTCCATTATTAATTAATTTTGAGTAAATTTCAAATCAGCACCCAAATTATCAAAAAGAAGTTTATTGTACGAGGTGCGTGGGCAAACTAAAAAAAATACTTATTTTTTTACTTTTAACGAATGTTAATAATATGAACTGATAATTTAGAAAAATATTCTTGTTTGCCATTTACGCTAGGGTAAAAGTAAAACTGAATTCCCTACAACTCAACGAATGCTTAATTCTACAGTAGATATTTAAAATTATATAATTTATTCTCTCAAGAAATACAATATCCCATGCTTTCTAGAAAATGCATAATATGTACTATTAGATTATATTTTATTTAAATATTACATAACACAGTAAATTAATAATTTGGCTTAACTAATGTAAGAATGGGTTAGGATTAATGAATTTTCAGATAAGGAAATTTTATTTTTAAAAACTCATAAAATAAATTGAAATATTAATAGAGCACAAAATGAGCATGATAAGAAATATTAAATTTATTCATTGATTTAAAAATAGAGTACTTTCGGATAATTAAGGTTGCACTTTTTAATATTTTTTTTGAATTTATACGTAATTTATAAAGGAAAAGTTTAATTTAATACATCTGGATATACCAGCGTCGAAATATGAATTATTAAAAATTTATGAGCAACCGGTAACATCTCTCGCAATATTTAATTTTGAAACATATTTAAATCATCTGTTTTTGTGAGATACATTAAAGCACTGTTAAATTTCTGTTCTCGATATTGCCCTGGATATAAATTTTAATGTGTTTCCGCAGCACATCTGCCTTCACGAAGAGAATATTTCATTTTGATCATATTTATCAGGTACTTATTGCACCTTATATTAGATATTACACCTCACTCAGAATAAAAGGAATTTAGAATCTCAAGAAACTAAAGTCAATTTATGGGTCTCCTCTAAAATTTATATAAATTGAACTTAAGATTTTATATCTTTAAAACTTGTGGACTAGCAATTTTCTCTAGTACAATCTGGTGCTTTCAGTGGAAATTTCTTACATTACTGTTTTTATTATCAATTTAAATGTAATGCATTTTACTTACGGTTTAATACTCCCTTCTTTCATTTTAGGCATACTACTAAAATGTCAGCTAAGAGATTCAAAATTTAATTAACAAACAGTATCACAGTCTGACTTCCTGTTTGCAATAGATGCGAAGATGAAAATTTAAAAAATACATATACCAACCAGTAAGAAATCTGGTTCTAAAACTTTGTGACGTTCTACCTTAAGCTATGGAAATTTATATTAATATTTTGGAATAATATGCAGGTCACTTGGTGGCAATTTATCAAATATGTTTATATGTACCGAGAAATATGTACGTCTTGTGTTATAAACTGCGCACCATCTTTTATATTTGTTTCCGGACAAGGTTATTGCATTGTATCTGGGAAATCAAGCCAAAGGCAACCGGAAAATCGATGAAATAGAATTTTATTGTAGCTCATCTTGTGTATTTTGCTCACGGATTTCACCTATACACGATCACAAACAGATCGGTTGATTTCAATTTCAAAACAGTTTTGAACTCTTGCAGAATCGTAATATATTTATTAAATGTTGCGGTTGCTTGCTTTACTTTTAAACTTATTTTTTAGTCATTTTTAGGGAATCTAAATTTATTAATCTGTTTTGAGTATCTTACCTGGGTTACTTCAAGACACCTACATACGTAATCATCATTTCCATTGTTGGATGTAATTAGAACGCGTACAGAAATTCAAGGATTTAAGATAAGGACTCTCGCTTTAAGTGTTGCATTGTTTTACTAAATATATGGCTGAAAAAATGTTCTGGTTTGTAAAAAAGTTGAATAATTAAATTACATGAAATAACCTAAAAAATCTAATATTGGAAAGAACTACCGGAAACTTTCATGTAAGGCTGGAAAATCACTTTAATAAATAAATTTCACACCCTTTTCAAATATCAAATGAAGCTTTGTAAAGAACCTGATTGAATCTCTATCTTGTATTTCAAACTACTTCAATACGAAGTGTGAATTTGGACTTTTAAGGAATTGAAACGTATTTTGTGAGAATTCTAAGTTAATTAAATTAATTAAAAAAAATTAGGGTTGCTATCTGCATCTATCCACATAGATGGCTCTTCTAAAAGTACAAAAATATCCAAAATCTGGCAATTTAGAATTAGTTTTGATTTATATCTTCTAATAAAATTACGACGAGTACAAATCCCAACATTTTGTCTTGTGTCAAACCTAACAGCAACTTAAAGTCAAATTGATAACCAAACTAAAGAAACTTAGCAACATTTTATTTCGGTTTTTTAGCATACATTCATCGTTGCTCGCAATTTTATTGAAGTTTTGTATGAATTAGGTGTTTGTTACCTTCACCTGGTGATTTATCTTAATACGTAGTGGGTATTGTTTGTGCATGCGATGTAGCAATCATCATCACTTCAGTGGCTTCTACGAGTGATTTGTCTTCCAACATCAATCTAATTAGTACGGTGGTGTATCGATATATTATTACATACCTCCTTAGGTAATATACATTTTCTAAATCAGTTTACTGTGTTTTCGAATAGATTTTCGTGGTAAAATAAGTCGAATATATTTAGATATTATTTAGATTTAGTCATAAATACCTTGACTATTAGTGAAATTATATTTAATTGGGGTGCGGTTTATTATTGAGTAGGTGTTATGTTATTTAACTGTGCAAAGTAAGGATTTATAGTAATTGGGGTAGTTATAATATGCACAGAACCATATTATAATTTAATTTCAAAGGGAATAGTTTTATTATATTATAATTTAAATTTTTAAATAATTAATATAGGGTACCTAGTTTTGTGGTTTGAATAATTAAAATTAACCAATTGATTAAACCACTCTTCAGAAATCAATACACTAAAAAAATAAACTTAGTAAACGTTATGTACTGGTGTTTATAAATATAACTATTTAATAAATAATTTCGTCATTGTTCTAATTTAAAAAAAAAGTAGAGTAGGTAATAAAGAACGAAATAAAACTGCACCTTTAATTAAAAAATTTTTAATTTCTGCAATTCAAATTTTTGTTTTTAATCAAGAAATAGTAGGTACCTAGTACTTAATAGATTATATTTGAATTTAATTGAAAATTAAAGAACGACGTTTGTATTCAAATCGACTATTGATAAAAATGATTTTAAATTCCAAACTCTAACCTTATGTAAATTGAATTCGAAAAGAATACAGAGAGAATTATTTTTTTATTTAAATCATACGAAAACAATTTTGTGATATGCATTAATTCAGACTGGCTTCCACCTAATTCTGAACGAGCTTTTATCAGTAGCAGAAACTACCTATTTCTTTACAAAATATAGAAATATTTATCCACATTTCTGCTAATATTTCTGCAGCTTTTATGTTGACTAGTACCTACCATTAATATTTATTTTTATTTTCTGCCATTTGTGTTAAAGCTTGTATTCTGATGGTTATTAGTTTTTATGGATTTTATGAAGTATTTTCAAGCCTGCTGCCTCCCTTCAACCCTTACGTAGTAACAATAATAATATGATGTTTTAGGAACGTTTACTAATTTAAGATTAATTTTTAAAAATTTATGACTACACAAAAATTCATTAGTAGAGTTTAATATAATTTGCTGAGTATCCAAGATGTGAAAGCTCAATTTGTAAATAACTTTTTGGTATAACTTTTATTTATTAATAATTTTTCTTCAGTCTTAATTACACTCCTTTTTTACTAAAAAAAACAGTAAAATAAGTACGTTTTGGGAGTTTTCCAGTTTTTTTTTTATGTAGATGTAAGAAAAGAAATTTGTGCTTAAAAGTTACACAATCGCATAAAATTTTTACACAATTTGGATCTGTATTAAGCCCAATTTTGAGTTAAAAGCAGGTAAATATTTGGATTTCAAGGGTTTCGTAACTGCGTAAATTTTGAAGTGGCTCTATAGCAGCTGAAAATGTCCATTATTCATGCCAAATTTCATGACTTCAAACATAAGTAAACAATTCTTGGTATGCCATGCAGCTAGCTATGTCACGACACTATAACTATGCGTCCTATTTTATTTTTCTATAAAAACATAAGTAGGGAAGATGGAGTAAAGTGGGTTGATAGGGTAAAATGAAAATATACCTGAATTGTGAAATAAATCTTAAGTTGCACACTTGAGATTCTCTTTAGAAATACAGACAAATTTTACTCCTGGACTTAGTCTATCCTATGATGATTGAATAATATTTGAACAGAGATTTTAAAACAACTGTCGGCTTAACACATGGCAGAGCACTTACCTTAACCAAATAGGTTCTAGTATTTCCTACTATCAAAAGTTATTTAATTCCTTGAAAAAATATTTTAGCCTAATTTTAGCTTTGGTGAATAACATGAAGAACAATATTGCTCTAGAGATCATCAAAACAGATGATTAAGAAACTAAAAATCTTTTTTCCTGCTGTTTTTCTTACTTTAATGTCAATTAACTCTGGAGATATAGAAAATTACTATGATTTATAATCAACTGTTACAATGGTATAAAATTTAAAACGAAATTATTACAATAAATAGTTGATGACGACCTCAAGAAGTCTAAGCTTGCTCCATTTCCACTGTCTCTATTTAATGAATAATAAAACAGAAATGAAAGAGAAAAAAAAGCATTATTATTCTACCTGTTTCAAAATTTACATGAAATCTTAATTTGCATGAAACAGCTAATATTAAATAGAAGATTTCTGTTACATTGGGCAACTTGGCAGGTAAATCAGTAATTCGTGCAGCTTGCATAAATTTAATTATATCTATATAATTAATAAATCTAAATGTGTAAATTTGATTGATTAAATTGATATTATGAGCAAACGAGAAAAAGTTGTCCATTTTAACCTCATTTATGAAAAACACTTCATTTAACGAAAACAAAGTATGAAAGGTACCAATTTTTTTTTGGACATTTAAAAAGCTACATTTTAAACATTTTGGGGCGCCTTTACCCCCTTCCCCTGCGAGATATTTTCTCAAGGACCGGAAAACTTAATTTTATAGTTATTTCGCGATTTTTTCTCATTTAACTGTACTGTATGAAAAGTAGTTTTCACTTTGTAATAATTGTTTTACGAAAATTTTCACAAATTCTAGGTCCAAAAAATATGGTCACATTCTATTCTTGTAATGCAATTTATTGCCTCTTTTTAACTTTGACAATAAGCAAATTATTCCATAAATATCTAGGATTTATTACCGGAAATTTTTCTACTATTTCACCGTATGACTTTGACGTTATACTTAGGTTTAAAATAATCCACAAGAAGTTTAAGTTGTCAAAAATTTGGATTACTGAAAATTAAGTTTAATATTCTGGTTTCAGCAATTTTATGGTACAAATTAAGATATATTATATTGTAAATCCAACGAAAAGGTTAATCTTGCTGTTAACGTTTTAACATTCTAAGCCTACTGAAATTTGCAAAAAAATGTTATTCTCAGTTACACAAAAACTTTTAAAGATAATGTTTTACTAAATTACTGAAATTTGAAGGTAATTATTAACATGTAGGTTAATTAACAGAATTAATTTTAACCGTTTTGTCACTGGAGTAAACTGTAGATATTTTAAGAACGTAGTATGTCATAATTATATTTTTTATAGGCCATTCTTTATCATAATTATATTCTAATGCGTTAATAACTGTGAACTTATTAATGCTTTATGAATAGAAATGAGATAATTTATTCGCAGTTTATAAACACAAAAGCTTTAAGAACGCTACGGTAAGAGTAAATTGGTGGAAATTGGATCGATACCAACTACTTGTAATAAAATTTCTGATAGATTGAAAGCAAATACAAATATTGAATTATCATTACAGGCTCTACCTAAACTACAAACGTACTATGGAATTTTTATTAAATAACAACTATCTTACACAAGAACGATAAAAATTATTTTTGTTGGTGATTTTTTCTTGTAAATTTGCAAAGCTTACTCCTTACTGAGTCAAAACTTAAAATTGCTACCTGATAAATAATACAGGATAGCGTGCTACTGAATTCAAACTGAACTAAAAGTACTTCTATTTTAAAATTTAGCGAGTATGCCGTTAAAATAAATTTTAGCTAAAAGTGTTGTTCAACAGCGAAATATTGCTTGAAAAACATATAAAAACGGTCATTACTTCATATCAAAATATCATAAATTTATGAAGAAGAATAATGAAACACTAAGAAAGCTAAGCAATTTAAAACTACTACTAGCAAAATTAGCTTGTAAAAACTGCAATTTCGAATAACATCGAGAGATGTGCACCAACAATTTCTAAATAATTAAAATTTAATAAACTTTAAAGTAGGTTGTAATAAAATTACAGTAATAAGATTTACGTTCAAAATTATTGTTATGCTGTTATATATTTCAGTGATTTTCAGTGAAAATCATAGGAACTGCCCCTAAATAGTTATTACAAGACATTGTGTTTTTACACATGACATGAAGCTGATTAAAACTTTGCCTTAAATGTCTTTTATGTAAACAAACTACCAAATAATTTAATTGCACCTAACGTTAATTTTAACTTATAGAATTATTTGTGAAAAGTTGCAGATGTTAAATTTGATAACGCATGTTAGGGGCAAAGTGGCGATTGGATGATCACAACTCAAAAATGAATAACAAATCGATGTAGTAAGAAATTGCAGCATTCTTTTTCCAAATCAAAATGAAATAAAATTGCAACTGCACTTACCCCATGTAGTGTAGACAAACAGGTTCAATTTACTACTGTAATCTTAGCTAAACCTCTTTTATATATTATATTTCCAGTAACTGTTGTAGTTCAAAAAACAAGATCGATTATAACGTCTTTTTATTTGTAATATTTCAAGTTTACCTTAAATTATTTTTGACAGTTCAAAATGCTGAGTTTACATACATAAGTTAAAAAATTTGTATATTTCTCATATCAGCTTTGGTACTTATAGTAGCAACTGAGCTCATATCTGATAGTTGTCGATAGTGAAACTTTAGTGGTTCTCAAATGTGGTTTATCTTGTTTGCTAAACTGAAACAAAGTTGACAAAGGACCGCTTTTGGATGAATGAATGCATAAAATTGAGCTTTAGACAGTTAGAAAATTATTAAATTTTTCTGTTCTGCCAGAATTTTTCTGCACTATAATTTTGCTGTCAGTTCGATCTCCAACTGTTTAAAAATGGATATTAATTTTACCACTTAAAAATATAAAAGATAAACTTAATTGATTTCTTTCAAAGCCATTTGAATACTCTCGAACAAAGTTTTTCTATCGACACCTTAAATTTGTTCTTTTATTTTGTAACAAGATCACTTTTATTCTTGTTTCAAAATCCTTTTCTTTCTTAACCTAATAGGTGCTGTAACGGATAAACGAAACTACTTTTAAGCTGTGCCTATAGGAAGATATCCAATATGTGTCTCCGAAGAATAAAGCCACATAAAGAGTATATAATGCAGCCTTCAGTTGAAAAGGTTGATAAAAATTTAATTTTTCTTTATAAAATCCTGTTAATTGAACTTGTTAAAAGCTTTTCAGTATTTAAAAAATTTAAATTTGGAATACGTTTTTCTTTATTAGAAAAGCTTTTAAGAAGCTTAGACTAATCAAATAGGATTTTAATTTAAATCAATCAATATAAATTTTCCACCTGCTTATTTCCTACATACATTACCGATTATAAACGTTGAGCTAATACATTTTTTTTAAATGAAAGCTTCAAAGCTTTGAAATGTGATTAAAATTGCACTGCTAGCATTTTTATTAAAAATAAAAAATGTAAAATTTAATTTCAAAATTTAAATAAATATTTAGCTTTAGGATAAAATAAAAAATTAACAAAGTTTTGATAGCAAACCCAAACTGCTTTCAGCATAATGAACTACATTAAAGTATAATTCGACAAAGTGGTAATTAAAAATTTCGGATGTTGTATCGGTATCTATCGATTTTGGTATTACGTATTATTATAATATTTAAAAAGTTTATTAAAGTAGGTACTTGTAAGTGTATTACCTACCTATACGTGTATCTAAATTTACACGGATATTTAAAGTTTAAACGTGTTTGGATTTTCATCCCTAAAAGCAAACCGTGTTAAAATTGCTATGGAAGCAGAACGTGATGGACCTAGCAATGTGTACTGTGTGCTTTTGTGTTCAGTCTATTTTAAATAATATATACTAGAAGCTTGACGTGTTTTATTGATTTAGAAAAAGGAAGTTTACATTCTAAACTGCTTTTAAATTGCTAAAATCGACAAGAATAAAATAAATGTTCTTGAATTGCTTGGGTAAAAAGTTGAATTTAATATTATAATAAATTTTCCATTAATAATTACTACCACTGTCTGTAGATACACTTCAAGTTTAAATTGTAGACTGGAAAATTTATAGAGTTTGAGGAACTATCTACGTAGCATTTGCTTAGAAAATTAAATTCATTAACGCAATCGATACTTTCGAAGAAGAGCGAGAAACAATTAAATATTGTATAATTTATATACTATAACTGGAAAGTTTTCTAAGTAAATTTTTGTAATGCTCGAAATTTAATACCATCTAACAAAAGTTATTTTACTGTTCTAGTAGTAGGAGAACATTTTCCGAGTTCATATATTTTGCAGTACATTTATTATTCGTACCTAAACAAAATTTCAGAACTTTTTGATAGAATAATTGAAGTAGGTGGGCGTGAGATCTCTAAGATTAGAAAAAAATATGGATAATCAATACTTGGACGTTTCCTCGTTAATTAATAAATTATCGTGTACAAAACATAAACCACTACGTTGCTTTAATAATTAATAAACCCAACAGGGCAATAAATCATTTCTTTAATATAAAAACTTTTTTTTTTCTAAAAATATTTATTAAAAATTATTTTTTCCACTCCAATTAGTCTTCACATTTAGGTGAATAAATAATTAATAATAACAGCATTCAAGGCAAAAAAATAACGTTTTATAACAATGAAGGTTTGTGGAGAAGAAATTCTTACACTAGTTTATTATTAAGAGCAATGTGAATCAGCCTGAGACTTTTAAACCCATACATATATCTACTGCACTACTAGTCGAGTTCTCTTTCGGAGAAAATAAAAAAATAAATAAGAATGAATACTGAAGTGAATTATTTCTCGCATTAATTTATTACTATTGTACTAAATAGCACTGCGGCAGCGTGAGCTTTACTTCACCCTTCCCAAATCTCGTAAATTCCCAATCAAAAATTTAACATGCTAGGGCTCTTACGATACTACGCAGCTTAATTTTTAATTTTCCAATGTCGTGTTATTCGTTCACCAGATAACGAAGCCAGCTACAAGATTTAATGCGTACTTCGAACCCTTCAAAATTTGCAGAACCGACCCTTTACCAAGTGCATTGAAATGATTATAAAATTATGATTAGTAATCAATTAAATTCGAAATGCTTTAATTATTTGATATAATTGCATGTAAACTTGTAATTTATAATAATAGTATTAGTCGGGCATACACTGCACCTTGATCATTGATAAGCGCATCGCACACACCTCCTCTGCATCTCAACAAAAAGTTATAGGGTTGAGATACAAACCGTCAAGGGTTGTGTTCATTCAATTACAATAATCAATAACTAACAACGTATTTAATTTTGTGATTTATTATTAGAATTTTAAAGCAAAATTTTATAATAACTAATAGAGAAATTCAGTTGGTCTGAAACAAAAGTTACAATTTAAACTTAAAGTAAATTTTTGAATTTTCTGAAAATCTGAGCTGGTTTCTGGAAAGAATCATTCAATCGGTGATTTGAAGAGTGCTTTTAGTTTCATTCAAGTGAAAATTACTGAAAGATTAGTTTATTTTTTGATTTATAAGTTGAAGCCCAAATGGTAAGTTTTCATGATTGAAATATGCAAATTTTTATGTATTTTGATTGTGAAATGGTCAGGAATTGATTTTTGGTTGAATAATCATCATTTTCAATGGCTAATTTGATACATTTTAGAAGTAAAGGAAATTTTGAGGTTATTCACATGGTAGAAAAATTTTGTTTGCAACTTACCGATAATATAACACTTTATGGGCCTGTCTAATTATTTTTGGAACAACATGTAATAATCACGGTGCACAAAATTGTATTCTCGGAAGAAATAAATTATTTTCAAAGTTAGAAGATAACGTGGGTTTCATGAAAAAAGAACTGTACTTATGGAGGCAGTTCAAATTAACATTGGTGTTGTTACGTTAATTTTGGTTGTAACTAATACTGGGGTTAATTTTTATGGTAATTGGTTTTTTGCATTTACAAAAAAATATCAGTGGAGACGTGTTAAGAGTATTCAAATTGCAATTTTCAGCATTAAGATCTGTTAAGTCATTGTATAAAAATTATCAGCATAAAAATTGTTTATTTTTTTATTTGATTAAATGTATTATTTGTTTTAAGTTTTAAAATTCCAGATTTTATTGAAATTTAAGTGCCTTCCTTACAATTACCAACGGACAATAATAAAATAATAGAGTCGTTGCTAGTCGAGACACCCAGAGATCGTGCTATCTAATTGTATTTAAAAAAAATTTCCTAATCTAAATGTGGCGATTATGAGAGTACAATGTAATAGTTTCATAGCTAAGGAGGTATTTGTTTCTAACACCTGACAATGTAATATAAACTCATAAAATTTTTATTACAAAAATTTATTACAAATCAACCGTTTTTATCTATTTTGAGCTGATTAGATTCGCCTAAATATTCATTTTGTCTAATAAAATAATACTAAACAGGCGAAAAATTATTAATAAAACGACCAACGTAAACAAACTGCCGAATGAATTCTAGGAATGAAGATATTGTCATGTCAAACAACTGATTTTGGGTAATATTTTTCTAATAAAAAAAGATAGAACTGCAGCCCAGCAATGTAGCAAATTTAGTATATTATTCAGGATATAAAATTGTGCTATATTGCAAATTGACAAAACTTCAGTATTTTTTTCCACGTGGGCTCAATGGACAAGTTTCACTATTTTTTTTATTTTTTTATTTGAAAGTAGAAGTCAAACTGAGGCTACAGAATTTTTTTTAAATTTTTTTGAGTACTCCTAATATGAGAAAAAAATTATTAAAAGTTATTAAATTGACGGCAGTTTTACAACTACGGTTGCTGACGTCACACGAAAGTGACCCAATCAGAATTGTTCTGTTGTCACCTCGGCAGAAATTTAAATTAAACATCAATTTTAAATTTGAGTTTTATGGTTTAATTATGGTATTCTACAAAATTTTCAACTAAATATATTTTGAATTTGAAAAAACTGTCAAATCTTTATAATAGTAAACAAATAATGTAACTTAATAATCAGATAATCATTTACAAACTGAATGATTTGGCGACAGCGTATAGCTGTCACGCTTAATTGTCATTGGTCAAACATGGGGGTCAATTTAAATATTCTTTCAAATTTCAATAATTTTTTAAAAATCTAAGGCTAAATTTTGAGACCAACCAATAATTACACATATATGTAGCATTTTTATCAAAGTTTCATGTTTATATATTATTTCAAAGAATTTGTGACTAGTGAAACTCCCCTATTTCAGTTCCCAGTTGACGGGCCTATCCTCCACATCAACCGTAAAGTCACACCATGATTACAGAAAAATCTAATCATATGAGCTTTGTGGATATGCATTAATCACATGATCTATTACAGTTTGGAAACAATTAAGTGAAAAGCGAATTTAAAAAATAGCAGTTCGTGCTCGACTTTGTATAATATAGAAATTTATGTAATTAACTAATAAGTGCTTACTACATATTTAATGAAAAACAGAATAAAAAGTTGAACTTTATTTGTTGAACTTTATCGTTTGAAAATTATTTTCAATTTTTAATAAAACTTTTCTGTTATTTGAAAAATGCTGTTTACTCGTTAGTCATTATTCAAATTTGTTAAGGAACATTTTTGAAAGTTATAAAAATTAATTTTATTAGCCTTATGGATCGTAACCCCCTAAAGACTGGTTTTTAACCTTGCATGACCTGGTTCCATAGTATGCACTAGTTACCTCTGTTCTGTGTTTATAATCAACAATGCAATCGATATATAGTTGATCACAATTTCTGTAATTTTTTTCCATGTCTGTATAGATAAGATGGAAATAAATTAACCCTGGAGTAAAATCAGTTCATACGATTTGTTTTCTTTTGCTCAATCAGATTTCTCAAGAAAATGTTAATTTTATTCATAGATGTATGTACATTATATTGGTATATACCACTTAACGTACCTACTAACTTATTTATAACGTAACATGTGAATGAAAATATATGTAAATATGAAATTTTAGTGAAATCTGAAAGGTTTTTATTACAATTACCTACCGAAAATAATCACAAAAGATACAAAAACAGATATCGTAAACGCTATTTATTCACTATATAAACTAACAGCCGGTATTGATAGAATTCCTGATTTATTTATTAACCAATACGCGGGTTCACTATCAGAGCCTGTATTTAATAATACTTTGAATGCATTGATATTTCCTAATATCTGGAAAAAGTTCTGTTCAAAGTAGGTATTTCATCAATAACCAATTACTTCAGTAAATTCTTTGAAGCAATCGAATCGATAATATACAATTTGACGTATCGTAAACTAAAAAATAAAATTACCCCTTTTAATGCTTGGCACAGCATAATGTTCGAATTTATTGTTAGTTGGCAAAAATAGTTATCTGCCTTATGTTCATGGGGTAGATCATCGAGGCAGCACACAAAACTATAGAGCAGTTTCACACTTTGATCTACCTTTGCTGAAAACTACCGTCGGTGCCAGATAAAAATAATAATAATTAATATATGTGTAAATTGTAATAAGTACTAATTTTAATTAGTGAAACATCGGTAGGGAAAGCTAACAAAAATAATAAAAATAATGATAACTGTGACATTATTATTGATAAAGAATATAAATTGCACTCACATCTATTTTTTTAATTTTAGTAATATAAATTTTATCAAGCTTTTATTGCGTATATTGCTTTATTACTCATCTTCGCATCGCCAATTTAAAATCTCGTTACAAATGATAAATAGCGTTTGTTACGAGTTGGTTTAATTATTTAGCTTTTATTCATTGAAAATTTTATGTTCTTTACAGTATTTTAAATTTTTAGTAGTGCTTTTAACAAACGGTTATTTCATTTTTGCATAAAATATTAATTTGAATTTTGAAGTAAACAGTAGGTATTCTTTAAACAAATATTTTGTTAAAACATTGAATACATTTTAAATATTACCAATTAATTTTTGAGCACATTTTTACAATAATTGGATCGGTATCAAACATCAGAGACGATTTCGATTGGTTAATGATTGATTCGCGTATATGTTACGTTGGGCCGAACCATTTTAGAATTTTAAAATTTTTTTGAATCGTTCGAAAGAACTGGGGAGTGCTGTAATTTATTTGGAAACTGCTGAGTCGGTTACATTTGACAAGATTTGATTTGGGCACCTGACGTAAGCCTCCCCCCTCCACTTTTAGCTTTAGAAAGTTAGCTTTATATTTCATAGGCCCAATTTATCAATCTCTAGTTAACTAACAAGTGATTGCTAAACTGTGCCATAATAAAGTAAGTGGCAGGACCAATGTTTCAAGACCGGATTATCTCATTAAAATGTAAAAATTTTAATATGTAATGTCGTGTAATGTAATATAAATAATAAAAAAAGCATTACTGAGATGAAAAATAAAATTTTCAAAATATTATTAAATAAAAGCAAACATTTTTTGTTTTACTTTCAAGGCTTTCAGCGATCTTTTCGAAATTTTAAAAACAATTTTAATGAAAAAATTAATTCGTCGTGGTTACTTAAATTTTAAAAACATCTACCACAATTAAGTTATACCTGCCTACTAACATTAACAATTAAAAACCAAAATGAAATTATGACCTAAAATAATTGTTACGATCGTGTAAATTTTAGTATTTATCAAGTGTGAAACTTTGTAATAATATTACAACGGTACATTTTAAACATGTACCTAATATAATAATAATTCAACTTTTATACAAAACAAAATTTTGATAATTATATCAGGAAGTTTGAAAAGCTTGAGGTGAAATTTTACTTGAATATTTAAATACCACCGCTTGGTATTTTGTTTTATCAAAGACATTTTTATGCGATAACAAACTTTTAATTGAAACATTAATGAAATAACGTCAAAAGTGTTGCAGATTTTTAAAAAGAGTTTTGTTAAAGTTTTACCTAACGTGATTATTAATTAATTTAATACTGTAGACGCAAAAAAGCTTAAATAATAACGCGCGTTTTGCAAGTGAAATTTCCGACTATATTTACGTACGTAGTTCACGGTATTATTTTAAGCTCAAGTTGTAAAGACAAAAAAAGGCAAAAATTTTGCCGTAAAACCTTTATAATAAAGGACTTAAAAAACACTTTCAGATTTAATAAAACCAATAAAAACTTTCTCAAAAAATCAGTTTAGACTTGAATAAAGAAAATGTAGATACAAAGTGGTAAAAAGTTGAGGAAAAGTTCAGAAGTTGTCTACTAAATCACTTGTTTGCAATTCATATTTTGTAAATTTTACTTAAAGTTGTAATTTATAAGAAAAGTAATAACCCGGTGGATGCTTTGAATATAAAATAAATTTTCGATATAATAATAATCCAAATTTTACTATGGAGATAATTAGGCCATATATTATTTTTTTTTTAATTAAGCCTTTTAACATATTTTTTAAAAGATATCTAAATTAAAATTTTCGTGTTGACGGCACAGTTTTAACTTTTACGGTGTTTTTGTTTGTAGTACGTTAGCAAGGTAGCACATCAAACAACAGGGTTTGCAATGTTTAGTTAAATATACAGCGATATTTGAACTAGGGATCATCGATGTTTGTGTCACATCCGACAATGTTGCTCAATAACTATTACTCATGAGATCATTCTCTATGTTTGCATTAACACGTTTTCCCTTT
The DNA here is from genome assembly GCA_905340355.1 of Rhagonycha fulva. Classification (NCBI taxonomy): domain Eukaryota; kingdom Metazoa; phylum Arthropoda; class Insecta; order Coleoptera; family Cantharidae; genus Rhagonycha; species Rhagonycha fulva. Next base: position 13,924,321 of record HG996555.1, read on the forward strand.
TAAGGTAATTTGAAGTTTAGTGTTAAAAATTTTATATTTCATGAATATTGAAATGGTTTAATTACCTTTTCTAATAAAATGTAGCAGATAATACTAAGTTTTACGGTTATTACTCCTTTTTATGTTCTTAAAGCCTTAATGATTTACGGTTAGAAAACTTAAATTTAAATGTTAAATTAAGGATAAAATAGTAGATTTACAAATTTTAAGGATTTACTTAAAAGCAGTTGAGTTATTCATGATATAAGATTAATTTTCAATTACGGTTTATTTTAATATGTAATGCTACTACTCCTAACGCTTTTTCACTGCAGAAAATAAATATTTTTAGAAATAACTCTAGTCATCATCATAGGCATATTTCCCCTACTTACAATAAAAAATGTTATGTATTGGTTTGAATTTTAACTAACTAATATTATTAATATGCCTGTATTAATTGTTACTAACACCACTAATTTATTTTCAGTTGATAGTACTTCAGAATATGATTCAGTGAGGGCATATCTCAAAGAACTAGACATAGTCAATAACGTTTGGATTGGTTTATCCAAAAATAGCGAAAAAGCACAATTTGCATGGAGGTAAGTTTTTTTATAACTTAAGTTGACGCTTTTCATTTAATGATCATATTTCACACTGCTGAACGTAATTTGTTAGTTAAAATTATGACATTCAACCATACATGCTATTGCAATGTCGTTCATTACCATAATTAAAATATCCAAAGACAACGCACGTCACTCGTGTGCTACAATTTATTACGTTGGATTCTACTGTCCACATTCGCAGATTCTCTAACCTTTCATTCTTAACAATGTATACATTTTATGTGACCAACTATCAAAAATAGCATAAGTGTAGGTTTTAGATTTCGATTTGTTAATGTGGACCTTAGATTTTTTGAGCCATGGTTTGGAGGCAGGTAAAAATGGTCTAAAATAAATTGGAGCTTGTTCTAATTTTGGCATAAAATATCGTTTAATAAACAACAGAAAATTAAAAAAAATTCAAAATGCAAGGTTACCACCAACAGCATAAGATTCCCTAATCCAATGTAGGCACCCGTGGGGTCTAATCCGACAGTGAACTGTTAGTTTACCATACTCAACTTCAACTCTGAGGAGTTAGTCGTAGCAGATAATAAAACTGATGCCCAACGAGGGTAATTAATTACTTACCCGTATATCCAAGAAATATGAAAACAGCTGATAAAGATTTTTGGATACATACAGATACTATGTAATATTCATAAATACAAGATTTACTTCTGTTACACTGACGTGATGTTTTATAAATTTTATACAAAATTTTTGATGAATTATTCACAAAACAGCATACTTACACAGTTCAAGTGAAATAAGCTCATAATAGATCATATCAAAATTCTAATTTTGAAAAGCAAGTGAATGTGTCACCCATACTACTTCACTTTTAAAAGTACAGTGTACAGGATGCACCAGAAGACATTAATTAATTATTAAAAATTAATTAGTAGCGATGTACTTTTGCAATAACACGAATTGTTATTGATAACACCAAATTGATAAACAATACCTTGATAAAATTTATTAAATAAAATTTCCTGTAAAATTTGTCTTGATACTATTTAATAAGTAAAAGATAACAAAACATTAACAAAAGAATGTCGTAATTTTATAGTCTAAGGTAAAGTAAAAATGTCGGAAAATTTTATAGCCAGTTTTATTACTTAAGATAAGAATGGCTTCTAATCAGTAATTCCGTTTTTCATCAATTGTGACATCGTATAAAATATATCAGTTTATTTATTTCGAAACCGTTACAATTATTGTAACGAAGATAAAAATTAAAGCAAGAAAATTGCATTCTCTTTTATTTTCCACACAATTTTTAACATTTCTGGTTTTGTATTTATCAGACAGGAAAACTCGTGATAGATTAATCCAGTGAGCAACTAACACATCATAGTCACATAGCGGAAAAGATAATTAAGTTTTAACAAAATTGTACAAGATAAAAATTTCATAGAAACTGAGCATTTTGGAACTTCTTCTACCATTTTAAGGTTCATTAAAATATTAAAATTAAAAGGCGATAAAAAAAGTAAAAAACATTGTGACAGTACTCAGTGCTAAGTCAGGAATTGCTAATCACGATCTACCACAGTTGCACATCACGTTGATGAATTTTCTTACCATTCTCTCTTTGAATATGCTTCTTGATACAAGATACATTGCAATTTGCTTTGCCAAAAGTGACATGAACATCTGTCCTAACCTGAACTAGTGTAAAAATTTGTTATTATTTACAATTCCATGACAGTATTGAAATTTTAACGATGACGTCAAGTAATTTGGTAAAATAAAATAAATTCCTTTATATTAAATTTAATAACCTTCTTGTTTTTAAATTATTTTACAATTTGTTCAGTTATTTTTCTTTTCGCTATTCGAAAAAAGATTTTTTACTACCTTTTACTTTAGCTACTATCCTCTCAGACTTTCACCACTAACTTCTCATTTTTCAACAATTTCAGGTTTTCTAACTTAATCTCTACAGCATTCTACGAGTAGACCTTAATTCTAATTAGAAATACATTGTAATGCCTACGTGAGTCGAAAATAATTTACGAAAAAAAAATAAGAACATTTACGTAAATTCTTTTGACAGTGAGATTACATTCCCATAGAAAAATTTATTATTAAGAATTATATTAGTATTATCGCGTAGGTCGTAGGTTATCAATCTGTCATCAGATCCACAAAAATAATAATAATTGGAAAATTCTTTTTTATTTACTATTAACTGTGCTGCAAATATCGTCTCCTAGGCAACATATTAAAAGTATCAAGTTATTCATCTTGGAAAAATATATAACGTAATTCCTATATAATTTTAAAAAAGCTTGAAACTTTCTCTATGAATATAATACTCCTAAAACAATTTTTACAATTTCTTTCTTCAAATGGCTATATCACCGTAGTTATTCAACTAAATAGCGTTCCAATTGTTTAAAAAGCGTTCCATTTCCTACAAACTAGGTTTCAACCCTTCATTGTTAAAATCCAACAGCTTTCGAGTTATGAAGTAAATTAAGTAAAAAAAATGTTGAAAATTCGAAGTTTTTATTTGAATTTTTAGAAAACCTTGAATTTCTGCAAGATATGTTTTATAAAAAAATTGACGCTGCTTTCTGGATAGTAGATGTAATAGGTTAGTACGTTAATCCAGAGAATTCCAGAGAATGTTGTTTTAAAAATCAATCAATTTCACAGCAAAATTAAAATCTGTTGTCTAGTGCTTTGTGAAAATTTCTACAGTGTTTTATTTTATTTTTATTTTTTTTAATTAAAAATTTCCTTGTGGAATGAATTGATTTTTTAACAATTGCTCCTGTGCTAAATTTAAGAACCCATTAAATTGACTACAACAGAAAGCTAAATTAATTGTTTTTGTGAAAGGTTTTGTTTGAGAAATTTAGGATTTTTAAAAAGTTAATTTACTGATTTTACAAAACTTCATCAAAATAAATTATTTAACCATGGATTTAAAAGATTCTAACTCTTTTTCTATTCTATGATAAACTTAAAACTCCGAATGAGTTGGCAGTGATGATGCAATGTGCAGAAGAGTGCAAAAAAATTTGTACCGTTCAACGACAGCACTCGCACGTTCTCTCTCCACACCAACTACGCAATTATTGTTTGTCATTACTGCCATAATATTTTGATTTTAGTGTACTATTATTCCAATTCCTCTGACAAACCTGTAGCCAGGGCCCTTCTCTCTCGAACTTAAATCCCCAACCCGGCTACAAAAATTTATCTAACTTCATTATGACCTTCTCTTTTCGGAAGGCAATGGCAAACCACCGAGTAATCTGCCATGAAAAGCCTTAGTTAAAGGCTCACCACACCCTATTTGTAGGGTAAAAGGACTGAAGAGAGCTGCACTTTTGCTATTATTTCTTTTCAAGAATAACATTTCAAAATCTAGGAGTGCACCATTCAAAAAAAAAATCTTCCTATACGGATTTAATCCGTAATTTTGTTATTTTTGTAGGACAAGGAAGCCAACGCGCAAAATTAAATTTTAGCATAGGTATTTAGCAAGAACCTTTTTTATGAATTTTCAAAGCATGGATAAGTTTGATCCTATTGTCAGAGCTCCCGCACAGTTAATGTGTTAGGAATATTTTTAGATGACTGGTAATATTCTTAAATTAGTAAAATTGTTTTAACAGTAGGTAGTTAGCTCTATAATATGTCAACTCGTCCAGGTACGGATGAGACGGTCCAGTAATGAGACGTATCATGAGAAATAATCTATAAAAATAAATACTAAATTCAGGACAGTGCAACAAAGTTTTACTCTGCCTAAAAATCAATAAATTAGTTCATATCTCTTAAAATACTGAAAAACCGCCTGTGGCGCCTTTTCTTATTTTGTCATGCTAAATATTCTATGCGCATACCAAAAAATATTCAATAATTAAATTTTGTAAGGTAAAACCTAAGGTTTTTTTATGAATAATAATGTATACGGTTTCATTCTAACATAAATAAACATTGATCATTCCAATTTTTTGTTAAATCCGGGCTTTTTTTCTAAAACATTATTGATTTTACAAGTTTCCGTGATTGATTGAGTTAAGATTACATAACTTCAAAATTCTCTGGCAAAAATGTTTATCAGCAGTCTGGCGTAAATCAAACATGGATAGACTATAGAGATCGGGGACACCGCGGTTCTAATCCTGATTATGTCTAAGGCGTAAAAAGTCTAAAATTGATTTGTAAATTATGGGAAAGGTAAAGATAAACTACCCCATTAACATTTTTTTAGTAAAGTCTTCTTGACTTAGCCAAGAGGATTGCCAACATCTGGAATCGGATAGGTAACTGAAGAAGAAGAAATAATTAGCTTTTATCTTGAATATATTTTTAACTATATAATACTGATGAGATCCAATAAGTTTGAAACATATCTGTCATTGTTGAAGTCTTTAGATATAACTAATTTCTCTTTAGACACTAAAAATCGTTACTAGTAATATTAATTAATTAACGTAGTAATAAATTATTAGCTTGAGAAAATTAAGAATTTACAAGTCAACTTGGATAAAACCAATATTAATTAGAGATTCCTTTTGGATTTTAGTTCACAATAGTGTATCTCAAGCAACCAAGATTATATATAACCTTGGTTTTCCATTTTATAATCTAGCATATTCAATATAAATTGGTTAATATATCATGCAAATTATAATAATTACTAAATCAAATTTGAACTAAGTAAATTTAATTTAAGTTATAAACTCCTTCTGAAGCTTTTATTTTTTCTGAAACAAAAATAAGAAGATAATAGAAATTGCTGTGGAAAATAATTGAAAATTTTGAAAGTGTGCACTTAGCTTGTCAATTTTTAATAAAGAATTTGTAAATTTTCTGAACTACAAATCAGTTCTACATTTTTTTATTTATCAAAAGTAGTATTAAAATTAGTTTAAGTTTTAGTTTCATTTTTATACATAAACCCCTTTTTTTTAATGCACAGAAGTAAATTACGTAATAGATTTGAATTCCACATTCGCGTGTTGATCAACACACTGAAATACAAAATTAATTGTTTTCACTACTTTCCTTTATACGATTTGATTAAAATCAGAAAGAGACGGAAGGACTTTTATTACCATTCAGTCAGATAAACTTTGTATGCCATTCACACTCTTTTTTAACACTCATATCTAAATGTGAAAATTAACGCGTTAGTGAAATTAATTTTAAAGATTATACGTTTACACCTGTTCTATCACCTTAATTTTGAGATAAATCAAATTTTACTATTTAGCTTAAAGGTGAATATTTAGAATTGTGGTCAATTATCCACATTTAAGATGAAGCAACAAATAATTAAAATATTTTAAGATTTTAATCAAGTTAACCTTAATCTTACTCGAAAATGTTTATGTAAAAGTCATAATCTACCTTAAATTATCCTAAAATAATAATTTTAAAGGATTTGATAAGAAGGCTTCCAAATATACGCTCATCAAAACTTAGACAGTTTTGTAGAATCACCATCATTCTTGAAGGCAATATTTTCTAATTAAATAATAATAAATACCTACTCATTAGAAATTTATTTAAATTCGATACTCTTATAATTCAAAATGTTCAGTAGTGACTTTTATTGGTGCTCTATCCTGGTATAACTTAAGCACCTACGTAAAAGGAATGGTTTTTTACAATTCAATTGTTTTTTATGTAATGCTTATTACTGTTTGAGGTCGGTCATTATTTTTATAAACTATCCCGATGAAGCACTTTAACAACCTTCAGCAAATGTGCGATTAACTTTTAAAGTCAACAATTTTTCAAATTAACAAGAGTACAACCATTCATTCTGCTTTTTAATAAATTACACTTTTCGCAATTATTTGATGTAAAAAAATTGATCGAAGCTTTTCCTTTCTGTATTTGAAATTTTTTTCACTATATTAACACTATTTTACAATTCATTAACAAAAATTAGTCATGCAATTGTACCAAAATAAATTAAGCTTTTCTGAATCTGAATTGCAAATATAAGTAACACGATTATTTAGTTCATTCGTAAAAGTATTTTTTAACAAGAACGGATAACGTTATAAAATTTTCAAATATATTTTAGCATTCGATGCTATCAAATACTGACAAATTTTTATACTTATGTAGATTTTATAATAAATGGCGATTTTAACGCAGTCGTAACAAAAACACACTGAGATAATATATTACTTAATTACTTAAATATTATGTGCTTTCAGGGATTTCCGACCTCTTACCAATGAAGGGCACTGGCAGGAAGCCATTCCTGTAGGAAATACTCCCCTTTGTGCAGCTACTGATCCTGCTGCTGATTTTCGATGGCATGCCCTTTCTTGTGGTGGTTCTGAAGTAGCTTCATTTATTTGCGAACTGACAGGTATTTAAATCGTTAAAATATTTTAGACTTATTAGCAATATCAAAATTGATATTTTCATGTCGAACTGAAATTTTACAATTTCAATCTCTCAATCATGTTTAAATTTATTACAACAGACATAATTTGTTATTCCAAAGTTTATCTCCATTAAATTAAATTTGCGTTACCAAAAATTTTTTTTTGATTTTCTTGTAGGAGTCGCGACCCACATTTTGAAAATCATTTTAAGCTACATATTATACAATTTACTGATATTAAATTTGAAGCGAATATACTACTATATTATTCAAAATTTGTATGTTGTAACTTCATTATACACTATGATTCAAAGTAAGTTGTTGACTTGTTTACAAATTACGAATATTCTATACCCTCGATTGCAACTTAGTTCTATTTGAAAGTTGTAGGTACACTAATACCTATTTATTAATAATATGGAATTGATAACATAACAAAATCAGTTTAGTAACTAATTTATTTTAGTCTCAATTGAAAATGAACAAAAAATCAATCTGAGCTGATTTCAAAATTTGGGGATCTTAACTACAATAATTAGCTACTAACTTAATTTTATTTCAATATGTATTAAAAGCATAGTAAATTGGAAAATAAAACTTTTTTTTGTATATTCCGCACTAAAGTGAGCTGCAATTTATGCCTTACGTTTTTGTCTATTCCTTAAAATATATTCGTCGTTTTTTATCAGTCGACACTTTCCATTTAACTCGCCATAGTTTTTCTTCGATGTATCTATTTCTGCAAACCGTAGAGGTTTTATCCAATCCATTTATTTTTAAGAAAATTTTTGCCGCAATTTCACACTGCTTTATGTAACAAAACCAAGATTCTTGCATCTAATCTATTATTATTCTTTAAAAGATTTATTTCTTCTGCAAAAATTTGGTACGGTATTATTTTATTTTCATTATTTAAAAAAATAATAACGTTTTGAGATACGGTTGAAAATTTTATAAACCGCTGGTAATATGTATTGAATTTTCTTATCGCCGTAATAAGAATCCGTTCCAAGTTTAATAAATTATTTTTTTTACTTGAAGTGTATCGAAATTGTCACTTTATCAAACCCATAAAAAATTCCGATAGGCTGCCAAAAATTAAGTTCTTTTATAATACTTTTGCCTTACATTAACTTAAAAATACAAAATGATGGACTCATTTTATGATTTGGAAAATATTGCACTACTAATTTGAAGATTTTTTAGAAAAAGTTTGTAAAATTGCAGCTGCTTGCACGGTATATAAGTTTTAATAAATTTACACGTTGTTTCAAGAAAATAATACTATAATTTTGAGATTCCTAGTAAAACTAAACCAAAAAAAATATAAATAATATATTATTTAAATTATTTAGGTAGAAATAACAAACATTAGTTTCTAATTTACAATAGTTAAAGATATAATCTGGGTTGAGCAAGGCTGATCCGGGTGCAGAATAAAATATAAATGAGAAAATAGCTCATACAGAAATTTTTTAAATAATTGCATAGGTTCTTACGTAGACAATCGAAAATAAAACATAAAAAAAAATTCCCAAATCTATCAATTCAAAAGTTGTCAATTCTTTCTAAACTATTTGTTTTCTCATGGGGAAATGTCTAACAAATTATTTTTTTTTTTTTTATTGAATTTGTGTAATCATTACAATCTGTTAATAAACATTAAGTAATACATTATGATAAAGATAAAAGAAAAAGACATGAGTAAGTGGTTGCCCAGTGGCCCACACTCATCAGATGGTCAGAGATTATATATTTCACATTAAGTCATATGGATCACGTCGCTTGAGTCTTCTAATTATAGGAGGGTTTAATAAATCCGCTACATAAGGGTTGGGGTGGTTTATGAGTCGGTGTTGGTATTTTCCTCCTTGTTTCTTTATTTCTTCCCGTATGGTTGGCATTTCTAGGTGTTTATGAATTACATCGCTTGGATAGTATGTGGGGACCCCTGCGATGATCTTCAATGCTTTGTTTTGAAAGTTTTGAATTTTGTTTATGTTCGTGGCACTTGCTGCTCCCCAGAGCTGCAGCCCGTACGTCCACACGGGTTTCAAAATTGCTTTGTATATTAGCAATTTACTTTGTAGCGACACTTCCGAGTTTCTGCCGATCAGCCAATAAAACTTCGCCAGCTTTAGGTTTAGTTGTTTTCTTTTTGTTTCTATGTGGTGAGCCCATGTGAGTTTACGGTCCAGGTGAATTCCCAGATATTTTACCTCTTCTGTTTGTGGGATTGGTTGATTACCAAATGTTATTGGGGGGCAAGTTTCTCTTCTCAGAGTGAATGTCACATGGGCTGACTTACCATCGTTGACTTTTATTCTCCACAAGATAGACCATTCATATATTTTGTTGATATGGTTTTGACAGATACGATTTAATTACAAGAAAATAGGAGTATGGCAAACATTTCCTGATTTTGTACAAGAGTCCATCATGCCAGACTCTGTCGAATGCCTGGGAGATGTCCAAGAAGACAGCGGAGCAATAGTTTTTTGATTCCAGATCAGTTCTTATCCTGCTCGCTATTCTATGCACTTGTTCGATAGTCGAGTGTTTTTGCCTGAAGCCAAATTGGTAATCTGGTAGTATTCCTTTTTCTTCTAGTAGTGGGAGAAGTTCTTTAAGTAGAAGTTTTTCGTATACCTTAGACAGGAGAGGAAGTAAACTGATAGGTCGGTAAGATGTAACATTATTCCCGTCTTTTCCAGGCTTTGTATGCACAATCTGGTAATTCCTGCAGCACCCTGCCTGTAATCAAATCAAATCCGGGTGCTTTTGTTGGTGAGATTTCATGTTGAATAAGTCTAATTAATGCCTTTTTTTTGAATCTTATAATTGGTTGTTCTGATTGACAAGGCGCATTGAGCAACTGTAATATTGGTTCTTCGTCTTCGATATCGCACTCTCTTGGTAATGGTTTGAATACTTCTTTGAGGTGTTTTGCAAATGTGTTGGCTTTTTCTTCATCACTTCTCGCCCATTGATCATTTCCTATTTTGATGGGTGGGATATGTGTTTGTGGTCTTGTAACTTTCCTGGTAGCCTTCCACAATGAGTAGGTGGTGTCTTGTGTAGGGGAAAGTTCTTGAAGGTAGTTTTGTATTTCCTTGTTTTTTAATTCATTAGTACTCTTCAATTCCCTGGCTACTCGATTATATCTAGTTTTATCTGTGGGGTGGAGTGTTGTTTGCCATCTTTTACGTAGTCTTCGTTTGTTGAGTATAAGTTCTGTCACAAACATGGGACACGTATTTCGGTGGTGGTCATTCTTCATTTCCGGTGTCGAGTTCCATGCAGCTTCTTGTATGACCCAGGTGAGATTATCTACCAAATAATCGATATCTCTTTCTTCTTTTATTGAGATTTGTTGATCAAGAGCCTGCGTGATGGAATATCTAAAATGATTCCAATTAGTTTTATTATTATGGAGAGTAATTGGTTTGCTCTTTTTATTGAATTTGGTTGTCAGGGTGGCGATAATGGGTGTATGATCAGAGGATAAATCTAGGGAGGATTTAATGGAGAGGTAACCTGGGGCGATGCCCTTTGTAACACAAAAGTCTAGAAGATCTGGGATCTTATTTTGGTCTGTTGGCCAGTAAGTTGGCTGATTGGTCGATAGCTGATGAATATTTTGAGCTTCCATCGCATGGTATAGCTGTCTGCCTCTTGGGTTTGTTAGTCTGGAACCCCATCTTTGATGTTTAGCATTGAAGTCACCACCAACGATAAAACGATAACCTAAAGTGTTAAAATATTCTTCAAAGTTTTCCTTCTGGATGTTTATATTTGGTGGGCAGTAAATTGCTGAGATTGTAAGGTTGCCATTCCAATCCTCAACTTTTATGGTAGTTGCTTGAAGGTAGCCCCTGGAGAATGGTTCAATTTCATGATGTTTAATTGAGCTCTTTATTATTACTGCTGTTCCCCCCCTTGCTCTTTCGGCAGGGTGGTTAGTGTAGTATACGATGTAGTCATGAATTTTAAAGTAGGTTCGATTAGTGAAGTGGGTCTCCGAGATTAGAAACACGTCGATATCTTCATCGATTAGGAAGTTTTTAGCTTCAAGGCTATGTTGTTGTAACCCGTTAGCATTCCAGACAGCTATCCGGAGTACGGAGTAACAAATTATTTTAAAAGTTTTCCTTAAGGCATTGATAAGATTCTTCACGTAATATCTTATATGTAAAACACAAGTTCTGCGTATGTATCTGTTCGTACACAGAGAAAAACTTGTACTTAAAAGTAGAACAATTTGTGTCTACATTTTTACAAGTATAAATTTTGTTAAACTTTAGTACAATTTGTGTCATAAAACAGTAAAATTGCACTAGAAATGACTAAAATTGTATAAAAACAAGTAAAACTGTATTAAATTTTCACACAATTTGTAGGTACCTACTTATAGAAAACCTAGACACAAATAGTTCTACTTTTAAGTACAATTTTTTTTCTGTGTAATGCACCTCTAATTGTTTGGTGGTTGGGATTAACAGCATTATACCTATAATATAAAAATTTGGTGAGTGAAACCGAAAAACCACATCAATAACGCACTAGATAATAATTGTACCTTAAATATTTATTAGATTCTTTTTTTGCTCCAATTTTATATCCTGCTCCCGTTAATTCCATAAAATTGCAACAATGCTTAAAAAGATAGGTACGGCTACTACCAGATGGGTAACCATGCCAATATAATCTTTTGACTGGAGCCTAGGGCCTCGAAAGCAAGAAAGTTAGTCTTAAAATTTGGTTTTTTTTAGACGTCAACGGTATAGTGCATACCAAAATAAAAATCGTGTGCATAGAGTGCACACAGAATTCACAAACACTTTAGCGGAGGGGGATACAATACAATCTGTAGAAATAACGAAACGTATGTCAAACGTTTGAGCTTTAATAAACTTCATTTCTCATTATTTGAGCTTCAACCATTGCTGAATTACTTGCAAAAATTCTTAGGAATAGCTAAGAACATATTTTTCTATTTTACCATTTTTTCTCCAGCTTCAATAAGATTCTTTTCTCATCATTTTAATTAAATCCTCAACAAATTTATAAACTTTTTCGATTTTTAAAAACTCCGAGCAAGTTACGTGTGGAAACACAACTTAATTGAGGTACTTACTTTGAATTTTTGTGTTAAAACGATGGCGATCGTTTACAAATTACATCAGAGCTATTGTTCAAATATTACGTTTTGTTGTTTTGCATAGTTTAAATAAAAAACTGTATTGAAGCCCATAACACAACATAATAATAAACAACATATTTTGGAAGAAAAAAATTTTTTTTTCACACATTCAGGTTACAACATTTAAAACTGTTATGAAAATATCACAGACAAATATACAAAAAACTGAAAAAAAAAAAAAGTTGGAAGTACTCATGAGGGCTTTCTAGTGTTAAAAATAATAGATCTTCTTTGAAAAAACCCTTAAATGTTATGCAGGCGTGGAGATGTACACGCAGAAATCGTGATATCTCATGAGTGATGACTCCTAGCAAAAGAAGCATATAAATTTTTTTTGTAAAGAATTGTACAATCTACAAATTTTGTAATGACAGTTTTTGCGATAGCGCTTATCGTTTAAGAGATAAGCAAATTTTTCCAAAGTTTAGACTTTTTGTGATTATTTTGACTGAACTAATAAATTATGGAAAGATGGGAAAGAACTATTCACTAAAAATATTACTAAAATAAAGTGGAATTAATCACATGTTTATATTGTCGTATTATTGGGTATTTTGTAATTTTAGAGAGTTAAGTTGTAGTAAAGGCACTAAAAACATTTAAATTTGTATTACAATTTTGAAAAAAGAAAGAAACACAACTTTTACAATTTAATTACTGAAGATGGTTAAGAGAGCCAAGTTTTCCAATTCAGGAAAGATTCATATAGCAGTTTTTTTTTTAATGAATTGTCTTTTTAAAAGAATTGAATGGCTGACACTGTAAATGCAAAGATTTTTAAGGTTAATTTTGGAATTTAAATGTTTTTTTACGTTTACGAGAAAATGATTATTAGTCGAGACGTGTTACAACAGAAATTAAAATATAAAAATATCAGCATAAAAATTGTTTATTTTTTTATTGAATTAAATTTATTATTTTCTTTAGAAGTTTAAATCCACTCTTTTATTGAAAACTTATGCCTTTATTACAATTAAATATATAAATTATTAACTCGTTGATATTAGATAATATTAAAACTTCAAAATATCGAGTTATTAATAAATTAAAAATTAATTAAAAGATTTATTTAGCTTTCAAACGATTATATCGTTCGTCATCGTTATTACAATTAGTTTACAGAAAACAATAAAAAAATTAAAGTCATTGTTAGTAGGCGCAACCAGAGATTGTATTTCCAAATCATATTTGAGAAGTTTTCCCCAATTTTTTACATTAAAATTATATAAATCAATTAGGATAGTACCGAAATATATGCCTAAATTGTGCAAGAAAGAAAAACTTCTGTATAATGTATAATTATTACATTAATAGTTAAATCATCAAAAAGTTGTTTAAAGTTCCTGCTGGGTTTTAATACAGTAATCCAAATTATCAGTATAACCATTTCTCAATTTACGAATTCTTGAAATTCAGCTGTAAGTTCCAAGTCATTGATTGTTTTATATGATGGCGACTTGAAGCCTTAAATTTTTGCACTTTTGAAAACATCAAAAAAATGCACCACTACGTTGGGGAGAATCGAAATATAATAATGAAAATGATCTCATAGGTCATTGATAAATACATCCACCAGCATTAGTCAGGAAAATTCTTATTCAGAAAAATGGTCTTTACTACATGACGACCTACCAAGTCATAGTTACATTTTTGTGTATAAGTTTTTTGTCGAGCAAGCAAGTCATTGTTTTTAGCTTCATATTAAAATTAAACTGAGCTATTAACAACATGTCATCTTGTCTTACCTTGCCGTTGATTGTAATTAACTATACTGTACAGATTTCTTCACAATTTTTGAGTGAGTACTACTAAGGTGAAAGTTCGGTAGGGTTTTGAATAAACTATGTAGAAAAGTAGCTAATTCTGCAATAAAACGCACAAAATTACTCCATCCATTGTAAGCAGCCCTGGAGTTTAAATACAAAAACCTTCCATGACATTATTTGTAAAACTTTATGGTAAAAAGAAATTTAAATGTTTAAATGGGCGTTAATAAAACTTCACTCTTGTGAAACCCCAGAACGCCCTTGGGGTGGCCGTGAGGTCGAAAGTACTAATTAATCTGATTTGCAATTGATGCTTTCTGAATTGAAACTTGAAAATGGTGTAGTTTTTTTTTCATGAAGGCTTCTTCATAAATAAACGTGTCTCACAGGCAAATGTACTTTCAGTACAAAAATAAACTTTGGAAGATTTAAACAACAGAAATAAACTCAATATTTTGAAGCCATTAAAATAATAAATTATTATCAAACTTTTTATCAAAAATGTTTTTATTATTTATTTTCTATAAAATTTCCAGAAAAATAATAAAAATCCTCTTGTTAGAAAACTATCGCGTGCTGAAAAAAACAATAAAAAAATTGTTTTCTTTCAAGAAAAATTCAGCACATTTATACAAAATAATAAACACAGCAGATGCTCCACATTTCATTTTTATCATTTGGTAATTTTTGCTATTTTCAAAAATAGAGATATGGATAAAACCAATAAAAACTAAATAAAGTGCTAAATATCTTTAATGCGTTACAATTTACAGTATAATATAGTACAAAAATACCTACGAATCCAATCATAAAATAATATAAAATGACCAAATTTTAGTTTACAAAATTTTATAAAAACTATTAACGGTGTTATAACTTTTCATTTCTTAACATTACAGCGGAACCAATTTTGGGTACAAAACCACCATCGGAAACAGTCACTGTTTTTAATAGCGTATTTAATTCTTCATCGTATCTAACAGCTAATTGAATATGACGTGGAGTTATTCTGACTCTCTTCTTTAAGTGAGTTGCATCACCGGCTAACTCCAAAATTTCACATGCTAAATATTCCAATACCGCCGCTAAATATACGGGAGCTGGACCACTTAGTCGTTTTGAGTAACTTCCCTTTTTCAAATTTTTTCGCATTCTGCCAACGGGAAATTGAAGTCCGGCACGTTTCGAGGAAGTTTTCTTGGGTTTTGCAACATCAACTTTTGGAGCCATCTTAAATCAACTAACACAACGAACAATATCTAAAATTATTTTACCCACTTATTGTCGTTCGACTTAAAACATTCAACGATTGTCACAAATGCTATACTTCGTGCATAAATATTGGTATCTTCCCCTACTCCATGCGTTACGATTTGGTCGAAATTAAAAACTGTACAAAATTTGGAACTTACAAAAATGTTGAAGAAAGAAATATAAAAAGTTTATTTATTATTCACACTTTACAATGGTTAAATGCATAGGTACATATTTTAGAAAATATAAAAATTAAAGATCATTAAACTTTGGAAATCTCATCAAATGATGTAGTGTGACTTACTGGACAAGATGTACCACCACCTTCAGCAATAACCACATGCTTTAACATTTTAATAAAGTCGCTGTCGTTTTTAATAGCCAACGAAATATGACTAGGATTTATTCTTTTACGTTTTTTATCTTGAGCAGCAAATCCAGATATTTCCAACAATTCTAGTACTAAATATTCCAATACACTTGTCAAATAGATGGGAGCACCCTTACCAATTCTTGCTTTACAGGTTTTCTTCAAAATTCGTTCTATTCTGCTGGCGGGAAAAATAAGTCCAGCACGATCTGACCTAGTTCTTTTCTTGATTTGGATACTTTCTTCGCTTTCGTGGATTTCCGACATATTTGTTTTTATAACTAACGAGAACTCAAAAGTAACTTGTTTATTTTTGATTTGATTTAGAAACTGTTACGAATTTTTAAGGGCTATATAAAAATTTACATCCAACCATGCGCGTCATTTAAATTTAAATTACGAATTAAAAAAATATTAAAAATATATAAATATACAGATTTACTTTTTATTTCATAATATAACGTAGGTACGTTTTGAAAATCAAATTCTGTTTAAAAATATAATTTAAACCGTCGTGCCTGGGAATGATTGATAAATTCTACATATACTTCGATTTTTCAAGGCAACAGTGTTATCAAAGCTGCAAAATATATTTTCTATTATAAATGTTATATTTTGCATTTTAAAATATTTGTATTCTTAATAATACTACTAATTTATGTTGTTAATAATAATAATACAAATATTAAATTTTATGTGTCTTTTACTAGCTTGAAGTTCGGTATTTTATATCTAATTGTATTACATAATTTTGATTATCTCAATCAATAAACTATTTTAATTTTAGTTCCTTCTTGGTCTACTGGATCTAAAGGATGTCTTCTAACAGAGCTTCCGTCTCTAACAGTGCTTTACCTTCCCGAACAATCTGCTATAGAACTTACGTCCGACTGTGGATTAGATGGAACAAAACGGATAGCTTGCAAAGGAAATGCGGTACGTATTTAAAAAGAAAATTTACAACAGAAGAAAATTGTTTTTATTTTTATATTCTATTGTGTTTTGAGAAAATGGTAACAAACAAAATAACAGATTACAACTTTATTACAGGACCGAGACGAAA
The DNA here is from genome assembly GCA_905340355.1 of Rhagonycha fulva. Classification (NCBI taxonomy): domain Eukaryota; kingdom Metazoa; phylum Arthropoda; class Insecta; order Coleoptera; family Cantharidae; genus Rhagonycha; species Rhagonycha fulva. The sequence goes on from HG996555.1 coordinate 13,940,943, forward strand.
TGATGAGACAGTTATCCTGCAGTATAACAAACGATGACTTTGACGATAAAACTACGAGAGGGTCAATTTCAGAGAGTACAATAGCAGAAATAACAAACCCATCGCAATCTCCAAACACAAAGTCAACTAAGCCGTGGATTTGGACGTCAAACACAATAAGCACGGGAGATTACGGAACGCCAACAAGACATCGTCGTGAAACCGAAAATACGTTTGGTCCGGACTCTTCAACACAAACCACTGCCGACTTAAAAATGAAACAAAAAACTTCCACTCGATTAGAAGTTACCACCATTCCTTCAAAAATTGTTAGCGTTACTTCCAAGGAAATGTTGGAAATGGCTACAGTGAACAATGTAAACGACGTAACTTTAGATTTAAGTGTTACACAAAAAAGCAACAACCCTTCAGAAATAATTGCGACCGTAACACAAGATTCAACAACTTCAAAGTACAATAATAAACCGGAAGAACAAGAAGAATCATTTTCTATGGCCGTTTCTACTCCCAATTCAAACGCGCAAGAGGGAAATTTAGATGAAGTCGGTGAATATCCAGGAGTTATAAATCAAGGACAATTGTTCAGCATTATAGAAAATGGAACAATGTTTGATATTATTGAATTAAATGAAACTGGAACAGAAGAAACACGAGATTCAGGTTTCACTTTATCTCAAGATAATTATAAAATAAGCTCCGAAATTCAATCTTCTACGGAACAATCACTCAATTCAAGAGCTCTTTACACAACAATTATTTATCATAAAGAACCTCCTGAAGATATAAATGCTAATAGCGATAAGGTAAAAACACAAATAGGGCATGATCCAACTCCAACAATTAAAATTTTCGAATCAAAAGCCAAGCAGAACGAAAAAAGTTCCACTAAACATAAAACGTTAAACGATTTATTAACAAAAGAAGACGATAAAACGTTAACCAAAGAAATCGAAATGTTTCCGATTGTAGCGGATTCGTCAATAAAACTTAATAGAACTTACAGAAAAAAGTTACCTATGAGTGAAAGCAATTTAACAAAAGAGGAAGGCGAAGAAAGTTATGGCAACGTTGACGACTTTATTATAGGCGATGAAACATATAATCATAAAGTTGTAGAAATTAAACTTCATACTGACAATAATAAAAGCAACATAAAGACAAAATTATTTGTTACTACCAAACTTTCCGATAAAAATAAACAGGTTAATAAAAATGGAAAAGTTATTACCAACAATGTAAAAAATAGGAATGTAATTGAAAACCAAAAGGATAACATCGAGAAATTCGACGATGTACCAATAAACACTATAAGGACGGAAGGCGAGCAAAAGGAAACCGAAATTGATCCGAGAATCGAGGAGCTCAACACGAAGATGATTAATATGTCAAGAAATATTGATAGTGAAATTATATCTCCAATTCCATTTCAAGAAACAAATTTAAAAACGCAGTTTCTTCCAAAATCTCTTCTCGAAGAATCTGACGAAATAAGTAAATCACCTGAATTAATAATAAACGACGTGCAAGATGTTTCGAGCACTCTGGATAATCCAACTACAGATACTTTGGACTCTGTTCCTCAGCAGCAACCAAGACCAAACAGGCAGAGATTGTTAACCAAACCTCAAAGAAGATCTTTTTACCCTTATTTTTTTAGTCGAGTTTTAGGTTGAATCCATTAAACTATTTTTAAGCACAAATTGTACACGAGTGATGTACCTCTTTAAATTTCACCTCAATGTTATAGATAAAGACGCTGTATCAGCTTTAAGAACAAAAAGTATTTGTGTACTAAGGGAAGATAAAATTAAATTTGTTGTTAATATTATTTATACAACGAAGAATTATATGTAATGAAACTAAGTGTCAAAATTAACTATAAAATGCTTTTTTAACAGTAATAGGGATGCAAATGTACCTACTTAATTTAAAGATGCAAATTAATCTATTAAATAAAAATTGAGTCAATTACAATGTTCTTATGACTCTTAAAATGTTAATGTTTATATTTTTGTTTTACTTTTTAGAAATGTATTTAATGTTGGTGTACATTGTTCAGAGAAGTGCAATAGTATCTATTCTCTGTTTTCTTAACCTGGTGTGTCCTTCATCAGTGCAGCGCTAAACGCCTCTCTAAAACTGCGCCAGTGTGCTCCGCATACGTCACATTCCTTCGCACGACTCTGCAACTAAAGTTAGTATTTAAGAAACGAATGTTAGTTATTAGGCAAAATTTTCTAGAACATAGTTAAGCTATGAATGAGTTTTACCTTTTTGTTACAAAAAAGTTGTTAATTTAATATTGGTTAAAATTAATACTACTCGTAATTTAAAATGTTAAATGTCAACCAAATTTTATTACAAATTTTTTATATTCGCGTTGGAAAAATTCTAGCTGAATGCCAGTACCAATATAAGACATTTTTCTAATTAAGATACGCAAATAAATTTTATTCAAGTGGGTTATTATTATTCTTTATTGACTTTGAATTAAAAGTGAAAATTTACGTAAAAGTATAAATGTGATGTAGTTTTTAATTACTGTACATTTCACACAACATTAATTAATTGCAATACACTATGCACCGTCCTAGCTGCCCGTCCTAAATTTTTAGTACAGCTGTGCTTAATAATATTTTGATTATTATTATTCACACAGAGCACAAATTTTGTTAATAATAATTAACGCAAATGAGAAGCTTATTTCAAAATATTATGGCAAAATGTAAATATAATCTATACAAATATCAGGCATTATATACTATGATTTTAGCAAGAAAATAAATATTTCAATCGTTGTTTGTGTATAATTCTTTTACTATCCTAAAATCCAAAGCATTAAACTTGATCTTCACAGAAGTGTATGAAAATATTTTTCAAATGCTGTTCTCCAGCAAGGGTAGATGGGCTATCAAAAAGCAACCGGGAAATTAGCGGCCAGTGACTCAAAAATGTAATTGTCACGGCCCAAAACAGCGCCGCAGGCAAAATTTTTATTTTATTAACGGCCCACGGTCCTATTGACCGACGGTCCACCGGGAAATTTTCCGGTAGCCCGGTGGACCCATCCGGCCCTGTTCTCTAGAATTACAGTTTTTTTTAAAATAAACAATTTTTTGGAAAAAACTTATAAAATAACTTTTGTTTTCTTATACGTCTTACCGATACGAGAAACAAAGAATGTCTTATTTAAAGAAAATTGGCTGATCTACAAATAAGTACCAAAGAAAATAACCATGTTTTAAAGATCTCGATCAAATATTGACAAAATTATCCTAGAAGACTGACGTCTTCAAAGTCATTCAATTCTGAATTGGCGTTAGTTATGCAAGAACGAGCAATAATGCACATAAATGCATGAGTTGCTTATTCCTAACACTTGTGTAACTATGTCTTATTAAGAAACCTCAACCTTTCCCACAACAAGCAATAAATTATTAAACACATTCCAGCATGTAAACTGTTATTAATAATGGTCTTCTTCCTCTTTGGGCCTGATTCCTTGCATCAAAGTATAACTTTGTCATAAAAATCTAATTTTGAAAATGCAATTCTACCTACTATAAAATCCTGAATGTAAGTAAAGTATTGTAATAGTGATAAAAAAAAGTTTTGATTAGCATTTTTCCCAAGATCTCATCATCCCACAGAAATCGTTTTTGAAAAATTTTAAAATGTCTGAATGTACCTATGAGTTCAAAAAAAAATAAAATTAAAAGTGGCTTTCATTAAAATACTTTGTGCCAGTGCAATTTTCTGATTAAAATACATTGGAATTTGACGAAAAAGCGATAGTTTTTTAATATTTATTTTTTGGTAAGAAAAAAATTCAAAGAGGTTAATTTATAATTTTTGTAAAATCCGACAAATTATTCCAGGCTTTTTTGTCACTTGGTATGACGTTTTTAGGTGCGTAGAGTGCGGAAAACGCTATTTTGGAAGCTAAAAATGCTGGTGAGCCTCAGAGAATCTCTTACAAAGCTAAAAATAAATAAATACACCACTATCAATGGTGAATTTAATATTCATTTTGATCAAGAAAACACACAAAAACATGAATTTCTGAATCTATGGTTTCACCCAAGAAATATTTACAAATATTAGAAAAAACTCATGCCTGGACAATATTTTTGTAAATTTGCTGAGTTTCTCCACAAACGTACGAGATCTTAAATTGAGTGATCATTGTGCTGTCCTATAACACATGAAACACCTATAACACATGAAGGCTAAAATATTATGTAAATCTATGAGAAGAACAAGATTGCGATTTTATTAACTCCACATCTAGTGCCGAAAACCGTTTTGAACAATTTCACAACATATTGGTGAACATATTTGAATTGGCACTTCTATTGGTGAAAGTAAAAACAAATAAACATAAAAATATCTTATGATTCACAGACGACCTACAACAAATGCAAAAGAAGTAGAACATATATCTTTCAAACATAAAGGTTGGGTACAGGTCGCCAAATCACGAAAAGGATCTTAAGAAGTACAAACAAAAATATAGATTTCAAATCAGAAAGGCGAGGAAGTGGACAAATGCAAGATATAGGATAAGGTCAGAAAACAAAATTAAAGCATCCTGGGAAGTCATAAACTCCTACAGAGGAAAGAAAACAGAATCGCATGTAAAGGTAAACATCGGAACAAATGATTTTAATAACCATTTTGTAAGCGTAGCGAGTGACATTGTCGCATCCATGGACAAACCTTGCACATCAAACATAAATGCTGACGCCACGCAGGAAGCGTCTTTTTACTTTAAAGAATTATCGCAAAATGATATGAGAGATGCAGTAAAGAAATTAAAAAGCAAAAACAGTCAAGACATATACAGTGCGTTCACGAAAAGTGGTATAACAGTGAATAATTCTTAAATATTACTAGATACAAAAAAAAATTTAAATAGTTTTTTATTCAACTCCAAATTTTCTATTGGAAACTGTCAAAGTATATTTTTTTATACTTCAAATTCAACCGGAAGTAAACATAAATTTTTTTTTTCAAATGGCAACATGTCTTTTTTTACATTTTTGTAATCTGCAATTTTTTCTCTATAAATACATATAAAATTTTCATAAGGTTACATAAGAAAAAATTCGAGAAAACACAAGATTTATACAAACAATAATAATTTACTGATTATTTACACATAGGTATGTAGAGTGCCATGAAAAACAAAACATCATGACACCGAAAACACAACATTTCATTTATCTGATAAATTTTTCAAAATTGCCACCGTTTTGTTCAAGATACGATTATAAATGGGGTACCACAAGGTTCTATACTGGGTCCACTGTTGTTTCTAATATATATCAACGACATAAACGCAGTTGTTTTATTTGGAGACAATACAACCAAGTTAAGCAAAGACAAATTGTTCAACACTATAAAAGAAAAGAAAAAAAAAATTTATAAATAATTTAAATAAATGGTTTGAATCAAATCAACTATTTCTAAACAAAGATAAAACCCAAACTATGATTTTATCGCTAAGCAAACAAAATCTGCATCCAAATCCAAACAGTATTAATTTCCTGGGTGTAGCATTGGATCCTACTCTAAATTTTAATTCACATACATGTGGATAAGGTGAGCCGAAAAATGTCCAAAAATCTATATGTCCTCAGAAATCTGGTAAATCATGTCGATAAAGCAAGATGTTTAACAGCTTTTCATGCGCTGATACAGTTCATCGCAAAATATGCGTTATTGGTATGGGATCACTGGAGTCAGACGGAAAGAATATTTAAATTACAACGTCGAGCAATAAGGATACTGAAAAATATGAGCTATCGGGAGGACGTTCGTAATAAAAATAAAGAACTGAACATTTTGACTGTGCCGTCTTCCTATATATTGGAATACTTAATGTGTACAAAACAAAATATGCAAAGAAACAATCAAGTCAACGACATCCACATGTATAATACGAGAAATGGGTGGAAAATTGAGAATATACATCTCAGACTATCAAAGTCAAGAAATGCGACAATGTTTTATGCTACGAAACTCTTTAATAAGTTACCTTTATTGATTCGGTCTTTGGACGACAAGATATTCAAGAAGGTCGTGCGAAAGTACGTAGTGAATAAAATAATTTACAAGATGGACGATTTTCTAAAGGCTTCCACTTCGGGAAACAGCGACTGGATGGACGCATGTGTTTGAGATGAAAAACAGCTAGATGCTGATCTTCGCCATTTTGAAACAAATTAGATTATATTTTTAATAGTGGAATATTGTTTTAAATAAAGTACTATCTATCTATCTAAAGGTGGAACTGGGCAGGTCACATCGCCAGAATGACAGACAATAGATAGACCAGACGAATAAATTGAATGAAAACCTCGAGGCCAGAGAAGAAGATAGAACGACCACAGATGAGGTGGTTTTCATTAGGTATGATTGGATGCAAAAATCAAGGAACCGAGAGGACTAGAAAACTTTAGAAGAAGGTCATATCGTCGATGGATGTTATAGCTGATGATGATGATGATGAGGTGTCTAATAATAAAATTTTGTATACCTCATCTAATAGAGTAGAGGGAGGTAAAAGTCCGCACTTAGTACGTTGTATTTTTTTACGCTTATATGTTTTACTCAATCAGCTCAATATTTGGATGAGAAGTTTGTACAGTACTTAGGCTTTGTTATAAATAACATTAATGCCATGATTTGAAAACGGTGTGTATAAAAAAACCATAATACACAAGTTGCGGAAAATGGACTTTTACCCCATAGGTGGGGCAAAAGTCCGCCATTGGACTCTGCGCTATTTTAAGTCAAATTAAAATCAACAATTTCTTCCAAATGAAAAGTAATAAGCAAAAACAACAAAAGTATAAGATATAAAAAAGATAAAATGTAGAAAAATTTCAACAATGGTCACAAATAAATTGGCCAATTTCGTGCACTCTTCATGACACCATTGTTTGCAGCTATCGCATTGAATCCACTCTCTCATTGATAAATTCTCATATTATTCTTTGCAGCCTAAACAAAGCACTTTGCCATCGGTTAATTCTTGCCTTTTTTAATTCTTCAAACTTTTGCTTGACATGGGTTCAGCAACATAGGACTCTTGCCCCAAGTAGCCAAAAACATTTCCGAGTCATGACCTTTCTAGACCATCAAACCTAACATCGATTATATTCTAGAAGTTTATAGCAAGAAACATGTATTTTCAATAAAATACATACTAGTTATGGTTACTACTCATTTTCAACATTTTAACGCAATTTCTGCAAGAGCTAATGATACATCAGGCATACGCAAAATCGTAATTAACTCATGGTTCTCCAGTAATCCAACTTTGCGTGATAAAATTTGGTATAGACACTGTAATTGATGACTACTAACTGCACCTTGCGCACAATGATAAAAATTTTTGAAATATAGTGAGATATTTGAATTTGGGACTTTTGCCCCATGCGGACTTTTACCTCCCTTTACTCTACTGGTGAATATGCTGCAATTTTTGCTCCTGTAGGAGCAACAAGCGAAGAAAAACAAAGTTTTAGAAGACTAACCTGATCTTCTATCGATTTCACAAAGTATCACTTTCAAAAATTGTAAGGCGATAACAATTAATATTTATAATAAATAAACGTTTTATTTTGATTATTGTGTATGATTGAATCTTAGTCGTCTGAGAAAGTGAATTTCCTAATCCGGAACTGCTACTTTCTCGGCCGCAAAATAAGTGAGAAAAACTTTACCGGACTTATTTTACGGAGTCCGACAAAAGGGACTTTTTGTGACTCAAATGAAGATCAAAAGGTACGACCTTGCCTATTCCAATGGGGGAAAAACTTTTTTCCTGTTCCCTACTGTGTGAAATTAAAAGTGTTGAGTTTGAAATAACGACATCTATACAAAGCTCTCTAAATATAGAACTGCATCTCTTCTTAATATTCTACAGGTTTTTCATGATTTTGGTTTAATTGAGTTGGAAAAAAAACAATTCGAGCTGTAAAGTATTATTTATCAACATCAAATAATTACAGTTTCTGATATAAGTAAAAATGCAAAATTAATTTTAAGATATGCGTTACGTGGCAAACCCAGCATCCCAACCAGAAAGCTCATCAGGAGGAATATCTGTATCTTTATCAAATTTCTCGAAGTAATGCATGTCGGTATTACTTTTAATATTGCGTGTGTATGGTGCTGGCATTTGACAAGACTGCAATTGCTTCCAATTAAACCCTTGAAACCATTTATGATCTCTTATAGCTTGAGGACCTTCTCGTTGACAGCCTAATCTTTCTGCAGCCACAGATTTGCATAACTTTTTAATAAGTTGTTCTGGTCTATTAGTAACAATATCCGGAGGAAATTTAGCATGACTGATTCCACGCAAAATTAAGTTATACGTTTTCATATGATTTGCATCAGAGGTGCGAAAAGGAGTTTTACCAACCAGCAACTCATAAATTAAAATTCCTAAACCCCAATAATCAACTGATCGATCGTGCCCTCGAGTTAAAATAACTTCGGGGGCAACATATTCGGGAGTTCCTGCAAAAGTGTAAGTTTTACCTGGCTCTCCTAATGGTTTAGCAAAACCAAAATCGGTCAGTTTTAAATATCCATTAGAAGCCAAAAGTAAATTTTCGGGTTTTAAATCTCGATATATATAATTTCGCTGATGTAGATACGCCAAGGCTTCTAAAACTGAAGCTGCATAAAACCGAGCAGCATTTTCGTCTAATCTTCGAAATTTTTGTTTTTGTAACAGCGACCACAAATCGCCTCCCAAACACGATTCCATCAAAAAATATATATATTTATTATCCCGAAAAGTTTTGTACAAACGGGCAATAAAAACGCTATCGCAAGTGATATGAATATTTCTTTCATTGTATACGTGCTCTTGTTGCTGTTGTTCGATCATATCAATTTTTTTTAAACGTTTAAGAGCAAACGTTAATTCCGAATTCTTTTTATGTTGGCATAAATCAACTCGTCCAAATCCTCCAACGCCCAATACACCAATCGGTTTTAAATCAGAAAGCTGTAAATCTTTAAAAATGTTTGCTACAGGTTCAAACTTCGATTGTCTTTTGGGTGCCGAAATGTTATCAATATTTTCGATATTTCCGAAATGATCGATAAATTCTTGACGAGATAAAGAGAATAACTCAACTCCTGGAGCGTCCGCAGTTACAGTAGCTTGTCTTATATCATCCCCAAGAAGGGCTAAATGTCCAAAATATTCACCACGTTTCATTTTTCCCACCTAAAATGAAAAATTAAAAATATACAGGTACAAATAAATTTACTAAACAAAAAAGTTTACCTCTCCTTCTCCGTCTTTAGAAATTGTTACGATTCCTGCATTGATGATGTAAAATTTGTTTCCTTTTTCACCTTGGCGTACTATGGCGGTGTCTGACTTGAAAAATTCTCGTTTGAGTAAATAGGAAACAAGTAACAAAACTTCATCTTGAACTGTGTTAAGATTAGGTACTTCTCGTAGAAAGTTAACTAGCCTATCACGATGTTCTATTTCGTTATATAACGTTAACTTTTGATATGCGACTTGGTCTAAAACCCAGAGGCAACCATCGGTTAACGCTTTGATAGTTGCTTGTCGTTTCGCGTTATATAGAATGGCTAACTCTCCAAACACTCGGTTATCGCTAAATGTAGAAACAATTTTGTTTCTAATAGACACTTTGAAGCTTCCCTCAAAAGAAATGTACAGTTTTGTTCCTACAATTCCTTCTTTTATGATAACGTCGTTTGCTCGAACTTCTTTTAAATACATGGCATCGACGACGCCTTGCAAACGTTCACCTTCCAACAGACTGGGCAAAAATTCATTTTCTGAAATCGCTTGTTTTATTAATTTATTCACTCTAAAACATTGTGAAATTAGTATAGAAATATATTTTTTAAATATTTATAAAATTACTTTTCATTTTTTTTAACTTTTGTAATTTCAAATTTATCAAGATTTTTCTTGTCTACGTTAGCTGCTTGCCCAGCTAGACCACTTCTGCGTCTTTCATCTGTTGAGAACAAAATATAAAATGCATTTAATCTTTTATGATCAATGATGAGATGAAACATCTAGTTAACGTTCAACTTGGCCGACAGAGCGGCACCACTTGAGCTGAACGAACAGTGAACTAACCTATTACAACGCTAATATGTTCTCTCAGCAGTTTTAAACCGTTTGCAACTATCAGACGCATGCGCAGTCTCAAATTCACGTTATAAATTTTAATCTGCGCATGCGTCGAACAGTTTCAAAATATTTAAAGTGGCTGAAAAAACAGAGCTATAATTAACGTTAAAATTGATCGATATATCAAAAATTATTCTTGTAAATAAGATTTCTGAAATTTTATTGTGTAAATGACAGATGCTCTTGTTAATTAAAATTATTTTTTTATTATCTTTGACCGCTTTAGTTATTATAAGCTGATCAATTTAAAAACTAGAGAATTATAAAAATTTGTACATTTATAGATAAGATTATTTAATCAATATAATTTCAATATATACTATAAAGAATTCGATTATTATATATTGCAACGTAAATATCTATAATAAAGGTTATGAAAATAATAGGTCAGAAAGATTCTTTATGTGCCATCTCCATGATCAAGAAACAAATAGCTAAATAAAACATATAAATATTTTAGACTAACCAAAAGTGCACTAAAATACTTTTAGAACTAAAATATACTAAATTATCATATTAAAGTATACCTGCTTATAATTTATTCAGATAAAACAAATATCAATAATTACATTCATCAGAATCCTTTGGAGTTTTTCTGGAATCCGAATCACTTGGCGCTGTAGATATAGTTGATCTATTATTTTTCGGCGAAAAATCATCTAGGTTTTTTGGATTATTCTCTAAAAATTAAAAAGCAATATTTTGATGGTGCCACATTCGAGAAAGAAAATTTTTATTTTCTTAAGTTATACTATACTGCGTATACCCCCAGTGCGTTTTTTAAGCCAGAAGAAATCTAGTTTGATAATATATTAGAAAGTAAGTTAGTTAGTTAACACTAATTAAATTGTTGAAAGTACAACTTAATTTACTTTATATTTTTCTTTATCTTTGGCCACATACATATATAATTCTAAGCTCTTGAAAGGTAATTTGTTTTCTTTCGGGATGAAGAGAAAGTCTATTGAATATTAACCCCCCTATTCTGCAACTTTTCGTTATCGTTCGTTATCGTTATCGAATCGTTAAGAACCGTAAAGTTTTGTTTCCATATACCATTACATTACTATTTAATGCAATTCTGAGTGTAAACCAGACTTTACCGTTCTTAACGATTTGATAACTATAACGAACGATAACGAAAAGTTAGAGAATAGGGGGGTAACAGTAATTCAAATGTGCTTAGCGTTAAGAATGTCGTACAAAATTGTATCTCTTGTTCTCTGTCCATAACGCTATTAGGAACTTTTGATTGGTTCCTGCATCGTTACCAATTTAAGAAAAAGTACGTGCCACTGACGGGTAGGAGTAGGACATCAATTGAGTTCCAACTAAGAAAGTGTTCCCTATAAAGTCAGTACGTCCGTAAGGCCGCCCTAATTTTTTTTAGTTACATTATATTAGCCTTTAAGGTCCTAGATCAATAGGAATAAATAATAATATTTAACAGATGTCACTAGTTGCTTAATGATATTTTATTGGTGTATTTTATTGATATTGATTGATCTTTTACTTCTGATTGGTTAAAATTTGAAATTTCATGTAAATTGCTTCAATTCTAGTGTCAAGTTCATCTCAAAAACGAATAACCGTAGAAAGTTGAAATTTTTAGAATATACATAAAAGATGGTTTTACATAACATAAGCTATTTTATATTTACAACAAAAGTTTATTTTATTGGAAATTAAAAATAAAAAAATTTTATATTAATGTTTTTTAAATGAAAAATAGCTTATGTAAAATAAAATCATATTTTACGTATATTCTGAAAATTTCAACTTTCTACGATTATTCGTTTTTGAATTGAACTTGGCACAAGTTCAGCCCTTATTGATCTGCCACCTTAATAAAATGAATTATACGTAATTACGTAATTCGAGATTTATAATCAGAAGATTGTTTTATTATACAAACTCAAATTTGCACTACAGAATCATGCTTAATCCTCTCTACGAGTACAATTGATTCCCGGTTAGAGGCTGCGATGAACGCGATAACGATTTTAAGGACCTCCTGCAAAAACTGAATGAGGCTCTCAAAATAAAATTACATCAAAACCGTAATAGATAAGATGCAACCTGACCTTAAAAATAGTACTTGTATCACTAGGTTAAAAAATAGATATGAATATAATAATAGGTAGTCGATACCCAGTCATTATAAAAATCTTTTAAGACGATTAACTTATAAACTATCGGGTTCCTTGTTTAAAAAACAAATTTACTATGGTAATCTCCTGTTATTCGGGTCTAAGGTGCGCCACCCAGTATATTTTAACTGGCTGACAGTAGCAATATATAGAACTGTATATCTTTACAGCTCATATATCTTTCTTATGAGGTACATTTAATGAATGATTGAATAATATTTAACATAAAAAGGGTAAAAATGGACATTAAAAAAATAGGAGGGCTTCCTGATAACATTTGCTACGGACCTCGCGCTGGCTTTAATCCGCTACTGCGTGATATATGTAACATATATTTTTTATTTCTAACTAAATACTCTTTCAATTTTTAACTTTTTTGAGAAAATGTTCTACAATGTTGTGTTTAATTACACAAATTTCGAACTTAGTCCCATCGTGAATTCTTGTTTCAAAATTATCAACAAGATTGACGACGGTGATCTTCATTTCGAAAAAATATTTAAAAAGACAAAACATTTATCAAAACGTCCAATAATGTAATTTTTTTAAATTGCTAAAAAGGCAAAACTAATAATTATTTTGTTGTAATATGAATGATATATTAAAATCTTGTTAATCCATTCATGGACGTCCTTAATTTTAGACTGTAATAACTTCTACAGTAATTTTTTACAAGAAAAAGTCAAGCTATATTTTTTGTTTGTTCATTGTTGTTTTGACAATAAATCCATCTTAAAATAAACACAGCATCCCAGAAAAGAAATTCAAAAAAAGCTTCGAATCGAAAAATTGTTAAGAATATAAAACCAATTATTATAAAAGTATAAGACTTTTGAAACCAAAAGTTCTAAAAACTAAAAAATGTGAAATCAATTTTGGACTTGCAATAACTTGCAAAACAATTCCTTTGTGAGAAAATGCCAAGATATCTTTTTCTATGACGAGACTTTGTTTTTGAACTTGAAAAGTAAACGAGTATTTTGTTAGATATTAAAAATTATAATAAGTAATCAAACAATATTCCACACTGGGACTATGCCTAAAATTTTTATAGCAATATGAAAAAACTGTTTAACTAATGTAAGTCAAAAAACATAATTTTTCAGGAAGAAGGAAATGGCGATTTGACACAAAACAGTTTATGTTGTTTTTCCCATACTTAAAGATAACTTATCACTTCACTTTAACTTTTTTGTATTTGTAACAAACGGAAAATTAATGGGAATTAATTTTCCTTATTATTGTAAAAAAATATTGTAGTACAAACCATTATTGGAAAGAAAAGGATCAAAATATCAGTTACTAGTACGGACATGACTTATTCTTAATAATAGGAAAAGCCAACGTAAATTTTTGCTGATAAATAATTTCTGCGAAATAAAATTGTATCAAAAGTTGGGGCGTTCGCAGGAATTATGAAAATTCTTAATTAGTTAGATTTTAGTTTTCAACTTTAGTTTGATCACGATGGGTGTTCATGATAACAAAGTGCAATCAGACATCCGATGACACAAATAATAAATTAGAAATCTTTCTTAATGTACTATGCAAAGAAAATAATATTTCATTTTGGAAATAATCAAAAATCTTAAAGGTTCCAAATTTATAGAAATATTTAAAGAAAAGTAAAAAACTAAGCCCAAACCCCAAAAGAAAATGTTATAACAGAAAAAGAAGAGTACAAAAAAACGATTTTAGCCTCGTAAAACGTGAAGTCCACTGACTCTCACATTGCCTTTCGAACACAAGAAAATTTTGACTAGGAAGCACTTGGGTTGAATTGAATGGACGTTGTTATCTTTTCAAATCAAAATCCGTGTAACTTCGATAAATCTTTTAATTAAAGCTGGAGAAAAGTTAAAAACTCTGGGTTCGATTAAGGAAAAAGTCGGTCACCATTCATCAAGTTTTGCTTGGGTCTTAAAATGCTAGCAAAGACCCGTGTCAGGGACGTGCCAAACCAACTTTTTTAGGGGGGGGGAGAGGCGATTCCAAATTTTCCAACTAAATTAATTAAAATTGCTAACGTTTTGTAAGAAGTAATACATTGGGTAGAAATTGAAACATAAAAAATGCCAACTTAACCAACTTTTGAGTGATTTTGCTAACTTTCTAAAATATTAGAGAGGGGGGGAAACTCCCGAATTTCATTTGAATAAAATGTAAACCGATGATCGTACCAATTTCATACTTGTCAGATAAATTTACTTGAGACACTAACTAGAGATTGTTAAACTGGGCCTTGGAGGATTAAAAGTGTAAGTGGTTATTAATCAATTAAATTCGTCATTCGAAATAATTATTTGTTTGTGTAGGTGATTCAACTAAAAAGGTAAAAACTTTATATTTACTGCATTTAGTAACAATTACGTGTTTGAATTGAAAATTTGTTTTTTTTATCATTCAACAGTTAACTGGTTATTTTATCTTGCTTATATCAATAGGAATTATTTCATACATTGCCTTGCACCAATGAGCGAAGATAAAAACTTAAATTAAAACTTGAATGTTTTTATTTATATTTTGGAAAAAGAAATTAAACGGGAGACTTGGTAAACTTTAAAGTATTGTATTGGAGGTGAGAGTAAATTTTATATGATTGGAATTAGAAAATTTCAGTAAATTGAATAAGAATCGGCGGAAGCCATAGGATGGTAAAAACTAAAATTACTGGAAAAAAGGATAGAAGAGGGTTATCATTTTTTGTATTTTTTTTCAAAATATGGAATCGCCCACCCTTAAAAAGTTGCTGAATCCGCCCTTGTCTTGGGGCTTTTATAAACAAAGACGAAAGACTATTTTAAAATAATAATTTGTAACACTTTAATCGACTCGTTATAAAACAAAGAAGAATCTACCAAATATTAAATAATGACAATTTTTTCCACTTTTCCTAAACTAAAGTGCCAATTCGAATGGGGTCCGACTTCTTTTGCTGTAATAGATTAAATTTTTGTTCGTGGTTGCATTTTTCAATTTTTCTGTGTCAGAGGCTCCCTTAAGAAATTATCTATCAAATAGTTAGCTAACACCGCAGTTTTCTTTTTAAGTGGTTGCAAAAAATCGAATTACATTAAAATTATTGCAATTTTTATTCGGTGTCCGTGGACTTTTACGAGTCTTTGTAATAATAAATTATAAGAACATTGTCAGAATGTTAATCAATAGAGTCCGGATTTGAAGCTATTATACTTTTTCTGAAAATTCAAAGCAGCTGAAAATTTTTAAAAAACTTTTGTGTTTTAATTGAAAAGAAGTCATTTGGTATCAAGTTTTATATGCTTTTTTTGCCTTTTTGTGCTTTTCGTGCTTTTTTTTGCCTTTTTGTTCTTTTCGTGCTTTTTTTGCCTTTTTATGCTTTTCGTGCTTTTTTATACTTTATTAATACTTATTTTACAAAATATTTCAAAATTTAATCTTTTAAATTGAAAAAAAAATGAAAATTTTGAAATGGAATCCTCACTTGTAGCAAAATTCAAATTTGCACATTACTTGCATATTACTAGTGTACTTAGATGTTGATAGAAGTTTTTCTGCCTACAAAAATCTTGTAAGTGACAGAAAGATGAATTTTACTACTGAAAATTTGGAAAAAATTTTAATTATTAATTGTTTCAAAAATTAAATTTATATTTTTTTATGCTTTTTTTTAATAAAATTTGTGCTTTTTTTGACAAAGTTGATGCTTTTTTTAGTATTATTTGGTGCTTTTTTAAGCACTTTTTTCTCCATTTTTTATGCTTTTTTATCCGGACTTTATTAATCAACAATCTCATCAACAGTAAAATTTTTGCAATTGTTTCAAAGATTCTAATTTTCTACAGATTTGGATTTTTGCTTTGGCGTAAAACAGATTTTTGTAGTGATTTACCCCTCGGTTTAAAATAACGTACTATACTTTTCAACAATTTGTCCATTTGAAAAATTTCAAGTTTAGTCGCAGGGGGTAACGCGCCTCCTATGTGGCTTTGATTTCAATTTTAGTTACTTATTAAAAACGTATAAAAAGACATCCCAGTTCTAAATTAAAATAATAACTGTATTTAGGTAACTTTCCTATTTTAAACTTCCTAATCAATACATAAATAGCAAATGTTCCCTAATAGTAATGTAAAAGTTTATATATAAAAAATAATAATGTACTCACTGGGTGTATTAAATGAACTACGTTTAGAACTTTGAATACTATAGTTACCATTGTTTTTAAACCAGGGACAGAGAGTATCACAAATGCACTTGAACATTTTTGTAAAACTTATTTGATTTCCAACAGCTACATCAAGCACAACAGAAAAAGTATGACAATTACTTCTTACTCATGAGAACAAGGAATAAAAAATAGCTTAGAGATATGATTGATATGTAAAGGTATTTTTTCGATATCAGTTATACTTCAAGATAAGATATAAACTTTTGTCACCTTTTGAAATAAATAACTTTATTGTTAAAAATTTACATTGGTAAAAAGCAATCGGTAAATAATAATAACAAATTCATTTTTAATTAGCAATAACAAATTAAATTTAATAAAATTTGTGTGTGTAACCAGTGTATGGCTTCTTAAAAAAATAATTTAAATAAAATAGTAATACAAATTTATTATTAGAAAACTTCACAATAATAAAAATTGTATGATGCTTTCATTTTCAAATTTTAAAAACCTGAAAAGTCGTAATTTTTAGTTTACAACTCATTAAAATCGTCTTGAGCAACAAAGGAAATATTTCTATTACATTTCGAGTTATATCAACAATTTTCACATTTATTATAATATAAAAATGTCCCCAAAGTGCTATGAAAATATAATGCATCGGTGTATATATTTGTAATCGAAGCTACGTTATGCATAACTAATCATATTTACAAAAGAAACTGACCTAAAGCACTCGTACCTTAAACAAATTTAACTTAAAGTTGTAGTAGTGGATAATAACTGTTCTGCCGACTTTGCAGCAATTGTAGGGTCATAGATTAAGGGTGTCATTTTCTTATTCGATTCTATATTAAAAGTAGGGAGCGGAGAAGGAGCAGATGGTGTTTGAAAAATTTGAGGTGGATTTTGAAAATTTTGTGGTGAGGCGTATGGAAATGGAGTTGTCAGAGGGGGAAAGTAAGAAGTGGGTGGAATCGAAGTGTTATGCGAAGTGGGAGGAGGAGCTGAATTTTGGATGAACGTCGGTAATTGTTGGGGAGGGGACGTCGGAATTAAAGGTACAGAGGACACATTTTCCAAATATGTGTTGGGATTGTAAGGTGTTGGTGGTAGTGAATAAGACACTGGTGGATTGTAACCCATAGGTGGTGGGGGCCCTGCCTGCGAAGGTTGGTTTTGGAAATAAGAAGTGGCAGTCAGTACCTGGGGTTGAAGTGGCGGTGACGATTGGATTGTTGCAGTTTGAGCAGCAGCAGGCTGTTCCATTGTAGATACTAAAGGCATAGTTTGGGAAGCTTCCGTTGGTGCGGGAACAAAATTAGATGATTGAAAAACGTTTACATGAGGTGGCATGTCCTTAACTGTGTTAAAAGCATGAAACTGTTGATTTATCAAAGGCTTATCAGTAGGAACGGCACCCCTAACTGGGATGCGATGCAAATAACCGTAACCTATTCCGCAACCTAAACTTCCATCCCCACCCCAACTCTTGTGTGGCGTTATCGAAACTTCTCTACAACAATCATCCACGCTATTATAAACATACAATTTTAAAGGTCTACTTTCATGAGCTTCAATGAGAGCAAACAAATCTTCACTTTCGTGAAGAACGGAATCAGCTCCTATGATGTAATCGGTGAACGAACGTAATCCGGCTAATTCTGCAGGTGAACTGGGATGTACTTCCAAGACGTGCCATACATTTTCGTTGGCTCCTTCAAAAGAACAAAAACGAATACTGACACCTAATAACCCCTGTCCACCCCAAGTTTCACTAGGTTCTATCGTTATACTACGAACCGTTTGAGTTTTGCTACTGTAAACCGTCATCGGTACTTGTTTTCCTAAAACAATTCCACCAATTAAACCTTGTTTAAAAAACTTACACCATCGTTTACACACCTACTCCACTTTTTAAAACCTGCTTTAAAGTTTCATTATCTTGATCTAAACGCATACCATTAATAGAAATAATAAAATCAAAGAAGGACTGTAATCCGGCTCTGCTGCCAGGAGAATTATCTTGAACCTAGTTGACAAGAAAGTTTTCAATTACTATTAAGGACGATTGTAGCGAGGTTAAACTTACCCTTAACACATGATAACCCTCGGTGCCACCGCCGGGAATATCCAAGCTGTTAGCATTTCCCATACTTACATAAATTTATGAAGAATTTTCAAAAATTACGTGGCACCTCTTAAAATTCATAACCATCAAACGTTCTAATGGTCATCAAGTTTGACAGGTCACTGGTAGAAAAAGAAGGAAAATTCTAACACAGTGGTACTCAACCTATACGTACGCGATTTTAAAATCTACGAGACTTACGACGTGGTTGTGTATGAGGTATGACGTGTTGAATCTGCGATTATGTTGTATTTTTTTTTTCGATAAAATAAAAATGTTACTTTTTGAATGAGAGGAAAAATTGTTTATTTCCGACATGAAACAGGGAAATGAAAATTTTTTTCCGAACGACAAATATTTTTGTACCGTGTGCCCCAGACGCATGTAAGCGCCTAAAATATTGAAGGGGCAAATAGTGAAATGTAAAAATATTATAGTTTTTTTATTAAATTTCTTTTTTTTTAATATAGTTTTTTTACATTGAAAAAAAAAGAAAAGTCACAAGAATATTTCATTTATGGGCTCAAAAAAAGGGGGAGAAATTGTTTGGTGGTAGAAGGCTACATTTTTTTACCAAGTGATACTGACGACAAATTTACTTGTCCATCAGGTCAACAATTATTAGGCCATTCACTGGGGACTTCAAAAGTGAAAAGTTTGGCAAAAAATCCAAAACTTTTTAAATTTTGGAACATTAGAAGAGTTAAAAAAATAATAAATCTAATTTTGCACCCTTTTCCGCTTCCCGGAACATTGTTAAATTAACAAATAAATGAAAATTTTCAATAACTTTTTTTTAAAAATTCCGAAAGTTATGCAAACCTTAGAGAACATTTTAATAATTATTATATATCTCCTATTAAGTTTGCACCCTGCTACGATGACCGGAACACTGCGAATAATTGTTTATTAATTTTATTTTGATATATCTTATCGAAAAAAATTGCAAAAGTTATGCGAATAATTGTTTATGCAACAGAGAATTGTCATAAATCCGTTTGTAATTTTGCATAACTTTTTTTAACCCGGAACATTTCTTTCAGAATTTTTTTATCTGACACTGTGATGTCTATATAATTCCAAAAGTCTTAAAATTGGGTTGCAAATGATTGTGACTCCAATAGATGTCATAATCTAAATTTGCAACCTCGTAAATGTTCCGGGTTCAAATCCGGAGAAAGATAACTTTCTTATGACTAGTCCCTAGACTAGAAGAAGAAGTCAGTGTTTCGGTGTAGCCGGGAATTTTAACCCCCTTTTATTTTACCCCCGGGGGTAAAATTTCACTAGGGAATTTTTACCGGGGGGGTAAAATTACCCTAGAGAATATTTACCGGGGGTAAAATTTTACTAGAGAATTTTTACCGGGGGTAAAATTTCGCTAGGGAATTTTTATTCCCCGTAAAAAATGATTAGGGGGTAAAATTTCACTAGGGAATTTTTACCGGGGGGTAAAAAAGCTCAAAATATTCTTAGTGAATATTTACCTCCTTAAGAAATTTTATAGGTAAATAAGAATTTTTATATCTGTTTATGTATCAAAATCTATATGATTTTACTGCAAAATGCTAAAATATCTTTCTCGGATATTTGAAGAATAAAATAGAATAATTTAAAAGGTTAACACATTTATTTAAAAATTATATTTACTTATACACTTCTTTTTACCGAAATTACTACTTCAAAATGATTTGAATTTTTATGGTTCAAATATATTGGTAAATTTTTGTAATTAGATTCATCGGAAAGGTGCATTGAACTTGGAAACTTTATCCATGCAGGATTTTATGAAATTTTAGTAAACGAATATATCGTGGGTATTCTGCGAAAAAGCACTAAGTCAATATTTTGCTGTTTTGACTTAATCATGGGGTTGTATTGATTGGTGAACGCTAAACAAACTGCGAAAACGACTAAATCATATTTCCAAAAATAACAAAGATAATTTCTGTTTTAAGTCAAAATCACTTAAATTTGTTCAGGGAAAATTGAAAAATATTTAATTTTTTTTATTTTATTGTTATTTTTTACCTTATGTACCATTTCTGGACAAAATATTTAAGAAATAAATGTGATAAATGGGAAAAAACTGCTGCTAAATCTTAATTTTACCTTTATTATTTAAGAAAAATGCACTAAGTCGTACACTTTCTAACACTTTTTTTTTTAAATTGACCAATAGGCAAATATTTTTAAATAACAAATGAGGGAATATTGAAGTTGATAAAGCATTGTATCGTTCGCAACCATTAATTTTCTGACATCTTAATAAATATAATTCTTATTTCAATACAAACTTTCAAATGCAATTATCTCAAAACTATAAATATTGACTTAGTGTCTTTTCGCAGAATACCCACGATATGTCGGCCCCTATGAGTGCTGCAGTAAAAAGCATCTCAACATCTGTTGCCCAAATTGCATTTTTGTCCATTTTTGTGATATTCATGTACTTCTGAACAACAGAAAACAGATCTACTTTTTGTTTTTGAGTTTTCATAAATTCAGTGATTAGCTTTCGTACTTCTTTGTCTTCCAAAATCTAAGGATGATATTTTAGCATCTCAGAATATAATATAATCGAATTTGATACATAAACAGTAATAAAAATTCTGATTTACCTATAAATTTTCTTAAGGGGGTAAAAATTCACTGAGGTTATTTTGAACTTTTTTACCCCCCGGTAAAAATTCTCTAGGGAAAGTTTACCCCCAGTAAAAAATAATTAGGGGGTAAAATTTCACTAGAGAATTTTTACCGGGGGGTAAAATTTCACTAGGGAATTTATCTTTTAATAAAAGATCGATGGTTACACCGGAACTTAATTTAAATTCCCCATTATTTAAATAATGAAGTTAGGTTCGACGTACTGTATCATCATCTATGTTTGTTCTCGCTGTTAAATTCATGAAACGTAAAACGTTTGTTGTATTATCATTACGTACAACTGAAAAAAGCCGTTAAAGGAACTTTTATAAGCCGACCCGAAGGAATGCGTAGGCAGGTAGGAATAATACAAAAGATATAATGCTTACTATTTAACAACCCTAAACTAAAAAGGGGAGCTTGCAAACTTCTTACGAATTCATTATCGCAAAGGTAGTTGCACAGTCAAGATTAAAAGAATCCACGTTTTTTTGGAAAATTGGTAAGTAGAATTGTATTTTCATAAAACCAGTTTGGGTCTGATGATATCAGTTTCACGAGTAAAACCGTGAATGAGTTTAAAACTTGTAATTTGTATCAATAAAATTCGATTAAAAAAACCAGATACAATTTTGAAATTGTGCATTAAATTTTGAACCAATCACAGCAAGAAAACGTCATTGTTCATCCCACCACTGCATAAGTCTCCTAGGTTTTAAAACCTTGCAACCTATTAATTATCTGACTAATTTTCAACATTTTGATAATAAATTTTGTAGGTATTAATAATTAACTTCATTACTTTTTTAACTTATTATTAATTCAGCTGTCATCGAATAACACAACCTCACGAATCACGACATTCAAAAAAAGTTAGGGAATTTTCGTGCTGTCAAATATTTCACATTTTGGTAATTAGTTTTGCCAATATAAACAAAAACTGCAAATAATTTTCAATACGCGAAGAAAAATGAGTCGTAGGAGGCAAGTTGAGTAATTTTCGAGTGTTTGCAATATTCAGGTATATCGATATTTTTGTTTCCAAATAACGTTTTTGTGGTTATTATTTGCCAAAAGACGTATCAAAATTTAAGGTGTTTTATTGCTATAGTTTGCACCACCACTGCGATCATTTTCTTTGTTATGACCATTTTTTTGTGCTATTAAATTTATCGTCAATTCTTTTAGTTTAATCAGAAAGTAGAACTTTATTACGCATTAAAGTGCAAATGTGGTCGTGAAGGTAACTGAATTTTTAAAAATTGCTGCATAACTTGTTTACTATTTAAAATCAGCTGATCACAATAACAAACCATGATTTTTGTTTACTAACCTTTATAAACAAAGTACTATCGTATGTTTCCATAATAAACAGACGAAAATTATTTCTAAAAATATTTTGTTTTGTTTCTAGGTATCGAAGAGGACATTAAGTAATAATGGATAGTTATGTTTCTTTAGAAGAAGGTCGTGAAATGGATAATCATTCGGTTCACATTCGGGTGGGCGAACCGAAAACTTCTAGATGGAGTCATATTCCAAACTTGGATATATTCTTTACTCGGGTGTATAATTATCATCAAAAGCAAGGCTTTGCAACCATTTTAATTTCAAAATTTTTTAAATTATTCAACTTTATGTTTATATTATTTGTTATGGTACTCATGTGGAACTGCGTAGATTACTCATTTTTTTTTAAAGCTCACAAAACAGAGGTGAGTTAATAGTTTTTATCCTTTTTTTTTTCCATTTATTGCAATTTATGTTTTACTTTACCCCATGCAGTGGTACACACACAAAATTTTGCTATAGGACCTATTGGTTTTACAAAATATTCTATTATGTTTTTACTGATTTATAATTTAATCTTTAATTTATTAGTCTGTGCTAACTAACAAACTGACTTATGGTGGGTTCTTGCAAGAAACGGGGCCTATTTTCAACTCTTTCCTTTCTTTCAACTTTGGTCAAAGTTGGTCACAATATTAGATGTAAAAGACATCGAGAACAGTGACGTCACAAGGGTAGTATATGGGTCATTCCACCAAATAAAATTTTTTTTGAAGTGTGACCCCAAGGATTTTTTTTAAATTTTGTGGAGTTATTGTATAAAAATAATGACTCACTGAAAAATTTAGCTATTAATATTAAGAACTTTCGTAGTAATGATTTTTTTAATTTTGACAATTTTGAAATTTTTAATAACTTTTTTGTTAATTTTTTTGAAGTAGGAAGATTATTTATAAAAATACGAGAAGTACAGTTTCTTTTGTAAAAAATCCTCAGCTTTTCAATAAAGATATTAATTTTTTATTATAAATAGCAAAGGACCCTCAAAATTTTAATTAAAGTAAAAAAATTGATTTTTTTGACAGTGCGGCAAGTTTTTTTTTCAAATTTGATATTTTTTTCTGAAAGCTGAGATTTTTTACACAAAATATCTAATTTTTACGATGTGCATATTTTTTGTTTAAGTACAAATAAATAAAATGTACGATCTTTACGATTAAAAAACTTTTATTTTTGAATATTACTCATATTGGATTTTTTTTTAAGATTTATTATGTTAATTATTTACTTTTTGTTCATAAAAAATTGTTTAATCACACTTTTTCGTATTTAATTTTAGATAATTTTTTTTTTTAAATTATGCAGTAAAAAAACTTGACAAAAGTTGTATGGCTCTTAACGATGAATTTCTATCACGATTTGGAATATTACTTAAATCTACTTACTGGAAAATCACTCAAGATCATACAATCCACCCTAAATATATTCAAGTCATATTTCAAATTGTGATAGTTTATTGTTAAGAGCGCCATGAATTTCGTTAAGTTTTATTTACTGCATAATTTTTTTCAAAATATCTGAAATTAAATACGAAAAAGTGTGATTAAACAATTTTTTATAAACAAAAAGTAAATAATTAACATAATAAACCTTAGAGAGAATTTTCAATATGAGTAATATTCAAAAATAAAAGTTTTTTATTCGTAAAAATCGTACATTTTATTTATTTGAATTTAAACAAAAAATATGCACATTGTGAAAATTAGATATTTTGTGTAAAAAATTAAAATTTTGGGGGTCTTTTGCTACTTATAATAAAAAATTAATATTTTTATTGAAAAGCTGAGGATTTTTTACAAAAGAAACTGTACTTCTCATATTTTTATAAATAACCTTTCTACTTCAAAAAAGTTATTAAAAATTTCAAAATTGTCAAAATTCAAAAACTCATTACTACGAAAGTACTTAATATTAAGAGCTAAATTTTTCAGTGAGTCACTAATTTTAAACAGAGAATAACTCCACAAAATTTGAAAAAAATCTGCGGGGGTCACACTTCAAAAAAAAATTTTATTTGGTGGAATGACCCATTTATTTATTTTGTCTGGAAAGGTATGCTCTCCTTTTGACATCTCACTTTCGTTGTTTATATAGGATTTATAGTCACAGTATTTTATCCCCCCATGTACGTCCGATCGTCACAAATTCAAGACCCCTTTTTATTTTTTTAAGGAAAATTTTATACGACATTTGACATAGTTTTCTTGATAATACTCATGAATAGCTCTAATTAAAGTTAAATATATAAATTATTAACTCGTTGATATTAGATAATATTATATTATCTAATTAAAGTTAGACTTATTTTGGTCTTATGTATTTCTGTCCATAGCTGTGATATTGGAACGCTGTAATTTGGAGCTAATACGTAGAGTAACAAGAAATTAAATCGACGATGGCCAAAGTTGATGCTCCACTTGTTAGTCACGTTCTGTGGACCCCCCAGTTTGGACGACCCCAAAATATCGCAACATGATTGATTCGTTCAAAAGATGCAAAAACCACCGTACATTTTTTTGGACGAATCAGAACACGTTATGTTATTTCTTGTATGAACCCATCATTAAAGAAATTCAATTTATTGTAGTCCAGTTAAAGTAGACAAACTTTGTCTAATCCATACATGCGCTAACTCTTACTCTACTACTCATGTATTGAACTCTATAATCTATATAGTCTAGATTAGTGAAGCTGTACAGGGTGGCTCAATTTCGATCCTTCTTATGGGGAAATCGGTAACTATGGAAGATATCAAAAAATGGATGGCGCATCCTCAATCTCTTTTTTTGAGAAAATCTCAATGGCGAAAACCAGAATTTGCTATCTTTTTTTGTTTTCGAGTTATAGCCAAAAGTTCGATAATTAGACTTTTCTATAAATGTCGATATCTTGGTTGTTTTTGAAGTTACCAAAAAAGTGTTAACACTTTCTTCAGACACTTTTTTAAGGGCAACAAAATGGGATAATGACATTTTAAATATCTAGATTAGTTTCCGAGTTATAACATAAAGTTGTGTTTTTTTAAATAGAAACCATAATTGGCTATGACATTTTTAAATGGCGTTTGTTATCATCTTTTCAATGATGTATAACATGTGGGGTCTAATATTTTAGTTTCATCCCATTTTATTAAAAAATGTAATAAAAATAAAGAAGAATGAAAAATTTAATATAATAGTAACTGTTTTTAGTGGATAACAATAAAAAATATTCAATACATATAACTTTGTCAAAACAAACACTACGAAATTGGCATCTAAAAAATTCCTTTATCAATTAGGTTTTAGTAGGAAAATATTAGTTTAGCTGTAATTAAAATATTAAATATTTATTAGCAATTCTAATAATATGTTATTATATTTACCTGTTATTTCACGTAAATGTAAAATGACTTATGAACACTATGAAAAATACGATATGTTGGAGTTCTTCATTCAAGCTAGTTATAATCTTACAATGCTGTTCTTGCATGTGCAACATAATATTTTAGTAATTATCTAACTAAACAAATATTTTCATACTAAAAACTAATGGGTAAAAGAATTTTTTAGATGCCAATTTCGTAGTGTTTGTTTTGACAAAGTTATATTTATTGTAAACTGAGTTCAGTTTGAATACTTACTGTGATTTTTGTTAAGTATTGAATATTTTTTATTGTTATCCACTAAAAACAGTTACTATTATATTAAATTTTTCATTCTTCTTTATTTTTATTACATTTTTTAATAAAATGGGATGAACCTAAAATATTAGACCCCACATGTTATACACTACTGAAAAGAGGATAAAAAACGCCATTTAAAAATGTCATAGCCAACTATGGTTTCTATTTAAAAAAACACAACTTTATGTTATAACTCTGAAACTAACCAAGATATTTGAAATCTCTTTATCCCATTTTGTTGCTCTTAAAAAAGTGTCTGAAGAAAGTGTTAACACTTTTTTGGTAACTTCAAAAACAACCAAAATATCCACATTTATAGAAAAGTCTAATTATCGAACTTTTGGCTATAACTCGAAAACAAAAAAAGATAACAAATTCTGGTTTTCGCCATTAAGATTTTCTCAAAAAAAGAGATCGAGGATGCGCCATCTTTTTTTGATATCCCCCATAGTTACCGATTTCCCCATAAGAAGGATCGAAATTGAGCTACCCTGTACAGTATTACAACAACTAATATTGTTAGCGAAACAATATTAAAGTGTAGCTCGTAACTAGTTTTTTAATAAGTAAGAACATTTTTCCAGTGTCGTACTGAATTACTCATATTTTATGTTGTACTTGCAGAATTTATTGATAATTAAAATAACCTCTAATTTCCACCAATCTTGAAATATTTCTTTATGCAAGCAAGAAAAAATAATTGATTTACGAATTAGAATAAATGTGGCAAAGTGAAAATTAGAGTTTTGAAATCCTCCAATTCTAGTTTTCACTTGTCGCAATATTTTTTTTCACGTTTATTAATAAATGGCACAAAAGTTGAGTTATTCAGTATAGCATACTGGACAATGCACGTATAAATTTACATATTAAAAATTTTTTTTTTTTTTAGCCTTTTCACGTATTTTGTCCTCTCAACGAATGTTTGATCCATTTGCCAACGTTATTATTATTTATAGTCATTGGTGCTACTATTGTATGGATTCTGTTGTTATTTAAAACCTTCAACGAATTGTCCCATACTTGGTACATCAAACAATTTTACGATTTAGCCTTAGGAATATCTAGCAGGGAATTAAGTAATTTAACATGGAATGAGGTACTGGAAAAAGTTCGAGCGGCTCAATTAAAAGAACAAATGTGCATAAATACGAAAGAATTGAGTCAGCTGGACATTTACCATCGGATTTTACGTGAAGAAAACTATTTTATTGCCTTAGTAAATAAGAAAATACTACCACCTCGTTTAAAAATGTTTGTAATAGGTGAGGTAGTGTATTGGACACCTGGATTGCGTTTCTTGATGAGCATGATTATGTTTCGTGGTCCATTTTCCTTCTTTAAAAATCCGTTTGAACTAAAAGACGAATATAAACGATCTAATTCAAGACACGAACTGTCTGATAGATTCAGAACGATTGTTTGTTGGACAACTTGTATTTGTATAATTTTGTGTCCCATTATGTTGGCGTGCGAATTGGTGCAAGCATTTCTGACGTACTTTGAAGTGCTGAGAAAAGATCCTCGTTCCTTGGGGGTACGAAAATGGTCTTTGTATGGACGTCAATATTTGCGGCATTTTAATGAATTGGATCACGAATTGACGACGCGATTAAATCGTGCTTATCGCCCTGCGACACGTTACTTATTAGCATTCAATTCCCCCATTGTTGGAATCATCGCGAGTAATCTAACCTTTTTTTTTGGCTCAATAAGTGCAATATTAACTCTTATATCGTTGTTCGATGGAGAGTTGCTGATTGTTGAGGTGGGTTATATTGCATTGTTTGGAGCATTGTTTACAATTTCTCGATCACTTAAACCCGATGAAACGTTAGCTTGGTGTCCCGAACAGCTTTTATCTAACGTTGTGGAATGCATTCACTATCTGCCACCCGTTTGGCAAGGACTAGCTCACACGACTTCAGTTCGTAACGAATTCGAACAAATTTTTCATTTGTCTGCCAGTTCAATAATTCAAAGTGCATTATCACCACTTATTACGCCGTACGTTTTATGGTACCACATAAAACCGCGATCATTGGAATTAATAGACTTCTTCAGGCAATTCACTATATCAGTGGTAAGTTAAAAATAATTCTGTGATAAACAAAGTTTACCTCATTGATAAAGACAACAATTATATTTTTATTAAAAAGTTAATGAAATATAATATTATTATGTGTATTTTGGCATAGATAAATTACATAACTCAAGCTTCAACGTAAAGTATAAGCATGCAAATGCAGTCTAAAGAATGAACCTCTGCACTCGTAGCTTATACTTCACATTGAAGATTGAATTATGAATAATTTATTCATTCGACACATTATAATGTGTTTTATTACCTTGTAATCAATATTATTATTTTTCAGAGTGGTGTAGGCGATGTATGCAGTTTTGCCCTGATGGATATTAAAAAGCATGGCAATCCTGAATGGCAAAATGGTTCAGGAGTGAAAGGTTCACCAGATCAAAAAGATCAAGGCGAAGATGGCAAAACAGAGTTATCTTTGATTCATTTCACCCACACAAATCCCAATTGGTTGCCGCCAAAAGATGTACAAGATTTTGTGATATCGGTGAAAGACGAAACAGACAATTTAAGTGCCAGTAGAGCGGAATTAAGTTTATTACCGTCCCAATTTGGACAGCACCCACCACAAAAAGGTTTAAGTGAAAGTTGGTACGGTAGTCGAAGTAAAATGGAAGGGCCTGGCGATCCGAATTGTATGGGCGTTAGTGCTTTATATTTACACGATGTTCGTCGTAGAAAACATCATTGTAATAATAGTTGGCAACCACCTGCCGAAGAAAGTACTCCGTTACTTCAGCAACAACATTGATCTCGAATGTTAGTGTCATGGATTTGATTAATAAAATTTTAGTGAATTAATTGTTCTATTTTCTGTGTTTTACATGAAATTGGTACAGTTTGTAGGTACGCAATAATGAATTTGTTAATTTTTTGCAAGGTAAAAATAAATCCAGCAGTTCTTTGTAAATAAATACAAAATAACGCTTTGTTCTAATTTGACTTATAAAATTGGCAAGTAAAACATCACAAGTTGTAATTTATTTAATAACGAATTTAATCACTTTGCTTGTAGAAATGAATTTTAAATATAATTTTGTTTTGAATTAACATTGTAATGGAAGAAAAAATTTAGATGTTTCTTTTATGATGAATTATTTATAAAAAGACAATTTTAGCTCTAGACTTTAATGATGATCGACCCACTTTATATTGTAAATCTTCACTTCATGTAAATTAAAAATATTTAAATCAGATTTTTGTAAATACTTAACGATAAAAGTACAAATTAAGTTCGGTTTTTGTTATGTAATTAATTCATATGTAATTGCTGTGATTTTAAATTACATTGTGAATAAATGAAAAGTTTTGTTTTATAACATTTGTATTTTACTTGTAATACCATTAATTGAAATGTTCTTTAAAATGGCTGTGTAAACGACTGATTTTTCTATCAACTTAAATAATAAAATATTTTCTTCATTGATAAAAATATAAGATTAGATTAGCATTCTCTTCAAAATTTATCCACCTTCCCCATTTTATTAGATTAGCAATGAAGGAATATTCAAACTACATCTATTAATATTAATCTACGTAGAAATACAAAAATACCAATAAGTCGCTTCTACTTCAATGTTTAAAACAAAATAGAAATTCTTGGGGTTTGGAAATTGCTGCCTTAGTAAATAAGTTTTTTCACAATTTTTTTTGTGTTCGTTGATTTAATGGTAATGAATTTACATAGTTTTAAAATTTTTACTATTTACCCCCTTTTGCCAAAAAATTTAGATCTGAGCCCCTCATTATAAAAAGGCTTTCCGCTGATTAGGAAGAAAGTTATAAGGTGATAATTATTCCTTATTTTATTACTTTAGGGGTTAACCTCTAACAATATAGGAAACCTGTACTAATTTAAATGTTCAAAACGATTCGAATTTATTTCTTTCAAAATTTGTACGTTTTTCTTCCTCATCAGCCCCAAAGAATTTGATTGATTTCCATAAGGGTATTCACACTCGCTTGTGTATTTCTACACTGTTGTTTTTATTCTATAGCAACGTCTAACAATACAATGATGTAGAAATACATATGGGGCATTCCACATCAAATCGACCACTTTTAAACCCGACCCCTTTTTTTTCCTGAAATTTTTACATATTATACTATCCCACCAAAAACAGTTTTGTGAATTTTTTCAAAATTTTTTACACAACCCAAAAAAAGTTACGAATTTTTGGAAAAACTGATGTTTTTTTCTTCAAACGATCATAACTATTTTAAAAATTGACTAATCGGAACGTTTTTTTTGCCTTTAAACGTACTTTTCAAGAAAAAATATAAAAAAAAACTATTCAAACTTGTATTCTACAAAATTTTTCATTTTTTCGGAAATAATCATTGATTTTTCAAATTTTGACACTTTTGATTTTTTTATTTCAAAAAAAAACTCTGATTTATTCCACGTATAACAACTCAAACCCCATAATGGGCCGACATTTATTTTGTTTAATTGAAAAATATTTTTGCGTAAAAATAAAACAAAATATTTTTTAAATAAACAAAAAAAATAGAAAGAAATGTCGGTCCATTATGGGGTTTGCGTTGTTATATGCGGAATAAATCAGAGTTTTTTTTTGAAATAAAAAAATCACAAGTGGAAAAATTTGAAAAATCAATGATTATTTCCGAAAAAATGAAAAATTTTATAGAATACAAGTTTGAATATTTTATTTTGTTTTTTCCTGAAAAGTAAGTTTAAAGATTAAAAAAAACGTTCTGATTAGTCAATTTTTGAAATAGTTATGAAGTTTGATCGTTTGAAGAAAAAAACATCAGTTTTTCTAAAAATTCGTAACCTTTTTTGGGTTGCGTAAAAAATTTTGAAAAAATTCACAAAACTGTTTTTGGTGGGATAGTATAATATGTAAAAATTTCAGGAAAATCAAAAAAGGTCGGCTTCAAAAGTGGTCGATTTGGTGTGGAATGCTCCATATACACAACAGTGTGAATATTCTTAATATAAAAATTTTAATAACCTAAAGTTTTGTAATTTATTTATTAACCCTTATTATTATTAAATCAATGCTTTTACCTAACTTTTTCCAACTTAACTACACGCAATGCATATAAACTCAACATGGGCGTCCATAAGATCATTTTCAGGGGGGGGGGCAAAATAAAAAAAAAATTACAGTAAAAAAATTTTAATCATTTAAAATCGAAAGTTTTAGAAAATTTTAAAAACTTGGACTGGTGAAATATTAAATATCTAAAAAAATTTAAGCAGCCAAGAGCCGGGTGGGGGGGGCAGCTGACCCTTTTGCCCCCCCATGAAACTCAATCCTAAATTTAATAAATTACAAACGTTTAAAAAATCTTTCCAATTTTTAATTTGTTTTAATTTAAAAAAAAATTAATTTTTAGAACTGCAATCAATTGTAAAAGTTTAATCTTAATACATAGTTTTGAAATAAACTGCGTCAAACGAATTTTCTCATCAAAATACATAAGAATACTATGTCAAAAAAAGCAATGGTTTTCTAATATTTTATTTTTGGGGTGAAAAAAATTCAAAAGGTTAATCTACTGCTTTTGTAAAATTCGAATAAAATTTACAAGACGTTTTTCTTATTGTATACCACGTATTTTGGTGCAAAAAGTTCAAATTTTGCATTTTCAGGTGGCGGAAACGATTCAAAATTGCTGACAAAAGTGAAAATCCAAAAATCGAATTTTACAACTTGAATTGACGTGTAAAAGTTTAATTTTAATACTTAGGAAAAAATAAACTGCGTCAAACGAATTTTCTCATTAAAATAAATAGGAATGCGTCAAAAACGCAATGCTTTTACAAAATTTAATTTTTGGGGTGAAAAAATTTAAAGGGGTTAATCTGCCGTTTTTGTGAAATTCAAATAAAATTTACAAGACATTTTTCTTATTGTATACCACGAATTTTCGTGCGAATCAATTGATTGTTGCTCCTTGTTCTAATGGACAACTGCTAGAAAGTTAATTTTGTGATTGCCACTTAAATTATGAAATTTTTTTGGTGAAGTAGGGTAAAAATGTTCACTGGTTCTCGGGCTATTTGTTGGTACCTCTTATAACTTTACGATTCCATAAAACACGGGTGACCGACCATTCGATTGCAAAGCTAATTTTGGTGTATCGCTCGCGAAGTCTTGACTTAATAGACTAAAAATCTACCTTGAAAAAGTATCAAAGTCGATCGCGACACATTTTTAAGATAAAAAGTAGATCTTATGTACACAAAAGTTTGATCCGCCTGCTATAAAAGAATTCACTAGAAATAACTTAAAAATAATTCATTTAAGTAAAATTTTTAAGTTTAAAGATATTTTTATGTAAAAAATTTATTTAAATATTTACAGTCATCATCCTTAACATAAAATTAGTTTTCTGAATTAAAAAAAATGTATAATCTCTACTTGTCAATCAGTGTTCCACGCACTTTCTTTATTTCCAGTTGATAATGTTTAACTTCTGGTTTCCTCTTGCTGCCGCCTTTCCTCTCGAGCTGTTTTTCAATAATTCTTGCATTGTTAGCATAACTATCGGCAACTTCTCTTGCTTCAATTTCGTCTTCTTCTTCGTCAATTGTAGACACCGTAACAGAACTAAACTTGCCCATATTTTTAGTATGCTTTGTAACCATAATCTTCTTCGGTTTCTCAATTGCAACTTGATTGTATATATCATTCATGGGTCCCTCGTTAGTCGACTTGATGAGTGAGCCTTTTACTATAAAACTAACCGGACTTTGTGGGTTGTGTTTGTAGTACAGCAGTAATCCACACTTCTTACACTTAAGTCTGTGTTGTCTCTCTATCCCTTCGGACCGTTTGAGATAAACTGTTTCGTCAGCATCACAAGTAATCTTATGTGCGTGATTGACACCATCCAAAACTCGAGCTCCATCGCGCTTTCTCAGAGGTAACTTTTCAATCGAGCAGTCCAAAATCAACGTCATTTGACCACAGAGACAGTAATAAATGTGCAACGGTTTTTCATCACCATATTCTTCTTGATCTTTGATATCGGAGCAAGCTATACTACGCGAAACTACTTTTGGCATTGTTAAGAAGAAAACCTTGACTTGACTTGACGTTTAGAAACTTTGGTGGTTATGTTACTGAAACTTTACAGCGCCACCTCTGTGATTAGCTGGTATTGAATCGTTGATCGAATAAATTTATTTAAATCATTTTATATTGATTTTTTTATTGGTCCAAACAGATTTTGATGATTTAAATAATGATTTTAAAACGAAATATATTGATAGTTTATTTTGTAGAAAATCTTCACCTGCCCTGCTTGAACCAAAGAAAATATATAGTTGGGTGCCGCTGTAATAACTTAAACGTCACTCGCCTGTCAACAAATCGATTTAACCTAAGTTTTGTGAAGGGCGAGGTTCGTCAATAAAAACAGTTAATTTATGTTCATAAATGTGATATAATTATAAAAATGTCTCTGCAAAATAAAGCGGAGCAATATTTTGGTAAATTAAACTCTATGGCAAAAAGACTGTACGAAGATATTAACGAAACCAAAGCTGCCTATGACACACTGTGGACAAAACTCTCGCAAGACGAAAAAGAAGAAATAATTAGCGAGAGCATTATTAAACCCGAAGCAAGTCTTCAATATAAGCTGGTCGAAAATGTAACACAAGATAACAGTAATTATGCTATCAAAACAATCGTCGATGATAATTATACATATCGAGACGAACATTCAGCACCATTCTCATTTCGCACTCCTAGTCAACGTGATTTAAGAATCTTTGGAATTGTTAAAGAGACACCAAATATTAACCTTACTTATGAACACAAGGTAACTAAAATTTGGTCCTATTTTTCAAATTATTCTTTAAAGTAATTATTGTTTTAGAAGTCTGAAATTTCCGACACCTGTGATATTAACGAATTATCAAATCATATCATCGAAGAATTATCTTTATCATCTTCCAACAACAATTCATTAACCAGCATACCAAAGACAGGTTTAGATTTACTCGATAATTGGTAAAGTCATTTTAGTGTTCGATCATGTAATATTTAAGGTTTTTATACTAAAAGTACATTTTGTGAACGTTTTTTTATCATTAATTTTTTATTTATTAGTGTGCAACTTATACATATATATACATTTTTTAACCCCAAATAAGACATAAGTTATGCATGTGTGTTACTTGTTAATATTTTTAAAAATTATTTATATTTTAACAAACAAAAACTTTGTAGGGCATCAAACATTTTATTTGATTTTATAAAAGAACAGTGTTACTTTTTGAGCATTTAAAATGTAGTTAGGATTTTTTAAAACTTAATAAAAAATTAAACAAAAGGATTCAAGTACCTATCTAATTTCTGAAAAGTTAAATTCACCTAATTTGATACTCCCCAAGTTACAAATACAAAAAAAAACAAAATTTGGTTACTTCAGCTTGCTTCTTAGTACCGGATTAATACAGTAGCAAATGCTACTGACTTTACTCTTCTGGGGGGTAGAAAATTGTTATTTTTTAAGGGAAGGATAGTAAAAAAATATTCCTATTCCCGCCTTAAAAATATTTAGGTAATTTGATTTCACTGCAATAGCTAGGCTTACCATAATCATAAAGTCTCAAACCGGGACAAAAGTAAGAATTTGAAAAGCATTGAGAAAAAAACCAGAATTTTTGCGAAAACCGTTTTATAATGTACCTAACAATTTTTTTTATTTTTTAAAAAATAAAAAAGGATATAATAATATTGTACCTTATACCTACAGAAAACGTATATTTTTATTATTGTACTTTTCACTAGAGTGAGCCTTTCTCAAAATTGTGTTATACTTTTTAATTTTTTCAAAAAATTCATTACATGAAATTTCAAAGTTAAGTTTGACTTAACAAACTTAAATGTTGTTAATCAACATTTTAATTAAATTTGGTACTTCAATGTGTTGCTCCAGGAAATGTTGGAATAATTGTCTCCCATTTTTCCACATACTCAATTTGGGTAGTTGCTGTCCGCCACCCTTCATTTTTTAACGCAAAATATGTCTTTGCCAGGGATAACTTCGTCAAATAAATTGTCGGTATTAATTTTACCGGGACAAAATACCAAACCGACCGGGACGCCGGGACCAATACATGAAACCGGTACAATCCCGGTCAAACCGGGACGTATGGTAAGCCTAGCAATAGCTATTTTAATAAATTTTTTGGTAAAAATTAAATTTACTTCAAATATTCTGAAACTTTTCGAACATACTAATACTAGTATAGGAAAATGAGGAAAAATAACTAAAAACAATGTAAGCCCTTAATATTATTTAAGTAATTTTATTTCAGTGTAATTTTTAAAGTAAACTTTTTGTTAAAAATTAAATTTTTTTCAAGTATTCTGAAACTTCTTGAAAATACTGGTATAGAAAATACAGGAAAAATAACTGAAAAAATCTATCCTCTAAATTGCTTTAAATTTTTTGAGAAAAGGTAATTCAAAAAAATATGGGAGTTCGCGACAACATGTGCTATGGGCTCCACGCTTCGACACTGCTGTCTCTTTTGGTGTCAGAAGTGTGAAAAACGCATAAAATAGATTTAAAAATGTGAATTTTCTCACGATGCTGAGAAGGAGGCTCAATGTGGCCCTGTTCAGGGCTGTGAGATCAGACAATTTATCGCAAATTGAGTGACTCTTGTGGATAATTTGCGTTTAATAATTTTCAAAAACCGCAATTTATGCTATTTCTAATAAATAAAGTTGCGGTTTATAGCGATAAATAATCAACATTGCCCCTGATGTCAAAATATCATGTACCGCCACTGGGTAATTTATTAATCTAGTAAATATGAAAACCTTCAATTCTAAATTCAATGAACCACACTTAAAAATCAAACGTTTACTGAACGTTTCTAGTGTTGTGTAATTTCATGAAATAATTTAGCTTTTTAAATAAAACTGGCGTTCGTCTAGCGGAAAACGTAGAAGCAGTTTGAGTTCTGAAAGTGCGCATAGTGCCGAAGAAGACAAGTTAAAGGATTTGTTAGAAATGGAATTTACAGAACAATTAAAAGAGCGGGATGAGACGAAAATTAGAAATACCTCTCATTCATCCGACAGTAAAGTCTTATCTGAAGCTACAAAGGAGCTAAAATTGGAGGTTCAAGATTTGGGTAAGGGTGCCAAGGTGGATGATGAACTGGAAAAGATGCCACATTTCGAACAGAAAAAATGGGAACTGGAACAAATGGCTTTTGCCAAATTTTCGGTTGGCTTCAAACAAGAAATGAAGGATGAAGATGAGCTACTAATGGAAGATGAAATTGAATTTATTCAAGCTGTACCATTACCAGGTAATTATTCTAGGCTAAAATCAAGCGATTGACTGCTTTCAGTAATTTTGGTGTACGAGTAGTATTTACTGGCAAGCGGCAAGTTTAATAATTTCTTCATATTTTAATACTTAATTCTTTCAAAATATCTGCGTAAAATTAGCAGTTATTTTTGATAATTTATTAAATGAATCTTGTGCTCCATGGGTGCTATCTTTGTTCTCAAGATATATAGATTAGATGTAATCTATTTATCTTCCTTTGTAGTGTTAGGTATATAAAATTTTATTTTGAAAATTCAGTTAAAAAACTTTTATTTTAAATTATTTCAAAATTGCTCTACGCATTTCCCACAAAAATAGGTGAGGAGTCGAGCATCTATTATTCTAACACACCTTCGTATATTAGACGTATAATAATGATCTAGACGAAACGTAAATTACGTATGTAATACGTATATTGAAGACGTATATAAAACGTTAAAATGTTTGCGGAGGACTTTCATTTATAGACGTATAATAATAAACGTCCGTATATTATTCGTAATAAGCTACGTCTATTCTACGTCCTCTCGTCTTTTTTTTATCTCATTTTACAAATTCAAAATTTTCATAATTCTTGATTATTCTAAACTGTAATAAAATTGACACAAATATCTAGATTTTAAAAAAAGCAACAAATTGATGATTTTAGAACACCACATTACTTCTCCAAAATCTTAACAAATGAATGCTCCAATCTGGGGAAAAGATTTTCCTACTGGTAGCTCTAAATTTAAAATCTTTCCAATTCTAAATTTCTATGAGTCGTTAGTATTATCTTTCAATCAAATTTCACACTAAATTTCCAATAACAAATAAACTTTTTTTTTATTTAAAAAATCTCAGTGTTAAATCTTTCTTCAATTATTCTCAAAATTTTTATTAATTTTTAGGTTTACTAAATTGTCTGTTTAAAATTTGAAATTTATGTGCAATTTTTATTTTATGGTATTAATTAATTATTATTATTAATTAAAATTTAACCCAGATGATAACGGCGTCATTCATTTTCAATATTTTCCCTAATTTTTTCAATTTTTTCCGGGTGTCTATTAATTGTCCAGTGTAACGACCGTCTTCCACCCAGCGCGGAGTTTTTTACTACGTCGCGTCATCCCCTCTCACTGTGATCTTCCTCGTTTCACAAGCTTTTATTTATTCAACATTCTCGAATCATCATGCTCTCTTCAATAAACCAACTAATTTTTTTCATATTGATTTTTCTAACTAATTTTCTTTTTTTAATTTCTAAACTTACTTTTATTTTTCTGTTTTGTTAAATTTTTGTTTATCGTCATCTACTTTTACCAGTTCATTTGTTTCTTAATTTTTTTTGTTTTCTTCGACCATCCATTTTATGAACGTATGTAGTTTTTCTTTTTCTTCGTCAGCAATGAATTCACTAATCTTTATTTCTTCCATTACTTTACTATTTGCCTGGTCTTCTTTAATCTCACTAACATTTTTTTCGCCAGTTGATGTTAGTTTGACTGACGTTTTCTTCTACCAGTCTCATTTTAATTATCATTCTTTTGACGTCTCCTTCTAGTTTGTTCAACTTTTTCCAGCACTCTGCTTATGATTCTTTTACATTTTTATTGTTCTCATTTAGGTTACTAAGCTTTTTATTATTCTCGTCCAGTTATTAGTCATGTTTACCTTTAACTCTTAAAAACTTTGATTATTCTGTACATTTATTTCTTCAAGTTCTTGCATTAACATGCTCATCACTTCAGTCAGGCTCAATACTTTAGTGTCATCTATCATATAATATCGGGGTGCTAGCAATTTCTCAAACAAGTAGTAGATAATTTCTTTTTAATTTTTAAATTATTAATTTTTTCTTAAATTTTACTTGATATCGCCTCACGTTGGGCGCCAACTTGTTATATATACTGACGCAATTCTGCGTTTGTCGCAATTATTTCTGTTCTCCTGTTGTCCAGACTAAAACCTACAAATTTTAGTAGTTTCTTAATGAATTCTCATATTTGTTGCCGAAAATTTTGAGGACAACTTCAAATTCGTGTTCAGCACTACAAATAAAACATAAAGTTAGCCACTAAAAACAATTACACTAGAATTTTCTACTACAATCCCATTTTGACTATCATTTGATTTGGCTATGGCCTACAACGAATTTTTAAAATATCTCAAAAACTGAGATGAGAAGGATTTAAATTCAGTAATTTATTAATTTGCAATGTTAGTAATTTATTAAGCAACTTTCATGCATAATAATTTTAGTATATTACACAATTTTACTAGATGCGACCAACCCTTTGATTAAAATGTTAATTTAAAAATTTGACCAACTGTTTTTTTTAGGTGCAGGCAATGAAGAAAAGGAATCCAAGCTATTAAACCATCAAAGAGAGAAACTAACGTTAGAAGAAACCAGAAAAAGTTTACCGATAATTCCATTTCGTGATGACCTTCTTCAGGCTGTTAGGAAGAACCAAGTTTTAATTGTAGAAGGTGAAACTGGTTCTGGAAAATCCACCCAAATACCGCAGTATTTAAAAGAATCTGGATTTGGGGAAAACAACAAAAAGATTGGATGTACTCAACCTCGACGAGTTGCAGCCATGTCGGTAGCGGCTCGAGTTGCTCAAGAAATGGGTATCAAGCTGGGAGACGAAGTTGGTTATTGCATTCGATTCGAAAACTGTACTTCGGAACGCACCATAATTAAATACATGACAGACGGTACCCTGCTTCGTGAGTTTCTATCAGAGCCCTATTTGCAATCCTACAGTGTCATTATTATCGATGAAGCTCACGAGCGAACCCTAAACACAGACATTTTATTTGGTTTATTTAAAGATATTGCTCGATTTAGGCCCGACTTAAAACTGTTGATATCGAGTGCCACTTTAGACGCTCAGAAGTTTTCAGAATTTTTCGACGACGCTCCCATATTTCGCATTCCAAGCCGAAGATTTCCAGTCGATATTTTTTATACTAAAGCACCTCAGGAAAATTACGTCGACGCCTGCGTGGTTACAGTATTACAAATTCATACGACTCAACCCCTGGGTGACTGTTTGGTATTTTTAACCGATCAAGACGACATCGAAAAATGTCACAAATTGATGCAAGACCGAATGCATCGTTTGGGTTCAAAAGTGGGTGAACTTTTAATTTTACCAATTTACGCCAACTCACCTAGTGACATGCAAGCAAAAATTTTCATGCCGACTCCACCGGGGGCCCGTAAAGTCGTTCTAGCTACAAATATCGCCGAAACTTCCTTAACAATTGACAATATCATTTATGTAATTGATTCCGGTTATGTTAAACAAAACCACTTTAATTCACAATCTGGAATGGAAACTTTAGATAAGGATCAGATTTCTAAAGCGTCGGCCAATCAAAGAACTGGAAGGGCTGGACGTGTGGCTCCTGGCAAATGTTTTCGTTTGTACACGGAGCGGTCTTACAAACTCGAATTTCCCGATAATAACATACCCGAAATTCAAAGAGTCAATTTGGGAAATGTCGTGGTGATGTTGAAAGCTTTGGGAATTAACGATTTAGTTAATTTTAATTTCTTGGATCCTCCACCTCACGAAATCTTGACTTTGGCGTTGGAACAGTTGTATACGTCAGGAGCGCTTAATCATCATGGCGAGCTTACAGAAATAGGAAGAGCAATGGCAGAGTTTCCTGTTGATCCAATGACTGCGAAGATGCTGGCATCTGAGAAATATAAATGTTTAGAGGAAATTGTGACGATAGTTCAATAAGACTTAAGTTATGTATGTGTGTTACTTGGTATTATTTGTAAAAATTATTTATAATCGTAAGCATAAGTTTCATTATATTCTAATAAAGATTAAAACATTTGTATTTCATTTGTAAGTAATTATCAGCTTCATATCAATTATGTTTATGTAGTTAACATTTTTTAAAACTAAATTAAATAATTAAACAGAAAAAGATAACCTACCTAATTTCTGAAACAGTTAAATTCACCTGATTTGATACTCCCAAATGCAAAAGAAACAAAACTTGGTTACTTTAAACAATCTTTAATCGGTTACTTTACACTGACTTACTTGGAGTAGTTCGGAGTAACATACCAAATAGGTCTAATTCTAATATAATAAGAGAAATTAGGGGTAAATTCAGTGAGGCGAATTAACACAATAGCAGCAAATGGGTGGGAAAGATTAGTAAAAAAAAAGATAATTAAAAAAGTTTTGTTAGCGACATTTTTCTTACTTCTGCTTTCATAACCGAATCCCAACCATTGAAAGTTGTGTCAAATTGTGTTGTGTCAATTTTGGTAGTTGTTTTTCATTACTGAATGTAAACAGAGTAAGTGCGCAAGTAGCTAGATGAACTGTATCTACTAAAATCTGACAACATTGCCCCTTATTTCAAAATATCATGTACCGCCACTGAGTATTTATTAATCGAGTAAATATAAAAACCTAACCCAACTTTAAATCTAACGTTTACTTGACGTTTCTAGTATTGTACTTTCATGAAATAATTAAATTTCTTAAATAAAATGAGTTCGTCTAGAGGAAAACGTCGAAGTAGTTCGAGTTCCGAAAGTGTGGACAGTGCCGAAGAAGCCAGGTTAAAAGATTTAAAAGAAAGGGATGAATTTTCAGAACGCTTAAAAAAGCGGGATGAGACGAAAATTAGAAATATTGCTCACCCATCCGGTAG
Source organism: Rhagonycha fulva (assembly GCA_905340355.1). Lineage (NCBI taxonomy): Eukaryota > Metazoa > Arthropoda > Insecta > Coleoptera > Cantharidae > Rhagonycha > Rhagonycha fulva. Next base: position 13,982,356 of record HG996555.1, read on the forward strand.
TAAAGCCTATTCTGAAGCTGCTAAGAGGCTGCAATTGGAGAGCGAAGATAAGGAGCGACTGATACCAAAACTGCGGGTAGAATCGAGAAGGAAGTATTTAGAAAAAAGGAAGGAAGATAAGCTTGCGGAACTCAAAGATGATATTCAAGATGACGAATACTTGTTTGAGGAAGAAACGTTAACAGCTAAGGAACTTAAGGAACGAGATTATAAGAAGACTTTGCTTAAGTTGGCCGAGGAACATGAACAAGCAAGGGAATTGGAAAATGTCCATCGATATCACATGCCTCAAGATTTGGGGAAGGGTGCTAAGGCCGATTATATTGAGGTGGATGAACTGGAGAAGATGCCGCATTCCGAACAGAAAAAATGGGAGCAGGAACAAATGGCTTCGGCCAAATTTTCGTTTGGATCCAAACAAGAAAGGAAGGATGAATATGAACTTTTAATGGAAGATGAAATTGAATTTATTCAAGCTGTACGATTACCAGGTAATTATTCTAGGCTAAAATCAAGTGATTGACCTCCTAGTAATTTTGGTGTACAATAATAGCAAGTTTAGTAATTTTTTCATATTTTAATAATTAGTTCAAAATACCTGCATAGAATTAGCACAGTCATTTTTGATAGTTTAAGAAATTTATCTTGTGGTCGATGGGTACTAACTTTGTACTGTTATGTAAAATTTTATTCAAAATTTCTTCAGTCATTTGTTTGAAATATTGGCAATTTATTTATTTTCTATTGTAATTGGTAATTTATTAGCAATTTTTATTGGAATGTTTTTTTCATTCTCACAAAGTAGGTATTTTCTTTTTTAATCTGAGAAAAACATAATATATGTAGGTATTTTAGCTGCAAAATAATAGAAAGTCCAAAACAAATCCTAGGTTAAAATCGTCTGCCTGTTTGTGCATCTTTTAATATGTATCAATTTTTTTGGAGATATTTAAAAAAATTTGCTGGGGACTGGAAACGTGCAGTAAATTTTTTCTTTTTGTGATTAAGGAATGAAATTAACTTTAATTAATTATTATGCATGTCACTATCATTTTTGTTTTTTCTGTTAACATTACGTACAACATAACTATAGAGTTTTATCTCGAAAACTAAAAAAGTACATACCTACATAAATGATGTAGAATATTTTGAATCCAAAATTTGAAAGGGAAATCTAGGACATATTCAGCCCTTAGTAAGCCAATGTAATTAACAATATCCAATGGTAATTACTGTTTCTTTTTAGTTTTTCTCAAATATTTTCTTTCTCAAGCAAATTAGGTTAAATTATTCTTAACAAAATTCATAGAGCAAAAAAGAACCCCGCACATTTTGTAGGTAAATCCAATTTCTAATTTTTTCAATCTTTCAATTCAATCTGTATATCTGTAAAACGATTGATTTTACAAAAAAAAAGTGTATGATTCTTTTTTGTGCAGAATTTTATAAACAACAATTTCTCTTATTGCTACCCCCATGATCTGCACAAATTGCACTGGGCTATAGCAAATTGTTGAGTATCTCAAAAACTGGGATAAGGAGGATTACAATTTATTCTGTAATTCATTAGTAATTTTCGTAGTTCATTTGCAATTTTAGTAATTAATTAAACAAATTTTAGCATACACACACAATTTTACTAGGTGATAAACCCTTATACTAAAATCATAATTTAAAAATTTGACAGACTGTTTTTTTAGGTGTAGATAAAATAAAAAAGGAACCCGAGCTATCAAAATCTCAAAGAAAAAAATTAACATTGGAAGAAACCAGAAGAAGTTTACCAATATTCCCATTTCGTGATGACTTGGTTCAAGCTATTAGGGAGAACCAAGTTTTAATTGTAGAAGGTGAAACTGGTTCAGGAAAAACCACGCAAATACCACAGTATTTAAAAGAATCTGGATTTACAGAGAATAACAAAAAGATTGGATGTACTCAACCTCGGCGAGTTGCAGCTATGTCGGTAGCTGCTCGAGTTGCTCAAGAAATGGGTGTAAAGTTGGGAAACGAAGTTGGTTACTGCATTCGGTTTGAAGATTGTACTTCAGAACGCACCATAATTAAATACATGACAGACGGTACCCTGCATCGTGAGTTTCTATCAGAGCCTGATTTGCAATCCTACAGTGTCATTATTATCGATGAAGCTCACGAGCGCACCCTTCACACAGACATTTTATTTGGTTTAGTGAAAGATATTGCTCGGTTTAGACCCGATTTAAAATTGTTAATATCCAGTGCCACTTTAGACGCTCAGAAGTTTTCAGAATTTTTCGACGACGCTCCCATATTTCGAATTCCAGGCCGAAGGTTTCCAGTCGATATTTTTTATACTAAAGCACCTGAGGAAAATTACGTGGACGCCTGCGTGGTCACGGTGTTACAAATTCATACGACTCAACCTCTAGGTGACTGTTTGGTATTTTTAACCGGTCAAGACGATATTGAAGAATGTCACGAATTGTTGCAGGACCGAATGCGTCGTTTGGGTTCAAAAGTGGGTGAACTTTTAATTTTACCAATTTACGCCAACTTACCCAGTGACATGCAAGCAAAAATTTTCATGCCGACTCCACCGGGGGCCCGTAAAGTCGTCCTAGCTACAAATATCGCCGAAACTTCTTTGACAATTGACAATATAATTTATGTAATTGATCCCGGTTATGCGAAACAAAACCACTTTAATTCACGATCTGGAATGGAAACTTTACAGAAGGATCCGATTTCTAAAGCGTCGGCCAATCAAAGAGCCGGAAGGGCTGGACGTGTGGCTCCTGGCAAATGCTTTCGTTTGTACACGGCGTGGTCTTACAAACACGAAATGCCTGATAATACCATACCCGAAATTCAAAGAATTAATTTGGGAAATGTTGTATTGATGTTGAAAGCTTTGGGAATTAACGACTTAGTTAATTTCGATTTCTTGGATCCTCCACCTCACGAAACTTTGGTTTTGGCGTTGGAACAGTTGTATGCGTTAGGAGCGCTTAATCATCATGGTGAGCTTACAAAAGTTGGAAGACGAATGGCGGAGTTTCCTGTCGATCCAATGATGGCGAAGATGTTGTTGGCATCTGAGAAATATAAATGTTCGGAGGAAATTGTCACGATTGCTGCTATGCTCTCTGTGAATAGTGCAATTTTTTATAGACCTAAGGATAAAACTATACATGCAGATAATGCACGAAAAAACTTCCACCATCCGCACGGGGATCATCTAACATTACTCAATGTTTATAATCAGTGGGGGGATACCGATTACTCAACACAGTGGTGTTATGAAAACTTTATACAATATCGTTCGATGAGAAGAGCGCGAGATGTGAGAGAACAGTTGGTGGGATTAATGCAACGGGTTGAAATTGATATGGTTTCTAATATAACTGAAACTGTACATATACGTAAAGCTATAACATCTGGTTACTTTTATCACATTGCACGGTTAACAAAAGAGGGTTCTTATAAAACCGCTAAGCAAAATCAGTCTGTGATCATACATCCACAAAGTTCTCTTTTTGAAGATGTACCTCCTCGTAGGTGGCTGCTTTACCACGAACTTGTGTTAACCACTAAAGAATTTATGCGTCAAGTGATAGAAATAGAAAGCAAATGGCTGGTCGAAGTCGCCCCACATTACTATAAACCTAAAGAAATCGAAGATCCCACAAATAAAAAAATGCCAAAGGTTGTCGGCAGAAGTGCGCCTACAGAATGATTTATTTTGTTTTAATAAATTTAAGTTTTTGTTACCATAGTTGATTGTTTTTTAAAATAATAATTTTTATTTTTTCTGACCTGTTTTACTTATTTTGCTATAAAAATTCACAACGAAAAATCAAAAAAAACTTCAAGCAAAATAATTTTTTAACAGACAATTTTATAGAGCAAACTAAGTAATAATAATTATTATTATTACGATGTGAGTGAATTGAACAGCTGCAAAAATTTACGGCTTATATTGATGTCAGCAATGTAAAGAAATTTTTACGACATTCTTAATATTATTTACATGCTAATAAACTTGGATAGAGTCGCTTTTTTTGATGAGCCGGAAACTTATGGAATGAACCTAAAATTTTCTTCTTTTTTTTCCTAAATATAATTTTTTTATCTGGGAAGCCTAAAATAAACGCTTTTTGCAGCAAAAAATTTTTCTTTAGGCAACAATTTTTAAATTTTGTTATTATTTATTTTAAAAGTTAAAAACAAGGTGGAATTCAGATAAGTGCAATTCTGAGGCATTTAGGGCCAGTTGTATAAAAAAGGATAATCTTTAACCGTGGATTAAACTCCAGTTTAATTCAATGAGCAAACTTAAAATAAAATTTTAACTGATTAAACTCTAATTTAACCAATTAGCACAGTTAAAATTTTATTTTAAGTTTGCTGATTGGTTTAAATTGGAGTTTAATCCACGGTTAAAGATTATCCTCTTTTATACAACTGGCCTTTATATACGTTCAGCTGTGAACTTAGTGGTTACAACCTACCCGTAATGTACACAACAGTAGATTGACTGTATTAGTACTGTGTAGATTATGATGGCAACGATGAACATGGAAACTGGTGCAAAGCACCATGGCAAAGCCTTGAATCTCTTTCATCTAATGGGTGTAGCGGACGTGATGTTTGTGAAGGAAATTAGCTTCAAAAGAATAAGGCAAAGCTATGGTCGTGCGGACTGCACTTGTGAGAGTTTGGTCAGGTTAAAGTGTAGAAAGGATTGGGAGCATGTCAGTGGCGGCTAGTAAGAGAAGCTTTGGGGCGTCGTCTCCCTGAGCAAATTAAAAAGAATTATAAGGTCTGTTTGGTATGCTACACCGAACTACTCCGAGTAAGTTAGTGTAAAAAATTGCCAACATTTTTAAACATGTAAAAAGTGGGTTGGTGATTTTACACCAATCATTTGTAGTTAGTGTAGCACTAGGACTGTGATAAGGATAACAAACAAAGCTATATTATATAGTAATTATTTGCTTATTTAGATTTTGATGCGCTATGGTATCTTTTCAAATAGTTAACGAAAGCCAGTTGAAAAATTCTTCGCTTCACCCCCAGTGAAAATCTACTAAGCTTTTGACTCCAGCTTGTAACGTCCACTGATCAACACTTCTCTTAAACTTTTTGGATATTTTTTATTTAATTTGTTGCTATCAAAGGTTGACGTAAAAAAAGAACTTTAGTACAGAAACCTTGGCGGAGTAAATATTGCTAAAAAACTCACTAATTGCATTCGAATAACTTTTTTGAATAAATAAATTTAGAATGCCCCTCTCAAAAAATTCACCAACCGCCACTGGAGCATTGACTTGTAGTTGATGTCTTCTCAGATGAGCCAAGAGTTTTGATGAGTTCTTGGTGATGACCGTTTTTAGCAGCGGATCTCTTAAGGGGAACGGATCATCAGTAAATAACTGCAGTTTTAGAGGCATTTTTTGAACAAAACTACAAGAAAACCAGTCAATATTTTGGCAAGCAGTTTTGACGAATCAAAGCATAAAACTATAGAGATTGCAGGTATCTGGTCAATTTTGAAAAAATATGAATTTTAATATTATAAAACATACGTCAAAATGTTGTAAATTGTAACTGTTTTCAATCAGCAAATAAGCGTACCAAATACTCATTAACAGAAATTTAAGTCAAATACCTGCATACCTACGTGCTTTAATGATAAAACTGAAAAAGAAAATTTCAAAAAAGTGTAACCGTTTATTTTTTAAATTGTTCAAAGTAAGCATACATTTTTGTAAAATTTATGGTGCTTATAAATTCTATCCTTTCTTAACACGACTTCAGCGGAGTAGTGGTTCGTCAAGTGTCGCGAGATAAAACGGGTAACTTAATGTCTTTGTCTTACAACGACGATTTCAATTTCTGCTTATTATTATTGAATGCTTGAAAATGTATTATTTTATCTGCAGACAAGGCTATAAAATCCGGGATAAAATCTAATTTTATTTAGAAAGGTGAAAATTTGGTAAAATTTGGTGAAAATTTGGTATATTTTATTTTATTTATTTAAAAAGTAAATTTAGAGGAAACTTGGTAATAATAAATTTATTAAATAATAGCTACAAAAACAATGTTAGTATACAGGGTGTCCCAGCAAGAACTTGAATTTTATTAGTGGATTCGCTTTTTATATGTTAAACACGAAATCCATGAAGATGATATAAATAAATCGAAACGTGTCGTTTTTAAGTATATTATGTATATTTAATTTCGAGTAAGTGCCAAAATTTCTAACACTAAAATAATACAACTCGTCAAAGATGATTCTACATATTTAACCTTCGCTTCGGAAAGTATACTGGGGTTTGTATGACCCCACGACATCTTAAAATGCCTGTAAAATGTTCTAAAAAATTTTTTTGCGAATAGACACCTTTGTAATTTAACTTCATAACTTATAGTGCAGTAATTAGAAAGTTACTTTACTTTTATAATGAAAGATATGACTAAATGCGACTTCACTAGACGAAAAAATGCAAAAAAAATATGGAAAACTGTTAGTTGTGGTATGCCCTTCCAAGTTTTATACAATTTAAGAGAGCTTGGGGTCTGTGGGACCCCAGTGTACCATTTACGTAACTATTTAGTGAAAGTACAAATTTTTTTTTTAAGTTTTAGTCTTTGATATTTTCTTGAATTAATATTTTCTAAATTGTTAAGTTTTTAAATCGTGATAATTAATTAACAAGACTAGCAGTCTGGCGTAAATCAAACACGGATAGACTAAAGAGCGGGAAACCGCGGTTCTAATCCTGGTTGCGTCGGATATGTGCTGTGAACTAAAAAGTCAAAAATTGATCTGTGGACTACTCGCCAACCCGTCTGCCCAGCGTGGTGAGTTATGGGCAATTTCCTCTCTCCCCTCACTTGAAGGGAGTCTAAAAGAGAGGCTTACATCCAACAGTGGATAGCGAAAAAAGGTTGAAAAGAAGAAAAAGAAAGAAGAAGAAATTAACAAGATATTTTAAAATATATCGAGTTTACATTGTATGTAATATGTACAGAGTACGGTGATTACAAGGAATAAATCACAATTAAAAATTTTATATAAGACTTATGTAATAAAAAATTATGATTTTCTTTGTTTATATTGAAGAACCATATTATTTTTATATTATTAATTAATTTTTGGTTACATTTTTTTTAGTTTTGGCACAAATAAGTTAATTACTGAAAACCTGATTTTAATTGATGTAATTTCCCATATTTTACAAAATGTCGAATATAAGTACTTGAAAGTTTTTCTTTTTTAATTGTAATATTATTTATACTTTGCAGTGACAAATATACTAAGTTTAGTGTTCCCTACAAAAATCAGTTTTAAAATTTAATTTATCTATTGATTTACTCACTGTTACTGTTGGGGTCTGTGGGACCCCAGTGTACCATCTACGTAACTAAAATATAAGTGTACCTTTCGAAGGTAAAATACGTTTACAAACAATTATTACGTACAATGAGATAAATAATAAAATATTAAAATAATAAATAACACTTATTTTATATTTTACCCATATCTTTCAAATCTTCATTTATTAGTAAAGGTAAATAATGATTCATGTAAAAAAATTACAGGTCTTTTACCATATGTTCTACCATTTAAATGTTCATCTTTTACAATTTTTTTTGATATATGCAGCCTTTAGGGGTCCAAACACAAAAGTAACAGACTTTTCGGTTTGTTATAAACAATAATTGTCCTTGTATTTGGTAATAGTAATCGTGTCGTGTTTTCAAACTTAACGAATTATCAATTATTTTAGCAAATTGAATAAATTTTGACGTTACTGCTTCTTGTGGTGAAACATGTTGCGCCTTATAGGGGCATTTTATTTCCACTATGGTATCGTCGCCTATGAAACCATCGGGTGACGCGACTAAGAAAGGGTATTTTTCGCATATAACTAATCCTGGTCGTATCATTTTTTTCTTTAGTTCTATGCTCAAAGCATCAATTGCCTTGGGTTCATTAGCGATTCCATATTCCGTATATTTATTGCCTTTGAAAGGATTTATTATGCTTTTTGCTCGTTTATCTTTATTCGTTATGAGTTTCATCTTGCAAATGCTTCCAAAATTTGATGCTGTAAGTCTTTTCCTTCTTTCCACGTACCATTTTTGACATTTGTTTTGTTCTGAAGTTAAATCAAAAATCGTTATTTTTTCTTCTTGGCTTATATCTAGATTTTTTAAAAATTTGTTTTTCATTATTGTATATATTCATCGTCTTCAATTTCTAAAATTTTGTCTGCTGTAGGTCCGTAGTCTTGATCTGGCCCGTGGAAAACTTTTTTTAAACCTGCATTTTTTTGTAAAAATATTTGTTTTCTTTCAACTGCTTCTTTAGTTTTTTTTTTCATTAGATTTTCTATGTATTTTTGAGTATTACAGCCAGGATTTTGTCCGATAATTTGATTGTGGATGACACTATGATAATTTCCCTTTTACGTTGTAAGATAGCAGTGCCGCATTACTTCTCATATTGTAGCCTTTTCGGTTGCAAAGATTTCCTCTTTTACCTCCTATAAATTTTGCTAATATTGAATTATATTGTTAGGCATAATTTATTGTTATTCATATTTTGAATTAAACTTCCGGCATGAAATTTTAACCTATTTGTGCAACTCGCTATGTCTCCTAATCCTAATAAGCCGCATTCTCTCATTTCTGCAAGAACTTTAACACCATCATCTGCAGTATCTTTATTGCAAACATATTCAGCACAGTTATCATGCTGATTAAAAATATGATAGTCAAGTTTTTTAGTTTTTCTAACAATGAATAATTAGAAGTATTATTTATACTAATAAATTAATAAGTATATTTTATTAATACACTCTCCAATATTTTCAAATTATTGACAGTTAAATATGTCACAATACCAAAATTATTTATAATAATAAAATTAGCGAATTCTTATAATAGCGGATCAGCGATTCTTTCAATCAAACGAGTGATAACTATAAGAACAATGCGCTATGTGTACTCCCGTACGTATAAGGTATTTATAGGTATAACGACGTTATGTTAAAACTATATGAAAAGGATTTTCTTATCTTCAACTTTGCCGAGTACGAATAACGTTAAGAAAAATAATATTTAAAATTGAAATGTACTAGTAAGAAAATCTGATCCGTTCCCCTTAAGGCTCGGATCTGTAAGTCAGGTGTTCATTTAGGCTCGCGTGGGGGCGCGCGAATATTAGTATGAATATAATTAAATACATAGGCAACACATTTAGCTAAAAATTAGTACAACTTTTGGTTCAAATATGTCGCCGTTGAAGTACAGAAATCTATTTTAAAACAGAATTCATGTTCTTTTCTACAAGTGTATCTATTTCACAAAATGTCCCTCCCTCTCTTTTTGCAACAGATTTCACCATGAAATAAATTTCTGACGATAAGATAACGTATGAAACACCTATAACATAAACCATAACAAATCCCATAACAAAAACGTTTTACTTATCTACATAAGACATAAACATAACTATCCTTTTATCTGATGTGTACATTACAAAAGTTTTAACTTGTAAAAATTAATAAATGTAAATTTTAATATTTTAATTAAAAACTGGCTTCAATATTAGTACTTGTATCCCATCTAGTGTAATATAAGATCGATGCTTAGTCATAAGAAAAGTCATGGCTAAAATCATACCATCACAACAGCCAATCATAAAAGCCATAACTTCTATAATATCAAAAATCATATAGTGTGAACGTAAAAAAATCCCTCATATGAGAAGTCATGTGAAAAGTGATGATAATTATAATGAATTATCATCATTCATCACATATGATAAATCATGTAGTGTGAACGGGGTTTAAGTAAATCATTTTCAATAGATAACATAGCAAGTGCCGAGAGTCTATATTTTTTGTAATAAAAATTATTTTGCGACCTGGGGTGGCGGGTAGTCAACGGGTGGGCGACGCAATCTCAGAAACTACTCATCCGATTTTAAAAATTCTTTCGCCAATATTTAGGATGGATTTTCAGAGTGGACATAGGTTATATATTATTCCGTTAAAAATCCGACCTTTGAAAGACCTCGGTTGAATTTCTTGAGCATTTCTCGACACCATTTGACACGACATTGCTTTTAAGCTGCTCTCAAATTGTGTGGGATCCAACGACTGCAGAGCTTCCATACGTGTGATCATACCCTAAGAGCCAGTGGCCGGCCGGCTTAGGGTATTTTAATAAGGCTGAAATTTGGTACATTTACCCTCTTATATATGCTGAAGATGAAATGGGGACTCTTTAGTCCGGCCAGTGGTACCTACGCAGGGACGTGTCCAATCAACTTTTTTGGGGGAGGAGAAATTTTAAATTTGCAAATTTGCCAACTGAATTAATTCAAAATTGCCAACTTTTTGTAAGTTTTGCAGGTTTTAGTAAATTTAGACATAAAAAATGCCAAATTGACCTACTTTTGGATGTTTTTGTCAACTTTTTGCCAACTTTCTGCAACATTTTTTCCCCCCCCCCCCCCATGGGCACGTTCCTGTACCTACGGTCACTCTGGGTCGAAGAAGTAAAAATTTGACTGAATTCGGCGTCATAGTTACCAAGTTGCCTCTTGCTTATTTTAAAATATTTTTTTATTATTATAACTGAAAAACAACAATAGTAAACAGCCACGATAGTAGTATAGCCATGGCAGACTCTTTTGAAAGTCGCAAAAAAAAACAAAAAATTTCCAATATTTTAACAAAACTGATATGTCATTAAAAAAATTATTTAACATAATGTCAAATATTGGAAATGATTTGTTTTTTTTTGCGACTTGCAAAAGTGTCTGCCATGGCTATACAATTATCGTGGCCGTCTGCCATTGTTATTTTTCAGTTATAATAATAAAAAAATATTTTAAAATAAGCAAGAGGCATCCTGATAACTATGACGTCAAATTCAGTCAAATTTTTACTTCTTAAACCCAGAGTGACCGTAGGTACCACTGGCCGGATTAAAGAGTCCCCATTTCATGTTCAGCATATATAAGAGAGTAAATGTACCAAATTTCAGCTTTGTTAAAATACCGTAAGTCGGCCGGCCACTGGGTCTTAGGTTATCACGAAAAATCGTGTGTATTGTTTTCATGTCAATGCCCAAGCATGCTTGAATTTCTCGATATGTCACATGCCAAGCTCGTTCAATTATTTCACGTACAGCATCAATAGTGGCAACAACAGAAGTTGCTGTATGCCAGTTCAAAAAAAGTGATGTCACTAAAACTACTAGATTCCGGAAACTTTTAAACTAATAAATAAATTTCATAATTGCACTTTTTAAAATTAAATTTAATTACCTATTACAAATTATGTAATTTTAAACGCGTGGAGGGTACAATTTTTACATTCAAGATTTGCTTATGCCATGATTCTACTATCAAGTATAACAAGAAAGTTAGAGATAAAACAAGTGGAATTTGCACCCAAGGTCGTTTGCGCAGTATACTTGAATTAAAATTTAACTCTATAACTTTTCTAGAAGTGTAGGTAGAAAGCTTAGGTAAACTCAAAGGGTAAAATAGATATCTGCCTATATGATTAGCAATACGCGATTGGAGAACCATCTGCGTAATAATAGTTGAACTATATTATTTAATTATTGCTACCCGGGTGACTGCATTGCCTTATTGTTATAATTACATTTTTAGTATGTTCTAGGTAAACTAAACTTTTGAAAATTTACATATGTATTCGTTTACGCTTATATATTAATTTAATTAGTAAAATTTAATTAATTGATAAATTATATATGATTTTAAAATTATTACTATTGTTGTAAATAAAACTGTTATGTTTAAAAATAGCTGTTTCCCTGCGCATTGGTACCATAAATATTATCCCAAAATTTCAAAATTATCAAATCATTCGCTTTCAAATTAGTTATGTATAACAAAACTGATTTAACCCCCCCCTATTTTTAATTTTATTTTTATTTTTAATTGTTTATAAATAATTCATTTCACCAACTTTATTTTTGCTAAAAAAATTACAAACGGGTTATTTTGAAAATATTAATTAAAAAAAAGTTTATTAAAAAAAAAGAAATATCTGAGGATCGTCCTTAAGACATCATATATATACTTTAAAAAATTTATGACAATCCATCCATCCGTTTTTGAATTACTCATGTATAACCTCGTGCACTCTTCAATATCCTAGCCTTAAGTAATTCGAGTAGATATGGTGCTGTGGTTTCGTCTGTTGTCGTATCTTCTTCTTTGTTTGTTCTGTTGAGTTTGCGACGGACTTGTTGTGGTCCACATTATAACGTCCCCGTTATTATAACGAATTTTTTGGAATTTTTTCACAGGATATTCTATTCAAACATCTAACTTCGGGTTCTCTTTTTCATTTAGAAAATTAATTTTACAATTTTTACTACCAAGTAAGTAAAAAATTTGACCTAAAGTGCTTTCATCGGGAGGGGGGGGGCGAAGCAATTGTTCGTGGATTTTTGTCATATCATACATGTAAAATAAAGCCATTATAATTAGAGCCCGGATTTATAGGCACTAACAGATCCGAATTAGAAGAAAACCTCCTTAAGCTCTATCATAACTCACCAATTATAAAGGTTTATTAATTATTACCAAGAGAAAACGTCAATCGACGTTTTACATGTTTTTTAGTGCTTATAAATCCGGGGCCTAATTATAATATAAATAATAGTCTCAGGGCCGTATCCATGATTTTTTTTTCAGGGAGTGTTATTACTAGGGCCCGGATTTATAGGCACTAAAAGACGTGTAAAACGTCTTATAGCAATAATAAACGTTTTCTATTGGTAATTTATTAGTCCCTCACGCGGTTTTTTGTCTGAAATCATGCCTGTAGCTAGAACGGAGTTTCTGGAGTCACGTGCTCTCTCCGAAATCAATCGATCGTTTCTTCCAAAATAATTTTATTTTAGAAATGTCAAACCTAAAAAATATTCATCATTTTCTGCTGAATACTTTAGGAATATTCAACAATTCGATTTTATTCCGCCACTTTTTGCAAAAATAAGTAGAAAATGAAACAGCGCCGCAGGAACTTCTTAACTCCGTTTAAAGTAATAATTTGGAAAGTTTTATTCCCCCCCCCTCCCCTATGTTGCAGTTTAGAATAATTTATTACAGTCTGGGCTGCTGTTATTTTCTAATTTCAAAATTAGCTCCTTCGCATTAGACAACTGTGACATCTGGAAAAACCGATAAATTATCAAAAACGTTTACTACAACTGATTTAACCCTTCGTCACCTATATCATTGCGCGTGGAGAAATATTACAAAAATTATAGTTATATTTATTTATTTTTTTTATCTACATTTTAACGTGCATCAACTACTGGGATATTAGCACTTCTAAATGTTAAGTTTTAATTTGTTCAGTATTTTTGTTTGTTATAATGTTCTTTGGATTGGGTATTTTGTTTGGTCGGCTTTTTGGTTCACCACGGCGTGAGAATGTCCATTAGAAGGCCGAGCTAAGAAATTCTGATGCGTCCGTGATTCAAACTCAGAATTCTCGCTCCGTAACGCAACCAGTGATCACATCACTCTACTGCTGTAGCTTTTATATTTATTTATTTGTAGTCTAGAAAATAAACTAATCAAATTTCAAAACGTTGACAACAAAATCACGTCGTTTACTGATCTATACACCAAATAATAATTGCAAAAATTATAATTGTCTAATTCTGTTTCGAAAAGTCGTACTTTGTGATATCCAAATGAGTGTGGAAAAGTACTACTTTACCGCACTAGTGTGGAAAAGTAATACTTTTGTATTACTTTTAACAAAAAACCGTATAACAAAATACTGGTAATAATTTGAAGCGTTCTAATTGGCTTTGAGTTAAGACTTTTTCTTGATGTACTGCGTATATTAAAGCTTATATTAAATAATAGCTTTATTTGGTATCACAATCCTAGTGCAGCGTCTGAACTTCATTAAATACAAATTGATTGGTGTCAAATCACCAACCCATTTTTTATACCAATAAATTTGAGTAGTTTGGAGTAACATCCCAGACAAACTTTATGGTGTTTTGTTTTATTGCAATCTTTTAATGTTAACATAAGCAAATAAAAAATTAATAAAAATTTTCTGAAGAATAGATCGAATTTCCCGGATCTTAAAAGCTCACCAGTACGGACCAGTCCCTGACTTTAAACTATTTATGAGTAAAAAATATTCAATATAAATGAGCTACTTAGTTGCATAGCTCTAATAAGCGTATACGTCCCCATCTTTCATGGGCAATGGTGGCATGAACAGGATGACGACACTTGAGTGACTTGAGTTGGATGAATATTGAACTAATTCGCTAGATTATTATTTCTAAAGGCGCATACAGCGCCATCCTTCAGGGTGGTGGTGACTTAGAGCACCTAGTCAGCATAAAAATTGGCAGGTAGGGCGGCACCACTTGAGCTAAGCAACTAGAGTGTAAAAGATTTTTACGTAAGGACCCAAAATTTCTAGTTACGTATCCAAGTAAGGCCGTAAGCTAGACATAAGTCATGGGAAAAGTTTTACCTAAAAGAAAGATCTTTGTCTATGCCATGGGGAGGGTTTTACAAAAAAAAAAAGTTTTTAGACCCTTTTTTACTCCTTTGCTATGCAAGGGGGGGATGAACCCCTAAAACCACTTTCTTTTATGCGGTCCTGCATCCAAGTCCGGGGTCCTCCTTTTTGATTTTCATATGAATATCCTAGCTTAACATTTTAAAACAACCTTAATAAAGGGCTGTGTGACACTTGTGATGGGGAGATCCAGCAACTTTTTCAAGGGAAGGAGGGCGATTTCATAGATTATAAAAAAAATACCAAAATTGATAATTTTAATTGAAAATTTGTTATCAAATTTGAAAAAAAAGTCTTTAATTGGTTAAACTAACCTACATCAGTACCAACCTTGGTTTGTTTAACCAATCAATGGATTGTTACCAAATTTACTAACAAATTTGTTTGTGTTGCACGGCCTTAATAAAGGTTTAATTATTAAAATGATTAAAACGGCGCCCCATCAATATCTAGATTTTGTAGAAGCAAAGAAAATAAACTAAAGGAAGTTTTACAAAGTTTATTCAAATTTCAATATTTGATTTTGTATACCAACATCTAAATTTTGTAATAATGGAAAGCAAGTATAAATGTTATCAATACTTAAGACAACACAGAAGATTTATGTTTTGTAATCAAAGTGTAATCGTTAAGTTTGTACGAAATTGTTTTATTATATTGAACAGCTGAAAATATGATGCAAGGTTACGAAGTTTTGAAAGATGATATCGAATTGAGTCGTGTTGAAATGGAAGGTAATGAGCCCCGATATTTAAAATTTAGTCACATAGAAGATTTGGATAAATTTTTCACAGGAGTGTATGAATACTTCATGAATCGTGGTTTTGTTACTATTCTCGTTAAAAACATTTTGAAAATTTTACCTTGGATACTTATATTCGTCGCATTGCCAATCGCCTTCACATGTTTGAGTGATGCCAAAAAAGAGGTAAATTTTTATACTTAATCAGAACATTTTTATAAAGATAAAATCAGTTGTTATTTGGTAAGTTGACTTTTTGTAGTAAGGAAGACTTTCGGAGTTTCAAAGACTCAAAGATCCATTCTACAGTTAAATTGCAATAATTTGTTTTTAAATAAATTACAAAACATATGAAAAAAAAAACTTGTCGACATAATGAACACTTACCAAATAAACACCTGATATTATTTTTATAAGTGCTTACTAGAAGTTGATGAACGACAACGACGAGAAAGCGCATTATTATCATTATGTATGTTTTTTTAGCCCGAGACAATTTGGGACATTTTTGGACCCTACCAGGAATGTGGAAAAAGGTGGCCAACTTTAGTAATACTTTCAGTTATTATTGGAAGTTTAGTAGCAATTTTTTGGACGTTAATACTTATAAAAAAATTATTGTATTATTGGTTTATCAAACAATTTTACAATGAAGCTTTGAGAGTGGCCGATCAAGACTTGTGCAATTTCACCTGGCAAAATATAATGCAAAAAATTCAATCTGCACAATTGAGAGAAAAAATGTGTATAACCAAATCAGAGTTGAGTGAGCTGCATATCTATCAACGCATTTTACGTCGAAAAAATTATTTAATTGCGTTGGTTAACAAGAAGTACCTACCACCCCGTTTAAATCTTCCAATCATAGGAACAGTACTTTACTGGTCATCGGGGTTCGAATTCATCATAAATATGTTGTTTTTTACGGGACCGTTTGCTGTGTTTAAAAATTCATTTCAAATTAGAAATGAATACAAGAAACGGGACGCAAGAAGTTATTTGATAAAAAGATTTGAGAAGCTGTGCATATGTGTATGTGGGTTTTCCTTAATACTATCTCCCTTTTTCTTCATCTGGGAGTTGGCACATGCTTTGTTTACTTATGTTGAGGCATTTAAAAGAGATCCTAGTTCTTTTGGAGCGAGAATTTGGTCATCGCATGCTCAACTTTATTTAAGACATTTTAATGAAATGGATCATGAATTTCAGATGAGATTAAATGCGGCTTACATACATTCCAAGAACTACATATCATCATTTCATGATCCATGCAAAAATGCAATTTTTAATTTTCTGAGCAAAACATGTGCTTGTTTAAGTGCACTATTGTCTTGCGTAGCAGTAAGATACGTGGAGTTACCAAGTGTTATAATTTGTTATGCATCCATTTTTGCAACTCTTGCTATCTTTTTTTATTCGTTCACTTCGGATGAATCGAAAGCTTGCAATTACGAAGAACTTTTAAGTGAAGTAGTGAAAAGAATTCATTACTTACCAATCAATTGGAAAGGGCAAAGTCACACAACCGATGTTCGGAATGAATTCGAACAACTATTTGAAGTAACTGGAAGTGTCATCATCAAAAATGTGCTTTCTCCATTTCTTACGCCGGTTATTTTGTACACCCATGTTTATTCTCAAGCTGAGAAGTTTATTGATTTCTTTAGAGCTTTTACTGTGGATGCGGTAAGTTGTTTAAATTAACTTATTATTGTAAAATGTAAAATCATATCTTGAAAAGATGATAGATTCACTATTTAATATTTTTCTTCAGGCATGATTTATTTGCTACTTTTTGAATGGTTTTGGATAGAGGGTAGGTTTCAACCGAGATGAGCCTAGTTTAACACAACTGGACAATTTATTAATTTGGTTTCTGTTATTACATTAGTAAACTTGGTTCTACTAATATCCTAACATCAAAGAAAGTGAGTTGTAGTTCTTATAGGAAGCAAGAAGCGCTACAGTTGAGCTTTTTCGCGAATTCTCCAATAAGGAAGCGAAAAAGCTCAACGTTGGCGTTTCTAGAATTGTAATAGTGAACTTCGATCATGAATTCTACCTAACTCTACCTAAAATATTCGACAAATTATAATATTCGGTTCAAAAAATTATTAAGTTATTTAAAAATTTCAGGATAACATGGGTGATGTCTGCCAGTTGGCTTTGATGAGTGTAAAGAAATCTGGTGATACCACCTGGCAGTGTGGAACAAAAAGAGATAAAGAAACCGCCGAACAGGATACAATAACAGAAGATGGAAAAACAGAACTATCTTTAATTAATTTTGCAA
The DNA here is from genome assembly GCA_905340355.1 of Rhagonycha fulva. Lineage (NCBI taxonomy): Eukaryota > Metazoa > Arthropoda > Insecta > Coleoptera > Cantharidae > Rhagonycha > Rhagonycha fulva. Next base: position 13,999,997 of record HG996555.1, read on the forward strand.
GGATGAATCCGAATTGGTCACCGCATCAGGATGAGCAAAATTTTTTGACAAGTGTTCGAGAAGAAACAAAAAATATGGAAGAACCAAACTCGATTGCTACCAGTGCTATATATTTGCATAATTTGCACCACTTACACGTTCCTGATTTTCATCCTGCAGTTCAGGAAGATACATCATTACTTTAATTAATTGAGTCGTTGATTAAAAAAATGTTGGTCGTATAATTTCTTTTTTTTTAAGTTTTGTGAACAAATTTTGTTAGAAAAAAGCATCCGGATTCCTACTCTTCTGGAATACCTGAAAAAGTCAGGAAAATTTTGATTTTTAAGCAAGCCAATGAAAAATTTTTTGAAATTTAAAAAATAAATGAATTTAATTTATGAAAAATAAAAAAATCACTTTGTTTGGTAGGTTCAATTTAATAAATAATTTTGTAACATTTCTTAGATAAATAGGTCACTTTAAAGTAAAGTATAGGAGCCACTTAAAAGTGCTTTTAATTTTAAATTTTGCAATAGAAATGTTCTTCATGAAGATAAAAATGTTTAAAAATTAATAACAAAATTGTAAAATCTCCACTTGATTTAAACTTAAGCCCCCATTGACTTACCAGGGGAACACACAGCTGACGCGTCTTCAACTCTGATACTTTTTTTTGATGAAAGTAAATCAAAAACAGCGAAAATGCGCTTTATTTTAGAACAAAATTACATTTAAAATAAAACATTGCAATGAAATTAACTTTAAATGCGATTTCTTTTTTCATCTCCCCGACCCTCACCTGGAGGACCAAAGAGAGGGCCAGAATAAAGTTTTAATTTTATCCAGAGTCGAACGGGGTATTTTGGGTGCATAGTAAACTCGCTTGACCACAATGCTCCGACCGACTCTTTATTTTTTAACTGGTGAAAATGTTTTATTATGAATTATCTTGAACGAATTACACATTACTAGTAGTATGTAACGATTACATAAATGCAAAATATACATAAACAGGAAACCATCCCTGATAAGATTGCTCATTGTATAATGGCAATGTAACAATTACAGAAATGCAATAATTATGCAGTAGTAATCAAAACTTTAAACAACAAACTACTCAAGCAAGAATGTCATGACCATCACTTACCTGAATAGAATGTTTCGTTAGCTTAAAATATAAATAATCATAATGTAATTTCAAAGCAATTAATTGCTAGTTGTTAGTAGTCAGAGCTTATTTATAGTCATTTGTAGAACCTAGTTCATTATAGTCATGGACTTAGAAAGATAGGACCAGCAACTAAGATTAAAATGGCGAGCTCTTAACCGTATGGGTTCATCACTTCTACCGCTAGGATCGCTGAATTCCTGTTCCAAAATATTCATTTGAATATTTTATTTTCAAATTATTTTCATTACAAAACTTACTTTTTCATACATATAAAGTTTTTTTAAATAATAAAATACGTACTATTTAATAAGAAATGATATAATTTCGATTATTTTAAAAAATTTCTTTCAATTTTTATTATTATTCCAAGCATGCGCGTTGTTTGACAGCTGTCAAATTTCTTTACCTAACTTAATCCTTTGTAGTTTGAATAAAAGTGCACGTACATGTATGAAAAATGCATTACTGTTTTTAATTTATAATATATTTTCAATCTTTAATGTTTTATTTTCATATATTGGTTTAATTAATAATTTTCAATTTGAATTTAAATCTTATTTCTGGAACAGGAATTCAGCGATCCTAGCGGTAGAAGTGATGAACCCATACGGTTAAGAGCTCGCAAATTTTAAGCTTTCAGGTAGGGAGTTGCGGGTCCTATCTTTCTAAGTCCATGATTATAGTTAATTAGTATAAACCTTGTTTTGAATGTAATTGATTAGTTGCATATTTGAATTAAATAAAAATCAGTTTTTATTAAATCAAAAGTGTCCAACTTAAAACTTGTAACTTTATAACTTATTTATAACTTTATGATCCGCTCTAAAAGATACTTATTTATTTATTTTTCTAAATTAATTTTCAAAGAAAAGAAAACGTGTTCTTAAATTACCGATTCTCTGCTAGGCGCGGATCAAGAATTTTGTTTAAGGAGGGCAATTTTGTTCAGAAAGGAGGAAAATTTTGTGTGGTTTTATTTATCTTCCAGAAAATTTCAAAAATTAAGCTTAAAAATCATAATTTGATCAAAATAAAGTGCGTTGGTTATGAGTCATGGGAGGGGGAGGCAATTGCACTCATTGCCCCCTTGTTTCCGCGTCTGAAAAAAAAGTGAAACATTTTTTCTACTTATAAAATCATCATCATAAAAATATCAATAATCATAAAAATATAGAAAACTCTGGCTGTTTCTCTGTCCCTGGTGAATGGAGGGCATGAAATTTAACCCGTACAAAATGCAAAGTTGTGTAACTGCAAGTGGTCTGCAAAGTACGGCGCAGTAATCTGATTTCCCGAAAGGAACCAAACGGACACCTAAGGAGTGAAAATCTTAACCTGTCACAGGGAGACCTGGGCAGCGCGAAAAGTGGAAACTACAGTGGACTCCAAAGCTTCGACTTAAACTTGAGATGGCAAGTAAATTTTTAAAGGGCGTTAACGGCACGTCCTTGAATCAGTTAAACCCTACGATAACAAGAGGATTTGAACAGATAACCGTATGCGGGAAAGTGAGCTTGCTCACCGAGGAGAATTTGCAGTGACTGGTGGTTCTTGGGAATAGTAGCCACGCTCAGCACTCGGCCTGTCTGTGGGGGAACCCTGGCACCTACATGCGCCTTACTCGAGTCTTGCAGCTTTTGAGATGAGGGTTAGGTAGCTGGTAGATCGCGATGATTGTAATGATCACCACACACCAGCGGCACCAGGGCTGTCACAAAATCCCGACCGTTAGCTCTCTAGGGGGAGGTTTGCCGTATATGTATTAAGTTTACATATAGCAACTGAATCTAAAAGTTCTAACAATTAAAAAAAAAGGTTTTGAGTCAGAAAAGGTTTATGAGCCTCTGATTAGTATCACACCAATTTTTTTATTTTTAAAAGCTTTTATTTAACTTGGGAAGACCGTTGTCCGTCGTCCGTCGTCCGTCGTCCATCGTCCGTCGTCCGTCGTCCGTGTGGGTCGACCGCTTTGAGGCCATTTTTAAGCAACTTCCCCACGTCCTAGAGATCTGAAATTTGGTACACAGCTTTCACCTGCAGAGCATTTTCATATTTTAATTTTGTTTTTCTAAAATTCTGAAAAATAAGCGAAAAATCAAGCAAAAACTGAAAACCATTAAGCGCATGCGTCGATGCGCATTGGACAATTTTATCATACAGGGTGGAAAGTAACTTAGAATTCTAAATCTCATTTTTAAGGACCGCATTCAGGGTAAAGTTTTTCGTCGTAATGATTTATACAGGGTGAAGTATCAAACATCTAAAACACATAAATAAAGAAATCTGATAGGATGAACCTATATTAGTTAAAATATATAAGCTGTATTTGAAAAGATATGACTAAAAAATTAGAAAATAAAAAATTAAATAAAAAATTAAAAATTTTTAAAAAAACCTTTTATTTAAAATTACAAAAGTGCATAAAAAGTAGAAAATAATTTTAATAAAAGCAAACAAAGCTTCGTGAAAACATCAATATAAAAGCGTGGGGTTATGAATTTTGCACACCAATAGTTAGCCTGCTTATCCACCTATAAACAGCCCCACGCTTTTATATTGATGTTTTCACGAAGTTTTGTTTGCTTTTATTAAAATTATTTTCTACTTTTTATGCACTTTTGTAATTTTAAATAAAAGGATTTTTTAAAAATTTTTAATTTTTTATTTAATTTTTTTTGTAACTTTTTTAAAATTTAATAATTTTGAGACCAATAATTATTATTTAAAAAATTAAATGAATCTCTATGAGCAATAATTTAAAGCAAATCAATTTTTTAATTACTCTGGCCCAGTTTTGCTTCAATAACGTCAAAATATTTGTTTTTTTTTGCAAACTCCACACTGCGCCCCAGGTGTGGGGTGGGGCAATGCATTACAATTAAAAAAAAAATTTCGAAGACGTCATTAATCTAACACAAATGAGTAAAAAATTAAATTTGATAGTAATAATGTAAATAAAATAAAAATGTCCGAACATTTTGGCTTCAATTTGAATGAAATTGTCTTAAACATTACAAGCTCACTGTGATGTAATATCTACATTGTAGTAGATTATTAGCGACCTATCCTCATCTCTAAAATTACCACTAGATGATCACCTACAGTCGAGCTCAGATATAACGAACCTCAAGGGTCCTAAAAATTTGTTTACTATAAATGCAAAAATTATTATCAACGATATAAAAAAAAATCTAATTTTAACAACAGATTTATTGTTTCTGATTCAAATTACTTGAGTAAAGTATGATAAATTATTTTATCTGATTTAGGATAAGAAGAGATTACAAAATTTAGCTAATAACTGGAACATTGTGGATTCTTTAATCGATTCTTGATAAGAAAAATAGTTTAATAAGGCATTTTTCACATCTTTTCTAAAAGATTTTATATTTTTTTGTACTACTCAAGGAAAAAATGAAATATTTTCTTTTTCTTCTAACCGTTTTTCGCCTACTGAAATTCTAAAACAAAAATTTTTTATTTTGTAATCTGTAAGTATTTGATTGAACAGACTATATCTTTCCTTTGAGTTGCATTTTGAAGTCACAGAATTTGGATAATTTTTTTTATAATAGAAAAAACATGACGCTTTTGAATAAACGAAAGCTCCTTGTATATGCTTCTTAAATTATTGAATATTTGAGTGATCTACACTGTGTTAATTTTAATTGTTTTAGTCTTATAAACTTGTAGACACATTAACATCAAAGTGTTTTAAAAACCTAAAATCAAAAATTAAGTAATAAATGACATTTAACAGTTCATAACTCATAAGCAATAATAATTTTTTCGTGTTTCTTACCTCAATTAGAAGACATCTGAATGACTTGAGCTTCGATCTATAGCAACAAAAAATTATTTTGCCAATATAAGAAATGAAATAATGATTGAGCAAAAACGGCAGTCTTGGTTGAGACCAGGGACAAGCAAGACAGTTTTGTAATTGCCTACTGCGAATTTCCCAGTCTGAAGTGATAAAATTGAGGATAATGCCAGTAAATCCAAGTGATTGAAAGTTCTTTAGTTATCACTACATAAAATTGTACCTAATAATTTCTAAAATTAATTAAATTATACATTTTTGAAGAAATTGATGTTGAAAAGTTTTTATGCGTTTTTCTTCAAAACTTTGGTTAATATTTAATTTTGCAAACAACGGACGCTTTCGTTCATATAAAATGATATCTTTGTTGTTTTATAGAAACACTGATATTAACAATAATTATTAAAAGTTAATAATAAAAAGTTTCGACAAATGAAAATTTTGTAAAACTGGATTTGCCAAAAAGATGCTCAGGCCAAATTAGTTTGACCTGATTTGAGTTAAGAAAATCTAGTTTGACCGGTAATAAAATATTATCCTGAAATAAAATCAACATTTACAAGAATTTTTTCTAAAAACAATTTTTCTATTGACAAATATTATTGTTATATACAAAAATATGTTTTGTATTGAGATTTTAAAAACGTAATATTTATTGAGTGAAGTAATTTTAATTTTATAAAATCTTCTACTAAACAACTGAAATTGTTTCATAATTAATACACATTTTCTGGAATAAAGTTTCTGGACGAGTGGGTACTACAACGGTGTCATAAATTTTAATACTGTTGTTAGCGATCAATAAAGTTTTAACTATATTTTTACGTATAAAATTTACAGATTTGAAGTTGCTATACCAATTATTTTTTTAATACCAAGAAAATCAACTTCACGAGACATGTGGTAATAAATTTTTTTACTTCCGGTAATATTAGTGCCAATTGACATTAAGTTTTCCATTCTTGGAAAAGGAAAATGCGAAAAGAGCCATTCACTGAGCTTCTTTAAATCCTCACCGTCACGTATAATCCGTGCACTTTTCGTATCCACGTGTTGTTCTGTTGTCTTCAGTAACACGTCAATGAACTTATCAACATCATTTCACACATTATCCAAGTATAGTACTATCCCTAAAGTCCACAAAGTAAAAACATTGTCAGTTAATCCGCGTTAAAAAAACGTCTATTGACTGGACTACATAAAATAATGAATAAAAGTACTTCTGGATTCTGGATTTATTGTGGAGGATAAGATAAACTCACACGCACTTATTCTTCTATATCGAGCCCACTGTACTCTCTCTGGTTTTCAGCTTCACCCTAATCCTGTCTTTCCTCAAGCCACTCTAACTGTAGAAAGAACTCGAGAATTTTTGCAGGCGGAGTGTTACTGATTTTGGCCATGTCGTGTCAGAAGTTTCCCAACACAGATCTTTTTATTTAAGGTAACGCCGGATAGTAACAAAAGTACATGTTCAGCTGTTTCCTCCTATTCGTTGCATCCTCGACACATGGGGTCATCTGTATACCCCATCGTGTACAGGTGTTTATTTATTTAATCTCCAGTGTCTCGTTAAGATTCTCGCAATTGTCCACAGGATGGCTTCAGATAGTATCTCGCACGTTTCCAAGTGCCACTTTTGAAAAATAAAAAATTACTTTAATTCTGATTTACATATATAGAATTCGTCTATAATATTTAAGTTACAGTAAAATCATACATTTTAGTAAATGTGTACCTACGCTATTAAGGGCTTACGTACAGTCATGAATTCGAAAAAACTCGTTTTTTTTATTTTTTCATATAAAAGTAGGTACATTTCAAAAATATTATGTGAATGTTTCAAGTTGATCGAAATAAAACTCGCAAAGATAGAAGCTAATGAGAGTAACAATTATTATGAAACTTATATCAAACGGAAAACTTCAGACGCGTTTAACTCAAAACTACATTTTAGAACTCCGTGCGTAAGATAACTCAAAAACTACTTAACCAATCATGATGAAATTTCACACACGTCTTAAATATAAATGATTCTCGAAACTGAACGTTTACTTTTTTTTTCACTGTTCTCTCTTTTTACAAGTAATTATAGACCAATTTTTTATGTAAAAATCGTCACTTTTATTTCAACACCATCCCAAAAATGGAAATTTTTATATTTTTTAAAATGAATTCGTTCAGTCTAGAGATAAACTAATATATTAACCAAATCTTTTTACTTTTTTTATTTTGGATAATCCTGTGACGAGTTATCTTACGCACCGCAAATCATCTTTTTTTTAAGCGTTTTCGAAAATCTACTACCACTGGCTTAATTGTCCATGTTTTGTGGCAGTAAAATTTTAAAATGTTCTTTAAATGTTGCTCTTTCATGTAGAAAAACTTTAAAATAAATACATCTATTCATAACTTAGAAAAAAAATCTCAAAAACTGCTTTTTTGGGCTCATGACTGTAAGTAACCCCTTAAGCTGGTCAACAAAATTAAACTTTTTCAATCATCAGAAATGTAAATAAACTTTTTTGATTCTAAACCAATTTTTTGCGCCGATTTCAAATCTGTAATTAGGTATTCTCTAACACGTCAAAATTTTTAGGTGTTTTTAGTTACGACTGCTTTAAATTTTGATTTGTAAACCACATTAATTATAAAATATATTAACAAAATCGAACTCAAAAAGCATACCTACTAATATTTAAAATTACTGCGTTCAGCAGTAGGCAGCCAAAATACTTTCGTCAAAATAGCCCTGATAACGATTTTTCTACTAACTTCGATTATAAAAATATGATTTTCTAACTTCCCCTCATTTTTCAATCATTAGAGTTTTGAAAAAAATAAATTTTTTATTCTTGTCAAAATTATATTTATTATAGTAATTACAGTAATGTTAAAAATATATTACGTAAGTACCTAGTTATGGTTTAGTTACAACGATAAATTTCTTTGGTTTTTTTTTCAAAAAAACCTCCCTTTCAGCTTTCACTGTATAAAAGAAATTAATTTGTTTCTATGTAACGTTTATGAATTTTCGATATAATGAAACACGCATTTTCACGGTAATGTCATGGTAATGAATAATTTATTTGGAGAAACCACCACTTGGTGATGTTTTTTGGGAAATTTAATAATTGCCTTTTGTTTAAACTTGGTAAACGCGTGTCAGTTTGTGCTCCAGGACTTATTGTGCTCAACGTATTATATTATAAGAAATACATAATTTTAATCAATTTTATCAAACCATATCAAATAGAGATTAATATAGCTTTCAAATAGAACTTCGTTCTTAGAATCTCACATTGTTTGCATGTCGTAGCAATATTTCATATTGATAAGAAAAATAAGGATATTTTGATTTATTGCATATTAATATTTTTCGAAAAAATTCATGTATGAGAGTAATCTGTCAAATAAGCATGTTATAATCGATGTGGTTTATTGCCCAATAACGCAAAGCCTACGGGAATGAGTTGGTAACTAATAATTATCTACTTGTAAAAACAAGTAATGCATATTCAGAAAGGGTTACGCATTTGGATATTTCCAAAATTGTGAGTCACAACCTGAGCATATATTTTGAAAATAGGACTGTAATAATTATAAACACAAGTGACTTGCACATAAAATGCAATATCATTTAGATTTACATAGACTATCGTTCAATAATTTATTTTACCAGTAGATAAAGTTAAAATAAATTGATGACGCAATCGCGTTCTCGTGCAAATAAGCAAATTATTGTATTAGGGTTAAATCGGAAGCAACTGTCACAATTGAAACGTGTTGTAACTTACACCGTTACAACCCCAATTTACGGTCGTAAGGTCAAAGAAACTGCAAAACTCATTAGGATGCTAAAATTGTATATGGTTTCATTAGCAATAAAAGAGTCGGTGGGTCAGTCATCAACACAGTACGAGCGTCATCGTGCATCAAGTATTTGTTGTTATATTATTACTACGTTTTCACCCACGTGTTATAGGTGTACGCATCTACGCTGACGTTGTTACGGCAGGAGCCAATAAACGCGTCTCTCATAGCGTTTTTGAACCTGAGAAACTTGGATGGGGTTTTTAGAACGTGTGCGCTGTCGCGTGTTTTGCTTCTTGCAACTGCGTTAGTTTGGATTTAGACGTTGGCCAAGTTTGAATAGCGTTAGTCATTCGAAATTTTCTCATTTTTTCGATTCGATTCGCGCCATTACAACTGTAATATTTGAATATTAGTGAAATTGTTGTACGTATATAATTTGTTATCGCATATTGATATAGTCGTGTAAACAAATCTTAAATTAATTTATTATTAGTAGACAATTATTGAGAAATTATTTGTTGTGACATTTGTGTTGTTGAATGAAGTTGTTGTTTTTTAGCCAAAATCGTGAGAAGTGCATCGTATAATTAAAAAACTTTGCAATAACCAAAGGTGTTTTGGTTAAAATTTTTGCACAAAATTATCTGTGACTCACTTTTCGTGAAATTTTACTATGAGGAAAACTATTTCAAAATTGCATAATACTGCAACACGTAATTTTACAACTTCGCTGATCGGTTTGTTCATTCACACCGGTTAATAATAATAAACTTTTTTAAAATTTCCAGCGGCAATTTCATTTTGTAATTTGAATTTCTTAAGGAATACTTGACGGTGTAATAACTTTGTGTGAATTGCATAACCGGAGGAAAATGGATTTTGGAGTTTTGGTTCGTCACAATCGGAATAATCGTAAGTAACTTTTCGTAAACAAATAAAAAAAAACTTATTGTTTTCACAATATCTAGTTAGTTCAAATATTTAGCAACCTTTTTGCATCCTTCTTGGAAGGACTTGTAATACAAACAAGTAACCCAGTTATGTCCAAATTTTAGGAAACAACTTTTAAGGAGTGCGTCACAATAATCTAATATAAACATTTTTTCTTTGATAAAGATTTAATCAAACAAATACAGGTAAACTATGTAATTACCTATCTCACCTTACCTTGAGTTCCTCTAAATAACTCGGCATTTTTAGCACGCAAATTTTAGTTCCTAAAATTTTTTTTTATCACGATTATAAACTACATTATTACTGGAAATGTCTTTTATTGTTTAGTTGTTTATTATTTTTACAACGAAGAAAATGTGGCCTAAATTTCATAGATGGATGTTGGCTAACAAAACCTCATCCTTCAATGAAGTCTCGGAATCGCCATCATAAAATTTTAGTAGTACAATCCAAAACAACTTTTATTTGAAAATGTACCCAAAACAAAAAGGTAGCCTTGTAAAGCAAAAATTGCTTACATTTGCAGTGTTTTAGGAGTACTCATCAAATCGGTCCCTGGAGAAAAAAGTTTTCAACGCTAATGATTATTTTGCGTTACGTGTGATTTTCAACTTCCTATTCTCCAATTACGTTAATCTTTTAATCATGGTTGTCACGCTTGCGAACCACCAATCCTACCTGATTTAGAAACCACGTTTTTATTATCAAATATGGATTATTCCGGATTTAAAGGGTTAATGGAATCCATCGCAAAAAATATTTGCTTAAAACGAACGCAATTTGAAATTTTGTAATGTAAATATCGGTTTCTGCACTGATGAGTCTACTGGGATTTTTATTTTTAAATTATGATTGACTATAATTTTCCTTTTCAGCAGACATTCTTGGAATATCTGGGGTAATCCCCTGTGCAATTAAGCAAACTACTTTGTTGAATGTCATTAAGTTGTACCTGTCATCGGGTGACAACATAAGGGGTGTTTGGTAAATATTTCCCTTTCATTCTCGAGATAAGAAACTTCACCCTTCACAGTGTCCTTTTACCATAAATAATACCTACCTTACATTCTTATTATATGTCCAATTTCTTTTAGTGTATTGTTAGTTTCCTTTTTCATTTTTAAGAGGTTCTAGTGTATAATTTTCCTTTTGCTTCGTCAGCATACTTTATCCACGTTATTGTTACGTATTTAAATACGTGCAAATGCCTAATTTTCTAATTGTGTTCAGTGCCGTACTAGCCGTTTTCCGCTCTACCGGGCTTGGAATTGTTCAGTGCTTGAAATTTTTTCCAAGAAATAGTTTTCGTAAATCACGATAAAATAAAAAATGTCGTAGCAGGTACTACGCGATGACTACTATACGTAATCGCTCGTATATTTTGTGCTCGTCATTGTAAATATTATTATATACATAACTACTATATTCCTTTTAAGATTTTGAATGAAATTGTTGAGGTGTTTTCAAGCGTAACTTAAAATTTACTACGACATGGTCAAAGAGTTTTTATAACATTTTTAAAGATCTACAATTTTTAAGAGCCATAGAATAATACTGTAAAATTTGATTTCAGTCCAGTCATTCGGCAAATAAGCAGGTACGGAATTTTCCTGTGCTAATTAAATATTGTATTAACTAAAAATAAAATGTATTTATGGGATAAAATATTCCATTGCACTTGTAGGACTGAAGAAATTAAATGAACCTACTCCACCCTTCGGGCCTGAACTGCCGGCGAGGCAGGGGTGGACTGGCTCGGTTCGGCTACCCTTTATCAATTTGAGCAGTCGACAATAACGTAATTCTGCGTACAAAGTTAACACAGAGAGGAAATTCGTCCAACGAAATGTTTGAATTCCACAGGAATAGTTGTCCACATAAATATTGGTGGGTTAGAATAAAACAGGCCGAATCCCCCCAATCTCGAGCAGAAATCAATTAAGTATTTTTTTTTCTAACGTCGTTTTTGCGTCCACTGCTGAGGTTTGATCTGTCTAATTTTATGGTGATTTAGCTAAACGTCACATAAAAAAATAAAATTTTTTTTATAATACCTATATCTCAATTTACTCAGCAATTTATTTACAGTGGACAGATAGAATATCATGCGCAGAGTGTTCTAGTGAACGCTCTGCATTGTTTACATTAAAATTGTATGTCAAATCTTTTGGTCAAATCTACTGGTATAAACCTTTTGAGTCACTATGGCACTAATAATTTTTTGGATGTCACATTAGGGTGCCCTTTAAGTTTCTCGCGATAACTTTCACTAAACTTTGCGATTTCTTCTCTAATAGAGAGCATTGGGAAGTCATTTTGGATGACGTTGTTTTGCATGTACCAAGGTGCATTAACGATTATTCGTAATACTTTATTCTGGAACTTTTGTAGAAGTTAGGAATATTGGTCTCACTATATCTCACTGTGAGTTTCAGTCCAAGTTGTTTTAGTTTGATGAAGATGTGTTTACTTGGCATCCTTTGCTTGTGGTAACTGACAGTTGTTAAGTTGAACTGGTGGACAAGTAGTTCTCGTTGTGAACGTTACATGGACAGATTTTGATTCGTTGACTTAATTCGCTATTTTTAAGGCATTTTTGTTTGGCATTTAGACCTACTTGGAGATTTTCTGATGCTGTCGTTGGATTAATATGTCATGTGAGTATAGCAGTAGATCCATCTTGAAGAAGTTCTGACGTGAACAGAACCGGACCCAACATATTTCTTTGGGGCACTTCAGAGTTAATAGAATAAAGGTCGGTGTATTAATTTTGTTGTTTGACTAGCAAATGTTTGTTAGATATGTATGATTTAATAATTAAAAAGTAATGATGTGGTAAACTTTTCGTTAGTTTATATAGCAGCCCATCACGCCACACCTTATCAAATGCTTGACTAACATCCAGAAAGGTCACCGAGCAGTATCTCTTAGCATCCAGATCTTCATTTATTTTCCTAATTACTGTACCTGCTCAATAGTTCCATGAGAGCTGCGGAATGTTCAAGCAGTAATTTTTCAAAAACCTTAGAGAGCACAGGGAGTAAGCTGATTGGCAAATTAAACTTGCTTCTTGTAACACTTTTCCTGTAATCAAATCTATAGCTTTTAGGATTATCCTTTTTACTTCGTTTAATTTAAATTTTTGTATAGGAAGATCCATTTAAAATGGGAATGTGAGATAGTCTTACACTTCACATTCTTTTTCTTTTGTTGACATGGATGGAAATGGTTTGAAAAACGTTTGCCAGATAAGTTCCAAATGTATTAGCTTTTTTCTTATCACTTTTAGCCCACTGGTTATTTCCGTTTCTAATTGAGGAATTGATTGTGGTCTACTTAAATTCTAAAGTTCTGCCATGGGCTTTTCCGTTGGAATGTTTACTATCACAAATTTTGTATTTTGAAATTTATCTCAAGTAACTTTTAATTGTAAAATGGGTTTCTGATATTAACATTATATCGATGTGTTAGTTGCTGATGAATGTTTTAACTTCTTGTATGTGTTGACTGAGACCATTGGAATTCTATACAGCAATTTTATACTGTACCTACAGCCAATAAGCCAATTTATTGATCATCGTTGTTAGGAGGTTGAGCATAGTGCTAGTTTAAATTTTAAAAAATATTTTTTTATTTTTACTTTAAATTAAAACAAAAATTTTGTAAAATTAAACGTGTTATTACAAATTTATCTGTATTTTCACTTACCTCTCATGTAGTCAATACACCACATAAAATTTATTATTAAATTAGTAATATCACATTATTGAATTTGATATCACAGCAAACTAATTTATATAATATTTTTAGATGAATTTACTTTTATAACTTTTCTTATTATTTGAAAAGCTTAGATATTTTATTAACTTTTACTTTTCGAATTGATAGCAACTGATTTTCTTTCCGTTGTACTTTTTTTTCAGCAATTTTTACAACCATAATATTACTTAAATACTTAAAATATAACCGTGAAACCCAAACCACGATAACAAAAATTCGATTTTGTGTTACCTCCCAATTATAATTATGACTTTCTTATTTTCTATTGTAATAAGGGTTAAGATCGTGATAAATTAATGTTACAAAATAAGAAAGTCACAATTGTAACCTCATGGAGCGTAAGGGTTCTGGCAAAACTAAGTAAACCTAAACCCCAAATCCGCCTTCTAGACCCTAAACTGAAGCGAAGCGACCAATTGATGTGCAATTCAATTATAATAATTGAATAATAATATCGACATTAAATAGTCTTAATAATTTATCAATCGAGTAGCAATGGAGTAGTTGAGGGTCTGGGAAGGAAGACTCACCTATTATTGTACTTATTATTGTAATAAAAATTAAAACCGAAAAAAAGATCCTATGAGTTTTACACTTACTTGGTTACTGTTATCAGAAAATAACAAAAACTGTACCGGTAGTGAGTACAAAAATAATATAATGGTTTTCTGGCCATCTCACGTCATCCAGCTCTAGAGATGGGTGCTCAAGCAACAGCTGAGATAAAAGAATCTCTCGATGTTGGAATAGGGAGCTGAAGCTCCAAAACAGGTGTGAAAACACGAAAAACTCATGGCAATGGGTTCTATCACGCCCATAAAAAATAATGAAAGGCATTAGCATCACTTGAACTTCACTTCCAGAAAACCAAAATTACAAATTGGAAGCCAAAATGGACAAACACAGAAATTGACGTGATAGTAAGAAAGCTAAAAAGTGACCTACAAACTGAAATGCTCACTTCATAAACAAAACTGATTGTGGCTTTAAAATTAAAACTTATACACACGATGAAAAATGATTCCATTTATCATACGATCAACGGAAGAATGACATTTGATAATTTAAAAAAATTTGTATAATATAGAAAAAAAGAATAATTTTACAATTTTCGTTACGTTTTTTCCTTCAAATGCAGTTTCATTAGTAAAGAAACCACAGTAACAGCGTCCTTTATCTTATAAAAGAAAACTGTTCTTTAAATTACGTTTGGATCACTAATTTGGTTGCAACAGGGCACAGATTTCGTTATTTTGTATATGTTTGGTTTTCCGTTTTGTTATCTAAAACACAGTGAAATTTTAAAATCAAAAGTTGATGGAAATTTGAATTTTTTTACCGTATGACGTATGCGGGAAAATTTTAATTTTAGAAGGTTCGGAAAAGAAGATTAAAGGACAGTTGGATGGAAACATATTGGAAACGCTTGATCATCTTGATCTTCCTTGATTCTTCTTGATTCAAGAGGATAATTCAGTTAATTCTGGAGAGCGTTGAGTTTGTTGATTTAAAGTTTGGAATTTTTTCTATTGCTGTTAATTATCGAGTGGATTCCAATTATTGATGAAAACCCAGTTCATTGAAGTGTATTCATTCCTATTTTCCGTATTAAATAAGTAAATGAGTCGAGATAAGCGAAATAATGGAAAGTTTGTAAAGAGAGGTCAGAAATTTTTTGACAAGAAAGTTACCTAGAAAATCACAATAAATTTATTTAAAGACTGCGAAAAATTGTTTATTTATGTCCCCGCTGTATATAAGTAATTTAAAATAGTATTAAAGGAATAATCTTAAGGGGTAATGCCAGTCTAGCGACACAAAAAATTGTATAATTTTGACAATTTTTTTATGATGATATGACTATGTTTAAATGACTTTATTCTTCATGCTTTGGAGAATATTTACAAATTTTTATTTTACTTTTTTCTCGAAATGGCAGTGCCAGAGTTCAAAAAAGGAAACCTCTTTTTAAAAGTAGTGTTCCACAGCTGGAAAAGTTTCTTCTCCAATTTTCGACTTTGAACAAAAAACAAAAAATTTCTTAGTTTTATATAATATTGTGAAGAGTGTCATTAACCCCCCTCCTCCCAACAAGGGGTGCTTGAAGAACAGCCAAGAAAGAAGGTTGAGAACCATTAATTTAGGTGATTATTAAATTGAGATTACATCAGATTCTAGCAGTGGAATTAAAATGTTCTACTGCAATAAAATGTATAAATAATTGATAGTTGCAATAATTAGCTTCATTGTAATAATGGCAGTAATAAACATTGCTGAAAGCTCATAAAAATAAATTAAATTTTATTGTTTAATTATAACTTGTTAATTTTTAAATAAAATACTGTAAATGACCAGTTTTGTAAATAACTTCAAAAATAAGAAATAAAAAATTACATTTCAAAGGTGCACTTTAATGCAGAAATTATTAATAAAATTAACAAACTCGGTAAACAATAACAGCACAATTTTTTCATATTAAGCTTTCAACAATAGGTAATTATTTTCTTCAGGTAAATATTTAGATCTTGTTTTTATGAAAAAAGTTGCGTTTTATGATTTGAATAATTTATTAATTTTTTAAATTGTTTTAATATAAGAAGTTCATTAGTGACCGATCCTTTTAATTCAGATTTTTATCGTTCGCGAGAAGATCCTTTAATGACCATTTTTTCTTTCAAAAACAAAAATTCTGTTTAAAGATTGAATGAAATTTCTGTAAACACAGAAATTTAATATTAATTTTTTAAAAATTACAACGAAATCCTTATCAAAATTAAATTGAATTTTTAATGTCGAATCGTTTTATCCAATTATAATGTTCATTGTTGTAATAGCTATTTCCTGGTTATAAAATTTTCACCTGCTTTTATATTGGATTGACGTCTATCTCGTACTACACTTGAATCGATCGATTTTAAATTTTGCCGTCTTAAATTTGGAGATGTCACTTTTCTTACCTAACTACGTTTTGGAAATTTTATTTGGCAATTTTGATGTTTTATCAACAATAAACAATGTGTTTACATTTTTGTCGTCCTTAAAATTGTGGAGGTTACTTTTCTTACCGAGCTATGTTTTGGAAATATTGTATGTCTATTTTTGTATATTTTATCAATAATAAACAATATGTTTATCATTTAAGTTATTTAAAAAATCTTGAATACTTGAATATTTTTTGGATGAACATATTGTATTTTGTATGATACTTTTAGCTTTTCATTACTTACTGCGTACTCAATTATAGGTATACCTACACTAATTATGCCACTATAATTGTTTTAAAAAATTGTAAAGGTTGTTTGAATTTTTTATCGATGTTATCTAAAACGTAATAGTAAGTAGTATAATCTATACGTAATGGTTTTAGATAACTAAAATTCTGCGTATTATTCTATTTTTGAGTTAATATTTTAGTGGGGTTGGAATTTAATACTAATATGTACCTATACGCAATATTTTCTTATGTGGGTGTTGAATTTTGTTGATAAATGACAATCAACTGATTTATTATTTATGATGCAATTTAAATCGTAGCTTAACGATTATTAATAGAAGGCCTAATTTTTTTAGCAAGGCTATTTAATTAAATTATTTTACGATACTTGAGTTGGTGTAGGAGTAGTACTCTTGATTTTATAATGTAATCTATAATTTAGCACTAGAAATTTTAACATGAAATTGATTATCGTATCCGATAAAACCAAGTCTTGAAATCATATTTGGTTTTCACATGTGAAACAGAGCGTAGCCGAGCGAGTACAAAACTTGTTCATAATAGTATTCTATGATAGGCAAGAATTTCGCCTGAGTTTTATTGGTATAAACGTGACACACCGCCAGAACAAGATGGCAGCTACATTATAACATTAAAATTTTGTTACAACCGACCCTATTAGTGTAAGCAATGAAAACCATAGGTTTCAATTTGTAGAAGGCTACGTTTGAAAAGATCCGCTAGGTGTATATAGCGAATAACTTAATTTCTAACTGAAATGTTTTTATTTATCTTAATTAAGTAATAATTGTGAATGCGAGTGCCTACTCACCTATTGTTTTATTAAGTTTTATTTTATAAACGATGCGATGCCTGGATTTGATTATAATTAATTGCTTGCGATTTGTTCAATAATAATAGCATCCAATTAAAACATTACACCTACCGATTTTCACTTACAGGCTATAGTTTTATATTCTAAATCGGATATTTATTTATAATTAATCGATTCGTTAACTTGAAGGAGGATTTATACATCCTACACCAGCGTCACATGTGACTAATGAAGAGTACGCGTAACAGAAGTCCAACTCAGAAATTTAAGTTATGTGTGTAGTCAGTCAAAAAATTAATTTTATAGTAAAAAATTTAATTAAACTTAATAAAAATCAATACCTCGGTTGTAAGATTTGAACTCACAACAAAGAATGTGTGTGTATTTGGGATTGTAGTGACGAGAACGATAAAATAATTAGTCAGAATTCCTGTCTGGCGCAGACGAGGATCGAAACGTGGCGGCAATATTTTTGATTATAATTTTAATAAATTCATTAGTAATAATTATTGTTACATAAACTATTCAATTGTGTTGTTATCACGTAACACTTCATTGGAAACGTAACAGGCGATAATGTACTATATTATTAATAACTATTTAGTAGCAATTGCAGGTTAAAAAATATAAATAGTACCTACGCATTAGAAACACCCGAAAATTGCGTTTATAAAGTTATTAGTATTAAATCAGAATGATGAATGATGAAATATGAAAGGTGTTTACTATATTGACCCGGTGGTCAAGTCAAGACTTAATTTGCAATTACGACAATGGGGCCCATCTTGCGACTATTAACCCGCATTGGGGCCACAAAAGTTAACTAAAATACATATTTACTCGATGTTTCATGAACTTAATTGTGTTAAATTGTTGTGTTCTAAGGTAAACAATGTAATACTTTATACGTAATATATAAGATTACATACCTACGAGCTAAATTATGCTCTACGTTAAGTGAAAATTATTAACAAATTTTAATTAAACATTTAACACTTCTAGATTTTATTCCCAAGGGCTTAATAGACTAAAAAGATTAATTGGTTAATAATATGCGTTTCAAATGGAACGAAAATTAACAGATGATGGGAAGGTAAAAAATTATCTTCAGTGATGTAATGTTAATGCAATTAAAAGTTAATATGAACAAAAAATTATGTAAAGTGCATGAAGCTTGTTTAAATTACTCTTTAATAAATCTTCGATTTCGATAAAAACGTTTCTTGATTTGCGGTTACAAAATCCCATAATTTATAATTCACATAAATTTATGTGTGCATTATTCATGCAAGATTACCAAGTAATTTTCTGAGCATTTTCAACTGCGGTTTTGACTTGGTGCCCGTCGTACCATTTCGAATTGTTTCAAATTTCTAAATAAATCACAAATACGTTTTTATTAGAAGTTTCAAATGAACGTAAAAAGTGCTCAACCACATCGCTTTCGAAATTTATAATCATAGAGGCGACGCGACATTCAGGATGCAGTACGAAAAATGCATTAAAAGCATGCCATAATCCACATTAACCACGAAAGTTGATGAAAATGTTATCTTCACTAATATCAAAAAAAAGGAGAGTGCTTGTTTTGTGTCGATTTTACCCGACTTTCTCAGGAATGAAAACGACGAAGAGAATAATTAATTTAGGAGGAGATAAAGTGGAACATGTAGGAAAAACTACTTTCATCTCCTGAAAGAAATTGCAAATTAGTATTATTTTTTTCATCCTTCGTATAAGTTTAAGTGGATAATCTGTCATAAAAATTGCTTTACACATATAAGGTTGCATATACGACATGGTAAAAGCTAAAACCAAACCCAAAAAGTTTTGGGTTTCCTAATGACGCTATTTACACAATTCTAAATTGCATTTATTCTACGACCAATATAGGGCACCCTTACACCTACTTCGTACTTTACCGAACAAGGGAGAGGGTTAATGAATGTTGCCTAATTGGTGTCGATCGATAATTGAGAATTGATTTGTGTTCTAAATTATGCATTTCTCACCTAAGTTGTTACACAACACGACTGCTTTATATTTCGATTTGATGCTTTTATCTGGGCATTATTCAGGATTCTGTGACACAAGTCTGTTACGAAATTGCAGAAGCGGTTTGCTATTGTGAATTTATTCAATTGTTACGATTTTGCACTCATTGAAATATCATGTCACGAAAACACGTTTACCTTTATTTGAATATTTATTTATTATGATGTAAATGACTGAGATTTGAATTGACGTCTTCATTTAATAATAAATTGTTTTACCGTTAGACTTTTCTTTGATATTTCATTGTGGTTGATTGTGTCTATGAATGGAGCTCACAAAATATTATCTAACCTTATTTGTTCTAAAATTGTGGCTCTATTCTGTAACTAGCCCCTTATGAAAGGATTCTTCCACAAAATGTAAATTTCTATTTACATCCAAAATTTTGCCTTAAAATCGAACTTTCATGAAAGGATCATTTCGTAAGGAGCGACTTACATAATGTTCGCCCTTGGGGGTGTATAAAATTTTTATGAATAAACAGAAGCTTGATGTTCAAGTGGGTAGTGTTCACAGAATTAATCAACAGAGTTTTTGAAAAATTGACGAGGAAAGACGTCTATGTCGTGAATGAGCAGAACAGCCATTGTAAATGTTCGATTAAGGGCCAAATTTCGAAAACTTGCTATTTAATCACAAATTTTAAAGAAGTTTGACTTAAAAAAATACCGATTGTACATCATTGAATGATGAACGGGCTTTATCCAGATAATAAAGTTGTTTTCTTTAAGAAGATCGTCCACAATAGAAATTTACAGATTTAATTTAATAAAAGTTTACCTACTTGTACTAAGGGATCAAAGTACCACCAACAGAGGTTTTACGACTTGTGTGATATTGTCTAGGGTGTTAGAGCGAAGTATTATTCCGCAGATAAATGTACTTTTGTATAATTATCAGGAGTTATTCAATTGGATCTGTGCTCCCACGCTTTAATAAAACAAAATTAAAGGTGTCAGATTTATGTAATAGAATATTGAATAAAAGTACACCTGTTCTATTTATTAGAACATAAGAAATAAAATTTTTTGTTTTAACAGCAGTAACAACGACTTATTATTTTCGTCATCTTCTATCTAAAAGGTCTTGTGGACCGACTGGGCTTATTAGTTTATTTCATTAGAATAATAAAAAAGAAAAATTCTACGAAGAAAATGCATTTCTCTCTTTTAATTTTTTTAAATTTTGCTTTGAAGAGGACAGCCTACTGTCATTGATTTTCTTAATCGCAGCCGTTGAAAATAGATAATTTACATGCTTTAGAACAGAGGGGCCTGGGGTATACCACATCGCCAGAGTCAGGAGGTTAAAGATTATACAGTTTTTGAATCCACACAGTAAACTTTTGTCAATTAAAATTTACCTAAATAAAATGGATCTTCCAGATATTATCACTGATGTGGTTGTTCAGTTTCGGCCTCATTTATGGAGATTATGACAATCCAGATGCATATACTTCAATTTCGCAGACCACCACTTGGTAATTGTTAATATTTCCCTCATAACCTCCAATACTCCTGCAATAATTCTTCCAACTTTTGCTAACAATCCGTTCTCACGGTTTATGGCAAAATATCCTTCGGTATTAATATATTTCAGATTTTTCTAAACGCGGAAATGTATAATTTTAATTAATGATGTTTCTTGATTTTCTTGGCTAATGCATTTGTTTACTTCGTTCGGAATTTCATATATTATTGGAAGTTTCACCATTTAACACTTTTTCTGGTACTGCTTATGTATTGGAGCACCCACATTTCATTCTTCCATATCTTCATTGTTTTCCGTCAATATAATTTCACTGTTTTCCATCAGTGCTTCCTCATATCCATTCAGATTTTGTTTTTTTCTTTCAATGAGATTTTTTTTTACCTTTTTAAATTTAATTTGTCTTTCCCTAGTCTTTTTTAATTTTTCCAATCAATTTAAAATCAAAAGTTTTGAAGTTTGCAAAATTAATCTGATATCTTACATTTTTTTTTATTTGGCACCTGCGTAACTCTATTCGTGGACATACAGTATAATAATATCAAAGCTGTAAGTGTAGAAATAAATAGTATGCGTGCCAAACATAATTCGTGAGAAATTTTCAGCGGTACGCTGAAAAAATTAATGGTTTAGTAAAAAATTAACAGTCTCTTCTAGAAACTGGGGCCGTCTCTAATATTTTTAAGCAATGTCTTCTTCTTGTTTAACTGTTTTTAAGGTTCTGTGAGCGTATAGTTGTTTTACATCCGATAGGTAGCTTGCTAGGCTGGCCTTTTCATGTACCTGTAACCCTGGTTTTTAAGTTAAACCAGGGGGACCGCCGGTTTAACGTACCCTCCGAAGTACGAGATGCAGATTCGAGTTCATAAAATGGGAATACATAGATAATTTGTGATAAGCAAATTTTGATTTTATGAAATAACTACTTGATTAAAATTGTTTTCTGTGCAATCTGGATAATTATTCTCTTGATGTTAAATTTTTTTAAATAAAATTTTAATTAATTCTTTTAAAATAAATTGTTTACATTAGGAATTCAAATACAATATCAGATTTGAATCTACCAGACTTTTTAATTAATTTAACATAATGTATTACGCCTCTGTGTTCTTTGTTTTTATATATAGTACGTAATATGTGTTATTCTCTCATTAAACTTGTAAATTATGACTCAATAAAGAAAACCACATTTCTACTTTTTTTTCAGATTTCTGTGATGTAGTAGTTGTTTACATCTTGGTTTACTTCCACCTATTTAATCAAAATCGCATTTATGATTGATGGCAATATAACAATAATTCATCGATCGTTGTATAATTACCTACCATCAGTAGCTCAAGACAGGTCCTCCGTGTTTTCTAATTATTATACTCCGGGTTACTTGATGCATATCGATACACTGCATGGTACATCGAGACTTATTAATTTATAGGAGTATAATTTACTATATTATAGTGTCCATATAATTAGATACATTGTAACGAATTTACTAACACGGGCATCGTCCCACATTGGAACCGATTTCATGCAAACAGACAGATCATAACAAATTAGGACTTCATTAAGTTAAAATTTTAAAACTCCATTATATGGACAATGGAAATGATGCACATGAGTGGGTTAACGAGATTCTCATTAGTCTACTAATTTGCTGATTTAACGTAACCTTCTAATCCACAAGAAAATAGAAATAAACATATAATTTTTCAAAATTGGTTTTAATTTAGTTCATCTCGTTAGCCTGATGAAGGTAACATAGCTGCCGAATGAAAGACATCCTCTTTAGAATTTTGGGAATCCAATTATCGTAAAATTATTATTTAACACAATACATTCTGCTCGTGTTATAACCATATCATTAATTTGTTTTACGGTACCGGAATAATATGTTAATATTGCATTTGGTATGTGCTTCAATGAGTGCAACTGATGTAACACACCCTGCTCCGATCCCAATTCGATTACGGTGCGTTCGTGATTGAACATGAGAAAAATTGTTGTTAACTTAGAAAATGTAGCATAACTGGCAATCGTTTTGATAATTTTTATCAGTTCAGTTTCATCAAATCTTCCATATACATAGAATTCAGATAAATTTGATTTACCTGTATATAACTTACTAATTTATTGTTATCGATCGAGGTTACCTAGAGCTTATAATAATTGACTTTTGTTTAGCATTACAAGTCAATCTTGTCACCTTCAAATAATTGTAACCATTTTAGATAAAATATTTTAATGAATGAAATCATGAATATTTTATTAACAATATTAGTCACCAGAACTATCTATATCACAATTTGAGAGCGTCAACAAAATATTTTCGACAGTAATGGTATGTGCTCAATCAAAAAAGTAGGTATCGTATTATCATAATTATCGCATTGTTGTTTGAATTACTTGTAAATACAGTGGCATTTACATTTTAATTACCTATCATTTAAAACATTTAAAAAAATATACTACTGCATTTGGACTCCCCCCTCATACTTTTCCCACTTTTTACCTGTAAGGCTCAATATTTTCAATCATTATTTTTACTACTACTGCGGTTGAACGAAAACATAATTTAATAAATGATAAAAATCATAATAAATATAGTAAACTGTACGTGATATAAATCGATCAACCGCAAAGTGGCAAAAACTCACAAAAAGTAGAAAATTAAGATTTTTATAATAATTATTATCTGTTTACAACTTTTTTGCATTAAGAAATAAATTTTTTCTTAAAAATTGATTACCTTATCCAAATCGTGACCATAATTAAGTTGCGGCTTTAATTTATGATTACGGCACTGTTAAACCGATTAAATAGTGTTGAGATTATGTCGGCATCTTTAAATGTTTCGCTATTAGCTGAATTTTAAATTTGGAGGAATTTTACAAAATTGGTGGTGGTTATTTCAGTTAGTATCTGAATTTCTTTTGGATCTAAATGGAATCGTACAGATCTACCGTTGTTGTACCTACTTGTCTGACGAGGTCCTCCTGGGAAAATTTTCAATTTCAAAAATATTTATGGAAGGTTAAAGTAAAATTCCTAGAAATAATTTCACTATTGCATTATGTTCTTAATAGGTAGTTCGTAAATGGAATTCCTGTGATGTAAAGCATAATTATTTTAGAATTAATTTTTAACATAGTAACAACTGTCGTTCACATATTTAAACGAGTTTTTTTTTATTAGAATTTAGAATAAGTTTATTATATAATAACGCTAATAAGGCCTTGAAAAGTATTTCTTTTTGCCTGTAGCGAGATGGTTAAAAACGGTAACATACCGTCAAAATCCTTGCATCTTGTAGGTGTGTTTTAACGTGCCCATTAATATTTTGAGGCAAATCTGTCATTTCAAATTTTTTTTTCCTTTATTAAAATTTAATGAAGTCGTAGGTACGTACATTTGGTTTTCAATTCCGTCAAGTGTAAATATAGGTATATCGAGTTCACATTCCCTAAATGTTTGGGCAAGTTATGCATAGCAGGACCCGATATTGTTCTCGAGGTTCCACACTAATTAAAAGAAAATTGGAGCTCCCAATTCCAACGACGAAATAATTTGAACTTGTACTCGCAAATAAAGAAGTCTACGACTCAGCTTGTGAACTTTTCTCGGTTCGAAAACAATATAAAAGATACTGAAATTTGTTTACTTTCGGTCACAATAAATTATTATTATTCATTACATTAAAAGTAAACAAGGTCGAAACGATGTGCAAACCTAATTCATGTATATTAATTTCCGGTTTTATATAATATTTGTACATGCTTGTTTAAGTAATTAACTTAATAACCTTAAATTATTTTCTTACGACTTTTTAATTGTACTTACTTTTAATCGAAGCAGAAATGTATTGATTATAATCAATACTTTATAATCGTTGATATGTAATTAGTGACTAAAACAATATGGAAGAGGTCATGTCAGCTCGAATGCACATATTGTAAATGATAGTGTTTCTGATTAATGGAGATACTATTTATTAAAAACTAACATTTTTTATTCTAATAGGTCCAACGATCATTTTCACTAACTTAATGAATGGTATATTTTACCAATTTTGTTTGGAGCGCGTCAGATGCGATTAACGAGCCAAATTTTCCCAACATCTTCTATTTTAAATTTAAAAATACTAAAAGAAATATTCGTAAAAATTTCCGTTATTTATATTTAGAAGTTTACGTGATAGTATCAATTGGAAACTTTTAGTTCATAGTACCTAGTTCGTTATTTCATGTGCGTCATGTTTTCACTTCGTAATTTTTGTAAAAGATAAGAAGCTCTGAATTCTCGATTTTATGTGTTTAAGTTCTCACCAACCATTAATTTAAGTAGGTAAAAATATGGTAGAACCCCCCCCCCGCCTCACGGGTGAGATTTACCATATAATTTTTAAATAATTTTAAGAATTTGATGTGAGATTTTCATTGAACTCCCCCTTACTTTAAATGAGATTTGGTGGGATTTCACCGGATCCCCCCTATTTTCAGATAGGGGGATTTTTCGATAGCTTCGATAGTCGTGTTATCGTGAATTCTTCACCCTTACATGTTCTTATCAGGCAACTAATTGAAAAAATAATTATTTAAAAATAAATAAATTTTCGATATAAATTTAATTTTGCTTTCTAATAATTTCAAGATTTCTTCCAGTACTTCGAAAATTTTACGTTAAATGGCAGTGCATTTATTGTTTTGCATAATATTTAAGTTATCTAGTCGGTTTTTGATAAGCCATTATCGGAGTTGTAAATGTAAAAAGTTCGTATAGAGCGAATTTCGATTTACATTTTACGATTCCGTAATACTTTATTTCCAATCCAAATGATTTGGGATTTATTCAATCACTGCGGTTTCCGATTACTTTTGGGTATCGACTTTTTTGGAAGATTTTTTCGAGGGAATTGTTATCTTTTTTATCGAAGGACATTAATTATTTCAGATTTTGAATATCACATTGAATAGTCGACGTGATTCTTTTTAGGTTTTGGGTAGTGTTTTTCTTTTATGGTAACGAAATTTCTGTTGATACTGGAGTTAATACCAAAGCTCTCATACGTACAAAATACAAAACATAAACTTAAGCAAGTTAATCTGAAGAAACGCCTATTCTTGAATGATTGAATCAAAAGTCGCTCATCTAACTCTTGCAACGTCATCTTTGTAATGGCAGCCCCACATTATCGTGATGAAAGAGAACTTTTGCCTATTATTTAGATTCACTTGTTTGCACTAGATTTCTTCAACTTTCGTATTTTACGAAACGTTTAATATTCGTATTAAAATACAAATAACTTTCGTATTTTAGGATATTAGGAACCACCGTTGACTTTATGGCTTGTAGTTACTGTAGGCATAACTTTTCGGCACTATTTCCCAAATTGAATGCCTACAGCAAAACGTATCAGGTATCAAAAGAATACTAAAGAAATGTAACTTAACCGTTCAAAATTTGACAATAGACCGATTAATTCTTTCCACCAATAAAAAAACGACAAAATAATGATCAAATATTCTTTTTCCGCGACGATTACAAAAAACTCATTACTTATGAAACGACGTAATATTATGTAACTAATACAAAAGTAAAAATTGTGAAGGAGACAAAAAAAGAGACTTCTTGAGCGGTCGCGTCGATTCAATTTCAAATCTCGGAAAGTGGATATTTTATTGAATTATTCCTCAAATAATTCTCGACTTCTCTCTTCGTAGCAACAACAATAAAAATAAGCTTTCAATGTTTTTGTAAATAATTAATTAAAAATTTGGATCTAGCTTTTATTTTTAGAAAGCAATAAGTCAACTAACTACAAAAGTGTATAAATTTTCAATGAAAATGAATCAAATTTTGTACCTCCACAAAGTTTATCTAGAAACCCACATTATAGTCCATCCAATTTTCAAGTTTAATTAATACAAACTTGAAAATTATAATAATTACAGGAATTAACTCATGAGTTTCTGATAAATTGGACACAAATGTTGTAAATAATAAATTTTCTATCTACAACTTTGTTCATGTATAGTTTTAGATGTTACAAGTTTTAATTAATTAATTATAATTATTAACACACAAGCACGATCTGTTTATTCCCATCTGAATTAATTGAGAGTCTTCTTGCGAAGATATGGAAATTATTATAGGTATTGAGGTGATTTTGATTTGATTCAGTAAGAGTAAAAAAAAATTATAGTTTGCTACTTAAGTAGCATTAAAATGTTTTCAGAAGGAAACGCATTTATTTTTACTATTTTCCTCAAATTTAATTTCACGCCTGAAAATTCCAAATTTTATGTCTTACATGTGCAGTGACGTCATCATGTTGCTTTCGTTCCATTGATTCTGTAAGAAAATGGTACAATTTTTCAATCTTGATTTATGACTGCTTGTGACTTTCAAAACCGTTAGATTTTTGTTTACCTTTAAGTTGGTTTTTCCCAATTGAAATTTGTAAAGTATAATTTTCTAAATAAAAATTACTACGTCGGCGTCGTTAAAAGAAAAACAATGCTCAAGTCCCAGACATGCTGAAGTTTTTATAAATCGTAGCCATAATCTATTTAGATCCCTAAATTTGTTTTGCTTGCAGTTTCAAGTGTTCTGCAATTTCGAAATAGAAAAACATCTTGCTCAACTATTTATGTGTTTCATAGTAAAAAAATATGACAATATAATCCATAACGCAGTAGTAAAATTTATTACCATGAAATAATATGCACAGCAAATTTACTTTTCCATGTTTGCGTCGTTTTTCATTGGAATGTTTCATGCATGCAAATATTTGTTTTGTCGATTTTTATTTTTTAAATATGTCACCTACTGCGAGAGCCCAATAATAACAGACTCGATGGAAAGCAAAATAAAGTTGTAGGAGGAAATTGCTATTTTAGACAGAGGTGAAAAATCGGTTTTACGGTTTAATAGAGTAAATACTTCCTAAATTACCATCGACCAAGAGTTACTGCTTATGACCGAAAAAATATGCAGGAAATATTGATTAAATAATGATCGAGTTTCCATGAGATGAAAAATGAAATTTTCTATAGGTAGCTTTGCAGGTTCGGAGTCGGAATTTTGAGTGTCAACACATAAATTTAGGAACAGAAGTGCATCTTTATCATTTTCTAAATATTGCATAATAAACATTTACACCTGGTTAGTTTCTATTAATTTTCTTGGTTATGGAAGTTTTAAAATTTTCAAGTTTGATAACAATCAGAACTGCTGATGGTGCATGAAAGGAAATGCAAGAGGTAGCGTGAATTGTATGCAACATAGCCGACAGTCGCTGACCCATTCTTTTTAACTGGGTCGTCGAGACGTCGCAATGTAAACAACGGGCGTAGCGTCCTACGACGTAGTAAATCGATTTCCAATACTATCTTACGGTAGACTTGCCCGCCGACTATATTGGCGCATGCGCTCATCTAATTGATCCTTTGTTTTGGCGGATAAATTTTACAGGTTTTGCATTGCTTATCATCTTTGATAGAAATTAATGATCTAACTTTGAATTTTGAGCAGCTATATCGGATGTCTGCCTAAGTGCCTTCATGGTATGAAACGATATTTTGCTTAAGAGTTCAAGAAGTATCTCGAGAAATCGTCTCGCTCTAAATATTATCAATATGTTGAGGAAATACAGAAAAGTAAACAAATAAAAGTTTGCAGAAAAATGTTCTGATTGAAAAATTTCATCTCTTGAACTATTATTCATTTTTTGATTTCAAGTTAAAAAGTTTACTGACGTTTATGTGAAAAATATTCACCTTCAATATTTAAAAATCCAAAAAAAGGAAATGTGGTAACATCGGAAAAAACAACATGTCGACCGATTTATTGAGGGTGATAAAATAGATACATTATTATTGAAATTGTATGTCTAGCCTCCCCAGTTCTAGCTACCCCAACTGTACTTGCCTTGTCATACCTCATATTAAAGCTGTGAAAAAACACTTTTTGGTACAAAGGAATGATATTTGGCGATAGCTTCGATTTCTGGTGGCTTCTATAGGTTATTTGCATAAAATCTACTTCTAATTGCATGCTGGAATATTATCAAACAATTCCAAAGTGTTCTGTTGGCTGTCGCAATGAAGCAATCACAAATTGAAGTTGTTCCATCTTTCAAAAAATTATGTCGAATATTCATTATATTTTTAATGTAGTTTAAAAAAATATTGAGATGAGGTTTACGGGAAGTTTGAAGATGTAAGCGGGCGACAGTTTGTTACACGACTTCAAAATAGATCAAGTTATGCAATTTTTCCATAATATGATACCAACCGAAGCTTCTACGTTTCGAGGCACGTGTACTTTTTTTTAACCTGGTTATTTTATTCTTATCTTTCCCTCCCTAAATCAGTTGACGGTTTTTTTCCCTGATGCTATCTATTTTTATTGTTCAAAAATATTAAGGATGGCAACTTTTCAAATGAATATTGATTATAATATAATTTATTGTTATTTATCAATTGTGGTCTAATAAAGTTTCATTTTTCAAGTAAATTCTCCCCAACTTTCATTTTTCCATTCCAGAAATGGTTACTTTTCTATTTAAAAAAAAATCTTTTTATGTTAAATGCACTGGCTGTGTTATCAGTATGCAACAATTTCATTGTGCAATCTTGAATAGTTTCATATCCGTACTTGCGTATATTTAATTCTCACAGTAGTGCGCAATGGAATGTGGATCAATAGGACAGAAAATGGCGTTTTTAGTGGGATAGGTAATGTTATTGAGTATATTTTGATGTATTGTCACGATTTTATGTTGCTTTTTATCATTAATTTTCATTTTGCACTTTTTATGTTTCCTTAAAAAGTTTTAATAGCATCCTTCCAAGTTTTCACGAATATTCTGACGTTTTAAAAATATTTTCCTTTTCAATTTTTCTAAGTTAATAAATTTAATTTTGAGAGTTTGATTTTGGACCGTACAGTCACAAATTCAAATCCCAGTGGGCATTAAAATTATTTGTGCCGTGGTTCAGATTCCATTTTTGTATTTTTTTAGTAGTCTTTTTTCATTATTGATTTATTTCTGTTAGTTCTCTGAAAGCGTCTTTATGATAATTAAGGCAGGATAATTTTATTACCGATTGTATTTAAAAGGATTAGGGTGTAAGAGAGCTAATTTTGAATGCGGTTAAAGCTCTATAAATGGAGCTACTGATTGGAAATTTGATGGGGTGCTAATATCTTTGTGCATGGCAAAATAATTAATTTATGGTTAAACATTTTAACTATCTCTAGATGGCTCTTTGGGTACCTATAAACTACAATTAATTGTAATAACCTAAAGCACGATCACTAATAGGTCATTTATGTATGTTGCGGTGTCAGGGAATTTTTTAATTTCTGCGCGGAGATGAATTTTTCAGCAATGACTAAATTTAAGGTTTAAAATTACCAAATAAATTCTACAAATAAAGGGTTTATTCAAAGCGAAATACATTCATAACGTGAATTTATAAAATATTCAGATCAGAAATACTTATTTGAATTCTGAAGAGGATGTGGTTATGAAAGTGATTGTCTAAAGCTCTGGAAAGGAATACGATCTCACGAGCTTTGTATTTCTAAATTATAGAAATTTAAATTTTGGATCAATGCAGAAATTTTTGAACTCGAAAATTTTTCATAGAATTTGAGTGGCCAAATTAGATTTTTTATACAAACGAAAAAAGAAGCGAATTGTTTAATAAATTAAATTCATTTCGACACTGAAGAATCCCATCTCAAATTAATTTTGTTACAACTTCAATATAAATTGTATTATTGCTTCAAAACATATAAAACTTGATTTCTAAACTTGAAACTACTATGTATTTAAAATTTTATTGTTCTGTTTGCAATACTGTTTCGAAAATTTTTGATAAGTTGAAGTTTATTAGTTTTTCCAACTAATAATCTTTCTCATCAATTGTTATAACGTAATTTGTTTTTGTAACTGGAAAATTGAAAAGTTCATCCTACATGTCTCAATTATTAGAGATTAATATATTCGCAGAGCTTCATGTGAAACAAGAAAACTATAACCACGTTTTTACTATTTTATAATGAATTTTCATTAATTGGATGGATAATTCCACTTCCAAATTTTTAAAACCAGTCAATTTCATGTTTTTGATGGATTTCGTGCATCAATCATTTCAAGAACCGATAATTAAAAATATTTTAACGAATCTTAGATAGGTAATTCTTTGTGGAATTTGAAAGCGCCAATTCTAATTGACATTTTACGTTATGCAATTTGAATCTTATTAAAGCTTTTGAAAATTATTAAATTTCGATTGCAATCTTGCACTCGTTATTAGGGTATTGCGGATTTCTTCGAGTCAGCACTTATTTCTTGGAATAGTAATTACGGTTTTGTTCTGAAATTATTTAATTTCATGTTTTAGTGGACAAGTTATGTGCGAAATTTGCAATAAGAACACTTGAGTTTCGACGACAGTCAGGGATGGACTGGCACCAATATTTTTAGTGCAGTTCTTGCTGATGAGTGATGATAGTACTAAATTGAGTCGAAAACAAAGAAGAATAATGAAGTTTTATTAATTTACCATAAATAAGGACAGATATTTATATTATTATGTAGGTCATTTTAATATAAATATACCAATATATCAACAACGTAGAATTTTGAGGTCCTGCATATCGCGTACATCTCTGCCAAATGTTTTACTCACGATACATTTTTACAAACAACTACTACAAATACGTAGTATACGATATTTTTTATTAAATATTTACAAATGTTTTGTCAATAAAATATTTGGCAAAGAGGTACCCGATAATCAGGAACTCAATTTTTTCACATCTTTAAATTTTTAAAGGATAAATTAATATATTCTTCTTCAAGTAATGCAAGATTTTGCCAGGGAAATGTAATTAATTAGTCTGTGGCGGATTGGCAAAAGTGTCGAAAGAACTTACAAAAAGTAATCGAAATTAATTAGACACGTGTGTTTCTAGAGTTCTTTTTTTTCTAAAGAGCACTCTAGTATTTGAAAGTCTAGTGCTTTCCGTTTCTGCACATTTCGTCATCACTGTCACGATATTTCGTGTTTGCTTTACTACCTATGTATTGTCGTGTTTCTTGTGCTCATGATTTTGCTTTTTAATTAAACTTGATGAAACCTTTTGAATATTCACACCTTTCAATCAAGCATTCAATTGAAATTAATTAATTAATTAATTAGGTTTAAATTTAATTGAAAGGTTGAAATAAACACTTGCTAATAGGTTTTCGATGTCTTCACAAAAACTATCAAATCCATAAACACAGAATTTGCCTTATGCTGTGTTTCACGCACAATCTATCAAAATTAGCGTGTAATCAAAAACATTTTAGATCGAAACGGCAGTGCTGACTTTGAGAAATGTTATTGTCGATACATAAGCAACACCGTGAGCACAAATGAGGTGGTTTTCGTGCAATTGTATTATTGGTTTCCACTAACTGATATTAAAATTTTTTTTTATAAATTTTAACTCGGTAGATTGATATTATTTCGGAACAATCAGATAATATGTAAATTACACGTGACCGGAAATGAAAACAACTCCAAATTCATTATTTGTTGATATTTACTTTAGCGTATGTTATTCTATGTATATTGATTGCGCGATCAAAACGTATTAGTCAGTAGATTTAAATTACTAATTACACAATTATTTAAATTTATATAAATCCGGGATAAATGACCATTTGGAAAAGCTCTCCCGGGCTTTTGACTTATTGCACTTCACAATGAGCTTAGAATCAGTAGATTGAGCGGCGAAATCACATAAAAGCAGACGAAGCTTAAGCTTTAGGCCCCAGAATTAACAGGGGCCCCCCACAGACCAATAGGAGCCCGTATATAATCTTTATGTTATCATTATTATATCGTAAGTGTTAATGAGCACACAGAGGTTGACCGCATTTTTTAGGTCGATGCCGCTCATCGATCATCATTTTATCGTATTGTTTTAGAATTCAACCACATTAAAAGGGGCCTTATAACATATTTAGTTTTGGCTTCAAGGTCTAGGATACCTTGAATTTTGCATATAATCTCCAATTTCTAAAGCTATTGCCGGACAAAAATGTGATTTTAAGAGATTAACACCGCATGTTTCGATTTTATTAGCCTATCGATTTCTCGGGACGTTCCATATTTCTTTTGCCTTTTGGATTATATTCCATTGCACTTTTTGTTAGTCACTGGTCTTTCATTTTTTGATACAGGTGTTAATTTTTCTCGCACAGAAAAGATCTATAGTTTACATCTGTTTCTTTTAATTTAGATTCCTGCTTGTTGTGTTGTTTAAGTTTTGCTTTTGTGAGTCTGGATGAGAACCGCCGTTACTTTTAGGTATTTTTTTTTAAAACCATTGTTTTTTGATTTTCTTTATTATACCTACTAAACTGCACTTTAGCTTTTCGGCAATATGCCAAAAGTTTTTCAAGTTGACTTCGTTAATTCACATCTTGACTGATTTGTTTAACGTCTTTCGTTTTTTGCACTAACATAAGTGACCATCAAGATTGCTCAGAAAGTTCGGTTTGCTAGAGCGTAAACATTCGATGTGGTTACATTAGTTAAAAGTTAGAGTAACGTACTGGAATTATATTTTTCAAACTTTCTAAGTGCCTTTCCGTTACGTGTAAAGTTTAAAAAACCAAATCAAACTGTCCAAGTTCACGTAATTACCAAATTTTTGTAAATATAACAATTCAAACTAAAGTATAACTAGTGACATCTGTCAGGTGGAAAAGTTAAAAAATGAACTTTTTTTATCTGTTCTGAATACCTTACTAACGAACCTTAACCCTATCTATATAATTTTTGTAATAAATTTTTAATTCTTATCTCAATCGCAGTTCTTATTTATTTATTTTAATATTGTTTATTAAACTTTTAACGTTTATTTTTATCTATTGAAAAAAAAATTAATTTATTCCTAGATTTTTTGTATTAGGCGCTCTTCGCTTTCATTGCCCTTTTTTTGAATCGTTTTATGTCTCGTTAATTTGTGTCCATAATATTTAATTCAATCTCTCTACCACTGCTTCAACTTTTCAGTCACTCAGAACTTCAAACCACTCTTCAATTGCCTCTAACCCAGAAATGAAAAATCTAACTAAAAATCAGCAGACTCTAAATTAAAAATTTTGGCACAGTTCCACTGTGCAAATCTACAAGCAACTCGAAATTCAAAACACTTGACGTGGCATTTTTTTAAATTGTAGCTTACGCAATTGATACCTTTAAATCTAAACTGTCGTGCTATATTTCGTAGTATATTGTAGTTGCAAAATTAAGTTATTAAATTGATTAACAATAAATTGAAATATATTATGCGCGACAGATAACCTTCAAATAATAATTTACGAGTTAAATGTTACTCGTTGTTTTCCTGATGACATTAATCACCTACCTCAATAAAAAATAAAAGTTGCTTTAGCTTATTGATTGAATTAATTGAATTTATTTCGTGGCCAAAATATGAGACCAACTTGAATTCCTCTCTTTGATTCTCCCTTTTTTTTGACCACTTCTGGTCTTAAAAAATTCTGCAAAATTCACTTTTTATCATAATTTTTTGATTCTCATTAGGAAACTAATTTATTCCACCAAATTGGATATTTATTTAAATTGTTGATGTGTGACAAGTGATGGTCTAATCCGAAATTTTCGGTAATTACTCTTACTTTTTTCATAAACCTGTTATGTAACGGACAATTTCAATATAATATTATGTTAGGAAAGGAAGTACCTAAGTAATATATAACCACTAACGGTTTCAATAAAACCAAGGTGCAAATCTGTTGCAAATTCTTTAAAATTTAAAGAATTCCTAAAAAACTTAATTATACCTTTTTCATTAACCGTAAAAACTCAAAATTACTTATGTTGCATATTTATGGACGCAACAGGCAGAACTGACGACCAATGTCTTTCTTATTTGGGTAAAATTAAGATGTTATCTTGTAAATTATTTTCATTGAGTTTAATTTAGCTTGTTAATAGTTTATAATATTTATTGGTATCGTTTTTCTTAATTGAAGACTGAATTTATTACAATTTCAGCTTAAAATTCTAATTAAATGGAAATATTGGTAAGTTCATACATTTTTGATGCATCTTATTTTCGTTGGTTGCGAACCTGTTCTTTGTTGTGGACAAGTTCAATGTGCACACAACTCATGGCCGTTAAAATCAGTTAGTTAAAGGCCACTGCGAGGAAACCATATATGGGGCGGATATTTTTATTCAGTATTATATTAATACAACATGCATAACATACACATGAATGAATATCCGTTTTGCATTCCAGACATTGAGTATTTATTGTGTCTCAAAAATAAAATGTGTACCTACTATTTATATTCAACAACTATTTTTGCGTGACACACTGATGTGAGTTTGACTAACGAATATTCCGACGATTTTGATTTGGAATGAGTATTACAATAATTTAATGAAAATTTAGGCAAAATAATATTGAGTGATGGAAGAACGAAAGATTGGGAAAATAGAACAACCGTAATAATTTATTATTGTTGAACTAAAAATGACTAGTACACAGGTAAGCGAAAACAAATCGAATTGGATTGAAACCGTATGACGTCAAAAGTGCATAATGTAAAGTAGCAATGAACTTGTAAAATCTGGAACAAGCAATTGGGACCACAGTTAAGAACGCACACGGCGTTGACTAAACGTTTATTCGGTCACGTAGTTGAGAGTACAAATCTTTTGATTTACTTGCCGCTAATTAGCCCCAAAATTGAGGTAATTATTAATAGGTAGTTGTTTTCTAAGTTTTAAAATAGAGTTGAGACTTTTTTATCAGTTTGGCATAAATCCATCATCAGTTCTAATTTTTTTTAACCGGAAGAACTAATGAAATATTCACCAATTGGTTCAATCCACATAACATGTTAATTATTTGAAGCGTATGTATTCAAAGAAATTAAAAAAATATGTTAACCTTTAACCTTACAATCTAACGTTTAAAACAATAATCATTCTACCAATGTAAAATTAGAGAAGACAAAAAGAGTTCAAACTTAATTTTCTTATCGTGCATTTTGAAATGTTTAATTCACGATTTAGAAATGACGGAAGGAAACTTTGGTTTGAACTTTGGTACTGTGGTAATACCCATTTTTTAAACAAAATTTCGCATACAATCATATAATTAAAGCTGAAAAATTTCTATCGTACGATTACCGACTTTATTTTAATACTTTTGTGTGGAAATCCACCCTTCATTATCTCGAATTTGATGTGAATGTCGAAACCGTATTATTTACATCAGCATTTCCCAACCGGTCCACGAAAAGAAAATACCGGTCAGTAAATCATCCATCTATGATGTGTTTAGATGACTTGAATAAGTAATAACTTTTAAAAAAATTTTTAATTATGCCTGTAAAGGGTGAGCTACGAAGGAAAAAATCTACCAACACCGTCCGTGATGCTTGCAAAAGTTTGGAAACGGCTGATTTACATAAAAAGAAAGCAATTTTGTTCTAATTCAGTAAAAAACACTGCCTTTATGGTGCCCTATACTAGTAATCCAAACCGAGTTCAACAAGAAACTTTCTCAAGTTGGATAACATTTTATAACAGTGAAAAGTTCGAGTTTTTCAAATACAGGATTGTAACTTTTCTGGAAATACATTTGAAAATGAATAGCATTTTGTATCGCATTTATTCTTTATATGAATCTGTCGCGTCGTAGTGATTTTCCGATTCCGTAATAATTATCGCGTTGTAAATGTATGTTTTCCTTTCATCTCATTCTATTTATGAACTTTCTATTATTCAATTAAATTCATTGATACATTATTAAAAATATTTACTTGAGATTATAAAGGTGAAGTTTTCACTTGAAGCACTGGAAAACTAGAAAAAAATACAAAAAAAAATTATATTAATATGAACGATGTTGTGGGAAATTAGATTTTCTACAAAAAAGTCCATGGCCAGGATATT
Source organism: Rhagonycha fulva (assembly GCA_905340355.1). Lineage (NCBI taxonomy): Eukaryota > Metazoa > Arthropoda > Insecta > Coleoptera > Cantharidae > Rhagonycha > Rhagonycha fulva. The sequence continues at coordinate 14,037,116 of HG996555.1, forward strand.
ATTTTTCAGCAATATTTCAGCAGTGGAAGACATTCAAAGTTACGGAAATTGAATTTAATAACAACAGAAAAGGCAAATTCTGTGATTTGGAATGCCTTCCATGCTTAAACTAAATTAAATTCAAAATTTTGTTATATTAGGCACTTATTTTTACTCTTACGAGACGAATGTTTATTTATAACAAAAAAGGAACTTTTAAACTTAAAAAAAAAGTTTTATTTAGCCACTTATTCCAGCGTAACGCAGAAATATCAAGATCAAGGTGCGTATAGCCTTTTAAATAATTAGCAGAATAAGTTGCGGAAGTCATTTACTTTCTCGGTATTAAATTTTTAAAAAATCCGGTTATACGAGTAGTACAACTGTGCTTATCAATAACATTCTTGGCGTAAATAAATGCGTATATGAATATTCATATTTTAGTACATACATATAATTTTATATTACTTTATAGAAGACTTATCCAGGGCCGGCCTTCGTTTCAAATCGATTTAGAAATAGACCACTTTATAATCCGGATTAACCTGCAAGACCGAAAGAGAAGTCAGCAGTTGTTAGTAACTAACTAAAAGTAAAGAAAAACGTGGAATCTGAACCATGGAACAAATTCCTATTTGGGGCGCCCCTTACGACAAGAAACCTCTCATTGTTTCCGTATTGGGCTGGCCCTGGACCTAGCCACTAAAACAAAGCTTGTTTTACGTTTTACTAGTTAGCTGGAAGGTCGTAATTAATTTTACGATCAAATTTTGATGAAAATTTTATTTAACTTTTTTTTATAATTTTGAAATGGAATGTTTCCATTACGATTGTTTACTAATTTCGTATGTATCGATTGTAGGTGATTATCTAAAGCTATAAATTTTAATTTACGAAAGAAAAGTTCAGTTTAATTACTCTGAACAAATACGGTATTATATGGTTCATTGTAAATAATCAATAATAATTGGTGAATAATTTCGATAATTTTTTACATAATTACCAATTTATAATCTGAATGAAAAAAATTTCCAAATGTGCGACTTGAAGCGGTTTTTTTTTTCAAAAGTGAACTTGTAAATTTAAGTCCCCACTAAAAAAGGTAATATTGCATTTGTTTGGGGTGGATTAAGCGTCAAGTAGTTAAATCAGTTGATTATTTACCAATAACTGATTCATACAGAAAAATTACACATCAAAAAGTAGATCTTTTCCAAAATGGAATACTAAAGAGAAAAATTACAAGTAAACAATTTTGCGTTACTCGTAAAGAAAATAATAACCATTTTACTAAATAATGATAATTACTTTGTTTAGCCATTTATGTAAAATATTAGTTTCAGAAGCATTCCGCGAGTGTTGTTGACAACGTTCAATATTAAATTAACTACGCACGTAGCTTCCACGTGAGTGCAAATGTAGAAAATTTAGAATTTTCGCAAACTGAATTGTGCAGGTGTTGATAACATCTAAACTCATCCTACGCTAGTTTCAGCTCTTTCATCGACTCCGGGAACGTTGTTTCGCAAATAGTCATAGCGTCATTTTGAGTTTTCAGTTTTTCAATAGGTATATTTTAGGCTGTTATTAATTTGTTCACAATAAAGATAACAAACATGGTATAAATGATGTTGATGAGCAATGAGTAGAAGGCAAATTCAAGTTGACTTAAAGTATGTGAAAACATGCATACTTAGCATACATTATTCACTTCATAACACATTAATAATTGATGAAACTAAAATTGAAATTTAAAATAGTGTTTTTCGAGATTCTAAAAACACTATCTATCAATCTTAAAAGTGTCCTTAAATTTTTGGAATAAATACCATATTTTACTATTTGGAATGGAGTCGCCGCATTGTGCAGGTTTTATTATTACGTAAAGAATCAAAACTTTACGATTAGCAATAAAAACATTAAAAAAATCATAAAATAATTATTGCAATTTTAGTGTCTCATTTATCTCCTCACCCACTTCATTGTCCGAAATTATATCTCTAGAAATTTGATATAAAACAGAATGTCCACATAAATGTTATCAGAACAAACCTAACCGGTTCACATTAGTATTTAGCCCTCCCCCCATATTTAAATGTTTTAAGCCAAGAATAAAGAAGAAGGAAGTAGGAAGGAAATCCTTCCGTTATATATTTAATAAAAAATCAGCTAAATTAAAAAAACTTCTAGTTATTGAAGTTTGACTGTAGGTATTCAATTGTTTTTACTTATTATGGGTCCTCTTTAAAGATTTAATTGCTTTCTAATTCTTTAGGGTTTCTTTATCCAATTTTTTTTTGATAGTGTTTCTCTTAGTTCATAAGGATGTAGAAACTTGCTGTAAACGACAATATCCGTTTTCGTGGGTTTATAATAAATGTTTCTCTTTTATTGTTTTGTTTCCTAATTATTAAATCAAGAAAATTGAAGCCATTATTCATTTACATTCTGGTCTCTTCTGCAAATTTTATACTGTCGCGTAGATTGTCAAATACAATTTTGTTTGAGAACCCTTTGTTAAAATAAATTGAATTAGCAAAAATTGCATTTCTTTTATTTCTACAAACCAGAAGCATCTAATTGAAAAATATTTGACCACTAAATATACCATCAGTTAATAGAACAATAAAGAAACTTATTACGTATCAATTGGCATTGATATGAAGTTTATCAGGTCGAGTTCGATAACTGAAACTAAAAAAATATCGAATAAATTGCATGATTAATCAATCGTTCGATTAAAAATTAATGTTGAAATTTATTCTAATTATTATTCGACAAAAAACTACATAAAAATGTAGTCTCCCTCAAATAATTTCCTGATTTGATGTAATTAATTTAAATAAAAATTTAACCGTGAAAAATTCTTATATTTTTTATATCCTCTTTCAAGCCGAATTCCTTTCTATATTGGTGTTGTTTAAATGTGAATTTTTTTATTTCAAGAATAAGTATTTCGTGTGGAGTGAAAAATGAATTTAATTTCGTTGAGGACGACGATGTACAACTAAATAAAACGAAATTGATGCACGACTAAACGCAATTTCTCTTTATAAAGCACTTTGTCGAGTGCATTTACATGTGGGATTTTGCTCTACCGCAGTTGTACGAACTTGCAATAAAAATAAAACTAAACAAGTTTCTTACTCCAAAACTGTACATTGACAAACCAGGATTAACATGCATTTTAACAAATAAACTGAAAATAAAGATTGAATCTTAATAATAAGTACCTATTATTATAGCCAGGTCGTTCTGCAACTAACTTCATGCGTTACGAACAGATTTGGGTTTCTATTTTATGATTTTATGATAAAAAGGTTTTAATGAAGAGAAGGGTATGATGAAGCAATTCAATTTTTGGGTTTTTGAGAGGTGAATTAAGATTCAAATTTAAAACTTCATCCAATTTAATTAAAACTTGAAAAATAAAAATTGCATGTAAAAATTAGTTATGAACTCGGAAGGTTGAAAATTGGAGAACATTCCATTAATGTAGGCAGCTTCCCATAATTATTTATGCAAGTAAACAGTTATCGTCTATTTAATTATCTTTTTAATTACAGAGTTTATTAGGAGCAATTATTTATATATTACATTTACAAGTGTTAGGTGGTAATGAAACAACTAATGAAAATTTATTTATTGTTGAAATGAAACTAATAAATAAAATATGCTGATGGTAAATAATCTTCAATCTAAATTTTGAATGGCCAACGTCAAACAAGGATGGCACCTGGTTTTGCCCCCCCCCCTCCATTGCAAATTTTAGATTTGTCGCCCTAAATCGCAAAGTTACAATGAACAAGTTAAATACCTACTATTTTTGCCCCATATTGAAAATAGATTAACCAAGGCGCGGGTACGGATGGACGTGTCAGACACGACAATGGTCATGAAGTGATTAAAATGATTTTAATTCCAAACATTTGCACTCTAACCTCACGGCTGTAAGGCCACGATACAAGAAAATAGTTAATTTTCAACTTCGTTTTACTGTAACGCTTTAATGTTACATTCTAAATAAACCACTTCATCGTGTCTAACACGTCCATTTCCACGCGCACAATATTCTTGTTTAATGTACTGTAAGTGCAATTAATGTAACTCCTACGCGTGTGGCATCTTTGCTTAACGTTGACCATCCAATTGGTGCAAATTTCAAGTTTCAAAAACAACGCTTGGGGGCACATTTGATTTGAAACCAAGAAACCGTTAATTGAAATTCTTAATTTTGAACAGTAACCCAATAGCACAAATGACTGAACATAAATTATATCTATTATTTGTACAAATGCTTTTTTTCGATGTGGAAAACTTATCGTATGATCTGCTAGCGATAGAGAAAAATAAAGGACATTTCTTAAATGTCAACAAAAGCATACGTTGGAAAAAATAGGACTGTTTTAGTTCATTTTTGTTTTTAAATATAATATTTTGTTAATTCTTTTATTATTAACTACTTCATGCTCACATTAATTGTTGGTGGTCCATGTTAAGCAAGGATGCAACGTATAGCACGTGTAAAAGTGAACGTCTCGGACACGTTCAATGATTATTGTGATTAATCCATATAGTGATACGAATTATTTATTATTTAATACCTTCAACGCTGTTACGGCATTTGATTTCTGACATGAATATATTTAATGATGAGTAATTGTTTACATTTCAAATTATTTAAATAGCCGAAGTGCTAATTACAGAGATAGTTCATAAAAACACATCGAAACAAATATTTTTGCTTTTGATGTTAATTATTATTTCGACGACTCCGTTTGGTTAAATCAACCAAAAATTGATAAGATAAATAAATTGAAAACGCCGTTATCATTAGCCACCCCTATAGAAATATAATAATCCTGAAATGTCCAAATTAGTACATTCAGATACAAAATGAATAGGAAAATAGTCTTTTTATTATTTAAATTAATACCACGTTGATCATAATACAATTTTAATTGCTTCCAACAATATTTTTATAATTTTTAATCCACTTTAAGCTCGACGGATTTTTTAACGTAGGTAAAATAAGCGCCCCCATATACGAAAAATTTAAATAAAATTTTAAACAGTGCAAGTCCGCGGCGTGAAATTTGTAATATTTTGTAGATATAATACTGGGTTGATTAACAATAACGAACTCGCCGAATTAATATTTAAACATGCAACTTTTCGAATGTAATGGGGATTCTAAAATGAGGGTGATGTAACTTCAAGTGCTATACCTACATAACATTTTATTTAATAATAAATTCGTTGAATATTTAGAAACCTATTGATTTTTATGCAAATTTATGTTTTTTTATTCTGTTGCACGAATTTTTATTGTATTTGAATAATTATTAGGTATATCTCAACCTCCACCAAGATTAGTCATTATTCAAACAATTTATTTATTTTATCTATGACCTGCATTTGCAAATTACTTTGGGAAATTATTTCACTATTTTTACACGATTTGTTAACCTTGAATTGATTGCTTTTCAATCTGTCAAGTGCAGTATGCATTGTGGTATATAAAGATACATAAATTAAATTTGACGTTAGGGAATATTATCGAAGGGTAGAATAATTAAAATAATGCACAAGTTTGAAAATACCACCATTTTCAGCTTCCAAATTATTTGTGTCGTGCTTCAGATTCCACGTTGTTGATTACCTTTATAGTTAGTAAATAGCTACTACCGATTTGTTTTGCAGTAGAATGAATTATTCGTAAATAAAAGCTCGACACGTTAAAACTTATTTTAATTTTTGATACGATTAAATTAATTAATAATAATTAAAATAAAATAAACGATAACACCGAATTTTTTTTATTCAGTCTTTAAATATTTATTGTTTATTAAATTTTTTATCGTAAGAATAATGGTTATTTATAACAATGTTATTGTAATTTTAATATTTACTGTCAGATTAAAATGAATTATTTTTCAATACATCAATATTTATCTGATTTATTCTTTGGTTATGCAATATTTACTTTGAAAATTTAAATGTGACTGTGCGATAAATTATTATTACGCTAAACTAGAAATAATATTGTTATCTAAAATAGGATCTTGCAAATTTTATTATTAAATCTTATTTTTATTGATTAATACTATAAAATAGTGGCACACTTACCGTATAATTCTCGGATATAGTGAACTAACTTAGATGCTAAAATTAATATTTTGTTTGGATATAACGAATTGGGTCGCTGATTTTTAACTAACCCCTATTTTATATGCAGGTTGCAATTCGTTTTGTGATATTTTAAATTTGATCGAGTAAATAATGTAAGTAGAAAGTATAAACCACACAATGAACAATAAAAGTATAAAAAAGTATCTTTTACAATCAGGTCATATTAAATACTTCTAATCCATTAATATTTCTTTTCATGAACAAAAACAAGTATTTTATATTTTCTTCCTTATACTTTTTAATTTTGAACGGGAAAACCTCATAAATATTGGTTGCTCCTTTGAAAGGTCTTGTTTACAGTAATTTTAAATGAATTAAAGATTATAAGGGAAATTGAAAAAGATCAATTCTGCAGTGAATTTTTTATGGGGGATGCTTAATTTAAATGTTTTCATGTCAAAATAAAAAAAATATTACAATGTGTAATTAATATAAGTTCCCTATCAAATACCTAGAATCTGATCCAATTTTGCTAACTTTTCGTCCTAAATCAGATCAAATAATACCTACATCTACTAAAAACTCAGGTAATTTGAATGAGAAACAAATTTGTATTTAAAATTAGATTATTTTATATTTTTTTGTTAATAAATATTGCATTTATGTTATGGCAAGCTCTGGGTTATAATAGCGAGTAAATTTTCAGGTCCCCTGAGGTTCCTTATATGCGAGCTCAACTGGTATTTTTTTGTATAGTTCATATTATATTTTGTATTACGAATTGCTTTACTAAACACCAGTACATTTTTCATACAAATTTTATGACTGTTAAAACATGTTATGTGGATTTTTCAGTCCGGATTAACGATTATCGTAGCCACAGCCGTGGAGTGATGTGACCGCTGGTTGAGTACAGAGCGGAAATTCTGGGTTCAAATCGCGGACTTTACAGAATTTCTTAGCTTGGCCATGTAGTGGACATCTACACGTTGTGGTAATATGACAGTATCAAAAAATCAAAAATAATTATTTTTTTGCAATTTTGGATAGTTTAACATATCTGTAATTGCCGGATATGAAATTTTTTAGAAGCAGCAGCAGCAACTCGAACTTTTATAACAAAACAATTTGTACTTATAATTTTCAACGCGTTTATCTCGAAAATACGTTTTTCAATTTTTACATTTGTTGCAATTTTGCTGCAACAAAATTGCTGATAAAAAATGTCAATTTGCAATGTAAAAAAACGGAATGTGTTTAGATAACATTTTAAACTGTTTTTTTTCAAAACTGCGACATTTTCTTAGTTTTCAATATTTTTTAAATATCGTGGTTCATGGTATAGGAAAATCTATCTAGTTTAACCCTCTTTTTTTGTCTTTCCAAACATTTTGACGTCACTTACAACTTTAGCAGTTGAGCTACTTTTATAGAATTCAGCTCAGACAAGTGACCATTATCGGGTCAAGGTAGCTCCAAGGGACCCGAAAATACAAATTTTACGATTGAAACCTCGATGTTTTCTGAAAGAGTATATTTTAAATAAGAGAATTAAAGGAGACGCAATGCACCGGTTTTTTCAAAAATCGAATTTAAAAAAGCTCGATTTTCACTGCAAATTTGAAGGTAAATCGCTCGTGATTGGTGAATCAATGCATTCAGTTGACGGTACGTGTGTTCCTATACATAAGAGTGTAGCTGTTGACAAATTTGTCAGTAACTCGTACGCTATGGTACAAATACGTTCTCCTTTTTAGGACCAAAATTACTTCAGAAAAGGGTTACTTAAATTTAACGAACGGTAGTTACTTTTTCGCGTGGATCCTACTCTTGCCATGGTGGTTTTCATCAAAATTGACCCTACGCACCCTTCGGGCGCTCCGGGCCATTTTGATGAAAAGGACAACTAATTTAAAAATACCCCTAGGCCCGTGGATGAAGGAAAATGGTGGATCTTTGAGGGGTGAAACTCGTGAGAGTGGATTCTAAACGCAGGGTAGTTGTGCAAAGAAACATCGGCTTAAAGCACCCCTCGCTGCGCTCGGGCGTTTTAAGCGATTTTTCCTGCACATGTACTATTCGGAAAGGTGGTTGTGCAAGGAAAAATCGACTTAAAGCACTCCTCGCTGCGCTCGGGCGCTTTAAGCCATTTTTCCTGCACATTTAGTATTGAAAACCATGATTTTCGTTCGGAGTGCACTGTTGCTGCATCCTAATGCAAGTGTCGCTCCGGTTATCCCCGCTAGCATAGCACAGCATAGCATCTTTTCGTTTACAGAGTTTCGTAGAGGCATTGCCTCCATCACCTCTTTTAACATCTTGGAGCTTCGCATGGAAGTTTGAGAGTATGGATATACTTTGAGTTGGCTTAGAACCACATCGCACTTCAAAGCAAAGTGTTGACCCGCGCGAGGCAATAATCAACCTTTGATGAGAGTAAATTACGAGTAAATTCCGAGTTAGGCGGCAGACGTAACGGCAGACGCATTGGGATTGTACAGTTAAAAAAAGGTTTTCTACCATACATGCCCGTGTCTAGATCACTAAAGCATTGATCTTGGTCGGTGCCGAGACATTGAGTAAACGCCCCGGCTGTGACCTTGCAAACCAAAAACGTGAGGCGATTTTGGGACATTAAAGCCGAGAGTGACGCTCTCGAACTTTAACTCAAAGAAATCGGGGTGTGATTTGCGCCTTGTTTTATGTTTGTGGAGGCTAATTTGTGAGTCAAATTAGTTCCGGCAAGAGGAAGTCATCGTCTGGTTATCCCCGCTCTGCGCAAAGCTAAGACCAGTTGAAAGTGCACGGACTGTCAATAGAATGAATTGATTCACCAATCCCGAGCGACTTTGCTTAAAATTTACTGTGAAAATCGAAGTTTTTAAATTCGATTTTTGAAAAAACAGGTGAACTTACGGCATTGCGTCTTCTTTAATTCTCTTATTTAAAATATACTCTTTCAGAAAACATCGAGGTTTTAATCGTAAAATTTGTAGTTTCGGGTCCCTTGGAGCTACCTGCAACCTAACTTTCTTATAACTGGAGGGTATTCCATACCCCCAGACCCCCCGGTTTCACGCTAATTTCTTAACATTTTTTACACATTTGCTGTTAATTTCCTAATTGAAGAATATCTAATACAAATTATGTAAAATAAAAGTAGAATTTTTCATATTTATTAAAGTTTATTCGGAGACGTTCCTATTTTACCCTTCTTCTTTCAAGATTCTCTTCGCTTGCGTAATTTGTGAAAGATTGCGCTTCCTCACAGATTTACATAGACAGCAGATGGTTATTAGGGAGGCATTGAATAGATTCAAAAAATATTACAGTAGTAAAATAGCATTTGTAAAAAAAAAGATAAAATGACAATTTTATCGAAGTCAGGCAATTGCTCTGCTGCGGCATGGAAATTAATAAACAAGAACAAAAATAAACAGGTCGTCGTTGATGTGATGCCTACACCTGAAGTTCTTAATGACTATTTTTCAGGAATTGCGAAGTCCATTACAGATAGTTTGCCAGAAACAGGAAAGGATGCCATGCACTATTATGACGGGAAGAAATGTGAACTCCACTTTCGAGATTATTCTTGAAAATGTCATTAAAGGGCACTAATTGTACAGACGAACACCATTTGTATGATTATACCTCTGACTGATTTGTTGAATTTGTGTATTAAAAAGTTCACATTTCTAGATATTTGAAAGGAAGTAAGGGTGGTTCCCTTCTACAAAAAGAGTGAGCTTGTTGTGCCTATACAGAGAAAAGACTTCTAAAGGTTCACATGGTTTTTTACTTTGAAAATAATGAACTGTTTAGTACGTGTCAATTTGGTCACAAAAATGTGAGATCAACTACTCTGGCGGTTAGTGATATATGCAGTGAAGTAGCAAAAGCTTTTGAAGATAGGGAATATTTGGACGCGCACTTTTACGACCTGACCAAAGCATTTTACTGTATGTTTCAGCTTTCGGCTTATGGATTTGATGACAGTGCCGTTGCACTCTTGCAGTTCTATCTGAGATACAGATTGTTTAAGATGGGGTGCCGCAAGGGAAATTCTTAGGTGTGATACTGTTCTTGGTATTCATTAACGATTTTTCCAATTTGTTTGTTTGATCACCAATGTTATACTATTTGTGGATGGCACAACAACTTCTGAGAAAATGGATAGTTTGGAGAGGCTTAATGAGGTGGCATCAGCAAAGTCAAGCGATTTGCAGGAATGATTCAACACCAATAGATTGAATCTTAATTTTTTGATCAAGAACAAAGGTTAATATTTTCACTTTCGGATATACCCATAAACAATGAGCTGATGCAGTTCATTGATATGATGCTAGATTCGTGATTGACGTGAAAACCTCTTACCATGAAGCTGTCAAATTATCCAATAGTATAAATGTCATAAGACAGCCCAAGAACATGGTACCGCTGAAGGTCTTGAGGGTTGCCCACTTTGGGTTATTCGAAAAGATGCTTGAATTGAAATAGCAAAATATATACAAAATACTTTTTTGTATTCTTCTCTTTTACAATTTGCAAAATTTAAAATTATGTAATCATAGATAGGTACATCCAAGTGTCCCTTTTTACTTCTTTCCCAATATGCTCTTTTGAAATTTTTTTGAGTAACACGCAAAATGGAGGCAAATTACGAAAGTATGTTCTCGAAGTTGGAAGGATTCCTTTTAGATGGCCATAGTTTTTCGACCTTCAGCCTCGTTCAAAAGAAAATACGACTTACTCCACTTCATTATGCAAATGAAAAATTGGAAAAACTAGTTCTACGGCTAGTTTTACGAAATCGTGGATATTTTTCCATTTCAGGATATTATTTTAAGTTTCTTTAGAATGACGGAAAGTTTTTTTTTTTAAGTTTTCAAGCTAAAGCAACCCAATAAAATTCAATTCCTTTTAATATATTGTAAGCTTTTGACAGCGTTTACTATATTTCAGATATAGTAAACAGTGCGACACAAATATTTTCGTAAGCTGATCAGAACTTTAACAGCTTAGGACAACAACTTATCTGTACCCTTAGCCCTTAGTATATCAACTTGTTAAGAATTACAAAATGTTTGATATGTAAACACCAAATAATAGTTAGTAATAATAGTGATTATTTACATACATATTATAATTTTTATCTCGTTTCGTTTAAAACAACGATACAAGATGTGATTATTAGAATCGAATTTGTATAAGTAGGTTCATTACTCCAGTGAATTAATCATTTGAAGTTCCAAAACTGGGTAGAAGTATTAAATTGGAGTGCACTATATTCAATCGTGATGAAATCTAACGTTTTACGATTCCATTATTCACAATAATGACATAACTATTGCTTATTAAAATGCGGACTTGGAATTAAAGTGATAATAGTAATTTTGGAAATGAGATTCATAAATCAGGAAGCACCATTAATTAACAAGCACGAAGAATTCAAATTACAGATGCTGAGTGTTGTTTACTAATTTTTGTACAATGATTTACTAGAAGATTGAAACTCCACTATATTATTAGTTACCTTATAGCTGTATTCTTTCTCGGTTCTATAAAAAAATTTTTTAAGGAATTTGTTTGATAAGTATTGAGAAATATTGGTTAAATTGCTGGTCGTATAAAATTTGTGACAAAATAACTATAGATTAGTACAAAAACGATGTTAACAAATTGTAAAAAAAAAGGATAACATAAATTCAGATTATCATTGAAAAATCGTTTTCTACATATCTTTTTATCAGTACACATATATAATTAATTATTATTAATGACTGTTTTATCTTCGCCTATTTTGAAATTGCAGCTACTGACGTATAACACACGTACGATTGTAAACGGGATGTGACGATTAATTATCTCAATTTTTAAAAATTTCTTTATATATGTAAGTTTAATTTTATTTGCAAGTATTGATTAATTCTAAATTGTCGGGTGGATTAGTTTATCTTGATGGATTTAAGTAGCGATTAAGAAAAACGCGTAAGTGAGGATGAACATTCGGTATAAACAAACATTAAGGTGCCAAGAAAGTTAGAACTTGAAAAAACTTTTTTACGTTTTTCATAATATTAGATAGTAAAATTTGGTGATGTATAAAATTGATAGTAACAGATATAGTGTATCATCAAAGCGAAAGGTTATGGCAGAAGTGCAAAGCGTTTTTTCCAAAATACTGGAGAGTCCATATTTAATGCGTTTCAAAGGTTTAGGTACGCCGTTAAATTAAATATTACTTTTGACTATATTGAATTTCTTCATTTAACGACTTTTGTTTAAAATAATGCGATTTTTACGTTTTTTTCATTAAGTTTGATTTTACGATTATACGATAATGGTTATCGTCTTTTACAGATTGGTGCCGCTTTCCGAGGACAAAATGTGCGTGCTCAGAAACTACAACCAACTATGAGCGCCTCGACGATCATATTCTTGAATTTCACGTTCTTCTTCCGGAAGATAAGGATGCTACGAACGAAAAAGAGGTATTTATGAATTGCTTAGCAAATAAACTACGTGTTAACGATAATGTTATAGATATACCGTACTTACAGAATGCCAACATTTTTTAGGTTTACAAAATTTTAAACTTTTCTACTTTTGCATAATTTTTTTTTTTTTATTAAAAGTTTTCATACTTAAATACTTTCCTTGCAGGAGGAATTACAATTTTATAACGACGATGGAAGTTTTCAAAGCGTCGTTGTAGAGCGAAATTTATGTACGAACGACTTATGTCAACTCCTAGCTCTTAAAAATCGAGTAGCAAAAAGTGTTAATTGGAGTCTTGTAGAACATTGGGTGGATTTGGGCCTCGGTAAGTTTTTAAATTTTACTATTATTATTTTTTATTCTATCAATAGTCCGAAACCCCTATAACGAAACGCGCAATTAGGAAATTCTTTTATCGGATAAGGTAAAGTTCCGCGGAGCCTATTCATTAACAACAATGGGTCATCATTTTTATGAAATACCTAGTATTTCAAATCTAACAGCAAAATTAACACAACATTTTTTTGTTTAAAAATTAAATTTTATTTTCATCAAAGGTCATCTTGTTAAAAAAATGTTCTGAAATTTTACTCAAGTTTAAAGATAAAATAAAATTAATTAAATTAAATTCTACTATGATTTTTATTATTTTTTCTGTTGCGGGGAATCGATAAGAACAATTGGCTAATGTCTGGTCGAATTTGTAATAACATTTCGCAAGGATATTTTAAACAGTTAAAGGGCGTCGAAATGGGCGGTAAGCCTTTCAGAATGTAATTCGAATTTCGACAACTACGGCGATTAGTTAATTGCTCCAAGGCATCTTATTCACCCTTGTCTAATTTCTTTGGATTTTGTTTCCAAGTAGTAGTTAAAATTAGTTGGAATTAGAAAATTATTTGCTAAACTAATATTGTCAGTAATTTCTTAACGATGTGTGACTTCTTCCATTTCTGTTTGATTTTCAAGTTTTCTTTTGAAGGGCGTCTTCTATCTAACCCAACATTAAAAGGTTTTCTTAATAAAATTAGTGACTCATATAACTTATACATCTGATAGGCACTCCTTTATTGAAATACTAAATTTAGTATTTAGACTGAGAAGTTGTGATGAATTAATGATGTTGACAACTCATCAGGACTAACGATGAGTACAAGTTCATAAAACAAGCAATTAAAAAGTTCCGTAATTGAATTCTACAAATTCAACATTTTTGAAAATTTTTAAGTAGGTATTCAATTAGGATCCAAAATGATGATTATTCCATTCTAAATAATATGTAGGTATTATAATGGGATTGTTTTTGATAAGTTCTGAAATTGTGCTAATGTTAGGCTTTTTGTAGCCTGTAATTACATCATTTACAGTTTTACTTTCCAAGAAGCAATTTCGCAGAGACAGTCTGTTTCTGTGTACTAATAACGTGATTTCCGCTCACGCACTTTTTTTGAATGGTCAAGCGTAAGAATGAAGTAGCATTGAATGGTTGATTCGCCTATCAAAGAAGAGAAGACCGAATTAAACCAGCGGTATGTCATGCAGTCGAAACGCTTCACGATACTGGGAACTTGGCGGATGTCGCTTGTTGTTGTTTCAAGAAGTTTACTGCATTCTTCCCAGGCTATAACCCACCTGAATGTATATTTTCAACTTTGTTGCAATGTAACATTCTATCAAACCAGTAATGGCGGGATAGTAAAACTGAGAGATTCAATGGTCATAAAGACTCTGCGAATACTAAAAGATAAAAGTTTTGCAATTTATTTTTCAAGTAGCACAGAAACAGGATATGAAAATAATAATAAAATAGAAAAAGGATACTGTTAGCCCAGAGAGCCAGGGCCGACTGCATTGCAATTAAGTTATTACGGATTTTTGTTTAAATATGATACCACAAAAAGTTTGGCCAAAAGGATTTATCAAGGTGTCCACCTCCGAACATACTAAAAACTAATACTGCAACCAACTACACATAATTTTCCAATCGGTGAGCTGACGAAAGTAGTTATCCAGATCAAAGATGAATAAGAAGACCAAAAATAGGACTTCATTTACTCAATAACTTCTTTTTTTCATTTTTGCGGGGCGAACAACAGAATCCGTGTTTATGTTACACCGCTGGTTGAATATTCATTTGAAAAACAATTTTATTTAAATTAGCAACAGTGAAAATTCTGGCTTCAAAAAAGTTTGTGTAGTTTCTTTTGAACGCAGGCTGCAAATTTTGATACTATCTGACTTTTGGCAACTTTTTATTTTCGATAATAACTATGTTGTTATTTCGCACTACAAGGTTTAGTAGTAGTTTTAGCGGAAAATCAAATAGGTTTATTTTAATTTTTTGTTTTCTTCTTAGAATCGTTTAAAAAAGGGCAAATCCTTGAGAGAACGTGAAAATTATGTCATCGATATAGAAAACGACATACAATATCAATATACATTCAAGTAAAAATCAAATCTATTTGTGTTGTTTGGTGCACGGTTTCCTTTGATGTTTTACAGTTGCAAGTGGCAGTGGAAGGCATTTCCCTATTTCAGCAATATCATTTTCGAACTTAACTTACGAAAATCCTATTTCTTTGAATATTTTGTGGTCTTTGGTTTAAAGTGACATTTTACTTTTAATATCACATAATATTTGTTTTTCTTTCACTCACAGAACGAAATGAATTTTATTTTAAAATAAATTTTGCATTTCCTATCTTATCCATCTTCATCTAACTTGTTAGTTTAAAATTTCATTCGTAAAACGTAGTAAATCGTCACGATGATTTAAATTGGATTGATTTTCAAAACAACATGCTTAGAATTTTGGAACACGTGAATTTTATAGGTACACCTACCATCATTAATTACATGTTTTTTTCTACCTTGGCTCGAATCACATAGAGCAAAGCCTTCAGGATAATATTTTTGTTTACTATTCTAAAAATATACTGTTGCGTGTTACTTTTCATATGCTACGGATTACTGATGCAAAACCGATAAAAATCAAATTTTATTCTAATTTGACTACTAGCGTCACCTTCCGATTTTCGCAGTACGCAGTTGTTTATTGAAAATGCGAAAAGCTTATCGAGTAAGATTGCATGAAATTCGCCGAAGCGACAAAATTATTGCACAATTTAAATTAATTGATAATTTATGCATTAATTTCTGTTGATCGGAAAACGTAAACGTTTCGTATGTTTCTTAAGAGGTGATCCATGAATGGAAGGAAGTCGAGAAGGCAAGAATTGATACTTTCCTTTTCCGTCCTTTCCTCATTTTATTTAATAACGGTCGTTGTTATAAAAAGGTAATTTGCTATATCAATGAAATATATCGCTATACTGCTTCCTCTTACCGTAATTTTTGAACTCGGAAAAAGTATGGAATTAAATATTTAATTTTATTCGCCAACATGAAAATATTTCACGTTAAGTTATAATATTTTTTCTTCTGCATTTTCCTTCCTTTTGATATTTGAAATTTTATTATTTTGTTGTTTTAATTTAAGGTAAAATATTATTAGTCAAATATGTTTTTGGAAGTTTTAAATAAGTTTTGAATTATTACTTAATTTTGGTCATTCTTATATTAGTTTACAAAATGCTTCGCATAAAACGTGTCACAATGAATTTTGACAATTTTTTTTTAAATGATTTATTTTTTAATGATTATTAAATATTAAAATTACATTCGCAAATTAATTGTATTTACACCTAACATTTGGTACCCTCTTTTTAAACACCCTGTATAATATGTTTTGTTGTATATATCTATTTTGTTATCTAAATTATTTTGTTTACATTTATATTTACTAATTTTTTTTATTGAAATTGCGAATTTTGACGTTCATTGTTTGCTTCAAAATAATTTTTTTTTATCTCATAATGATAATAATTTAGATCTACAGAAAAGGGAGATGTATTAATTGAATTAATCAAAATTATTTTACAGAATTTTTAACTAATTGCACAGTTTGTTGTTATTAAAGTAGTATGATATTAGGCATTTACATATGATTATCTATGTAATAATATGTACATTTATAAATAATTGTTTGGCTGTTTAGCCTTCCATTTTACGTACATAAAAATATATTTTAATTGCAAAATAATAATTTAAACAATCTCATCATTTATACATAATACATAGTAACAATATTTATTATAGACAAAAGATTATTTATACGCAGAAAATTGTACAAACATTTTCTACATCAAACGCATTTTTATTTTAATTCATCCGTATTTTACGCAAGTAACTCAATGATATTATGGCAATCAACTGATGAGTTCAAGTATTACATTTGCCTCCTGGTAAACCTTCTAATTAAATTAAAAACAAATGCTTCAACCAACTGTTTAAAATTTCTCAATCCAAAGTTGTGGGGTCTGTAGGTCTGTACGTGTAGTGGTCTTAATTCGCAAAAACCTGATCGAAACCTTAAAAAAGGGGAAATTGGATTTATACACACTATTTTATTTATACCAATTTTAACTTTGTATTTCTAATCAGACACGTAAGAATATAAAACCCCAGTTACGTCTCTCTGTTAGTAACACATTTTTTTATGTAGGATTAAAATTTATGACAATTATTTCAAAGTTTTTTTTAAAAACCGAATAACTTTTATTTTTTCCCAAACTTTTATTTTTATTTTGAGAACTTCAAGGAACTTTTTCTATGTCAGCATACACTCGGAACTTGAGGGATTTTCACAAAAAAAAGGTCAGGGAAGCCAGGAGACCGCCGGAGAGCAAAGTTTCGGTGCTCTCACGGTGCAAAAGAAGTCCACATTCTACTCTCTGAGGCTCACACTTGAGTGATCTAAAAACATGCGGTTTTTCTAAAAAATCTTGTATCTATGATGTTTTTTAAATGTACGATGTTTTATTTTCAAAATTACCCCGTCCCTTCGTTCAAAATGCAGTAGAGCGTCGATAATCCGAAGCAATAGGGTGTTTAACATCCGAATTATCGACACTTCACTGTGCCACCGCTTAGAAGTTAACTAGTTATTTTTCTCTTTTATTTTCATTTATTTTCTAATCAAAAAAAAAAAATTGGATAAAAAGATAATAATAGATTTTTTAACTGGACGAAAAGGGAAAAATTTATTTGTTTATAAATAGAAACCATTCGATTAGAATTTAAATGGGTAACCTACGTGCAACTTCTCACGTAAAATGTAGTCTGTGGGGTATAGAAAGATCAGTTTCTTTATTTACTGTAATATTTAATTTAGACTTTTACTTTTTACATAAATTATAACCAAATTTCATTCACTTTATTCACCGAGGAAGAAGGGAAAAACAATATTTAAAATGGTTTGGGAGGGATAAACAAATTAAAAAAAATTTGTTTTATCTAATTTGAAAAGTTAATTTAGTTTCCCGAGTTCAAATTTTGTAAACTTGAAATTAGGTTTTCCAGAGTTGACTTTAATAAAGTAGCTGCTATTTTTGGTTATAACTTGGAATCAAAATGCGAATTTGTGTGTATAAAAGGAACAAAATTAAGTTTAATAACATTAAAGGTATTTATGCTTTTGAAACTGCCATTAATTCCTTGTAATTGAGTATTTAATGTTGCCTAAGTTATTCAATACCTTAAACTTTTTTTAAGTATTTCATTCAGAAAAATTTTTGAAAAGTAATTTGAGGAGCTTTATGTAGGTAAGGGTTTAAAATTGCTCATACATTTATCAAACTTTTGCAATCTCGAATTAAATTTGCCAACTTTGCTCTCCGAAGTTCGATATTACACGGCGTGTCCCTAAAGTACAGCACATGCTATCTAAAATATATTTTACAAGATAATTTTTCCGAAACTTTCCTACTCAAGTTTAACCGTGGAAAGTTATATACGGTCGCAATCGGTAACATTTAATGATGATAGTAAATTGAAATTAATCTGCAAGTTTTCTTGAGGTCATGCTATGTTTACAGATCAACTTCGTACTTTGTTTCGTAAGATATGTTATTGTTTCCAAAAATATATTTTCTAAAATAGTGTATTACGTACTAAGCATGAAAAGGATAATTTTACGTGACGAGGAATGTAGTTTATGTAATGAGCCAAAGGCGAATTCTGTAACTTGTTGAGTCAAGTAAAAAATTACCAATATTATTGTGAAAAGGTCATTAAAGTGTTTAAATTAATTTCTCAAACAAAGAAAGTCAATTTAAAGTGACACATTACTACTAAAAAGATGATTTTCTCAATTATATTTAAAATATTTTCAATTAAATGTGAAACAATGAATTAATCATTTGTCTTCAAAGACTATCTTTGTTTTATTTTCTTAATTAAATAATCAATAGATAATGAAAAGTTTATTTTTTTAATTAAATAATAATCGATAGATAATTAAAAGTTTATTGTCGAAAATTATATAAACAAAACCTTCGTTAATCCTTATTTATGTCGTTGTTAAATAATTTCATATGACTGATTGATTACATCGTAAAAATGGTTTTTAATTATTGTACTACGCCGATTTCGGTTTTGTAATATTGAAGGTTTTTATTACTTTTTTCATATTTGTTAGAATAAGCGAGGATTACTAAACCTGGACCCGGACCTGTATATGACGTTAATGAAATACTCTGCCCTGACTAATAATTTTAAATAAATGCGCTGAGTAAGTAATACCAACCTAATTTGGTATTATTAGGTTGGTAATCAACTATAACAGTATTACTATATCAAAACACAGTTTATCATAGGTGTGTGTGAAGACAGTAGAAGAACCTAAATATAGAAAATCGAGAAGAATATTATTTTAGCTTCATTTATTGCAAATATTTTGGCTCACGCTAACATCAGAAGTGGGATTCGAACCAACGTTTAACTGCAAACGGATAAGTTTTTTTTTGTCGTGTTTTTTTTGTTTTTGTTGGTTTTGTGTTTTATTTTTTCTCTCGTTTGGTTTAAAATGAATCAAAATACAGAAGATTCCCAAAATGCAATTCAAAATCCGGACGGATATCCGATGGACTTAGAACAAACGCACGATGCCGTTAATAGCAAATTTTTGATTGATGAATAATGGATTGAACAAATAAACGATTTAAAGAAACGAACTAAAATATCCGATTTCATTATGATATTGAAAGAGGGAGACGCTCTACGAGAAAATGAAAAATAAAAGTTTTTCGATGGATGGAAACCATTTGATAGGAGTTGGAATAATTTGTGTATGACTTTTGAATAACGTTCCCCAAACAAGAAACATGGCACACGAAGCTAAACAAGGCAGCTAATATAGAAAGTTCAAACCTTGTTAGTTTATGTGAATACGGAATAGAGAAAATACGTAGTACCAACCTCAACTGGAATGGCAGAAAGTAATACGTTCCATTGGTGGAATAAATAACGATATTATTCGACAAAGAATACGAATAAATGTACCAAAGAATCAACAAGATCTTAAAGCTTTACTTCGACAATATGATAGCGAAATCAAAGATGATCATCGAAGAGTACCAAAACAACTCAAGCTAGATACTATGGAATCGTATGAGAAAAACGGAAATTATCAAAAAAGTGTTTCAACTGTAAAAAAAAAATAGGTTATTCAAAGAAAGACTGTAAATATTCAGAAAACCCGAAGCATGCAATGAAAGAAATCTAAATTAAGAAGCAAAAGAAGTCTTATAATAGTAAAGAAATTCAACTTGTAGCTGAAGATTGCAAAATTGACTTTGAGTCTACCGCCGTGCAAGCTCCTGGAAGAGAAGTCGATAGACAGTAGTTGTATTCCTGGCGTAGATTGATTGGTTGGAAGACGATTCGGCGTCCCGGATTGTGCGTTGTCATGGGAAATTATGGATTGAACTTGGCGTAGTTCTCAATGATGAGACCCCGAATTTGATATGTACTGGATAGTGATATAAGTGTGTTGTCAGGAATGGACGAAGAGTGGAAAGGTGGAGTCCCGAGCGTTGGATGATTTTTGTATATTGGTGAATGCACCGTAATCTTGGTTGTGATTGGCGCATTTCTGAAGTATCCGTATATTTGCTCTCTTAGAGAACAAAACTTCTAAACAGTCTATAGTTACTTTGGGTTTTTTGTTTAAACGAGCTGGCATCCAGGGGCAGTCATGACTGATAAAGCGGAAATTTTCACTTCATCGGAATTCGTTAATTGTTTTAAACGAGAAGATGTTGAATTGCACCTTATAAATGTGGGAGTGCCCAGAGGTGGCGGACAGGTAAAATCAGTGATAAAAGTCTTGTCTGATCTAGTGAAAAGTGCGTTGAACAACAGAAAGGAGATTGAATGGTTTGCAATATTGACCGGAATTGAAGCAGTACTTAATGAAGGTAAAAGTTTGGCAACTTGATATACGTCGGATGCATTTATGTTCTGAGGGAAGAATCGCGCAAGCGGAAATAGGATTTGGCAACAGTAAGATTTGGAAAACTAAGCGGGAGGTTTTTGGGACTAAGCAAAATTATAGAAATGCTGGCTAACGAACGTTGCGTATTTGGAGGTTGGAGAAACTAGTGAAAGAGGCTACTTATGAACAGTTGAGAGGCTGGTTTAACAGACAATTTTGAGGAAAATATGACTAGTGAAGCAATTTGATTCATTGCTTTTCTTTGGTAAGTACATTTGAGGAGCAGACATTCTATATGCAGTTTGTCCAATGTAGAAAATACAAAGTGCAGTTTGTCCAATACATTTTTTAGCTGTTTTGCGAAACCGCCAATCGAATATTTGCTTCATTTATGGATACTTCATAGTGTAATTTACACTGTGTTATTGCAAAAATTACTTTTTTAATAACTTATCATTTAAACCTGTGGTAGTTTTACTGCTCTCGTGAAAATTTCTGAAAATGGACATACTGCATATAGAATGTCTGCTCCTCATTTATACTATAATGTACATTTTCACATATAGAAAACAATACTGAAAGTAGCTGTTTACAGTACAGAAATGTCAAAACCTCAATTGTTTTATGTGCAATCCTACTAAAATGTACACTTTGACATATATTTTTGACATATTTTGTGAATTTTAAATATTTTATTGCTTAGCAACATACGTATTTCGTTAAATTATTATCGTACATTTTTGCAGAAAATGTGCATTTCATTCCAATTACACATAAAATAGTTTATGCGCTTTATCCTGAAGGTGCCTTTTTGGCATTTGCGTGGTTATAGACTTCGTCTGCGCCTCAGTCTATAACTTTCCGCGCTCATGCCAAGAAGATGCACTTTCAGGACTTGGTGCATAAATAACTATTACGGACGGTAGAACCAAATTATTATGGCGTTGCGGCCGAGTTATTTAAGGCGTTGCGGCCGAGTTATTTAAGGCGTTGCGGCCGAGTTATTTAAGGCGTTGCGGCCGAATTATTTAAGGCGTTGCGGCCGAATTATTTAAGGCGTTGCGGCCGAGTTATTTAAGGCGTTGCGGCCGAGTTATTTAAGGCGTTGCGGCCGAGTTATTTATGGCGTTGCGGCCGAATTATTTAAGGCGTTGCGGCCGAGTTATTTAAGGCGTTGCGGCCGAGTTATTTAAGGCGTTGCGGCCGAATTATTTAAGGCGTTGCGGCCGAATTATTTAAGGCGTTGCGGCCGAGTTATTTAAGGCGTTGCGGCCGAGTTATTTAAGGCGTTGCGTCCGAGTTATTTAAGGCGTTGCGGCCGAGTTATTTAAGGCGTTAGGGCCGAGTTATTTATGGCGTTATTCAAAATTCAAAAAAAAAAAAATGTCACGGGGACGCGACAATTGCAGGAAGGCCGTGTTAGAATAAGCGAGGATTACTAAACCTGGACCCGGACCTGTATATGACGTTAATGAAATACTCTGCCCTGACTAATAATTTTAAATAAATGCGCTGAGTAAGTAATACCAACCTAATTTGGTATTATTAGGTTGGTAATCAACTATAACAGTATTACTATATCAAAACACAGTTTATCATAGGTGTGTGTGAAGACAGTAGAAGAACCTAAATATAGAAAATCGAGAAGAATATTATTTTAGCTTCATTTATTGCAAATATTTTGGCTCACGCTAACATATTTATGATGATTAGGCCCGGTTTAGGGGAGACTGACGATGACGCCTTAATTTTGAATTCGAACGTCTTTAAAGTTATGAACTCCCGGTTCAGTAATTTCAAATTAATGCAGCTGGAAGTCTTTAAAATTTTTTTAGAATTAATATTTTTTTGGAAAAAGCTGATAAACATTTTTTTCAAAAAAAGTAATTGTTGTTGACACGAAATTGCGACAGGTTGCGGCTGTTAAGAAACTTTCCTGAACAATTTTCAATTATATTTCATCTTAATGAAGTTTTAATGAGAACTAACCTGTTTTGTGCTACTTTTTTTACTTGCAGTGCGTAGGAAGTACTTCGTTATTACTTGTGCAAATCTACTTACATAGTATGCAAACGTTTTTTTAACTTTAAAATTGCATTTAGCAATCAGAAGAAATTTTGATTTCTTTCTTATCGTGAACGGAAAGATAAATGTTTTAACTTGGTAATGAACCTAAAAATTGATTAGCTACACCAGATTTTTCTGAATTTATATTTACAAGTTAAGATTTTTAAAACGATAATTTTTGTAAGGTTTTTTAAGATGTACCCAGTTAGATTACATTTAAAGAAATTTCGTTTTTGTTTGACCTAAGGCCAAAAGTATTTTTAAATTTTGAGGCTTTTGTGGAGCTCCAAAAACTCAATTGTTATGGTACTAATTTATGAAACAATTTGTTTGATAAAATTATCAATATTTTTATAGTATACAAAGAATCAATGAATGATAAAAACTAAATAGAGTTATATCAGTGATAGTACATGAAATGGGAACGTTGACGTTGTCTTTGCTAAAAGATAAAAATAACTATTGAGATATTTATCTGTATTATGATATATTTTATATCATAAATAGGTACTTTCAAGTGTGCACATGAGTGAGTTATTTAATGATTATTATTATACTAATCACTGAATTTTTATTCTGACAGGTTCTAAGAGAACATTTTTATTATTATTCTTGGAATTACGCCATCAAGGATTCGTTTCTCTTTATGTGTATCGTATGCCCATAATTTTTTTCTTTGTACTTTACAGGTAGAATTAGTGTACATATTAAAATTAGGAAATAATTATTAATTTGCAGGATGAGGGCTAGCAAGTACCGCAAAAGTCACATTATCATGCAGTTTATTCGTTCTATACGATCGTAATACCAATTCCTAGGCGGAGATCAACCTTATATCGAATGATAGGACAATATCACTCCTATTGCGAGAAAACTTTTTATATTTTGATTCATACCATTTTTTTTTGAAACGGTAGCAGTGACTGTACATCCTCTTCTTAAGTTTAGGCAATAGCTTGATTCTGCCGATTAAAGGATCCGTTAATGGTTTTCTTCCTTTGACTCGATTTCGGCATAGGGTTGCATTTTATTGAAGAGTACTTTGATTAGCAACTTATCCAAGTATCAGGAGGGTTAGCCCAATCAAGTATATCCTTGCCTTTTATTAATTTTTAAAAGCAATTACAAACTTTAATAAGTTAGCAGCTAATTAAATTGCGCAGTACACTAATACATTCCTTATGCAACGGACCCTGACCATTTCGGAATATTTTGTGTAAACAAATAATAAATTTACGTCTTTAATATTTATATTTCGCAAAATTCAATAATATCCTTCGGAATAATATGCTTAATCGTGCAACATTTAACCCAACCAATTCTAATACGAAATTTGATGGCGGATAGTGCAGTTAACACTAATAAATTTGCTAATTTACAAACATTATATTCAGCTTATAAATATTCGGTTTTCCTACCAGTTGCTTTTAAATTCACGTATACATGTTCCGAAATCGAAAGATAAACAAATTGATATTGGATGTGTTTTGGCAAACTTTCACTCACATTTGAAAGGTGATATTTTAACTTCGGAAAGTTGAAATGTTTCGAAGTTTTCCTGATAAAACTAATGGCAATAAATTATTCTACGGTTTTCCTTCCTATTTGTAAATCTGTAACTCTAAATTCTATTCTTGCATTTTTTTTATATCTTCTATTCATTTTATTTATAATTTTCACATGCACTTGTTATTTATTGATCTTAAAATAACAAAGATTTATAGTTGAAAATTCGGTAAGATGTTCTTTTAGCTTATAATTATTCTTGCTAATTGTTCCAGTGAACGTCAAATTCTGAAAATAGTCCTGATGATTGTAGTAGACATTATTACAGAAAACCAAATATTTTCATGTTTGTTTATATTTCGTAGTTTGTTATATTAATATAAAATAATATTATCTTGGTTGTTTTTTCGAATTCAAGAAAATTTCATTTTCTAACTAATTATTGTTATTACATAATGTCAATACTAAATAAAATCGTAAACTGTCCAGATTGCATTGAATTTATAAAAATATTTTTAATGCAAGGACAAAAGTGCTTCAAAAATAAATAGAACAGTTTTTTATATCTTCCTTGATTTAACAGCTAATGACGTAATTATAAATGAGAACAAAGTATCCTAAGTTAATCATTTGATTCGTGGAGAATGTAAGCAATCCTAGGTTTGGATGTTTTTTTAACCCAACGCCCGAAATATACTTTACCTTTAGATTTTGAATGCAACGACCAAAGCTAGGATTTTTCAAATGTGAAATCTTCATACTGCAAAATAGACATACATAAGCAGATCTTACTTTTATTATTTGTCTAAACCTAGGTTTGGTCGAAACAAAATCTTTCAACCTAGGATTATTTTTACGTATTTGCTTTGTTTTTATTATAGCTCTTCAGATGAATTTAATATGCACATAATAAAATAAATTACTTTTCGTGTTTTTTAAAAGCGCTAGAGTTTAGAGAATATAAGTAACATTGTATTTTACTTGCGAAACTTTGTATATTTTAAAATATACTATGGATGATGTGGAAAATAACATATATGGGTATTTCAAGTTTCTCCTACCAAACCAACCAAAGTAACATCAATAAATTTTATTTTTTATTAATATTCTTTGTTGGCAGACGTGTTTATATGTTGTACATTTTAAGTTAATTGATGCTCTGTGCGTTTGTAGGATGTACTAAATCATTGACGATTTTATTACCAAGCTTTTACAACCAAATATCTTTGTGGTTTTATTATCACTCATAATGCAAGGGCATAAAATCTTTCTCAGAAAAGTTGCATTGGGATTTGCTATAAAAATTAAAGCTTTTAGTGTCTTCTACAGGAATTTATGATACTCGCAATGTTTTTTATTTTTACTTGTAGCAGTACCACAAGAAATTCATATTTAAAACTCTTTTTGAATTAATTGAGGTCAAAAGTCTGAGAAAACACTTCAGTATAATTTGAATTACTTGTGCAATTTTGTGTTAAAAAAGTCCAATATACCCACAAAAAAAAAAGAAAAACCAATAATATATTTAAATATGGACGCTATTAACGAAATTAATGTTTCAATAATATTTTTTTTAGAAAAAGATTAATTATTATAAGGTATCCCATTTGACAATGGGATATTATATAGGTTATCGTGGAATCCAGATCATGACAAAACTACCCCTACATACTTATAATTTTTTTGAAGGTATTATTTACTAATAAGTTCAAATTTCTCGGTTTAACATTTTATTTTGGTTTAAATTTACAAAGTGAAATCATTTGAATTTAATTCTGAAGATTTCATATCCCATTATTTTTGCTTTGAAAATTTTTATCATCTTTGTGATCTCGATTATTTTTGTTTGATTGTTTTCCATTTTTCACTTTATTTTTGTGTTGAACGACAATTGCTTCGTGAAATCCCTGAAGTGCTAAAGCAATCAATTGATTATCAAAAGTTTGTTATGTGTGAAAATAGTTCCATAATTTTTATTTAACCGTAAACTTAGTAAAAATAAAATATTTTATCGTTTAAAAATCAATAAACAAATTTTAAATAAATTATTAGTCTTAAAACTAAATTTGATGATCGAGGTTGCACTGTATTCTCTAATATTTGATAAGATAATCATAATTGTAGCACTCGTCGATGAAAACTGATAATTTCACATTGAAATTCTATTAGTAAATCGTCAAGGTCAATCGAAACTGAGATTTTTAATTTTAAGTTTAATTTCAAAATTAAATGTTTATTGTTACTACTAGAACTAACTTAATCTGTAATATCATTGTGTATTGTTAGAGGGGGGGGGGGTTAATTTTTGAAATTATCAGTCACAACGTCACATGACGCATCTCTGCACTTGGAATGAACGGCAATAAAATGAATAAAAGTTTTAATTACCCTCAGCAACCCTAGTGCTGAATGTAGAACAAACCAAGTTTTCATTTTCCGAACTTTTCCTCTTTTATACGTCTGTAAATTCCATATAATTTTTTTTTGTATTCCATATTTCATTTTAATACCTACTTACATGACTTTAGGGCACATATAATCTGTTTTTGGTAGCGTTAAATGAATTCTAATTCTATAGAATAAATTTCACATTTCATATTTATGTTTGTTGAGCTGTAATATTTTGTGTGATTTATCCTATGTAAACGAAAGTGACAGACTTCATAGCGAACATAACAAAGCTTCTATACATTGATTGTTACTGATGAGGCAGCATCTATGATTTTGTAAATTTTATCAAATTATTAAGATCACTTGAAAACTCCTTCCAATTAGAAAAATCCTTCAAATTTGATACTTACTACGAATTACTTAAGAAAAATACATTGTACTGCGTTGTATTTAATTGATTTAATTGGTTATTCGTTACGGCTAATTGCAGCTTAATGATAGTCTGCTCGACTTAATTATTTTCAAACTTATTTCTAAACGAATAATCACTAATTAATTTTTTCCTTGTTAAATTTTTTTTGGAGGAGCATAACCACAAGAGTTCTCTCCAAAACGATAAGAGCGCAAAATTATTGAAGAGGCCAAAATTGTTTAGCATAAGAAAACATTTTTATATATTCTTTAGAAAAAAAACTCGTGGTTTCTTAACAAGATTGAATTGTATAGTATGTCACTTTCTTATTAAATTACCTAACTGTTTATAATTTGCCCATTGTTAAATTTTATTGCCATTATTACAATGGTCTCATTGGCCATTCAAATTAACTTGTAAATTGCATTTTTTGTCAATAAATAAATCGTCATGATATAACAATTTAATTTTCTGAATCATCAATTTAACGGCTTTTTGCTGAAAGTATTTCCACGAAATGATTAACAACATAATTAACGAACGAATTACGCTGTTGTACAGGGCGATCCAATATTACTGTGTAATAGAAAATATGACCGTTATCTATTAATCCTCTCTTGCCGAAATTGGCACTCAAAATTGTTTGAATGATTTGATTAATAAAATTTTATGTTTTGTTACAGAAAGATTACTTGAAGATCACGAATATGTCTTATCGGCCCATAGAGATATGCAAACTTATTCACGACACGCCGATGTCCGATTCATATTTAGAAAGGATTATAGGAAATACGAATTTTTTCACAGTCCTCAAGTAAGTACAAACGCAGTAAAAATTATCGCTTTCTCATTTCATTATAAATTTCTTTGATTAGTATAATTTAATTTTAACGAGCTTTTGTAAGTTGTATTAATTATGATGTAGTAAAAATTTATTAGCGTGGCGCGATAAATTTAAATTATTATTTTGCGCTTTTAATTGTGACGTAGCCACCATCTACTGGAAATCAGCACATTTAACTACTAGTTAGGAATCGGTACGTTGTTTAACGTTTGTGATACAGGTGGCGCTACATTTTCCGTTTTAAAATTTTCTCGGACGATTCACAAAATTAATGACCAAGTAACCGGAAGATTAATTATTTTCTAGGAATTGGATAATTAACCGTCCTATTTTATAATTACAAAGATATAATTTATTAACAATTTAATATTAACAAGCGACTAATTTTTAAACGTTAATAATAATTTATTATTATTAGTATTAATACCACGGTCAGATAAGATTTCAATTTCTTCCTAAGTACCTAGTGCATTGCCGTAAGACGGTAATCAATATACGAAATTGGAATATAAATGGAAATTTTAGCCGGCATTTCCTCTTTGAAGGGTAACATTTTTCATTTGTAAGGATTTTGATGTAATAACAAGCGGAAAACATAAATTTTATATATTTCAGCGTTTCAGTTTTAACAATCAAATATTTATAATCTCACAAAAAATGGTTCTGTATACAAAAACAATTCGGTTGGGTATGATAAATGGTACCCGCTGGGAAATAATTTCTTACAGGAAATAATTTTTTCATTGCTTGTCCATTTAGAATCAAAGTTAATTTTTCTGTAATTTTTATTAATGATGCAGGTAGGGTGGTTTCCTAGGGAACTCGTACTTTTAAATTAATTTCGATATACACCTATAGAAAATTGGCCTCGGATCATTGACCAATTAATTTTATTTTGATTAGAATAATAATATTATTGATAAATAAATTTAAATAATCATTTCGTAAAATAAATAAATTTTTTCGACTTCGATATCAGCAGGAAACAAAAATAACCTGTTGTCTCCAATCGGGAAGATAAAAAAGATTGGGAATTAATTTTGGACATGGTAACTACACCTCAACAATTTTCTTGACTAAAACGTCACAACATTTTATCGAATAAACTAAGTGATCAGCAAAATTTTAAACATTGTAATGGAATTTTATACATCCGTTTTATGCATTACTCGTGGGTATAGCAAATTTTTATAATACCTATAAAGAATTAAAAAGAATATTTATTGGACAAGAGAAAAGCAGCGAAGTAAAATATAATAAATGTGTATATGGCGAAAAGAAATTAAGCAAAAAGCAATGGCAGATTATTAATAAACTTGAAAAATAAAGATTAAACGAAATCAATCATAAGAAAATGGTACGCATTTAATGAAAATAAATTCAATGAACACTTCGTAAATGTCCAATTCGGTTGGAATTTGATCGAAAAAAAAGTAATGAAGGTGTTAAATATTTATTTCTTCCATTATTATTTCAGTAAAGCTCAAGGTTTTCTATTTTTGGAGTAGTTTGCTTTTGATTTGAAACACCTGATTCAATATCCCGAAAAAAGAGAACCTGTACCTAATGATACATTTTTATGGAATATTTGAAAAGAACGCTTAAACCTTGTTGACTTAATATAACTGAATAGATCTATGGATAAAGTAATTTGATTGGCAGTAGTATAAACAAAGTGCAAACGCTAGCTATCTTTTTGAAATCATATTCTGTTATAGTATGGAAATCCGAACAATAAATTTGGTACAACATAGTTAACTGACAATATGACCAAGAATCTGTTTTTGATTCTGAAGATCACAAGATAATGCACCGAAAATTGGATGAAAACCTGAAAGCTTGAATTTTAAAGGAGTGTTTTGGGATTTAGTATTGCCACTCCTATTTTTTATTTTGTTGATGCATCTTTTGGAAATCAAAAAATATGTTCTTCATACTTAAACCTATACATTCTCTTAATTGCAATTGAGATGAAATTAATGAAACGCCTTCACATATCTTACGTTGGGTGCCAATCAATTTATGTTGTGGATTCCTTTGACTGTAATTAGGATGTAAGTAATTGAACGTTTTCAAGTATTATTAAAGAGAACTCACCAGAATTT
This sequence comes from Rhagonycha fulva, assembly GCA_905340355.1. NCBI lineage: Eukaryota > Metazoa > Arthropoda > Insecta > Coleoptera > Cantharidae > Rhagonycha > Rhagonycha fulva. Next base: position 14,067,385 of record HG996555.1, read on the forward strand.
GTTCGATAGCATTAAAATGAAGCGATTAAGTAGCGGATGAGTCATTAATATTGATTAGTTTAGTCAAAAATCGATTTTAAAGTTTCTATTATCTACACAAATTGCGACCTTATTGATGCATTCTATAGCCCGTCCGTGTAATTTTATCTATAATCTTATAAGGAGGTGTAGTATAAGGACTTCAAAGAGTTGTTCCCCTACCTCACCGGATCAATATCACGAGTCAAAATCTAAGAAAATTAAAAACAAAAATAGACATTTTTTGTTCTTAAATTGCACCTAATAGAAGTTAACATATTCACATGTTAATTTATTTGAGCTAAAGCCGAGAGCCTTGCTCTCTCGTTGATTGTCGTTATTAGAAGGTTTACTGAATGTCTTAGAACCTAGATCAATGCTCTTAAGAGATCGCCCCTGGTGAGGTGTTGTGTAGTAATTTTTTCGCAATGCTTTCATCGCGCTCGTCGTCTTCTTCTGAGCTCACCTTTATCTTTCTTCAAGCTCCTGCGTTTTCTGGGGACTACCTTTGTCTGTCTCTTTTTTTGTTGTGCTCCCCCCTTCCCGATTATAAAGTTAAAACTTAAGGATATTATTAAATTCCTTTGCCATTTTGAAATTTCTTACATTTTCTCCCTTTAATTATCCATTATGATTCCACAATAAACTTACAAAATTGCATTTATTTCTTTTATTTTAAACATAATTTTTTTTTCAGAATTATTAGACATCTAAATCATCTGAAGATTCATTATTTCTAAATATTATATCAGTAATTACGTATTCATTTTTTAATAATTTTCCAATTAATAATTTGAAAAACTTGTTCTGTCCGCCTTTCCGAAAATACACACACTTTTTTATAATTGTCCTTTATTACCGCTATAATAAAATAAACGAAAATGGGGAATTAAATTTACTTGTCGCCCTGGGTTAGCTTAAAAGACTAAAATTAATTTAATTGCTTTTGAAAAATAAAAGGAACAATTATGTGAATCACAATATAAAAATCTCTTGTAGAGCAAATGACCTTAATAAAAGCAAAAGGATAAATTTTGTTTATAAATAAATAAAATTTATATCAACACCTCCTAGTGATTAGCTAAAAACTCTGCAAGTTAGTTCCAAAAATTTTTGAAAATCTGTCTTCAAATTTTCCTGGTCATCCAGCCTTTTTTTGGTTTAAGAACATCTATATATCCAGTCAAACTTGTCTTTTGTTCTTCAGCATACTAACCAGCGCTACCTTCATCAGCTTCATTTACAGGAATCAAACCTAAGCTAGATTTTGTAAGTACCCGTTAATTAATTTAACACCACCATAGAGAATTTGATACTAAAATTTGGACTTCTTCTGCCGCACCCTATACCATTAGACATAGTTTGTCCAACTACTTATATTTCTAAAAATAATTGCTCGACTATAAATTTTGCTTTTGAAGCAAATTAGTTAGTTTTATCGGCATAAGTTGATAAAGGTTCGATTTTGATTTATGGACTTCCTTTTATTTTTTAATGGATTTATACTTTCAGAATACAAATAACTAAAAATTTATATTGATTAATAATGCACTGTTGCTTTTATATGGATCGATTATTTTTAATGCTTTGATAAACTTGGAAATTTAGAAATAGAAAATTACAATTTTTCAATAATTAACCGTCTGAAAATTCATATTTTCATCAGCTCGAAAAATATGTAAAGCCTTCTAATAAATTTTCACACCAGTTCGCATCAAAAATGAAATGTATTATTTGTTACTTAACACAAAAAGCTTTTTAGAATTTATTTTAATAGGTCTGAATTCAAAAACTTTAGGTACTATTGATAGAAGACTTATCGTGTCAATTTTATTACAGTTCCATTAATATTTCTTTGTAATATTTAAGCTGAACGCTGAAATATTTTTTGTTCCAATTTCTACTTTAAATTTTTTTACTATTAACCTCTCTTTCGTATGCAAATTGTATTATACAAATTTACCATTTAGAAATTCAATTATGTTGTATGAAAAGTAGGTTATATGTGAGATTTCTATAGCATCAAAACGATGATACGGAAAGAAAATTAATGTTTCTCGCAGAAAAAAAATAGAAGAAAGCGCAAGAATTACGAATCAGGAATAGGAATCATTGAACTATGCAGTTTATTGCATTTTTAATTAATTAATAACAAAAGAGATTTTTGCAATTTAGCCAGTTTTAAAGTGGTAATTTTAGGTGATCAAAAATTGATTAGTAATCACGAAAATAATTTGGAAAACTCGTTCCAAAAATAGTGTGTCCTTGAGTACAATTCACAACTACTTTGCAGAAGTAGTTGAAAAAAAATGAAATAGTGCCAAAACATACGGTTAACTGACTTCTTGGCATTGATAATAAATAGCGAAAATATATGCCACTTTAAAACTAGGATATTTTTGAAATTCTAAAAAGCCTGGATTACATAAGTAAATTATTAATATCGTTGCAACCTACACAATTAAGTAACTTCATTAATCTTTCGTAAATAATTCATTTTAATATGTAATTTAATTATACACGTTAGATTCAACTATGAGAAAATATATGCACTAAAATATTTTGTTATTAATGATGATTTAAAATTACAACAAATCTGCTTATAATTAGTAAATTAGGGAAATAAGTTTTAATATATTATATCTTATGTAAATTTCTGTTCTTCGGAGTGAAAAGTTTGTTTGTCTGTTTTATAAGGGGATTATTTATTATCGTATACTTCGGTAACAATGATGGATTAATAGAGGGCAAAAGCAATTCGGAAACTAAGTTTTGTAATAATTGAAGTGTAGTAGATAGTGTACAATATTGAATTTAATAAATTGCAAGATTGTCGATATAAAAACAATGGGGAGGGAAAACGCGTAGGTATTAATTAATAAATTTTTCTTTGTTACAGCAATTTTTTCCTGCCGACATGATCGATTTAGACAGTTACGAAGAATTTAATGGATTACACACAAACCATTCAGTGTCATTGCAGGTGAGCTTTTTTGCTACTACTAATACTTAATGAATTATATTCAAAATTGTTATTCCAAAACACTTAAAAGACGTTCCACGGGGTCTATCATTGGACCCTACTATTTATGGATGATTATTATCATTCTACTATGTAAACTTACGCTTAGTATGTAATTTATAGACAAGGAAGGCGTCCAACTCTTCTCACTCTGGGTAGTGGAGCTTCCTAGGTGCGGCTCCTTCACATATTTATTGTTACTAATAATTATTATTGTTGTACAACGGAAGAAGAGAAATTGCATCGAAAACCAACTGTTTGTAAAAAGTGATGCTCCGTCTTACCTTTATCATCAATTATAACTTTTTGAAATACTTTTGACATTTGTTGCAGAAGATTAATGCATTCTTTTAATTTTGAAACTATTACCTATCATATAAAGTTTTTTTATTCTATTAATTGCAAATTTTTGCAAACTTTCTAATACGAATTGTGCACTTTAATTGAAACCGTCAGTGTCCTACTTCAATTTTGTATTGCTTTTTTATGTTGATTCGATGCACTTTTTTCATTTATTTCTGTCTGCAGGTCTTATTTTATATTTGCATCTTTTATTCTAATTTTATGTTTTGCCAGTCAAATTTCTCAGTGTGCATATTATTGCATTATATTTTCTCCAAGAACAAAATTTTAAAATAAATGGTGAACGAATGACCGAACGACCACCCCCTTAAATTTCTCGTTCACCAAATATCTACCTGCAGATCTAAAAATTTCCCTAAACTTAAACGGTGTTTAAATTCCATTTCCAGAGTAATAAAACCAAAGTAACCGAATCATGAAATTTTATCTAATTTGCACTTACAAAATTTAAATTTTGGAATAAAAAAAATGGCGAACGAAGAGGAATTAGCAATTTTTATACATAAATCAAGTATTATGGTAATTATGAAATAAATTTTAACATTTGATTAATTTTTTGTTCTTATTTAATTTGTGGGAGCATAAAAACGTACTAATTTTAGAGAACTCGTTATAAATACATAATAGAAAATCCTTGAATTGTTCAATTTATATAATTGGTGTACTATGTGTTCTCATTACTGATCCTTGAACTTGTGTTATTAAATTACAAAATTGTGACTTTTTGTGTTACATTTAATGGGCCTGATTGATCACTTGATGTTTAGGCTAATAACATGAATTTTGATTCGACGAAGTTAACGAGTGTGGAGTTTTTGGTAACCATGAGCCGTATTGAAGTTGATTGTGATGCAAACCGTATACCATGTAACAAATAATTATAGTGCATTCACATTACTTCACAGTTAGCTATTTTGCAACAAAATTTTGCAAATGTCTCAAAATGAAAATGATACCTAGTTGTTGGGAAGTATCATTCATTTTTTGCCCACAAACTTCGGGCAAATTAGGTTCTATTCAGATTTCGTATTCTCGTTTAGTATGCTCATTGTAAGTAAAATAAGCTTTTCCATTATTCTATCACACACTGAATGTACTTAATTTGCCAAGCGTTGTCAATGAACTTGTCATACTGGAAGAGATTATTACAGTAGACCATTTTCAATTCATCCGATATAATGAAAGTTAGGTTAGGTTTTAATTGCTTATTATCAATTCCCTTTTCTTTTCGTAAACCAATCATTAATAAACAAGAACACGGAGATATAACCAATTCCAATTCTAGGAAATGATATTGAACGTCACGTCATAAATACTGTCACTGACCTATCATTTTTATTTCTAACTTGGCAACGGTTAGCTATTACTTTGAACATGCAATAGTGTAATTAACTTTACGGCTGCATTGTATTTTAATTTGCTTTTCAATTTTATAAATAATATATTTCATATTGCTATGTACATTATCCATCACAATGCTTTTAAATAAATTATTAATAATGACAAATTGTGTTTCTATGGTCTGGAGTGCCCTAGAATGAAAATTTCTTTGTGATGAAATTACCAAAACCTACGCAAAAATTATGAATTTATTATAAGTTATGATTTATTGTTTTTTATTAATCAACATACCTGGCGTTTAATTAATTTTATACCACAAACTTTTATTAACTCTTATCCCCTCGGGTTCTTTCTTTTTTCAAAATTACAAGGCTTCCAAAGATTCATCCAGAATCATTTACTGTGATTCAAGAAAAACGTAAAATATGGCTAATCGTTGATCTCTGATGTGATTTATTCATTTTTTACGGTTGCATTTAACTTTTACTAACATTTTTAAATTTATTTTTGAATTTGTTGATGGCCCAACAGACGACTGGGTAATTCAAACCCACAACTTCTTATTCGTAATCGCTTACATTTCACTGCATGTCACGCTATTGGATTATAAATATTTTAAATAATCCACTGATAGATTTTCCAACATAATTGACCCTAGAACCATAATTGACCTAGAACGTTAGAACTCCTGGAAGACGGAAAAAACATTAAATTATACGGTCAACCGCTTTTTTTAACAGTGGAAGATCTACCTATAGGAGCTCATAATATAGTAAAACAGAAACCATAAAACGTAACAGTTAACAATAAACATTTCATAAAAAATAGGGACAATTTAAATTTAGCAAATAAATAACCTCCTAAAACATTATTGGACATTACCTCATAACTGAAACAGATTTTACTAACAATAATTTTAGCGGAAAGTGTTGACATTTGAATATACGTTTAGATTTTTACATTTGTGTAGAGATCCGTGCCAAATGATTTAAAGTTGTTAAAGATTTGCAAAAAATGGACCCAGAAGCCAGACCAAGAAAATTTGGGTGTGTATTAAAAACAATGTTGCATACAATTTTCATCAGGAAAATATTTACACGTCAACACGAGCAATTGCGTGCCGTAGCAGTTGGTTGATAAGGAGAACGATATTGTAGCATTCGTTCAAGTAAAATACATTTTTCAAGGATGATTGAGTAACTTTCACGATTAGATTTTGTATTAGTTCATTTAGATTATGGTTACCATAAGAAAAGTTGATGCAGCGAGTTAAATTTTATTAAAGAGAGTAAGAAACTACCATGGACTTACATTTTCTCAGTATTTACTGCTTATTAGACGAACAAATGGTCAATTAGATTTATTAAGCTAAATTGTTACTTACCCACGAATAAATGAATATTTAAGTAAAATCTTTAAATTGGTTTCAAAGGATTAGGTTATAAATATTATTAATTTCAAGAATATTACTATATGACAGTGATTGAGGATACAAGAAATATTAGTGAAAAACGATATAAAAGTGAACTTTTTAAAGCACTGTACCAATGCCCGCTACCTAAAACCATTAATTTTTCATTTAGTAAAGTCAATTTCGAGTTGCTCCGGCAAGCATATAGACTAATTATAATTTTAAATAAAGAAATTTAATATGAGCGACTCTTGCTTATTTAAAATAAATTCATGGAGATTGGGCGCCAAACACATGTATAACAAATTTTGCTTTATGATCCCAGGAGTAATATTACGAGGATCACACATACTAATTAAATAAAACCTATATAGAATTAGCATAAAATTGAATTACACAACAAGGATAATTTTTATACATCGAAAATCTTACCTATATAGAAAAGGTACCTACGTTTATGTTTTTTAAAGTAAAATCTTTTTCTTAAAAAATTAAAAAAATTTCCAGTAAAAGAAATTAAAATTTCCTGCAATTTTTAATTTTAAAATTTCACTGTATTTTCGATATCGAAACAGAAATTTACTAAATACATAACTAAAATTGTGAAAATTATGTGCCCTGCTATAACCAAATTGGCAATCCAAAATGTAATTCAAAGGACAATTTTTTTTTATTGAGATAAAGTAGGCTGTTACACTGCTACAGTTAAAAGCCGTACAAAATTTGTAAAATTATCTTTTTTCTTCTGTACAAAGTTTTATCAAAAAATGAACAAAGTTTCAATCTGAGATGAATTACTCAATACCCGCCTAATTATAATTAATTCCCGGAATACGACAATATACGCATAATATATCAAGTAGCCGGAAAAGGAAGATTGAATTTTCAGTGAAAGCCGGAATAGGAAGGTTGGCAAGGAAGTTAAGGCGGGGAAGTATGAAAAATTTAAAAGGTGCATGTCAATGTTTCCCCCCCCTCGTTTTGAATTTTTAGATACCTTTTGTTGCAAACGTTAGAGCATCGTTTGAGCCTGAATGAGCTTCTATGATGGCCTAACATTTGACACCAAAAAATTCGAAACTGGAGGGTAAATTTAAAGCCATTTGAAAACTCAAAACTTTTTAAAAAATTAAAAAGGTCAAAAAATGACCTATGTCAAAACATTTTCTTAATTTTTCGAAATCTAGACAACTTTTCATTCATCTGAAAATTTGATTTTGGACCAATAAAAACACAGTTTGAATGAAAAGAAAGCAATTGAATGTTCAAGAGAAGCCATAAAATGCCATGAAATGAAAATTTGTAAAAATTTTAGTTAAAAATGTAAATTAGGTGTGATCAGAGTTTCTTTTACTTTACTCTACGTTAAAGTCGTAGCTGAAGTTCCTTCCACAGTGAATGGGGGTTTACCGGCGCCGGCTTGCCAGCTCATCTAATGTTAATTAATGTAAACGAACACAATCAAAGATGGCAATTGGATGGATCGGTTTTGATTTCATTACCATTTAACACAAAATTTACAACGATCGCGGAACGCATTCCGTATATCAGTCAGTATAATATCTTATAGAAATATGTGATTCAATTTGCGTTGTTTTGATGAATTTTGTCACACTTTTCTAAAAAGCAACCTTATCGCATATCGATACCACGATGTAGTTAATTACGTGCATAAAATTTAAAATTTTTATGTGTATTTAAAAATTTATGTAATCTGAGTGACCGAGGTACTTAATATTAATGATTATAAGGGGGGGGTCCGATAGATTTGCTTGTTTTGGGATCCAATTTGGTGCATACTGATTTGGAAGGAATTGAAAGAGAAATTCACAGTTTAAAAAAGGGGTTTATCAATGCCGTCATTTCATTACAAAAATAAATCAATTCAAACTTACCATAATTGAAGGTTAGAATTTTATTACTTGGCTATAAAAATTTGTTATTTAAGCCCATTGTTTGCAGACCAAAAAAAATTAGCTTTATTTTATAGTCGGCTATTTCCTTTAGACAATTGAAATTTTACATCTTCAGTAATTACAGTGAATTTAGCGTACTGACTAATGAACATTTTATCAAAAATAACAAAAATTAAAATCCTGAAGTTTCATTATCAACACAAAAAGTGTAATGTCGAGATTATTTTATTAAACAAATATAAATTAATTAAAAAAAGGGGGCATATTTTTGAACATGAATTTATCAAACTGACAAGCGAGATAAGCTGAAGTAGATACGTAATCTTAAATATAACTTACAAAATTAATAATTACATCCGCACTTGTTATCAAAATTAGGTAAAATTTTGTATAAAACACGTAAGGAAATATCCTAATTTATTAGAGAGCTAGAGGCTGCTATTTTTGCAAAGAGTATTCCTGAAAATTAGATTTGATTTATAATGAAGCTCATAGCTTGCAGTTAAAAAAATTTCAAGATCAAATTGACAAAAAGCGTGAGGAGATATTGTATTTTATATATTTTAGTTTATGTAGTTTAGATATTGTAGATATGTAGTTTTTTTACGATGAACTAAACGATACATTTTTAAAAATGAAAGCTCAAAATTTTCATTTTTAATTCAACTGAAGTGGGCCTTGTTATTTTATCGCTCTAGACGATTTTACAATTCTAACGTGGTAAACAAGCTAAAATAAATGTACAAAACAATGCAATCTATCAGTTTAATTAAATTACCTTCGAAAGAGTAATGAATTTTACATTTAAGTCTTTAATTGAAAACACTAGAAGCTCCCACCATGAAGAGATTATTTGAAATGTTTAATAAAATAGCCGCTATAATGAATTTTGTAAACAACGATGCTTCAAAATTTGTTACTTTGAGATTAACGACATGTTTAATTGTTTTCTTTAATTTAATTATAATTGAAATTGTTTCATGTGAGGGTTGAACTTTATTGGCTGAAGAGGAAGCTTTCTTTATTATATTACACGAAGGTGGGTCTTTGGAATGCTCGATTTAGTTACAGTTTTCTCCACAACTGTAACACTTTTAATTTTTGTAATTATCGAAAAATTCTTTTCTACATTCCTTGTCAAAACAATCTAAATTAAATGGAGAGAAATTATTTGTTTTTTCAAAACCTACAGTTACAGTGCAACCTCGATAAACGAAACGATCGATCCTAACTCGGTTACAACACAAAATTTGTAAACGTTCATTATTACTTTTTACTATATACCTACTAAATGTCGACTCTTAAATTTTATAACATTTTTCCCTGCTTGGGTGTATACTAAACATAAAATTTTTATTTACTTATAGAGTAACTTCGTGATTGTTAAGATTCAAGTATTGCTTTTTAATTTAAGTTGGGAAAGTCGTTTACGAAAGTTCTTAAATTCTCTTGATATAGTATTGCATTATCGAAGACTTTGTTTTTAAAAGTACAAGTCTTCTGCTATGTAAACTTTAACAATGTAAAGCTCTGCCTGAGAAGATTAAGAATTTAAAACAAACTTCCCGTTTCACAAGTTTAAAATAAACTTCATGAATTCCAAACGTTTTCTCGTAGTAGTTTTTGTTTGGCAAATGATAAGGTCGTCTTTTAACACTTTTCATAAATCTTTAATGTTTTGTTTCAGAATTTGGTCACGCAGGAGGGACAGTGCCCTGTAATTTTTTCACACGTTTGGGTGAGAGATTTACACAAAGAAGTATGGGGAAAAGCGTTCCTCCTGTTAAGGGATCGAAAATTATATTTGTCCTACAAAATTCAAGTGTTGGCCAAATTTTTGCGAGCAATGAAAACCAAGGACCATTCGGTAAGTTTAATTTTTTATTTTATGCCGAGGGTGTGTTAACCGATATATTATCAGACTCTCAGTACTTGCTATTCGGTGAGAGAGAAAGTTAAGAAATAAATTATGCGATCGATCGTCTTAAAATTATTACTTAACACCAGTGGCACGTTACGCACGTTTTTCAAGTGTGTACTTTATTTTCAATTTAAACTTTATTATTTATTTTGTGGCGTGAAACACCTGTTCAAGGACCCATAAAGTAGTCTTGCAAAATCAAGGTTAACTGGGTGACTCACGTTGCACTTTTGAACACAAATGCATAATCTTAATAATATACAACTTTATCTTTTTTGTCTGGTGATTTGGTTTTGTTGCACTACTGAAGGACATTCTACTTCTTTACAGAGTAAATTGGCGTTAGCTAAACCCGCGCTTATACGTTGTGGATTCTACCTGCAATTTTTTCAAATTACAATCATTTTATTAGTATTTATTTCCCTACAGTTACGTGACTGTACTCAATGGTTGCTCTTATCGACATACCAATTTTGTACATTTGCAGATTTCGAGATAAGATTACCGAGTAAATATATTTTTAATAACTTGTGTGAAACTGACTATTAATAAATGCTGTTTATTTACAACCTAAAAACTATATCAGATAACTTGGGCTTTGATGAGATAAAAGTTCATCGACTCCACATCCTCGAAAGTTTGACTAGTCGTGTGCAAAAGTTTGTTTTGTCAATCAAAATGCACTTGGGCACATGGACAAAATTATACGACACCACTCAAGGGTTAATTATACTAAACTTCCCTCGCGTAAACTACAATATTCCTGAAATTTATTTGATTTTCTTTCATTGGACAACTTTTATACAATAATTTTTTATTTATTGATGTTAGTTTTGGAAGCGTTCCCATCAATAGAATAATGGACTGATAATAGTTTTCGAGATATGGAAACAAACTTTTTAGTTATTAAATATTGATTGCAATTTTATAAAATTGCTGTGCTTATTGTTGACCTAGGCTCGTTGATGAAGGTTAATAAGCATCAAGTACTGCGTTGGAGCAGAACTGATGTCATATTTATTGAATTACAAGTTTTTTTGTACCGACTGTTATTTATCCCTGTCGATTATTTTAAATGATGCAGGGGCGCGCTCCCTCACCGCATGAAAGATCAACACTTCAAAATACTAATTTTTTTAAAAATAATTTAATTATAACAAGGCAGTCACTCCAGAATCATTTATACCGTGGTTTGAATTTCACGTTAAATTATAGGTTATGAAAACATTTAAAAACAATTTTTGTACGATAATTTACTTTCTATTCATTCTATTCCCAAAACTGTGTAAATATTGAAGAAAATTAAATTCTCTAAATAAAATAAAAATATATATTTTTCCTGGCACTTCATTAAAGCTATTCTAGCAAAAAAATACCAACCGCCTAAATTTGACTATAAAGTCTGGAACTAATGCGATAAAAGCAAAATTGAAAACTTTTAAATATTATTTTTACACATCCGGAAAGTAACTCGTTATTAAATAGGTCCCTAGGGAGATAATATGAACAAAAACTCCCTAGAGAGTTTTCATTGCTTATGCACACGCAATAGAAATTAATGTAATTGAAAATTTCAATAACTTATTTATTCAACCTTCGATTTTTTCCGTTTAGGGATTGTTTAAAAATGTCATTGCTGACACAAAATTGAATTTAGATTTTACGATGATACTTGTTTTAATGGATAGAGGATAATTTTTCGAACTATTTGGTATCATTAGATAACGGATGTTGCTGTAATGACATTTTTATTGATTGTACGTTTTTAAAATTTATAATTATTAATGATAAAATAAATAAAATCTAAAGTAAATATTGGAAATCAAATGGGGACTGAATCAAAAGTCGCATATTGATGTGTTTTTCTGGTAAAATTTGTATGTTCATAATACTAAAATCAAAAGTGATCTTGAAACCTGAAAGTGAAAATTTATTAATTATGTAACAGTTTTATGACCAAACCTAGTGAAGAAACAAACTAAAATTGTTGGTGTTTTGACAACAAAAAAAGGGCTTTTATGGTTTAGGAGGTTATTTAACTTACCAACCTTAGCAATAAAGAAATGAAGTTGATTTTTGTCCAGTTTTTGCAGGTAGAGCTGAATCCTCTTTACACAAAGGAAGACGTCTCTACCCGGAAAATGATGGAAAAAGTTAAATTATTATCTGTGAATATCGACACTTGAAAGGTCAAGTGGCGTTAACCCTCATTAAAAATTGTTTTTTTTTAGAGGGGAAAAACTAAATTAATTATTCAAGTAGGCATTGTTATGGTTGAAAACTTCATAGTTGTTTGACACAAAGTTTGTTTTATCAATAGCAAATTATTCTGAAAAAATACTTTTTTTTGTTTCATAGAGATGTTAACAAATATTTAAAAGATGTTTAAAATGAGGGTTACGCCATTTGAACCTTTCAAGTGTCGATATGTAAGTTTTTAGTTATACCGGGTGCTGAATGAGTTAGGCGAACATAGGATATTAACATGCAAAAACTTATTTTTGCAAATTCCTGCTTCCCTAATTATTTTAGAGAAAAATTGAAAGACACAAATATAATCTAGAAATATAAACTACGAATGATAAAGGCATTAGATTTTATCTAGCTTTTACGTAAATGGTCAAAAAATTCTTTTAAAATTGTTAAAACTTTTATTTATCAGACTTGCCATGGAAGTTTCCGAGGTAATTATTTTTGATAAGTAATAAAAAACAATTGCACGTTGTTGACAGCTTTGCACTTTATTAAATTTTAATTTCATAAAATGGAATATTACCTTGGAAACTTATACATGGCCAGTTTGATAAATAAAAATTTTAACAATTTCAAAAGATTTTTTGATCATTTACGTAAAAGCTAGATAAAATCTAATGCTCTTATCATTCGTAGTTTATATTTCTACATTATATTTGTATCTTTCAATTTTTCTCTAAAATAATTAGGGAAGCAGGAATTTGCAAAAATAAGTTTTTACATGTTAATATCCTATGTTTGCCTAACTCATTCAGCACCCGGTATACAGATGAAAAAGCTGCCCATTAAAGTGAATTTTTACAATATAAGTATTAGCCTGGGATTTGTCAAATTGAAAAATTTACGCACCATTAGAATTTTATGGTCACTTGTGAATTAAAATCAGAAGTTATTCTAAGCTGAAATAAAATTCATCCACTTTGTTAATCAATTGGAGTCATCGCGTTTAAATAAAAATTAATAATATTGATTGAACATTTTCAAATAAATTTTTCGGTAAAAGTTAAAGGTTATATTTTTTGAAAGTCAAGTACCTGGACTGAAATTTGTTTTAAAAACTCATCATAAGTGAATTTACTATTGGCGTTAAAATTTATGTGATAACATTGATTATTGGCTAACAATTTCACAAAGTTAGTGAGCTTAGATAGTTTTACAGCTGTAAATGTGCTTTGTAAAATTGTCCACTGAAGCATTCGATGAGATTACATGTCTAATTATTTGCAACCATTTTGTTTTGAAAGCGTCAACTTTGTATTCAATAGATGTAAGTACAATCGATTATTATCGACAGGAGCGGTGCCACCTGCTTTTGTGCCCCCTGAAAATTTTAAATTTATCGCTTCGAATCACAAAATTGCAGGAAAAATGTTAAAAATTATATTTATAATAATAGAAACAACTAAGGAACTGCGTAAGGTCGGATTACAAATTAGAAAATTTTTTTGGCTTCTGAATCTGCAGATTTTTCAGTTGTGAATATCTCCAATTGTTTTATAAAAATCTCTAAATTAAATACTATACGGGAGTTTGTAGGAGAACAGCTTTGTATGGATAGATAATAATAATAAAGATAAAAGATTTTCATGATCGTTTATACATAGTTAGTCGAGTTCCTTGTTTTTATGTTTGTTGAGGAGTCTCCAAAGCGACAAGCAATCGATGGAGTTGGGTAGCAGATTGCATTTTGCTGTAGTACATACATTTGCTCAATGTTTGAAAATTCGGAAATTTTTTTGTTGGTAATAAACGAACTAATTGGAGTTATGTCTATAAATAATGTGACGGAGGATCAGGATGCTTGGATCAAATAATTTAATTCAGCAGTTCAACCATCTCTCTCTCGCGCTCCTTTACTTTCCCTTACATATAAAATTTAATAATTGAGATCTTATAATAATTTAACAATGAATTAACTAAATATATTTAAAATTAAATTCAGTTCTCTTAATAAATGGTTATATTATAAATTTAATTCTTAATTAAATTTAACAATAAATTACATAAGTAAAAGATCTTATCATTTACAAGCATTGCGCGTTTAATAAAGTTTAATTGAAAAGTTCAGACTTTTTGCTTAAACTTTATTTCAAAACTGATGCAGCTGTTTTGATTGGTTTGGAAAGTCTACATCTTTGTAATTTAGGACCGAATCACATAATCAATCACCTTCTTTCCTATTTGTAAAAGGTATACGTGCGAAATGTTTGGGGACCTACAGTTTAACGTGGATTCCAATCACGGGAAATACCACTTCCAATTTGAGAAGTTTTTTTGGTGTTTGGTTTGGTATTGTTGCTGAATATTAAGTATTTTCTTCATGTAGCATCAATGTTTGGAAATAACCTAATCCAACTCATCTAATATTGCAATTAATATTAAAATTCTTCCTCTCGAATCTTGAAAACCAAACAACTGTAAACATTTAGATAACGTTTCATTCGTAACCTTTATGTTTTATATTTTATTGTGTCCTTTTCAATGGACACTAACGAAAAATTGCAATAAAACGCAAAATTTATGAAAGAAACAGTCACAATTTATTCAGCTCTGTTACATTGTATGGAACTATTTGATGTGTTTGTCGATTATGCTTAATGATTTCTGCTACTTAAGTATCTGCATGTGGTCATACATTATGCATTGCACTAACACATCGGAATTTGATTTCCATCTTTCAGTGGTTTTTCTGAATAATACCAGATTTATATTTTATTAATTAAATGAGTTCCATAAAATTATAATTTTTCAAGTAAGTAACTGGTATGAGTAATCGTTTGCAATTTTATTATAGCAACAATTTAAATGTTTCGGTTGGTTAATACAGAATTGTCGCAAAAGTTGGCCTTGTTATAAAATAATATGTTTTTTAAATATATAATATGTTTTTTAATCTTGGTTTATTAAAAATATGCGTAAAGTTGGTGCTTCATGCACGTACCACAAGTGTAAGTCCCTTACTTTTGATTATCTCACAAAAACAATTTTGTAGACAAAACTCTAGGGTCTTATATTTTATCGCAAGTTAGGTATAAAAAATCGAAATTGGTGAAAACAAACCTCAATTTAGTAAGAAAGTTAGTTCCTGAAAGGTTTTTTATTATTTATGAGAGCAAGATGAATGTTTAATATTTTGATCGTTTTTTTTCCCTAAAAGTTACTTTCCTAAAGTTTGTATTATTATTTATAGATTGTGTAGAAACACATTGATCAAATGTATTATTACTTTTGATGTACATATTTAGATTATAATAATTATGTCCCATTATTTTTACGAAAGAATTGTTTTGGTTTTTTTTTATTTTTCTCATTATAAGTAACATTTAATGAAATACATCAAGTGTATGGAAGTGTAACATAAAGATATAATTGTCTTTGTTTGGGAATATTAAGATTCGGGTGTCAGATGTTCAGAAAAACTGTCGCTGCTTGTAACTCGTTAAACTAATTGGTTGCTTCGGTTTGGCATCCCAAATATGCATGTATGTATACGTTTTTCCATACGGATTTACTAAAACTTGCCCATTACATCAAATGGCTACTGTGCTTGGCATAAGAACGTTAACAAATTGTCATCATCTTCTTCTCAACATTTTTTTTTATCATTATGAAAAGTCACAGGCCGCTACAGATCGAAAGTTGAAAAACGAACAAATCAATTCTTTGTTCTGATCACTGAAAAGCCCGTAATCTATGAATATTACATTATAACCAATCACAGAGGAACATTTTCAACACTTCTCTCTAAAACGTACATGAAAAGTTCGATTCGTTGTTCAGGCAATTTAGTTTCGGGGTAAAACATTTATGATTTCTTGTTTAAAATTTATATTTTCGTTTCAATTGTTAACATTTTGGACAAAACGAAAACCCTGAACTTTATAATGTATCGGCAAAATAATTATTGAAAAATGTCGAATCCCCATTTTCTTTGTTGCAGAATTGTGATACAAAATTGAATGTGAGACCCAGCAACAGGTTTTATTAAACCAATTCAATTTTTTGGTGGATTAAGACAACGTTGAGATTTTGCTAAAACTAAAGCGTAACGTTTATCCACCCAAAACTCAGATTATCTTTTTCATTTAAATTTTCCGTTTCCGAAATCGTTTATTTTTGGAACTCTTTCAATTAAAAGATGGTTTAATTATGAACATCTAGTATTCAGTTGATTTTCTTTAGTTTCTTTTGAACGCCTTAAGATAAAGTAAATTAACATTTAATTAAAAGCAGGTAAAACGATTATCAAATTCAAAAATTTTATCTACACCTGCTAGTTGTAGTGGACGAGAGCTACATCTGCCTGAAACACATACATTATTATTATTTTATAGTTATTAAATATTTTGATGGATGCAATTATGCACTTTAGGAGCTTAAAGGGAGTGAAAGTTCTTTGTTCCATGTTTATCAAAAAAATTTAGAAGGTGCTAAAAACTTTACCAATCAATTACAAAGTTTGTTATCACTAAATACATTTTGTTTGAACTATAATTGACTTTTAATGTTATCAAACTAGAACGCGTATGTTTCCGGTCAATGCACTCGTATCTCTTTATGCACTATTGGAATCTATTGTTAACAGCAATTTTTTATGCCTTTTAGATTTTAATAAAGCAAATAATTACATGATACTATTATCTCCCATTTATATTTTACAATATTAATTAAACATTGCCATTCGTTAAATTAAACCTCGCTTGATAATCATAGGGTGCACATAATGTGTCTAGATAATATAAAACTTCAAAATATCGAGTTATTATTAAATTAAAAATTGTTAAAAGATTTATTTAGCTTTCAAACGTTATATCGTTCGTCATCAGAATAATATACAAATGTAATGTAATTTAATAATAACTCGATATTTTGAAGTTTTATATTATCTAATATCAACGAGTTAATAATTTATATATTTACATAATGTGTCTAGTTTATGTTACGTTTCACCGTGTATAACTGATCCAAAAAAAAGGAAAAATCGGATTTATTATCACACAAATAACTTTTCGTGAAAATTCTTCTTATGTAGATGTTTTAAAAGCGGTATGGCATACATATGATATTACATATTCTCAGACGAATTAAATCTTGAAAGAAAAATTCATCCGATGTAAAAAAAATTGTCTTTAGAATTTTTCTCAAATATTTTTGAGCTAACCTTATTTAAGATATTCAAGAAGAAGGAATCACTTTGATGTAATCTTGAAAAGAAAATTTTGTTGCCCATTACATTTTTTCAAGGGTATATTCTTTGGCGGGTTGTATAAGGTACCAGTTTATCGTAAAATTCACCTATCTAATTTGTATTCTTTTCTTGTGTAAATAATAATCGTGTTATGCAGAGCATACCGAATATATGATGCAAAACCATAACAATGGATGAAACATAATATAACTGTAGGCCAACTTTTTTTTTCATTTAAAAAAAAATTTATGTTCTCCATACATCATAATGATTAAATTATTAACAAGAACAACTAGAACATTATCTTATATGCAAAATTAACATAATATTACATAGAGAGAATTTTATGAACCAATTAGTTGGAAAAAGCATTATTAAAGTAATCAAAGACTTCTTATTTAATAAGCATAAATTACTGCTCAAATTTTTATTTTGTAGTTCGTTATTCTATATGAAACGGAAATAATGGTGTTGTATACCAGATTGAAAAGTTATGCGGCCCTCGGCCGCACTTAAACTTTGTTTTTTGGGTAGAAACTTTGATTAGTTCGTTGTCCAAACCATTCCAGATTTTCCCAGCTTTATATCTAGGTTATGTTGCAGTTATGTGTTTCATATATATCGTTGACATGCAACGAAAATCCGTTAAATCTCTGCAGTTTTTTACTATTCCGGTGGAACTCATTATATTCTATTCAAATGTTATCAAAAGAGATTATGTTGGTGAAAAATCTTCATTTTTACTTCTCACTTTAAATATAAGAAACCGAAAAAAATCTTATATAATGTTTATCTGTACTAAATGTTTCACTGACGTTAGTAAAAACACGTTGAAAGGAGGTGTAATTGGTTTGTTACAATATTATACTGATAAATTAACATAAATATGCAGCTTATGTTAGCCAAAGTGAGTCAACTAATGATTTTTTAATTA
Organism: Rhagonycha fulva; assembly: GCA_905340355.1. Classification (NCBI taxonomy): domain Eukaryota; kingdom Metazoa; phylum Arthropoda; class Insecta; order Coleoptera; family Cantharidae; genus Rhagonycha; species Rhagonycha fulva. The sequence continues at coordinate 14,085,752 of HG996555.1, forward strand.
TAAACATAGCCTCGAAAAAATAAAATTGTCATTGTTTGAAAGAAATTAGTATAAAAGAGGCATTCGGTATTTTGAATTTTGTCGGTAGGATTTACAATTTTTTTCAAACATCTATCTTTATTTTATTCTTGCTTTACAATTTTTCCAATGTTTGCGCTGTAACATATTATAGAAAATACATACATGAGCCTTCCCTTTCAGTCGGAGTAAGGGATTATAACTAGGTTTGGAAAACGTCTCAATTTAACACGGACCACGGACTTTCATATACCCAGACGAAGTTTTAATGATATTAGGAATATTATGTCGATATTTCTTTTTTCGTACACTGCATGGCATATTATTGTTCAGTGAAGAAGACACACGAGAGAATCCTCTCGAGACAAGTCACAATACATGACGCGCATGAATGGCGTAAGGAGATTATTCGATTAACTTTCAAACCAAGCGAGTGTCTGGGTGAAGCTTATTCTTATCTCTACTTTGAACCTGGCTTCGTTTTTCAGGTTAAACTGTAGGACCACTCGTTTAAAATTTTAATTATTCAGAGAGCTTAAATAATTATTACAACGTAAGTCCTGTTCATACTGTTTTTTTGTTTCTGGGAATGTATGTCTGGATTAGTTTTACCAGAATCCCATTATTTAACTTTATTTCTCTCATTTTAATATTAAAAATTCATACTACTACAATGTAGCGAATGAAAAAACTTTTAAATTTCGTGCAAACGAATGCAACGCACATTAATAAAACATGCACAAAACGAGCAACTAGGATCGATTTTGAACTCTTAATTTAATGTTGGCAATTTTGAATTGATTCATTTTTTCGCCTCGGTGAGCACTATATTACAAGAAAGTTTACAAGTTAATAAAAAATAATGGTTAGAGACTTCAGAAAGGATTGCTTTATTTTCTATTTTATTGGTCTAAAGTTTATGCAAACGAGCTTTATTTTTTAATTAATTTTTGTAATCACGATCATTTACCCCATTTCAACGTAACTGTTGTCTATTTACTTGAGTATGCATAATAACTTATAGGAATAATCTTATGCAATTACTATTATAATGGCATTGTCCGCATAATTCATCAATTTAATCATTATGTCATTAAGTGGAGGAAGTAACGTTTTGCAAAAGTATCACGAAAGCTGCAGTGTTTTGTAAAAAAAAAAAATTGCATAAATTTAATTTTACATGGCCGAGATAAGTCAGTGCTCTTAAAATTTTTGATTTCGAGTTTCAAAAAAGAAAATTTAATTCATTATAAAAATAACTTATTACAAGAGGACCTTTGTTTTATCTAATCAGTTTTATTAATTAAATATTTTGTTTAATTTCTCGCAATTGACCTGATTTTTAAATTAACGATATGCATTAATGTAATGTATTATTAAAAAGCTTAATCGATATTATTATATTGGGTGAATGATTTTAACTTGCAAGAAGATAAGAAAAACTTGTGCAATCGAAACTCGACATGTCAATTTGTAACCGATACAAGGAAATAATAGAGAAAAATCGGACACTGCAGCTTTTCTTTCAAAAACATTATTTAGATTTTATGTTGTCATTGAAACAAATTTTCTAATATTTCTTTACGAAAGATATCTAAATTTATATAATAATAATTTCAGTTCTGATTTTTAAATTATTTTCTTTGGAAAATTTCCAAAAGTTGATATCTGTGGTTGACATCCAGGCAACTAGCAATCGTTACGCATATTTTTAATATTTTAGCCCTACAATGCGTGACTATAAATTACATACTTTTCAAAGGTTTTAAAATTTGGGAATGATTTAAGCTTCTAGTTCAACGAACCACCATCATTTTTCACAATCAGGAAAATAATTGGATCCTTAATTTATTTTCAATTTGCAGTTGCTAAAACTATTTCCTCAAGAGTGAAACTCTCGGATGGACAAATGTTAACTGAACAGTATTATTAAAATAACCACGAATTTTTATTTTACTTTGATAAGCGATGTGTGCATATTTGAAAATTGTAATTTATGTATCTCAAAGTCAAATGTTTTAGATATTCTAACAAGGTAACTGTCATCACCATAATTAGAATGAATGGACTTTCGGTGTTTTGCTTAACGTTAAAATGCAAAAGTAAAGTTGTACATTAGCTAAATCCATCATAAACCTAGAAACTGAATGTATTTTTGCGCGCGACATAACAACGAACGATTTTCAAACTGGCCTCACATTTATATTTAAATTTGTTAGCCGTAAATTAATTTGTATTGTCTAAACGAACAGGTATATAATTTCCCTTTTTATAGCGCTACGCAATAAATTGTAATATTTACGCTAATTACAATTTCGGTTGACAAAAACCAGTTTTTAAAAAGTAAAAACCTTTATTACACAGGACTTAACTACTTCTACAGTGAATTAGAAAAAGCGACTACTGATGCTCTGCACCTCTATTTAACACCTTTGTTATCTTAAATCTAAGAAAAGCGAATGAACTACATCTTATCATTCTACGTATAACATGAATATCGTAACTCCTCTGGCCTAAGATGAGAACTATGGGTTACCAGAGTTCGAAGATAATTTGATGTTGATCTCCTTTTTCGGATTACCATTGTCTTCTTCGGCTTCCTCTGCGGAGGGCTTCAAAATTTTGATTCTATTATAATAATATTTAAAAAATACATAAATTAAAATTACAAAGATTATAACATAAATGATTAATGTATATCCACTAATTTTGTGGAAATGAACCGAAGTATCATTTAATGAATTTAATTTTTCTTTTTGATTTGACAAGTCACTAAAAATATTTTTGATTTCATCGACATTTACTGAATTTAATTTTTCAGTTTTAAAATTAAAATCGTTCTGTACTTTTTGATTTTGACTATAATATAATTTAGGTAATTCAATATTTTTAAATTCCAAATTTAAATTCTTAAAAGTCTTTAGTGTTATCTCTTCTATTTTCACTTCACATTTTGTTTCTATTTGAACTACGTAACTCCCGTTTAAATACACACTGTCTTTGTCATTACCGCACTTGTTCGTAGCAACAACACTTTTTGGTGTAATGATGATCCATTGATTATTTTCCAATTTTTGAATTTTGATGTTGGTTATTTGAACATGAATTAATTTACAATTCGTTGCATTTTCCGAGTGTCGTAGTAGTTGGATTTCACATGGTGCATCTTCTTTGAAATCGATAATTTCTCCATTTTGACATAAATATTCCTTGTTCGAAATTTCAAGACATCTTGCAGTAAGAAATGCATATTTTTGCTCATTATAAAGGAGGTATTCGGAATGAGGAATTATTGTTTTGAAGGATGTATCGGATAATATTGGCAAAGGATATAAATGATAGTAATTGTAACTTTCAGTTTCTACTATTGGAATTTCTAAAATAAAAATGATTTGATTTTCTTTACTATAACTTTTTATTTCCATAATTTTTTCAAATAAAAGAATATTTTTAATTTCTGGTTCAAATGGAAATTTATTTTTATTATTCAGTTGTTTATTAATTATTAAAATTTCATTCAGTAGTTCTTTTGGATCTAACATTGAATTATGAAATGTGTTAATTTTTGAAAAAGTGATAGCTACTTCAATTTTTTCCAATGAATCGTAGATTGTTTGAAAGGCTGACATTATTTGTGAAATAAACATTTGTATAAGAAAGAAATGATAAGTTTCGATATTTTTAAATTCCATTGTTTTTAATATCTTTTCTATTTGTAAAATTTTGGATTCTAATATTAATTGATTTTTTGCTAATGTTTGAATGTTTTTCTGATAATTGCCAATTGAATTTTGTAATAACGTTATCTGTTCTTTTACTAATGATTTAATTTTATCTTGGTTTCCTGAAATTGTCATTATTGCTTTGTCATATTTTTCCGCATCATTTTGATCTAAATTTCCGTGATTGCTCTAATTATGGATCCTAAACCGTCTACTAAACCTCGTTTGGCTCTATTTTGATTTAAAGGATTTAATTGATAAATTTGTAATGTTATTTTTCTTTCTAAAATATTTATTAAATCATAGGAATTATTTAATTCTTGTTTATAACTTTCAGTAAGATTTGTCGAACTAATTTCAAATGAATTTTTTAATTGATTTAATTTTGTTTGAAGTGAATTGAATTCTCGTATGGTATCAGTAATATCAAATATTTGAATGAATGACCAAGTATCAATTTTATTTTGGGCATTTCCTAATTTTAAAGGTAAGAGTCCAGGGTTTTCAGTTATTTTGTGGAATTTTGTAGAAAAGGTTGCGGTTAACAAGGTGAATCTGAAACAAGAGGCATCTTAAGTTCTTTGATATGAATAATTTCGTTCTTGTTTTGTTTGTTAGTAATTTGTACTCTATTTTTATCTAAAATTTCGGTAATTTGGTAAGGTCCAATAAATTTGTTCTCTTTCTTATTTTGAGTTTTTGGATTTTTCTTAAAAACAGTTTGATTTAATTTAAAAATGTCATTAGAATCTCCGTGAGTGTTATGTTTTGAAACTACTTTACGTTTTTGGTCGGTTAATTTTTCATTCAAGTCTTGGTAAACGTGTTCTAATTTATCTTTATGATTTTCCGCATATTCGGTGTAAAATGAAGTTGAGTTAAATATTTCATTTCGATTTCTAGAATTTGTATGGCCAAAAGTTAATTCAAAAGGGTATAATTTCTAGCGCTGTGTATGGAATTGTTATATCCAATAATGGCATAATCCATCAGATCTTTTTCATTAGGATACATTTCATTCAGTATTCTCAAATGTTCAATAATTGTTGAATGAAAACGTTCGACAATGGAATTTGATTCGTGGTGCATTGCCGTTGTAAAATGAATTTTGATTTTATGAAGATTCAAGATTTCTTTAACTGTTTCATTATTAAATTCGGTACCTTTGTCCATAGTTAAATTTTGGGGGATTCCAAATGAAGTAAAGTATTTAATTAAAGCTTTGCTAATATGAATAGCAGTTTTACCTTCTATAAAAATTGCTTGAGCAAATTTTGTAAATGAATCTACTAATGTTAAATAATTTTTATTATTGAATATGAAGACGTCTATGTGAACCATTTGAAAGGGCTTTGTTGCCGTTTCTGTTAACATTAATGGTACATACGGTTTATTTCTTGCATACTTAGTTCTTTGACACACTTCGCATTCATTAATAAATTTTGTTATGTTCGCGATCATATTTTTCCAATAATAATTTCTTTTGATTGCTTCTAAACATTTTTTAATTCCACGGTGATTATTTTTTCCGTCATGATAATTTCTTATTAAAATTATTTGTTCTTCAGGGTCGGTTACGGTATTGACTCTTTTTGTACATCTAATTAATTTTGGTTTGTTACCAGTAAAATATTTTAAATATACTAAACAAAAATCCTTGTACAGTTGGTCATTGTGAAAATACATGCAATAAACCTTTTGTGGGTCCGTGTATTCTTTCAGAAAATCTAAGATTAATTGATCGTTATCTTTTTCCGGTATTTTCAGTGTAATTATTTTATGGTTTTCATAACTATCCTGATTTACATCCGCTTTGTGATAAACGTTCAGGAACACTAAAATTTAATTTATTTTGTTGTTAATGATTTCATCACTAGATTGAATTCCGTCATTTGTATTTTCGTTTACGTTAAAGTGCGCTGTGTTAAATACGGGTATTAGCATTTTTTTATGTTTTTATTTAATAAAAGATATAAACAATCTTATAATTATGTAATGCGAATTTTATTTTCAAGCTTTATGTTCTATTAGTTAGAGTTTTTTTTTTAAATTTGAAATTTTATTTTCAACTGAATAATTTGAATCTAATATTTCTTTGAAATTTATAAATTTGATTTCTTTTGGTTATCAGTTTGAATTTCTAAAGGTTTATTGAAATTTTATTTTTATGCAATATTAATTGGTCCATTATTTTTATGTTATTTATACCTAAATTTAGAAAAGCGAGATTATATATTACTACTAATAAGCAAAAGATATTATAATGTATGCTACGAGAGCGAAATCCTGGAACTGATAAAGTTCTGGAGGCAAAAGAATACAATAGATTCCTACAAATTTGTTATTTAATTTCTTTCTTTTCATATTTTTAATTTTGAAAATTTGTAGTTGTATAATGTCTAAATTGTAAAGATTATTAAAACAATTTTGTTTAAAGTTTGAAAATTTTTTGTTTCCATAAATTTTTGGTAATATTTGAGGGTTGAAATTTAAATTAAATTTTGTCAACTTTAACTTGTCTTTTAATTCCGGTATTTGTTTATTTTCAAAATTTGGATCTTTTAATAGCTTCAGTTTCCGTTTGTTATCGTCGATTAAAAGTTCAATGCATTTTTGAGAATTGTTTAATTTTGTTAAGTTTTTTGTTTTCATTTTGATCTGGGTCGAGTTAAATAATTTTGTTGGTGTTAAATTTTCTAAATTGTCATCTTTCAATTTTATTTGTTTGTTTGCCAAAATGGTATTTTGTAGTAAGGTTAATCTACTAGTATTTTCATTGAATAAAGTTTCTATTTGATTTTTGGAATCTTGTAATTTTGAAAGCAAACGTTTTGTCTTAATTTTTGGATCAGGGGTTTTAATTTGGGTATCGGATAAAATTTTAATTTTTGGTTCTATGTTTTTACTAGTCGAAAGTTGGGGTTGGTCTGTAATATTTTCAACAATACATTCACATAAAAATTCAAGCGTATTATCATCTGCTTCTCTAGGATTATTAATTATTGATTTGTTTTCTAAATCGTTAATTGAAATTCTAGATAAACAATCTGCATTTGTGTTATATTTCTCTTTTTCATTGCAATGCTCTAATCTAATGTTTTTAAAATTTTGTTTTGATAAATTTAAATTTTCTTGTTCTAAATTTAATGGTTGATGATCTATATCTATTTGGTCAACAAAGTTTAAGTTTACTAAATTTCTTGGTTCAATTTTGAAATGATCTGAAAGGTTTACTTTTGATTTATAATTGTTAGAATTTTGCATTAAAGGTTTCTTATCAGTATCGAACATTATTGAAATTTCAGTGCGTGTTGTTGTTAATCTTCTTTCTGCAATATTAATTTGAACTTCTAATTTATCGAGTAAGTCAAATCCGATTAGTCCTTGGTAGTTTTTGTTTAATTGAAAAAGATAAAATTTATGATTTTGATTTGTCTTAAAAATTTGAAAGATAGGAATTTCGGCTACTTCATAATGATTTGAGATGTCATGTGATGTTTGAATATTAAAATTTTCGTTTGAAATGAAATTATTGTAAAAATGATAAGCTAATTTTGGATCGATTAAACTTTTTGAACTACCTGTATCTATCAAAAATTTTGCGTTAATTTCTGGTATATAAATATAAGGTAAGTTAGATTGAAAATTATGTAATTGTACTATCTGGGTTGGTTTGAATAAATGACTTCGCGAAAATTTGTTTCATTATTATCATTGTTAATGTCGTTGTGTTGACATTGACCCTTGTCTATAAATGTGTTATCTTGTTGCAAGAATGCATCTTGAGGGTACAAGTTACATTCTTCCGGCAGGTTGTTAAACTCGTCTTGATTTACATTTTCCGTATAATTAAATAAATTTTCAAATTCATTTTCGGTTTCTTGATTTTCGGTTACATTCTGATTAAAAAGGTGGTTCATAGAATATTTTGATCTTTCAAAAGTAGCATGACCACTACTTGTATCCATTGGTTCGTGTAATCGATATGCAATTTGTGTTCTACCCGATCGGTTAAAATTTTGATTCATACCTTGAGAAGGTCTAGGTTGATTTTGAAAAGTTTTATTAAAATTAGGATTTTGAAATGAAGGTCTTTGATTAATCGCAGAGTTATTTTGAAATGATGAAAATCTATTAAAATTTGGGGTGTTTTGAAATTGTGGCGTTTTGTTAAAATTTGAATTATTTTGAAATGGTAAATTTTTATAAAAATTTGAGTTATTTTGAAATTGTATAGGTTTACTAAAATTTGAAGTATTTTGAAAAGGTGAAGACTGATTAAAATTTTGCGAATTTTGATACTGTGAAAATCTGTTAAAATTTTGAACGTTTTGAGTTGTTGGAGTTTTATTCAAATTAAAATTGGTTTTAAAATTATTATTTAATTTTCCAGGTGTTAATCTTTGTTCCGGTCTAAACATAATATTCGAATTTAAAGTGTTACTTTGGTTAGTGGAATAAAGAAAATTTTGTTCTTCTAATAATAAGCTCATTGCTTTTTCAAGACTATCTGGATTTCTTAATCTAACGTTAGTTTGAATTTGTCCAGTTAGACCTCTTATAAAAGTTTTTAAAGCTAAATTATTGTAATTTTTTATTTGAATCGCCATTTCTTCAGGTGGCATTGATGTTGAATTTAAATTTGACGTGATTAACGATCGTACGTCTTGACAACGCATGCCAAAATTATAAAAAGATTCATTTCTATTTGGTTTCAAATCAATTAAATCTTGCACGAGACAATCGATATTTCTTTGATCTCCGAAACTTAATTGTAATGCTGATTTTATAGCTAACCAATCGTTGAGTTCGCTACGGGAACCAATTAAAATTAAAGCTCTACCTGTTAATTTGCCTAATACAGCTCTTAACAAAAATTGGTTTAAAGCGTTATCGGTAGCACTTGAAAATGTATTTATTAAATTTTGACAATTATCTATAAAAATATTCAAAGTGTGAGGGTTTCCCTCGTAATGTGAAATACTATCTAAATGCAATTTTAATAAATGATAATTTGTTGCCATTGTTGATGGTTCTAATTTTATGTTACTAAATAAATTTGTTAATTTTTCAAAATCAATTTCTGGGTTCATAAATTTCTCGGAAACGTGCGATTGAAAGTTACACTTATCTATCTTATACTAGGAATTGAAATGATATGAAATTAAATGAGACTTACAATAATGCTGTTTTCATTCTTTGCGGTTCGTTTTCTTAGTTGCTAATGCCTATAAGTTTGGACGATGCTTGTTCCTTCCTCAGGACTTCCTAAATTAATTGTCAACAGTTCGGACGATGCTTGTTCCTCCCTTGATGACTGCTGTGCTGTTTTTGTCCAAATTGAATTTTTTTTTTCTTCGAATTCCCAATTAATCGATGATACGAAAATTGCTCTTGCGATAAGGTCAATTTTGGGAATACTACCGACTGCGCCAATTACAATTTCGGTTGACAAAAACCAGTTTTTAAAAAGTAAAAACCTTTATTACACAGGACTTAACTACTTCTACAGTGAATTAGAAAAAGCGACTACTGATGCTCTGCACCTCTATTTAACACCTTTGTTATCTTAAATCTAAGAAAAGCGAATGAACTACATCTTATCATTCTACGTATAACATGAATATCGTAACTCGCTAGAGTATCAAAATAATAGAATAATATTAGAAATTAAATTATTAAGTAAAACAATGGTAAATGAAAATGGTTGACGCTTATCTCAACATAGCAGGAAGTCATAATTATTATTGTAGCAACGCCTGGTTTAGCAATCAGGATTTGGTTTGTTTATGGGCATCAGGTACAGTTTTTCAAAATTTACGGAAAACATTTCTGAGCGTAATTAAATGTTATGTGAAAAAAAAAAATGCATCATGTAGAGCATGGAGAGTTTGCTTCATTTAAGGCAGTATGACGATTTATCCACTAAATCTTGATGGAAAAGTAATTGAGTATATAACAACCAATTTTAGAAGTTGAGAGATATGAAAACGGAATGTAATTTAAAAGGAAACGAAACGAGTGCCTGGAAGGTTATATTATTTTAACTTTATTCCAATTTTCTCCAATCTGTTTCGAAATATTTTAGTAATTGTCTATTGGTGTTATTACATCATTAGATTTTTTATTTATTAAGTACGATCAGTATTTTTGCCTGAATGTAAAAATTTACATGTCAAAATCATAAAAACTTGTAGTATTATCAAAATTGATTAAAAATTACGATAACCCAAATTTAATCATCAAAGCAAGTGTTTGATGTTAAATTTGCCGGCATCTTAATAAAACATATTTTATGTGCTATTAAATTATTTTATAAGGGGATATCATGCGAAATGATAATACTCGAGCGGATTCCCATCCTTATCTAGTTAACTTAATCTAATTTCATTCAAATTCAGTAACAAAATGCTTTTTGTAAGTGATACGTTTATCGTTATAATGTTTTGATAACAAAACTGTTTAATTTTCTGATAATTTTTGAACCATTGATATGCTATCTCCAAGCATTAGATATACGGTTTTTCAGATACAATAAGGATTTTTGTTTATAACTTATGTTAGGACTAGCTCCAGTTAAACGTATCTGACTGAAAAATTGGATTTCTTTTCATTGGACGAAAAAACGTTATGTACATGTTGAATTTATCTGACTGACAGTTTTCAGGAAGTTTAACTGTGGAAAACGATAAAGTGGCCTTGCTGAACAATGGAGTAGGCTATTATTGCTGAAAATTTTGAAGTTGTAAATTTTAATTTCTCTGAATTTTATTCAGTTTAACATTTATGCAAATAACAAATTCTATTTAGTTGAAGAAGACCACTCTATTATATAACTGCTGATAATTCAATTTTAGAGATTTTAATTATCACAGGATGTTCAGAATTAGAAGGACAGGGTTCAATAACAAATCCGAGAGTTGTTTTTTATTATTATCAAGTTTCACTACCTGAATCACGAATGAATCGATTATTTAATTTTATGGTTTGCTTATTTATAAATTATGTGTTAGTATTTACACTATTAGGTTATTGTTAACAAGCAAATTTAACGTGCTTTTTGTTCTTGTATAATTTATTTGCGTTCAAGCTGAGTGAATTTATTTATAAAATCCAGGTGCAAATATATATTAATTACACTGTCAAATTTACATTACAAGCTGTTATATTTTTCTATACATCAGTTGCAATTATGTCATCAGTTTATTCCGTTATTTTTTTTATTTTAAATCAGTTGTATGGATATTTGTAAAACCTTTTCATCCAAAATTATTTTATACTCGGTTTGACCTATATGTATTATTTTGAAATAATCAAAACTTACTTCAAAATAATTAGTAACACCCAGCAACTTTTACTACTTTTTCTTTCGTTTTGTAGATATTCAGGAAAAACATTTAAGATACTGATGCGCAAGATGGATTAACGAGATTTTTAATTGGCTTTTTAATATTCAGTTACAACGAAAGGCAAATAATGGATAAACAAATGAGAAGTTAATTTTATGAAAATATTTAGGGTAGAGGACCAGCGAGTTTGGAAATTTTATAATTAAATGACTACCATAAAAGTCTTAAAATTGAATTTTCAGTAGTAATATCCCAACGGCATTGATAATAATTATAAAGAATTAATTTTATCTCAGTTTTTCAAAGTCTTCTATAAATGCTCAAAAGATATTTAATTAGATTTTTTTCAAACCGTAAAAGTGGCATTTTAAAACATTGATTATAAATTTATTAAACGCTAATATTTTTGTTACTTTTGGTTTCTGTGTAATCAAAGGTCAATTAAAAACAAAAATAGAATTTACCAATTAAGTCGAATTCTAAACAACAATAGAATATAAGGGTGGGGTTCGATGATTTTGTCTGCAATCCGCAATGATTTTGTTAATAATGTCATTAAATATAAATAATAAAGGGGAAGAGATTTCATATAAAAAAATGGCGCTCAAGAGTGACACCCAAATCCAAAAATCCTAAAACTGTGGAAAAATTGCAAGTTATTGCTAAAAATATCTATTGAAAAGTGGTTCTTCATAGAAATTTCCACAACACCGACGTGTTGAACTTTGAATTTCCACTTATTATAAAAAAAAGAAATATAATCAATTAACTGTTAAGATTATGATTATTATAAGTGAAAATATTTTTAAAACATCAATAGGAAGTTTTCATTTAAGCTATGTAATGATAAGTTAACATTTATATTGCCACAACTTAATCTCTGCTAGGTAATGGAAATTTTTTAGGGACATCAAAGTGTTCTTGGATGGTTTGGTCAACTAAAATATTTTAAGAATTTACAAACCCAATGTAAAAGATTAACAGATTTGCCTCAAAAGTAGAAAATAAAAATCTCATTAATCCAACTTGCACGTCAATAACGTTTTTCCTGAATATTTCAAAAACGAATGAAGTGAAAGATAAAATAAATGTAAACATGTACAAGCGAGGTTCATATTTTGATATCCCAAAACTTTTTTGAATAACTCGAAAACAAAAGAGATACAAACTAAAATGAAAAGTACCAACAAAATACAAAATTTATATACAGTAGGTTTATAATAATAATTACTAAGGCAATTTTCGAAAACTTTCTTACTATTTAAAATTATTTTAAGATGCTTTTAAATAACCTTTAAAGTATTTTTTCATAAAAATATCCTGATGGTAATCTTCTTTCATATTAAATCCATCTGTGGAGCCCTAAAAATAGCAAAACACGTGTTATTGATTAGCAGTTACATCGACGATTTTAATTAATAATTCATTTAAATTACCTTTTTTTATAATAATTTAATTAATTTTGAATCCAAAATACGAAATAATGAAGATATTATACAAAAATTATGGTTACATACGAAAATTAAAGAGTTATGGAGGATTTTAGACCATACTATTCGAAAAAGTTACAGTTGGTTTCGTTACTTGAATTAATCTAATTTGATTGATTTTTGTTCGGCATGGATTATTTTCTTATGGTTGGATGCATAAAAATGATTTAAGATGTAAACGCCGAATAAAATTATAAACAGTATAGGAATAATGCATTTTAATTGTGTATATATTGTTGATAATTACCTAAAGGGGTGAGTGGATAGACGTGGAATATTTTTACAAAGGTACAGGAAATGAATGTTAGAAATAATTACACAATATAATGTAAAATAATTTCTTTTTTAATTTTTATTATAAAATTGTAAGATAAATTGCTCTAATTTGGACCACTTGCCCCGATGATCTACCATGTAATGGTAGACAGGCCAGTTAAGGGATTACACCCTTGTCCAGTACCAGAGTTTTGTGGGTTTTTTTGTTGTGACTGTTGGTTTCATTCAAAAAACAAAGTCTAGTAAAAAATGGTGTTAACAGTGTTTGATTCCAAAAATGTACTAACACATAAATTGACGTAGTAGTAAAAAAAACTAAACATTATTCAAGGCAAACCTTCGTTCATGATGGAAAATATGCGATGGTAACCCACAAACGTAAAACTGAAGGTAAAAAGATTAATACTCCATAAAACAAACAGTTTGTGGCTTTAAAAATTAAAACTTAACATTCCACAGAACTTAAAATGATTCTCTATTTTTCATAAACGATTAATGGAAAAATGACATTTTGTGATAAATTTTGGAAATTATAACGCTTGCACGTAAATATGCACAGGATGGTGCTTAGATTCCAGGCTAATTATAATCTTTACTTAGCTTAAGATGTTGAAAATGAAATTTCCAAACATGGCTAATAAATGAAAGCAATTAAATGTTGAAAAACAGTAGCATGATTTTTCAAAAAATACAAGAAAGTAATCGGAAGTTGATTTTTTAACCATGCGTTTGTGAACGTATACCTTCGTGACGTTGGTCACGATTTATTTCTGATATTTGCTCCAAGACGTATAGTAACAACTCACCCAGTTGCTACGATGGACAACTCTTCAACATAAATAAATGCGTTGATGATTACAGTAATATCTCATCGTTTATACCGTTTGAAATTAAAGATTACGATAAGGATAAAGCTTGATGATCAACTTCACGTACTTGGTTACAGTTTACTATAAGTAGCCTTGTTTACAAGGATGTCAATTTGATAACGAACATTTGTAGAAAATTTGAACGAAGGTGAAAAAATGCAGTCCCAATTTTTGCTTGGGGCAACCAAACACTAGATTTTTTCAAATTTTATTTGTACCTACCCACTTTTTGTAAAGATTGGATTGGATTATTCACAATTTCAATGATTTCTTCCTCTTTTCTCATGTTTTATTTATGAAAACGAAACAATTGGATCCCACATTTACCTACGGTTGTCATTGAGCATACATTGTATCTGAAATATTGTAAATTTATGACTATAACCAGCGATCCGGAGAAAAATCTGCACTGAATTTGTAATTCAGTAAGCTGGAAATATCAAAGGTTTACAAAGTAACAAGAAGTAACATGAGAAAGTAATCGGGAACCGTTAAGGTATGTTCAAATTACGTTCAATATTTTAATAGACTTATAAATGTGTTATGTGCATATATCATGTGCATGTAGTACATACCTGCAGTAATAAATAATGCTACTTTGTTGCAATTATTTTATAGTTATAAATGGGGACAGTTCAGTCTGCACTGTTCATTTTACAATAGAAGTTTATATATATTACAATTATTATTTGTCGTAAAGTCATGCCAAGCTTATTGCCTGTCCAGAGCACTTTGTCTTGTAAATAATATGGAAAGGTACAAAGTGTTAATTGTTTTTACATTGTTATACGTTAACTTATAGCGTGTGCAGTATTTTATAGTTTGTAATTTGCAACGAAATCCGTTAAAAGGGTTTTGAAAGTCGATTATTGCATGTTTATATATAAGTAACCTGCACTTTATAAATTGACGGTTTTAAAACATAAAGAAACGAGTTTACAAAAATATTCGGACATTTGAAGGGCGCGTGGCGTGGGTTGCCCCACCTTAGTGGACCATCTTTTCATTTGTTAAGTAAGGGGTTGCAGGTTACTGGGCCATGATGACCGTGAAGGTGCAGTCTCAAGGATAACTGAAACTGTTACTTGGATAATTAATTTAACTTCACATATTTTTTGTTCGAGTCTATCTCGATACAACAAGAAAACTGCATTTTTTATTTCTATTTTTAAAATTTCAATTAATTCTTGTATGTCTTCACATTAACTCTCTTGCTTAATTACATACTTGGAAAAGTTCCTGAAAGGATATTTCCATTTACTAAATGCTTGCGGTAAGAATTTCCGTTCACATCGCAATTAAATTATTTATTTTTTTAATTGTTTAAACTTCGGTTCGTTTAATGTATTAATTCGATTACATTTTTTTAAATTTCTGTTATTATTTACAACCCATCAGTATATTGTATGGAATTTAATCAATACCTGAGGGTCATTGTTGCTCGGCCTTCATGCGTTGCGAACAGACAGATTCTGTTTTTCACCACCTTCACAGCCTTTTTGTCTGTAACTATGGATATAACTTTTACATTATTTTAAACAGTGAAAATATAAAACGATGATTTACCTACTAAGATTTCTTACAAAATAAACGGACTCTCATATACCAATATGCTTTTATATTAAAATCTATTTAAAGAAAATTGAAAGCGAACATAAATATGAACAAACTGAATACGAGTCGAGCCTTTAACAAGAGGCATCATCGAATATTGATGAAGGCTTATAAAAAAGTATTTCGGTAGCTTTGTACATTTTTGTAGAGGTATTACATATTTTATCAATATAAAATGATAATGAAACAAAAAAAAATTTAAGGAAGATTTGATTTTTTATTGTTAACGTATTGATATAACTTTTATATACAGAGCCGAAATCTATCATTACTTATATAGTTCTGGAGTATATTTATTTATTTACCATTTTTATAAAAGAAAAAGTAATACCTACAATAAAACTTCTTGGCAAAATTGTAAACAAGATGAAAGAATCGCAAGCTTAATTTGAAATAATTCAATTAACTAACGTACCTTCGAGAGTTCCTTTTATTTGTCGTTACAATGTTTTATGATAATTAGAGGATATATGAATGTTCTGAAATCTCTGTTCTGAAATTTCAAAAGTTGACTGTAACTTTTATGAAACATGAGACACAAGGGAATTTTAGTTTTGCAAAGAAAATTTTTGTTTATGATGAAAATCATATTCCTAAATTTATACGACATAATCCCCGTTTTAAAACTTTTCACAAAACATTTCTAATGAAAAGTTGCAAAAAAATTTATTTTATTAAATATATAATTTAGACTTTTGTAATTATTGCGTTTGTAATTCATTTTTAAAATAAAAATTTATTATTTTTACAAAATTTGATTCACAAGATTTTTTTTAGTTAAAAATATTTAAGAACAATCCTTTTTGGAATTTTTTTCTCTTTTCTTTGTTATGCATAATATGAAATTTTAAATTACTTTAAATGTTTGGAAAAAAAGGTTCAATTTTGTTCTATTGCTTCCTTCCCATTAGATTTTGTGACAATATGACAGGAAAACCGTTCTTTATAAATGGAAGCGTGGTGTATTTCATCCGAAATTAAAAACATGAACTATTTTTGGATATTCGATTCTGAATATCCTCTCAATTGCACTTTGGAAGTTGATCAAATAAAATAAAGTATCAATAATTATTATTCACAAACTGCTACGATCATTGCCTGGTATTAAAGCTACGTTATTGATTGCGGATGTCAACCATTCAGCATATCCCGCTCATTTTAATCTCGTTCTAATGTTCCCGTTACAAAGGCGTCAAAATCCAATACCTTTCTGTATCAAAGCTACAATTTTAATTGCTTTTTCTTTAGTTGTTTAATTACAATTAAAAAAATTAAGAAGGAAAAATAACTATTACCGTTATTTGTTACTTATTACATATTGACCACTTTTGTAAAATCTGAAAACGATATTTCAAATTTTTCATCTAAATTATGTTTCGTGTTGATCGGATGTTTGCCAATTTCATTCTAAATTAGCGTGTTATTTAAAATTTAAGGTATCCATATATCATAAAAGTTCATTAATAAAAATATGAAGTAATAAATGACATTTAAATGGAAAAGCAGACATTTATAATTTTGAAAATGTTTCCTAGTCAGAAACGGAAAAACAATAATCATCATTAATGAATGTTGTTTGGCAACCGGGGAAGGCCATAGTTATTCGGCATTCGGCTTCACAGGGTAAGGATAATTTTCATTACCATCGTGATATCCCACATTTTAATTTTGTATGAATTAATTACGCTACTGGGAAAACGATTATTGGAATAACATAAAAATTATGGGGAAGAAGTCGGAGTGGTCAGAGAACAAGACGCCAGTCAAAGATTTCTTTCAAAAATTGCAGAACAAAAGAAAAAAACGATCTTGTCGGTTTATGTGATGACCAATTCGTTTCTATAGCTTATTAAGAATTTTATAGGAATTTGAAGTTCTAAAAATAAAGAAAACGTAGAATGTATGTAATACTACCAATATAGTAAATAAATTTATGGTTATTTCCTACATTAGATTCTAATATACCAAGTTTTCAATAGTAAATAATATTATAGTTCTACTTTTTTATATAGGTAAGTACCTAATATTAAATTAATTTTGTGTGTATAAGATCATCATAACTCCAAATGTACATAATATTATATATATTTTTATTATTATTATAGTTATTATTGTAATATACAAAAAGTAAATATGGTAATAAGTTAACATAATAGCATTCTTGATAACAAAACCATAATACATACTAAAGTTTTTATAGTTATAGTTAGGTAATTCAAACTTATTTAAAATGTAATTTTCCGAAAATCAAGTCTTCTGAGGGGGTTGATAATATAATCACCTTATTTTTATTCTACATCTAACTATTAACTTAATAGCATAATGAAAAATATCAATGTTCCTAGAAAATCTAAACAATTTATTATATATGCAGCGGCGTAACTGTGCGGGACTCTAGCCCCTTAAAGCTCGTAAACTTGTAATGAATTTTTACCCATTACAACATTTCAAGAGGTTCTGGTTACGCCACTGTACTTGGAGTAAATCTAAAACAACTTACAAAAGCTGTGCATAAGCGTTAAGTTATACTTTTTTTAAATTAATATTTACAACATTTATACCTATAACAAATTATATGAAACCAAAAATTAAGCAGTTTTTAATTTAAAATTTTAATTTTAGCATGATAAAAAAATTGAGAATTGCTTTTCTTCAAACGAATTTCTTTAATTAATACATTAATTTAGTTAACATGACAATAAGAAATTTTAATTTAATTAACTGATGCAAAAAATATAGCATAAGTTATAGCATATACATATTAGGATCCAATTAATGAAAATTGGAATTTTTAATTTGTTTTGTAATTTATATGTTGTTTAAATTATTCATCTTTTTATACGGAACAAGATAATTGAATTAACTCACAATAAAAACGATTTTCCGGTGTAGTTAAATACAAATTAATACACTATCTACTTATAGTACCATTGCGAGTACATTAGTGCCGATGCCGACATTATATTAAAACATTAAAAGGCTCCTGGCAAGTACGAGGGTGATTTTGTCTTCGGTTAGATTTAGGGGCACCTATATTAAAAAAGTGCAAGGTGTTTCTAAGGTTATATATTTTATAAATTCAGTTTTTTTGTAATATTCTAATGCAAATTTAGGATTTATTTGTTTTTAGTTATTCTGTAAGTATGTTTATGTTTTATTTGATTTACGGATTGAATATGCATTAAAAATTACGAATTGAAAACACCCATTGTCATCCAATCACGCATAACAGTAATGTCGGGCGAAGTTAGCACTTGAATGGGTGACCCTTTGGGAATACTGTATCATTGCTCACCCTATCAATTTGCACTAGTAGAGCTCGTAAGAGTAAAATAAAGGAAAACTTATGGTCGTATCTGACGATGTATTACAATACAATGTAATTCAAAAAGATCTGGTATATATTATTGTCTAGTTTTTTCTTAAAGGTAAACAATACAAAAAATATGATGGCTATCAACACTTAGCAATTAGCAGTAAAATTATTATAATTGGAAAATTAACAATAATATTATAATAACCGATAGTAGTAATAACAGAGTAATAGCAATGAATTTTAATGGTAATGGGTTAGAGGAGCAATGTAAATTATGTAAAATAATCCTGAGTAGTATATATGTAGATAGAAATTGGAATAAATTTATATGTTGCTTTTTTATTACTGGAATTCCAAGCTTCTGGTAAATTTAGTAAATAATTAGTACAGCAACATTCGTGAGGGGAGGGGGATATTTTGAAATATCCATCGAAAGGAAATTCCTTGGTAAGTTCTTTTCTAGGATTTTTCCAAATCGAGTGACATTATCTTATCATTATTATTATAGCTGGATCTGGATCACTAAAACGTGTATTGCTCGAAATGATTTTTAAAATTTTTTTTATGTTGATGGTGGGGCCTTCGAAAACTAGATAAAAGAAGTGGTCGTTTTTCAGTGCGCATATTTACCAACAAAATGACCACCGTTTCTTCGGACTGTTGTTTTTTTATAATATGTGAAACTCTAATATCATTATTTCAAGTCTTAAATTTAATTATGCATTATTTTTGTGTTATATTGATAGATTCAACATTCTATAATAATTCCATTTGTTTTTATGTCCGGGTTAAGCCTGGGATCAAGAGCTTTGATGGGCCCCGTGATTAAAAGATGAGTAATTTAAAGATTAAAAAAAAAATTATTGCAAAATAATGCAGTTTAAGGGGGTCCAAAGCATTGGACTCGGAACCATTACTCTCCTCGGTATTTGAGGTTGTGACAGACCTTCGCTTGCATGCTCATTTCTTCACATTTTTCGGTGTGTATCGTCGTAGAAAATCGAAAAACAAAATCGAGGTAGTTTATGTTTCTGAAAAAAACTTCCCCTGACCTGGAGGGTACCTTTATAATTATAAGTAAACAATTGAAAAACGAGGTGCTGTGGAATCTCCTCAGCCGTAAGTAAGGAAGATATGTATTTTCAAGAATTAAATTCTCGTTTTTATTAATTTTGAAAAGCCATAACGTATTCCATACCTCCCAGACGTCTCCTCCCGGGTTTCACGCACATTTCTTCACATTTTAGGGGAATAAATTTGTTTTAGTTTAAGGATATTTTAAATTGTACAAATAAATATTTAAAAAAATTTTTTGTTTGAATGAGACGGAAGTAGTACTTGCCACTAATGTCAAGTAGTAAATACAATTTATTTGAAAATGTTATAACACATTCAAACAATTAAGGCACATATTTCAAATTTGTAGTTTTTACTTTTTTTTCGATTTTTTGATACGTTGTTCAATTAAGCAATGTATTCTCAGGAATTGCATTTGTTCTTCATCAATTTTAAAAAGTCATATCGTTAACTCGTTGTGCTGGGGGTATTCGATACCCCCCAGACCCCCCGGTCTTACTCGCATTTCTTCACATTTTAGGAGAATTTTGTTTTGGTTTATCGAAGTTTTTAATTGTGTAGAGAAACATATTATAAAAAGTTGTTTGTTTGAACGGGCAGGGGGGTTGGTGCAAATTAAACCGCTTGCCACAGAAAATTTGGTTGCAATGTAATGCAGTTTTTTTTCCCTCCACTCCTCGGGCCCTCGTATTTAAGCAACTGTTCGTACTTCTCTAGACCCTTAGTTGCACGCTAATTTCTTCACATTTTAAGGTGTTTAGCGGATTTATCCACCTTAAGCTCGCTGTACACAATCGCCGAGTGCTCTCGGGCGAATGTCTCACCAAGAGGTCACGTGCTCGTGCGGCTATCTAAATTACACACTACCAGGCACATCGAGACAGACGAGACATGCCGAGAGCACTCATCTACACTCTCGCTCTTGCCCTGTCTCATCTTGTCTCGCCGAGAGTGTACAAAGGGCATTATAAAATAGAAAAAGTATTTCAAAATGAGATAAAATTAAGTATTATGTAGTTTACGTTTCTGAAAACTTTCCCAGACTTGGAGGATACATTTATAAGTAAGCAATTGAAAAAACGATTCTACGGAGTACCCTTCAGCCGTAAGTAAGCAAAATATTCTCAAAAATTACATTTGCTCATCATCAATTTTGAAAAGTCATATCATTAACTCCTTGTGCTGGGGGGTATTCCATACCCCCCAGACCTCCCGGTTTTACTCGCATTTCTTCACAATTTAGGGGAATTTTGTTCTAATTGTATAAATAAACATTTGAAAAATCGGTTGTTTTATTTACCGTTTAATTGAACCGCTTGTCACACGCGCTTTTTACTCTTGTTACGGCTTTGTAGAGAAGGGTAAAAATCAATTTTTTGAACTAAACTTTTGAGGATCACCTACACTCTAATTGATGTTATTTTACAAAATCAGGGGCATGGGAGCAGGGGGGTCAGGCGAGAATTACTTCCCAAAACCTTTAGGTCCTGCAGGCGAAATTCATTAGAAATATTAATTGCTGGTCAGGACCGTGCAGTAGATTTTCTCAGTATGATGCAAGTTTTCGAAATGTTGCTCATAGACACAGAGACTTTGGCATCTTTTTACTATTTCTTAAATTTCTATACTTTTTTTAAATCTTTTTGAGGAAGATGTCTTGGGCCCCCGAGACTTTACGGGGGTAATCAACTTTTGTTTGATCTAAACAACTTATTATCCGTGCAGCGGCGTAATTATGGGGGGGGGGGCTTCAGCCCCCAAAGCTTGTGAGTTTGTATTGAATTTTTACTAATTAACTAATTTTATTAAAATAACTAAAACAACTTAATTTTTTACGTGGGCAGCGGGAATCTCGTAATTTATTCATGCATAATGAAATTTTACTAACTAAAAAAATAGTTGAAAATAATATTATATTAAATGCGAATAAATTGTAATAACTTTGAAAGACATTTTTTTACTCTGGTAAAAGAAAATGTAGTTTTCCAGCACCGATAGAAATGTCCTTGTGGCTTTCCTCGCGTGAATTTGGTGTTTTTTCAAAGCAAGACACAGATTTACTATATTATCGCAAGTTGAAAATTATATTATGGACCCTCCTACACACCTGCGTAAATGATATCTATAGAACAAATCGACGTTTTAAGTTTCTTAAATTTTGAGTTTGTTTTTGTTGTATCTCATTCAACACATAAGGTAAAACAATTTAAAAATGATAATTTTTATAAGTAATCTCAAAATAAAAAAATTCGTTATCGTTGCCCAGATTTTATAATAAATTAATAAATTTATAACTTTGTTAACTTTTTGATGTACTTTTAGACGATGAGTTGAAAAGATTTTAATTGAATTATTTTACTTCATTACAGCTTTAATAAAGTAAATTTCCATTAAATAGAAACGAATTTCTTAATTTTCCTTTTCAAGGAGACGTTCATTAAATAATATTTTTACTTTAATTTTCACTTCCATTCCAATATTGGCGTCGCTTATTTCCGTTTGTCTGATTTTTTTAATTATTGCAAAGCCACTCTTTCGATTCTTCAGATAAACCGCCTGTGTAGACTGAACTTTCTTTTGTTTTTATCCCTAAATTTGTTCACAATTTTTATAAAATTAACGTTTTATGAAAGCTGTTTATGAAAGGTACTACTTCAGATTATTAAGCTCTTGTTTTCAAGTTATCAAGACCGCCCGCCCCAAGTTATTATAAACTGAAAGCGAGATTATTTTAATATTAACTTGATATTTGTTCAGGTCATGTAAATAATATTAACTTTGTAGTTCCTTTTTGCCGGATGTACTAAACACCTTTATCTAAATTTGTTAATTAAATTTAGACTCCGTTACAGCGTGTCGATTTTAACTTGGCATTTGAGATTCACAAAAGTCTTGTACATTTTTTATACGATTTGATTAGATTTCCCATATTTCATGAAATTGAAGACGTCAAATAAATTATTTTTCGTGTCAATTGAACTGTACTGCATTGAAAGAAACAGGGCTTGGTATATTTTTTCATATTCGTTATTCGTTCGATAATATCTCACGCCATATGACAGTTATAGAGATTACTATGTAGATTAGAGAAAAAAATTGAATTTGCTTGAACCAATCCCATTAGCACAGAAATACGCTTTCAAAAACTTTACCCTATTGCTATGGAATTAATCTAATTGTTTAGTTGTAGGTACTTCAGTTGTGTATGATCACGATGGGCGCTTTAGTTTACTTTCATGTCACTATGCCAACTGCAACCCTTGCACGAGAAAACCATAGCTTTGTATAGCAAAATATAGAACTCTGGGCAAATACCAGCTGGTTTATAGCTTCAAGTTTGCAGCTTTGGGTTCCCACCGCTGCAATTTCTGATTCAAATTACTCTGAAAATTTGTGACATTTATTATAATTACTGTAGTATTAAATATTACGATGAACTTATAATAGGGGTGTCAGAATTAGAACATAAGCTAGCAAAAGATTTTGGGGTATAATTTTTTACCTAGGAATATTTTACATAGGGTATGTTAAACTTTAACGGGAAATTGTTTTTTCATCTCAACTTTTCTATTAATAAATCAATATTTTCAATTTTAACTTCTGTTAAAATAGCAATGTCAAGGTTAGGTCTACATTTAAACTAACTAACTAAAACAGAATGCCTTTCATTGTAGACCATTTTAGACGGAATTCTATTTCTACATCAGTGTTACAACTAACTATTCGAAAAAATGAAGGCTGGAGGTCGAAGTAGTTTCAATTTTCAAGCCATTTTTTTGAGTTGTCAAGCTGTTAAGTTAGAATTTGATTGGCTGTCTGCCATAATTTATGTAGCTAAATTGGACACTTTTGATTTACTCCCAGAAAATTCTAATCTTGAATTTGTAACGATTTTGGATTCATTATTTCTATGACATGGAAAAATGATTGGATTTGGAACAAAGAAGTTGATAATTTTGACTTGATCTTTAATTACGTTAATACGCGCATGAGTTAGCGTGCTGTGATATAATATTAATAAATTATTATCGATGATTGTACTAGCAATTTTTATGTAAATAGATGTGGGTAAGTCGGTACGGTACGCTTGCTTTCGATTTTTAGTTCAGGTAAAGTGAAATCAGCTGATTATCAACTGATCGGAACACCTCGGTAGCGCTCGCTCTTTGTTCCAGCTGCTGGTACCTCAGACGAACCGGCGACAGTTAAAAGCCGGTATCGGTAGTAGTAGGTAGTAGGCTTATATTCCTTTTTCAAGTTTAGTTTTACTTTTGTGATATCAATTTTTAATCATAAGTAATTGTTATTAATTATTCACCTATTTTTACATCTTTCCTGTTATTTTGGTGAGTATTTCGAATTAATTTTTTTTATTTCATTCATGGTTTTGGAAAATCACAGTGACAGTTCCTTGCATGGAAAATTTAATTTTCCTTTTTACACAATTTTCTAAAGGTATTTGCATGGCCTACTAACTACCGACAAACTTTCATTTTTTTGGTTCATTATCGTAGGTTATGGACTGGTAATTCACTACTAATTATATTAAGGAAGGTCATCTCTCTAGCTTTTGCTATTAGAAAGAGCAAGTCGAAGTTTTTTTGTTTGACCACAATTTTTACAAATAGTTAATTATACCCGTGTTACAGAAAATAGAAATTTATTTCTCAATTATATCTACAATTTCAGTTGCCTACTTAAGTTTAAAACTCGACTCAGTAATTATATGCAATTACTCGATTTAACTTTTCCAAAAAAAAAATAAAAAATAATATAGATAATAAGTATCATATTAATTATTAAAATCTTGCATTTCTAATCGCACGATTTTTGCTTAAACTGTGGTTACTTGATAATAATTTCGGCTCGGGAAGTTGCCCTCGTGAACTGCATTATCAAAATAAAAACAGTTTCGACATAATTTTTTAATGTATGTAATTTTGTTGTCCAAAAATATTTCATTCTTAAATTTACAAAACCTAATTAGAAAAGTATTAATTGGTTTATTAATTTTTTTTTATTTTAAAAGTTTTAATTGAAATTATAGTTACAAATAAAAAGAAACAAAAAGTTTCTATTTCATTTATTTGTGTTTTTCAAATCTCTGGTTGCTAATTGTTCTATTTTATTTTTATGATATAACTGTAAAAATGCAGCTTCTATTAATTTTAATTTGTATAGAGAGTGTTGAGAAATTTTAGAAGTAACAACGAAAAACAAAAAAATTTTACAAACAGTCTCAAAAACATTTTATTAGTTTAGTCAGTATTTTGAGAATTTATGTAAAAATTAGCTATGTAAATCGTGGGAAACAAAGAAAAAACAGTTTATAATCAAGCAATGTGTTTAGTACTCGGATAGGTGACCCTCCAGTGAATATGAACAGTTGTCAGTGCCTTGGCACGTTTTTCTCTTGAGGTAGACAACCTGGCTCATGTAGCACACAATATTAATATTGGCCAATATAATTTTGTTATCTTGGTGCAATAAAATACACAATATTGGTAACCAATTAATATTGCACCAATATTCACACTATATTCCGCCTATATTATATAATCTTGTTTGTCAAGTTTCAGTCAATATTTTTTGGTAACTAATATAGTTAAGCTAATATTGCCCCAATATTAAAGGTATATTGCCACGATATGTGAGCTGGAGCTTGCGAATATTACGCCATTATTACAATATTAGGGCAATATTGCTCCAATATGTTCTACCTGAGTTATCTACTAATTACAAGATCTCATTAAAATTTGTAGGATTTAGTCAGGGGGCCACTTGGTTTTTTTTGTTTTGTTATTATTGACCGCCTACATGCAAAATTTAAATCTTGCCCCGTTAAAATCTGAAGATACTTTTTATATATTTTTACTTTATCAAGTATCAATGAAAGAGTAGTTTCTGTCACTTTATTGTCCTAGAGCGTAAAAGTAGAGTTTTAACATTGCAAACCGGATTGAAAATTGCTATTTTCTAGTAAAAAAAAGTCTATTAATATTTTTTATATCGGGATTCCGGACTTAAAATCGACCGAATTACGGTATTTTTCGATATCAAGTCCTTGTTGAGAAAAAATACGAAACATAATTAATTTTCAAATTTTCCAAAGATTTAAAACCGCTGCATTGGACCAATGGACAAAAATATCATTTATTTCAATTTGAAAGTTTTTGGCACTTAGCCTGGTTTTTATTAAGTCTTTAGTTGACGGTTGACATTTAACACAAATTTGTGAAAATAAAATTAGAACACCAATAGTGTTTGGATAAAATTCAGTACCATTTACTCGATATTGGTAGTAATCTGAATAATTAGCAAACAAAGTTGGTAAGCTTTTGGACCCGATTTTTTGATGAAAAAAATTTGTAAAAAGCTAAATTTTTTGTTGTATTTACACGTTTTAATATTTCATATAATCAATGTTGACCTGACCTTACTATTTACGATTTAAAATTTACATAAATATAACAAAATTTGGTTGCAATGTAATGCAGTTTATTTCTTTCCTCCTCCCCGCGTACTTCCATACCACCCATACTCAATACCTTCCCAGACCCTTGGTTGCACGCTAATTTCTTCACATTTTAAGGTGTTTAGCGGACTTATCTACCTTATAAATTAGAGAAAATACTTAAAAATACTCTCAGCCGTAAGTAAGCAAAATATTCTCAAAAATTACATTTGCTCATCATCATCAATTTTGAAAAGCATATCGTTAACTCCTTGTGCTGGGGGGTATTCCATACCCCCCAGACCCTCCGGTTTCACTCGCATTTCTTCACATTTTAGGGGAATTTTGTTTTGATTTAACGAAGTTTTTAATTGTATAAAGAAATATTTAAAAAATCGTTAATTCGAACGGGCAGGGGGGTTAGTGCAATTCTTACTGCGGCTGAGAGGTAAAATAAATTTGTTGTACTAAAATTTTGAGGATCACTTACACTGTAGTAATGGATGTTATTTTACAAAATCAGGCGCACAGAATTTTCTCAGTATAATGGAAGTTTTTGAAATGCTGCCCACATAGGCACTTCGGCCTTTTCTTACTATTTTCACAAACTACACTGTTTTCATCCCCAATGTACGGTTCAAGAAAAAGAAGTACAGTTCAGTAGCGTAACAAGACGAGTAGCCTGCAATACTTAACATTTCTTTTTAAAACTTACTAATTTTTCGAGAAAAAAATTTTAATTGATCTTTTTTCCACTCTATTTCCTAATTGAACGTGTTTTACTCCTTATCTACATTTGCTCCGAGGAACATCCATCGCGCCATTATTTTTTTACTTAACTTTGCCTCGGGCTTCGAGGATTTTATGGAACGTGTTCATTTCATCACATCAATAGATCACAGTTATTACTTCAAGTAATTAGCTTAAATAATTAGCTTAAAGTAACTAACTTAAACTTCAAGTTTAAATTACCAGAAAATCGATTTTGAAAAATTTTATTTAACATTATTAATATTATGGACAGTACAAATGAGGGGAATGAATTGATTAACGAGATTCCCACTGTTGTAGTAATCCACTGGTTTAACTCTATCCAGTGGCCTATTAATTCGTGGTTTACATTAATAAAACACCAGTCACCACATGGAATAATTTTAAACTAAAAATTCAACAAAATTTCTAGTTTTGTTTACTGTTAATCCAGTAGATTAGTGGAAATCTCGTTAATTTATTCATTTGCGTCCATAAAAACAACATCGATTTTGTCAAAATTGAATGAAAGTAAGTTTGAACTTCAAGTAAAATTTGAACTTCATTGAAGTCTTAATTATGATTCAGACGTATAGTGATAATGGTGATTAAAATGGGTTATTCCAATTATGGAACGCTTCCCTTGTTAGTATATAAAACAAAAAACATGAAGACTAATAACACATTTGATTTTAATTTTTTATATATAACATAAAATAACACATTTTCTTTGGGTTTTCTGCTCGGCCTTCCGGTGAACAGTTATCCCGATTGAAACAAGCAGTGCTTTTTTTTCGAAGCAGGAAATTTGTTCGAGCTACGCAAACCTTTGGAAAACCTAGCATTACTACAAATTTTCGGCCCCAAAAATTCTTGTATTTATTAGAAAATTGACAAAACGAACAGCTGATCGCACTTCATCTCAAACTTTGCACACGCTCTGATGTTGGTACAAAAACTTTTAATTTGCATTGTAAATTCTTGCCAAATTCGGTTTACTCATTTATCTGATTATGGAGCCCCTTCATGAATACTCGGTTCAATGGCGATTCATGATTATAAAAATCAGTTCCTACATAATTTTCAAATAGCGTTTGAACCTTGGCATTGGGTTTAATCACATTTTAAAAAACCTTCAACTCGTCTAGCGTGTCAATCGCATCAACGTCTCTTTATGGTTTTTGTTATAGGTTCAACTTATTTCTTTTGTATTTTGATAAATTATTTTATTTGTTTCGATGAGTTTTATGTATTTACCTACTATACTCGTAAAATTTAGAATTTTTTTTAAATATTTACCAGGCATAAACTTGGTTGATGTGAAATCAAATTTGTTGATTCCCACTTGGTAATTTTCGGTTTTAGTTTTTGAACATCGGAAAATTTACAAGTAGAGAGCAAATTTACCTAAAACTTTTTTAATTTCGCCGCATAAGCTTGCTTATGCTTGCAAATTTACATGAAATTGCTATAATTTAAATTTTTTGTTTAATTATATTGCTTAATGTGCGACGAAATTGTTGAGACTGCTCCTGCTAGAACGACATTTTATATGAATTAGAAAATAACAAAGCTTTCATATTATTAAAACATCGCCCCTATTTAGAAAGCAGTCGGCATTTTTATTTTTAGATTGCAATTTTTCACGTCTTTCAAGATTTTTCTTTACCGAAACGAGTAGGTATGAGCTACTTTTGTTTGATGCCCTCTAGCACGTACTTCCATTTTTCAAGTGGCATCTATAATTAATGTTGGGTCTAAGAGAGGATTTACTAATATTAATCTTGTAATTTTAAATATTTTTGAGAAAATTGAAATTATTTGTATCTACTAAAAATAAATTGATCGGGGGATATTTGTATTTTGCACGAAAGTAAACAGGAATTTTAAGCTTATCTGTCCTTGAGTATATTTGATTTGCGGTCAAGAGGTTGTATAATTTTGAATTTTATAATCAAATCAATTTTTTATCACAATCGTTTAGAAAAAATTGATAATGAATTTGGACTGCACTAATCGAATCGATTTAAATTCAAGGATATCTAAATATTGTTCTTGTCATTTAATATTGTAATTTATGCTAATTTTTGTTTAAAAAAATTATGTCAACGTAAACTTCTACTTTAATCACTTGTGCAATAAGGAAATGTATTAGTAAACACAGGATGATTTGGTTAGTGTAGGTTAGTGACCATTGACCAGATTATATAAAATAAAGTTGACTGATTATAAAAAAAAGGTGATATGTAAGTGAAAAATGCACAATAACATCAAATCTATAGACGGTATGGATGTTTGCAACTTGAATAACTTGATTTTGCATTAAAAAAACCTACGTAGCAAGATAGAAGAAGCAAATAACTGTTTTTTTTCTAAATTGTAATCTTAAATTTATTTTAAACTCTTTCAAAGTAGTTTTCTGCCTTTTTCATAGTTCACTTCTATTCAAATTGGCCATTATGCAATTTTGTTGTGATGCTTTTAAAGAGATTATTTTTAATGGTATACTACATAAGGAAATACGAACCAAGTCGACAGCACGAAAATAATTTTTTTTTAAATGTAAATTTGGAAAAGTTCGTTTTCCCATTATTGTCAAATTCTATTTGAAAAATAAAGTATCGAGGACTTGATCAGCTGCGAATAAGTACTACGCGTAACTTTGAAGTTTACTTAGCAATTTTAATTGTATTTATTTAACCTTAACTTTTAATTCGAATGTAAAAATCAATAATTGTAAAAGATTTCAGTGTTATTTCCTTATTTATTGAAGTAAATTCTTCGGATTGTACTGCGGGTACGGTTCTATGGGAAATTCCTCAACAAGTCCTCAACTATTTCTCTTATCACGTTTCGTGAACAATAATTAATCCGAATCTAAATACAATTTTCTGACAAGGGGGGATATTGTGTATGTAATGGGGTAATAGGGTAATTCCACCCAGAGATTTTGCGTCCATTCCAAAATCTACTTAAGCTAAAAATTGTAATAGTTTGTTCATAAAGTTAAATATTTATGCTGATTTTATACCTCCACGATAGCGAGGTTTGAATGCGCTCCTGTTTTTTTAAGCACTAATGAGAGCACTATAACACTGTAGGAAAAACTTCAAAGTGCTTCTCTCATTTAAACCAGACCAATTGCTGAAGAATTCAAAAAGTTTTGATCTTCTTTAAAGGTTCCACACACCGACATAGATCTGGTGACGATTTGTTGTAATCAATCGAGATGGTGAGAATTATACACACCGCTATACAATGAACAGTTATAATATGCTCATTAGCTCATTGATTGCCAGGTGTTTTCGATCGTTTTTCTAGTTTCTTCTTCAAACATCGAGAGTTAAAAAACCAAGAAGTCGATTGAGAATATGAATAAGATCAACACGGTACTTATACGTTTATAACACCAAATTCCAATTGCGTTGGTGCGTGGAACACTTTAAACGTTTGGATTGCATAATAATGTGACTCGTCTTGACTATAATGTACAAAAATGGCATAAATGCTTCTAGAACTTGTTTTGGAAGCGTTCCAAATAGAATATATTTATAAAGTAATTGAGAATTCTCCCCAGAGGAAATTTTGAATTTATTGCTATTTTGTTAGCAATAATTGCTCAACAGGTCAATTCCAATTTATTTTCCAGGCTTTTTGTTCTTCTGCAAAATCTACGATTTTTCACATTTTTGTTAGCGAATTTTGAATTAAAAATGGAGATAATTCAATATTTTTCATTGTGCTTTACTTTCTTCGCTGTTAGATTATGTTCTTTCGCTTCTATGCTGCAGGATGAAAATTGTCCGGAAATGGAAAAATTACGATTTATACCCATTAGTTATCAAGCATTCTTTTACTTTTCCGTCCTACAGGGTAATTATAAAGCGACGTTTACATAGAGATTGTCAGGACGCCAATCAGATTGAATTATTTGGTTAAAAAATACTTAAATCCGATAGGTTCTTGCCAGCTTCTACCTAAATAAGGCAAAACGCTTATATTTATGTGAACGCCGCTTACCGTTTTCTGCTCTAAAATAGTTAGAACTTCTTCCAAGGAGTGAAAATAAAATTATATAATTTATCAATTAATAGATCAGGCCCCGAAATTTCCTAGATCCAGGGCTGAAATGTGTTAGCTTTTCAACTCTATCCTATTTAAATAAGCTGCTCGGAATCGTAAAAAAATAAACGCATGCAAAATAAGAATACGCGCTTCATGAAGTTTGTTCAGCACCGAGTCTGGATTTTCCATGAGGATTTTCCACTTTGTAAGCAAACCAACGTACGGCCATACTATTGTAAGCTCCTGCGTTACTGCCATCATTTCTTGACTTGCGAAATCCTTTATTATTCAATTTGTGATTGTGATTATTCACAATTCAAATTAATCAAAAGAATAATAATTAATTTTAAATAATTATTATTAATAATAATTTATTACAATAATAATGCATTTTGCTGCTAACGATAACAATAATTTTACTTTGTGAGTTTTATGACCTGTAACCACAAATTCAATTATCTTATTAAGCAATTAAATTAATTATTAATGCTAATAAAATTTTATCTTTTATTATCTATAGTAATTATTAAACGGTTTTTTGGGCAAGCGATTTTAGTTAATATTCGCAAATAACTGCAAGTGAGGACGACGAATTTAAACCATTACCAAAAGTAAATTTAATTATCGGCAACAAAACCTAATCAGTGAAGCTATCCTAATGGGTCGCAGTTGAAACGCTTAGAAAGTAACTAAAGCATTATTTATTATCTGTTACACAAAAAAACTGCCCGCGATATAGAAAAATCTGGCCCACAAATATATTATCTTAAAAACAGAAGTGTTTAGTTTTGGTACTAAATAAATATTTGTTGCAGATTGTCGAAGGAGATATTAATGGTTTGATCGTGTTTGCAAGATTATCAGATTATCACGTTTACACAACATTGAACGCCAAGAATCAATTTCGTGCACCTACCGAGTGGGGTTTGTGCCTAAGACCATCCGGAGTGGACACCGACGAGGAAAGCCCGGGGCTCCGGTGCCTCGCTTGTGATTCAGAACGAGCCCGGACTTGCTGGCTTACTGCCATGAGGCTCGCGAAGGTTTGTATTTTATTATTTATTACACTTTTGTGGTTTTAAGTTTTGCAATTCAAATTTCTGTAATTTCAATTTTTTTCCTTTATTCTGCATCGAGAAATTTATTATTAAAAATTAAGAAATCTTTTTTATTGTCTAACTTCCTTTCTTTCAATTTTTATTTTTGCATTGAATTTTTCATCACGCAATAAATTTAATGAGTCAAGATGCACAAGGTAAAATTGCTATCTTATTCAAGATTAACTTAAATAAATATTTATGAAATGCGAATTTATTTAAATTTATTCCCAGCCTCTTGCATTTTTTTTTATTTTATTTTCACAACTTTGTAAGTACAATTTTTTTTATATTAAATGTTGCTATCTTTACAACAATGTTGCGATAAATTTTTATCCAACAATGTTTTTATAAATAGAGGAAGTATCGTTAACTTTATTTTAATCATTTCCATTGATCTTTAGTTTTATATATTCAATTATTAAAGTGCCGTAGAAATTGTGTCATATTTGATATGTTCAAGGTCTTTTATTTCCATTGTCGATACAAGTTATTGAATATTGAATAGCAACAGTCAATGAAGATATCATCCGAAATTTTAGTATACTTTTCAACCAATAAGTAAGGGTTTAAACTGTCCACTCCCATGAAGTAATTTTTTCAATCTAAAATTAAATTAAAATCTGCCACTTCGACGCTCACAGGCAAGAATGCTATTTTCTTTAGAACGATTAACCACAACTTAGCCCTAATTTTTTACTTCCTTAATTTCCGAGCTTCACTATGTCACTTGCATATCCAAAACACCCTGCGGTTACGCTCCTGTCTAAACTCTGTATTATTAAACATCAGTTTTTTAGGTGCGGACCTAGCTAAGTTTCCTAGTGTTAATTTGTGGATAATGGACATTAATCCAAACAGACACAAGTTTTGATTTAATTTTGCGAACTAATTTGAAGTTTACAGCTGTGTACTCCGCATGCTAAATCATATTATATTGCTTTATAAGATTAAATCAAATTCGGTTTTTTGCCCAATTTATATGGCTATATGCGCATGATTCTGCACATTTTAAGATTTTAACAAATTACAGAATATTTACCTGGAGAAACGAGTCCTCGTGAGATACATTTTGCAAAACTGATCTTATTCTATCGATTTCAAAAAAATAAAGCCTTCAGTTAATGCTAATTCTTAAAAAAAAATTGTTAACTCTTATGGTAGCTGTTTTCTAAAGATAGCAAAGTAAAAAAAAAACAATTTATTCTTACGTTGACTTAAAAACCACTGTCACATAGAAAAACTAGGTCAGGTTTTACCAAACAAGTTACATCAAGAAAATTTTAGAATTTCCATTTATTACCTTTAGTGGTGTCCATATTGAACTCGTATCGAGCATAGAGGCGTCAACCAATAAATGAAATGGAAATTTATTTGAAAATTCACTTCATCGTGTATTATCCTTTATTATATAGAAAAACTACTTTGAATAGTTTTCTCCAGAAAGAGGTAAATTGTAAGAAATTAAATTCTCTTGAAATTCAAATTGTGTAAATTTGCTGGACTTGACAAAAAACATTGAGCTGGTAAACCTTGTAATATTGTCTTTTATTACTTTCTTCTTTATTACGATCATCAATTCGTAATTATTAAAGCAGTATTTCTTTTTTGTCCCAAATGTTCAGTGTTTTTATTAAGCTTTAAATTAAATACGTAGTTTAGTATTTTTGTTCGATTAAACTGAAAATTAATTACATATTACAAAATTGCTTTTTTTGGTTCTTTTTGATGGACAGCCTGCAGTAAAATTAAACGGTGGTGTAAAATTAAATTTTGTTTTGGTCGCAAAATAATTAAAATTGACCCGGTGTCTGGTAAAAATTGAACTCATAATAAAAATTAGAAAATGTGTAAACTATTAGAGTTATTCGGCACTTTGTTCGCAGGGCAAAGGCTGATTCGGCGT
The DNA here is from genome assembly GCA_905340355.1 of Rhagonycha fulva. NCBI lineage: Eukaryota > Metazoa > Arthropoda > Insecta > Coleoptera > Cantharidae > Rhagonycha > Rhagonycha fulva. Next base: position 14,119,755 of record HG996555.1, read on the forward strand.
TATTCTTTTCGGCGCAAGTTAAATCGGATTGAAACACCGAGCACAGAGAGGATTCGGAATATCCAGCAGTTGTTTTTATTGCATCAACAAGCTACCACAAAACTCAACATCTTTGAGAGTTGAAAATTTGAAGCGAGAAACCTACAATAAATTGATCGACTTTGGGAAAGTGCTGGAAGTATTTTACATAAAGAACAAAGTTTGTAATAAGCGTAGGAACTGACTCTACTGAAATTCTTAGCCACTTCTGAAGTATTACGTGTTCATAATAATAATTAATAATCATTAACTTTTAAGTTAATAAGCATATAATTGGGTACACCAGGAAAGCCGATACCACTGATATTTATTACATTGGAGAATACAACGGCAGTAATACAAACAAAAGAAGGTTAAGCTGAAAGCTTTAAAATAAATTGGTAGTTCGTCAAGGGAAAACTCTGTTGGCTGTGTTGTTCAATCTCTAGCTTGAAATTGTAATAAGAAAAGGAGAAAGTTAAAGAAATATAAACATAAAATTGTTTAATACAACATTCTGACTGAACCCCAACATATATGTAGTTCTGCCTATAGGCAGAACTACAAAAGTAGGCATATCTAAATCGCTGATAAGACCCGTGGTTTATAATAACAAGAGCTATTTAGGATATCAAAAAGAATAAGGCGATGAAATATATTACGGCTCGGAGAATTGGAATGATGACCGCTAACAACAGATATAAGGATGTCGTTGAGGACCTGCAGACTACGAAAGTTGAGGAATGTAGGAAAATGCCAAAGAACAGACAGACACTCTCGGAATAGGATTTTGAAAGTTATTAACAGAGAATGGTCAAAACTCTTAGGGTTATCAAGCTGAGGAAGAGAGAAATGGAGATTCGTGAATAATTTAATAACAAAATATTTCTCATAGGGAAGATTTAGGTATTCGTACACAAAATTTTACTAACAACAAAATTATAGCTCAATTAAAGTAAGTTGTAGTTACGGTTTACAAGTGATGTGGACCACGTCACGGTTGGCTGATGTTATTCCGTTTGTACCATGGATGATGGAAGTTACGCATGTGAAATATGGCATTGTGTATTTTGTGTAACAATTAAATGTTAACATTATTGGAAATTTTTGAAACACAAATGCCGATTGAACATCTCTTCTCAACTTCTAATTTCAACACATCTTGTTCAGTTTCTAAAATTTTAGAACAATTTTAATTTAAAAAACTGTATCGATTAGTTTTCTGGATGTTTTGAATCTTGATCACGAAGATCTCAACTCTTGCCAAATTTTGAAATGTTTCCATTGGAATAAAGACAAATCGGATTACATCATAGGGAAATATAAAAAATGGAAACTGAGTGACAGCTTGGCTTTATAATATTTTAATTATTAATCTACAGCAAATTACTTTTCGATATAAAAAAATTGTAATGTATATAATTAAATTCAGGAGTACTGTTGCGTGAATTAATTATATGTCTAATCAAGCAATAAAAATTAAGTCACCTTTAAAATATGTGGGATGCTTGTTAGATGAAATGAATCACTATTTCAATAGTTATTATTATTTCATCGGACATAAAAATCTTTTATTAGAGTGTAAATAATGAATAACAATTAAGTATATTATGTTGCTTATCATTTAGTCGCATTTTAATGGGGCCCAATTTACTGCGTCCATTTGCATAGCAACAAAAGAAAATGACACATGCATGTTGCATATTATTCCAAATCGTTCTTCATGTGCAAGCTGTTAATTTGCAAACTATACGAAAATTTTAGTCTTAAATTTGCAGGAGTGTCAAGTTACACGTTGCAATTCTTTGGAGGTCATTGCATGCTCAAATTTTAAATTAGCAGCACCTAAATTTTTACGACTTTTTTAAATGTTTATAACCAAAAGCACAACTCATAATATGTACTTTCGTTTCATTTGGAAATAATAAAAATTCCAATTTTGCTTCTCAAACTAGGAAAAGATTAAATTTTTAACCGCAACGGAAATAACAAGCACCACGATTATTATATGATAAAAATGTGGTGGTATCCTTGTATCTTCCTTTTTTTCTGTATTGAATTGGTTTAGTCTTATCTTAAAGTCGATATCTTATCAGTTGCATTATCAGTAAAGTTTGCATTTTTTAAGTGCATACACACAAAATTGCACCCAGCATCATTTTTTATCAGAAGCTGCAATCAAAAAATTTAGAGTAAACAAAAGTGATTGATAATTCAAAAAGTGGTTCAAAGTTCAACTATGGTAATTTTCAAATTGACATTCTTCTTTATATAGTAATCAACTTGGCCGAGTGTGCTTACTGGTAATCTAAAATGTGTATTCGTTAAGGCAGGAATAAATAAAAAATAACTGTCAAATTATGTAATATTGTCTTGTCTCCATATCATAATTTATCTTGTTAGTTGTGCGCCTCGTGCTAATACGAAACGTCGTACATCATCTTATGGTGATTTATTTCAATACATCTGCATAATTACTATAACAAATGATCTCGATAGTGAAATATTTGTTAATTTGCTTTACTAAGGTTTGTGATAGATACTTGATCGATTTTTCATCCCCTAACAGAAAAATTCTTGATGATTCTTCCTTAATTTTCAACCAATTTTAACAAACTTTTTTTTCCAGTATGGCAAGCAGATACGGGAAAATTACCGGGCATTTAAAAATAAACAAAGCGAAACAATTAATACTAAGGAGTACAACAGTTACACCGTCCCTAATGTGAGTATTTTTTAAACGTTATTTTTTTTTGAATAGGTACCTAGGTAATAAAAAATTTGATGTGAGAATTATTGTGAGATTGGTTGATGTGGGAAATAATGGGTGATTTGATTTCTTCCTTAATTTATTCAATCTATTCGAAGTAAGAATGGCGCCAAAAAAGAAAACTGTATGTTATGTATGTTATTAGAACATCAAAAGTTCAAATAATTAAGAAGTCTTTTTTCTTCCATCTAAATTTACATGAAAGCTAAACTAAATTAATTATGGATAATAATCAAACAAGCTGCTTAAATCTGTGTAATCTAAAATTCAGCGTGTGTACTTGATATATTGATGTTGATCCTCAAATTTTGTCTTTCTGAAGAGCTAACAAATCAAAGTAATTGTGCTTTAAATTAAGGGACGAACCATCGATTTATTTATTTATCGTTAGTGTTCCCATACTAACACTTTCTATTTCTTTATATTGGTGGTTCCCATGTTGATTTACCCACTCGTCGTAATCCGCAGAACAAACTGGGGAAGTGTAATATCACTTTCATTGGTTTCCATTTCGCGATCTACCACCTGAAATATTTCAATTTCGTGTCGGGATTAAGTTGAAAATATTTGTAGCAATTTTAGTTACTAACTTAAAAATTTTTTCATGTATTTTAAATTACAAAAATAATAATTATTTTTTTTCTTATTTTTTTTTTTTTAATTAAAGAAAATTAATTTTCTAATTTTACTGAATTAGTTGAAAAATTCAGGTACCTACTTGTTATTTTAGAAATGATATATCAATATTTATTTTAGCATGATACTTCATATTATATTAATTATTATTTAAAATGTAATATATTCCAAGTGTATCATTAATTCACTCCGCTAATAACACCTTTGATGATTAAATCTACTTTACTTTTGGCATGTATTTGATGTTACATTGTCGACTTGCGAAGGTTGGCTCTAATAGGTTAATCTCATGTGTATGATGAATTTGTTGTCAGCATTATTATTTAAATTGCATTATACCAACATAATTTCATTACACGGGGTGTCTTGTAGCACATCTGAAGAATTTTTACAGAACGAAAGATTAGTACGAGTATCAGATTTTCAGTAAACAAAGGGTTAATTTGGGTTTTGAAATTGAAAACCCAAGTACGAACCCCCTGTATGTAGGTTGATGGATGGATAAGTTTTCAGGAACCACAAATCCTTTGTTCTAATTCTCTACTAAAGCATCACTTTGAAAACACTGAATATCAATGAAGAGGAATTTTGTAGAACATAACTGTAAAATTGCAAATTTCCGACCTCAAAATAAAATCGATCATAATTTTATGAATAGAGAGCCAGAATCATTAGTGAAAAAATTGTATTAGTAGTTTATGTTCGACCTCGTGTGATTAATATAATTTTGGCAGTAGCTGACGTTTTCTTGGTTGGTAATATGTTGTTGCTATGTGCAGTCGCTTATTGATGTGGTCGTTGTGTTGGGGCGGGGGTTCAAATACACATCCACATGAAAATAGATTATGATTTTGATAAAGGGAAGGGGAATGCCGGCTTTTGACTTGTAAAGGTTTTGTCAATGGATTCTTTGTTACGGCTTCGCTCGATACAGCTGAGCGGAACCACATGGATTATATGCAATTGCTGTGCAGTTGCATGTAGTGTATGTATCTCCACGTACATACCCGCAGATGTCTGATGGTAGTTAATATACCGGCATATTTCATTACCAGCTTACATTAGTGTGGTTTAATATTTTTCATGCAAGAACTTGGGGTAATCACAGCCATGGTAATGTTACTAATCTAATTTTTGATAAGTTAGTGAGGAAACCACAATTTATTATTTTACTCTAGAAATTCAAATTTTACACTTATGAGAATATTTTTTGGCACTAAAAACAGATACAAATTGTAATCGCCAATCAAACTATTGCATTTCTAAAAATGAGTTCCTGGTGCTCCTAAACGAAATTTAACCATTTCAAATTATAATAATTGAATTTTTCAAATCTTGTAGATAAAAAATTCAGAAATTTAATTTATGTAGCAATATCTAAGGAGCAACGAACTCGGAAATTACATAAGAAAAAAATTAATGCGTGATTTTGCAAGACCGTTGTTACTTAATAATTTGTGCACTTAATTATAACTATACAGCTCAATTTTGTTCCATTTTTAAATTGAATTTTGCATGATATAATGAAGGCTCACTGTTAGTTCACATTGTTTTAAATCCAAGCACTTTTTGATTTAATACGTTTAGATTGTTAAGATTTAATCGAATAACGTGTGAAAATTTTGATTACTTCTTTATCAATAATATGTCAGCTTTTTTTGGAGATGTATTTAACTACATGGAAACAACTAGAATTATTAACCAACCTTGACATTGGTTTATTTATTAAAAGGACATTAGAACTTCGATTAAACAATTTATTACAAATCATGCGCGTTTCCAGCTTTAACAAAGGTTAAACATTTATTTACATTTCCTGATATAATGTTTTTTTTTCAACAGAAATTTGTCAACGGGAAAATTGTTTGGATCGAAACAGGAAATTAATTTTGAAATTTTCAGTGCTTGGTGCTCCTTTCCTAATTAAGTTTAAATATAATTACGATTTTGAAGTCCCTTTCGATTTACGGTTAACTGCTTTGGAAATCTATTGAGTATTTGAATATTGAGTTAACTTTCTGTTTCGCTTGCTTTATTGCATCTACATTTTATATTTTTTCTTCATTTTAAAAATGCTGTTTTGGAAACAAACATGAGATATTTTGTTGTATCTCAAGGTACAGAAATTTTTATTATTTACTATAATTTGTAGAATTGTAATATTTGGTTAATTTTATTTGAAAGGTTTAAAGTTGCATCATTCCGACGAAATTGGGATTCGGGATTCCAAAAATTAAAATCTAAAAGACTAAAAAAAAAATCTTTTGTCCTTTCGAAGTATTGAAATTCATTATAAGGAACCTATCCAGTAACGTAACTAGGAAACTAAGGTCCATCCCAGCCGAGACCAAAAATTTATCTGTTCTAAAAATGTAGGCTCTATATGGATTGGAAGGTCCATTGGTCATTCATGCATTTAGCTTGAGATTGCAGCTAAAAAAACACAGGATTGTTTCAGGATTCTGGAAAAACAGAGTTTTTCCTTATCTAAAAAGTTGGTTTGGCTAAAATAAACAGGGTTTGAACAAAAGATCAATACTGGTCGCAGTTCTGTGGGGCTTAGTGGCCTATCGACCCATTAGTACAAATACAAATATTCTACATATACTGTGGGACCGAAATAAATACAAAGTCTAGCATTTTTTAGTAGATCCAAAGCTTCGAAATCATCCTTTGGTAAGAGATGAAAAATTTCAAAACCGAATTGGAGGAGTGAGGTAATCAACTGTTACCTACAGTTCAACGTGCACTCCAAACCATGGAAACACTTCCATAGACTTATACTATATCACCAGGGTGTAAATCTGTCAGTTTTACTTTCATTATTAAAATTACACGTGAGAAAAATAATTCGGTGTGAAATTGCTATTGTGCATTTTTTAAATTTATTTAAATTTTTGCATTGTTAAGGCAATATTAAACATTGTCGGCAAAATATTTAAATCAATTCTTAAAAAAAAATTAGTTACTACGTAAAAATGTTTCTGAAATATTTATTGCGCTATTTTTCATGCTTCAGATGCTTTATGTATTTTTAACCAAGAATTTTTACTTGTTTAAAGAAATTTAAAATGATGCAGAGTGTAACAGAGTAATAAAAGTCTCATGAATTATTCAAATTTTGTATATTTGCACAAGCCTTGTTACAATAGAAGTGTGACTTGGTATAGGGAGCAGGTATTTGTTTTACATACCTACATATTATATCCAAAGAATTTTACGCAACCTGAGCCAGATGCTTACCTACTTTTGATCGTATCGGTTTTATGGATTCGGATTTTTTTTTTACCAAACCACTGTGGTGCGAAAAAGTTTCTAGCTCTTGTTTTCCCATCGGTAGCCTTTAAAGTTGGGTTTTCTCACTAATAACAGAAGGTAGGAACCAAAAAGTTTGAAAAAATTGGAGAAAAATTACCGTTACTCGCCAGAATCAGTAAACATTTTATTATACCAAACATAATTTATTTTGATTATTCTTATATGATCATAATATTATTTCTAGCTTTAATGATCATCACGATATACTTATGAAGAATTACCATTTTATATTTTGTTGTAACGATGTACTTAATCTACCGGAACTAATTTACTGAATTGGTTTTCCAACTCGATAAATAAAATTATTTTCTTTGCTGTTAAAATTGTTTTGTGTCGAGTGTATTGTATTCTTTGTGCTTATTAATTAAGTATTCGTTTCGAATAAGATAATTACATACATATTATAATGTGGGAAGGGAGCGTTAAATGCTTCTGTAAAATATTACGCACTGGCCCACTGAAACCAGCAAACGATTTTAAAGAATTTCAAGGTCTAGGTGGATGTTGGCAGAGCTCATTATACAGTTTTCTTAATTATTTTAAGGTTACAAAACCGTCTAATGTTCAAAGCTATCTTAGGTCTGTCCAGATGATTATTGAATATGATATATTAGCATATCCAACACCTCGAAGGAATTCTATTTTCGTTTTTGGATTCTACTTCAATAAATATAGGTGCAGTGTATAACATAGGAACTTAATCTTCTATTTAAAAGTGTCTGTTTATTTTGCCACTCCATGTATGCGATAAATTTTACCATTATTTCACTTATTTTAATAATCTTAAACTTTGACGAAATAAATAAATTTTCACCCTAAATAAGCATATTTAGATATAATGAACCTTTGAGGACCAAAAATTAGGTGAAAATTGAACTCAAAAGTTTTATTTAAAAAATATACGTCTGAAATTTTGTGTGGTTTCGGGAAGACTTGACTTTAAAAGGTGTAATTTTGTTTTTTGCTCAAAATTTAAAATCACATTTCTCTGACTATTAAATTTTTTATATGCGTTTCAAAAACAGTTCTTTATGTGTGGTCTAAATTTCTACTGTTTTCACCAGCTTTTTTGCCTAAAATGTAGGCTTTTTGCGAATTGTTAAATTTTTGAATTCAGAAGCTTTAAATCAGGATCACAACACCGGCTCTTGTTGCACTTTGCCCGGCAGACTTTTGGCTGCTCGCTAAATTAATACTGCTACAAAATACAAAAATTTGTTACACAACAAACCAAGTTCAGTTACCTGTAACTCCCACATTTCAATAAAATATGTTAACAGATTAAAAGTTAAATCGTTCTGGATAACAAAAATAAATTTTTCGACAATTCAACTTCCAACTTTTTGACCTAGTGTTAAAAAATTCGTTAGAGCACACAAACGAAGTTTTGTCAAAGATAAATCTGATAATGGAAGATGAATCCATAAAAATGGATTTTCCTTTGGTTTAATAATTTAATTGGATCTAAAATATTCTTGCAGATCGACAGATGATAATCCTTAAAAATATGGTATAGTGACGAAAAACCAAGTTTTTACTGTAGCCTTTCTATTTACATCACGAAATTAAATAATAATTTTTCCATTTATCTCAATTCAAATTACTTCTAATTTGGTATTTTGTTCTGTATTGTTGTAGGGGAATTCAATAAACCTAGCCATTTACTTGGACGATTAATAAATTTAATTAAAGAATTAAAGTCAGATATTAAGTATAATTAAATTAATTGAAATTTCTAGAGCCCTTGGTGCATTCAAAATTGTGTAGCTTTGTACTACATATATTATGGAAGCTTAGCATCCCAGCTACATATTATTCCAATAATGAAACTTGCAAATGGATTTTTCGAAATTTGTTCTACATTCAGTTTGGTCTAAATTTTATAGGTTTCAACTTTAGGTTTGGCTTTATATATGCTAGTTTCATTAGTTCCACAGCTAAATCAGTAATGTAATAAACCCTATGCAATAATTTTAAATTAAACTAGATAAGCTAACTTTTGTTTTAGAGATTTCGCTGTGTTTAACAGAATTATATCCAATTTAGTCTTGGGAGAGAATTAATTTAATTATTTGCTACTGACAAAATTTAATTTGGCGCTTTAAAATTTTTATACGTGTAAGCAAGGTCAGGCAGGATAATCGATGATGATGTGAAGTTGCAATTATATTTATCCATTCTGATCTCGAGAGGATGTATAATCAATCCATTATCGATTTTATACATGAAAAAGACAGTAGCTTTTTAAATTATAACATAAAAGCATTAGATGCACTTTACAGTAAGCAGTCGTATAAAAATTTACTATCGCAACATAAGTTTTAAGTGTAACTTAAACGATGGGAGACGAGGCAAATTGATACAATTGTATTTGCTTTAACAGAAGGAAGCATTTTAGTCTTTCAAATTGAATTTTATTGGGAAAGTTTATCATATTCGACCAGTCGATTAATGAAATTATACACTGAGGTTTGAACGTGGCCGATTTTATTGCTTGTCTAGTATGCGATCGAATAAACTACCGATGCATGTTCATATATTAATTTCTCATATCTGGAAAGCGTAGTTTTGGAGGTGTATGGACGGCAGCTATACCTACTCGTTTCGCTCCTTTCTAGTCCGGAGAGAGTGGATACTCGTTGGGCTCTCCATCGAAACTAATCAATCGTGCACACATCAGCAAATTGACAGATTGTCTTATTTATTTATGTTTTAAAAGAAAAATGGGATCTGCTTGTGAAGACCCCTATTTTCATGCAAAAATTGATTCAATTTTCAATAAATGAATGATCAGTTTTTGTTTCAAAATAGGAGATTTTAGAATTTTGGAATGTTGCCGAACAAGAACCGTAATTCATGTTATTAATTTTAATATTTTGAAAACTTTTATTGCCTATATTCAATATGTTAAAAGTTTTTTGTGATATATTTACTGTTATGAGTTAGCTGAAGAAAATTTCATTTTACATAAAAGTTAGATGAAGTACGCTATAAAACGAAAATTGCCAATCACAGTTTAGTAATATAACATTTTATTAAATTTTTTACATTGAAAAATTTAAATTGAAATTGGGACGACACCGTACAGTAATTTAATTGCGTATTTATATAAGTAAGTTAACAGGGAAATTGTTTCACTCGGTTTTGAAATAAAATGTTGGATTTGTACCTTCCTTAGTCTGAGAAAAACTTTTTTTTTATTTAATTTCAAATATGGTTTTGCTTCTTTCGCTATGTTTTAGCCATAATTAAATTTTGCACTTTGTTCAAATAAGTTTTTTTCTCTAACAATAATGCTGGATTATGTTGGGAATTTATTGATATTACAACTATCTGTCATCAACAGTAGGATAACGTGGAATAATCCGAATTTCAAATTTACCATCTAATTATAGACTGACAGTCGAAACTAAATATATTCATGAAATGAATTTTAAGAGATCTTATTGAAGTAATTATGAACATGCATAAAAATATAAATGAGAAGGATGATATAAAGGAAAATATATAAGCTTAATAAAACCGACTTCATTATTTTAGTGTAGACGCCTGCAACAGCTTTATAAAAATTGTATATTAATCTGGATGAAACTGTAGCTGCAGATTTATAATAGAGTAATGAGGAAAAGTAGAGGTTTTTGAATTTTATAACAATGGAATGACGTCTCCTGTCTCGTCTGTTATACAGACGAGCAGTATTGACAAAAAACGCTTAACATATTTTTTATTCTCTTTAATTATCGCATAATTCGCATATTCTAAATTCAGCGTTAAAAATTTATGGAAAAATGGTGAATATGTTGTAGTATTCCATTGTTGATGGAGCTGTGTCGCGAGAGCATTGATTGAGAGTTGCCAGATATTTCGTAGATGATTGATTTTTCAAGGTGATTTTTAAAATCGCTCAAAATTAGAATCATTTTGGGTACGAGCAAAACTTTTAGTCGTTTCCAACAGTTGAAGGCCATTAAATTTTTGGCTCTAGAAAACTCGAAATGTTGCAATCCCGACCCACTTAAATCCCCTATTCCTTTAGTTACGATTTCATTTCCTTTTTTACAGTGAAACTACACCTAACGAACCCGAAAATATATGATTGTATCCTCGGAAGATAAAATTAAAATAAGTCATGGGATATTGGATGGCTAGCGCAAAAAATTTTCTGTAGTTTGTCGTCGTCCTTGAAAATAAATCTACTTAATTATTAGGCAAATGTAATTGGGCGCTCAACTAAAAATTCGTTGTTGGTACGCTAAAAAAAAAAGGAACTAAGAAATGTTGTTTCGGCTTAAGGGTCCATTTTTAAGCTGTTTCACTTGTACAAAATTACAGCATCTTGTATCACCAATAGAATAAATTTAGTTTGTTGAATATTTAAGTAATAATCTTGAACTTGGAAAAGAAGCTTTTTCTGTCGTTGGTCTCACCGCATTATTTCGTATTTTTTTTTTACATAAATTGGTTTCACCGCAAACAACCCTTTTTAATATTATGATTGGTAGGTAATTTTCGATTCGAATCGGAAATTTACATTGCGATAATTTGAAATTCAAAAGGCATCGGTTGAAGTTGTGGATATAGCTATTTCGGTATTTTATTAGCAATAAAATTTAATTTTAGACGCGTTCGGATTATATTACTTACTTTTACGGTAAAATAAATTATCTTTCCAATTTTATGCATTTTATAGGTTGCTAATTAGAAATAGCTAGTCGATATCGTTTCATCGCTTTAATCATAATCGTGTCAACTATTACTACACCAGTCGACATAAATAACCCTCGTGTGACATTTTCAGAAGCACCAACTTTCCCATTAGTATGCGGGAGCCGTAATTAACAATTAGTCGGGAACACGTAAAATCATCTGAAATTTGAAATTGAATAAAAGGGATGTAATTGTAGTCTAAAATTTTGTGCAAGGTATCGAAGCCGTGAAAAAATTCAATACAATGTGAATAATATTTCCATATTGATTTATTCCTTTTATGGTTGTTTCTATTGTTTGTTTAAAGTTAAAACTTATTGGATCCAATTTAGCGTAAAAGTATATCGAATTTATATAGAAACAACTGGGATAATAGCTTTTATCCAACTGTTTATGTGCTAGTTTAGATGTTTTTCGAGTCGTTTGGTCCTATCTTATCCACTTGTTCTATAAACCTCTGAATGGTAGCAGATCCAAAATACCTATTAAACGAAAATGTCTTAATTTGTTTTATTAGTCGCAATCTTGCAATAAGAGTAATGCGATATCGATCTTCCGTGTTCCAAACAATTCTTCAAGTTTGGAAAAACAAAGGGAATTGAGCACAATTTGGAGAGGGTACGAGCGATTCGATTTAGACATTAACAGTGAATTACTACATCTCATTTTTGTGAGGCACGAGTGAGTGCTTTATATGTTTATAATGACATAATACTACGGTTGCTATGATTTGGCAGTCATCATTTTCTGCGGATCTACCATGACGAATATTAGGTACAGTATAATGATGGTTATGTAACACCAGACCAACCCACATACATTACAACCGATATTCAAGGCCAACTAGTTAATCCATACCGTAGTATAATTCGAAAACTGTCAATTATTATTTTGGAAAGTGAAATTATAAATCACGATTTATGAATAATAATTAAAAGTTTTTATTTATCCAACCTTAATTTGTTAAACCTACTTCAGGTAGTATTTTATTTCTGCTTCGTTAATTTTTTCTTCCGAAAGCTTCTGCATGATTTGCGCGATTATCGCTATTTTAAAATTTAATTTTTAATTTAAACGTTAAAATTAGATCGCTTGTTCTAAAGTATAAATTTATTTTAGGAATCGGTTCGTTCGCGTGTTGCTATGGATTTCACAGGCTCCGTTGGTAGAATAGTAGAAGATCCCAAAGAAGCGAAAGCGATAGCCGTTGCAGAAGGGTATTCATGGAAGCGGCGATGGCGACCTACGACAAGGACACCATCAAATTTGGCCACTGTACAGGGTATCGAATCGGGGGTTCACATAACGCAACCATGGTTTCATAGTGGAATGTCGAGGGACCAAGCTACCGCTCTTGTGAATAAGCACGGAACTGTTGATGGGTAAATATTTTTTATTATTAAATTATACAGTCCGGTAGTTACGGGGTATGTCATAATAATTTATGTCTATTATCGTAATAAAGATGATCATGCGTGGCTTACAAAGTGCGAAAAGCTAATGAAGTGCACGTGTGGAAAATTAAACTTTATTGATATGATAATTATTATTTTTTTTGTATTTCAAAGCTTTTTTTTATTCATTGATTTGTCTATTTTTGCAATCACGTTTGTCAAGTGAATACACGTGTACTAACAGATATTTATTTTATCGATTATCAATTATTATATAACCTATTAAACTGATGTAACCTATGCAAAATTTTACATGGTCCAGCTCGACAAATTTTCCACAACCTTCATTCGTTCACAATTCTAAGTAATGGAAATTTCTGCGGAAGTTAATATGATTTACAAGTAATTATCAATTTTTTTTTTAAATGTAAATTGGTTTTTTATATACAGGGTGGCACGTAAAAATCAAAACAGCATATAAATTCATTGACCAAGATCATCTTTATTATAATGTGAAAGGTTAGGTTGAAAATCTAAATCAAGGTGAAATTGCAAGCCCACAAAACGTGGCCTTTGGCCCATATAAGGTCGCATAATCTTTAAGTTGACCATCAGTTTCGAGGAATCTATTGATTGACATCAGCACTGCTTGAAATCTCTATTGTTTTCATTGATTTACCACTCCCACGCTTTATTCAGGTTCGTTATAAGAATAAATCCGAAGGCGTAAGCAGGGATTATTTCAAAAAAATGTAATTCTAATCGACCTATCCTGTGCTTAGAAATTTTTTTTCTTTCGCATTATAATTATGTCGGTTCAAATAATTTCGCAAGTGTTAACTAGAAGAGATAATTTCACATTTTTTCTGTGCATGAATAAGCAATTTTGCATTAATCAGGTATGGTTCATTGAATTAATCATGAAGTATAAACATAGCCATGGGCTACGCTTAAACCACTTGTTCATTTTCTACTGCATGTACTCATTCAGGAAACAGTTCGACCAGATAAAATTTTTTTTATGCAACAATGTAGTAATGCGTACGACACTACAGTTTTTTTGTTAAAATACATATGTGTAATTTTATTTTTTGATTTGGGGTTAAACTTGGTCACACGAAACGGTTCAATTTCTTTGTTTACATGTTAAATATTGACAACGGTACGTGTTCTCTAGAGGGTCACCCATCCTATTTAAATACGCATTTAACCTATGCATCACTTCGCTCTGTTATAATAAGTAAAACTTTCGTCTTTGTTTCCATTATGCATCTTTTGCTATGAAAATGGATAGAAAGCATAAAAAGTAAACTTTCAGTGTTTAACTTTATTTTTTGCACAATATCGATTGTTATAAATTAAATTTTTTTAATACTAACAACTGTGTTTCCTTTTAGGGTATTCATTGTACGTGATAGCAGATCAAACATGGGATCATTTGTGCTTACTTACAAATGTGGAAATAAAGTACTGCACGCTCAAATTAATCCAATAATGGATCCCGTTCGAGAGGCGCACGTTTTTTCATTAGACAGTGGAGTGACGAAATTTTATGATTTACTTCAGCTTGTTGAATTTTATCAACTTAATGCTGGGTGCTTGCCAACACGTTTAACGCACTATGTGGTACAAAGTTCCAGTCCTATCAAAGTTTCGAATAATGTGATGGCTCCAGCCTTAACAGCTGGCAGTTACTAAATTTTTGAACATTTGACACGTCCAGCTAGAATGATTGAATTTGTGTATGGTTGGTTGAGTAATGTGTGAATAAAATTTTTATTTTGTATTTATTTATTGTAATGTTTGCGTATCTATCTAAATTAAATTAAATTGAATTGCGAGCAAGGGAAACTTTGAGGACTAATGAAGTGTTCCAAAAAAAATTTAAAAAAATTATTTGATTTCGGTTTGGAGTTTAGAAAATTATTTTTTTTCTTGATTTTTATTTAAATTAGATAGAATTTTTCAGTATTAATCACTTTATTAAACAGGGTGTAAATTAGTGCTAACTATTGTAATCTCTTTATTGATAGGTATAAGGAATTAAGTTTTTTTAGTTAGGATTTCTCAAATTTGATTTAATATTATTTTTGGATTACGTCGAGTCGTTTTTTGAGAAATCCTTACTTTACATATAAACGGCTGTGGATAGTTTGATGAAGAAGTAATTGTAATATATAATAAAACAATCGATATACAAATTATTCTTCTAATTATCGAAATTTTTTAAAAAATTTAAAAATTAGTAAAAATTTATTTAATTGTTTTCATTAACAATAATAATTATTAGAATAATATATATTTATTTCATTTTGAGAATTGAGTCTTGATTTGTAGTAATAAATATTTGTTTTGTAAATTTTTTGTTACATAAGGAAAGACAGCTCAGTTTAATGTTAAATTTAAACCAAAAATTCATATATAATCACAAAGTAAGCAATACAAAATAATTTTTAGTCTTATGTAGATGTGATATTTGTTTAGTCAAAATTATATTTTATTTGTGCTTAATCATTACCATAGCTTAAGTTAACTTTATGAAACAGTATTTTTTACAGTTTTACTTCCACATCCCCGAAAAGCATATAAACATTATTTATGTATACAATATATAGGCACAATTAGATAGTGAAACTGTATGAAAGAATCATTTTTATGTATTGTAATTTCCACCTGCCCGCCCATATTACATTAATGTATTACATTTTATTATAATTTTTCGTTAATGCTTATTAGTGTTACTTACATAGCCAGTGTCTATTGTAATATTGCATTCAGTATAATTTTTGTACATTAGTTATTACTACAATGAATGTTTCAATATTTTTTCTATAATTTATTTGACTACATACATAATACATTTTATGTGACACCATCTCTCTCAGAGTTAAATAAACCATTTATTTTACCAAACAATTTTTTATTTTATTTGAAATTTTATTATATTTTAGCATCAACTACAATACAATGTTGGGTAAAATATATAAGAGAATTTAAAGCAAAATTTTGGACAAACTGCACATCAATGGGAAAACATTTTTTGATTCCAGTTGTATTCTTTCTGCATATTTCATCTTTAGTGCAAGTTAAATCTGGTGTCTGCTTATATGGGTGACATATTAAAAAGAAACAGGTGATTTTGGAAACAGTAGGGTGAGGCCACACAGGAATACATTAAAAATATCATTTTATCACTTAGATGACCCCCACTTTATTTTTGCATATTATCATAGCGTTACAAAACCGTATTGTTAAAAAGAAAAACATATTATAATATTCTGCTAGTAAAAGTATCGCCACTGACGATTTTTCTGGGGAATTGGAGTGCATAATTACTAATTAGGTAATTTTCATGGTAAGTAGTCAAAAAAATTAATTTTTTTAAATATTTTTAACAAAACAAATATTATTTTCATAAATGAAACGTTTACAACGTTTTTTATGAATGAATTCTACTAATACAGAAGAAATGCTCAACCTTCTGGTAGGCACGTTAAAAAGGTTACATGGATTGGCACTTGGGGTCTTTCAAGACCGCAGGAATTCTACGGTATATTATAATGCAAATACTACATAAATGTTGCATTATTGGATTTTAATATATTATAAACATGAATTTAATTAAAAAATTTATTAACTGCCAATGTATATGTTACAGTTAAAACCCGAAATCAGTTAAAACCCGATCTAACTAGTAAATTCTAGTTTTAACTAACCGCTTTAGTAAATTCTAGTTTTAACTAAACTTATATCAGTTAAAACTAGAATTAACTGAATTCTAATAAAACTTCTTTAGTAAATTCTAGTTTTAACTGGTAAAAGTTTAGTTAAAACTAGAATTAAAGTAAAAATAGACTAAAAAAAGATAAAAATTGTTTTATTAAGCAATTATTTTATACATTATTATTATAATCTGCTTATTGCCACATGGCATGCTGTTGTAACATTTTGAATTGCAAAGAATTTCCTTTTTTAAACAAAGGCAAAGATTTAAATTACAATTTTTTTTGCAAGAACAGCGGGCAAACTCTTGTCCAGATCTAACGGCAGCTTTTTGCATTACAGTCTTCAGAAAAATTTCCTTATTTGGCACTTGTTCTTGAGTCAAAAGAACTTCAGATTTTTCTTTAATTTTTTTTGTCATTGTCACTTTCAAAGTAACTGGACCAATAATAGCGCTTCTGGATGATTGGATAAACATAACAAACAAATACATGGAAATTGACCTTACCCTCCCCTCCCCCCTCCTATTCGGTAATTTATCGTTATCGTTATCGAATCGTTAAGAACCGTAAAGTTTGGTTTCCATTACTATCTAATGCAGGGGTAGCCAAACTTTTGACATGTGAGATCTACTTGTGTTCGAAAATATTTTTCAAAAATAATTAAAGAAAATTTTGAAGGTTTTTGCAAGTTTTAAAGTGCAAAAGCTGCCGTTTGGATCTGGACAAGGGTTTGTCCGCTGTTCTTGCAAAAACAATTGCATTTCAAATCTTTGCCTTTGTTTACAAATGGAAATTCTTTGCAGTTCAAAATGTCACAACAGCATGCCATGTGGCAATAAGTAGAATAATATAATAATAATGTACAAAGTAATTTCTTAATAAAGCAATTTTTATCTAATTAAGTCTACTTTCACTTTAATTCTAGTTTTAACTAAACTTATACCAGTTAAAACTAGAATTAACTGAATTCTAACAAATTTCTTTAGTAAATTCTAGTTTTAACTGGTATAAGTTTAGTTAAAACTAGAATTAAAGTGAAAGTAGACTTAATTAGATAAAAATTGCTTTATTAAAAAATTTAAGAAAGGGGTAGCCAAAAGTTTGGCTACCCCTGCATTAGATAGTAATGGAAACCAAACTTTACGGTTCTTAACGATTCGATAACGATAACGATAAATTACCGAATAGGAGGGGGGAGGGGAGGGTAAGCTCAATTTCCATGTATTTGTTTGTTATGTTTATCCAATCATCCAGAAGCGCTATTAATGGTCCAGTTACTTTGAAAGTGACAATGACAAAAAAAATTAAAGAAAAATCTGAAGTTCTTTTGACTCAAGAACAAGTGCCAAATAAGGAAATTTTTCTGAAGACTGTAATGCAAAAAGCTGCCGTTAGATCTGGACAAGAGTTTGCCCGCTGTTCTTGCAAAAAAAATTGTAATTTAAATCTTTGCCTTTGTTTAAAAAAGGAAATTCTTTGCAATTCAAAATGTTACAACAGCATGCCATGTGGCAATAAGCAGATTATAATAATAATGTATAAAATAATTGCTTAATAAAACAATTTTTATCTGTTTTTAGTCTACTTTTACTTTAATTCTAGTTTTAACTAAACTTTTACCAGTTAAAACTAGAATTTACTAAAGAAGTTTTATTAGAATTCAGTTAATTCTAGTTTTAACTGATATAAGTTTAGTTAAAACTAGAATTTACTAAAGAATTTTGTTAGAAATCAGTTAATTCTAGTTTTAACTAAACTTATTTCAGTTAAAACTAGAATTTACTAAAGCGGTTAGTTAAAACTAGAATTTACTAGTTAGATCGGGTTTTAACTGATTTCGGGTTTTAACTGTAACATATATAAAAAATTTTTTAGGAAAATTAAATTTTTGCAAATTTTTAAACTTAAAATTTTCTTTTCAAATGAAGCAAGTTGTAGCAATGGAGATGTGATCAGTTATCACATGCCGTTTTAACTTTTCTATCAGAAGTTCTTGGGTACAGTTGAAATTTTTTTCATTAATACCTAATTTTTGGGTAAGATTTATTTGAGATTAGACGCTGTACTCTAGCGTACCAACCAAACCAAAGATAAATGACAATTTTTCTCTAGCAAGATGTGTTTGAAATTTCGATCTTGTTTTTTTCAAGGTACACATTGGTACAAAACAAATGTTGTTTTGACTGCTAACAAATCTTGAACTAGCAGAATATTAGAAAAGAAATAACTGCAACCACATTACATCCTTTTTTTGTCAATTTGTTTACCAAATCTTTCACAACTCTGATTGTTATATTCCATAATATTTGTCAGTTAGTTTCCAAATATGATGCTAATTATTTATAATTTTGGTTTGTTGTTACATATATTTGCTAATCTACTAAGGTTTTTTTTTAGTCTGTATATGTATTAAATACTTTTTAAAACAAAATAAGCCATTTTACAGACCGCTAAGAATAAATTACACCTGGGGTCTTAAAAGACCCCAAGTGCCAATCCGAAGGTGTTTTAACTTTGGAAATTGTTTTCCGCGTCCATAATGATGTTAGCTCAACGTTATTAGATTATTTATATTAGATAAACATTCAAAAAAGATGTTCTAAAATTTCATCGAGAAATATCTTTAAATTGAAAAGTTATGAGCAAAAATAACACCCGGGGGTCCCAAAAGACCCCACGTGCCAACCCGAAGGTTAAGCATGCGACCAGCCTGGCACCAGTTAGCTTAATACGCTACGAAGGTAGCCTTTGAATGAAAATATTACAAATGTCATATAGAATCATATATTAACTTTTCAGCTTATTTCAACACTCTCAACAAAGTGTGACGCACTTTTGTTTTTAATTTTCATAGGATCAACACTCCTTTGCCACTCCTTTTAACAGAGAGTACCTAAAAGTCCACGTACCGACATCAGAATGCTTTAATAAGGGCAAAATTTGCGTAAAATTGTAAACTTTAAAATCCATTTTCGGCTAAACTAATCGATATTTGACATTTATCTTCACCATAAATCCTTCCTTTAAAATTTGCCTATAAGATCCTGTTGAGTTTTTTTTCTTAATAACTATGTTATCTTTAAGGTCCTTTTTCATACTCAAACCACTTCGCCTTGTAACAAATGACGACTTCTTCACAACAGAAGCCAAGACTTAAAAAACAATAAAATAGATTGATTCGCAAATTAATCCTTAAAATTTTCCATCTTATAAAAAATTTGGGAAAGTCACCCATAGTGCTTTTTCTCTTATAGATGATTTTGCGAGATGATAAGATCCACTTGGAATCTTTTGGTGGACATGATACGTCAGTTTGAAGCTCTAAAAGTCTGAAGAGCTGATTAGATTTTGGTTAAGAAACCTTTCATTGTAACCCAATCTTTTCCGATTTGAGACTATTTTTTTTAGGATGCAGTAATAATGGAATGTTTTCTCCCGTGGTTTTCTCTTTGTATCAGACCAAAAAGCTGAAAAACGCCTCAAAAGAAATGAATGAAGTAAGATGACAAAGAAGCGGGAAATGCGATAACGAATATGCAACCATGTATTATTATGATAGTCTTGTAGAAGAGGACAGATATCATCAACATGGAATAGCAATCTTAGTTGTGTTCAGAGATTCGGATCCATATCAGAACGATATATGCTGTTGAAAATAATACTTACCTATCAGCTTTGACATATTTAATAATGATATATGGACCTACATCGGATAAAAATGAAATACCTAGTTGTCAAAGAATTCTATCAAGATATTGAACAGCTTCTAAAGTAAACCAACAAACAAGATGTAAATATGGTACTGTGTGATTTTAATAGAAAAGTGGGAGAAAGTATCAGAATTTCATCAAAGGAATGATTTTATTATTACCAATAGGTACCTACATGTTTTCAATTACTATTGAGACATACCTGGAGAATCCTCAGTAGAGACCCGATAACATCATAAGAAATCAGATAGATTTCATTATGATAAACAATCGCTTCCGGAAAGCGGTCAAAAGCGTCAAAACATGTCCAGGTGCTGACATAAACCCAGATCATAATCTTCTAGTCGCCGACATCTGACAAACTTAAAAATACTATTTTTATTATTTATTTTTTAGATAAGCAGCAGAAGAACACCTGGGTTTGTATAAAAGATGCAAGAAGAAAGATTGGATGATTGATGAAATATTAGCACTGATTGGAAGACAGAAGAAAGTACAAGAACGTCAGTATTTTCCACCAAAATCAAGATAGTACGAGAAAAGATAAGAGAAGTAAAGAGAAGATGAAGAGAAGAAAGTAAGCATGACAATATTAACAACACTTTAAATTCAAAATTAAAAAAATGACATGAACTGGTCGACAGTGAATTGCAAAATTAATGTCAACAACATCTATTCTGAAATAGAATATATTTGTTTGGGGTTAACATTGTCTGATGAAAGAAGGATACTACTATATGGAAATTGAATCAAACATCACTCTTAATTTCTGTAATAGGAGACCCAAAAGTAATAACAACGATCCATTAGTGCAACAATAGCAAACTACAAAAAGATTCCTTAAGGTAATCCAGAGATGTTTGTGTTGAGGGCTGACAAAGGCATACAATATTTGCTGCTGAAATAGAAAAAAATGATTTTGAGTAAACAAAAAAAATTACTAAAATTCTTCTTCATTAGAAGGAGCATCTGGAAACACATCAATTTCTTCCGTGGAGGTTATTATCTACTATTTTTCTGATACTTTATCCATCTCACTTCTTTCCAGTTAAAATTTTCGTTTATGGTATCTTGCTTTCGACTTACCAATGACAATATAAGTTAGCAAAATCAAAAAATTCAGATTTCTTTATTTCGTGAACTATAAAAGGTTTTCTTATGCCTAATAGGAGTCATAACTTAAGCTTAATCGCGAGAGTGCTCAATTTTCAAGTTACATTTTTTTGCTTCTCTTGTTGAGACTATGGTCGGTTTGCATTCCATGTTATGTTTGTATGTCCAGAAACTAAAAATGTATGATCAATAATATTTAAATTGTCATAAGCTCAGCAAGCTACCTAATGGATGTTAAATATTTATATGCTCATAGATCTAACACTGTCAAGGAAACGACGCAGATGTTGTAAATAACTAGCCTTAAGGCTTTCACTAAGTTACAGAAGAAGAAGAAACTGTGAAAAATTTCGTCATAAGCTCTACGTTTTATAAAGTTCGTTGGATGTTTTTGATGATTCTAATACTTACGTTAAATTAAAACAGAGGTCTCACTATTACCATAATAGCAAGTTCAACAATATGGCAAAATGTTACCCCATATAATAATGGCCATCTCGATGTTGGAACTAAAAATCTGTTAACGAAATACAACTATCGCTCTCTTAGAGCTTATGGTCCTTCTAAGGTTCACAAATGACCCCCCATTAGCTGCATTAGATCTCCTACCATCCCCATGACAAAATTCATCGAATCCATATTGAACAATGTCAAACCTGAGTTCTTAACATTAAAAACTTCAAAGAAACCATGGATAAGATTTACAATTCAAAATATTCCTAGGTCTGTGTTTGTTTCTTTCGATGTTAGTTCTTTATTCGCCAATGGCTTAAAAGCAGTGGTTTTATCGTATCTCAATAATACAGTCTCCCTCTTCACGTCCATACCAAGTGATGATCATTTATTATTAATGATCATTTATCTATTCACAGAAAGTAGGATTTGTTATAGGAGAACCCATGTAGCCTCATGTGTATTTATATGTTAATTTATTGATGAACGACCTCCTAGTTTAATTATTTAGCTCGGTAGATTTAGCAATACCATTCCTAATGCTATATGTTGATGAAAGCTTCCAAAATTAATGATTGGCTATCTATAAATAAATTTGCAACACAACAATATTTTAAAAAAGATTTAATTAGAAAAGGTAGAATTAAAGCATACAAGTTAATTTTAACATAAAGCAATCTGAACTAGTTATAAAATTGGTTTGTAGCCTAGTGGATATAACTTAATACTAATTAAAAAGATAAAAATATTATTTGAAATGACAAAATAGCAGAGTTGAAAAGTTACATTTTGATTATACTTTATCTATTACATTATTATGTAGGTACTTAAAAATAATGGAGTGTGGAGTACATTTATCAAATAATGTAATTAGTTTAATCAATTCCATGATTATATACTTAATACCCATGACAAATTATTACACTTTACATTATGTATGTACGAGATGGAAAGAGACAATACTATCTCATTTCTAGATCTCCATGTGTACCTAACTATAAAAATCTCAATGGCCACTAATTAATTGATAGGTTTTTATTTGGTAGGAACTCCTGGTTTTTCCAAAATAGCTTCGCAAATGAAAATTTGAGCTCTTAGGTTGAAACTTTGTCTACGGTGCTTCTCCCAATTTTAGTTTTTGCGTTTGTGGTATTATTTGCACTTTAGTGCAAATAAATCAACCCACTTCACACTTTTAGACTTTGAATGCATTTTTTGACAATAATAAGACATGAGATTAAAAAATCAAACGTGTTCTTTGATAGACTATTTAATCACCTTTAGTCTGAATAAAACGCGAAAAGTCTTAAAATAACTTGAACTGCATTGAAAAAATTCCCAAATAACCAAAAACTCGTTTTTCAAGAAATTGAATAAAATCATATTTTGATTTCTGATAAACAATAATAATGTATTCAATGGTACAACTTGAGATGTCTAAAGAGCTAAACTGTAGCCAATATTCCGGTATTTGCCTTATTTATGCCTTATTTAAGCCTTATTTAATGACGGTTAATCAATTGCATATTGCTCACAAATTTATTCTTATAGATTGACAAAATATAAAATTATAAAAATTTTTTATTCACAGTAACGCAGTTGAGGTTTCTAAAATTTTCATAATATTTAACTGTCTCTTTGAAGATGCAAAAAAAGTGTTTTGGATTGTAAAATCTTCGGTAAAAATGTAAAATCAAAAAAATGTTTGATAACATAGTTATTAAAACATATTCAACAAGATTTGACGATAGATAATATTAAAATTAAGCGTTCAAGGTGAAGAAAAATCCGAAATATTAATTAGTTTTGCCAAAAAATCGATTTTAAAGATTACATTTTTAAGCAAATTTTGATCTTATCGAAGCATTGTGTTGTCTCATTAGTTTTCCTCAAATAGGTGAGGTGGAGCGTATTGTTCTGCAGCCCTACCCATCGATCTGGAACCTATGCAAAAAACTTAGTTGGAATATTTTTAATTTCTACGAAGGCTGATTATTACCTAGCGCGAAACAGCACCCGACTTTGTAACTTGACGACTTGCTGTGCTTCACAGCTTAAGTATACTCGTAATTAAACTTTCATTGCGATTGTCCTAAAGATGTTGAAGGAGGTAATTGGAGGAGGTAAGCTCTCACAAAACTCTCTTTACGAAAAGATAGTATGCTATGGTGAAAAAACACTACTCAATTGAAGGCTTATTACTGCCTAGTATTTCATAAAGATTCACAATTCATCTTTTGTCCAAGAGTCGAAGAAAGTAAACGATGTGATACTATGCTATGGTTAAGGACCATTAGTATGAAATGTTTATAATGCTCAGTTCTCGTGAAGAAATGCACCGGGTATGTATTGTGGAAGTTATTTTTAGCAGTCATAAACTGTTTTAGCTCTATTTGGGCCGTGAATTACTTTCTGGGGTGGAAAACATCTCTACCAGTTGTAATAATTCCATATGAAAGCTGGTCATGCTTCGCGCTCACCAGCAGTCAATTATCTAGCAAATAACACAGGTTAGAAGTTCTTTTGGCTTGAATTTTCCGATTTAAGTTATTTGTTGGTCCTGGGGCATATTTTTAATGAGTGGACTGTTACAAAGTTTCCCGGTTTCATAATATCCACATTTAGATTATTTATTGGTCCTGGGGTATATTTTTATTAAGTTGAACTGTTTCAGAGATTCAGGTTAACTAACTTCGTATGTTAGACATACTCTACATACATTTTCTTGATTTAGTGTCACAAACAGACGTGCCACAGAAAAGTTTATACTGGATAACACCGTTGTTATTAAAACGGTCAACATATCTGGTTTCAAACAAGCTCACCAACAAAAACTGCTCCAGGTGGCTAGATTTTGTGTTTTTGCAGGATGAGGACTTTCTTGAGATTATCTAACCTAGAGTAGTCCCTCCATCAATCCGTCCAAATTTTGGATCTAGTTTTAACGTACTTACGGAAGACGCGTATCAACGTTTCGGAATTTTGTTTGTTGATATACCATACAAAACCACGTCTTTCCGTGGTGCTGTACGTACGCAAAACTCATTTCTGGCCTCTAGGTGGTATGCGACCAACCCTGCACATTCTCTTCGTAACAACGCTCTCATCTAATATTTGTACGACCTGTCCAATTAGAAAAATTTCTGGATTATTTTGAAGCTTCCGCGTGCAAATATCTAGGCACGACAAATAGAAAGACTTTTCAATAAAGACTGTGTGTATGATTAATGATGAGATTAGTTTAAAGCTCAAAACGTTGGCATTTGAATAAATTGATTAATTCTCCTGCCCCTTATAACAAGGAATAATTTATATAAAATATTATTTTTGTTTATAAAAATTTTTATTCCTGATTAAAGCAAAACAAGTTTAAATAATTACGTAGTACATAGTACATAATTACATACAAGTACTTAGTACAGAAGTAAGAAATTTTATAAGTGGAATCTTAAAATATTAACTTGGAAACCAAAAATTAATTTTCGGAAATCCTGCTTGTTTAGTTTATAACTTAGTAATTAAACGCTGAAAGCGTCCGTACTATTCAGAAAAGCTGAAAAGGAAGCACTACAAAGCTTAATTATTTTCATTTATCAACATGTTTGAATTATAGAATAAAATCTGTTAAATGAAGCAATCCAAATTAAAATTTACCCTAATGAGGTAGTGTATCTTCTAGAAATATTTCACGAATCCACTCAAGCAAGGCTGTTTGGAACAGAATATAATTCAGTCTGCGACACTGTGAAGTAAAATAAATTTGATTTTCTGTAGAACGCAAAATAAGGTAAAAACTTTGCTCAAAACATTAACAGTAAAGGGTAGTTTACACTACATTATTTATCATATGACTTAGTCATAAGAAAAGTCATAGCTAAAATCATACAATCACAACAGCCAATCATAAAAGCCATAACTTTTATAATATCAAAAATCATATAGTGTGAACGTAAAAAAATTCCTCATATGAGAAGTCATGTGACAAGTCATATGATAAATCATGTAGTGTGAACTACCCTTAATAACTACAAGGAAGCTAGAAAATGAAATAAGTACCTACTACATTTACTAGTTTTTTCTGTGCAGAAAACTAAATAAAAAAAATCCTAGAAATAATTTGAGCTATAGGTATTGGTATAGTTATGGATAAAATAAATAGATTAGGATAATTTGGCGCTGCCGTTTAGGTACCAGGATAATTGGACGACGCGATTTATGCGGATACAATTACATACGGATAAGTTTGGCACACCAGAGCTTAGGTTGTTTGTTGAACTTTGCTTTTTTATAGAAAATTAAGTTGTCGTCAATATAAAACCCATACGAATAGCCCCATATAGCACAAAGTAGTTCTGTGGACGTCCGTATGTCCCATATAGCACACAATAGCCTGTGGACGTTTGTTAAAAGTCCATTTTGAGTACGTACGTCTATGGACTATAAATGGACATACTTAAAACTTACAATTACGAACGTTCTTGGACGTCAAGAATTAGACGATTTTTATATTTATAGAGTTATACCTTCTCAGGACGTAACGTTCATGGACTATAAATGGACGTACTTAAAACTTTCAGTTACGGAAATTTTTTTCGGCTTTTCTGTGGACGTTCACGGTATACTTTAAATGGACTTTCACAGACATTCAATGTTAAACGTTAAACGTCCAGTTACAGACGTTTTAATGACGTCTGGTTACGGACGTTTTGAGAAAGCACAATGTTGTGCCAAATGGCCTTTCTGTGGGCGTTCACGGTACTTTAAATGGCCTTAACGGGTGTTCAATAGACGTACAGAGACATAGGCAACATATGGATGTCCACAGAACTACTTTGTGCTATATGGGGGTGCCCATGAACGTAGGTACATACGTCGGTACGTCTATTAAACACCCGTTAAGTCCATTTACCGTGAACATTTATTTAAGCGTTTTTTAACAAGTTCGGTAATTTTGAGCATGCTGGTTTTTTTTCTTTTACTTTTAAATAAATATTTCTATGATTCATAATTTTGTCATTTTTAGATGGTAACGGTAAAAATGGGTAAAATTAAATTTCTTGCATTGTGGCAAGAAATTATTGATTTTACAATAATTGACAATTCTTCACGTGTACTTTGAACGTATCCATATTATATTGTAATTTGATCTCACTGTTAAAGATTTATGTTCAGTCGATGTGTGCGGAATACTTTCGAAAATAATTACTCGAAAATTTCGAGTGAAAATTCAAGAAGGTAGAACAAATTTTAAATATAGGTACTTTTTTAATTCAAAAAATAATTAAATTATACCATGCTCTTTAAAATAAATAATGGAAAACCGATTTAGGCATAGTACATCAAGAAATGTTGAATAATCAAATCTTCTACTGGTAGGTTTTCATTAGAAATAATCATAAACAGCTTATATCGAAAATAACAATAATTGATCACTCCAGTTTTTGTTAAATTCGGGTCTATCTTCTGAAGAGTGCTCTAATATAAAAGAACTCCACTCCATCTCTATTGGGAAATTACTCAAAATCGTTGAGAAATGCTAAAAAATGAAATATAATTTTTTTTTACTTTAAAAGTTCAAATGTTAAAATAAAATACATATCGGAAAAACAGACCGAGTCAGTCGTATTAAAAAGTCAGAATTGGTCAAAAACGCAATTACTATTCAAAATTCAATTTTTGGAGGTCAAGAAACAGAAACACCGAAGTTTGTTTATCGGTTTGTTTCGAAATCCGATCAACATTTTGATGATGTTTCTATCATTCCATATAGCATAGCGCATTTGGGTGTGTCGAGTGCTAAAATCGTATACGCATCTTCGCACGAAAGAGAAGAAGAAGAAAAAGGGAACATATTATTTACACATTTACAAAATTGAATTAGACGTTTCACTTAATTTCAATGGGTGTATTACATCAATTAGCAAAAACTTTGATTAACAAAAACCAAGTTATTGATATAAATTCACACGTATTGCCCAACACTTGAATTTACATCGATGAAATATTATGCTGAACAACGAGAATGGGGAGAAGAAACTGGGAAATTAGTAGTACAAGAGCATCATTTTTTTTCTGTAGACTTTGATATATAAACGAAATTTAGCAAACAATTTAACTTTCCTCATGATGTTATATTACTGGAAAGTAAAATATTAATGTTTATATAGGATGATTAGACCATCAATTTTATAATTAATTTATCGTAATAATCTTTAACTTTTAAATGTAAAAGTGTAATAAAATTTAAAACGCAAATGGAGAGTGTAATAATCACTCACTTGTTTGAAATTTCTGAAAGTAATGGAAAAATTTTATCGATCTACAGTCACTTCGCCTTTAAATAAATTAGTAACATTAAATTCACGTTATACAATAAAAACGATAAATTATACTTCAGGTGGTCTGGGGTGGACAATTGTAGAAGTATTAATTATAGTGATAAGACACTAAATTTTGTATGAATGTTTGTTGAGCTTCATTATGCATACGTCATAACGATTAAAGAAAAATTAAATAATAAACGTCGAGAAGCTAATTTTACGTATAATGTTCAAAATAAATTATATTTACTGAAAAAATTACCTAATGCATACAAATAAATAACTCTATTCTCAAGTATGGCTGTAATTAAGTGTAAAAAACAGAAATGTTTCAATAAATTTTCTATAGAAAAAAGGTACAAATGAAGAAACGTAAAGCCAAAACTTAGAATTCGTTTAGAACTAATTTAGAAATAAAATGGGAAAACGATAGTCTACAAACTCATCAGTTAGATATAATCGTATTATAAAGTAATACTTAATATATTTTGTTATTTCCTCCAAAAATTTACCTAAATTTAAAGTTTAGCGACACCTCCTAATTGTTATTCGCATGTTGCTCGGAGCACATACATTTTAAAAGATGAAAGAAATTGAATTGTATTCCGAAAAATAAGGAATAAAGTAGCCATTTTATTGGCTATAAAATTGGTTATTAAATAAAACTATTTGTTAAAAAGAAGGGGGGGGGGCAATTCTCTTTCAGCTTATTGACTACATTCTTGTAAAAATTCAATTGAATTAAAAGTTAGATCTAATAATGAAATTCGGGTCATCTGTTTAAATTCAAATTTAAATAAAATAATAATCGATGTTTATGCAGCGAGGGCAATTTAATCCCTTAGCAACTTTCCAAGTACATAAAAATAATGTTTTTAGAATTAATTGTCCTGTAAGTAATGTGAAAACTTTAGTAGGTACCAACTATGTAATTATATTTTCCGTTTTACCTGAAAAACAAATGTAAGAAATTAAAAAAATTAAGCCGTTTATTACTTGATCGAAATTTTTGTAGGAAGAATTTACGTACTTACCTCAGATGAATAAATTATTAAGTACTATGGGAAAATGTAAACGTGTACTTAATAGATAAATTATCAATAAGGTAGCATTAACATTTTTCCGTTCCTCAGGTTTAAGAAGAAAGTAACCCAATTGCAGTTCAATGAATTTAGTCGTTGTTAACTTTGACAATTTCCAAAATCAGATTTTGACGCTTCAAAATTTGAATGATATACTTTAGTCCATTAAATTTTAAATTTTTTTCAATTTGCGTAGTATATTGATTTTGCAAAACTTTATTAATTTGGAAAATTTTAATTACTAATATTGTAACATTAATCTTTGTAGCCTTATAAAGTTTCATATTGCATATTGTGAGATATTAATATTGTTTACGTTTAATTTAATAAAATAATTAATTACTCCACTTCACTTTATAAATAATGACAGTTTTGTATTTTATAATTAATTTACAGTATTATTGGAATATACCTACCTAACAAGAATTGTACCATTTAGTATTCTGCTAGTCAACAGTTTCAATTAATTTTCCTATTGTGAGGATAGTAAAGCTATTTCAGCTATTTGTAACAGTTAACCTTGATATATTTTATTATAATATTGTAAAGGGCAGCATTCTAAGGGCTTGCTGTTTGAAATAACTTGGAAACCTATTCTTCTGTAATTCTGCAAATAAAATAAAATTAAATGTAAACGAATGGTCGTCGAGCGGTTAGCGGATTGGTTCTCATTCCAATGATTCACAGATTCGATTTTCGTGGCGTTTCCATATAGAAGAATTTTTTGTTTATTAGATTATTTGCTCGTCTCATGTAGCATTATAATATTGAATGGGAATGAGCAGCGTAGAAGTCATTTATTCCTATGGTTTGGAAGCCACGTTGAGGTGTAAGTTTACAAAACTTTTCGTGAATGCCTGAATACTTTCCTGATGGCTTACAGGCCAAAGACGGAGTTGATTGTTGAGTTAAAAAGTCACAGAGTCTTCAAAGTCAGTATTTAACTTTTAACCATAGCCACTACGAGTTCGATACTGTGATGGGCAGAGACGAAAGTCTCTGAAATCTATTCCAAGTGCAGCAGATTTAAAGCTATTGTTTTTATTCCCAGTCAACTGCGAAAATCACTTTTGTTAAGTGGATTGTTAAGTGGATCGTCATTCCATTTATTGGCAAACCAACATTCGGCTCTTGCTAAAATTTGGGATTGTTGACAAGCAGGATCTTGAGTTGTATTTTACTTTGCACATTTCGACTTTGTCTTTGTCAGTTTAAGGTTTCCAAGGATTTGCATTTTTTGGGTTCCATGGGTTTGTAAAATGTACAATTAAATTTGAACCTAATTTTTTAAACCAATCTTAATTGGGATGAATGTTAATTTGGTACAAATCTGCTTTAAACAAAACTAATTAATTGTTAATTCGTCTTTCAATCAATAGTTTTGCTCTTGAGCTCATTTTGAGTTTGGGTTATTTTAAATTCATGCCTCCCTTTCGACTAACTTGCCGCCCCTTGACATATTTTTTGTATCACTGACACTGATAAAATTTGTATGAATTTCATATTCCACATCATTGCAATACGACAGTTCAAGTTAATTTTCACAAGTATGTAACTTTTCCATTCTTGGGAAAAGTTTTCTTGTTTTGACTTTTTCCATAAAAAGTGGATAACATTTCATGTGAAAATTTATAATGCTATATTATGTATTTAGGTAAGTAGGAAAAAACTTGGCCTATTAAATATTTTAAGATCTCTGGGAACTGTGTTCAAGATTATTATTTAATTTGTTATTTTCAGATTCTGACAGAACACCTGCTGTAAAAACTTGGCAATTAGGTAATTTTATTACACGAATTAAGCTATTACGAAGTTAAATTATTATTAATGTTTAATAATAATTTTAACCTTACTCTGTAAACTTGAATAAGATTGTGCTACTACCACAGAAATATTCCACTGTTTAAAGATGGTAACTTTCTTATGACTAGTTTCCGTGGTTCGGAAAGCACGTTAAGCCGATGGTCCTCCTGAGTTAATGAATCGCCGTCATTAACATAAAAACCAGGGTTACAGGTGCGCCTGGAGACCAGTCTAGCAAACTACCTATCGGACGTTAAACAATTTATATGCTCACAGAACCAGCATTGCCAAAGAAACGACGCAGATGCTGCAAATAACTATACTTAAATTCAGAGGAAGAAGAAGACTCAAAAATTATTTTTCTGACACTTATAACACTTTAACTAAATTTTGTTATCAGATCATTCATTGGTTTTCAACCTATACGAGGAAATTATACAATAGAACAACTTAAAACTAATTAAATCTACTTAACTATACATAGTTGAGCTTTGCCCAAACTATGGTAACATTACAAAGTATTTCCACCGAGGTTTGGCTATTTTCATCAAACACCTAGCTTTCGTTATGTTTTTGACTTTAATTGACCTAATTTGTTGAAAGCAGTTTGTGTTTTTGGTCAATTTATGATGTTTGAAGATGAATTGGCAAAACTACACCGGTTTGGTATAAGTCGCAAAGGTGCAATTTCCACCTCAGTCGTGACGTTTAAGGAAGGAGACCAGGCGTTCGAAATAACATCGCAATAGATTATTATGTAGATATATATATTGACATGTACAGGGGTAGTTACCAAAAGTTTAAATTATCCACAATTTAAAATTTAATTTGGTCAAGGTTTTGTTTTGGAAATTTTCATAAATTTAATTAGACGAATAGTAGTTACTTGTTATTTTTCAATTATGTGCCAATGAGTGCATGCCGAGACGAGATTTTTAGGTTTGGAGATTAGTCCAGAAAGCCTGAAAATTAAACATTTCAAATATGAAAACGTTAAAATTTTAGACTAATTTAATTTTTATTTATTTCAAAATTGTTAACCTACGTTTAAAAATTGAGTTGGTACAATGGTAGCTACGAGCATTGATGCAGTGTTCTTAAGCAAAAAGTGAAGTTCGCAATTAAAAGTTTAGTGACTTCAAAATGTTGAATTTGGCATCGGGAAATTTGAATTTCGCTGGAAAACCAACCAACCAGAGTGCGACACGATTTTCCTGGGAGAACTTTGTGCAGGAAACGAGATAAATGGTCAGTTGCCATAGTGTGTTGGAGGTGTGAAGTCTACGACTTGACGACTTCAAAGTGTTATCTTGGAATGTGTGAAAATTACCCATTGGTAATTAATTTAACGAAGATTATGAGCAACTGGGTTTTTGTGGATGGTGTGTGCTGCTAAAGAAGAGTGTTATGAAATTCATTGTAATTTTTGAAGATTTGGAAAGTTTACGTACCAGTCATGACATGAGGCCACCATTTAGTCAAATCGTGAATGCAAAGAATTAGAGGGACAATCATCAATTATTCAAGCCATCATTTTGGTAAATACCATTTGAATTAATTATTCACACGTATTCAATGATTATCTTCGAGATTTGTCACTATGCTACGGAATTTTTGAGGTTATCTACGCTTGATGCTAAATTTGTATTTCAAGTCGCGTTTGTGATCGGACTTTTACACTTGGGTTATTAAGCACACTAGTGGAACGATATTAATAATTAAGTCGTGTTATTAAACTGCGAAATTAAAATTTTTTTGTACACAACTTTTTCGTGCGGGTTTTTATGCAAACAGTTGACGCCGGTATATGACAATCAGGTATTAATGCTACCAACTCTTTATAAAATTAAAAAGCGCCAATATTTGAATATAAAACAAGTTTTCAATTTTTGTATAATTTTTATTACAGATGTTTTATTTAAATTATAATATGACGTTGATTATTCTACAAATTGGAGATACTGATTTTGAAAATTTAAATGTGTAAATTTGTAGAATAATTCTTCAAGATTTTGGAATTATCGATTGAATCGATAAGGTTTAATTACAAAAATTTCGTCTCAATTTATTAGTTTATTTGATTATGAATACTATTATCGTCGCATTAAATTATAATTTTATCCCTGAGAATTTTGTTTTATTGATTGTGGATAGTTTGCAAATAAGTTTTGGAACCTACTACTGAGGGAGAGTCTCGTTTATGCAAAACTCCGACTTCGACAGCTACGGGATTTAAAGAGTTGTTCGTCAGAACACGACATCTTTTATTTGGCGCACGAACGTGGGGCTCCGAAAAACAAAAGTGGATTTTTCACTCGATAAAATTAATAGTAGGATTTTTGAAAATAAGGGGATTAATTGCAATTAGGTTAATAAATAAAAAAAAAAAAAAAAAATGGAAAATATAACAGGGGATAATCCATCGGAAGACATTTCCGATATGGAAGTACAAAATGTTCCTGAGGATAGAGTAGTACCTGAACCAAGGGAAGAAACAATACAGGTGATTAGTGATGAGTCAGCAGGGGAATTAGAACAGGGGGATGTAACGGGTTCACCTGGGATGACTAGTACACCACGGGAACCTCAACAAAAGGTTGAGGAAAATGACAAGTTTGAGATGTTGTTACAAAAATTTGCAGAAATGTCGAAAGACAACAAAGAAAACAAAATTCAATTAAAAGAAATGAATAATCAATTTTCTGGGAATTTTACATCATTACAAGGAGAGATAATCAAAAATAATGTTCAATTATTTGAAATGGAAAATAGGTTAAAGGATGACATTAATGAGGTAAAAAACAAAATAGCTAATTTGGGTAAAATTGAACTAAATGTAAAAAATTTAATTGAGGACAATAGGTTATTTAAAGAAAAATTAGCAGAAATTGGTCATACTTTGTCAGAAACAACAAAACAAACAAAAACAATAGAAAAGAACAATAATTTAGATCAGAGCAAAGGAACAAATTGCAAAAGTATTCAAATAGGGGAGACAAATTTGATTGCTTCAATCTGTCCTATCAATAATAAATTTTTGGTACCTGCAATCGCAGAGGAGCTTTCGAAAATAAAATTTAAGGGGATAGAAAAAGTTTGCAATAAAATTGATGAAGTAGGTCAAGCTGTTCAGATAGGGAAGGAAAGTTTGATTATTGAAAATTGTACTATTGATAATAAAAATTTAAAACCAATAATTGCAACGGAGGATTTAGTTATTGATAATTTTTGTGGTAAAATTGTAGATGATGAAAATAAAATTAAAATTTTTACTCGTAAAGAAATTAGGGAGATAAAATTTAGAAAGTTAAAAGCTAAAAGGAAATTAAATTTTACAAAAGACTCAGGCATAAGTAAAGCTAAAAGAAAAGAATTTAAATTTGAGGTAAAAATTTTAAAAATTTATTCTAAAAATGAGGTTTTAGCGAATTTAAAAATTTCTCGAGTAAATGATGAGCTGAATGGACAACAACAAAATTTAATTTCATGTCAAACAAATAATGAGGAAGATGAGTATGCAAATTTAGGATATTTTATTAAAAAAAATTTTGAAGTTTTTGATAAAAATAACAATGACAAAAATTCAAAATTAATTCAATTGATAATTTTCAGCAAGGTAATTTCTTGCACGAAGAAAGTTGCAGGAAAGGAATGGCTGTGTGCCATGTTAAAATGGGCTTATCGCAGAGTGCGATGGAAATAATTTGGTAAATAAAAACTTAAATTGATAAAGATCAGGAAAATTTAATAAATAAAAATTGCAATTAACATGGATTTAGAATTTTAAGAGATTAGTAAAATTTGAATAAAATTAAAAATTTGTAAATAGTATTAATTAATTAAGTAAATTTAGTAGTTTTGTAAGATAAGTTAAATTTAGGGGATAATTGTAAATTAGATAATATGGAATTAAAATTAAAAAAATTTGTAAATTTGATAACAGAGAAAATTAAAAATAAAATTATGAGTATGAGTATCAAACATTTCTGAAAGTTATTGTGATAAATAATTGAGAATTAGAACATGGGTAGAATAAAGGTTTTTAAGAGGTACTGAGCAATTTTAATTAATTAAGGTTTTTCTAAAAATTAAGGTGGAAACATTACAACAAATTTAATGATGAAAATTGAAATCGTACTTGAGTAATGGAATTGAAAATTAATAATAAGGTTGATAATTATCTAAAGAATTTGTTACTGTGAGATTTTGGAGTTTAATAATTTTAAGGGGTTTAATTAAAATGGGGAAAATTAAAGAAATTATGAAATGAGATTATAATGAATTGATATGAAATTTATGAATGATTAATGGGGAAATAAAATAAAATGATTAAGAATTTGAAAGCCACGGTGAAGGATTTAAGTAAATGAAAGTCAATTTGAAAATTAAGATTTAGTAAAATTACGAGGTACGAGTGAAAATTTTATAATTATTAAATATCCACAAGGGAAAAATTAAATTTTTGAAGAGTTATGAGGTATTTGGAGGAAATTTGAATTCTATCAGTTTTTGATAACTAATTTAAAGTTGCATAATGTAGGGGATTGTGTTGATGAATTAGTCATTTGATTTTGTAAATAATTTGTAAATAAGTTTAATAATGGGAAGTTTGAAAATTTAACGTTTAGGGAAATTTTTTTTGTTATTTTACTCACAATTTTTTATAAATAAAAAATTGAATTCGTAAAATAAGGGGATGATGACATGTACAGGGGTAGTTACCAAAAGTTTAAATTATCCACAATTTAAAATTTAATTTGGTCAAGGTTTTGTTTTGGAAATTTTCATAAATTTAATTAGACGAATAGTAGTTACTTGTTATTTTTCAATTATGTGCCAATGAGTGCATGCCGAGACGAGATTTTTAGGTTTGGAGATTAGTCCAGAAAGCCTGAAAATTAAACATTTCAAATATGAAAACGTTAAAATTTTAGACTAATTTAATTTTTATTTATTTCAAAATTGTTAACCTACGTTTAAAAATTGAGTTGGTACAATGGTAGCTACGAGCATTGATGCAGTGTTCTTAAGCAAAAAGTGAAGTTCGCAATTAAAAGTTTAGTGACTTCAAAATGTTGAATTTGGCATCGGGAAATTTGAATTTCGCTGGAAAACCAACCAACCAGAGTGCGACACGATTTTCCTGGGAGAACTTTGTGCAGGAAACGAGATAAATGGTCAGTTGCCATAGTGTGTTGGAGGTGTGAAGTCTACGACTTGACGACTTCAAAGTGTTATCTTGGAATGTGTGAAAATTACCCATTGGTAATTAATTTAACGAAGATTATGAGCAACTGGGTTTTTGTGGATGGTGTGTGCTGCTAAAGAAGAGTGTTATGAAATTCATTGTAATTTTTGAAGATTTGGAAAGTTTACGTACCAGTCATGACATGAGGCCACCATTTAGTCAAATCGTGAATGCAAAGAATTAGAGGGACAATCATCAATTATTCAAGCCATCATTTTGGTAAATACCATTTGAATTAATTATTCACACGTATTCAATGATTATCTTCGAGATTTGTCACTATGCTACGGAATTTTTGAGGTTATCTACGCTTGATGCTAAATTTGTATTTCAAGTCGCGTTTGTGATCGGACTTTTACACTTGGGTTATTAAGCACACTAGTGGAACGATATTAATAATTAAGTCGTGTTATTAAACTGCGAAATTAAAATTTTTTTGTACACAACTTTTTCGTGCGGGTTTTTATGCAAACAGTTGACGCCGGTATATGACAATCAGGTATTAATGCTACCAACTCTTTATAAAATTAAAAAGCGCCAATATTTGAATATAAAACAAGTTTTCAATTTTTGTATAATTTTTATTACAGATGTTTTATTTAAATTATAATATGACGTTGATTATTCTACAAATTGGAGATACTGATTTTGAAAATTTAAATGTGTAAATTTGTAGAATAATTCTTCAAGATTTTGGAATTATCGATTGAATCGATAAGGTTTAATTACAAAAATTTCGTCTCAATTTATTAGTTTATTTGATTATGAATACTATTATCGTCGCATTAAATTATAATTTTATCCCTGAGAATTTTGTTTTATTGATTGTGGATAGTTTGCAAATAAGTTTTGGAACCTACTACTGAGGGAGAGTCTCGTTTATGCAAAACTCCGACTTCGACAGCTACGGGATTTAAAGAGTTGTTCGTCAGAACACGACAATATATAGAGTAGACACATAATTCTTTGGACGGATAGAAGCCCAAATGTGGGTTTAGGATATTTGATCCCTAAAACAATTTATTATAAAATTATTCTATAAAAATAGAACTAAGTACTTTTGATTTAGTCAATATATTGCGCAGCCTGTCAATATCAATTTTCACTTTATTTAATCAAGGAATAATTAAAAGGTCTAGCCGGTTAAGTATGTTAAAAGTGCCTTTTTTGAATTTCACGGTGGGAATTTTTTACAAAGTTTCTTATGTAAAAAGCAGTCGTATGCAAAATTTCAGCTTTTTAATTTAATTCATGTTGAATTTATAAGGAAAAAACTGTTTTTTCACCACTTTTTCGATTTCTTCATTTTTCTTGTACTAAAAGCTATCCGAAAAATCTCAAAAAATTCATAAAAATAAAAATGTACCAAAAAATACAAAAATAATATTTTGGAATTATTTCACAATTAAATTCCACACAAAAAAATTTATCAACTTTTCAAAAATTTATTTAACTATTTTAGAATTTTTGTACTATTCTAAAAAAAAGTTTGACATGATTCTGCTTTGAATTCCATACAAATTAAAAAAATTTTTTTTTCAAAATTCCGCCTGCGTCTGCATCAAAAATGCAAAATTCTATTCAAAGTTGTGACGTCATATGAATAGTCAATTACATATTATTGTGAAACACTACGTATAAACGTGCATTAGGTGGTACTAAAGTAATCTGTGATGATGAACCACAAAGGAAACACTATCTATGGGTTGATACTACATGTGGAAAAGAAATTTCTATTAATTACACGCGTCTGCTTATTTCTCTAACAAGAGGACATAATAGCGAGTATGTCGCCAATCGAGATCCCAATTTTTTTTGGTGATTCTAGGAGCTAAAAAAATTATCACTTTTTCAGCGTTTAGTCGATTGTCTCTTAGTTTTTGAATTATGAAAATATTATACATAATGGTTGAACAATGGGATAATCTGCTATTGGAATAGCAAAGCGTATGTAAGTCCGCAGTTCGATCCTCGCATGAGAAAATTTTTTTTTTTTGAAAATAACGGAATTTATTATCAGAATTTATATATTTTAACATATTTATTTATTTTTTAACCTACAAATTACCATTCCAATACTTCACCTCAAAACTACTACGGTTTCATGTAATAATAGCCAATAGTATAGTAGCAGAGTTATGTATATTTTTAAAAATTCGTAACTCAAAAACTAAAAGGCAATTGACTAAACGCCAAAAAAGTGATAATTTTTTTAGCTCCTGAAATCACTACAAAAATTGGGTCTCGACTGGCGACATACTCACTGTAGTAAGTACTGTAGTAAGTTAAACAAGTATTTATTAAAACACTTTCTAAAAATCTTTTATTTTTATAAGACTTTTATTTTTATCTTTACATATTTTATTTGCAGTTTAAATATTTACAATTTTTACTGTATTTTAATAATTTGACATGAATTCTGTTTGTTGGGCTACACTGTTGACACTCTATATTATTTTATAACATTTATGTTTGTCCCCCTACGCACTTCAATAAATAACCATTTTACATCTGGGTCACGAGTCCTGATGATGATTTAGTTATAAATCGAAACCGGTAGACGTTTCCCGTTTTGTGTTTTTTTGTACGACCCTCTTGTGCCCAAGATTCTGTTGTTATTTCTGAATATCTGTTACTTTTAAAAAAGCGCGAAAGATTGTTTTGTCCTGTGTCTCTGTGGCACCTCACAGGGATAAGTTCTATTATGTTTCTAAATATAAATTATCTACTTGCAAAATGTAGATAAGTCCCAGATCCTTGCAATTTTTTCAATTTTCTCAATAACAGTAAAATCAAGTTACCCAATTATAGTACTAAGGGGACGATATGTAATTGACTATTTATAATGACGTCACAACTTTGAATAGAATTATGCATTTTTGATGCAGACGCAGGCGGAATTTTGAAATTTTTTTTTTAATTTGTATGGAATTCAAAGCAGAATCATGTCAAACTTTTTTTAGAATAGTACAAAAATTCTAAAATAGTTAAATAAATTTTTGAAAAGTTGATAAATTTTTTTTGTGTGAAATTTAATTGTGAAATAATTCCAAAATATTATTTTTATATTTTTTAGTACATTTTTCTCCAATATGTCATGTACTTTATTTTTTATTACCTTGTAATATATCAAACAATGTTGCTTATTGTCCCTGACAGATTGTAACAAAACCATGGAGTCAATAAAAAAAAAAAAAAAAAAAAAAAAAAAAAAAATTTTGATTTTTATGAATTTTTTGAGATTTTTCGGATAGCTTTTAGTACAAGAAAAATGAAGAAATCGAAAAAGTGGTGAAAAAACAGTTTTTTCCTTATAAATTCAACATGAATTAAATTAAAAAGCTGAAATTTTGCATACGACTGTTTTTTTACATAAGAAACTTTGTAAAAAATTTCCACCGTGAAATTCAAAAAAGGCACTTTTAACATACTTAACCGGCTAGACCCTTTGGTGGCTAAACAATTTTTCAATCCCACAAGACTAAATTATACCTCAATAGCTGTTCTTTTTGACTAAACGTAAACAAGAAGCTGTAAGTAAACGTGGAATCCAAACCACGGGTACTTATAAATAACTTGGAGGCAACTAGGAATAAAACTTATGACCCTACGGTGTAAATCACAACTCTAGCAGGATGACTATTTCAAAAGTTTCCACCCAAAACTTTTTCTAAATCAAAATAGTTTGCCAGAAAAAATAACATTTTATTTGCATTTAATTGCAATTTTAAAGTTGAGGGGTGGGTATGAGCTTTAAAAATTAGAAAACTACATAGATATGTACTATTATTATTTCTTGATACATTCTTAAAATATCTGAACGTTAAAAAGTTTATTGTTTACAACGAAAAATATGCTTTAAATCGATATAAATTTCATACATTACATTAACTATGGAATGGAAGCACTTAAAGCACTTAATGTACTTAGAAACATATTGAACGCAAGTCGTAGTCTCTCTTTATAAACACTACGCGAATTACGCATTTCGGTTCAATTACTCATTTAATCACTTTAATAAATTGTTTATATTAGCAACGACAAATTCAGCCACTTTCTGTGATTTCTTTCTATACGCAATTGATGTTATCTAATAAGATCGAAACATGAATGCCATTTTGTAATTTTTTTCAGTTTTTAAATCGATATAATGAAGGTTTTCAAATGGTAATTTCTAAGCTAAACTAAAGTACTTTTAAATTTGAATTTTACTATTCCATTTAGGATAATCATGTAATTCCAAAAGAACTTTTAAATTAGTATTTTTTGCATATGAGTCTACACGAAATGTTTAAGAACCATTCTTTGAATGTCTGAGTTTGTTTGAGTTTTTTGCTCATTATGAACAAACACATGCACTAATTAACTTGAAATTTTACACACTGTAAAGACCTATTGACTAACAAAACAATCACAAGCGTCAAATCAAACAGTAAACTCAAACCAAGACTAACATCTATTATAGAAAATAAATCTTAAAATGAAAATTTCAAGAATTAGGTGTGATATTAGTATGTGTCGTAAAATTTAGAATTAAACAAACTTAACCAAACGTTAAAAATTTTATAATTTTTAAGTCATTTTCATGCTTTTTTCCATTTTTCTAGTTACATACGATTGAAGATAGCGCTATATTGTATTACTATTCTGTAATCATTTTAGTATATTTTTCAATTTTTAAATACCACGTTTTGCTTTTCATCACTCCCCCCCCTTTTTTTCAAAATTTTTAGTCATTTTTCTAATATTTTATCTAGTTTTACCTTGTCACTAAAGTTTCAAATGTTTTTAAAGTGTTTTTTATAAAATCTTGTATGTTGTTTCTTTTCTTACGGTTAAAAATTATAAAATTTTTAACGTTTGGTTAAGTTTGATTAATTATTACATCTATTAGGTCATGCTAACAAAGGAGAAAAGATACTTCATGCCTAAATCGTGACAGGATGAGCGTAAACAAATCGACACTAGCAAACCTAACATTGTACCTATCCATTTATAGTCTGACAATAACGGAAAATCTATATTAACTATTTGTATTAGCTGCACGCAAACAGAACAGATTATTTGATCTAGAGTTTCGGGAGGACGGTGCCTTAAGAGCAAAAAAGTTAATAAACAAAACATTATCAACAACACCGTTTCAACATTTATTAAGCAATAACATATCCATAAGTATTCTTATATTTTCAAGGGTTAAACAGCCGAAGTGACCAAGAGCATCCAAATAACTAAGACGAGAATTATAGCCATAATACAGCAAAGAAAAAGAATAGCTAGGGCTAGACATATTAATACAAAACAGATAATAATACAGAACTCAACTAACCCGATTAAGTTAGTATAACCAATTTTCTAGGACAAAATCCACACTACTCAGGACTAAAAACTCCACTCAGGAAAAATTTTGACTTATCGACGATGGTGATTTTAAAAATCTTAGAAATCGATCTAGTTTCCTATAGTCTCCCTTATCCATTATACCTGACTTGTAGATAGACTTCAATTAAGACTTTTACCAGATTTCTGGAAAAATGCCTAAACTCAGGGACTAATAACTCTAGATAACTCTTATAATCGTCCTCCGTATAAAATTCCACAACCTGAATAATCTTGTACTTTTTATTAAGCTTATCCTTTTCGCAAATCAAACGTTTTAGCCTCATAGTGTACCAAACAGGAAATTTACTCTTACTTATCCATAATGCTGCCCAAGACACCATAAAAGCAAGAAATGAGATGTT
Organism: Rhagonycha fulva; assembly: GCA_905340355.1. Lineage (NCBI taxonomy): Eukaryota > Metazoa > Arthropoda > Insecta > Coleoptera > Cantharidae > Rhagonycha > Rhagonycha fulva. The sequence continues at coordinate 14,161,793 of HG996555.1, forward strand.
TTTTTTTGAACGAAAAGATCAATATCATAAGCAAGAAAATTCATATTTTGAACCATTATTTATCAACACAAAAACGAAGAGACAGCATCAACTGGGGATGATTAAGCATCAACCGCGTTAAGCGGAAAACCACACTTCCCAACAATCCAAATTTCTGTACATACAGCAAGGTCCAATATTTTATCTTGAACATTTCTTATAGTGTTAAACTAAGTTAAATTATAGAAATCAATCAAATTTAGTAAACCGTAAAGCAACCACAGTTTCTCTCAATAACACACAGAAGCAACCACCTCTCCGCTGATGTGTCCAGTCAATAATAATGAGCAAATTGTAATTTTTTAATTATGATTGAGTTTTGTTTAAGTTTCAATCAAGCTTCTAATTATTTTAATAATTTTAGTTAGTTTCATTTTATTTCAAGTTAAGGATGTTTAAAATATTTGTAAACAAGTTCTTTTTTAAGTAACGCTTGCTTATAGTCAGCCCCTCTACGTGTAATTTTGGGCCCGGTTACTCAAACAAAAGTTGGCCTCCCTACACATATAAATTTTTGCGGCTGAAAATTTTTGCCCTGATTTTCTGCAAGCCGTGGGTCCTGGCAAGCCGAGGGCCCCTTCACTCAGTGGGCAGTAAACCTCTCATGTGGGGGGGATTATAGTTAACTTTTAATCTATTCTGTCAGATTAAAATTTAGTTCAGATGATTAGAAAATTTTTGTCACAATTAGAAAATTTATAAAATTAAATATATTCAAATAGAATTCATAATAAAAATATGTAACAACGTGACTCATAAGAATACTGACCTAAAGTAATAAAAGCATACAATGTTGCAGAGTAAATATTCAAGGGAAGTAATAACCATTAAAAAATAATAAATAATAAGCTGACTAAGAGAAAAAACAATATAAAAAGACCCTCTGAAACTAGCAGAATGAGTTCCGTCTTGTGTGTGCATCAGTGATCTCTCCAGCCAAGAACCGACCTCAACATGAAGAAGTAGTTCCATTCTGGCGGTGCCTCGGTGATCAACCAACATGAAGAAGTTGGGTGTTATCCTGCTAGTTTCAGGGTGAGATTTATTCCCAAATTATTTTAGATCAAATGTTATAATTTAAGAGTTGTTTAATATTAAGAAATATCTACTTATGTAAATAGTTCGTTATTATATTTTTATAAAGAAGTACAGGTTTATAATTTGAGTCGAAACCAAACCTCCAAATATTAACAAATAATTAAGGTACCTCTCGCATAATATAATATAACCCCCAAATACCAATAAAGATAAATTAAATAGAAAGGTAAATAAATACGACAATAAGAGTACAAAATATAATCTTATTGCTTAAGTTGTCAATGAAAAACTATCATTTTGGTAGGTATATCTACAAATAATTAGAAAAAATTGTAGAGAAAAATCTTCGAAAATTAAATATTTTAAAGAGATTTATTTCAGTTTTTACTGAGCTATTATTGCTATCCTTTTAAATTTTTTCGAAAAGTTATGGATATTTAAAGTTCTCAAAAAATTTAAATTCTCTAAAACTTTGTTTTCACATAAATGGAAGCTTTATGACTTTATCTTCTCTCCAGGAGAGGACATTCTATCAAATTTTAAATTATAAGCAGGTCACAATAGAAAAGGGGCTTAATATAATTGGTATAGTAGCACGAGAACGGAGCCCAGAAGATATTAAATTTAATAATGAAAACTCAATGGAATTTGATAGAAAACATTAAAATAAAGCGTTTAAGATGAAAATTAAAAACGATTTTAAAGTTTACAATTTTACAGAGAAATCGTCCGTAATGACGCGATTTTAGCAGGGCCTGAGGCTGGGCGTTTGCCCATGGCAAGCCACGGTCAAAAAGTTTCTAAAATAATTGATTTAAATAAATTTCTTTTTTTAATATTTCTCGTTGTGTACGCCTGCTCTCTCAATAAATTAACGTATCAAAAAAAAAATTAATTTTTTTGTTATTTCGAATCAGGTAATGAATCTTGAAACACCTAACTTTTCAATTTTTCATTTAATAATTTAAATATAATTATATTTTTTAATCTGGTGACCAGCTGAATTTTAAGCTGATAAAATAAAATATAAGTTGAATTTTACGCCGTTTAGATTGCTCGCACTTTTCCAATATTTAAAATACCCACAAATTTTTTAGAGTATTAAATTAAAATAATGAGAATTAACAGAAAAAGAAAAATAGAAAACATTTCTTCAGTCCCACTCCCGCTAAAAAATTTACTACTTATATAAAAAGTATGAAAACTCATTGAAATTCAATTGGAGCCCTAAAGTTTGACACTAATTTTACTCAAAAATTTGACAGGAGGGGAGAAGTGACATGCACCAAAATATAATAAAAGTTGAAAACCATAATTTACTTTTTATTTTTTAAGAAGCTAGTAAATTGAACTACTGTAAATTTTTATAACATAGTAAAATATAACAGGTGATTTGCTATTATTACAGCTCCTCAGATGATTATAATATAAAGAAATGTTTACATTAAATTATAACTCTCTGAAGAACTCCAATAAGAACGTAACACGTGGCATGTTTTATATAATATGTAGATACAAGAATTTACATTAATTATATTAACTTGCAATTTATTACAATAAAAAAAAACAAAAATAAAAATTATCGTGGTCAATATTTTAGTAAACTTCATATTAAACGCAGGTACACATATTATAATAATATATGCGCATGAAATACCTAAAAGTTAATTGTAAATCGGTATACATATAGGTAATATTATAATAGTAATGCCCAAGTTCCTTTATAGCGGCGACGCATTGCTATGACAACTCAACCCCCACGTTGTGGTCAAGCCTAGTCTTATTAATTATTAAAGTTTTCCGACATTTTCACAGCTTTGAAAAACTTCATGTAGTCAGTCGTTTAGTAATCGCGCTCGAGAGAATTTCCATTTCGATTAATTATAATTTTATGTGCGGGGTTTCTTGTGAAAACTGAACCAAAACAGCACTCCACTTTTCGGTCGAGTTAAGTTTATACGTACCAATGAAAAGAAAAAAATTATTTTGTTCTAAATGGTAATTATTATACACTAATTTTATTTTTCACCATTTCTCAAAATGTAAAATTAAATTTTCACCAAGCTACTACTGCAAATTGCGCAATCTGTGTTTTAATTTTTAATTATTATTTAAGTGTTTGCTAAATTAGTTTTAATTTTATGTCATAAATCTAATTTCTAAGCTATTAACTGATTAAAAGGGTAGACGAAATGTTTTTTCTTGCATCCGATTTTCGTATTATACATATTAGCCGTGGAAAAATTAAATTCAAAATTTAGCTTGGTCTCGACTACTTGTTAAATTCAATTATTTTTAATATGATTAAGTTTGAAATTAGCAAAATCGTACAAGTGCAGAAAATTCACGTTACATCAACTTTCCAAAAAGAAAATTGTTTGTTTTTCCTTCAGTCCTTTTTAAAAATTCCGATTAATTCAAAATTTAGTAAGGAAGTCAGGGTTAAGTTCACATTAATAATAATTTATGAGATTCGATTAGAATGAATATAGTAGCACTTTCCGTTTTTCATCCATATTATTCAGAGAGCTTATACTTTACAAGTATTTGCAAAACTTGAAAGTACAGGATAGAAAAGGTTCTGTTTTAAGGAATCTTCTCTTCGGGTACCCTATTTTAATTTTTAAACAGTCAGTTTACCTTTCTTTTATTTCAGATGCAGTTGATTAAGGAAGACAGGTGTGTAAATAAACTTGATGAAACATTAACTTAAAACTGTGACTTTTAATCAGATTATCAGATTTAATAAACATAAGTGAGTGTTTCGTGCTTCAATGAAAAAATTGAAGCTGTTGACGCGCTATTCGCGTAAACGTATTGTATTCTTAAGTGATTTTCGTACAACTATAAGCTGCAGTAGAAAGTAATATGGGCATCTGTCTAGATACAGGTAAGAATACGATTAAGTAATTAGTGGTTAAGAGGGTCCAGATAAATCTGATTGTCATCCTTCATAAAGACAGGAATGGTAAAAATTCTATAGTAGGCGTTGTAGGTGTGACACCCTACAGAAAAGAAGAACTTTTTCCGTCTTCATGGGTCTCAAAATAGGAAAAATTTAAGTTGTAGTGCAGTTTTGTTAAAAAACTGAAAATTAAAATAAAATGACTTGGTCGTAAGATTGATAACTTTTGATTCTGAATTTTATTGTGGAGGCCAAGATAAGCTCGCATCCACTTCAGCCTCTAAATCGGGCCCTTTAGACTACCTCCAATTTCCCAGCAGTGTATGTGGCACGACTAGGAATTGAACTGCGGTTTTCCGCTTTCTTTTTGATCATTTTTCACAATAACTTACCTTTTGAAATTTGAATTGAAGATTTGATTGTAAATTTGATTGATTACATTTATTAAACGCTACATTTCTGTTCAAATTTAACTGTCCCGTTGTTTAACTTGACAAATTTAAATTTCATCCTTTGATATAATGTTCTTACTTTTTAAATTTCTCCATTTTTCTTTGTCTTTCTCTCTACAGCCGACGCAATGTTATCATCCACCCGCATTTGCAAAGATCCAGTGACTTCTTATTTAAAAAGTTCCTTTTTGCCTTTTCTACAAGTACATTTTTCCCTTTTTAAAAGGTTCTAGAAATGTTACCTTACTTTCCACACCCTGTTAATTTCATGTTTTGTTTTTTCCACAGTTCCACTTTGAGTTTTATCTTTGTTTTCGTGTCTTGCAATTGGTTTTTATTTTTCGGTATTATCAATTTTTCTTGTTCTCTGCTCAATTTACCGAAGACGACTTGCCTTTTCATCAGCTTTCTCATCTTAAAGGTTTCACAGAAATTATAACATGTTGTGTAATTTTACACAATTATTTTTTTATTGTGTTTCAGTGTGTGTTCCTTATTGAAATGACGTCGTCGGTCGACAGGACAATTATTGATTATAATTCAATGTTCTAGCAATGCGACCAGTAACTTGCACTTCTAATTATTATTTTTTTTGTCATCGAAAATTCTGTTTTTTTATAGGTAACTTTTTTAAAAATTTACTTTCTTTGTTTTACTCTGGTTTTACTGAACTAAAATTAGGCTAAATTATTTTTGAAATCAAGAAAGGAAATTTTTGAATAGAGATTTGAGCTATTAAATTTTGCAATGTTCTTCATATTTTTTGATTTCCAAGACAACACTCATCATAAGAGGCACATTCATTGGAAAGGGGGAGGGCAGATCCAAAATTAAGTGGAGGATAGGTGTTAAAACATAAATTGAAATTAACCGTTTTCGATATTACCATGGCGTAAATTTTAAATTTTGCCATTGTAAATTTACTTTACTAGCCACAGCCGTGGAATGATGTGACCGCTGGTTGAGTACAGAGCGAAAATTTTGGGTTCAAATCGCGGACTAGACAGAATTTCTTTGCTCGGCCTTCCAGTGGGCATCCACACGCTATGGCGAAATTGATCCAGAGTATCGAAGAAGAGAAAACGAGGAGTGATTCACCTCGGCAAATAAATCGTAAAGATTTCCAAGGAAGTAGGCATATTCCAAATGGAATAGATACCTGATAATAATAAATTTACTTTCTTTTTTAGTTTTGTTAAAAAAAAAATTACATGCACACGTCATTCATTTATTTCATTCGTCTTTCGCTCATTCCGTAACGTTCTACCTTGTGTAATAAAATAGGTCTTTTCAAGCTTCGTCAGTAATATACGATTACTATTTACTTAATTTATACAACGATTCCCATCACTTCAAATTTCTCTTTAGATTCAAAGAAACATGAAACACCAAACACGCAAGGTTAAAACCCTGAGATGGTATTTGGCATGAAAATTCATAGAAAAATTAACAGAAATCGAGTTGTTCAATATATCAGTTCATTAAAAAAAGTTTTTGTAGTAATATCTAATCTAAAATAATTTTATTAATATGTTATCAAATGCCATAAATGACTTAAGAATCAATTAGTAATTTTTCAAAAATTTATTCGTTGTTGATTTTCTCTGTTAACATTTTTTTTGCGTTTTATCCAATTGTCGGTGCAATTTTCTAAGGAAAGTTGTTATTGATAACAACTGAATTAAGTTGTTAAGTATAGGGTTAGTTGTTATGACTGAATTTGCAATTTTCTAAATTTCAAAGTTGTTTAACTCGTTATTTTTTATCGCTATCGTAGCAACTGCTAAATTGTGGTGTTTTACGGTAACAACGATGGCTTTTCACTATATATTTTTGTATGGACATGAGTTTTTAAATATTATTGAAGAGCAAGAACAAAGGTAATTATCGTATTTATTTAATTAGTTTATAAAGCAGGTTATTTAAAAAGTTTCATACATTTTTTAGACATAATCTAAGAAATATGCATCGACATTTGAGGGATTATAGTAATCCTTTTGAAATTCCTGAAATGCGATTTAAAAATTTTCGGCAAAGATGAACCTGATATAAAAGATTATGAAATTCAAAAAAAATTTTATTTTAAAATTTTATTTCAACTCAAAAAATTGATACAGAAACGTACCTACAACACAACACGAACAAATTATTTCTAGATTAATAAGAAAATAAAATTTATAAGTTACCTTTGTGTTTGACGTTTGTAATTTATATAAAATAATTTTAAGCCCGACGTAGTACTTAATTTAGATATAACGACAATTGTTATAAAATTCTATTAATTAACGACGTTGCTAAGAAGATCGTTATTTGGAGTTGTTATTTTTCAGTTGTTTAGTAACAACTGCAATAACAACTTTTTTAGAAAATTGCACCGTGTATCTAGTTTCTGGTTGGCTAGATTTGTAACAAAAATTGGATTGTCAAAAAAAATTTAAAATTCGCTTAAAAATGTAAAAAATTCAATAAATTACAAGATACTTCAAGATTATGTATGAATAATTTTAAACATCGCCGTCGCGGCATCGCTTTGTGGAAAAATTGGTTTGATCTGATCTAATATTTTGATTAATAAGTATTTAAATTTGATTTAATTTTTTAATTTAAATATTTAACTGATTTAAATTTAATCTGAGTTATAATATTTATATTTAACAAAATTAATAGAAACTAAGATATTGAAAGAAAATACACAATTCATTTTAAAAATGTTTTTCACGTGATGACCCTTATGGAATATAAAAAATTTTTTAAAATATCTTTGCTGTGAGAAACGTTTCATTCCAACTAATTGAAATTCCTTCAAGTAAATCAAATTCTTTTAAATATAATCAGTTTATTTCTAACTGCAGGCAATGAGCGTGGATTAGTTCGGACGAACGAACCAGAAATGAAATTGACTGCATGTAATGGCATCATAACAGAAAGAAAAATAATATTTCTATTTCACTTAATTTTAACATTGATATAATGCATTGATAGTGACCTTATAAGTTGGTAAACAAGTAGGCTACACATTGGCAAAATAAAATCATCAAAATTCTTGATATAATCGCCAATTGAGCTATAGAAAAGAAATTTTGGATTTCTTCAGATTTTCTTTCCAGTTTTTATTTAGATACTTCGTGTTTTTAGTTTGGTTTGGTTGTGTAAGTCTGTAAAAGATGTTTATATAAATTCGTACAATTTGAAACGAATACCTAATGTGATTTGGAAAATCACAATGAAAAATATTACTATCTACATGCATTTATCGAATTAGGATTTAGAAAATTCATCTTGCCAATTTTCTTTAAGGTTTACGTAAGTTCCGAAACAATTCATTCATTAAAAATTAAAATATCTTATTAACTTGGGTATTTGGTTTAATCGTCTTTTTAATAGTTCTCTGAATGAAGTACAGAGATTTTGATGGAGTCTTTTTGGAAAACTATTTTAAGTTAAGTTTCTTTACGTTATTTGAGTTGAATATTATGCAGTTTTTTAGAAAACTTTAGTTATAAGATTCAACAAATGTCTATTGTATCAATTGAAATTAATTTTGGAATTGCAATCTTTACTGCCAACGTTGCTTCTCCATTGCATTATGAGTTGGAATTCAAGAAAAAATTTCTTACTATTCCAATTTTCCAACCGTCATCAGATTGAAAGGAACAGCTTTTGATCTAATTTTGGTTTTTGCAACATCTGGCCAGTTTTCTTGGCAATGTTAGTTCTCTGTGCATATAAATATTTTACATTCAAGAGGTAGCTTGCTGGGATGGCTTTCAGATGTGCGTCTACCTTGGTTTTTATGTTAATGATGGCAATTGATCTATGGCAGTTATAGAAAGTTTGACTCTTTCTCGGATTTGAGCCGGGTACCTTGCATGCGCAACTGATCGCGTTAGCTGTAAGGCAATGACATTCTCAATTTACTACGTCATTTACACCACATTTATTATATCTTATAGTCATAACTAAGATACCTCCAATATAATTCACTCCAGTGAATATCAAAATACGGTAACAATGAACGATATCAAAAAAAAATTCGTCATTCTCTGCGTAAATTCTAAGGTTCCGATGTGATTCGTGTTGTGGGTGTTGATTTTCTTTAAAATTATGCAAAACTCTTGTGATTTTTTTACCTTTACTTGTACCTAAACCATCGTACAGTTAATATCAACAAAATTTCACTTTTTATGGGTATTTTTGACTTAAATTTGATGATAAAAATCGTAACAACCACCCCCTTCCTAAGAGCACCTTTTCAGAAGGTTGGAAAGTCGCCAAAGATGTTGAAAAAAAAAGTTATATCCACCCCCTTCATAGGAGCACTTTTTACTAGTTGGAAAGCCCTAAAGGATACTATTAACTAATAAAGCGTTAGTCAAAATAAAGCGTTAGTCAAAAAGTCAATAAAGCGTTAGCGGAAGCGGCGTAGAGTCAATTTTGACAACGCAACTGTATTCGATAATGATCAATCATCAAAATTTAATATACTTATAACAAAAAATATATAATAAATAAATAATATTTTGATTTTTAGTACTTTGTACATTAACTACTGAACTAGGGTTTTAATTTAAAAAATAGATGGGGGGGTTAGGGGGTTACTGTTAGTTTTTATTATGCATACTTATTATTTCTTTATTTTACTAAATTATAGTCTAAACACAAAGCATACTCGCAAATTTAAGAATAAAATTTAATTTAAGAAGTGAGAGAAGTTAAGTTAAAGTTTTTGAGTTTCTTTTCGGATAAGTTTTACTTAAAAAAAATAATAAAAAAATCCTACTTTGAATTTGTAAAAATTGTGATTTATAATGACATAATGTGCGTCATATCATTTTTATGGCAATATTATATAAATACTATAAGCGGCTTTTGCGGGTCTTCATCCCGGACACCGTCATTTCGGCGATTCCAGTTCGGCACCGTCATTTCGGCGATTCTGATTCGGCGACAGGCAATTCGGCGACCCGATATTCGGCTCTGTTCGTTTTGGCGATTCCAATTCGGCCCCGGAATTTCGGCGATTCCGATTCGGCGACAGTAAATTCGACTACGTCGATTCGGCGACGGGAGATATACTTTTAGTTTATTCAATTTATTCTTCCAAATTTAATAGTAAAAGTAATTTGTTAAAAAGATACAGTGCCGATGTAGATTTTGCATTGCGCGCAAGAATGGTTACTTCGAGGGTTACTTCGATTGCGTTTGTTCATTGTTTTTGAGAATGACATTTTTCACGCGATTACAAGTTTGGAAAGATATTTACCACCAAAATTTGATCCAATTTTAGAATGGTTTACAAATACATATATGTATATTGGACATCTTAGAAATAATGGTATCAGAAATATTTCAATGTTTTCTTCAAATATTTGGTTTGTGTGTATCAACGCACGTTGGATGGAATTGATAGAACTAACAATTACGCTAAAGCTTGTCATCGAAAAAAAATTTATTCTAGCCGGACATGCACCTCCTAAAAAAGGCCGCAGTACGAAGCGGCTGATTCTCGAATTTTGGCGAAGGTAACCAATTATAATTCTATTAATATTACAGAATGTCTTCGCGGTATAGCTTATAATAAATTATAACATGGATTAGAATTTGTTTAATTGCTAAAAAGTAGGTATATGTATAATAATATGATACCTGTGTATGTATGTAAATAAATATTTAATTTAAATATAAAAAATAATTTTTTTTTAATATTTTTAATATAAAAATTTTTAATAAATTTTAACACTTAAATAAATTTCCCGTCGCCGAATCGACGTAGTCGAATTTTCTGTCGCCTAATGGGAATCGCTAAAATGCCGGTGCCGAATTGGAATCGCCAAAACTAACAGAGCCGAATATCGGGTCGCCGAATTGACTGTCGCCGAATATACGGTGCCGAATCGCTTTCGCCGAACTGCGGTCGCCGAAACGACGTGTACCGGTCTTCATCCAGTAATCAGTGGAACTTACACATGTTTTGTTCGGTTACCTTTTCGGTCAGCGGTGGAACTTACATAGTCACCTTCTGCAGCTTAGAAAAAAAAGAGAATTAAAATCTGACCATCGGTGGAAGTTACCCGGACAGAGGTAACCCCCCCCCTCTACAGGCACTTCTTTGTAAGTTTAACATAGGTGTCTGCTTGTACTTCTTTCAATTTCTCCAAAAACGTATATAATGGTGGATGGATATTATAAAACTGCGAATTGAACATATTATTGTGAAAAAACTTGCATGCGTTAGTGGTGCGACATATTCTAGCTGTATTTGCAGCCCAAAGCTCAGGTGGATATGCAGAATTTGAATTTATATACGTTTGAAATAAATAGTTACAATATTCTCCAACAGCGGATCGTCCGATAATATGGATATTAAGTCTTCACTATATACAGCATCAAATTCATCCAGACTTAAATTCTGCAAACCAAAACTTACAGCAGCCAATTGCCAATTTGTGAGTTAAGCCTGTATGACACGATGCATAATTTTACATAAAATTTACATGTTAATGGTAACTAACCAATGAAAAACATCTGATGGCTACTAATACGCTCTTTCTATTAGTTAGTTAGCATAAATTTTATGTAAAATTATGCATCGTGTCATACTGGCTTTACAATCATTATATTCTGCAGCTAACTCAGATTGGTGGCATTCTATTAGCTTATTAGAGTTAATGTACGTTTTGTATTGGTTAACTAGGACATTTCAGTAAAGTGGGCATTAACGCTTTTATTATAAAATCGGTCCCAAGTCAAAAATTTAAAAAGGGGAAATCAATAATTAAATATATTCAAGTCGACAGTTAGTAAAACCGTTTAATTTCATATCTCTCGCTCTCTTTGTCAGATTAGATACAACCCTGGAATAGACAGCCATTTAAAATTGTGTCATATTCATAAATCACAAGATTTTTGCATAATTTGAATGAAAATCAAGTCCCACAACACAATGAAAGCTTAAAGAATTTAAAATACTTAGAAGCTTAATACCTTGACTCTTGACCACCTCGACTTAATCCACCATCAGTGGAACTTGCATATCGTGGGCTTACAGCGAAAACTCATTAAGTCCACATTTTATGAAATTGCGGTTTTGATGAAACTTAATAATTCTAATGCATTTAGAATGCATCTAATGCATAATGCTAAGAGAGGTAAACTCACTAAGTCAAAAGATAACATAATTATTGAATAATTTCATGATAAAATATCTCACTAAGTCTTTTCTCTGTTTTCTATTTTTTGTTTTCTCAGATTGCAATTTTTTGACTTAGTGAGTTTTCGCTGTAAGCCCACGATATGGGATAAGAGTGATCCAAAACCGACTGGTGGAACTTACATGTCGGATTAAAAAAGATTTGACCCATCAGTGGAAGCTACAATCGCCCAGTTACCCCTGTCGGAAAAAAGTTGCCCCTAATCTCGCATGTAAACTACCCTCTAAACTACACCCCTTTGTTATACGGCTTAATTTATTAATGCCTTAAGTAGCCGATTTAAGTGATTAAAATTGATTCTCTGTTGTTGAGGGATTTCCTGAATCACGAGATTAATCTCTTCATTCATTCAAATTTTTTTGTGAATTTATGTTAATTTTTAATAGGAAATTAAGGTGGTTTTTGAAATTTCTTTATACTACGTTTGTGCTATTATATCTCTTTGGATCAGAGTTACAAGATATTTTTCTGTATAATATATAATTATTTGTTACTTTGTTTACTACGAGAAGTGCAATCAATAATAATGTTTGTGGAAACATTCGCTTTTGATATGTGATATGAATATAAGGTATATTTTTATATTCAAAATCAAGTTTATGTTTTTGCCCGTTTTATAATTTTTGTTAATAAACAATAACCAAATTGTATATAAAGTCATGGTGTATCCTTCATTTCATTCCTTTACAATTGATCATATAAAAAGTTACAGTTAAGTTGGGGGGGGGGGGGCGCAAATGCACACCTGCAACAATGAGTCGTCTAATTTGATGATTCTAGTTGAATCATCGTTTATAACATGCTAAATTATAAAGGAAAACCTAGCTTTACCTTGCAAAATAGTCAATAATTAACTAGAATTCAAGTTGAATTAAGATAAACACAACTATAATAACAACTTTTTTTTCAGAACAAAATAGTTCAGCACAAAATCTAGAAGACGGACAGGACAGTTGGTTTCAAAATAGTCCTAGAAATGCGAGGGATGTTAGTACTCCCATCGATGGTCAAATGCCTATGCACAACGGAACTGCCGTTAAATTTGAATCTCCTAAAGTGCCTGTTATATTTATATTAGGTGAGTAAATTAGTAGTACCTAATAATTAAAATGTAAAAATTGTCTCTATGTGGTAATACGTATATTGCAAAACCTAATAATAATTAGTAGATCATTGATATTAAAAACATCAGAATTTTTTAAAATAAAAATGCCTAGTTGTGTATACTGTCCAAAATGTGATCCCTAATTATGTTTGTACAAAACCCAATCATTTTGAACGAATTAGTAATTACTGAAAATTTTTAATTCAATGACGAACTACACCTTGGCCGCACTCTTTTATATAGGTACATAATATACCTACCCACTCTACTACAAAATAATAACTAATTTTTTGATTAGTTTGATCCCTCAATTTGTATCGAGTAGCCATTACATTTGTATTGCAATGATAAAAAAGCTTTTGCGGGAAACCGAAGATTTCCCGCCAAGGTTTCTTTCATATCTCTGCAAAAAATGAAAATTTATCCGCTAGCTCAGTGATGGAGTCATACGTCCCAATGATGGACACTTATCATTTGGTGGAAAAATAAAATTCATAAAAATTAATAACAAACAAAATGTAATTCGACGAATAAATCAGTCATCCCATAAACAATTAAACAAAAGATTAAACCTTCTCTGAAGCCTATTATGACTACAGTCAAATTCCTACAGGTCAAATAACCGCGAAAGTGACATTTAATTAAATCAAAACTGTCCTGCACTTTCACAGTTATCGGACGAGACATAAAATTATTTACAAAATCATACAAAATTCAATTCAAAATCAAACATAAAATAATCGCACATTTATTGTTATAAAATGAGATCGTCCACTACGCAACAAATGTGTTCGTCGTATGGTCAACAAATTCAACCATGGGCAGATGCGCGTATAAAGTAAAGTACTGTAATTCTTGAACCACGAATTACAAAAATGCAAATTGGTAATTCATAACGTAGAGAAATACTCGATGCAATATAAGAAATAATAGAAAACAAAGTTTAAAAATTTTACCATCCATAGCAAGGCATCATGGCGTTCCAACGTTGAATCGCATCAAGGCACGCACAAAATCTTTCAACTTCCTTGTTAAAAATACCGTTTGGCTTTTCCAAATTCCACATTCACGGTCTCAATTTTCATACAGGAAAATTATCACAATTATCAAACCTATCTTCAATAATTAAACACTTTGATTTGCATTTATAGCGCCTTCAAATCAGATACGTGTTACGCCTACGGGCGCTAACACTCAAAAGCCACTCTTGAGCCGTTTTGTGCTTGCTCGCCTCGTTTTTCCAAAATTGCACTTCCCCCCTGACGTTGCAATTCTCTAAAAAATTTTCACTGTTGCGCGGTGCGCATGTCTCTCGTCCACTTCCAAAATTTCAACTATTTACAAATAACACAAATACGCTTCTCATAAATAAAACTTTCCAAAATAAAACTGTACAAATTAACAACTAAAATCAACTAAAATCATTCCGCATGCCTATAGGAATTGCCTCCGTGAACCAAGCTGTTCAGCTGAGAAGATCTAATTCTCATCCCTTCAAATGATTTTTCAAGGGAAAATAATGATAAACATTATGGAATTCCGATGACTGATTTATTGCATCTTTATCATCCGGCAAACCAAAAGCAGAAATTAAAATTAAAAACAAATAACCAAGATCCATCTGTTGGGACATACTTCTCAGGGTAGAGCCAGATTTCAAAAAAAATTCACACATCCCTGTCGCAATCTCATACGAGGAGGTTCAAAACATGACAGTATATTAGCTGAATGTAAGCTTTTACACAAAAGTGATTTAAAATCTGTAATTCTATAAACAAAACACCGTTATAAATTTTAAATTGCTTTTGTTGAACTCATCATACTCATGAATTTTTGATTATTTTATCTATGTATGAAACGGTTATCCGCTTAAGTTATCGGTTTGTTTTATAATTTGCTTTATACATGTCATTATAGAGAATGGAACGACAGCTCTTTTATTATTATTTGCTTAATGGTATCCCAGTTAATTTTATTGTTTAGAATATTGGTAATATAATAAAATAAAGTAAAAAATTAATGTAATATTAAAAACGTAGTACATAAATGTTATATTGAGAGACAGTAATGATTTAGTGGTTAAGTGCATTGATTGCTTATGATCGTCTGATGATGAGTAGTAATTTGTCTAGTAAGAAAAATTTTCAAAATTAAATATACTATACTTTTCACTACGCAAATTGCAAAGTTTACATAGTACGTGCGTGATATAGGAGACAAAGTAAGATGTGAAGTAGAAGATTTTACCTAAAACATAAAGAAGAAAATAGAAGTGAATACAAGACAAAAGGAAAGAAAAAACTATCTTGCACTTGATTGCACTATAAAACTATATCATAAATACCGTAACATGCTACAACTTGGGACACTTTTGACATTCAATGATGTGCCGTTCATTTTGTACTCTTCTTTTCAATTATCTGAGAAAAAACTGACTTTTCCAAGTCATCTCACAGGTGTTGCAACTTGGGACAGTTATTAAAATAACTAAATAAATCAAGTTATTTGAGTCGTTCACAATCTGAAATAAGTTTATTCTTTTTAAAAAAATGAAAAACAACATAGTAGCATATAAAAAAAAGTATCCGTGATCGAAAAAGTCACTAATGAGACTCGTATTTCTTAGATATCTCTAAAAATTTCTTAGATATTTTTAAGAATCTTTTAAATCTTAAATATTTTTTTTTATAATTTTACAATAAATCTCCTTTACAATAAATCAGTTTGTCCAATAAATAAGTCACGTAAAAAATCCTTTAAAATCTGAAAAATCTTAACAAAACTAACAAAAACACACTGTCTTAAGTTGTAAACGCAGGAAGATTTTTTAAAAAAACAAATTAATAAAAAAAAGGGTTTAAGATCTAACAAAAATAATTAAACCATTAAATTAACAACAAAATTTGCTATAAACATATAAAATATGAACTTAGCACACCTTACAGCCATACCGCCCCAGCAGAAGTTTTCCAAAGTAGTATAAAATTTATGTAATATTTTTCATAAACATTTTTCAACACAGCTATGCACTCTTCTCAAATTATCACACCCGACTAAATCTAGGATCTTTGAAATACATATATTAAACAGATATTCTGCGTGTCGAATAAAAAAAAAGGATGCAGCATTGCTAGATTGAGTTTTCTGAATAGTGTCCAAAGTGTCCCAAGTTGTAGTAGTGTTCCAAGTTGTAGCATATTACGGTATAACAAACGATTGAGGATTAAGCTTAAGGATAAACTTTTAAATTGATGTCATACCTAGCAAAAAAAAATAAAAAATTAGCAGTCTAATAAGTAGTATTTCAAATGAAAAAACAAGTTTTTGTTATTCCGGGCTGAAAATGACTACTTTACGGGCCTGTTTTGAGAACAGAAAAGAAGGTCTTTTCGTCACAGGCTACCTCAAGGGGGACTGACCCGAACTTTTTTTTGTCCTAGAACAAAAACAAACACTCTTTTTCGGGTACCTTCCCGTTCAGGATAGCATAGCATCACTTCGTGAACAGAGTTTTGTGGAGGCGCAGCCTCCATCACCTCTTTCAACATCTAAGAACATCGCAGAGATGGTTTGGTGTGTATGTATAATACTATAAGCTTGGAGCCTTGTAGCACTTCAAAGTAGAGTGTTGACCCGCGCGAAGGCGATAATCAACCTTTGATGAATAATTTGAGTGAATTACGAGTACGCATGACCGTAGCAACAGTAACCTCCCAAAAAACGTGGCGTCGTGGGGGTGAACACATGTTTATCGCTTAAGTTATTAATAACTTGACAAATGACTTGCAACCTTCACGCCATCTATCGATAGTTATCTCAGAGCTATTATATTATCTATGGAATTATTGCAAAAAAATCGTGAATTTTGTGGAATATTATTCCCAAAATAACGAAATTACTACACCTTCAGTTAAAAAATTGGCAATTAAATTAAGTGTTACATTATATTTATTTACAAAATCATAGATTTAGATAATATCCGACAAAATTCGAGATTTTTTTTGCAATTATTGCATAACGTGACCATCTGTCCGTCAGTACGACGGACCCTCCGTCATTTCAACTTGCTGTCCGTCAGACCAAATTGTCCGTCATTCGGAAATTTCAAGCATAGCATAGCATCACATTCTGAACAGAGTTTGTTTGGAGGCAAAGCCTCCATTACCTCTTTCAACATCTGAGAACATTGCGTGGATGGTTAGAGTATGAAATACTAGAGCGAGCATAGAGCCTTGTATCGTTTCAAAGTAGAGTGTTGACCCGCGCAAGGCGATAATCAACCTTTGATGAATGATTTACGAGTTAGACGGCCGAAGCAACAGTAACCCCAGAGAACGTAGCGTCGTGGAGCCCAAAAAGGTCCGTCGAAAGGAAAAGAGGCGACGCGGTCGCAAAAAAGAAGTGAGATTGTACGGTTGAATAAAGTTTTCTACCTTACATGCCCCCAGCTACTTCACTTAAGAACTGATCTAGGTCGGTGCCGAGACATTGAGTAAACGCCCCGGCTGTGACCCTGCGGAAATTCCAAAAGAAAATCATTCTTTATCTCACCAAAAAGACAAACATTGACAAATGACTTGCAACCTTCACGCCATCTATCGATAGTTATTTTAGAGCAATTACATTATATATGCAAAAAAATCGCGAATTTTGTAGGATATTTTTCCCGAAATGACGAAAAATTGTTCATATCACTCGGTCGTAAGGGTTTTCACCCTTCGAGCTATTATTGCCTCGCCGCTGCGCGGCTCGTCTCATAAACTACGCCCTCAGGGATGAAAATAGTCCTTTTACGTCCTAGTGATATAAACTACTATTATTAAGAGCAAAAAAATGCCCTAACATTTTAGAAAAACTGTTGCTAGAATAAGATTAGGACATTTAAAAACCAAGATTCATTTTTAAGTAGTAAACCTGGTATAGATTCACTTGAATTTGAAGCACAAAAAACGCAGAGGTATAAATAAATTAAACGGGCCTAAAAATAAGATCTTTTGCAGCACGAGATGGACACCACCTAAAGTCTCAACTAAGTTGGAATTAGTACAAAGACAAAAGGAGAATAGAATAATTTTCTTTTTATATTCGAATCAGTTTATCGGTTTTAAGGTAAATAATGTCCTTAAAGTTTAAATAGATTTGCTATGTAATTAATGTATTTATAACACCTAGAAAAACTTAAGACTGCGTTAGTGCGTATGTACATTCCAAGATCAGAGACGAACGTTCTTGAGGCTACCGTCCTGAATATGTTAAATATATAGGCAATCTGTAGATATTTTAATTTTAAAATTTTGTTACTTACCTCAAACGAAAGAACTGAAAAAAGTTCAGAAATACAAAAATTTATTTGTGAAAGGTATGGTAAGCTAGACATGGTATCGAGGTGTGAGTAGATTCTAGAGCTTTGTAGTCAATTAAAAAACAAACCTTTTATTGTCCTTACAAAACTTTGAAAAATTTATCAAAATTAACTGGACGTGAAATGTTCCTAGAGCCGGAAATTTTGTAATTTTCATTATAAGTGTAATGTAGTTGTAAATTTTAATTGCTTGCCATAACAAGACTTCAGAGTTCTGGCACACTTTGAAAGTATAGGTAGAGAGGTAGGTAGATGTAATCTATCAGAAAAGAAAGCTATTTTAAATTCTAGATTTGTTGTGAATGGTGAGAGAAGCTCACACGCATTTAGGACTCTAAATGTACCTTTCACTACTTTTGGTTTTCAGATTTTTTCACTCCCGAAGCCACTATAGAGCTGAACAATAAACTTCAGGATTTTTGCAGGTGGAATTTTACTGATTCTGGCCTTATCAGGCCAGAAGTCCTCCAATACAATATCTTCTTATTGAGGTTAACGCCGGACAGTAACAAAATACATGAGGAGCAGACATTCTATATGCAGTATGTCCATTTTCTGAAATTTTCACAAGAGCAGTAAAACTACCACAGGTTTAAATGATAAGTTATTAAAAAAATAATTTTTGCAATAACACAGTGTAAATTACACTATGAAGTATCCATAAATGAAGCAAATATTCGATTGGCGGTTTTGCAAAACAGTTAAAAAATGTATTGAACAAACTGCACTTTGTATTTTCTACATTGGACAAACTGCATATAGAATGTCTGCTCCTCACATGTTTAGCTATTTCTTTTTTGTTATTGCATCTACAGGATCCCTGCAATTGTCTGCAGATCGACTCTAGATAGCTTCAGATATTATCTCGCATGTTGTAAGGGGAAACTATTTTAACTAATTTTGAACTAGTTTTTGAAATAAATAGATTAATAAAAATGAAATAAAAAAACATCCATAAATAAAAACTAACATTTTCTATTTTCCTCCTTCTAACCTCTTTAATTTTGAAAGAAGTTTTAAAAACTGTGGCTGTTCTAGGCGTTTAAACCTTGAATTTTCTCTATCAATCTAAATTCAAATTAAGAATTCTGTGGAGGTTATTTGGTAAATAAATTTTTTATTTCTTGAAAAGTGCGGGAAAAACCTAAAAACGTTTAAAAAAAGAAAACAATGCTCGAAAAAATTAACAAACCTGTCGATTTTTATAACAAAGATTTACCAAAGTTGTAAAAAGTGATTGTTGCTCACATATCAAGAAAATTTGGTATTTGTTTGTCGAAATAAATTTTCAACTGTTGAATTAGATGATTAGCGAAATAATTAAATATTAATCTGCAATTTTGAAAATGTACAGATTTTCAACTTTTGACTAACCCCTGTTTTAAAATTAATTTAAATTTTAAAAGAAAATTATTTTTTTAAATTTTAGAAATTATAGTGAGGTAAATTGTTCACAAAATTACAATTTTAATTAAATGTATTGTCTTTATTTTTAGAAATAAATTTAAACATTTGGTTGGACATTGAACAAATCAATTTGATATAATTAATATATTCAAATCGGAATATATTTTCACATTCTAGTAGATAAGTAAGGCTAAATTTAATTCATTAATCGATAAATATTTATTTTCATTAATTTTCCGCGATTTTTGATGATTTTGCCTTTGGGGTCATCGGGACTTATGCTAGCCACTTTAATATTACCACAAGTTTAACATTTTTTTCCGTAATTCAGTCCTGCGTTTTAATGCATTATTTTACACAGAATCAAATTAACTTTTTACATGTTCCTAGTCAAAGTTTCCTGCCCCCCTCTCTACTATCTTCAGTATTCTTTTTTTTTAAGTTTTAATTTTGAATGTCGAATGAATGGCCCACTGCCACTCTATAGAAATCAATCATATGAACAATAATTGCAATTAAACTTATCTCACTTAACTACAGAATGCTTTTAATTTACTATACACTCCTAAAAGTAAACAATTGCACAATTTCAGTTATAAACTTTGATACTATGCAATGTAAGCAATAAAATGTACAAAATATGCAAATATTCATCTACATACATACGGCATCTGACGGCACTATTTTGTATTATTATCTGCTGTACATATCGATACATCTCTCCTAACAAAATATTAGGTTTGTGTAAATACTTTTAGAAATTTTTATTCAAATTACAACCAATAAAAGCCTAAAAAGAAATTACTTTTCAAACCATCATTTGATCGATACGTTGACCTGGCTATTTTATTATTTTAATATAATAATAGATCCTAGATACGGTCGGAGTTTAGAGGTCAGGTTAGTTGACTATGAACATTAAAATACTCAGTTTGAATCTGGGTGAAGTAAGAACTTTATTCTGGCCATCTCTCTGATCCTCCAGGTTGGAGGGTCGTTGGACTAGTTCACCATCACTTTTAAAGAAGACAAAAAAGCTCTTAAACTATAACCAAGATTCTGACAGAGATACTTGTCGAATGGGAACAGATAAACAGTTTCTAGCTGTAGCTCAGTGGCGGATTAACGCACAGGCGCATGAAGCGCGCGCTTGGGGCCTCCAAATTTAGTGGGGCCTCAAAATTTGTTTATTTAAAACAAAACATATTTTTTGTAATATTTTTTTCAAAAATTGTAAGTACTTAATGAAATACAAAACATTTTTAAATTGAAATATAATTGCATAGTTCAATCTTTTGTTGTTCTGCTTATTAAGTTAATAAAGATTATTCCTTTGTTAAGTACCTATTCTTGGAAAGGTATAGGTACTGTAAGTAAGGGTCTATTGTTACCCAAGTCATCTAACGGTTATAAGTGATAAAACCTCGTGTAATTGCCAGGGTGTATTGGAAAACCAAAGTGGTTAGACAAGGAGAAATAAAAATAACAATATAATATTGATCTACAAAAATGTATAGTAGAGAATAGGTCTTAAATAATAATCTACAGGTAGATATTAAATTGTATACTTCATTACAAAAATGTTATCACAACAATAGCCACATTCAGGACCGTCTTCAGGATTCAACGTTCATTAGAATAATTAACAAGAAAAATTGTGAAATTAAAAAAATACTTTACCGGATTACATGTTTCAATATCATTCACGATTCTATTCGTGAAACTGATATCGTCAGTATGAAAATACCACTTTGCTTACTAATTTTAGAAATTTATTAAAATTTCAAATTTAAAACTTTTTTTATAATATTATTAGGTCTGTTTGGTACCATAGTCCTAGTGCTACACTTAGGGTTGCTAACTATTTTTCATGAAAATAAAGTAACTTGTCTTTGAAAGACGAAAAAAAAAGTATTTGTAAAAAAAATAAAGTATTTTTTAAACAAGAACGTGCTCAATGGGGGGGGGGGAACTTTTGCCCCCCCCCCTATATTTTAAAAATTTGGTAAATAGTTGACAAAAACACTCAAAAGTTGGCCAAGTTGGCCTTTTTTATGTCTAAATTTACAAAAAGTTGCAAGACCTACAAAAAGTTGACTATTTTTAATTAATTCAGTTGACAAATTTGGGATTACTCCCCCCTGAAAAAAGTTGGTTGGGCACGTCCATGTTATTAAATTTAAGTTGTTATTAACAATTTTTCGTTTTCTTTGAAAGTTTGATAACTAGTATTACAGTCTAAATCTAAATTTAAAAAAATAACTAATTTATTTTTTATTAAATCTATGAAAGCTCTGTTTCCTTCGTCTCGCCACTTTACATTCATCACTGAGAAAATTTTTTCCATAAAAGCTAAAGTAAAAAAAAAAGGAAAAGTAAAAAAGTGAATTATCAAATGGATTATGAAGAGGTTATTAAAGATTCAATCTATCATTTGGACGCTAACTTTTTCAATAGGTGGCGCATTACTAAGGTTTAATTAGCCGTCTTTCATTGGTTGGTTTTGGTGCATCGTACTTACACACTACATATTACCAACATTACGTCAAAAAATAAATTTTATTTTTTTTCCAAATTGAAAAAAATTTTTGGAATAAGAAGAGTAAAAATAAAGTATTTTAGCATACTTTATTTTAATTGTATATTATAAAGTATAACTGCCCAAAATAAAGTAGGATACTATATTATAAAGTATGGTTGGCAACCCTAGCTACACTAACTACACTACTACAAATTGATTGGTGGTACAATTACCAACCCACTTTTTACACCAATCAATTTGTAGTAGTGTAGTTAGTGTAGCACTAAAACTGTGGTACCAAAGAGACCTTTTATTTGATTTCAAGAAATATTATTATTTGTTTTATTTTTTGCTGTATTATGTGTGATTAGAAATAAATATTTTAAAGCAAACAAAAAAATTTAAAGGGGGGGGGAGGAAAATGGACTTGTACGTCACCAATAGTTAAATCCGCCACTGCATACTAAAGTAAAAAACGGGCACGTAGAATAAAAATATTTGAAGGGGGCCTCAAAATTGAATTGCGCTTGGGGCCTCTCAAGTGCTTAATCCGCCACTGCTGTAGCTTGAAGTATTGTGATGTATTTACTTACATTGCAATGTACTAGAAGCAATCCTATAAATATATATTATAGATCTTTGCCTACTATCAAATTACATGAATTCTCATATCGTATTTCTACAATTTCTTTACGTCATATGCCTTTGAAGGTTAAAAAAGTTAACCATTCTTATCAATTCTCCACCCTTTTTTGCATTAACAATAGCACACGTGTATTATAAACCTGCCGCATATATCAATCTACCCCTTAGTTTTATGTTGATGTTTACATATTTTTTCACACTTATCGGAGAAATAAATCACTATATCACATATTGTCATGTTACGACATTTAAAAATAACGACAAAAGTTTATTTGGCGGTGTATATTAATTTATTCTTTGTCTGTTTTACAAATAAGTTGCTAGAATTAACGTTATTTTGGAACTCTGGAAAACACTGCTGTGTTTAATTTGGAGTTTCCTATGCACATAGATATGCTTAAAATTTCCTGTTCCGACACTAGCCTAATAAACACGAACTTCTCGTTAGAGTTTCTCATGTAACAATAATTATTATCAGATCCATCTTTAATTTTCAAACGATTAATGTTATACTTGTATCAACACATAATTATAACTTTAACAAATCGTTTAAAGTGTCCGCTGTTGTTATAACAAAATTACTCATAAACATTTTCTAGTTTTGGGTATCTTTTCGAGCAATTTTCCAAATTCTATCATCAGTTTATTATCAGAATCCAAAATATTTTTGAACTCCGTTTTTCTCTTTCTCTCTGAGTGATTATCAAGAAGTTGTTTAACAAGCACTTTAACTCTGCAGATGATTAATCAATTATTCAACAGATGGTGCATGGACAATTAGATGAATAATAATGTAACTTGACTGAAACGGCCTAAACAGACCCCTTAAGAAGAAACTAAACATATCATTGAAATAATTCTATTGATCTCCCCTGTTCTAAATGTTTAAAAAATAATTTACAAATTTGAAAACTGCACTGCAGTTTTAAGGGGATTTCAAAAAAATTTGTTTTGCAGGTTCAAGGTGCCTTGTAAATTAGATTAACAATTTTAATTATCCAAATCATAATCAATTAATGGTGTTTAATTTACTAACTGAAATTTTTTAATTTAAGGTGGACCTGGTAGCGGGAAAGTGACACACTGTGATAATTTGATGCAAGAGAAGAAAGGAATTGTACATATAAATATGACCGACCTTTTACAACAATATGCTTTAGGAAATGGTGAGTTTATTGCAATATCTATTGAAATTATTTACAGTTGCACGCACAACATGCAAGTTGTAACATAAAAAATCAATTAAACATTTTTATTTTCTATTATAAAATTTTAATGGAACTCGACGAATTCATTTTGATAATGGATAATTTTGTTTAATAGATGGACGTACCAGTTTAATCAATTTTCTTAGAGTTGACCCGGAAGGTAATTTGTGAAAAAATCCTATATTTTATTTTGCTGAAAAATGGTTTTCTTAAATAAATTGGAGTTTGGTGGTTTGTGGCTTCTCCAAACTTTTAGCTTAATATTTTTGTTTAATTGGCTAAAGCAAAATTGATTTGCCTATAGCTATAATTAGTATCTAATGTACTACCAAAACGTACTACGTACATACATACAAAATAAGTTGCGTGCTTTATAATTATGCTTGTATCTATTAACTTTTACAAGTAAAGCAGCTCACAGTAGAATTTTTTTTTTAATAAATTGCAATTTTTCTAATATTTAAAACAAATTTCTCTCTACTTGGAAACTACAGTTGTTGTAATGAAGATTTGATTAAATTACACAAATTTGAATATTCATGGAACATTTATAATTATTATAGTGTTTGCTAGATATTTTCAAATGATATCGTGAGAATTTATCGTAATAAATATATTATGTATTTTATGGAAGTTCGATTTTACTCACAATTTTATAAAAATATTATAAAATGGTAATCGATAAATTGAACAACAATAATATCCCACTTAATTATAATTCCTATAATATTTAATGTTGCTACTGTCAGGAATATAAAAAAGTATCGATTTATAAATGAATATTGACGGCCCAGCACTATGTCGTCATGTGATGTGTGTTAAAAAACTAGGTGGAATTAGGACTGTATTTAAAAAAAAATCTGATGTGGCCATGGGCAGGATAACAATAGGAACACTTTTACGCCTTTTCTCCATCAAGTGGCATATTAAAAAACATTTCACTCTACCAGAACTTCGTTTGAATCTGCAATAATTTTACATAAATGTGTAAAAAATTTTGTTTTTCACTAAAACAAAGTAGGAGTGTAATGTAATTATTTTCAAACCAATCTTTTTTTTTACTTCAGTGTCCCACCTAATATTTGTCGGCGGCCAGCTAATGTTTTAACCTCTCCTTAGTACTAGAACGAGGAAATTTTTAAGCAGTTCGCAGGCTCTTAACACTTTGTGCTTCCTGCTATTGTCTGGTAGCTAACTTAGAAAAAGATTTACTTTGGAGCCAGTTCTCTTTTTCAATAAAACTCAAGGGATTGAAGAGTTTACTTTATTTATTAAAGCAATTCCATGGAAAAATTCAAGTGTAATTATTGTCTATTTGGTTACGTTCTATTTTTTCCGATAGAACAAATTGATAACAAACAAGAATTGTTTTCTTGTATTTTTTGAGGTGTTGTTCTATTTTGTTTTTTTAACTTTGTATTTTATTGTGAGTATTTTAGGTATATCGATTTTTATATTTAGGTGTAATATTTTGAATATTATTAGACCATTTTAAGCTACAAAAGTGGTTTAATAGGTCATTAACATGAAAATTAAAACCGAACTAATAAAAAAAAACAATATTGTTTGTTGGGTATATAAAGTCACAAAATATATTATAAAAAATTACACAAATAAAATAACAGCTCCCATTAAAATGCATGAAGTTATAAAGCTTACTCTTGAACGAAATAAATTAACACAGTTGCGTGATTGAAATAAAATTGCACTCGAACATGCGTTTATTACCTGCGAAATAAACTATGTCATCGTTTGTTTACAGACATGCAAGACTTTGGTTTATTATCCAGCAAGACAGTTACGGAAGTGCTAATGTTGGAAATGAAGATGTCACCTAATGCGAAAACATATCTCGTTTCCGGATATCCGAGAAACATGCGAGACGTTGTGGAATACTCCGAAAAGGTGAGTAGCCTATATTTTAACATCAATAGAATTCTTTACGTACAACTTTCATGTCTTACTATTTTTAAAATTGATAAATTTTACCTCGGACACTAAAAATAGAAAATTTACTTTAGCGTGTTTAGACATTTTCCGGAGTGTAAATTTTTGTGTTTAAGCTTTTTGCTTACTTCATTGTTGAGTTTATAATTAGTGAGATATCAGAAATTATTTTACAAAACAGATTAGAAAGCAAATTTAAATTTAACAAACAAAATAATTAAAATATTCTAGTGATCGAAATCGAGATAATAATTTTGAAACAACAAAATTCTGAACAGTAATAAATTGATAACTAATTGAAAGGTATAATTCGACAAATATTTTACGTTGATAGTGTAAACCGATTAATGTAACTTTAAATTTTTTTTACAATTCAATGAATAAGCTGAAAATCAATAAATCCATTAAATATTTTGAATTTAATAATTAAAAGTAGAACCATAGAATAACAATCAAAGTAAGTGTTCCTAACGCGATTTCACTTAATTTTCAATAGCAATTCAATTAAGAAAATTAAGAACATAACAGGTATTGATTGGTGCCGACGATATCGCTTATTAATTAAAGTTTTATTTGGTTTTGTTCATATTGAAATTAATAACGCAGCCCAATAATTTGAACCAAGTAACTTTAACGTTCAATATTTTTTTGCTATTATTTGACTTTGAAAATTTGACCAAATCAAATAGAAATACATTTAATAATGGACTGATGCTCGTCGATAAACAAATATTTTATTACTCTAAGTACTTATCATCATTAGCCACAGCCCAGGTATCGTCAGCAACACCGATTAAATAAATAGATAGTCGGACTGATCATCAATTAAGTGAAAAAGTGAAGTAAAGTTAAAATTACTATATGTTCCTATACCTAATAACACTGATAGAAAATTCAAAACATGACCTTAGGACCTTTATTAAGGGTGCGCTATTCGTACCCACGTAAAAATTTCAATCTGCTGCCTCATTGAAACATGAAAAAACTATAATGTAAAAAACTACATGATCTTGAGATTGATGAAAAAGAGAATAAATTTAATTTTTTGGATTACGTGGAATAACTTGCATTTATTAAAAACTAATAAAAATCAATAACTTATTAAAGATTATTACATGATATAAATGTTGGCTAAATCCTATGAGTCACTAAATTTAAAAGAAACACAAATTGCTTTAAATTGTATCACTCGCCCCTCTGGTCTACGATTAAATGGTAGACAGACTATCTAAGGGGTTACGCCCCCGTCCAGTACCAGAGCTTGGGTCGACCGTACGCGGTTTGTGAATTCTTCTCGTTGTCACTCAGGCGATCGTCTGGCAACTAACTAAGAAAAACAGAAATAATTTAGGCGCTAGTCTTTTAAAGATGAAGGTTGACAATGTTTGATTCCAAAACTCCATATAGGAGTGACTCCTTCAAGACTCCTGAAGAGATACTCTGGGATAATCAAATCAAAATGTATTAAATACAAATTTAGTTGCCATCTAGGAATTGCCGTCTAACCTACCCTTCCATTACAATCAATTCGATTCAACATCTCTATTCTTTTGGAACTTCTGGAATATGAATGGTTCATCGCTCAAACTGGATTTAAGTTGTAAAGCTAATTAAATCAAAAATTTATAAAAATATGTATTGGACCCTCAAGTTTAATCAAAGTAGTAATATTTTGATCTAAGCGGCGTCGCGTCTAGAGACCGCTAGGATAGTTAACTATTTGATATTGTTGTTTTGATATTTACCTACGTTGCTTAGGTACTTTAAGTTTATTTAAATTTCATACTTTAATCATTTTTGTATTCTGTTTTTATTTTATTTATTCAAAATATTAAGGTGAGAGGTAAGTAGTAAGTAATCAAAACATGAAATTTTGACACGAGATCTTGCCTTGCCGAAATCTGCTTATTGAAATTATTATTTACCATGTTCTCGCAAGCCACAGCCGTGGACTGATGTGACCGCTGGTTGAGTACAGAGCGGAAATTTTGGGTTCAAATCGCGGACTACAAAATTTCTTAGCTTGGCCTTCTAGTGGGCATCCACACGCTATGCGGTAAACTCGATATTGATTTATGTGAACTATGAAATATGGGGACTAATCCACCCCGCCAATCGGATTTGTTATTCCCAAAAAGGGAAAGCAATGTTCTACTTAGAACATAAAAAGCTTAACGATGATGATGATGATGATGTTCTTGCAATATCCTTGAAGTAACAGGATACCAAATTTCAAATCGATCAAACCTGTGGAAGTTACTCACATCTCTTCATCAACTAGAAAAGAGCTGATGATTCTCAAACGGCTGAACAGATTTTATCGAATCACAGCTAAGAACACTTTCTATCAAGTCACTTTTCAAACAAGAAAAAACTAAATTAAAATCGGTACGCTAAACTTATAACACCCATCCGTTTTTCGTCGGGGATTAAAAATAACAAAAACTGCACACAGTTAAGCAAAAATAAATTCATCTGCAAAACGGTAGCATTTCAATGTTAATGTAAATTTATGAGAAAAGGTAATCTCCTAAATGCGCTTTTAACAAAAATAATTAATGGTTTTCTGGCCTTCCCATGTCGTCGATGTTATCCTCAACAGCTGCGGCAAAACAAACGTCCTATGTTGGAAAAAAACGGAAATAGTTTCAAAAATATTCCAACATGAAACAAAACTAGTTCACAGCTGATAGGACGGTGACGTCGGCATGGACAAGATCAAGGTGCATGTCAGTGCCCTCCCTCACTTTCGAATTTTTGTATTAATTTGGTGTCAAACGTTAGAGAATTGTTTGACATGCACCTACAAGATCAGCTCAAGCGGGTTGATAAAAATATTGAAAAGAACCATGGAAAAAGATAAAGACGCCCTCATGGCAATACATAGGTTTCATCACGCTGATAAAAAGATAGCAAAATGTATCAGCTGCACCCCACCTTTGCTTGCAGAAAACCATAATCATACGTTGATAACTAAAATAAACGAACACAAAAATGAACGGGTGGTAAAAAACGATTTTATCAAAATTTTAAATTCCATTTAGTGGAAATTCTTATTCAGAAGTTTAAAAGATGAACACCTGCGAAGGAATGGCATTTGATAAATTTTGAAAAAAGGCTTGTCAATATAAAATTTTGGTGAGGCCAAAAACTGAACAATTATAGCTTATGCATCACGTCAATTAGGTACTAGTAAGAAATATTAGTCTTATTAAAAGACTAAGCTTTGGACCATATGATCACGGGTTTAAATTTGTTGCATTATTTGTAATTAGAATGTGAAGGGTTTACACATAAATTTGAAATACCTATTTAATTTTTATTATTAACTGAATAATATTAAACCATAGATGGCCGAACCGATTCTTGAGCAATTGGATGAAAGAAAGCGAGTTAAAAATTTTAATTTAATGAAATATGATGATAACATCCAAAGACAAACAAGAAAAGAGATCTTTTTAACATCTGACTACGAATCAGATCTATTTGTAATCTAATCAAGAAGATTCGAAAGACAATTGCTAATTTGAAAGATGGAGAAGCGCCAGGTCCCGATGATTTCCATAGCAGTTTTTCAAGCTTATTTATAGATTAGCATAGATTGCTTGACAAAAATCTTTGGCAAAATTTATGAATTTTAACAAATACCTTTCCTAAAGGTAAGGTCCCTTCCCTAAATTTTGAATTATTTCAATTTTCAACAATTCAGATTTATAATTTAAAAAATACCTCCTTATCAGTTTTTGGCTTCAATCGTGACGAATGAAGATTAAATAAAAATTTTGAAAGTAAAAAATATTAAATACATAATATATAACAATAATAATGCAGATAACTACATAGATATAGTACTTACAATAGTTGCATACATTATACATAATAGATTATAATTCTAATAAAACCAATTGGATTATAATGGGTAAAAATTACTTTTCAATAACAAATAAAAATCAAACTTTTGATATAATGAAAACGTATAGCAATTTTGTATAATTTCGTAAATAATATCGAATAATCCTTAAATGTTTATGAACAATCTTAAAAGTGTGACCTTGTCCTTCTGACGTAAGCAATGAAAACAAACAATATAAGTATATAAGCTTTTACCTGTTTACGTTGGTCGCTAGGAAACTCATCGTACCGAACAACAATGGGCATAGAACTTTACCGATATTCTAATTCATAATATTGTGGAATTAGTACATCAATTGCAAGCTTTTCAATATATGATTATTATAATCAATCTTATGGTTTATTAAACAACTAATAGGGCTTACCCAGTTAATAATACTTTGTTTTTGTTTGGCTTTTATTTTAAATTACGCACCTGACAATTTAACTGAAATTAATTAGGAATTTTTGTATGTTATAAAAGTATCCATTTTCTGAAGAGCGTGCGATACTGAATAAGTAAATACAACCGCTTATATCAAAGATAAACATAAATTATTATTACACGAGCGCTCAAGGAAGAAGCGAACGGTAGCCTCGTTTCGATGGTACAAAACTGTAATTAATAAAAAAGTGAATGACTTTTTAATATTTCCAATTTTCCGAAACTTATTCCATTATAGCAGTTGGTTCAGTAAAACATCGAAGTAAATTTTAAATAATAAAACAGCAATATAGCTTTTTGGTATCGTCTAAGTTGTACAATTTTTATTGATTTCTTCAATTTATTTGAGTTCTATTGTAAACAACTTGGAAAAAATGTTTTTTCAAATGTATTTTAAAATTTTTCCGTCCGTTTCAGAGTTTTGCTCATTTCAAGTTTAAACTCCCAATTAAACTTTTAAAATACGTTTGACGGAGCTTTAAGGCAAATAAAGCGCTATACCGAATGATTCGGCCAAAAATTCATTTTCCCTGAAACGATTCCATTTTTATTGTGTTTGTATTTTCCTAAATTTTAATATTTTTACAGATTCAAGTAATAAATGGAGCAATTTTAATTTCATGGAGGCAAAAAATACTAGAACGACAAATAGATTATGGTGCCAAATTGGGTCAAGTGGTCCTTTCTCTTGCTCGCATGGAATTGAATAACTTTTATAAAAATGTTATGCCAGTTGCAGATTACTTTGATCAAAGTAACATGCTGATAGCGGTAAGTTTATATAGATTTACATATCTTGACGTATTAGGTAATTTTATGTGCAAGAACGACTATTTATAATTAATGTCTTTGGGTAAGAAATTCCTGATTGAGTTTGAGGTTTCGATCGACAGTAAATTACACACATTTTAATATCAAACTCAACTTTTTTAAATAACTAGACGCTTTACATGTGTGAAGGTGAAACTACTTTAATAATACAGTTTAGGAGTGATATATTATTAGTATTCACTTATAATCATTTATAACGAGGTATTCATATCAATACAACTTGAATAGAAAGAACGACGAGTATTGAATTTAACAAACTATACGACAGTATCATTATTATTGAAAACCATTTTTTCATACTTATTAACATTGATATAAATTATTCAAAAACTAACTATTTGGTATTTATTGTATTTTCGATAACTCAATAATTATATTAGTACCTACTATATACAATATTATAATTTGTTGTATTACTAACTTATTAAAAAATTTATTCAACCCTTGGTAAAAACTTTTGCACTTGGTTTCTTTTGTATCAAAATATTTTTAAAGCTGATTATGGGTAGGGGCTGTAGGTAAAAAAATATAGGTAATTAATTTAATAATATTAATTGTAATTATTTTTCAAACATAAGTTGGATTGAAATTTTCAAGTGATCATTAAATTTTACATGGGAATACAATACACAATTTTATAAACAAATAAATTTTTATTTTTGTATCATAATACTAAAATTTGTTTATTTAATATGAAAATGTTGTACACAAAAGGAAACTAAAAAGAGAAAAGTAAATAAAATATACTTTTTGAGTCTTAATAACGAACCTCCTAAACTAATGTAAGTAACTAATTTTGCTTGGGCACCGGCGTGAGTAATTCGGAAGGTTACTGTCAAATATTGTTAATTCTTTAAAATAATTTAATGATCTTCGTTGATTGTTTGTTTTGAACCGACTTAAAATTAGTTACTTACAGTAGTTTAGAAGCTTCGTTATTAAAAAGTTTTTTTAAATTTTTTGTTGCTAAAATTTACTAATTACTACCTACTTAATTTGCTAGATCTAAAGTTCTCATCCATACCAAGTTTGGACAGAATAAGTTCACAAGTGAAAATTCAGTGGGTAAAAAATCAATCATCCTCTATTTTTCTGCCCTTAAGGGTAGAATTTTTTTCAAATTTAAATGAGATCAATTTTGAGGTATCAAGGACTGCTTTAGAAACCTATACTGTGTTGGAGAGAAGTGGAACCGCGGAAACAGATTGTAGATGATAAAAACGAAAAAGTGATCATGCAGCAAGAGGAAATAATCGAACGATTAAACAGGATAAAAAATAGAAAACCACCAAAGGTGGACAATATTCTTCTAAACGAGTTCTTAAAATATGGAGTCACTACACTTGTCAAAAGCCTAAGGTTCTTATACAATAAGATATTTTGAATAGCAACAATACCGGACCAAAAAACAATTCCAAAACCTATATAGAGAAATTACATTATTGTGACCATGACTATGAAATTGTTCACGGAATGTATAAGAACAAAATCTCTCTCTCTCAGATTCCTTCGTCCTACAAAAGGACATAGTGACATTTTTTCAAATGTTCTCTAGGCAAATTACACCTCGGTGGTTTGCCGTTGCCTTCCGAGTGGAGACGGTCAGAATAATATTCTTACTTCACCCGGAGTCGAACTGGGTTTTCTGTATTAGCAGTCTGTGCGCTTAATCGCTATGCTAACGACCGTCTCAAGAACAAAATACGGAACTACATATAACTAACAGGGAAGAGCGGAAAAGATTCCAAAGTAACAGATCCTACTATCGATGCAATATTTCTATTAAGACAAATCAAAGAAAAAGCAATCGAGTTTGATAAAACAGCATATGCCTGATTTATTGATCTAACAATGGCATTCGACAATGTTCAAGTGCCTGACGTTACAGAATAAGTGACGGAGCTATCGGACACTTCTGGCGAAAACATAAGACGACTTGCAGAGATTGCTTTACACATTTTACCAAGCGACTCAAAAGTACAACATGAACATATCCACTACAAAAACTAAAACTATGACTTTCTCAAGACACTTTTAAAAATGCAAGTTAGTAATAGTAGAGGGCAAGGCGATAGAACAGATGATGTTCAGATACCTCGGTGTAGATATAACAAGTTATCACAACACAATAAGAGAATTGACAGGTCAAGTAGGTAAGGCGGTCACCCTATCGGGCTGCCTAAGAGATATTGCATAGAACAACAAGTACATGCACACCAACAGCACTGTCAGAATAACAATAAGACCTGTGATGACCCACGGTATTGAAACATGAGCAGTACAAACCAGACATAGAGATGAGGAGAAGAGGAGACAGTCATTTGCCTTGCACGTAGGGCTATCAACTGCGAATACGAGGTGCCTGGTTTAAAACCGAAGAAGGGTAACTTTCTTATGACTAGTCTCCGTGCTTTGGAAGGCACGTTAAGCCGATGGTTTTTTTGGGTTAATTTATATGCTCAAGAATCTAGCACTGCCAAGGAAACGACGCAGCAGCTGTTTAAAGCAAATAAGGTTTACCTTAGCCAAAAAGTAGAAGAAGAACCATAGAGATGAAGACAATCAGATCCATAACAGACAAATCATTGAAGGACAGAGTGAAGAGTAACGATATACGACAAGAATGTGAAGTAGATGGATGACGTTGTAAGATGGAGAAGACAGAGAAATAGACGTTATTAGTATGCTCACGAGAGAAGAATGACTAGCAACAGAACAGCACGCAGCCCTTAAAAGCAAGTTGAGAAGAAGTCGGCGTCCATCTAAGAGATAGAGAGATAGTTAGTTGGCAGTCAAGTCAATTTCTCAAGAAACCAAGCGATGGGTAAATAAACAGTTCAATAAATCTCAAAAATATTAAAGAAGAAGAAAGAAACTAAAATGCCCGTTTGCACGACCTCGGAATAAATTTGACCCTTAGCTAAGCCGCCCTTTATCATAAAGGGAACTTAAATTCCCCAATAATAAACATCCTTACGATGTTAAGTGACACTTAATTCAGTGGTGCAATGCAATAATTGACACTTATTGATTTATGAGACGCTTAACACTTTAAGGATAAGTGGTGCAAACGGGCATAATCCAAATAAAACTAAAAACATAAAAAGGTTAATGCCCTGAGTCCACGAATTAAAATTTTTTTTTCATTCAAATTTTACAATCAAAGTTATGGTAGTTATGGGTGTAAATAACAAATATAAACATAAAATTTTGTAAAAAAATTTGTAAAATTGGACGAAATGAGCTAAAAACCATAAAGATAAAATGCAAATATTGTATTGGCTTCAACTATACAATAATAATAATATGGCGAGCTTTAAGTAAGGCTCGATACCATTTCCGCACGGAAAAATCCAAAATCAAACGTCCTGAGCTGAGGGCAAATTCTCAATGCACAACTGTGATCCTTACAGGGGATGAGAGAACCTCCAGCCTTCGTTAAGTCACAGCGTCAAGAGTCACACGATTGCGGTAATTCACACCGCAATACCGATTTTCCAACAGCCAATGATCAGATTTTATAAATATTTCAAACTTCAAAGATATTGTGAGATATGTTTTTTGAATGCGACGATGCAGAAACATAATATGGTAAATATTTACTTAAAAGTTTATAATTATTTAATACCACGGAACTCAAAAATTGTTATTTCTAAACTTGC
The DNA here is from genome assembly GCA_905340355.1 of Rhagonycha fulva. Taxonomy (NCBI): domain Eukaryota; kingdom Metazoa; phylum Arthropoda; class Insecta; order Coleoptera; family Cantharidae; genus Rhagonycha; species Rhagonycha fulva. The sequence goes on from HG996555.1 coordinate 14,196,462, forward strand.
TCACTTGTTAAAGTCACAAAGTCGAATGTGTCGCCAATGAAAGGCGATAATCAACCTTTGAATGAATTTAATCAAGTAAGTTTTTCAAAGCAACGGCAACACCCGATAAAGTAGCATAGGGACGCCCTTGAGGGGTTTGACAAAAATCGTAAAGAGAGCTAAAGCAGTCAGTGTACGAAGGAAAAATTACTTTTAGCATCACGCCCAGTGCATCTTCTTTAAGAAAACTAATCTGGAGAAATTGAGTAAACAGTCACTTACTAAGCCTTGCTTTAAGTACTTACATCGAGAGCACGTACTGTCAACAGAATTCAAGAACCGGGACAAATCAAACGTAAAATAGCAAAACTTTATTAATCGATATTTGGCGTTTATTATCACCTTAAACGCTTTATTTTATTATTATTTATCAGTCAGTTGAATTTTTGTTAATAACTATAACAAGTTAAAGCGAAGTTAAAGTACTTAAAACGAAAACTGATAAAATATGTCCGGATTGCTAAAGTAAACAATAAAAGAAATTCGAAAAGCAGAAGTGGCCGGATTAAAGTGTGTCCGGATAACCAAGGCTATACTGTACAAGGCGTTTCAAAAAAAAAATACTGAGGGTATTTCAAGCTGACTTTTGACATGCTCCTAATTTCCAATAAACCTAAATAACCCGGAAGCAAATTGTAGTTAGTTCCAAAACAAATTAATTAGTTTAATTTTTCCAAAAACCAACCCCAATTTTTTTTTACGATTTGGATAAATAAATTTTTTATTTATTATTTATAATATATAAATATACTTATTATTATAAATAAAAAATTATTTTAATAATTATTAACACGCATTATTGACGTGGAATATAAACACGTAATCCTTCGAGTATTAACTTCGGAAATTATTTTCTACAGGGAATTTATAATTTGACAAAATAATTGAGAAATATAGTATTATTATACTCATAAGTTTAAAAATCAATATTAAAGGGCGTTTTAAGAAAAAATTGTTAAAATATTGATGTTTTTGAAATTACACAAATATTACTCCGCAAGTTAATTTTTAGACATATTTATTGAACTAAACTCTTTATAAACAATAAAATTTATTAAATCAAATAAATTATAGTAAGTGCTTATAAATTACTATTGCAAAGAACATACAAGAATAATAATTGTATTAACAAATTATTACAATAATTTAAAACAGAAGTTTTTGACGTACCTTTCTATTATTACTGACAATTTCCTGAATTATAAGGAAAACTCAAATATTTTTTATTTGTTTATATTACATTTACTTAGAATAAATATTTTTTATCCTAATTGAGTGTTTTCCAGACACATAAGATAATAAAATTGCCCCTGGAACAGCGCCGTTTTTTCCTTTATTGACACTTTTCAGAACTAGCAAAAAGGTTCGGCACGCCCCTTATACTTTGCTCTTATTTTTATGTTGCGGATGTTGCTCGGAGTACATTTAGGACTAAAAAGTAGCACTTTAATTTCTAAAAAACAATTTTGTTTTGTTTCAGGTTAATGGTGAAAGACATCCCGGAGATGTTTATAAAGATTTTAAAGCTGGCGTTATGAAAATTCTAGGAACACAAGATAATCCACCAATTTTCAGTAATGGACAGTTACCTCCAGTTCCTACCGATGTTGTTACAGAACTTCCAACACTGGTAAGTTATAAATAAATGTTTTACTGTTGAAAAATTGAATATTATTGACTAAAGTGCTATAAAATAGTTAAACTGATAGTAAAAACACAACTATTGTTTGTAGACTGTTTTTTTAACATTGTTTAAATGCCTACCGCAGACAAAATTATGAATTATTAAAGAAATAAACGATTTTTCTTTTTTTTATTCAAATTTCAAATTCCAGACATTGAAGGTCAGTTTTGGTTTGTTTTTAGTTTTTCAACTCTGGATAGGAATGTATGTACATAATATCATTAATCATAAAAATTATTTATAAAGGTTAAAATAATTAGTGAGGTCAGGGTATCGCGTAATTTTCTAATCTTTTATCACTTGAAAATTTTAAATTTAAATTTAAAGTTTTAATGACCTGTTTGTCATAAAATCTATTGATTTACCTTAAAATTATGAATTAGATATGTAAGAACTTGTACTACCCAAATTTACATTTTTGTATATAATTTATCTTTAAATGAAAATCGTGCTTTATATTACTTAGGTAGTCAAGTACCAATAACTCAATTATATTAAATTGACTTTTTTCCAAATAGCAACAAAAACTTTAATTTGGTTAAATTCTTTAGTGTTCATACTTTGTATTGAATACATTCTTCTTTGTAATAAATATGAAATATTTTAGATGGTTCTATTTTGTCGAATGAATTCCGTTATTTCTAATTAAAACAAATTTTCTTTTTAATTTCAGTTTTAATTAAACTCATAAAATGAATTGCGTTCTACAAAATTCCATTCTTATATTAATATTAGTTTACTTTAATGATATCAGCTCATTAATTTTGTTACTACATTTAAAAGAAAATGAACTGTAGTAGCAAAATGTCAGTAACACGTGGTATAATTTCTAAATAACATAAGCCACGTGTGCTCTGTGTTGTAATTGCATTTTTTAGTACTAAACACAAAATATTAGTTACTACAGGAAGCTACTAATATATTGTGCAATATTATATCAGAGAGAACTGTGGGAGTAGCATTTTTAGATTACAATTTGTCTAACTCGGGTCGAACTATACCGTTAGGTCGGTTTATCCTTGGCTTACCTGAGTGTGTACATGAAAGGACTAACAAGCTCCAGCTAAGTTAGGGTGGTCTTACCACCGTATTTATACTGAATGAAAGTCACAATTATTGCAGTTGGTAACAACGTCGAGAGGCAGTGCTGACATATTTAAAAAGTTTTTGACTTGTTTTTGTAAGCTCTTTGGTAAATTTATAATCTTATTTTATTATGGAATATAAAAACAAATTGGAAAACTGGTGATACTGGATTATAGGTTGCCACCTACCGCACTGTTAAAGAAGATCTAACCTAAAAATTAAATTTTTTAAATATCTAATAAATTTTAATTTTGAGTCTTAATGGTGGTAACATAGTTGGTTACAGTAAATGTATATTATAGGTTCTAATTTGTGATTCTTTAATGGAATTCTTAATATCGATTAAGCAATGAATGTTACAATGTAGGGATTAACGTAATCATATAATCATAAGTTGATTTTAATCTTTTGAAAGGTGTAGTTAACCTAATACAATGATTTGCAGATACATTTATATTACTTCCGATAGTAACTTGATATAAATTTTAATTAATTGCAAATGGAAGTTTTTAACTACAATTCTATCGTTCATGCAAAGCTGCAGACTTTTTAATCTGAAAGTTAATAACTTGAATTTAGAATCCCCTTGCGGTCTACATATTGTCGTAGTATTTTTCGATGTCGATTTATTTTATAAAATTGTGTTGTGGAAATTGTAAAAGTTGATGGAAAATAATTGGAACGAAATTCTATGAAAATTTATTTCATTGAATGAACAAAGCAAATTGATAAAATTTGTAAGGTGCTGACGAGAAAGTTTTTATTTTTAATCAAATTTAGGAGTTAGCTGGCAACATAAAAATTTTCCAACAACACTTTTGATAATTTGGACAAGGAATAAAAGAGTTCAAATATTTGAAATGCACCGGCATTGTAATTTTGGCGAAATAACGCATCGGCATAGCATCGTTTCTACTTGCAATGAACTTAAAAATTGAAAAAAAAATTTAATAACATTAAATTTTATAACAAAAACAAATTAAGTAACTAAATTACAAAACCAAGTTATCAATTAAATTACGACAACAAAATTATTGAAAAATTAAATGATGAAGTAAAGTTGAAAGAAACTAAAAAAGAAAAGAAAATTTTTTAGAGGCGGTGTTGTTCGATCTTCACACTTTCATATCTACGCCTACGCAAGTTATGCAACCAATTTATATAACATTTTAAAAAATTGTAAAAAATATCTAAAGCCACAGCAGTGCAGTGATGATGATCACTGGTTGTGTTACAGAGCGGAAATTCTTAAATCACGAACCTCATAGAATTTCTTAGCTCGGCCTTCCAGTAGACATTCACACGCTGTGGTGAAACAAAAACCAACCACATACTTATTCTGTCTGCAATCTTGTAACCGGTGAGTTATGCACTCGATAACTTGTTCTGTGAATATCAGTCCGGAACAGATCTGGCTTGCAAACCAAGCATAGGTGAGTCCAAAGGTTCATCCTTTGCAGCAAACCGTCACAATAACCAAATCATTCAGTTATTTAAATAAGAATCACCAATTTATGTATTTTCTTCTGTTGTTTAATCGGGATAAACCCAGGTATCTTAACAGCAAATCGTAGTCGGTTTCATAGTAAAAGAAAATCTTTACATATTTTCCTTGGAATTTTTCTAAACGAGTAATGTGCGTCGTGTGGTAGTGGTAGGAACTCCAAACCGTTGAACAGTATTTAAAATGAGATTTGACGTAACCAGCGAACAATAAGTTTAATGGCCGTTTTCACCGACAATTTCCTAACGTTAAGTATTTCCTAAAGTATGAATGAATCATAATTTATAACCAAAATGCAGTCGCCAAGATAACACAATTGTGCAATGCAGCGATTCGATTGCAAGTAGTTCCGATGCAATGGAAGGTTGCACAAATAATTCTTATTCACAAGGCAGGAAAACCATCAGATCAAGCAGCATCCTATCGTCCGATTAGCCTTCTACCACTACTATCAAAAATCTTCGAAAGGCTTTTGCTAAAAAGATTACATCCTCACCTAACTAAAGAGAAAGTGATACCAGAACACCAATTTGGTTTCAGAAAGCAACATGCTACCATCGAACAGGTACACAGAGTTGTAAACATAATTAATCAAGATCTGGAAGAGAAAAGATATTGTACTGTTGCCTTCTTGGACATATCACAAGCGTTCGATAGGGTGTGGCATTCTGGATTGTTATACAAAATAAAATCAAAACTATCTCACTCCTACTTCGCAATCTTGAAGTCGTACCTTTCTGACAGATTATTCCAAGTAAGGCTGCAGGATGAACTCTCTGAATTTTACTTAATCCAGTCGGGTGTCCCGCAGGGCAGCGTGATGGGACCGATTCTGTATCTATTATTCACATCGGACTTACCGAGTACCAAGAAGACAATAGTTGGAACGTACGCGGACGATACAGCAATTATGGCCTCACACTGCGACCCAATTACAGCCTCAAGATACCTACAAGATCATCTTCTTAAAATTCAAGACTGGTTAAAAACATGGAGGATACGAGCCAATGAAACAAAATCTACTCAGGTTACGTATACAATGAAGAGAGGCACTTGCCCACCGGTAAAACTGAACGGACAAACGCTGCCCCAAGCGGATACAGCTAGATACCTTGGCATGCATCTTGATCGTAGGCTGACGTGGAGGCAACATATTTGGATGAAGAGAAAGCAACTAGGTTTGACATACAGAAAGATGCACTGGCTGATTGGACCAAAATCACAATTAACACTTGAAAATAAGGTGTTATTATATAAAGCTATCTTGAAACCGATTTGGTCATATGGTATTCAGCTGTGGGGTACGGCTAGCAGTTCGAATATAGAGATAATACAAAGATTTCAATCGAAAACACTGAGAAATATCACAGATGCACCGTGGTACGTTCCAAACGATTTGATCCATAAAGATCTAGAAGTGAATAGTGTCAAAAGTGAAATCGCCAAATTTAGTGAAAAATATCAAAATAGACTAAGTGAACATCCAAACAGATTAGCAACGCAGTTACTAGAGGTGGATAACCAAACGCGAAGACTAAAACGTTATAAACCGCTCGATTTAATAGAAAGATTCGACGCACCTACAATATGAATTCAATTTGCTAACAAACAATTGGGACTTAGAGAGCGGTACCGCTGGGCACCGCTCTATCATGTTATATGTAATGCTATACCATTTACCGAATGTTATTACCATGTAACAGATTGTAAATAATAAAAGGAGTTAAAAAAAAAAAAAAAAAAAGTATTTCCTAAAGTATGAATGAATCATAATTTATAACCAAAATGCAGTCGCCAAGATACTTTAGGAAATACTTAACGTTAGGAAATTGTCGGTGAAAACAGTCATATGACTCTTAAACCGGTGAACAAACGCCAAAGCTAAAATTGGATTCCAAAGTCACGCTCAAATCTGTAAGCATCGATACAGTTTTAATGACATTCCTCAACAATGTATGGGTATTTTAGATTTTGAGGCAAATAAAGAAATTTGCATTTTCACAACACCACGATTCAAGTGAGAGTAAATTTTTAAAATTAAATTAAAATCATGAACAGAATTCGAGATATTGAAAACCTTTAGATTGTCTACATACAATATAAATCTACAGGTTTTGAAGACTGATTTGATGTCTTTAAATCCACCGTTTCTCAGCATTTCAGTATTTCCGACCCATTTTTAATCATAATTTTTATTGCCCCCCCCCTTTTCTATTATATTAACAATGTACATACACTACCGTCGGAAAGTTTGAAAGCATACGCATTAATTAAGGGGTTTTGCCACTGTAAACTTAAATAAAATCGAGTTTTTTTTATTTTGCATTTTATCGAAATATATATATTCAAAAATGTGTAAAAAAAATTTCAAGTTAAAGTAATCAAAATTGAGCAAGTTACATATTATTTAGTGCGACTGGACTAACTACGATATACGTATACTAAAACTTTCAATCGCTTCTTTCTCGAAACTACAAAACTCAAATTGGCTTGCAGCATAACTCAAACAATTTTTATCCGATTGAATTCAAATTTTAACTGTAGCTTTTGTATGAGATTTTGAAGAAAATGACGTACGGATTTTGCAAAATATTAAAAATTGTAAAAGTTATTAACAAATTTCTGTTCAAGTTTTTACCCAAAAATCGAATTTTTTCTTCAAAAGCCTACTATTTTTTCAAAAATTAATATTTTTAAAATTCCGTACGTCATTCTTTAGCTATTTATATGTAGATTAAGCAGATTTTTTTATTTTTGTTGTAAGATCAAATTCACTCAAGATATGCTGCAAGCCCCGAAGACTTTTTTTGAAAAGATGTATTTTTAAAAGCTGCACTGTGCCGCCGCTTTGTAAATTTGTTTATGTTAAAAAATACATATTTGTACCTTAATACATATGTAAACAAGTGGTATATTTTATTTTGTAAATAAAACTTTTTTTCCAATCTAAAAAAATTGTGCAAATGTTGGTTCATTTTCAGGCTTCCACAGTGGCAAAACCCCGTAATTGGAATATTTGATTAATAATATTTTACAATTTTCTTTAATGGAATATTTTTGATTGACATTATAAATACACAGAATTTAAGTATTGTTGATGGTATTTTAACTTAAAAATATTTCGTTCAAACACAACTATAGTCATTGACAAGTATTGAAAAATAATTCATTTGTATAGTTTGTGTTACCCTAGAAGTGTTCCAAGTCAGTGTTTTTGCAAGTAAATTTACTTTTGCTTAATTTTTACAATAATTTTTAAATTTTTGAAAAATACTGAAAAGAAATCAATTATCGGTTGAAAGACGTGCTGCTATTTGTGCATTACACGACGAGGTTTATTAAAATGTGAAATTGCAGGTAGATTACATGTATCTTGCAAAGGAGTGCATTACACCATAGCACGTAAAAGAACAACCGAAAACGCAGTGGACGACCCCGTGCAACAACTAGTGCCGAAGATAATTACATCGTTTCAAACTCTAAACGTAATCGACGACTTACCGCACCCGAAATAATGCACATGGTGAATAAAATTTGTGATAAAAAAATTTCTGTTGCAACAACGCGGTTTAAGGGGTTGTGTAGGGGTAAAAAAATTACTTCTAAAACCAATCCATAAAATGAACAGACTTGCTTGGGCTCTTGAACATGCAAATTGGTCTTTAAAATAATGGAAGAAAGTGCTTTGGACGGACGGACGTATGTTCTGCGTAAATACAACGAGCGAATGACAGAGCAATGTTTAGTGCCCACATTGAAACACGGTGGAGGCAGTACGATAGTTTGGGGATGTTTTGCTGGTGATAGGGTCGACGATTTTGTTCAGATAAAAAGAATAATGCAGAGAGAAGAATATTTAAAAATTTTGCAAGAGAATGATTAAAAACATTCCTCCAGATTATGCAAAAATCATCTGGAAAAACAAAAAATCGCTGAACAACTTCAAATAATAGTTTGACCGTCTCAGTCTCGCGATTTTTCACTAATCGAGCTTTTGTGGGACGAATTGGACCGAAGGGCAAAACAACGTGTGCCACAAAATAAAAATATGTTACAGTTGAAACTGTAATATATATGCAAATATGGAAATATCTGCAAGATGCATGGCAACAGATTACACCACAATATCTAAATTACAAATTTTATATAAAAAAATTACAAACCAAGAATATGTAAATTTATTATTTTTTTATTTGTTCCCGCCCCTTATTTATTGTTATAACTTATCACTACCCCTAGAAAGCCGCGCTTAGTAGCAGCAATTTGAAAGACGTCGTTGTGTCTTTGAATGTATATGCTTTATTGAGGAGTACAAATCGAGCTTCATTTACACTCTTGATTTCTTTCAAACCACAAAAATGACAAATAATTCTTCGATTTTTCCGAGGACTTTATTGAAATTGTTGTCATTTATTCGGCTCGAATATATCCGATTTTTGGAAAGGCCAGGAAAATACGGATTCCTGAAATTCTGTCGACGATTTTAATAAACTGTATGGTATTTTTTTCTTTTTTTTAAAAAAGCAGGGTTATAAGCGCAGCCGATGAATGCAAGAAACGCAGGAAGAGTACCATAAACAGATTCGCTTAATTTCTTGTTAAGTTGAGTAACATTGATAGCCCTTTGATTATATTATAGCTAACGCCGACTTCTATTCAAATTTTTGAATAGAAAGGTGTAAAACAATTGAATACAAAAGCATTTCATCACAAACAAATCCTTAACTGCCATAAAGTGCACCCGGTTCTATGAAATCGATGTCTGACTGCTTGTTCAGGATGAATTAAATTGACATATTTTTAGATTTCAGCTTTTCCAAATCATTTTTAAGGACTTAATTTTTGTAACATGTATGGAGTAATTCCGACGCCACGAGTTTGATTTTTAAGCTGTCTGACCATTTGTTTAGAGTTTTTTTTTTCATCCACTGTCTACTGATGAATTTTTAGGATTTTGAAATACTTTGGGGGGGGGGGGTTCTCATTAAAACTACAACCCTAACGCGCTATCACTAGATGTCTCGATCAAAAAGTGTCAGCTTGATCAAAACTTTTGCACTTTTTTGTCGCTGGCTCTTGGACTATAATATGTTATTGTATAAGATTCCAACTAAAAAGAATATTTTTCATTTACGAAAATTTAAAAATGCTGGAATATACTGCTTTGAAATATTAATTTTTAGCAACTTCTTTTTAATATTAAAGAATTTTCATTTTTCTAATTCAAACTTTGACTCTGAGATTTTAAAAATTAATATCAAAATGGAAAATTGTGTATATTGCCATACATAATATTTATTTTTCTGCTGAAGTAGATTTGTTATTTTAAGTTGCTGAAGCTTATAATTACATAATTTATTATAAAAATAAGTATATGTAGGTACCTAATTAATTGAATATGTTCATAATTTCCCTTCAGCAAAATATTTTCAATAAATTCAATTTTATTAAACCGACAAACAGACATCCACTAAAGTGTAATATATCGTGTTCGCTTTAATTTTTAAATAATAAATGCTTATCGATCCATACAATTTATTTCATATTATACCCGAGCACTATAAGAAAATAACGTAATTCGAACAATAGTGTGTATGCGGGTATATGTTTTAATCGGGTTTATGTGATAGTAAATAATTATAAAATGTATATCATATTTTAAATACATACACTTCTCGATTAAAATTTCCTGTTTTTAATTTTATTTCGTCACGCAATGTTGTTGTTGTCGATAGATTTTTTAAATTTAAATCAAATATTGAGTCATAAAATATGTATTATTATTGACAGGGAGCTCCAGCAGCGGAACGCCTCCAAGAACCTCCAAGACCACACACTCAAGTTATATCGGTAACATCTCAATCTCAAAACATGTACCAGTCACCTGTAAAGCAAGGATGGCCCCCCGTTTTGTGGGTAATAGGAGGTCCTGGAAGTAACAAAGCTGTCTTGTGCGATGAAGTGTGCAAGCAGACCGGATGGGCTCATGTCAGCATAGGAAAACTGCTTAGGGCAGCAGCGGAACCGTCGGAACATAGAAATGCAACTGATATAAAAACGATACGTGAAAGTGTCACTTCTGGAGAGTTGGTACCATTTGATATTGTGATGAAAATGGTAGAGCAGCAGATGAACGAAAATGTTTCAGCTCATGGTGTTATTATGGATGCTTATCCTCGTGACATGACGCAGGTCACAGAATTTGAAGCTAAGGTAACAAATAATACATTTTCATCTAAACATTTCAGCATTTAGTTAACAAGTTTTTCAAATTCTGTAAATGTACAATTTAAAAATTAGAGATAATTATACCTTTTTACTTCTTAAATAGTACATAATTAAATTGTTGAAATAATCGATAGGATAAGCGAAACTTCTTATACCGACAGAATATTTAATTTCATAATGATATCGTTCCATGTAATGCTCTTATAGATTATTCATAAATTGAAGTTTTTTGAAGAAAAATTAAAGGGAGGACCTCTTTACAAATTTAATAGTCAGTTTGAAGTGACACATTTGTAGTTTATTGACTTGGTAAAACGTTTTTGAACTGTTTTTTAATTTGATGTTATTGTATTTTCTAGTTCAAGCAGCGACCAACGGTTATCCTTCTGGATTGTTCAAAATTACAGTTGGGAAGAGGAAGACTTGATGATAGCGTAACTGCGTTTAGACGTCGCCTGGAAATATTTAGACAATCTTCTTTGCCAATGCTAAAGGCTATGGATAATATAGGTCGATTAACTATTGTAAGTTATTTTCTACCAAAAGTTTTTGGATAACTTTGATATTGTTTTGTAGGTCGATGGTGACACAGATACTGTTCCGGTTCGTCAAGATTTCAAAAATGTAGTTGATCAACATATCGATTACATCAGGCAAAATGAAAATGCAAATCAGGAAAGTCATCATCAAAATGGAACTAACGCATCTGTGCTAAATGGACACGTTCGTAATGGTAACGCTCAATCGGAATACATTGACACAATTAGCAAACGAGTTCAAGTAGGAAATGGAGTTGCTCATGCTGCTACAAACGGAGTAAATCATATGGCTAATGGTGTATCTAATGGAGTCAATCACATGGCGAATGGTCACGGACCAGTTCGAGTGACTCCAATAGGAAAAATAACCAATTACGCCGATTTAGATTCACAACGTAGGGAAAATATAAGAAATATGTACAGTGAAGTTAATCATATATAAAAAAAACAATTTTGTTTCAATATTGACAGTGATCGTAGATATGTGATATTTAAACTTGTAAGTTAACATAAGTTATATCAGCTCATGAAAATTACGTGCCTTGGAAAAAGTTTATCGATAGGTTGCTATTCAGCAAGGTTGCATAATATTAATAAATCAACAGTATTTTTAGCATAAGATTATATACCTATTCAAAATTAAATTAGTGTGCATGTATAACATTGCCGCCTATTTCATAATAATTAATAATGCAGCTAAATGTAACTTGAAATAAATTCATTCGTACATAGAAATACATTTGAGAAATTATTAGAAGCATTTCTAGATATTCCTAAGCAATTCATTTATTTAGTACCTACAATTATTCATAAGACTACTTTGACTAAAATAATTTATTACCATCGCTCCCAGTCTATAAAATTCAGTTACTGAAAGCTTTCCGACTATTATACAAAACCAATAAATATTTCCTATTTGTAAAGAGCATATTCATTGTAAAACTCGATGATTTTCCTTTTCTTTGGTATCCATCAGGATTTTAAAAGTATGTTTACTTAAGAATAGGTTTTAATTTCCTTTGCGTGACCAGGAAATTGTGCCATATTGAAAATTTCCCATAAAATAATTTATTGGATTTAAAAGTTACACCGATATCAAACAATTTGTTCAAAATATAAGTCTTATGTAGAATTCTATAGCGTTATCGACAATCCATTAAAAGGTGGAATAAATGACGAGATTGAAAATGTCGTACGAAATTAATCAATGATGGACTGTGACAAAGTAGAACCGCAAACAATAAAATCGTAGTATAACTTTCTTTCTATACTTTCTCAAGAAAGTATAACTTTTATGGTAACCAGAAGGAATATTATTATACCAACATTTGCTAGTTTTTTCCTTCAAAACTAAAAGGGCAATAAAGATAAGCAACTTACCTTCTGATTGTCTTAAAATCTGATGTTTAAAAGTTCAGCCATTTCTTGTAATTTTCATCAATTTTGAGGTTAGACGTGCACATTTATTGTAAATCGTTTAACGTAAATGTTAATTTTAAGATTGTGAATGCAGCTTTAAAATGATTATTATTAAATTCTTCATAAAAATTGAAATAGGCGGTACATTTTTTTGTATTGATGGCATTTTTATATTAATGTGTTGTGGTGTATGTGATAATTTAACTGTATTAACATTGTAAGAAAAAACTTAGAGGTAATATTTTCTAAGATAGTTTTTGAGGGAGCGTCTAATTTTTAAAAACTACACTATTAGTGGTTGTTACACCGATTTTGAATTTTTGGGCTTAACCATAAACGAAAATTTATGTTTTGATCAAAAATTCGTTTTTGCAAGCATCGTGAAATTTAAAAAAATTAAATTTTAAACACACATTTTTGTATTGTACCGAAGTAATTACTACGTAATATATTTTAATTTTAAATTATTCTGTGTATACTAACTTTGTCACATTCTGCAGGTCGGAATATGCACAAATTACGGTAAAACATAGAAATTATTGCACCGCACCGTCACCCTAAAATTATGAAAATGTAAATAAAAATTCTAAAATAAATGAGAAAAAAATATAAATCATTAACGTGAAAATAGATTTATTTCAGTTGATCTGTAATATAAATAAAAGAAAAAGTGCCTAAAATAAGTATTGAATTTTTATATTGAAGAAAAAACAAAATGTTAAATTTCTAGTTTAGATTATTGAGGGGCCATTTGTGCTAATATGTAACACTAATCTTATTTACATCAAATGAGTATTTTTATATAGAATTTAAAAATTTAAAATTAACTGCACTATTTCAGTATAAAAACTTTTAATTTTTAAAATAGCTTGTTGTAAACTTTATAATAAACTTATTTATTGTGAGTGCAATGATTTAGTCGAGATATAGTGGACTACACTTTGTTATACATAATATAATGTATTTCCTTTGCTAGATTTATTTTCTTGTTACATGGTACTGTAGTTTAATTAACATTACAATAGAACAATAAATCGTTAAAGCCAACTGAAAATTTATTTATTAATTTTTAATATTTGTGTTGCTTGAGGTTTTATTTCTTTACGCTAAAATACATATTATGTACACAATTTAAAGTATTTTTTTCCTACAAGTCCAACTGATCACTTGTGCTTATCAAAATTGTCCACTATAAATAGATTCTTTTAATTTTATTTACAATATAATGATTATAATTATGTTTTTTTTGGTTTAATTTTCCTACATTACAAGGTTTCCTGTTTATAATTTAATTTTTGCATGTTTTATAAAAATTTTAATTAAAAGCATATTACAGGATTAAGAATTTTCTTTATTGTATTTCCGCAATTAATTAAATTATTTGCTATATATAACCAGAACTTGTGTTATCATTGTCATTATTTCTAAAATGCGAATACTTGTGATTTTCAGTTTAGTGGGTTTTATAGTAATATCGTTGGGGGTAAGAAAATTTATAAATTATATTGATACTATCATAAAATTGAAATCGACATTTTTATGAAATTTAATACAAAGGCCACATAATTAAACTTTATTTTTATTACATATAATGATTGCCTCTAAATTAAAATATTTCATCTAAAAAAATGCATCGATTTGTATTAGCATTGTAAAAGAAATCTCAATGATTTGATCGTAATATAAAAATTAAGAGTAGGTACAATTTAAATAAAAAGATAATAAAAATTAGTTTAAATTTAAAAAAGTAATATATAGGTACATACATATTATATATTTTACTAAAAATTAAAGACTTCATTTCTTAATTGGTTATATAACATAACATATTAAAATTTCAAAATGTAACCAATTTTTTTTTCAAATTATTTTGACAATCTTTTTAATAAATTTTTGGAATAATCAAATAAAAAAGAAATTATGGCCGTGTTAAGTTTCATACTAAATCTTGGAAAAATTATTTGTCTGCAGTGTAACTTTAGAAAATAAAAAAAAATTTAATAGAAAAAGTTCAATAAATTAAATATAACTGCTCTCTAATTTTAAAACAATTTTCTTGTTTATCAAGAAATAGTATAAATAATTTTAATGGCAAAGATTTTTGATAAAATTATTGATTTCCACGTGTTACGAATAAAAATGTTACTTTTATTTTATCAATAATAAGATAATACGCATGTATATGAATTACATAAAATGAATAAAATATTTTGAATTTTGCACTTTTAAAAATTATATTTTTAATTATTTAAAAAAAATTAAGTTAAACAAATAAAATAAATTAATCACTTCAAATTAAATTACATTTTATTTAAAATAATTCCTAATAATAAAATTATAAAAAAAATAATAAAAATTTACATAATTCTATAGTATTTAGCAGAAATTATTTCGTGAATTTTTAAAATTTAGTAAATAAATCACAACAAAATTGTAGGCATAGTATAAATATTAACTATACGTTTATTACAAATATTACTTTTTGTAAATTTTCAAAAATATTCTAAAATGAAAAATTTGTAGGTAAGTATTATTTTTAGTAAATTAGAGGTTAATTTATCAAATATAAAAAAAATTTATAGTGTTGACATAACGACATAATATTTATTATAAGATATTATGATACAAAAATTCAAATAAAATTTTCCGAAATAATAAATTCTAAACAATAAATTATATAATCTTCTTGAATTTTATGAAATAACTAACTCAGTTATTTTTTTTACCTACACCTTGTTCATTATGTTCAGTATTTTTGTTACAGTAGTTGATTTGCCAAAAAAAATTTATTTGACTAAAGTTGTAACCCGTTAAATTCCCTATACGATTTAGGCAGTCAGTTTTTTTATTAAGACGTTTTGTTTAAGAGATACGGGATTTGCAAGAGAAGTAACAAAAATAAAACCTGAATTTTCTTAACATTTTTTCCCTTAATTGAATTTATAACTCGAAATACGTTAATTTTAGACAATAAAGGATTATAATGTAATTTGTAGATAAACGAATGATCTTTAAAAAATTTCTTATCGATTAAGCCTAAAAAATTAATAATATCGGAGCTATGGCCGTTTAAAATCAAAAATTCAAAAAATTGTTTTAAAGGGAGGTTCCTACCTCCCAAGGGTTTGGACTTGGACAAAAATTTTATTTGAAAATTTGTCTTAGCAAAGTGTACTTTATCACCATCTCAAAGGTTCTCCACGGTCACGGAAACACCCTGTATGTATGCATGTATAAATATATGTAATTGCATTCTAGAAAACGAAAAAGCATTGAAAAATGCTTATAAATATATAATTTAGATTTTTGCTAAAAAATTAAGTTTAATTTTCTGTTTTTAGTATCATCAAACGGACTATAAAGTCATATTTGAAAGGTACAATTTATTCGATTATGACAAAAGTTATTTAGGAGCTGTGGATTTTAAAAAAGTGTTTGTAACAAGATACACTATAAAATATATAGTAAATTTCTGCCTCCTTAAAGATGTTGATTTAAAGTACGTAACTGTAAGTATACTTATCTCAGGCTGGATGATGGAACACGAGACAGTAATATGCACTACAAACTCGGTAATCCACACTCAGAATTTCACATTTATGTTTTAATAATAGTTCGGATTATCGACTCTGTACCTACTGTACTTCCTGTGTAGATGAAAATTCAACAAAAATTATATCGCAAGCTTTCACTCCGTAAGAAATAATAATCTACAATGTAGATAAACAACGATCGCCTTTTTAAACATGTATTTTTTAAATATTTTAATTAGAACTGCAAGAGTAAAGCTTTAAAATAATAAAATAAATTAAAAATCAGTTCACCAATAATAATTGGATTCGTGTTTCTTCCATTAATAAAATAAAGATAAATTTGAATATTAAATTATTCTACAATTGGAAATATTTTATTAATTAATTAATTTTTTATGCATTTAAGTCATTTACACAAGCCAGAAAATTTCAAAGTAATGAGTATCGATTATTTCCAATGAATTATTCTAACAATGCATGCAACGCTGTTAAGTATCCTGTTTTTGGAGATTATATGTCGAAATTCAACTGCAGTTTTGATTTAAAATCCTGTTATTATAAAAAGGTAGGTTACACTTAACTATAAGTACTACAATTTTATTAAAATTTACCTGCACAATTCAACTAATATTTAATTTAGGGTTGTTATTCGTGTAACAATATAACCTACGATGATTCTGGATTTCCACCGTACGCACCAAGAGGAAGATATAAACTTACAAGCTACGTAATATATAAAGAAGGGTTATCTTTGGGAGCTGGTGAATTCTTTATAGAAATAAAACCAACCAATCCTTTGGAGAGAACTATTGGAGTATAATGTTTTATTTCATAAAATTACCTATGCACCAAATTATAAGCAAATTATATTGTGAATTAATGCACTAATTAATAAAAGCACTAAGTGGGCATTCCTAAAATTTTTGTATTTCAACAATAAATTTTACAAATTGGTGCATATTTTTATTTCCAATAATTTGGCTCAAAATTTTGAATAACAAACAGCCTTGTACACAAAAGAAAATTTGAATTTGTTTGTTTTGTGAATGATAAGAAAACCTGAAGTTTATGTTGGCACCTGCAAATTTAAAAATGTTACTTACAATTCATATACAGTCGATAACGGAGATTGTGGGGGCGCAACATTGCTCCAACTGGAATAGAAACAAGAGAAGAAGGTAAGTCACTACACAACCAGTTTTCAGAAATTGAAACGTTTTGAAAATTATGGACAAGGACATAAGAGCAAAAGTCATCAAAGCACTTAATCAGCGAACGAATATCAACATGACGAGAAATTAAAACGACGGGAAATCGTTCAAAACGACTTACAAAATAGAAAAATTAAAAATCAATTTCACGAAATATTTGGAACCGTAAAAGTTTAATTTTAATACTTATTACAAAATAAACTACGTCAGACGATTTTTCTGATCAAAATACATAAGAATCAGTCGAAAAAGCGATGGATTTCCAATATTGAATTTTTGAGGTGAAAAAAATTCAAAGGGTTAATCTATCGTTTTTGTATAATTGGATCAAAATTTTCAAGTCGTTTTAAACATTCTATACACGTATTTGGGTGCGTAGAGTGCGAAAATCTCATTTACAGCAATCGGAAACCGAAAGAAAAGCGTTCGAAAACACTAACAAAGTAAAAAAATTAAATTTTTTTTATTTCGACTTCAATTGCCTGTAAAAGTTTAATTGTAATACTTTTTGAAAAACAAATTACGTCAGACGATTTTTTCTGATCAAAATACATAAGAATCAGTCGAAAAAGCGATAGATTTCCAATATTGAATTTTGGGGCGAAAACAATTCAAATGGGTTAATCTATCGTTTTTGTAAAATTCGACCAAAATTTCCAAGTCGTTTTACACATTGTCTATAACGCATTTGGGTGCGTAAAATGCGAAAATTGCATTTTGAGCAGACGCAAACGACGGGAGATGTTCAAAACGACGAATTTTTTTCATCGGCATTAGCATCGTCTATACTTTCGATAAACGTAAAGCTTTAAATAAAAATTTAATATCATTACATTTTGTAACAAAAACAAATTAAGTATTTAAATTACAAATATTAATTAAATTACGACAACATTAATGAAAAATCTAATGATAAAGTAAATTGAAACAAACTGAAAATTTTCAATATTAAAGCCCCAGGTAAGAAAATGAAAATGAAAAATTTGAGAGGCGGTGTAGTTCGACCGTCAAACTTTGATATCTAATACGCAAGTTCTGCAACCAATTTTATATAATACATTCTAATAAAATATCTAAAGCCACAGCATTGCAGTGATGGTGATCGCTGGTTGTGTTACAGAGCGTAAATTCTGGGTTCAAATCACGGACCTCATAGAATTTCTTACCCCAGTAGACATTCACATGCTGTGGTGAAACAAAAACCAAATATTGGTGCACAATAAATCAGTCCCAAATCCGTTCCAACTTTGCTAAATCTTTTCATCGACATGGAACGGTACAAAATTCACGCATGCGCATAAAACCGTTACCAACAGTTTCTGAACCGTTTCGTGACGATACAAAAGTGGTTGGTTGAAACAAACCTACATTAATAAAGTATTTTGACGCTATAGCTATACTATGACCTAAATTACAAACCTTAAAAATTACCAAGAGTAGTTAAATTTATTATTTTTCGATATGCGCAAGCCCACCACCTAGTGTTATTTTATTACTTATCACGCCTCTCTAGGGAGGCGCGCGTTAGTACTAGCAATTTGAAAAACGTCGTTGTTGTCTTTGAATGTATATGCCTTATTAAAGAGTTCAAATCGAGCTTCATCTACACTCTTAATTTTTTTCAAACCATAAAAATGACAAATAAATTCTTGGATTTTTCCGAAAACTTCATTGAAATTGTTCTCATTTATTCAGCTCAAATTTGTCGGATTTTTAGGAAGGCCAGAAAGATTGGGCTTCCTGAAATTCTGCCAATAATTTTAATAGATAGTATGTTTTTTTTTTCTCAAAAAAACGGAGGATTGCAGTCGATTAATGCAAGAAACACAAGAAGAAAGCAGCACAAACAAATTCGCTTAATTTCACGTGCAGTTGAGTAAAATTGATAACCCTTTTATTATAACTAACGCCGACTTTGATTCAAATTTTTGAATTGATTTTCAAATTTAATTTTTATTAACGTACGGAGTTAGAAAAGCATAGAAGTTTTATTAAGATGTAAAACAAACGAATTTAAGCATTTCATCACTAACAGACCCTTAACTTCCATAAAGTGCGCCCGATCGTGATCCTGACTTTTATGAGCTGCTGACTTAGTGGGTTCTACGAAATCGATGTGTGACTGCTTGTTTTATTTATAAGATGAAATAAATTGACATATTTCCAGATTTCAGCTTTTCCAAATTATTTTCAGGTACTTAATTTTTGTGACATGTATGAAGTAATGCCGACACCAAGCGTTTGATTATTGAGCTGTTTGACTATTTGTTTTGAGTTTTTTATTACATTCACTGTCTCTTGATGAATTTTCAAGTTTTTAAAACAATTTGGAAGTACTAATTAAGATTACACTTTTGACCAGATGTCTCGATACCTGGTCTGCTGACTGTATCTCGGCTTTCTGTGGCTAAGAAACTGTGTGATCTGAAAGTACGGTTCTTCACCAAAGCTTTTGCACTTTTTTGTCGCTGGGTTTTGGGCTATAATAATATTATTTTATAAGATTCCCACTAAATAGAATATTTTTCACATTAAGATTTATGGAAATTAAAAAATGCTGGAATGTACTGCTTTGGAATATAAAGCCTTATGTTAATTTGTAATATTTACTTGCTTGAGGTTTTATTTCTTTATACTAATACACAGATTAGGTACACAATTTGAAGTATTTTTTCCTACAATTCCAACTGATCACTTCTGCCTATCAGAATTGTCCACTACAAATAGATTCTTTTAATCTATCTATTATGGTGGTTTGCGTGCAAAAATTTTGCTACCTACCTATCTTTTTAAATTGCCTCGACTACTCTTTCTACTGTGAGCTTGAGATGAATTTAATGCTCCACTCTTGGGGTGGTTCTGGCTTTTGAAAATTTTAAAGAAAAAGGAAAACGCTAAATTAACTATGCAAAACTCTATTTTAAAAATTAAACAAATCGTGTATGAAAAACAAATAAAACGTAATTGAAATTTTTTGTTATTGCCACAACTTGGCCGAAGGTTGATGTAAAAACAGGTGTGTTGAATTGGTAACAAAAACACCCTGTCATTTACGATCTTCAAATTTCTACTACAGTTGTTTTTATTACCAATTCGCAGTGTCAAGTGTTAAAATGAATAAAATTAATACTAATGCCTCTACGAATAAAATTACAATAAAAAATGAAATACAAAATTTTTACAAAATTAAATCAAAAAATTCTCGTTAAACTGCCGTTGTGTTGGTTTTATTGTGTGGAACGCTGATGTATGGAAGTTGGAAGTAAAACGCTCACCCTTTTTGTTGAATTCTGGATTCTTATAACGAAACTTGTGGGTCCAGGAATCTCCTTCTCAGGTTTTTCTTTTCTTGTACGATCGCACTTTTTATTAAGAAAACTTTTACTTGGTTCGTGGTCGTTAGCCACTTCACAAACAAAGCTCAACTTGTTACCCAAAAGGTGAAAGGTAACTGACCAAAAGTCACTTCCTCTATAATTTTTGTTGTTTACATTATTGTTCCCTTCCCAACGGCACTTCAACCAATCACGTCTTCCAGAGTCCCACTCTATTTTTAACAATAATCCAGGAACAATCTTTTGCTCTCTTTCTAACACACACAGTAAATGGTCTTTAATAAAATTTGTGTAACAGTCGTGTTAAAAAGAACAAACCTTTCCCTTCCTCTTGTATAAATTTTCAATTACGTTTAAAATATTTAAAAAATTTTCTTTAATGACGGCAAATAAAATTAAAATTGCTGCTTTCCTTCTTTTTTAAAATTATGAATAAATAATAAAATTTTAAATAAATAAAAATTATTGGGTTCGTTTCACCACACTATATATATAAAAATGCAGAGACCGTATGTTTGTGTCGTCAAAACTCAAAAAGTACTCGATGGATTTACGGAAAAGTTTGAGGACAAGCGGCAAAGCGCGACCAAAGAGAAAACGGTTATTCCGAGCAACCCTATATCTGCCAAAAACAATGAAGCCACGATGACCACCGAAGAGCCGGAAAAGGAGGAGCCGATTTTACCGGCCAACCATTCAGGAAAGACCGAATCCAGCAAATTAAAAGTGCAGGATGTGCCAAAAGATGTGGAGAAAAAGCGCGATCGGGAAAGCAGGCGCAAGCTGCAACAAAAAAAGTCGAGACCTGCCTCAAGCAGTATGTCAGGAAGCCGAGACAGATCCTCAAAGAAAAAGAAGCCGATTAGTAACGTACAGGTAAGTACTAACGAAACGAATAATTTTGTTAACCTCCCTCCACTAGAGGACTTTATTGGCTCCCAATTGGCGGGTGTGCTCGACATCCAACCAATGTTGGTAGACGAGAAGACCATCCAATTGGAAGAGCAAGAACTACCCGACCAATCACTCCCCACTTCAAATATAGATAAATCACGTAACACTTCTCCAGCCCCTAGCCAGACGACCCGTCAAGAATCCCCTTTGGCAGTTTCACTTAAAACCAGAATCCCTCCGTTAGTTCTAAGGGATACTGCCAAGTGGAGCAGCATAAAGAGTGAATTCGGGAAGAGTGGGATCCGCTTCACAAAAGCTAAATTACTCGCTGGCGGACTGAGCATCACTCCCGCCAGCGAAAACGACTACAGGGCGATATATAAGTACTTCGAGGAAGTACTTACTCCCGAAGAAGGTGGATGGTATTTCCACCAGTTGAGAGAGGAAAAGCCCCTAAAAGCGGTTATTAGGGGCATTCCCATCAACATAGACGTAAAAGAGGTCCAGGAGGACCTTACTGCAAAAGGTTACGACTGCACAGTGGGCAGAATGAGGAGCAGTCGGGGCAGGAGACCTCTTCCTCTTCTCATGGTCACCATGCCCAAGACATCGACCTCCGCCAATATTTTTAACGAGGATAGGGTTCATGACATATGCGTCAAAATAGAAGTGCCCCACGCTAAAACTAAGATTGGGCAGTGCCATCGCTGCCAATCTTTCGGCCATGCTCAGAGTTGTTGCAAGGCCACACCCAGGTGTGTAAAATGTCCAGGCCTGCACTGGACAGCCGAGTGCAGCAGGCCCAAGGGTACGGCAACCTGCACTAACTGTGGTGGTGACCACCCAGCTAGCTACCAGGGCTGCAAATCGTACCCCAAAATGTGGAGAGCGCAAGCTCCCCCTCGACCAGTTCCCCTCAACAACCAGGCAAGACGGTACAAACCGGTCACCAATGAACGTTCTTACGCTCAGGTGGCCCGGTCAAACCCCACCCATTCAGCTCTCTCCCAGAACGTCCAGGTGACCAGGTCAAAACTCACCCAACCAGCTTCTCCCCAGAATGTATCTGAGGCTCCCAAAAAAGACAAGCCTTCTAATAATCTTCCTACCGACGACAACGGAAGATTCACCGCTTCCAAGCAAGAAATAGCCAGGGTTACCTTGGAGCTCGTCAGGTTCGGAATGTCCTCCGAGGAGATCCAGAAAACCCTCAGCCATTTTGCCAGGTCCGACTAACTTCTTTCCTGTCCTCCAGCTCACGCCATCACTTCTAAAATCTCATGACGACAACTTTTCCCGCAGCCCTAAAAGTCGTTTATTGGAACGCCAATGGGCTGACCAATGAAAAACGACCACAGCCCCAGACGTCACGTATTCAGACACTGACTCCGAGAACGACGTGTTCCAGTGAGGAGTGTTCACGCTGCCTCGGGGAGGTTACAAATATCCGTCATTGTCTTGTCCAATTAATCTTCTTCTTTTTCAGCTTGTGTTTATAATTTTTTTTTTCAGCGCCTATTGTTAGATTATTGTTAAGTTTGTAAATTGTAAAAAATTTTTTTTTTATATTTTAATAAAAACGCTGTAGCAACGGCGCGACTGAGGCTCTGTTATTGTAGAAGGGGCCCAAGGTAAGCACATCGCGCCGCCGCGGGCGCGGGGATTATCTCACGCGTGCGTGCACGCGTGGACAATTCGACGTTAGCCTCCGGCCCCGCAGTGCTTACCTTATAGCGCAATAATAAACAAGACACCGGCTCGACGCCGCTCCTCGGGTTTGAAATCCCTGTATAAAATTCTCAACGTCAGGTCTCAAAACCAGATGAAGGAGATAAGCAGGCTATCGCCCGCATCTGCTCCGCAGATGCCAAGTGTCAGCTACAGCTACAGCATTGCAGTGATGGTGATCGCTGGTTGTGTTACAGAGCGTAAATTCTGGGTTCAAATCACGGACCTCATAGAATTTCTTAGCTCAGTAGACATTCACATGCTGTGGTGAAACAAAAACCAAATATTGGTGCACAATAAATCAGTCCCAAATCCGTTCTAACCTCGCTAAATTTTTTCATCGACATGGAACGGTACAAAATTCACGCATGCGCATAAAACCGTTACCAACAGTTTCTGAACCGTTTCGTGACGATACAAAAGTGGTTGGTTGAAACAAACCTACATTAATAAAGTATTTTGACGCTATAGCTATACTATGACCTAAATTACAAACCTTAAAAATTACCAAGAGTAGTTAAATTTATTATTTTTCGATATGCGCAAGCCCACCACCTAGTGTTATTTATTATTACTTATCACGCCTCTCTAGGGAGGCGCGCGTTAGTACTAGCAATTTGAAAAACGTCGTTGTTGTCTTTGAATGAATATGCCTTATTAAAAAGTTCAAATCGAGCTTCATCTACACTCTTAATTTTTTTCAAACCATAAAAATGATAAATAAATTCTTGGATTTTTCCGAAAACTTCATTGAAATTGTTCTCATTTATTCAGCTCAAATTTGTCGGATTTTTAGGAAGGCCAGAAAGATTGGGCTTCCTGAAATTCTGCCAATGATTTTAATAGATAGCATGTTTTTTTTTTCTAAAAAAACGGAGGATTGCAGTCGATGAATGCAAGAAACACAAGAAGAAAGCAGCACAAACAAATTCGCTTAATTTCACGTGCAGTTGAGTAAAATTGATAACCCTTTTATTATAACTAACGCCGACTTTGATTCAAATTTTTGAATTGATTTTCAAATTTAATTTTTATTAACGTACGGAGTTAGAAAAGCATAGAAGTTTTATTAAGATGTAAAACAAACGAATTTAAGCATTTCATCACTAACAGACCCTTAACTTCCATAAAGTGCGCCCGATCGTGATCCTGACTTTTATGGGCTGCTGACTTAGTGGGTTCTACGAAATCGATGTGTGACTGCTTGTTTTATTTATAAGATGAAGTAAATTGACATATTTCCAGATTTCAGCTTTTCCAAATTATTTTCAGGTACTTAATTTTTGTGACATGTATGAAGTAATGCCGACACCAAGCGTTTGATTATTGAGCTGTTTGACTATTTGTTTTGAGTTTTTTATTACATTCACTGTCTCTTGATGAATTTTCAGGTTTTTAAAACAATTTGGAAGTACTAATTAAGATTACACTTTTGACCAGATGTCTCGATACCTGGTCTGCTGACTGTATCTCGGCTTTCTGTGGCTAAGAAACTGTGTGATCTGAAAGTACGGTTCTTCACCAAAGCTTTTGCACTTTTTTGTCGCTGGGTTTTGGGCTATAATAATATTATTTTATAAGATTCCCACTAAATAGAATATTTTTCACATTAAGATTTATGGAAATTAAAAAATGCTGGAATGTACTGCTTTGGAATATAAAGCCTTATGTTAATTTGTAATATTTACTTGCTTGAGGTTTTATTTCTTTATACTAATACACAGATTAGGTACACAATTTGAAGTATTTTTTCCTACAATTCCAACTGATCACTTCTGCCTATCAGAATTGTCCACTACAAATAGATTCTTTTAATCTATCTATATATATAAAAATGCAGAGACCGTATGTTTGTGTCGTCAAAACTCAAAAAGTACTCGATGGATTTACTTTAAATTTTCACACAAGGTTGCATTTGAATAGAAGAGTGTTTTTATATACTTTTTATTCCTAAAAATGTACAAAAAAGCCATTTATGAAGAAAATTCATTTCATGCTCTGTGTTTCGTACTGTGTTCGGTAGAGGGCGATACCTACATATGTTGTAAGTTATGTTATATGCAACTGTCGGCATAAATCCATTCACAACAAGAAAAAATCAAGCGGACAAGATCCAAAACCGATCAGCTTGGAGCTGATCCCCAACCCGGCCACAAAATTTATCCGACTCCGTACCCCAAGAAGGACTGTTTTTATAAGTCCTAGGACCAACGAAAAATTGTTGAAACATCAGAATTACCGTTAAATAAATAACGTGTATTACCGTTCGTAAGTTATTGACTCCCCCAAGAACAAAAGAAGAATAAAGTTATAACAATCGAGTGGAAAAATATCATTTATCAGGAAGTACCAACCGTTAATCCAAAGTACTATCGTAAGTTTTCTTTGAATTCGAACAAAAATATGGAAGAAGAAAAAAGTGAACCAAAAAATACGAAGGAAAACGATGGCAGCGGGTTGAACGCGGAAGAGGCACTGTGGCAAAGATTCTCACAAAATAAAACGTTAGTTCCAGCAAGGAAGGGGATTGGGAACAATAAGGAAATGGCAAATAATAATGGTTTTGTCAATTTGAACGTTATTAACAAAGATCGTGGTACATTGAAACGTGGCAATGGTGATGAAATTACGTCCGATATCCGTGAATACGGTAATAATGGAAGAATCGTTACGAAAAGGCCAAGGTTTCGTCCGATACCAAATTTGAACGCTACTCAGGTAAGCAACCGTTTTCTGCCTTTAACCACGCTCGAGGATACCCGAATCACGGAAGAAAAAGAAGTAGAGGAAATGATCGTAGAAGAAGACGATTTCCGGGAGAATACTGAAAAAAATAACGTAACAGGGACGGCGGCAAAGAGGGTAAAACCACCGCCCATTATTATCGAAACAAGTATCGATGGTCAACAGGCGGCGTTCCGTCAAATTATTAAGGCGTACGCTACCAAAGGTTTTCAATTGGCGTACCGTCACAATTCAGTGGCGGTATACGTCAATGATAAGAAAGAGTACTCCTTGCTATTGGCGCAATTGGAGAAAAGAAATTTTATGCACCACACTTTCACTCCAAAGGACGAAAGGACGCATGCTTTCGTCCTATGGGGTCTGACTCAGGACGCAACGACAAACGAAATATGTGAAGAATTAAAATCGAAGGGAGTAAACGTAACAAAAGTTTACCAAATGAAAGGTACAAGGTCTGCGGCTTTTCTGGTAGTTACCTCCAATGAGGTGACGTTAAAGGCATTGAATGCAACAACAAGGCAGCTATTGGATGCCAGGATTCGGTGGGAGAGGCACACCAATAACAAGGGCATCATACAATGCCACAGGTGTCAATTGTGGGGACACGCAACTGCAAATTGCAGGCGTGCTTTTAAGTGTCTGAAATGTGGAGAAGACCATGACACCAAAATCTGTGAACTACAAGCAAATCAAAAACCAAAATGTGCAAACTGTGGCGGTGAACACACCGCTAATAACATAAAATGCGAAGTTTACATAAAGAGAATAAATCAAATAAACGATAAAAAAATAAACAGGGTCTCATCTCAAACTATTAGCGCACCGCGTTACGTGCCGGCCCCCCTTCCGACGACCTCACCATGGCACAAGAACACAACACCAACACCGATGTTTACTCAAGCACCACCTCCGACGTCATTCCAAGCTTTTCCCCCATTACGTACTCCAAGAATCTCAACAGCTGCACGTGTGGAACAACCAGAAAGACAACAGGAGCCGCTGCAAGTGCCCAGGACTAAACACCGACTACATCAACAACAAAGGAATCAAGACAAACGACTGCCACAACAGGGACCAACCGACAACAATATGGGAGACACTTTCGCGGAATTTGCCAAATTATGCGAAGAAATTAACCAACAAACAAATATGGAGGAAATGCTTCGAGCTCTGAGGGATTACAGCAACCTCCTCAAGGGCTGTAATAATAAAACAGAACGCCTTAGAGCCTCGATAAATTTCTTTTCAACTTTAGAGTCCTATGGCATCTAAGTTGAAAATTAATTTATGGAATGCTAACGGGTTAAGTAACAAAATTTACGAACTCAAAAACCATTTGCTCAAAAATAAAATTGATATTTGCTTAATTACAGAAACGAAACTGACCGAAAATAGATGCCTCAAGGTCCAGGGATACACCGTCCATAGACAAGACAGAGGCGGACACGGAGCGGGAGGCGTGGCAGCTCTGGTAAAAAACGACATTCCACACAGACGTATACACAACATAACACCAGGTAATAGTATGGAAGTTTTGGGGATTAAACTCCAACAAAACACTACACTCGTTGTTGCTTACAATAGACCACTAAACACTTTTACTAATCACGACTTAGACACGCTGTTTGGATTGGATGCTAAGGTAGTACTGGCTGGCGATTTTAACGCCAAGCACCCCCACTGGAACTGCCATACGTCCAATTCAAACGGCAACACACTACTCGAATTCTGTTCATTAAAATATATCGACATATTACACTCAGACTCACATACACTTATACCATCAAACAACACGACCCCGACTACGATCGATCTGGTCCTGAGTAAGAATTTAACAAATATATCAAAACCAACCGTCAAACATACTCTGACTTCGGACCACAACGTGGTCCAGTTTTACATAAACAACTTCACTCGTAACAAGTCCTTCAGACCGGTTACGAGCTACAAAAATACCGATTGGTCCAAATTTCGTCGAAGGCTTGACGACCTCATTACCATAAACAATAACATCACAGACAGGGAAACACTAGACAGGGAAATTGACACACTTACAAAACACATAAACACGGCTAAGGCTGAGAATTCCAAAACGTACACTAAAGACAACACCAGGGACGTCTTCCCAGAGGACATACAAAACACCATCACGCAACGAAACCGGTGTCGCAAGTTGTGGCAACAAACCGGGGACGTTCGACACAGACAGGACATGACGAACTTAAACCAATTGGTACAGGACAAAATCAAAACACACAAAAACAAAACCTGGGAAGACCTACTGAAGTCCCTGAATACAAAAAACAATACATTATACAAACTTACAAAACTTTTACGAAAACCCTATAAGCCAATCCCGGCTCTGCAAGACAACTCCAACACAAACACGGCCATGACGGACGCCGAAAAGGCAGAACTCTTGGCCAACACATTCCAACAAGTACACTCTCTAGACGACATGACCGACACACCCGAACACATACACATAAAAGACACCGTGAAGGAATTCTCAAGCCAAACCTACAACATACCCACAAAACAATACGCCACTTACATGACTTCACCCACAGAAATACAACACATACTTAAAACACTACCGACAAACAAGGCTCCAGGCCCGGACAGAATTGAGAATAAAATTCTCAAAAATCTGTCCCGGAAAGCCATTGCGCAGCTTCATTATATTTGTAACGCTATATTGAAGCTCCAATACTTTCCGACGGCCTGGAAGCACGGACACACAATACCCATACACAAACAAGGCAAAGACCCCAACCTTCCTCTCAGTTACAGGCCAATCACGTTACTGAACACGATGGCCAAGCTAACTGAGAGGATAATACTTACTAGACTATTAGACGAAATACAAAAACTAAAAGTCACTAATCCCTCGCAATTCGGATTTACGGCGGGCCTTAACACGACCCTGCAAGTGACTCGAATTGTGAAGGACGTGATAGACCACTTTAACAAAGACAACGTAACAGTTATGACTTTACTGGACATCGCAAAAGCCTTCGACAGAATTTGGATTGAGGGATTGATATATAAAATGTTAGAATACAGATTCAGTAATTACTTAATTAAATTAGTACTTTCATACTTAACGGACAGATCGATTGCAGTCAGGGTAAACGACACTATCTCCACAACAAAGCACATACACGTTGGAGTTCCCCAAGGCTCCGTACTAGCACCCACACTTTTTAACATTTACATAAACGACACCCCATCATTCCCAAAAACTAATTTGGGAATGTTTGCAGACGACATGGCTATCTACGCGCATTCATTCAGCGCGCAGGTAGCCACAAAACAAACACAAATACACATTGACATAATTAAAAAATACTGCGACAAATGGAAGATCCGGCTGAACGCCGATAAGACGGAGACAATAGTCTTCGCCCGAAAGCGTACGAATCACCGGGTCTTCCAAAAACTGACAATGGACGGACACACTATAATACCAAAAACACACGTAAAATATCTGGGAGTCACGATGGACTCCAGACTCAACTTCGACACACACTTAAAAAACAGACGACAACTCTCCTATGCAACAATGCGCAAACTTTACTCGCTCATGAAGAGCGAGGTTATGACTTCCGAAAACAAACGTGCGTTATACAAGGTCATCTTGAGACCGATAATAACGTACGCTTGTCCTGCTTGGGCGAATGTGTCTAAGACACGACTTCGACCCTTGCAGGTTTTTCAAAACAAATGCCTCCGACTCGCCACAGGAGCGGACCGGTACACTAGACTAACCACACTACATGACGATACACAAGTAGAATTTCTCGGGGACCACATAACGCGTCTATCCGAGAAATTCTATAAAACGCAAATACCAAAAAGCACACTCACAAAACACATGACACAAGACAACACCAGACGCAAATACTTACTTCCATTTCAAAATCTTCCTTCTTTTAAGACGCATACGACTACTTCTGACTAATGTACTTTTGAGCAGCCACTCCAATGTACGGGTATACCTGAACCTTGGGATGACGCGAGTGAAAACCGGTAGCATTCCGAGCTAAAGCGCTACAAAAGCATTTCCTCCATACATTATTATGGTTGTTTCTTTTTTTTTTCTTGTTATTTATTAGTTGTTATTTAGTGTTTAATTGTTATTTAGTCTTTTAATTGTTATTGTTATTTTATTCTGTTTTGTCTCCCAATTGTTGTAAGTTGGTTTTTTGTTCTTAATTTTCCAACCATTTAACACGAAACGACGCCACAAGACAAACGAAAATTGGAGCCCTTACATTACCGATGAAACAAGAATTTCCAAAAAACCTCTGCGTAGGTTCCACGTTTAGTAATTGGGGGATACGTGCCAACAGGAGCCCCTTATTGTAAATATACTTGTAATATTGGTCCAAACGGCGCTATGCGTCGAATGGACCAATAATCTGTTTTATTGAAAATCAATAAAGAATCTTTAAATCGTAATCGTAAATCGCTTGGAGCATGGTGAAATCCCTTAAGGGCGTTTGCTCCTCTATTCCCCCCAAAGAAAATATATAGTGAGAAGTGATACCTGCGTGCAGTGTTGTCAGATTTTAAAAATCTGTGGCGCCAACTTTTAACTGAAAAAACGCCCAAAACCGCAAAACGTGGCGTCAAAATTTAAATTCAATGTTAAAAATCCTAAGCTATTATTTCCTTCAAGAAAATCCGTAACTAAACATTGCTCATACCGGGGGGGGGGGGGTATCGTGAACACAATAATAATGATAATATTTTTTTTAACGCTAGAGGTGCTAACGTCAAATTTACTTGCTTTCTTATTGGAGAATTAGCGATAAAGCTCGGCGGTAAAGCCTCTAGTGTTAAAAAAGCAAACTTTTATTATAAATTTTTTTCGTGGGAAAAGGGAGCTTTACCGCTCTCTTTGTCCGTCAATTTTCCTTTAGGTGTAAAATTTAATGGCAATTCCCGAAAATTAGACCTCAATGTCTATTATTTATCGCAATAAACCGCAACTTCATTTTTCAGAAATCGCCCAAATTGCGGTTTGCGGTTTTTGAAAAAATTGAAGCGCAAATTATCTACAAAAGTCGCCCAATTTGCGATAAATCGCCCAATCTGACAACACTGCCTGCGTGTTAAATGATGGCAACACAACGTAAACACGATCCTGGTGCCTATTTGGCAAACTAAACTAAACCCGCGTAAATTTAAAAAAAACCATGCCGTATTCATGGTTAATTCAACTTTATTTTTACATCTGAAAGATGTATTTAATAGATGTTTTTTATACAATATACTTCCCCCTCCATGTGTTTGCAACCTTGTCGTGGTGAGGGGGCTTGCGTGTTTTAATGAAACTACAGGCGTGAACCCCAGGACGAGCGATGGTGAAGGAAACCCTTTCACTGTCGTTCGGACGGGGGTCGGTTTGGGGCCGTCCGGGACGTGAAACTCTTTGTGGCGGTTCTGGGCCGTCTTCTGAAGGTTATTAGCGGTTGTGGTGGAGAAACCAGACTAATCGGCAAACACAAAAGATCACACCGTAAACCGCTTGCGGGCTGCAAAGACTCTGCTTAGGCGGATAGCAGTGGCAAGGGGCACGGGGGCCTTGGCTTAACCGCCCGGGCCAAGTGGATGAGGTACCACCATAAAAACCTTCCAACTCCTACGGTGGGTGATGCCAAAGGGATGCAAGGCTGAGGGGAAGCTCAGTTCCAAGTCACCACACCTCAAGGCACCAGGCGCACCTTGTTGTATATAGCCCCCGTCGCACATGGGGCTCTGTGCGGCGGCGTCTTTGTTTCCCCATTACTCGTGGGACCAAATATGGAGACTACTAGTAACAAACAAAACCAACCAAACACCTCAGGTGGAGACTCCGAAAGGCAGGATCCACCAAAGAGGAAACAGTTATCCGGGGCTGCCAGGAAGCGTTTGCGTAAGCAACGTAAAATGGCACCCGAGAAAAACCAACAGGCTGTAGGGACTTCTAAGACACCTACACCTGTTGTCAACACAAACACAGGGGAGGGTACCTCGACTGGGGGGCTTAACAAGCGAAACCGGTCATCTGGTAGTACTCCCCAAGACGCAATAAGGCCTGCAAAGAAAAGTAGGGGCCCGAATAAGGTACCTGCTATTTCTTATAAAGCGGCCTTATCTGACATCCGGATATCCATCTTGCCTGAAGGATATCCGAGTTCAATCCTCAGCGTGGAACAAGGCGACCTTATTAAAGGGATGCTAATCAAAGCGCTGGATACCATCGTAAAAGGTGGTCCATCTCCGAGATTCTCGGAGGTGAGATTGAAGGGAGGCCTTCTTGTCGCCTCCTGCAACGACCAGGCCACTAAGGACTGGGTGGAGCGGGTGGTAGCAGAAGGAATCCCACCATGGGAGGGGGCGATACTAAGAGTCGTTGACTCTAAGGACGCTCCCAAACCAGTAAAAGCCATGACATGGATACCGGGACCCATCGAGGAACCGAGTAAAGTGTTAAATAGGTTAACGGTTCAAAATCCGGGATTACAGACCGAATCATGGTCTGTAATCAAAAGCAGCGAAGACCCGAAAGGGCAACAACTCATCGTTTTAATGGATGAGGGTTCCTGGAGTAAAATCCAGGGACTACAACATAGGCCTTTCCTAAATCTTACCAGGGTGCTTTTCAAAGAACTTGGTAAGAAAAAAGAAGGCGAAGAGGAGGCAATGGAGGTTGAGGGGGAGCAGCAGCACCCCAATACAACTCCAGGTACTCTCGATGAACTCCCCCCAGCTGTTCCAAGCAGCTCGGAGGAGGGGACAAATTAGAAAAGCTTTTCAAGTTTGTCCAGATAAATTTACACCACTGCAGGGAAGCCTCGGCGTCCCTGCAGAGGTATATTATCAAAAATAATATTGACATGGCTCTGATACAAGAACCCTGGATACACGGGGGGCATATCAGAGGACTAAACACCTTAAGGGACTGGGAGCTAATCAGTCCGGTTAGCAAAGAACCTAGGGTGTGCTTAATAGCAAAAAAGCAACTCAATGCGCTGCCGCTGTGGGGACTAAGCACTAGAGACCTAATAGCGGCAAGAGTTAACATCAGCATGGAGGGAGGGGCGTTGAATGTGGTGGTCGCCTCGGCGTACCTTCCATATGATCAAACGGGACCTCCACCTACTAGGGAAGTAAAAGACCTAGTTAAAAACTGCGAAGACAGTAAATCACAATTAGTACTCGGCTGTGACGCTAACTCACACCACATAGTGTGGGGGAGCACTGACACAAACAGCAGAGGTGAATTCTTATTAGAATTTATTTCTAGGAAAAACCTGGAAATAATGAACAAGGGTAACCAACCTACCTTTGTCATATCGACAAGGCAGGAGGTTATTGATATTACAATCGGGACACCGCTTGTAAGTGGAATGATGAAAGAGTGGCACGTCTCTCAGGAGGAGTCCCTCTCTGACCACAAATACATCAGATTTGACATTGAGTCCTTCCGGGGGGAGGAAGAATTGTTCAGGAATCCAAAGACCTGTGACTGGGAGCTTTATAAAGACTTCCTAAAACAGGGACTGGAAGACTGTCCAAAGAAACCTAACTCTGTGGAGGAGCTGGAACTGATGAACGACTTTGTCACATCAGCAATACTAGAGGCTTACCATAAAAGCTGCCCAATGAGGAATAGGACAGCCAAACGCGAGCCCACTTGGTGGAATCGCGAGCTGAACTCCCTCAGGGCAGAAACACGTAGGCAATATAACCAGGCCCAAAATGGAACTGGGGGTTGGGAAACTTACAGAGATTCCCGACGCAAATACAAACTGGCCATCAGAAAGGCAAAAGAAGACTCATGGAGGAAGTACTGCGAGGAGGTCGAAAGAACTCCAGAATGTGCTAGACTCCAGAGAGCTTTAATGAGAGAAATCAACGGTAAAGTTGGTTCTCTTCAAAAACCCAATGGGGGGTTTACAGCCAACGGGGAGGAGACCCTGGAGCTTTTGCTACAGACTCACTTCCCAGGAAGTAAACCCAAACTAAACTGTGCAACCGTCCAGGCAGACCAAACCACCTCTACAAGGGGGTGTGGGAGGGAAGGATGGACGATTGCAAACAAACTTGTTAACAAAACAAGACTTGTATGGGCTATGAAATCGTTCAAACCATATAAGTCTTCGGGACCAGACGGGATATTTCCCGCTTTACTACAACAGGGAGAGGAAATTCTTTCCTCCCCTCTTTGCGCTATGTTCAGGGCAAGTATTGCCCTCAACTATGTACCCACTGGTTGGCGAGAAGTCAAGGTGGTATTTATACCCAAGCCGGGGCGTGCTTCATACGACCAGGCCAAGTCATTTCGTCCAATCAGCTTAATGTCATTTCTCCTGAAAACTCTCGAGAAACTGATTGATAGATATATCAGGGACGATGTCTTGGTGTCAAAGCCACTTCATCGATACCAGTATGCATATCAAGCAGGAAAATCGTGTGAACTAAGTATCCACGAACTTACCCGTAGGATAGAGAAGGCTCTTGTGGGTCAAGAAATTGCCCTAGGAGTATTCCTTGATATAGGGGGGGCGTTTGACAACACGTCTTTTGACTCAATTGAGACCGCACTTCAGAGACGAGGAGTGAGTCCATTCATTATAGGATGGATAAGCTCCACTCTGAGGAATAGAAACATTAAGGCTACTCTGGGTCTGGCGACCTCGGAGGTCTCCGCGGCGCGGGGGTGTCCGCAGGGGGGCGTCTTGTCGCCCCTCCTGTGGTGCCTGGTTGTGGACGAGCTCCTGAGGGCGCTAGAACAGGGTGGAATACACGCGCAAGGTTTTGCTGACGATATAACAATCCTCGCCGTCGGGAAGTTCGGAGGGGTTTTGTCTGCATTAGTACAGCGGGCCCTGAGAATTGTCGAACGGTGGTGCACCAAGGTAGGATTGTCGGTAAACCCGGAAAAAACCGCCGTGGTAGCTTTCACTAAATGCAGAAAGGAACTGCAGGAAGTGAGGATGCCCATACTCTGGGGGAAAAATCTGCAACTAGCAGATGAAGTCAAATATCTGGGGGTAACCTTGGATAAAAGATTGACTTTTACTAAACATATTGATAATATAACGATCAAAGCGACTAGGGCCATGTGGGCCTGTAGGAGAACGATCGGTAAAACGTGGGGACTAAAACCTAAAATGGTCCTTTGGCTCTACACCAAAGTGGTGATACCCACGGTAACATATGCTTCCCTCATCTGGTGGCACAAAGCCCAGAAAAAGGAAAGTATTAAAAAACTTAATAAGTTGCAAAGACTAGCCTGTCTAGGAATAACGGGGGCAATGGCAACAACGCCCACCGCAGCAATGGAGGCACTATTGGGACTGCACCCACTACACCTGGTGGTGGAAATGGAGGCCCAAATGGCTGCATACAGGCTGACGATTAATGATCAAGGGAGTGGAATCTTTAGAGAGGGCCACCATACCATGATCTTCAACTCCATTAGGAGTAACAACACGCTCTGTATGAAATCGGATAGAACCAGCACTGTAAGAGACTTCCGAAAACCTTTTAAGGTTATAATTCCTGAGAGGGGTTCGGAGGGCGGCGAACAGGAGCTGGGAAAACGATTCGAAACCATCTGGTACACTGATGGATCCAAAACGTCCGTAAGCACTGGAGCAGGAATAAGTGGTAAGAGACCAGGGGATGCTTTTAGCATAAACCTGGGCCAACACGTAACTGTTTTCCAGGCCGAAATTCTGGCAATAATGACCTGCGCAGAGGAACTGATTCGGAGGGCTTATGTTAATAAGCGCATCTGCATCATGACCGATAGCCAGGCAGCATTAAAAGCTCTGGAGGGAGTAGAAATACACTCCAAAGTTGTGAAGAACTGCCTTGACACACTGGTGAGACTGGCACAAAGCAACAGATTAACACTGATGTGGGTGCCGGGACACACTGGTATCAGTGGCAATGAAAAAGCCGACTCCCTAGCAAGGGAGGCTGCATGTAATAGTTTAGTAGGTCCAGAACCAACTTGCGGGATTGCATACAAGACTGCAAAAGGGACTATCAAGGAACTACTAAGAGAGAAACACCTTGTGTACTGGAGGAATCTTCCGGGACTGAGGCAATCGCGGATGTTTATTCGGGAACCCTCCGGGGACAAAAAGACCAAAGAAATACTCCGACTGAGCAGAACTCAGTTGAGGAAAACAGTAGGACTATATACAGGACACTGCTGCTTAAATAAACACCTCAATAATATTGGGGTCGTTGAAGATCCTACATGTAGTATGTGTGGGGAGGAGGAAGAAACTCCATACCACCTGCTATGTGTATGTCCAGCTCTTGCCACTGTAAGGCATGAACACCTAGGGAGTCGCTATCCGACCACCGAGGAGATAAGAAATTCACCCATCAATAATGTACTCAACTTTGTTGAGGACTTGAACTTGATGGGGTAAAACTAGGAACGCGGGGTACAATGGGCCAGGAGCCTAAGTGCAAGTGGGAGTAACTTTTACAGACCACACCCGTTCAGAAATAATAATAATAATACAATATACTTTATAGTAGTAGTTACTATAGAAAATATCATTTAAATACAAATTTTCAAATATTTATAAAAATTATATCCCTTATAAGAAAGATGATCACGAAATAAAATTCATAGTTAACTACATAAATATTTTAATAAAGCAAAAATGTTCCATTTTACAACAAAATAAAATAGACATAAAAATACATCCAAACAGACAAACAATAAACATATTTTCAACTCTGTTTTCAACTAAACTTCTTGCGGCCAATTATTTCCGTATTAATTATTCCTGAATAATCTGAAATAAAAAAAAAATTAATTTGCAGATAAAATCAAATACTTATCGTAATTTATAAAAACGATTATTTCTTCACACACTTGTAAACTAGCACGTTTACTTATTTTCACAACACAGAAAGTTGGGTTATGTCGAAGAAAAAGGAACCAAGACTCTAAATTCAACGCCAACGTTTAGTAATTAAATCACCAAATTTCATGGTCCTATTACGCTTATTCGTTTTTCATGTCGGGTCCCATCGGCTACTTTAGACTTGGCGGAGTCGGCTCTGACCTTCGTGTTTCATCGGCTGTTGCCAGTTTTTCAATCTGAGCTTCACCCCTATGATTCCCCCCTCAAAAAATCAGATAACTCCCTTGCATACTTTCCCCTGGACAAGGCCTAACTGTTCGCCGATATTCTTCAAAAACAGTTTTCCCTGAACAAGGTAGATACGTCCGACCGTGAACTTCTAAAACATATCGATAAGATTAACAAGACGCTGCGAGACCCCGACTCCATCCCTCCCGCCTCTTATTTTGAAATAAAGAGTGCCATAAAATTTATTTCCCCCAGGAAAGCCCCCGGCCCTGATCAAATTCCCAACTTAGCGCTGAAAAATCTTCCTAAAAAGGCCATATCAGCGCTAACTGCAATTATCAATGCCATACTTAGACTGAAGCATTTTCCCGGCAGGTGGAAGTTGGCAGATGTCATCCTCATACCTAAGCCGGGAAAATGCTCGTTCAATCCCCTCAACTACAGACCGATATCCCTCCTCTCCTCCATCGCCAAGATAGCGGAGAAAATCATACTCTCCCGCCTTCTTGACGAGGTGGAAAGGCTCGGCATCCTCCCCGACGAACAGTTTGGCTTTCGCCAGGGTCATTCGACCACCCATCAAATTCTTAGAATAACAGAAAAGATTACGGAAGGTTTTTCCAGAGGCCATAGAGCTTTGGCTGTCTTGCTGGACATAGCCAAAGCTTTTGACAAAGTTTGGCACACAGGTTTGCTGTATAAGCTTTACATGGCTAGAGTTAATCCAAGCCTAGTGAAGCTTATCGCATCCTACCTGTGTGCCAGAACCTTCCGTGTCAAAATCAATGCCCAATTCTCCACGATTAGACCCATACACGCGGGGGTGCCCCAAGGATCTATCTTATCCCCCGCGCTCTTCAACATATATACCCACGACATTCCCATTCCCCAATACGTAACGATGGGTATTTTCGCTGACGACACTGCGATCGTTACAACTCACCCGAGACGAAAGAGGAACGTTACTATCGTTGGTGATACGCTGAAGCTTCTTCAACCCTGGTTCTACAAGTGGAGACTTGTAGTAAACCCGGGGAAGAGCGACGCTATCATGTTCGATAGAAAACGACACCCCCCCGACAAAATCGAGATGTTTGGCGAAGCAATTCCTTGGAAAGACTCCGTCAAATATCTCGGCGTCACCCTCGACCCAAGACTAAGCTGGTCCAAACACATTGCGAACTGTGTATCCCAAGCTAAAGCCCTTAAGGGATCCCTTGCTCCACTGATAGGTAGAAATAGCTGCCTGCGCCACAAAGATCGGATCCAGTGAGGAGTGAGGAGTTCCAGTGAGGAGTGTTCACACTGCCCCGGGGAGGTTACAAATATTCGTCATTGTCCTGTCTAATTAATCTTCTTCTTTTTCAGCATGTGTTTTTAAATTTTTTTTTTTTTTCAGCGCCTATTAGATTATTGTTTGTAAATTGTAAAAAAAAATTTTTTTTTATATTAATAAAAACGCTGTAGCAACGGCGCGACTGAGGCTCTGTTATTGGAAAAGGGGCCTAAGGTAAGCACATCGCGCCGCCGCGGGCGCGGGGATTGTCTCACGCGTGCGTGCACGCGCGGACAATTCGACGTTAGCCTCCGGCCCCGCAGTGCTTACCTTATAGCGTAATAACAAACAAGACACCGGCTCGACGCCGCTCCTCGGGTTTGAAATTCCTGTAAAAAATTCTCAACGTCAGGTTTCTAATCAGACGAAGGAGATAAGCGGGCTATCGCCCGCATCTGCTCCACAGATGCCAAGTGTCAGCTACAGCTACAAGAAAAAATCAGAGGAGGTGAATTAGGTGAACGGGCTAAGGAGAGAACTCTAGTTTGGCGGGGCTAGGTTCGATCCCCAACCCGGCCACAAAATTTATCCGACTCCGTGGTTCGGATTCCACGTAAAGCTGTAGGTCCCACAGGTTAACACAGCCAGGACTTAGCTTCGCGCTAATTTTCAGAGGTACGCCTCAATAAAAATCATCCGACGTAACGTTGCGGGCAAGCCCGCAACCTTACTCTACAAGTCTGCGAAGATATGGGGCAACAGCGCTGGTGCTTCGCACCAGACCAGAATAAATGATGAGAAAAAATCCCGCAACCTTACTCTTCAAGTCTGCGAAGATATGGGGCAACAGCCCTGGTGCTTCGCACCAGACCAAAATAAATGATGAGAAAAAATCATCGAATGAAACCTTCGATCAGTTTTTGAATTGTCGGCATCGAGAATGTGTCCCCGGAATGTGTTTAGCATTCGGTGCGAGTACAGTTCGGCATAGGCCCATTTCGGTGCAATAGTAATGTGTGTGTGAGTGTTTTTATATACTTTCTACAAATAAAAAAAAACCGCAGAACACTTTAGCGTAGATATTATGGAACTCTTTATATCTTTGGATATCTTTGGAACTCGGTTCAATAAAACTTTGCCCCCCCCCACCACCCAAAAAGTCTTAATAAAGTTATAATTATTAAAAACAATCCATTCATTGGATTTTATACAACATTTTCATGTAGTACATGGTAACTAACCAATGAAAAACCATTAATACATGTACTACCTGACCCGCATGTTGCGCGGACCAAATAACGCTCGCGCATGTGGCTCGGAGCAAATTTATGTGTACTGTGCGCAAAAATATATATATTTAATAATATATATGCACACATACGTAGTTTTCGTCACAAGGACGTAAAATTATTTTCTTTCATACCACAGCAACTCAAAAGAGAGTATTAATTTAAATGTTTTTTATCTCTTGGTAAATCTATGTTTGCTACAATACGTTTATTTATTTCCCTAATAATAATTAATATCAGACTGAGCCACAGCAACGCGTGGCCGGGTTCAGCTAGTTTTATTTATAATAATGATTATAATTATGTTTTCAGGTTTAATTATCCTACATTACAAGGTTTCCTGTTTATAATTTAATTTTTACATGTTTAATAAAAATTTTAATTAAAAGCATATTATAGGATTAAGAATTATTTACGTAAAAACATAAAATTAATTATTGTATTTCCGAAAGTAATTAAATTATTAGCTATATATAACCAAAACTTGTGTTATCATTGTCATTATTTCTAAAATGCGAATACTTGTGATTTTCAGTTTAGTGGGTTTTATAGTAATATCGTTTGGGGTAAGAAAATTTATAAATTATATTGATACCTACTATCATAAAATTAAAATTGACATTTTTATGAAATTTAATACAAATGGCACACAATTATTCTTTATTTTTAGTACATTTAAATGATTGTCTTTAAATCAAAATATTTCATCTAAAAAAAATGCATCGATTTGCATTAGTATTGTGGAGGAAATCTCAATGATTTGATAGTAATATAAAAATTAAGACTATAAATTTAAATAAAAAGAAAATAAAAATTAGTTTAAATTTAAAAAATAATATACATTTTACTAAATATGAAAGACGTTACTTTTTAATTAGAAAATAAATTAATAAATCAGTTTTATTTTCTTATATATAATATTTTAACTCATAAGTAGAGTTGAGATTTTTAGGTTTTTACCTTTTTTTTTATTTTACGTCCTATTTTTATTTTATTGGTACCAAAATTCGTTTCATGAAAAACTACGTTATTTAAGCCTTATTTATTTTTACCTTTTTTGCCTTTCTTGTCATTTTTTAATTTTTACGACCTATTTTAGCATTTTGGCAACTTTTTTTTCATTTTTACGATATATTTTATATTATACATTTTGGAAACTTTGTTATTATTTTTTTAAAATTTGAATTTGTTGCTCGGTGGTGGCCGTTCACCAAATGTGCCAACCTAAAAAAAATTACAAATTTTCAGTGGGTATCTAAGAATGCTTAGGTATAAAATCTTTGTTTTAGTACTTTTATATGATCTTTTTTTTGTGTTTATAGAACCTAAAATCGCTTTTTTTAGAACCTTTTTAGGTACCTTTTTTTGATTTTATACGACCTAAAAATCTCACCTCTACTCATAAGTCATAACTAGAGAACGGATAAAAAGGCATAAAAATATCAAAAAAGGCGCCTATAAAGGCACAAAAAATAGCCCAAAAAGGCATTAAAAAGTGGCAATCAGATAAAAAAAAGTATAAAAAAAATACAAAAAAAATTTGGTACACCTTACAAAAAAAATTTGGTACACCTTACTAAACAAAAACATTTAAAACAATTAATTTTAACTAAAAATTATTGGTGAAAACAGTTAACGATTAATTATTTTTCTAAGTGTTCTGCAGTAAAATTCTGCCTTTTGTCACTTAAAATATTTTTAAAAGCAAAGAAGCTTTTTTCCACATTCACACTTGTTATAGAAGCTTTTTTAAATTTAGCTTTAATAGCTGGATTTATTTAGAAATGAGACACATTGCCTTCACTCAAAACAATGCTGCTTTTTTTTAAAATTGCAGATCTCTCGTTTTTGGACCAAACTTCTTCTGATTTCAATTTTACTACTTGGCGAATTTGCCCCGATACTTCAGCAATAGCATTCTTAAAGTCATCATTTCATCGATGAGCGCGTCATCGGTAAACTAATAATCAAAATGAACAAAATTCTTAAGTTGCACATGATTTTCTGTTGTGATTCTAGTTAACTTTAATAAATTGATTATTTTTTTCAGTTT
This sequence comes from Rhagonycha fulva, assembly GCA_905340355.1. Classification (NCBI taxonomy): domain Eukaryota; kingdom Metazoa; phylum Arthropoda; class Insecta; order Coleoptera; family Cantharidae; genus Rhagonycha; species Rhagonycha fulva. The sequence goes on from HG996555.1 coordinate 14,238,145, forward strand.
AGGTATTTTTAGAAATCAAATTTTTAATTTCCCAGAGTATGTTAAATAGAAATTTTTCAAGACACGCTGAAAATTAAACAAAAAGGCTTTAAATAGGCACAAAAATTTAAAATAGGCACAATAAAGCAAAAAAAGCAAATAAGGCGTAAAAAACTTGGTGCCAAATGATCACATTTTTCATAAATCGTACACATTTTAAGAAAATTTCACATTCCCTTCAATATGTGTATCACTACACGGTACACCAGTAAAAAGAGTAACTGAAATTGACGACCTTGGTGTTCGTTTGGATGTTGGCTTGACTTTTAAAAGTCACATCGCTAAGATATGTGGGCACTTATTACTTGACCTACATAAACCAGCTTGAACGTGTTCAGCACAAGTTTTTCAAGTACTTGCATTAATGCACCTTCTTTCTTGTTAGGTAGTTCTCCTCAACACTCGAACATTGGCAGATAGAAGAATAATCTCGGATTTGTGTTTTATCCATCTACAGCCCAATTAGTCGAATGATACGCTCTGCTAATCGCTTAAGTGATGATAAATCGTCAGAGTCATTAGTGGCGTTTAAGCGTGTTTTAAAATCCATGGAGTTTGCAGCGATCGAACTATAGTTTATTTATTGTCTGGTTATTGTGTAAATTTTTCATTAGTATTTTTGTATATGCATTTTTGTAAAATGGTTCATCCGTAAATATATATTATTATTATTATTATTATTATTATTAATATTAAGGATAGTCATAATGCACTAAAATCCGCTCTTTAGTCATAACATTAAAATTTCAAAATTTAACCAATTTTTTTTTCAAATTATTTTGACAATGTTTTTAATAAATTTTTAGAATAAGACATGTCGTATGTGAATTACATAAAATGATTAAAACATTCTGAATTTTGCACTTTATACAATTATATTTTTCATTAATTTAAGAAAATTAAGTTAAACAAATGAAATTAATTAATTAATTCACATTAAATTACTTTTTATTTAAAATAATAAAAATAACGATATTATAAAAAAATTAAAATTTACACAATTCCATATTTAATAAAAATTATTTCATATATTTTTAAAATTTAGTAGGTAAATAAATAACAACACAATTGTAGGTATAGTATGAATTTTAACTATACGCTTATTAAAAATAATACTTTTTTTTAACTTTCTACAAATATTTATTATTGCACAAAATAAACATAATAAAATGACCTAGCTAATTCTTTCAAATTCTTGAAAATCGATATGATGCGGATGATCTAGATACGATAACTTTTAGTACTTTAAACTATGTTCGATTGCTTTAATCAGCAATCAGCAAAAAAATCAGTTAAACAAGTACTACTAAGAACCCGATTTTATATTTCATTTTCGAATTTTTATAAACACTGTTATTTTAACAAGAAATCTTTTTTTTTTTAATTTCTTTACTTGGAAAGCTCTGTAAAGCTTATTTTTGAAAATAAACTTTGTAAAAGCATAAAGAAATGTTTATAAATATATAATTTTAGCTGAAAAATTAAATTTAATTTCTTTTTTTAGTATCATCAAACCGACTATACCTTAAATTCATACTTGAAAGGTACAATTTATTCAATTATGACAAAAATTACGTAGGAGCAGTGGATTTTAAAAAAGTGTTTGTAACAAGATACTCTATAAAATATATAGTAAAGCTCTGTCTCCTTAAAGATGTTGATTTAAAGTACGTAACTGTAAGTATACTTATAATTTCTTAAGATAATTCTTACTTAAGAAGTTCTTGGAACCCTAGACAGTAATATGCACTACGGACTCGATAATCCATACTCAAAATTTCACATCTATGTTTTAATAGTTCGGATTATCGACTCTGTACCTATACTGTACTTCCTGTGTAAATGAAAATTCAACAAAAATTATATCGTAAGTTAATCAGCTATTAACTTAAAATATTATTCAAAATTTTTTTGCTTTGTAAGAAATAATATCTACAATGTAGATAAACAACGATTGCATTTCTAAAGATGTATTTTTTTAATATTTTAATTAAAAATCAGCCACTGCAGTAGAGTGATGTGACCGCACCTGTGGCTTCCTTGAAAAGGATTTAAAAATCCAGGGAACAAGGTGAAGCTTTAAAATAATAAAATAAATTAAAAATCGGTTCACCAATAATAATTGGATTCGTTTTTCTTCCTTTAATAAAATGAGGATAAATTTGAATATTAAATTACTCTACAATTGGAAATATTTTAGTAATTAATTAATTTTTTATGTATTTAAGTCACTTACAGAAGCCAGAAAATTTCAAAGTAATGAGTATCGATTATTTCCAATGAATTATTCTAACAACGCATGCACCGCTGTTAAGTATCCTGTTTTTGGAGATTTTATGTCTAAATACAACTGCAGTTTTGATTTAAGATCCTGTTATTATAAAAAGGTAGGTTACGCAGTTCTTAAATTTTTTTTTAATTACCTGCACAATTTAACTAATATTTAATTTAGGGTTGTTATTCGTGTACCAATATAACCTATGATGATTCTGAATTTCCACCGTACGCACCAAGAGGAAGATATAAACTTACAAGCTACGTAATATATAAAGAAGGGATATCTTTGGGAGCTGGTGAATTCTTTGTAGAAATAAAACCAACCAATCCTTTGGAGAGAACTATTGAAGTATAATTTTTTATTCCATTATAAGTATGGCCCAAATTATAAGCAAATTATATTGCAAATTATGTAATAATTAATAAAAGCACTGACTGAGTGGGCATTCTTAAAAATTGTGTATTTCAACAATAAATTTTACAAATTGGTGTGTATATTTTGTTTCCAATAATTTGGCTCAAAATTTTGAATAACAGAGTGTCCTGTACGTGAAAGAAAATTTTCATTTCTTTATTTTGTGAATTTTATGAAAACCTGAAGTTTGTGTTGGCACCTGCAAATTTAAAAATTTTAAATTTTGTGAAAAAATTGGTAAACTGTAATTTTACCCGAAAGTGAAAGAAAAGTTTGGAATTTTTGATTTTCCGGGTTGGTAGAAGACTTCCGGAAGATAAGGATTCTGGACAAATAATTTCGTTTTTTACTTGCGTTATTTTTCTCAAGTGTTTTTAGTTTTGAAAAACTGGAATATTATTTGCGTTCCTGGGGAAGTCATGGTGGTATAGGAATAATTTCATTCAAAAAAGTCAGTAAAAATTCTATTATTAGGTATTAATTAATTAATTTTGTATGTTATTAATAATTATTAAGAATATTAAGTTGAAAATTCATTGAATTTTTAAAAAACTTCTTCTATGGTATTCTCCTAGTGGTACAATTCCGACATTTTCACACAAATTTCGTCGATTTGATACAACATTGTAAAATATAATAAAAATATATTTTATTTAAAAACTGAGAGGAATAATATATGTATTTGAGATTTGAAATTTTGAGAAAAATTTTTTATTAAATATTTTGATCTCTTCCGTAAATTTTAGATTAAAATATTTATACAGTAAGTAATAATTTAAAATTATTTTAATTTTGTATATTACAGATTTATATATTTTTAAAAATTTCTATTGCAATTTGTAGTTTATTTAATTAAAATACAGTCAAAACTCTCTAAATCGAATTCTTATAATGTATTATTTGTTCGAATTAGGGGAAGTTCAAATTAGAGAGTGGGTAATAATCAAAACTCTATATTTAGTTAGACATGCCAAATAAATATTTCGATTTAGAGAATATTACGAATTAAAGAGAGGTCGATTTAGAGATTTTTGACTGTATTATAATATTACGTGATGTGATAATTTTTTTAAATAAAATAATATAATTTGTTTATAAGTAATAAGTTTAGATACATAATAATCAATAACTACTTATACATACAAATATTGTATGTGATATATTGTGATAAAATATTGTGATAAAATATTGTGATATACTATATATTATAATTAAAAAATTCAAATATTTATTTTAGCAAGTAATGTATCTAGACAGACTTGCAAGTCTCTAGATACATGCAAATGTTTATGTGATATATATAATTAAAAAAATTTAAAGATTTATTTAAGCAACTAATGGATCTAAACACGCTTCAATTTCCTTAAAAATATCGTCTTTGTCTCCTTCGGCGTCAATCTGGAAAAAAAATTCAATGTAAAAGTACAAATAACTCTGTTATAAACAAAATTTAATATCTTTTATTTATTGTAAAATTTGCCGGCGTAAAAGTAAATTTGTTTTCAAATAAGTAGAGTTGATCCACTTTAACTAGACCGGGTTTGGTCAATTTCTTGCGCGGTAGACCACACCCGGTCAAGTTAGAGTGGCTAAACTCTAATTTCTTACTTTTTTCAACTTCTCAGTATATTGGTTAACAACTTCGTTGTTGTGAGTATTAAAAGTATCAAGTCTTATTTTAATAGTTTCTTCGTTGTCGTCAACTCTTCTTGACGTTAAGGCTCTCCCCAAAAGTCTGTTCACCAATGTTTCGTCACACGCGTCCAAAAATATGATAAGGTCCACCGGTGCTATCATTTCTTCGAACTTTATCCCTTGTTCCTTTTCCCGTGGGCACCCATCAATTAAAAAACCTTTAGCATCTGGAAGGTTATTTTCAATGGCTTTTTTCAATAAATCCAAAACAATTTTCATTGAAACCAATCCTCCGTTTTTCATGATATCCGATAACTCCTCCCATCCTGGAGAGCCATTGTTGACCTAAATGAAATATTTTTGTAGAACGCTCATAAATATATATTCAATCAGTTTATCGACTTCCTTGATAGTAAATTGAATTTAATACAAAACAAATTTATTATAATTACCTCATTTCTAAGTAAATCTCCGGAAGATAAATGAGTAAATCCATACTTGGCGACAATTTTCTCACACTGTGTGCTTTTTCCAGATCCTGGCCCTCCAAGAATCCAAATTATGGGTACCTTAATCGACAGGATACACTGCACAAATAAATATAGTAATGAACAATTAAGCGATTTCTAAAATTCAAAGAATGTAGAAATTAACAATTGCTTGCTCCAAACTGTTGCCTTCTATACCTACTCAAATTTTCAACAAAATTTTTTTGTTTCTTTTTCTTTGTAGTTTTAAAAGTTGTATTAAACACTGGGCAGGATGCAATAATATAATATTATTTATGTTATTTTGCAAAACGAGGAAATTCAATTGCGAGATTTAGAAAGTAGGCATAGTCTAATTTTTCTTCAAAGAAGAATCAAAACAAGAAAAAGGACCCAAAAGATTTCCCTATGGCACCCCTTTAGTTATGAGTAATTAACTCGATAAATCATTCAATTTGACTCTTTGGGTTCTATCGATTAGATAATCCATCAAAAGGAGTATGACTGAATCGTCAAATCTGTCAGCAATAAGTATTAAGTAATTCAAAATTAATTATATCGAAAGCTTTGCAGAAAATGAGGAGAACTACAAGTGTTATCAAAAAATTATCAATTTTCTAGCCCAATTAGCTACCAGGAAGAATATTGTTGAGCTTAAGGTGAACTAATAATTGCCTATGGGTATCAGAAATGACTTGCATACCTACGCCATGAGTGCTAAAATACTTATTAGTCAGAGATCCTTAAAACTAGTGGCATTTAAATTTTTAGGAATAGGAGTTGTAATTGATTTTTTTCATAAACTTTGCATTACTGGATTTGTAAGACAGTGGTCAAAGCGTTCAGACAAAAGGACGAAACAAGCTTTAACATTTTGGTACTAAATCCATCAATTCCAATAGCATTAGATTTTTGCCTGAAAATTTTGTTCAAAATTTCTTCAGCCGTCACCGTGTGGAGTTTTAGTTTTCCGGTAATCAAAGGACACCAATTATGCTTATAGACATGAAGCACGTCAGATTATCCAGATTAATCGAGTAATTGGTTTTTGAATGTATGTTAGATTGATCGAAAAATTTCCATAACTGTTTAGGGTTATTTTTATTTCAATCAATTTTTTTTCTAGAGCCAACATTTTCTGAGGTCCATTTCCCCAGCCCCCGCATTTTGATTTTTGGATCACTTTTTAACTCATTCGTTTGTGCATCGTTTGTGTACGTTTGTGCAATTAATTTTTTCGTTTGTGCATTCACCGTTCGCGAATTATTTAACAAATAAGTTTGGGGGCTGGAGAAATGCCAGCCCCCCCCATCGCGAATTTTGGGTCAAAATTGGTGTCAATCGTTTGTGCATCGTTTGTGTACGTTTGTGCATTCAATATTTTCGTTTGTGCAAACACCGTTCGCGAAATATTTACAATTCAAATGGGGGGGGCTGGAGAAATGCCAGCCCCCCCCATTGCGAATTTTGGGTCAAAATTGGTGTCAATCGTTTGTGCATCGTTTGTGCACGTTTGTGCATTCAATATTTTTGTTTGTGCAAGCACGGTTAGCGAATTATCTTCAATTGAATAACCGGCCATCATTTCTCCCCCCCCCCCATTACGAATTTTGGGTCAAAATTGGTGTCAATCGTTTATTCATCGTTTGTGTACGTTTGTGCATTTATTATTTTTGTTTGAGCAAGCACGGTTAGCGAAATATTTTCAATTAAATAACCGGCGAACATTTCTCTACCCCCCCCCCCATTTCGACTTTTGGATCAATTTTTGTGTCACTCGTCTGTAAATATGCCATTGTGCATTCACTATTCTCGTTTGTGAATTCACAGTTCGTGAATTATTTAACAAATAAATATTTATAAAACTCCGAGCAACAACTGCCATAGTGTCTAGATTGCAATTTATTCTAGTCTACTGAAGAATATGTTGAAAATATTTTAATTTTCCAGAAATCGTCATCGAAACAACACTTCTCTGCGTATCTACGCGCAGGGAAATTGAATTATACTGACTACTCCGGCAATATCAGTAATTGATTTTTTATGTTTTGACACAAATAACTATGTAGTGAACAAGTTGAAAAATTTGATTTTTGCTCATTTTAAAAATGTTATTCAATTAGTGTTTTAAAATTTCGATTTTATCGAAATTGGCAGTACAACTATATTTTTAATACTTAGCGGAAAATGAACTGCGACAGGCGAATTTTCTCTTCAAAATACGTAAGAATTTGTCAAAAAAGCTATAGTTTTAGGTGTATGTCAGTGCCGTTAGAGCATTGATTGAGCCTGAATAAACTTCCATTATTTTTGTTTGAGCTTCAAAGGTCGCAAAGTTATTCACGAAAAACAAGTTGAGGAGGGGGGCTGCAGACATGATAGCCCCCACTTTCGAATTTTTGGATGAATTAGGTGACAAAAGCATCGTTTGAACCTGAATGAGCTTTCATTATTTTTGTTTGAACCTCAAAGGTCGCAAAGTTATTCGCAAAAAACTGGTGGGGGGAGGGGTTGTAGACATGTGTTGTAATTTTCCTAATAATTTTAAATTTGTATGTGCATTTGATGTCAATCGATAAAGCTTTGTTTAAGCCTGAATGAGCTTCAGAGAGCAAGACTTTATGTTAATTTTTTACAAAGTTATGGATAGTTGAAATTTTCGACTAAACTCCGAGCAACATGCGTTAAATCGTAAAGTTCTTAAAAAGTTTTATTTCGGATAAACGGTAGTATTACCCAATGCTTTACTATTTCCGACAAACACATAATTGAAAGGCCCCAAAACTTTTTAGCCATTGGATCATAAATTTTTTCTTTATTAGCAACAACAAGGTTAAGCTGCTTCAAATCAATATTAGATTTTATCGGCATGATTTTTATTTAGATAAATTACTTCTATTTAAAAAATTTTATATTTGTAAAGAATAAAATGTTGCTTATTTAAAAAATTTATATATTCAAAGTATGTAGATTACCAGCTTAAGAGCTTTAAAAACTTAAGATTTAACGCATGCTGCTCGGAGTTTAGTCGAAAATTACAACTATCCATAACTTTGTAAAAAATTAACTTAAACTGTTGCTCTCTGAAACTTATTCAGGCTCAAACGGAGCTCTATCGATTGACATCAATTGCACACATAAATTCAAAATGAGAAGGAAAATTGCAAAACATGTTTACGGCCCCCCCCATAGTTTTTCGCAAATAACTTCGCAACCTTAGAGGCTGAAACGAAAATAATAGAAGTTTATTCAGGCTTAATCGATGCTCTAACGTTTGACACTAAATTCGAAAATTCGAAAACGGGGGGGGGCACTGACATGCACTTAAAACTACAGCTTTTTTGACAAATTCTTACGTATTTTTAAGAGAAAATTTGCCTGTCGCAGTTTATTTTCCGCTAAGTATTAAAAATATAGTTGTACTGCCAATTTCGATAAAATCGAAATTTTAAAACACTAATTGAATAACATTTTTAAAATGAGCAAAAATCAAATTTGTCAACTTGTTGACTACATAGTTATTTGTGTCAAAACAGCAAAAATCAATTACTGATATTGCCGGAGTAGCCAGTATAATTCAATTTCCCTGCGCGTAGATACGCAGAGAAGTGTTGTTTCGATGACGATTTCTGGAAAATTAAAATATTTTCAACATATTCTTCAGTAGACTATAATAAATTGCAATCTAAACACTATGGCAGTTGTTGCTCGGAGTTTTATAAATATTTATTTGTTAAATAATTCACGAACTGTGAATTCACAAACGAGAATAGTGAATGCACAATGGCATATTTACAGACGAGTGACACAAAAATTGATCCAAAAGTCGAAATGGGGGGGGGGGAAGAAATGTTCGCCGGTTATTTAATTGAAAATCGAGGGGTCAGTCACTGGAGAAAATTTGTACAATAATACTATAATACAGAATAATACAAGTAATACAAAATAATTCAAGTAATACAGCGTAATACTAGTATAATACAAAATAATACACGTAATACAACATAATTCTAACTGTAATACAAAATAATACACGCAATACAACATAATACTGGACGTCATACATCGTAATACTAGTATAATACACAATAATACACGTAATACTGAAGGTAATACAAAGTAATACATGTAATACACCGTAATACAAAATAATACACGTAATACAACATAATACACGTAATACAAAATAGTCTATGTTGTCATGAAAATTTTGTTTTTAAAATAATTATCAGAAAAACCGAGACAAACGTAATTCTACAACAAACATGTACAATACAAATTCAAAACAAGTAGGAAAATTGCAAAACATGTCTACCCCTCAATAGTTTTTTGCGAATAACTTCGCGAAAGGCTCAAATGGAAAGAGGCTCAAACAAAAATAATGGACGCTTAATCAAGCTCAAACGATTCTCTAACGTTTTTTTTGTTTCTTTTCTAAGGATAGCGAAGTTATTTGCAAAAATAATGATGGAAGGGGGAGGGACTGTGGACATGATGCCCCCCGCCACTTTTGAATTTTTGGATGAATTCAGTGTCAAACGTTAGAGCATTGTTTGAGCCTGAATAAACTTCGATTCTTTTCGTTTGAGCCTCAAAAGTTGCAAAGTTATTCACGAAAAACTACATTTTTTTTATTAGCAACAATAACAACGTTAAGCTGCTTTAAATCAACATTAGATTTTCTCGGCATGATTTCCATTTCGGTAAATTACTTCGATTTTCGTTGGTTCCCCGACGCGACGACGTTTGGATTTTATTTTTTACTTTTTAAAAATTTTCTTTGTTTTTTTTTAAGTTTTTTTTTAAGTTTTTAATTTAAGTTTTATTTGATGATTTTTAAACTTTAAATATTACTAGTACGGTCCTGCCTTCATCAACTTTTTATATTTCAAGTCCGGCCCTGTTTTATCAACTAGACTAGAAAACAGCAAATGATCTTCGAACGGCTAAGCAAATTTTTTTTAAATCATAGCTAATAACTAATAACTCTCGATCAAGTCACCTTTCAAACAAAAAAACTAAATCAAAATTGGTTCATTCGTTTGGGAGCTACGACCCCACAGACAGACACACAGATACACACGTTAAACACATAACATCCCTCTTTTTGGGTCGGTGGTTAAAAAGAACTAAATCTCATGTTCAAAAAAATGACAACCCCTTCTTCACTTCCATCAGCAAATTTGTAACAAATTATCACAAATAGAACTCAGCACACTAATCATCCAGTAAATCTCTTGGCAATGTCACGTAACTATTCGATATTACTATTCATACTAAACGTAATACCAAATAATACTGGTAATACTAAACCTAATACACAAATTATAAAAAATAAAGGTAGTAATACAAATAATACACGTATAATACAAGATAATACCTGTATAATACAAGATAATACCTGTATAATACAAAATAATACACGCAATACAAAATAATACGTAATTCCAAATAATACAACGTAATACCAAATAATACAAGAAATACTGAACGTAATTCACGTATTACAAATAATACAAGTAGTAATACAAAATAATACACGTATAATACAAAATAATACCTGTATAATACTAAATAATACACGTAATACCAAATAATACATGTGTAATACACGTAATACAAAATAATACATGCATAATACACGTAATACAAAATAATACGGAATACCAAAGTAATACAGGTAATACTGAACGTAATACTCGTAATACTCAATGTAATACTGAAGACTTGTACAAATAATACTCCAGTGACTGACCCCTCGTTGAAAATATTTCGCTAACCGTGCTTGCTCAAACAAAAATAATAAATGCACAAACGTACACAAACGATGAATAAACGATTGACACCAATTTTGACCCAAAATTCGTAATGGGGGGGGGGGGCTGGAGAAATGATGGCCGGTTATTCAATTGAAGATAATTCGCTAACCGTGCTTGCACAAACGAAAATATTGAATGCACAAACGTGCACAAACGATGCACAAACGATTGACACCAATTTTGACCCAAAATTCGCGATGGGGGGGTGCTGGCATTTCTCCAGCCCCCCCCCCATTTGAATTGTAAATATTTCGCAAACGGTGTTTGCACAAACGAAAATATTGAATGCACAAACGTACACAAACGATGCACAAACGATTGACACCAATTTTGACCCAAAATTCGCGATGGGGGGGCTGGCATTTCTCCAGCCCCCCAAACTTATTTGTTAAATAATTCGCGAACGGTGAATGCACAAACGAAAAAAATAATTGCACAAACGTACACAAACGATGCACAAACGAATGACTTAAAAAGTGATCCAAAAATCAAAATGGGGGGGGGGGGCTGGGGAAATGGACCTACATTTTCTGGCAATTCCTTGTAATTCAGCAGTGCTATCCAAAGAGTCAAATACCGTCTTTGATTGGACATGAGTACCCATTTGATGGATACGGATTTGGCATTATTGTTAATTCGGATGTATATTTTTAGATTTTAAAAGTGCAATTATCGTGTTTTTGTCATTAATCGAAGAATTGAACGTATCAATCCGTTGATTCAGACTATTTATCAATTCAACACTAAAGTCTATCAATTATCAAAGATTCTTTCAAGTTTGATTGAAAAATCTTCTAGAATCATACCTGTCAGAACAACTTCAATGAGATCATCCTTTTTTAATTTACTCAATTTGTTGCTAATTTTATGTAATCCTTGATATTCATTATAATACCTACAGGAGTTAGTAGATACAAACAACAGCTTACCTGATTGATGATTTTAATAATTTAACAATATTTGTTATTATTGGCATTTATTTATTTTTAGGTTGGCAGCAACCGGGGTTTCCGAATATGTTGATTTTTGGTTTTGGTCAAAAATTTGAAGCATATTGAAATTAAAGAATTTGAATTTGAATTATTTTAATCTCTTGATTGAGAGATATGTTTGTATTTACTACCTTTTCTGGCTTAGAAAATCTATCTTTTTCCGGGATCTGGGTAAAGTAATGTGGAGATTGGCCTAAACATCTGTTATCAAACGAGGATGACTGTATCTGTTATTGCTATTAGATATTAATCATTATTTTGTACAGTTTATGCTGTATAAGTTCTATGAATCATGGACCCGATAGGAATTGTATTTTTAGTTAGTAGATAACGGGCACTTGAAGTATAAAGTAAGTTATTAAAAATTATGAGGTTTAAATAAATCTGAATTGGTGTTTTATTTAATAAACCTTTTATTACATTGACCTAGGGGTCCTAGGGTACCACAAGTATGTACGTCAAGTAACACTTTATTCTAACATCTCGCTGGTTTTCCCAGGTTGGGGGTTCTGCCGTCAGGCTGGCTCCACGTCGTAAGTAAAAAATGTAAAATCTTAACAAAGCAAACGCCAATTCGCGAGTTTGGTAGTTGGGTATCTATATAATGAACTATACAGTGTGTTCACGAAAAGTGGTAACAGTGAATAATTCTTAAATATTACTAGATACAAAAAAAAGTTTAAATAGTTTTTTATTTAACTCCAAATTTTCTATTGGAAACTGTCAAAGTATATTTTTTTATACTTCAAATTCAAACGGAAGTAAACAAAAATTTTTTTTTTGGCAACATGTCCTTTTTTAACATTTTTGTAATCTGCAATTTTTTCTCTATAAATACAAATAAAATTTTTATAAGGTTACATAAGAAAAAATTCGAGAAAACACAAGATTTATACAAACAATAATAATTTATTAATTACGTATGTAGAGTGCTATGAAAAACAAAACACCATTATTATGATATGACACCATTAGACTGTTTCTATGGAGTCATTTAAAAATGGTAGTTTAGGCAAATCTATCTTTAAATTTAAAAAATTTAAAAACTAAAATGAATTTAGCATCTATCAATTATCACCAAATCGCCAGAACTTCTGCGAAAATTATAATCATATCTTGAACAAAACAGTGGCAATTTTGAAAAATTTATCAGATAAATAAAATGTTGTGTTTTCGGTGTCGTGATGTTTTGTTTTTCATTGCACTCTACATACCTATGTGTAAATAATCAGTAAATTATTATTGTTTGTTTAAATCTTGTGTTTTCTTGAATTTTTTCTTATGTAACCTTATGAAAATTTTATATGTATTTATATAGAAAAAATTGCGGATTACAAAAATGTTAAAAAAAAGACATGTTGCCATTTGAAAACAAAAATTTTATGTTTATTTCCTGTAGAATTTAAAGTATAAAAAAATATACTTTGACAGTTTCCAATAGAAAATTTGCAGTTGAATAAAAAACTATTTAAACTTTTTTTTGTATCTAGTAATATTTAAGAATTATTCACTGTTACCACTTTTCGTGAACACACTGTATATGGGTCAGTCCACCAAATAAAATTTTTTTTGACATGTAACCCTTGCAGATTTTTTTTAAATTTTGTGGAGTTTTTCTCTGTATAAAAATAATTTCTGTCGCGATTTGGAATATTACCTGAATTTACGTACTGGAAAATTAGTCAAGATCATACAATCTACCCTGAGTATATTCGGGTAATATTCCAAATCATGATAGTTTTTCGTTAAGAGCTACATAACTTTCGTCAAGTTCGTTTACTCCGTAATTTTTTTCAAAATACAATCTAAAATTAAATTCAAAAAAATATGATTCAACAAGTTTTTATTACGGAAAAGTAAATGATTAACATAACAAATATTCAATAAGAATAATATTCAAAAATAAAAATTTTTTAATCGTAGAGATAGTACCTACATTTTATTTATTTGTAGTTAAACAAAAAATATGCACAACATGAAAATTACATATTTTGTGTAAAAAATTCTTAGCTTTCCCTAAAAAATATCAAATTTAAAATAAAACTTTCCGCAATGTCAGAAAAATCGCTTTTTATACTTTGATTAAATTTTCGGGGGGTTTTCTGTTAGTTATAATAAAATATTAATATATTAATTGAAAAGGTGAGAATTTTTTACAAAGAAATTGTACTGTGCCTATTTTAAGAAAAATGAGTCTACTTTAAAAATTGTCAAACTTCAAAAAATTCTTACTACGAAATCCCTTAATTACACAAAGAAAAACTTGTACCTCAAGAGAAAATTCAGTACAATTGTACTTGTTTTTAACACAATTCGTACTTGTAGACAATCTAAACACAAATTGTTCTACTTTTAAGTACAATATTTTCTCTGTGTAAGATCTAAATTCTTCCGTCAGTAATTATTTTTATACAGAGAAGAACTCCACAAAATTTGAAAAAAAGTCCGCGGGAGTCACACTTAAAAAAAATTTATTTTGTGATATATAATATATGACTCATATATAATATAATATGACTCATGTATAATATAATATGTAGTAGTTTCAATTTTGATTTTCCAATTGTTTAATTAAAAAAATCGGTTTTAACTCAAAATAAACATAAAGTTACGGAACAAGCGTAAACTCACCATTATAACAAAAACAATGTAAATTATAAATTAACAACTGTGAGCTCAATTTTTTTCAATGGCACTTGGTCACAAATGTTTATAAACGAGTGTATGTAGTATCTCCCAGTGAAATTGACGAATAGAATTAGAACCAAGAAAAGCGAATAGATATGTATATTTTGATACGCGGTGGTGGTTGGTTGATAAGCTGTGGTCTGATTTAACTTAATACTTAATAAATTGCACTTTATTGTTTTACATAATTGATAAGGTTTGAAGTACCTTAAAGATTATTAAACAATATAAATAAACATATTGAAGTCTACCGCTGAGAGAAGGTTCGAGACTTACAACAAATTAATGGAAACCAAAAGCAAGTAAAAGCGGAGATACACAAGCTATTAAAGAATAAAGAAGCACAATGCTATTAATTTAATAGCATACCTTTTAAAAAGCAAGTTCTTAAGCACGTTCTTGACAATGAAATGGTATACTTTTTCATAACATAGATAATACCAAATTACTACGAATTATCAACTTGTTGATAAGAAATTTTACAAATGAATTTCCTTGTTTGCGAAATAACGTAAGTAATATTATTATATTATTGCTTGCTACACAGTATGTAATACAACTATTAAAATCACAAAGAAAAAGAAACAGGAAAATTTGGATGAGTATAGAAGGCAACAATTTGGAGTAAACAATTATTCATTTTATAATAAAATTTAAAGTTTTTCTATCACTCCATCGAGCCATTTTAAAATATAAAAATGCAAAACGAAAATCACAAAAAACCATAATGTTTTGAATGTAATAAAAATCGTATTATAGTGACTAATATAGTAATCATTGCAATATTAATAATCAATTATATTAAAACTTCAAAATATCGAGTTATTAATAAATTAAAAATTAATTAAAAAATTTATTGAGCTTTCAAACGATTATTTCGTCCGTCATCAGAATAATATACAGATATCCTTCTTTGTTGCACGAATAATAATATCTGTATATTATTCTGATGACGGACGAAATAATCGTTTGAAAGCTCAATAAATCTTTTAATTAATTTTTAATTTATTAATAACTCGATATTTTGAAGTTTTAATATAATTTAATATCAACGAGTTAATAATTTATATATTTAAATATTAATAATCAAAATTGCAATAAACAGAAATAGTCTAAGATCCGAACTAGAAGCGACCTTCATCACCCATCTGATTAATGGATGAAATAGTATTTTATATCAAATTTAATATATATTAGAAAATATATCTTAAGTGGGTTGCCTAAAAAATGCCTTGCCAGGGTATGATTAATTCAAAAT
The DNA here is from genome assembly GCA_905340355.1 of Rhagonycha fulva. Classification (NCBI taxonomy): domain Eukaryota; kingdom Metazoa; phylum Arthropoda; class Insecta; order Coleoptera; family Cantharidae; genus Rhagonycha; species Rhagonycha fulva. The sequence continues at coordinate 14,253,756 of HG996555.1, forward strand.
TGAAAAATGACTTTTTATTAAATATTTCACCCATGTATTTAAGACATGGGTGTTATTTAACGAATAAATTTAATACTAACCGAAAGTATGAAGCCTATAGAATCAAACGTTGGGTTGTCTATTTTTTTCCTGACCTTACTACTGCGTTGGCAGGTATAAAGAGGTACATCAATAATAGAGGTATTTTCACCTATTTGTTTAATAAATTAATCTTATATAAAAATGAGCGCTATTTAATTGCGAATACGATGATGTAGGGTTGTCTGTAAAAAAATCTGGCCTGAATGACGGTTGTCGCGTTTTGAAAGTTGAACATTTTATGCGTGTAAAAACTTGCTAGAAAGAGAGCGCACATGCTATTTATTCGTGCAACAAAGAAGGATAGCGATATATTAGTCTTTTTCAATTTTGAATTAATCATACCCTGGCCAGGAGTTTTTTAGGCAACCCACTCGAGATATATTTTCTAATATATTAAATTTGATATAAAATACTTTTCATTCATTAAACAGATGAGTGAAGGTCGCTTCTAGTTCGGATCTCCTACAAATCGGCAACAAATTTATTTTTGTTTTGATAAATAAAACGTTAGGAGAATTATAAAATATAAAGATAAATAAGAGGAAATAAAAATAGGAGGATCTCCTACAAATCGGCAACACATTTATTTTTGTTTCGATAAATAAAACTTTAGGAGAATTCACACTTGCTCGTATATTGGTGTTGTATTTATACGCCGTTATATTATCCTATTAACGTCTAGTAAATAGTAATACACAACTTTACTAATTATTACTAGGATGGGTTGGGTACAGTTCGACGCAGCCGTTTCGGCACAGGCGATTAGACGCAGCCCGTTCGGCGCGAGAACATTTCGGCAAAATTTATTCGGCGCGAGCCCAGTTCGACGCAGACCCGTTTTGGCGCAAGCCCAGTTTAACGCAGACCCGTTTCGGTGCGAGAGTAGTTCTGCGCCAGTTCAGTTTGGCGCAGAACACTAGCGTAGAAATTTAACAATACGGCATTGGTACTCTTTGAAACTCAGTTCAATAAAAGTTTATTCCCATTCCCACCAGAAATATCTCAATAAAGTAATAAGTAGAAGAAAAATCAAATTCTCATCAAGATATGTATGATACTATGGAAGAATTTCTACTCTCTCGCCAAACTGAACTGGCGCCAAAATACTCTCGCGCCGAAACGGGTCTGCGTCAAACTGGGTTCGCGCCGAAACCGGTCTGCGTCAAATCGCCAGTGCCGAAACGGCTGCGCCGAACTGTAATAAATACAAAGGTGTGGAAATACAAGGGCAAATAAACGTCAGTGTGAATACCGCAATTACAATTTATAAATTGCAACGCTTCAATAAAATTATCTCAACTTCACGGAGAGTCTATTTATAGATAAACTCAACAAAATAATAAATTACATTGCAATATTAATAAATTGCAATGACTCAAAAAAGATTAAACTCAACAAAGGATCTTATCTACCGATAAAATCAGCAAAAAAATTACATTACAATTAATAATTTGCAATGACTCAAGAAGATTTCAGAGTCACCCTACGGAATCCGATCTTTGGTTTTCACAAGCAAACAAATTTTTAGTTTTTAAAATATTAAAATATTTTCAAGTGGTCAAAATTGTTTTTGGTTTATAAAAAATCAATCCAAAATAACTACAAATAACTAAAAATAACTACACAAAACAAACGACAATTACAAGATTTTTATCAACAATTATACTCATGTAAACAAAATGCGACCAAATAAAATTTGAAAAAACAACAAAATATCAATACAGCAAACAGATTATAGTTAATATTTTCTCTATCAACCTGCCCAACAAAATTTTGCTCTTAACAACAGTAGCAACTTCTACATTATTATTTGCACGATACACAACCACAACAACATTTAAAGAGACCACCACTAATCTTCAGTAACGATCTCATAAAAAATTAAAAAATTGGGCTGCCTTTCATTGGCAATCTCTAAGCGAAAATTGCACCCATCAGCAGTAATAACATAATTGATAAAAAAATTTATTGAAACTCGAACCTCATTTTTTGTTTCTAAAGGCCGTGTGACACTCATATTATTTTGTCGTTAAAATTCTGTTGAGAAATTTCATGATAAATTTTAGCACGTGTAAAACCTTAAAATTTCAATACAAATTTCATGACAAATTTCATGAGAAATTTTTCTGTATGACACTCGGTTTCTTTGTAAAATTTGGCGCAAGCGCATGATGTCTGTCAATTGTCAATAGCAAAATGGCCCCAAGTCTGCAAAGTGTTATTGTAATGTAAATTGTAATTTAATCAGGATTCATCAGTTATACTGTGATTTTTGCTTATATCTTTGTTTATCAGTGCGATCATGAAATTGGCCCTAACAATTGACTGATTGTAGCACGTTTTTTGAAAAAATATTGAGAAACTAACACCACGGATCGCAAGGATTAAATCTTATTCTTATTATCTAAAACCTACTTTTTCTTGTCACATAAAATTTTTTGAACCATAAATATTTGTTAAATGAAAATATTAATTTTTTTTTATTATTTTTTAATTGCTATAGGTATAATTAATAATAAATGAGCTTCTTTTAACTAAATATTTAACAGCGACACGCAATTAACATTTCAAAATAATATTATCAATACAAACATAGTATCCCCTGTATTCACCTTTTCTGGTAATAATAGTACCTACTACCTAACCAGGTAATAATAGTATTCAGGTAAAAAAAATAGAACATGTCTCGCATAAAATTCTCATGAAATTTGTCATGAAATTTGTATTGAAATTTTAAGGTTTTACACGTGCTAAAATTTATCATGAAATTTCTCATGAAATTTCAACAGAATTTTAACGACAAAATAATATGAGTGTCACACGGCCTTAAAATAATCCATGCAATGAAATTAAAAATGCTGGGTTTGTTATTTTTTTTTTTTGGCAAATAACCATTTTCAACCGAAGGGGGGCTAACTTGACGGCTACCCCCGACTTTGAAATTTTTTATTTTTTTAAATTTATTTGAAAGTGCTTCCGAAGTGCTGCAAATGCTCTAATTCATTTTGAAAATGCTGGGGCTGTAAAATTTCTATTAAGAACTGAAATATCGACTTTCGACAAAAACGTCAAATTCGCCCCCGTGAATTTAAATTTTGTCAAATATTAAAACTTTTTGTAGATTATTTAAAAGTACTCGTAAAGTTCTGGCGAATGCTGTAAACTATTTAAAAATACCTACTCATTTTATCACAAAATTTAAAAGCTCCGAGCAAGATGCATTGAAATCAAATAGAAATTCAAAAAGTAGTTTTGTACCTACTTTTTTATACTATAAGTTTTTATTACAAATAAAACAAAATTAATTTATACAACATCCCTAGAAGCAGTAGCAATACAAATAAAAGAAAATAGTGGGAGAACTCTAAAAATAATAGAGCAGTCAATAAGCAACCAAACGTACGGTTGAACCATCAAGATATTGAATCTTTATTTGACGGAAATAATGCAACAATAATGCTGGGCGATTTAAATTGTAAAAATACAGCATGGAATTGTCGAACTAATAATCCAGCAGGTGTCCTTTTGTACGATATTACAAACATCAATAATATCCACATATTATAGCTCCAACCGAGCCCACATATTTTCCTAGTAGAGTCGATTATCAGCCAGATATATTAGATGTTATCTTGATTAAAAACTTTAAAGAGGTCATACAACAGACAGTGGTTACTGAGCTGGATTCCGATCACTTGCCGGTGCTAGTAACATTCTGCAGTCAACCAGCTATTAAGCCTCGGATCCCTTGCCTGATTGAGGGAAAAGTCGACTGGAATCAATTTCAAGCTGAATTAGATAATAAATTTACGTGACCATACAACATAACAAGTAAAAAAGATATTGACGTTGCAACTAGCAACCTCACCAATGCGATAAAGACATCGGTACGGGGAGCAACCCGACATAACACGCGAAGAAAAACAATTTACCAAGCAACAACACCTCTACATATTCTAGCATTGATCAAAGAAAAAAACCGAGAACGCAGGTTACGGCAAAGAACGAGAGATTCATCACATAAACGGATATACTCGCAATAATTATCGCATCAAGTGAAGCTTCAATTGCATCGGTATCGCTATGACAATTACAACAAATTTATCCAAGATCTGAACAGTAGTGATCCTACATTATGGCGTACAACAAAGCGAATCTTAAACACACCAGAAATAATGCCTACACTAAGAAATAGAAATCAGATTTAGAAAAATGTAAATTGCTGGCAAATCATCTAGAAAAAGCCTTTATGGAGGATAAAAGCAATACTAACACACAACAAGAAATACAAGATAGCGTAAAATCATATTTTTCCAATCCTGCTACCAGAGCGACTTTGAACCCACATCGGCTATTGAAATAGCAACACACATCAAGAAATATGTGTAAATCACTTACGTGAATATTCGAGAAGACTTTCACACCAGGTTACCATAAAAAATACAATCAAACAACTGGATCAATAAGTGATCTAGAAAAATCTCAATGAAGAAGTAAGTCACTTCCAAACTTTTACCTTCACACTCCTACTCTTGTTCCATCCCCTATGTTCTTTTTTCTACCAACCTCTCTTTTCCAAATTCCCAAAAATTGATTTTATGGTTGCATACTTTCAGGCGCAAAATGTTATTAAAAATCAATTTAATAAATAATAACACCTGCAAGCACACATAAGGTGTTACACTCCTCCCCTGCCAAGCAGAAAACTGGCCAAGCAAAGTTTGCCAAGAAAACAGCAAAAGTGTGGAGGAAAAAAAATGTAACAGAGTCAAATTAAGAATAAAGAGTAGGTACGATCAACAGGTAACACTAGAAGGTATCTCAAAACCAGTCTACAAAAAGCGTTGTGATCAACTTCACTGCCGAAATTTGGTGCATTAAAATTGTCCATTATAAATAAATTTTTGATTATAATCATAATATTTTTGTGTTTAATTTTTCTATGTTACAGGCTTTCCTGCTTATAATTTAATTTTTGCATGTTTAATAAGAATTATAATTAAAAACATATTGCCGAAATGGGATTTATTTACTTACCTATATATATTTTATTATTTCATTTCCGTAAGTAATTAAATTATTAGCTATATATAACCAGCACTTGTGTTATCATTGTTGTTATTTCTACAATGAGAAAACTTGTGATTTTCACTTTGCTGGGTTTTTTTATGGTAATATCGCTCGGGGTAAGATAAAACTAATGAATTTAATTTATCATAAAATTAAAATAAACATTTTTATAATATTTAAATCACTTGTAAAAGTTAAGAAAGGGCACACACTTAAACTTTATTTTTATTACATTTAAATGATTGTCTCGAATCAAAATATTTGATCTAAAAAAAAGCTTAGATTTGTATCAGCATTGTAAAGGAAATCTCAATAATATGATCATAACATAGAAATTAAGAGTGCAATAAATAAAATAATAATAAAAATTAGTATAAATATAGAAAAATAAAATATGCACTAAAAATTAAAATCTTTTCACTTTTAATTGGTTAATAATAATTAATAGATAAGTTTGACCTTTTTATTATAGGTATATCTTTTACTTCTTATATGTATAAAAATTTAGTAATAAATAATATTATAATGTAGGAACTTTAAAACATATTAAAATTTCAAAATTAAATGTTATGTGATTAGTTTAGTTGATAAGAAAATTTTAAAATTGATGCACGATGATTAGATGCACAAAATATCTAAATAACCTATTTTTATGAATTATTTTCACAAATTCACTAATTAATAAAAAAACCGGATTATTGTTATTTTTGTTAATTTAAAAAATTGTGTATGTACTTATGTAATTATGTATGAGTCTTGATTTAACGACTGATAAACAAAATCCTTCTCTATTGTGGCGTTAATATCACGGTAAAGAGTTATCTAGAAATAAAAATAAAATAAATTATCATAATTTACATAAATGTGTAAAATTATCAAAATAATTTTTTTAATTTTTAAATCTTTTTTTTTTATTCAAGCTGTTTATGAAAAATAATTATTAAAATTTTTCAAAATCAGCTCCGCACAGACTTAGCACTGTTATTACAAATATTTTTTTAAGGAGGAAGCCACTGAAAATTGAAAGAAAAATAATTTTTTTGCATCTAAAATACGTAGGTTAAATTTAAAATTAAAATTCTGAAAATTGACTAACACTTCACTTCATTTAGAGAAGGGAGCGAGACTCAGTAGTCTATTGCTAATGCATATTTTATAATAGATAAAAAAAGTTAAAAAACAAAACAAGGACGACACAGGAGAAGCTGACTAAGAACCATCCTATGGCCCGGAACTCGATAGTTTAATATGTTTTATGCATGTATAATGTATGAATTTATTATTTTTGTTTTTTCAGATAACTTTTCACTGAGATATCGATGCCACAATAAAGAGGGAATTTGTTTATCAGCCGTTTAAGAAAGCTTATATTTTTTATTAATTTTTTAAATTTACAATCTATTTACAAAAGCATTTAGTTAAAGATTTAACTATTCAATAGCTATTCACTTAACATTGCTAGAATTTTTTTATGATTGAATGATTTTTGACGAAAAAGGTTGGAACACTTCTGCAAAGCGTTTCGAAAACCTTCTCAGTTTCTATTTGGTTTTTTGATTGATGGCAGGAAAGAGACTATTTCCCTTATCATTTTGGTTGCTCTCCATAATGAGTAATTTGTCGTTTCTGTGGGTGTTAAATTTTTCAAGTGACTTTGAATGGATTTAATTTGTTTTTTTTATCATTTGGTTTATTCTGCCATATTCTTTTTAGTTTTGCGCTTATTAGAAATTGCCTTTGCTGAGCATGACTCTTCTCTGTTCGCACCAACTGCAAGAGTGAATTTTCATGCAACTTCTTAGATCACTCTCACTATAGGTGCTCCACTACCATGATAAGATCATATGTAGACCTGAATGGTATGTTCAGATCATGGACTTAGAAGGATCCTTCTAAGTCTGTGGTTCACATTTATGTGTTCTTTTATTAGTGATTTGAAAAGTTTCCAGTCTGTGTATTTGTTGTGCAGAGATGGAGGTTTATTACATATCAAAATTTGAAAGCTGTAGGTAAAGACAACTGAGAAATGGTCAGATGATGGGTCCAAACAAGAGTCCGCCTGCAAATAATTTTAGAATACACCCCTTGTTACACAGAAATCCAATAGATTTGGAATTTTTTCTTGATCGGTGGGCTAATATGTTGGCTTCTCACACTCACGCGCTCTATTGCCTTCTAACTCCCTACTTCGAGGAATTGTTAGTGTTTCTCCCTAGTGTTGGTGTTTGGAATTGAAGTCACCATCTATGATGAATCGATGTCCAAGAGTATTAAAAAAAATCTTCTTTTTTCATTTTATGTTTGGGTGATCGACAACAACACTATTGAGCCATTTAAATCTTCTATCACCACTTTTAATGATTGCATATGCTGTTGCTAAAATTTGGGAAGTTTATAGTGTTTTAGTTTGTTATTGACGGTGATAGCTGACACTATTATTATACCACTATTATATTATGTATGTAACTGCAGAGAATCTTTTCTTGAAGTCTTTGTACTTTGGAAAAAATAAACTTGGTAAGAAAATTAGGAAATGCTTATAAATATACAATTTAGATTTTTGCTGATTATCCAAATTAAGTTTATTATCCTTCTTTTAGTATCATCAAACGGACTATAAATTTATTTTGGAAAGGTACAATTTATTGAATTATGACAAGAGTTATATAAGAAATATGGAAATAAAAAGAATTTTTATAACAAGATATATTAAAAATTATGTATTAAAGGTTTATCTCCTTAAAGATGTTGATTTAAAATGCGTAACTGTAAGTATGCTTATATTTTTTTGAGATAATTATATTTAGAAGTACGAAAACTACAGTGCATTCGGTTTCCATTTACATTGATGCAATACAATATGAACGTTGAAATTTTCTTCAAATATTGATTATATTTATTAAAATTAAGTTCATTTTAGCTCTATAATACAGCATCAAAATAAAAATCGTTTAGAAGGAATTGTTTGCGTGACTAAAATTGATGCACGAAAATGTCATTACGACTTGACTTTGTCGTTCGGTACAGATCACCAGATCAGCTTCTTCTGTGAGAAACATCCTGAATAGTGCTGTTAGATACACCAACGACCATTGCAATCATCCTGCATTCATCATCATTCTCATTGATTCTCAATAATCAAATGATGCACTTTTTGGATGTCTTTAGATGTGACAGACGTCTTTCATTAGCGACCAGACACTATATGTTTATGCTTAATACACTTATATATGGGTCATTCCACCAAATAAAATTTTTTTTAAAGTGTGACCCCCGCGAATTTTTTTTAAATTTTGTGGAGTTATTCTGCTTTTTAAAAAATATTTTAAAAAAAATTATCTAAAATTAAATACGAAAAAGTGTGATTAAACAATTTTTTATGAACAAAAAGTAAATAATTAACATAATAAATCTTTAAAAAAATTTTCAAAATCAGTAATATTCAAAAATAAAAGTTTTTAAATCGTACATTTTATTTATTTGTATTTAAACAAAAAATATGCACATTGTAAAAATTAGATATTTTATGCAAAAAAATCTCAGCTTTCAGAAAAAAATATCAAATTAAAAAAAAACTTGCCGCACTGTCAAAAAAATAAATTTTCTTACTTTAATTAAAATTTTGGGGGTCTTCTACTACTTATAATAAAAAATTAATATCTTCATTGAAAAGCTGAGGATTTTTTACAAAAGAAACTGTACTTTTTGTATTTTTATGAATAATGTTTCTACTTCAAAAAAATTAACGAAAAAGTTAAAAATTACAAAATTGTCAAAATTTAAAAAATCATTACTACGAAAGTACTTAATATTAAGAGCTAAATTTTTCATTGAGTCATTATTTTTATACAGAGAATACCTCCACATAATTTGAAAAAAATCCGCGGGGGTCACACTTCAAAATAAATTTTATTTGGTGGAATGACCCATATAACAGAGAGAAAAGGCCAATAAACACAGAAAAGAAAAGAAAAGCGCATCCCGGTGGTCTTCTCTTGTACGACATGATTCACGTCTTTTTTTGTGTTTTAATTTGCGTTGGCTATCTGTATAATAAGTATATTGTCGTATATTTTTTTGGGATGAAAAAATTTATTTGCTTATTTTAATTTTATATTTTTGTTTTGGAAATTTGAATTTGTGACGCCTCTGGTTGTGATAGCAAAGGTGGGGAAATTTTTGATTTTTGAGGAGAGAGAGGGGATTGGCGAACGGCAAGTTCGACCGGACGGTCAAAATGTTCGCATGAAAATTTTTGATTTTGTATAAAAGTGAAAGGAAGTGTGATAATAAAATTTTATTGAAGAAATTTGATTAACGTGGCAAGGTCGCACGTTATCAATGAAGAAAAAGTCCGATTGAGCAAGCTGGGCGAAGTTACTGAATAATCCTGCAGATTTATTTTCGGAATTTTAAAAAATTATAAAATTTAAATTTTAAATTTTATTTAATTTTATGAAAATTTAAAGATTGGATTTATTTATTTTAGTACAATATATCTGTAGTAATATGCAATTCAAACTCGATAATCCAGGCTAAAAATTTTATATCTATGTTTTAATGGTTCGTATTATCGAGTTAGTACTGTATAAGGTCCGACAATACAATATTTTAATTAGAAATCAGTCAACTAATTAATTAGATCTTGTTTTTCTTCTGTTAATAAAATCAAAATAAATTTGAGTATTAAATTACTCTACAATTTGAAATATTTTATTAATTAATTAATTTATTATGCATTCAAGTCACGTATGGAAGCCAAAAAATTTCAAAGTAATGAGTACCGATTATTTCCAATGAATTATTCTAGCAATGCATGCACCGCTGTTAAGTTTCCTGTTTTTGGAGATTATATGTCTAAATTCAACTGCAGTTTTGATTCAAAATCCTGTTATTATAAAAAGGTAGGTTATGTATGCTTACAATGTTATTTTACCATATTGTTATTTAATTTACCTACATAATAAAACTAATATTTAATTTAGGGTTATTATTCATGTACCAATATAACCTATGATGATTCTGAATTTCCACCGTACGCACCAAGAGGAAGATATAAGCTTACAAGCTACGTGATATATAAAGAAAACATAACCTTGCTGATTGGTGAATTCTTTATAGAAATAAAACCAACCAATCCTTTGGAGAGAACTATTGGAATATAATGTTTTATCGTTGATTGAAATAAGAAATTTTCAATCAACGGTTTTATTTCATAATAAGTACTTACCTATGTATGCACCAAATTATAAGCAAATTATATTGTAAATTAATACACTAATAAAAGCACTACGAGTGAGCGAGCATTCAAAAAAGTTTTGTATCTCAATAATTTTTTTTTAAGGATAAATTTCACCAATTCACAAAAATGTGTATTTTTGTTTCCAATAATTTGGCTTCAATTGTAGAAAGGTTACATGAACAACTTACAAGAGCCAGCAATGGTGGTGTAATGTGATCACTGCTTGAGTTACGGAGCGAAAAATCTGTGTTCGAATTAAGAACGGACTGAACCGAACAGTGTCATTCCGCCTGCGGCATCGAACTTGTGCGTCTGGGGTATAATAGTAGAACCAATTTAAAACTACAACTACGGAACCTTGCATTGTGACCGAAGGTGGGTAACGTAGAACGAGAAGGCCCCAAAATAGAACCGAATAAAATTTTGGTCTAAAATCTACATACACTGCTGATGACCGAGATACTCCTCGAGATTTTCTGATAAGTCCCCACCTCACAGTTCATCTTTTTAGGATTATCAAAAATGGCGGTGATAACTTTTACTCTCTATAAAATCCAAAAAAAATTTAAAAAGAAAAAAAATACGGCACAAACGTGGCACACACCAGGCGCAATCGAGCACAATTAAAATTTTTGAGATTATCAAAAATGGCGGTGTTAAGTTTACGCTTTGAGAACACACCTAATACTACAAGTTGCAAAGATATTCTACGTATGAATGGATACTTTTTGTTCAGCAAAATCGATTATGAAAAACCTTGAATCGATGCAAATCGAGGTACTAGATCTATATAATTGACCACGTTGTTATTGACATTGAATTTGAAAATTACGAATTGATATACGAACACATTTGCATCAGCGTTCACAAGTTTTTCGCATTTGATGGTTAATGTTCCTTGTAAGGGTGAGAAAATTCACAAGTAGAAATGGAAAGTCAATTGGAAATTCATGAGTTGTCCCTATTCAATTCTTAAATTTTATATTTATATATTTTTATAGTAAAATAATATTTTAGTTTATGATGAACCTGGAAACTTCGTGGGCTCCCTTTTATGACTGCATCTGGCGCTACGGTCCTGACTTTTGCTGAACGATATCGATTACCTTCATCAAGTTAGTGTCTTTTAAGGTTACAAACCCAGCATAAATTTCCCTTTCACCCTTCTAAGGTCATGACGGAATACGAGGTAAGCTTAATTTAAAATTATACTATTTTTTGCAAAATTAGAACTCCAATTTGATAGCGAAAAACGAAATCTGTCGTGAAAATAGTGAATGAACAGTTTTAGAGCCGCGTTACGCCATCTCTATGCTATAGTTAGGGTAGATTTGTTTATAACATTGACCTATATTGAAAAACCTGTACTTATGCAATTTTGGCACAACTTTCATATACATATTTTTGAATATGTGGTTAGCTCACATAGTAAATTAGATGCTATTTTTATATACTTATATTTATAGATTTAAATAACAATTAAAAAAAAAATTTGTCATCACATTGTCAATGAAGATGTTGGTCAAATTCACCTAACACTTAAAAAATGTTTAATCAAAACAAATTTTTTTGATTTTTTAAAAATTGGTGCGAAATTATCGAGCGAACCCTCTCACTCTTACAACAGTAAAAGTAAAAAGACTAACTTTTTTAAAAGTTATTTTTAACTTGCGTTTTTTTCCATAACTTTTTGTTAATAAAAATAATCGATTAAAATTTATTCGATTTGCTATTTCGAACGCAATTTCGACACCTCCTACGTAAACTATCGTATGTGCAAAATCTTAATTTTACAGGAGAGCATTTTATATTTATTTTAAAAGACCTTACTACACAATCTACACGATAAATAACATAGAATAAAATCCTTTATCTGAAAAACGTAGTTTGTTATAAATACTTGCGACTATTTTCTTTGGTAACATTAATATTAGGTGTAATACAATTAATTTTTCTTTTGTGGGATACGATAGTTTACGTAGGAGGTATCGATTTGTTGAAGAGTTAGACAATTTTCACTGACCACAGTATCAAAAACGATAATTTAGGAATATTTTTTATACTGCAAAATGGAATAACACCTATGGCAGAAAATACGTCAAAATATTTTGACAAGCAACTAAACTTTCAAAATGTCATGTGGATGTCCAACCAGTCCAGCAAGACACTGTACGTGTGGTAAAGGACGGTTAAAAGTAAGTAAATCAATTTGGTTAAGCTAGGGCTTCATTTTGCAAAAATGTGTTGAAAAGTTTAAATAAATTAACACTTTTTGAAGTAACACAAAAATTATAAAATCAGAGATAGTAACAAAGGTTCAGAAAAAAGCGAAGATTGTTACTCAAATAGTAACATTCTAATGGAAAATACTGAAAAGGATGAGAAGTGTAAATTCCATTCTTGTAATAATGAAAATCCAAAAGAAGACACAACTAAGAAGAAGTGCGGTGAACGTGAATTTACTTGCGGTCCATTAATTGTAAGTCTCGAGCCTTCTCTCAGCGGTATTTATTTATATCGTTTAACGATTTTTAAAAGTAGGTACTTCAAACCTTATCAATTATGTAAAACAATAAAGTGGAATTTGTTACGTATTAAATTAAATCAGACCACAGTTTATTCAACATAAATTCAACCGCTTATCAAAATATCCCGATTCGCTTTTCCCACCAAATCAGAGTTCTAATTCTATTCGTCAATTTCACTGGGAGATACTTACACTCGTTTAGCGAACGCTCGTGACCCAGTGCCATTGAAAAGAATTGCGCTCACAGTTGTTAATTTGTTTATTACAACTTACATTGTTATCGTTATAATGGTGAGTTTACGCTTGTTACGTAACTTTACGTTTATTTTGAGATAAAACCGATTTTTTTAATTAAACCACTCGAAAATCAAATCTGAAACGACTACATTTTCAATTTTTGAAAACGCTTTATTATTTATTTATTTATTTGTGCAGTGTACCCTGTCCATTAAGGTACCCATAGTTTGGATTCTTGGAGGGCCAGGATCTGGAAAAGGCACACAGTGTGAGAAAATTGTCGCCAAATATGGATTTACTCATTTATCTTCTGGAGATTTACTAAGAAATGAGGTAATTAAAATAAATTTATTATATGTAATATTTTATTTAATTTTTTTGGCACGGTTAATATAAATGAAATAAATTTAAGTCGATATAATAGGTGTACGAATTAAAAATATATCGTAGAATAGAATGCAAAACAAATTTTAAAATAGCATTCTGAAAAAGTTTAAAATCCTCTTTTTTTGTAATAAGTAATTGATGAAGTCATTGCAGATTATTCAATTAAAATCTTTTTTGTAATACGATAAAGTAGGTGAAAGTTATTAAGTTAGGACAAATTCATTAAATATGGAAATTGCAATATAATAATGGCACTATGTACTATTTTTTATTTGATTCCACTGGTATTTTTGAAGGTGGAAGTTCGTAGACCAATTTGCAATTGTATAATGTGAAACTTCCGCTATAACTTAAGTAGCCAAAAGCGATAGTTTCCTTTTTCAATTTTAATAGTTATTCCCTGCATATAAAGTAGAAGTGCGTCACCCTCTATTTTGAATTTTAGATCCAAAATTATCTACAGCGTTGTTATCTTGTTTATTTTATTTATATCAGTTTTTTCGAAATATTTGTTCTTTGATATATTTAAAATAATTTTAAAAGTAAAAATCTGTTGATCCATTCATACGCGTCGTTATTAAAATTATTCGTATGTCAAAAATAAAAATGCTGCAAAAAAACGAAATAAAAATAGTATGATTAATGTATTTCAAATCGATATTAAGGAGGGTAGAATTTCTCCAGACCATTCCAATGAATTTTTAAACACATTTTTAAAATTTTAATATTAAGAAAAATAATAAGTTTTGATTTTGAAAGTTTTGAATTTGTTTAATATTCTGACATCCACGCAAACAATTTTTAAAATTTTGTAATAACTGTGGTTATTTTGTAATAATTTAATCTACATAAATGCCCTTGTAAAAATTCAGTTACTGTGAAGCTTCATTACTCTGTTATGTTTTTGTATTAAATCCAATTTACTATCGAGGAAGTCGATAAATTGATTGAATATAAAATTTATGAGCGTTCTACAAAAATATTTTATTTAGGTCAGCAGTGGCTCTCCAAGAGGCAAGGAGTTATCGGATATCATGGAAAAGGGGGAATTGGTTTCAATGCAAATTGTTTTGGATTTATTGAGAGAAGCCATTGAAAATAGCCTTCCAGCTGCTAAAGGTTTTTTAATTGATGGCTATCCACGAGAAAAGGAACAAGGCATAATGTTCGAAAAAACGATAGCACCGGTGAACCTTATTATATTTTTGGACGCGTGCGACGAAACATTGGTGAACAGACTTTTGGGGAGAGCCTTAACGTCAGGAAGAGTTGACGACAACGAAGAAACTATTAAAAAAAGACTTCATACTTTTAATACTCACAACAACGAAGTTGTTAGCCAATATACTGAGAAGTTGAAAAGAGTAAGAAATTAGAATTTAGCCACTCTAACTTGACCGGGTGTGGTCTACCGCGCAAGAAATTGACCAAACCCGGTCTAGTTAAAGTGGATAAACTCTACTTATTTGAAAACGAATTTACTTTTACGCCGGCAAATTTTACAATAAATAAAAGATATTAAATTTTGCCGGTGCAGAGTTGTATGTGTTATTTGTACTTTTACATTGAATTTTTTTTCCAGATTGACGCCGAAGGAGACAAAGACGATATTTTTAAAGAAATTGAAGCGTGTTTAGATCCATTAGTTGCTTAAATAAATCTTTAAATTTTTTTAATTATATATATCACATAAACATTTGCATGTATATTACACATTAAATAATATTGTATTACACCATTGGCTATGCATCTATAAACTAAAAATTCATCACATCACGTAATATAATATTTCAATCAAATAAACTACCTACAAATTGTAATATAAATTTTTAAAAATATGTAATATCTTTAATATACAAAATTAATATAATTTTAAATTACTTACTGTATTAATTAATATTTTAAGCTAAAATTTACGGAAGAAATCAAAATATGTAATAAATTATTTTTCTCTAAATTTCAACTCACAATTCCCCCCCCCCCCCCCCCTCCCCAGTTATAAAATAAAATTTATTTTTATTTTATTTCACGTTGTTGCATCAAATCGATACAATTTTTGTAAAAGTTAATGTCATAATTGTACCTATTCTATGAGAACACCATAGAAAACGTCAATTTTAATGTTTTTTTGTATTTTTAAAAATCTAGTTCTATTGCATGAATAGAATAAAATTTAGGAACTGAAATTTTGAGAAAAATGTTTTTGTCGTAAGGAAATGGTTAGTCAAAAACTATTTAAAAACTTTTCACGGGCAGTTTTGGTATGATCATCTGGCCATGGCATTTACAGAGTTTATTACAAACTATACGGGGGTTTCAATTTGAGTTGCAATTATATTTCGACTCATCTCGAAGCAATAGGTACACATTTAATGAAATTTTTTTATGTGATTCAAAACATCGAATGAGCCAACTTAAATTATGTAATTCAAGAAACGAGAAATTAAAATCTAAACGACGCAAATCGAGTTCCCTGTAGTAGTGCTATATGAAAACAGGTATACCGATTTAAATTGTATTTTTAATATTTGCTATCATCGATAAATTTTGAACTTGATTGTGGATTGATGTTAGAAGTTATTTAGACAAGTGTAATAAATTATTAAATTATTATACAGTCAAGTGTTTTAAGAGGTGTACGGTACTGATGAGAGCAAACAAGCTCGAAACACAGTGTTTTTCGTTGTGGTTTTGGGTTGCAAACATTGGTAAGGCTGTGTCTACCGTTCTTCCTTGATTGTGTAATTTTTATTTCATCTTAAAGTTTGTGCAAAAAAATTTTTTACTATTCAATATGCATTGATGTTTAGTGCAAGATTAGTTTTCATTTTTAAAATGAAGTAAATAAATTTCTTCATCCCAAAAAATATACGACAATATATTATAAAATATAAGAGAGGTGTGCTGAGTGAACGGGCTAAGGACCGGACTTTAAGCTAGAAGCTCTCACTTTTGCGGGAGCAAAGTGCCAGTTTACTTAGGAGCGGGACGAAAAGTAAAGTAGCGGGACGAAAAGTAAAGTAGCGGGACGAAAAGTAAAACAGGGGGACAAAAAGTAAAAAAATCAAATTTATTACTACGTCTAAGATTTCAAAAATGCATACGGTACTTTGACAATGATATCATGTTACGCAAACTACCACATCTGGGGTAGGCATAATAAAGTTTATGGTTATTTTCAAGAAAGGTCGACTACCTAAACCGCTTTGTATTTTTGAAAACTTAAATTTTATTTAACAAATTCTTCTAGAAATTCGAGTAGTTGACGAATTAAACTTCGAGATATAGAAATAATCGATTTATAGCGGAAAGACAAAAAATAGTATATTCGCGCTCGAGAGTAAAGTGACTTCTCGTCCTTCGGGTAAATTTTCCCCTCGACTGCGTCTCGGGTAAAAACCTTTACCCTCATGACGAAAAGTGGCACTTTACTCCCTCGGTGTATAATATACTATTTCATCCATTAATCAGATGGGTGAAGGTCGTTTCTAGTTCGGATCTTAGACTATTGTAATTTCAAAAAAATACAAAATTTTACATGAAATAGCATTTAAAATGTTAAATTATTAACTCTTCTTCTTCTTCAAACTTCCTGGATTAGGCTAAATCCTGTTCCGGCATCCATCATTTCCTCTGTCGCCCAACATCTCTTTTTCCTTTGGGATGGTATCCCAAATTTAGTTTTACCGGTCTCGTGTTGTCCACTCTGTCCATATGTTCACACCATCGCTGTCGGTACATCCTGATAGTTTTCATCAATGGTTCTATCGCAAATTCCTGTCGTATATCTTGCCACAGTGCTTTACGCTGATGACCAAGTGGTATTCCAAGAAACGGAAAATGATCTCCAAATAGCGGTCCACAAACTACATCTACAAAAGATACTCGTCTGAAATTTTACAAAACTGCAGCAATACCGATACTGACCTACGGGTGCAAAGCATGGGTCATTGGGAAAAAAAGACGAGAGTAGAATTCAAGCTGCTGAAATGCAATTCCTTAGAGCTACAAAGGGCTGTACCAGAGCTGACAAAATCCGACATGAAGATTATTAACTCGTTGATATTAAATAATATTAAAACGTTAATTATATCGAGTTATTAAAATTAAGAAATCAATTGAAAGCTTAATAAATAATTCAATTGATTTCTTAATTTTAATCTTCTTCTTCAAGTGCCTATCCGAACCCGGATGTTGGAATGGATGTTGGAATGATGGAAGCCACAGCAGTGGAGTGATGTGATCGCTGGTTGAGTATAAAGCGGAAATTCTGGGTTCAAATCGCGGATTGCACAGAATTTCTTGGCTCGACTTTCTGGTGGGCATTCACACTCTGTGGTGATCCCTGATATTTGTGTCGACGTCATTACCGTTGATACGGCTGCGTCACACACGAGAGTTTACAAGACAGGTTAGGTAGGGTGGAAATGAAGCCAAAGCCCTTCTAGTCCTGTAAAGCTATCATGTATATATATCGAGCTATTAAAATTAAGAAATCAATTGAAAGGTTAATAAATAATTCAATTGATTTCTTAATTTTAATCTTCTTCTTCTTCAAGTGCCTATCCGAACTTGGATGTTGGCGATCTTTCTGGCTAAGCCAGGAAGACTTTATTAGGGAAATGTTAATAGGGTGGTTTCCTTTTGCCTTCCCCCATAGTCCACAGATTGACTTTGGACTTTTTAGATCACAGCACATCCGACTCAATCAGGATTAAAGCCGCGGTGCCCGCTCTCTAGTCTATCTGTCTTTGATTTACGCCAGACTGCTGGTCTTTAATTTTAATAACTCGATATAATTAAAATAGCATTTAACGATAATCAACCCCCTCCAAAATCGCAAAAGTTTTTTTGCATAAATCATTCAATACATCATTTTCAATCAAAATTGATGTATCCAGCGTAGATTTTAGGGTGGATCCAAAATTAGACGTAGTTTTGGCTATATGTGTAGATACTAATTAAAGATATCCCGCCGATATACTCGGCAAATTGTGCTACTAGGAAGGAGTGGTTGCCCCTTAGATGTCGAACCGTAAATTTTGCTCGATTTTAACGCTACCATGGTGCAAGTACTGCTGCTGCCCTCGTGTTTGTTTGCTACTCCCAGTTTGTAGCGTAAGTAAATCCACACGGACGGTTAACAGAATGGTCGTTGTGGTCGCTTTTCATACAGAAATTTGAAACTTTAAAATTGATTATTAACTAAACTACTCAATATATTGTCGTGTATCTTTTGGATTGCAGAAATTTATTTGTTTGGTGTAGTACTTTTTATATTTTGAATTTGAAAATTTGAACTTATGGGACCTCTGGTTGTGATAGCAGAGTTGGTGGAATTTTAATTTTGAGTAGAGATGTGCGACTTTTCAAGTCGCGAGGTTGGGTTAATTTAAATTATGAGTAAAGTTTAGAATAAGTAAAGAAGAATAAGAAAAATTAGATGGAAAAGACTCCAACACAAAAGACCTGTTATTTCCAACACCTGCATCGTTTCCTCGGCACTGTTAATTCTGTGAGGATATAATTACTTTACATCCATTAGTTAGGTTGCCGGACTGGCCTTTAGATGGGCCAGTTTAACGTGCCTTCCGAAGGACGAAGACTAGTCATAAGAAAGTTTGACTCTTCACCGGATTTGAACCCGGTACCTTGCATTCGCAACTAATCACGTTAGCTGAAAAATTATTTATTTATCGATAATTCCGGCTAAACATTCATGATCAAACTTTTTTTTACTGTTTTGAGACTTTAATCTCTACAATATTACCAAATGTAGAAAAGTTAGAATTTAAAAAATTTTTTGAACAAATTTTAGTTTACAAGTAATTAATAATTTATATATTTTGGAAAAAAAATCAAGATACCTACCCAAAGATAAACAATGTTGTTTTAAATTGTTTTAATTTTTTTTAACAAACGGTGACAATTTTTTTTGTTTGTGAGATTTCAGGTCTAAATTTTATTAAATATTGTGTACGTTGATAAGATATGGGAGGAGTATTTACTTGTGTTGATGATGTAATATAATGTATCTGTTAAAAAAAAAATTTATCTTTAGAATTGCAGGTGCCAGATTTTCAACGATTAGAATACGACATGTCACCTCTTAAGATCCGTCCAGTACCAATAGTGTGGTTTGTAGGACCATCAGGTACCGGTAGACAAACACAATGCCAAGCCTTGGCAGAAAATTTGGGATATGAAAACATTCGTGTAGCTGCTTTATTAAAACAAGAAACGAAGAAGGAAACCGACCGTGGTAGATTAATAAAAATAGTTCTCGACAATCCTCCCAAAAAAATTGCTGATGTAAATAGCTATGCACCTTTGATTTAAATCCAAAATAAAATTATGAAATCTTTTAGACCCTCGTAATCGATATAATTAAGGAGGCCATGTTGAAAACTGCTGCAAACGCAAAAGGATTCATTATAAATGGATTTCCTCGTACCAACAAGCAAGCCAACCTTTTCGTGAAAGAAATTGGAGATGTGGATGTTGTGGTATACCTTTATTCGGACACCCAAGTCCTAATAACACGATCCATTGGAAAACATGGTCAGACAGATACCGAATCTGTGAAGCGAGATATTCACAACTACATCAAAGAAGTTAAAGAAAGTGTTGCCAAATTTGGCGCAAAAGTTGAAAAAGTAATTTGTAACTTTTTTTTCATAAAACGAACTAAAGTTTTTATTATTTCCAGATTCACACCGACTCTCCCCCAGGCGATGTTTACGGACGCATTGAAGCGGCAATTAATGTCAGGCTCAATGTTAAACCTTCAACTACTCTAACAGATCAATTACAAATTTTAAATGAATTTTAAAAATTACTATTGTGTAACTCTGTACTTTACTTATTCATGCGAAATAAAAATTTTATAATTAGCCTAATTACACGTCCGGCATAACTTGCCTTACAAATGAAACCAAATCAACAATATTTACGAATCTAAGTTTACATTGTTAAGTACGGTAGTATAATTAAAATGTGTTTTTTTGGGCATATCATAATTTTATGCAGTATTTTGAAAACGGTGTTTGTGAATGACCAATGTGAATCTTTGTATGATTTTTCGTTACGTCCATTTTATAAGATCAAAACTTGTTATCGGTCCGACCTTACAGTAATTGCAAGATCAAGCGTTCAATCGATCGAGCAATGTTATACGCTCGCTCGAGAGCGCGGTGGATTAGCGATAAATTTTAGTCCTCCAGCAATGAATGACATAAAAAGTAAGGAAGATTTCTTTTTTCGAAATTGTCATGTTTTGGAATGTCCAGAATTTGTCAACTCTACAACATTGGTTAATGATACTTCTTTTGATTACTACAGTTTATATGGTAATTTGGATGGTAAGCTTGGGCGATTCGAAAACAAATCTGGATTGCTCATACCAACGTATTTCAGTTTTAGATAGTACAACTTGTGTTAGATCTGTTGGAGTATTTCGTACGTTCGATGTAAAGGTAAATTATACCACAGCAATCGCAAAATGTCAAAGTATCGGAGGAGATTTGGCAAACATTATAAGTGAAGCCAGAACAAATGGAATATCAACTCTTGTGTCGACTCAATTGTCGCAATGGTACAAAGTAGCTTTTGTCGGTTTGGATGATCTGAAATCCAGAAAACGCTTTGAAACTCCGCTAGGAGAATTATTAAATTGCTACAAATTTAGAGCTTGGGGACCAGGTCATCCGAGGAAACAAAGCAAAAATGGGAGTTGTGTTATCATCGATTCAAATAATATGTGGAAATCAGTCGATTGCAAATTGAAATTACCTTTTGTTTGTGAACTGTTTCCTACTTCTAAGGTACCAAAAAAAGCAGAAGAAAGTATAGATTGTTCAAAATTGAAGGGAAAAAGTATGAATAACGCAAATTTGTTATTTTTGTTACTTGTTATAATTTTAGTTATTGATTTTAGATCTCGAATTTTGTCGCAAACAGCAGAAAAATAAATGGAAAAATTTCCAAAATTATGAAAATGAAGAAGAAAATAAAGAAGAAATTACAGATGAAAGTAGATGTGAAGAAGATATTGATGAAGACATCGATTAAGGATGTTGGAGCGGAGCTGGAGCACAGAACAGTAGAGCAATGAGTTTTTGCCATGACTACATTTAAATTACAAAATCTCTAAAAATGACTAGTAAACAAATTCATTTTTGCAAAATATAATTTCAAATAATAATTAGACAAAAGTGTCAAGATTGATTTTATCGATTTACTCTCATTAACGTAAAAAATAAGAAATATTTTTAAAATTATTATTTAAAAGAAACGGAATTTTGAATTTTTTTAAATTAATTTAGTATTATAATTTAATTATAAAAAATGCACTGAAAAATAAACATCTAAGTACTTTAGATCAGAGACCTGAGACGGTAATTTGCTTTGCAACTAATGAGATCATCTTTGAATGCGAAGATCTCAAGCCTACCTTGGTCACCAACAGTGTGAATGTTTTCTGAAAGACCAAACTTTAAGAAATTCTGTTCAATTTGGTCCGCGCTGCCTCCTCGATCAAGATTGAGAGAGCAAATGCCTCTTTGACTCCCTTCCTGTCTTTGCTCGCTTTTGCCTTTGCTCGAACCACAATCGGTTTACCGACTTTCAAGTTTTCTCTGAAAGGCTCTTTTAAAAATTGCCGTGGTATTAGAGATCAATTTGGTACCACTTCTTCACAGATATTTTGTCTTGCATTAAATACAAGATTTCTGCCTAATATTAGGTATTAAATCCTTTATACCTTAATCTTTTACGTGAAAAATTACCATTGGAAGAAATTTACATCCGTTCATTACAGCCTATCCAATCATTTAAATTACTCAAATAGGATGAGCCGGTCCTGCTAACCTGGATAGAGAGTAGTTCAAACACTTTTGACAGTTGTAGTTCAAATACACTAATATCTTTCATTTAACCGATTCTTTCAATAATATTCAATTTATTAATTTGTCTAAAATGGGACAAGGTAAAAGTCAATTTACCGAAGATGAACTACAAGATTATGAGGTAAAAATTAAAACTTTTTAAAAATTGAAATACAAGATTTTTTAATTTTAGGATTTAACGTACTTTACAAAAAAGGAAGTTCTCTAGTAAGAGTTGCTTTTGTCTATTAAAATCAAAATTAAAAACATAACATTTCAGTGCTCATCAAAAATTTAAGGCTCTAGCTCCTGAAAAAGTCGGTCACAACAAAAATGCCAAACTTCCGATGTCAAAAGTTCTGCAATATCCAGAATTAAGTGTGAACCCATTCAATGATCGGATATGTAAAGTGTTTAGTTCAAATAACGATGGAGATTGTACATTTGAGGATTTTTTGGATATGATGTCGGTGTTTAGTGATGCTGCTCCAAAAGCTGTTAAAGCCGAGCATGCATTTAGAATATTTGGTTTGTTGTTGTTAATATTGAATGCATCAAGTTTAAAACTTTGAATTTAGATTTTGATGGGGATGACATGTTAGGTGCAACCGATTTAAGACAAGTAGTGGGTAGATTAATTGGAACTAATCAACTGTCTAATTCGGAGATGCAGCATCTCATACAAAAAATTTTAGAAGAAGCTGATTTGGATGATGATGGAGCTTTGTCATTTGCCGAATTTGAACACATAATCGACAAATCTTCGGATTTTGGAAAGTAAGTTTTTTTCAGTATGAAATTGGTATGGTTCAAGTCTCAAATTGAAAAAGTAAATTGCAATTTATATCCATTGAAGTGTTTGATAATGAATTTTAAGTTCATTTTTAAGGGAGGGGAAGTTAAAATCTCCATATATTCATATTTTGTATTCCGCGCAAAAAAATTACTGATGAATGTTATTTCAAACTTCAGAGGTTGAAATTCACCTTCATCAGTAAACTATAAAAAAATCTGGATTTTTCAAGGTTTTACATTTTTATGCTTATCTATTTTATTTTAAAAATATCTGAAATGTTGAGTTTTCACAGCCAAGAAGTTCTAATTTGTTTGGTGACTGTAAAATCATGAATTTAAAACTAAACATCTAATACATCTTTTTTTTTGCAGTGTATTCCGTATAAGATTGTAAAGTTTAGATTTCACAAGCAATTTCAATTATTGTGATTAATATAGTATTATTGGGAGGTTCCTAATGTATGAAGAATCTTTAATTTAGAATCTCAGTTGTAATTAAATCTCATACTTTTTTATTCAAATACAAAAATATGTACAAAAATATAAATAAACAATTAAGATTGTAAATAACCTGGTAGTTTCATTCTCATGAAAATCCAAGTAGTGAAAAATGACACTAAAACACAAATGAAGCCAACAGCTGTAATCAAAATCCTGTTTAATTTGGGTGTCAGTGGTGAATGAATTTGATCCAATACGATAAAACCAAGACCACCCATTGAGAAAAGAAAACTGGAAGCTAATCCTTCCATTATATATTGTCCATTTACTCGATATGGCATAAAAGCTACCTATTAACAAAAGCCATTGTTTGAAATTATTTTATTTGTAAACATAACGAGAAAAGTACTTACGGGTCTCGAATGGCCATGCTCATCGGTTGTGGAACCAACACTTGGCGGTTCAACAATAACGTCATAAATAATGCCTAAAATTTGGTGTTTAATTATTATGGTAAATGACTTTTAAAAGCTCACCTCCGGTAACTAAGAAATAAGAAGCCAACACCAAAGAAAACATAACCATAGCCGAAGGTTGTTGCACCCACGACGGTTTCTTGATTTTCATATTAGGAATCTCCAATATTGCAAACGGAAATGTGCATATTTGTTCCAACATTTTTAAAATGTATTATTTATAAAATTAAAAGTAAAATTTTCCAACCGGTAACTGTCAACTTGTATCTCCTGTCTCTTTCTAATCCACGACGTGTCACTTTGAACAACATGCAGTGGCTCAAGTCCCAACACAGTCTTTCAGGACGTTACTAATCCCGAATTTGTGCTTTAACCATTTATTTCATTTTTTAAGTAATTTTCGGGATGCGTACAAAAAGCCGACACAAGAATTTAAACAATTACAACTTGTTACGTTAAGTTTTTCCAAACCCCCTCCTCCGTTCTCGTCACATTTCATCACGCTGGGCAATTGCGCCCCTATTTTTTTTGCAGTATTCTCTGAGACAGTTCATTTATAAAAATTACTCCTGAGTGGGTACCACTGCCCCAACCTGGAAATTAAAAATCTGGATTTTTGAGACAGTCTAACTCGTTAAAAATAAGAAAGTTTATTTGATTCCATCACCCATCTATGTGTTGACCCAAACACAATGTAAAATCAATTGTAGCAGCCGCTTCATTTGTTACGCATTTTAACAAAAAGTAGGTTAAAGCACTTGAACAGCCATCAGAATGCTTTAATAAGGTCTATATTTAACTAATCTATATTTGGGATTATTCCTCACCTTAAACCAAAGTAACTTAAACGCTAAACAAAAAAGGTTATTAATTCTCAAACTCTCAGCTTTTTTAAAAATCCGGATGTTTTAATCCGGATTATCGAAATAAATAAGAAACCGTCGAGCATGCACATAGCCACTGAAATTTAATAAAAAGTCGTCAATTTTTAATTATATTTTAGAATTAAAATCGTCTGCAATAGACTCAAGAACAATGTAAATTAATTTTTAAAATTTCACCCTGACATAGATTAATTGACACAAAAAAATCGATACAAAATTTGAATAAACTTGAATTTATTGAATGCAGCCCACAGAGTTATTTTTGACAGCTGTCAGATTTAATAATTTAAAACCTCGTTTTAGTACACGTCAGACTTTTAGCAAGCAAACTTGTGCATGAAATATATTTTTAATAATTAAACATGTATTTAACTAAATTTAAAAATTTTCTGTTAATATGAAGATAAGTGTGATTTGTTGTTCAATACTTTTATGTTGCTTTATACATTGGGCTTGGTAAGTTAATAAAAAACTACGTTTTACGTTTAATTTCAAAATTTATCAACTTTTTAGCGACTCTGCGTTAGGATTAGTTCTTGCTGAAGATGATATTCCATTTATTGACGCATCAGACAATAACACCACAACTTCTAGGGATCACGAGGCTGAGTTTGGTGAACCGTTAATAGTGCCCAAAAGTGTAGGTAATTTAGAAACCAATGAAATTAAATCTAGTGTTACAGACGTTTTAAATGAAGATAAGGATAATTTTGTTCAATCTCCTGAGCATGCATTTATCGAAACCGTTTCCCAAAATGTTGGAGTTCCTCACGAGTAAGTACACATTTAATTTCAATTAATTTAGTTTTAAAGTTTACATCTATTAAGGGAGGGAAATGTTTGCATTAGGAAATTTTATTGATTTAAGTTTTTAATTGTATGGTAATTTACTTTTGTAATTAATTCGGTACTTCTAGTGCCTACTTACTTGACATTTAATTATGTAAATCTATTTTTTGGTGTCAGTTCCATGAGTCTTTTATTTGTATGTTTCTCATGGGTTTTTTTTAACACATTTTGTATATTTTGGTAGACTACATAATTATTTGCATATTAAACTGATTTTCAAGAAATTACATTGTCTTTAATGACTTTCATTCTCCTGAAAATGCAAGTTGGTTTGAGCTATTTTTGTCACTTAACCTTTAGTGCAATGTTGTAATGTGGAATTTCCTGCTTGTAATGCTTCAGTAACCTGAAACTCTTTTTTGTCTAAAATGTATGCTAAACATGCAGGGTGCTATTTGAACAGATTCATGTCAGTTTCAGTATAATCGGAAGTAGATATCAAAGATAATACAAAAATATTAAAGATTTTTAAATGCATTGGACCTTGTGTTCCTTCCAAGCCATTTGTGACATTAAACCATGATCATGTGATGAGCTGAATAGCAATAGAATATCTCCGTAACTGAAAAGTTAGACATTTGAAATTTTAATTACTGCCATCCCGTGATATTGTAGTTCGGTGAGCTTGATGTCACATGTTTACATTTTTAACTTTTCAACTCCTGGAGATATTCCATTGCAACACAATCATTGGGAAGCTTGGTATAATTGTAAAGCAAAGGCAAATTAATGTAATGTACATTTTGTATTCAAAATTTTATACAGTAAAACCTGTATAAGGCGGAACCGCTAGGGACTGAAAAAATATTTCGTTTTAAGCAGGTTCTAGCATAAGCAAGTACTATTTTGTTACTTTTATAAATTTGGAACAACAAAAAATTTACGTGGTAGATAAAATTTAGACTTTAACATCGTTCTCCTTATATAGGATTTACTGTATGGGAGTAGTAAATGATTTTATAATCAGTAACCTAAAATAGAAATTTTTGTATAGGTACCTAAATCCATAAATTTAATGAAAATAAAACTTTGATAAATTATTGCTGGTCATACAATCAGTAACTTCTAACTATATTTTAATGAACACGCTTTTATAATTTCCTTTTAAATGTTTAATAAAGTATATTTTCAAATACCCTATCATTTTAATAATATACTATAATTTTGTCATGAAATTGCTTAGATAAAATGAATAATTTCGTTAATGATACTAATTAATTAAAAGAAATCACTATTCATGATATAATACATAATTATTGGTTATATTTGTAAAGATTTCACGTTTCTTATCCATCTCTGTTATGTACCTAGTCTTGATCGATTTTCGATTGTTCGATCTTTCCAATTTTCGCATTATAAAAACAATTTTTTCATTTTTAAAAAATGAACAAAATTTATCCTGGAATCGAAAAAATCTTAAACTTTTCACGACGACATACAAATATTTTTACAAAACTTACAATGTGAAATTCGAAAGGATTTAAATGAGACAAAAAAATCAAAAATTGGCATGGACATATTGAAGGAATAGACAGAAAACTCCTCACTGATACAGTAGAATTTGTTTATAACGAGTACTAGTTATAGCGAGATACCGATTATAACGAACATGGGTTTGGTGCATTGTTTTATATGGACTGATAAACCATTTATAGCCAAGCCCGCTTATTAATAATGTTCCCTTGCATCCTCATTATAACAGCATTCTATTGTACATAACTTTACCGTCACGTGTAGCTATGATTCGATATAATAGAAAAAGAACAAATGAAAATTTTATATGCATACTAATTCTTTCTCAAAAAGATACAGAAGTCCTGCAATACATTAAAAAAAAGGAAAGAATCAAATCAAATGATTTGGGGAAGGGAACAAACTTTTATATATAAACAAATACAAAATTTTCGCTTATAACTTCAGGCGCTGTTTTTCCCTTGTAGGTTGTAGCTCAAATAACTATTAATTTATTCGCGTCGTATTTATTTAATTTACGTTGAATGAATAAAAATGATTGTCCAACTTATTGAGATTTTATTATGCAGAATTTGAAATATATAATTAAAACTTATTAGGAAAACAAAGTAATTAACATCAATTAAGTTAAATTTTGCAAACTTGAACAATAACAAATTTTAAGTAATTTTTTGCTCATTAAATAATCACTGGCATTTTTACCCGGATAATTTTTGAAAATAAACATTACAAGATTTGCATAGCCACAGCAATGGATTGATGTGATCAGGCGGTTACGTTACAGAGCAGAAATTCTGGGTTCAAATCACGGACTTCACAGAATTTCTTAGCTCGGCCTTCCAGTGGACATTCACACGTTGTGGTGAAACAAAACCTCTAACCCAAAAAACTTATAACAAATAAAAATACTCAACAAACCAAAAATAATTAAAAATCAGCATTTTAGAGTGCTAATAACCTCGTGGTTGATAATTTGTAATATAAAATTGCAAAACTAAACATAAAAATAAATAAATAAAATAAATTTTATAGTAGGTATTAGAGAAGAAAGCAGGACAACTTTTTCTTGTTTCGTACGTTTGTTTGCGGGTTCCACACCTATACAAACTAGATCATTTCTTAACCTTTTTAGTATCGTAACTCGCGATCCCTTAAATGCCAAAAAATAACCTTGCCACTTCTCCGAGAATAGAAATAACGTTTTATTTTTACCTGATGCGAATTCAATCGATATTGATCAAATTTAATATGGGGTAAATTTCTTTAATACCAGATCGCAACCCCAGTATGCCTACAGAATCGTTTCTCAAGCTTTTTAGGGTCTCAACCCTAAAGGGTTCAAAAAGCTTAAAAGAAGTCAAAAATATTTATTTTAACTTCAGACTTGATTACGACCCTCGACGAGAAATAATGCAAGATTGTGGCAGATACAGTGTTTGAGAATCATGCACTTTTCTTCACTTTTTTTTACGATTTTGCTTACAAAAATTTAATTTTGATTAATTTAAAAATTCAATAAATAGAATTTTAAAAATTGTCGACGTATGTTGCTTAGAGCAAATGTAGACGACGAAATAAGATTTAAAAAAAGAAAAAACTTGTTCAAAATAGTATATTAAACTACGAGTTTTATAATCGACGTTTTGATCGCACGACATCTGTCTAAAAACCGACCCGTAGAGCGGGGAGTTTTCTAAAAAATATGTGCGATAATAATCAAAATCTTTGATTTTATACTCTTTTATACTTTCCCTGTTTATCTAAAAAAAATTATGGTTGTTTTTATAGTCTTCATTTTTTTGGAGTATTAGTGAATATAATAATTTAAAAAATATTTTTAAAGTGTAAAATATCAACAAAGAAGTACTGAAAATTGAAACAAAAATGTCTCTAAATATTAAAATTAATGATAATTGATTAGAAATAATCGATTCTAATGGTGATCAAATTAGTAGGCGGAGAACTCAAATGATAACAAACTTTTTTAGTAAGAAAGCAAAACTTTCTGATCGTTAATTTTATATTAATAAAATAATAAATTATTAATTAAGTGAAAATATTTTTACACTTTTTGTCACTTTTTTCAAAATTGCTATACACTTTTCTTCACTTTTTTTCAAAATTGATACATTTTTTTCACTCATTTCTCGCTTAGAACTCTGTGACAACCCTGTAATGCAAAGAAGTGAAAAGGTTACTTTTCACGAATTCAACATTTCCATAATTATAGGCGGAACTTGGGGGCTATACCCTTCAAAATCAAAATTAGCCTTTCCAAAAAAACTGAAATTATTGGTTTTTAATGGCTAAAAGGTATTAAAAAATAATAGTTTTTTTCGAAAAAAACTTTTTAGCCTCTTCCCCCAAACTTTTGACCCTAGTTGCGCCTATGTCCATAATCAAAAATTATCGCGATTATCCCGTAATTTCATACTAACCCGATCCCGAATTTTTCTATGTAGGTATAAGTAAAAACTTGAAACATGTGATATCTACCCGTTATTATATAATTCTAATTATAAGATACAAGGATTCATTGTTGAAAGTTTCAATCTGATAAACAATAATTATTATTGACTGACACAAAATTGATTTGACATCGTATCGATTTTGAATTAATTTTCCTTGCATTATAACGCTCGTGACAATTGTTTTTTTATTAGTAGATACCAAAATCTATTTTGTTTGGCTCAATATATTACCGTTTACTTACTAAGGTAATCGTGTAATAATAACATGCCGTAATAATAATTGTTTATGTATTCCGTTTTACTGTTACCACAGCGAAAATCCTGTGGAAATCAATAAATTTATTGTTCAAAACAAAGAAATATAATAAATTTTTTTCCTTATACGAAAATAAAACATGCATTTGTTTTAAAGTATCAAAGGTGCGAACTGTTATTTTTTTCAACAAATGTTGTAACCATCACTACATATTTCAAATAATGCAGTGTTTGCATTGTTGAGAGGTGAGCTAAGTGAATGGGCTAAGGACCGGACTCTAGGCTAGAAGCCCTAGGTTCGATCCCCAACCCGGCTACAAAATTTATCCGACTTCATTATGACCCTCTCCTCTCGGAAGGCAATGGCAAACCATCGAGAGTAATATGCCAAGAAAGCCATTTAATAATAACATATTAAATTGGTCACGACGCTTCTGTCAAGAAGCATACGAAGAAGAAGCAGTGTTTGCTATATGATAACCATGTTTTTTTTAGTAAATACAGAACTGTAGAATTCAATTAGAATGTAATTTCACACCAAATTATATTTGTTTTTTAATTTACTTTATAACGTAAATCAACTACTAGGTTATTAGCACCGGCTCAACAGGCGACTGGGAATTTGAACTCATAATTTCTTATTCGTAGTCGCTCATCCTTCATTTCACCACTCGACTGTATTAAAATAATAATAATTTGTAAAATATTACAAATATTTTTGTAACCGTCACTAAATTTTCTAGAAATACAGGGTTTCCTGAGGTAGAAAATATAGTATTTTCTGGGATAGCAAATTAATAGATACATTTTTTGTTGTTGCACTCAAACAACAAGAATGCTAAGCACTTCAAAATAATCTTTTTTTTTTCTTTAAAAAAACCAAGATTATCGCAATAAAAGTAAACCTTTTTTTCTTATTTACATATTTTATCAAATTTTAGTTTCCTTGTTTTATTTTTAATCCTGTTTATTTGTAAATGCATCATGAACTTACAAAAATATTTGGCATGGAGAACTGTGCATAAATAATTCTTGTTGTGTTCATTTCATTATATTTTATTTTAATTTTTCGCTTCGGTAGGTTAATTAAATTTTAAGATAATGAATTAAAATTAAATATATTACGCCTTCGTCAATTATTATCTATTAACATAGGAAATATCAATTCGATATTCGAATATCAATTGTTTTTATAAGGCCATCGATTTTCACAAACAATAATTTAAAAATAACTTAAAATAACAATATAATCAATTTTAAAAAGTTCATTCGTGAAAATAATCCAATACACATGCAGTATATTATCATGGTATTTACGTAGTATGTATAAAGAAAAATGCGTGTTTTTTAATATTATTTTTGATCAATGACTTGTTAAAAAGTTGGACATAATAATTATCGAAGAGGTGTGATGTTGAGCTATTGTAATATTGAAGACAATTATATTTTTTTTATAGATAGCATAATAATAAATTAAGTCAGTAAAGTGACTGATTGTGCAAGACTGTATTTATAGCATCTTTTTTTAATTTTTGAAGTACACATTTCATGCTATGCAATTTTTTTCAACAAACAACTCGTGTTGTAACTTTTTTTTATTTTAAAACATAATAATGACGTATAACATTTTTTTGTCATAAAGCGTGAAACAACAAACTCATGAAAGTTTTATTTTTCGTTATTTTATAAAGTCATCAATAAGTTATCGTTAGTTATTCTTGTTTAATTTTATCCGTTCAAACGGCAAATATTTAAATTTGTTTGTAGATATATTTAGTTGCCGACAAATTGGAAATCAAGCAAATCATTTGTACCTAGTTGTAGAATACACAACTTACTGCAATTTTTCGTAACAGGGTGGCCTTGAAGAAGTATGCATTCGTTTCCGTGTTTAAAATAAGTTGACGTTTTTGCGCTAAGTGGCATTGATTAGTTGATTAAGGATTAAAGAATATAAATATAGCAATATTCTAATAGAATTCTCAAGGCTGACTTCATTTACATCATTTTTAAGAGGTTGTCCTACTGTGAGCAATCAAACAATAAATTAAAATCGGAAAAATTTCAAGTCAAATTTTCCTCATAGAACAATGGCGTCTGCCTATATATTCCGATGACTAAATTTCGACTAAAGGGTGATTATTAAGGGATCTCGAATCAAATTTTATTTACAATTCTTCAACTCTAAATATACCCAGTATAGAAAACGCGAATACACTAAAAATAGTTTTAAATTTTATAATCATTGAGGGGAACAAATAAATTAATGAAAAAATAAATTTTAATTATCATTTCTGTAACTATCATGATATTTTCGACACACTGCTAAGTTTTTTTTTTCTATGGGATCCTTAATAATTTAAATTATTTGCGAGTCTCCAATTAAAAAAAAAGTTAATTTACAGTCTGTCGAAGCTATCAAAAAAATGATATTTTTTAAAAATATTACAGTAGGATAACCCCTTAAGCTGTGTAATGAATGACATAATTTATTATATTATAATCTAAATAAAGTAAAATTTATTTATATGGGTAATATGTAGGTTACCCATAACCATAATAAAATTTTGGTCGTCAGAAGGAATGGAGTGATTAATAATAATTAGCCAGAGTAATAAAGTAATTTAGCAAATAGTTTATCATAAGCGTTTCGTTATAAAAAAAATTACAAATTGTAATAAATTGTAAGTATTTCTGCGCTAAAATTTATTGAATAAATTTCACATTCTTACGCAGATATGATCTAAGTTTTTATAAGATTTTACCTAGATAAGATAAATTTAGAGTTATCGAATTTTTCCTAATCTCGTGAAGTGCATTGCACAAATTGAAAATGTTTGTAATTCTCTTCTTTTTACGTTGTACATACATTTTTAACTACTGATTCTTTCCTCGTATAGATTTTATACCCGAAAGACATTTTTTATTCACGATGTAAATTTGGCTACCCATCCGACTATTAGGTACCATTTTAATCATAAGGAGAGGATATTAAAAAATATTTTACTGGCTATTATAAAAATATCATAATTATTGAGAATGATTGAACATATTTTTTTAATTACGTTATACCTACTTATATAATTGCTTAATTAAATTTTATTTTAAGTTTTAATCAAACAATTTATGGCTTCTATATTCACACCAGATTTATCTGGATTGGTAGAAATAGTATTTACACAATTTTCAAAAATAGTTTTGAATATAGAACAAACTTATAAACGTAAATATTTAGTAGCTTTTCAAGAAGCTTATAAAAAATATAGAACAATCGTGCTAAATTACTAACAACACAATTCCCACAATTTTTAATTAATAATAATAAAAAAAGTAAAATGACTCCTGAAGTGGAGTATTATAAATTTACTGATGAAATTTCTCCCATATTTTTTTAGCACATATCAAGATAATACTGAATAACTCGCATTTTATGTTAATTACTTTCAGAATTGCACAAAATTTAAATAATGATTTGTTTACATCAATCGACCTCTGTAAATACAAAAATAAATTGATTTGCTCGTTTGAATGTCACTTAAAACTAAAATTAATAGTTTGGAAATCCCCGAACTGTAGTTTACAATTTACTCGAGGTTCTTATGGGTAAATTAGATTTTTGTTTAATATACAAAGTTTCAAACTTAAACCTTGATTATTTTGGAAATTCTTGCAGCGGTGGCGATTTCTAGAAATTACGTGCTAATATATTAAAGTGAATAAATAAAACCTTAATCAAATTTAATTTGTAAATTTATTACAATTAAACACATTTAATTATTATATTTTTTTTGTTTGTTTTCTCGACTCTTAAACGTTGTAGTTCACGGACCAAGTAACTTTTTTAATTGTTTTTTGACCATGACCAACAGACTATTTTTACTATGTGCTATTTTACCATTAGCAGTAGCTTCTGTTTCTCTCATTTTCTTTTAATTTTATTCTCATTTTGATTTAGCTCAATAATTTCGATGACATCGAGAACTAAACCATGATATATAGACTTGGTTGTTAGGATGACGTAACACTGAACTTCCGTGGTAAGGACTATATTTTTATTGCCTGGATTAACAAACATTAAATTGTTTGATATTTTTTCGAAAGGCAAAATTAAATTTTAAATGTAGCGGTCGCTAGTTAAAAACAAAGATAAAACAATCTGTTATTAGTTGATTTTAATGTGTTACTGTAAATTTCTGTAATTAATTTTCTAACAAAAAACGAAAATAACACTAAAAATCGTTAACTGTGTATACTGGTTCCGTTTTTGCGTTTTTGCTAAGGTATAAAATCACTACATATTAGTTATTTGCGAAAAATTGTTGCTGCTACTAAAATATATTTATCACTTCATGAAAGATTTATTCCGTAATAATGTCTATAACTTAAATGCGGAGGATATACCTTCAATTTGTACATTTGGTTCGTTGGCCTCGTACTAAGCAATTAGAAATTTTTTTCTTTTATGAAAAGTTTTTATCGTGCGATGTAAATGAAAATAAATATTAAAAAAATTTAATATTTTTGGATAAGCCTTGTAATATTCTAATTAAATTTTTTCCACCCTAACCTTTTAATAAGCGTTGAAAAACGTAAATTAAGTAATTTAGAAGTTTTACTCGTATAACTGGAGAATTTTTCAATTTTATTGCGAAATATTTTTATCATTTTTTAATAGTAAACGATAATGCGTTATCGTTTTTACTACTTCATTAATTTATTCATTTAAATTGCCACATGCGCGGTATCTTTAATCAAATATATTATGCAAAATCAAAACTTCCGCGATGGTGTCTATAACCTCGGATGTTCAAATTTGCTTAAAAGTATTTTTGGAAGCCAATTTACAATGACCTAGTGTGATGCGATTATTGAACTTTTTATTATATTGTAGAAACGAAATTTTGGCTTCATTATTGATTTCACAAACTTCAAAATATTTAATTAACTCAATTTAACTTTGTTTTTATTTTAAATTGTAGAATTGCCAGCACCGGCAGCGATGTTCATTCAGGAATAGATTCCGCCACTTTAGAATTACAATTAATAGCCTCTCCGCCTCTTGCAAAACGAGATAGTTCAAATTATACGGAGAATAATTCATCAGTTGTTGAATCGATAAATAGTGACGATATAGTAAAATCTATTAATGTTAAAATAGAAGATGTGATTGTGAACAATGCTACCACACAGACTGATCAAGTGCCAAGTGTTGAACCAAAGAATAACGAGACCGAAAAAGAGACTCAAGAAGACATTCCTTCATTTTCAGAATGGACGCAAAAACAGTTAGAAGAGGCGGAGAAAAAGAAAGAGCAAGTGAATTCGTCTGTCAATAGTCAACACACCAATGGGAAACCATCTTCTAGTCTTAGAAAACGATGGAAAAATTATGCTTCTCCCGATTGTGGGGCTAAAATCATCGCTGCAAATCCTGAAGCAATCAGTGCTGGATCTGTTCTTTCTTCTTCTCGAGATGAATACAAACTGAATGCATGTACGACTCGGATTTGGTTTATTGTAGAATTGTGTGAAGCCATACAAGTCAAAAGAATACATGTAGCAAATTTTGAGTTGTTCTCGTCGTCTCCTAAAGATTTTAGTATATTTGTGGGCGACCGATTTCCAACTCGCGACTGGTTAAGTGTCGGGCACTTTAGAGCCAAAGATGAAAGAGATATCCAAAGCTTCGATTTATCTCCTCAATTGTTTGGAAAATACATAAAGTTTGAAATGCATTCCCATCATGGATCTGAACACTATTGTCCTATTTCCTTATTTCGGGTTTTTGGTACTTCGGAATTCGAAGTTTTGGAAACAGAAAATGAAGTTCATTCCATCGTTACCGAAGATGATGATGACGACGACGACGAGGATGGTGCTTTAGACTCGGAAACGGGCGAAGCACCACGAAACTTGTTTAGTTCTGCTACTGATGCCGTAATTTCGATGGTTAAAAAAGCCGCTCAAGTATTAGGAAATAAGGGAAATGCATCTGCTTCAATTAAAGAACCTCAAAATAGCACGGTTGTAATGTACACGCCGTTAATTAACACCTGCACCACACCAGGCTACTTAGTTGTTTGTGATAATTGTAGTGACCTTCTATACGGAACCGTATTTGAATTATTGAGTTGTCATTCGAGAGAACTAACGGAGTTATTATCCAAACCTATAATAAAGAATGCGCTTTACAAAACCGAAGTTTGCTCAAAATTCGGTCTCGAATTTAGAAGGAAATCGACAACTACCGTAACCAACTATCACAAGTCGTACATTAATTCATTTTTTTCACAAAAATATGTCGCCGCCTTATGTAACACTTTGGCAATTGATGAGTGCAAAGTTGTACGAAACACCAGTCACTTCAATGCAACTAATACGGTAGTATCTGCAAGTTTTGGCAATAAAGTGACGGCTACTAAAGTCGTACAATCATCCATGACCATACCCATTGAGACAATTCTTCTTACTGATGAATTAATACCCGTAACCAATCCTCTGGGAAACGATGTCAGTGCTCCTAAGGTTGAATTAAATGATACGGACATTTCGTATGCCTCACAAATCAAACCGACTAAAACTCTGTCACCAAGTGATGACTTAAATGTAACTGAAGCACCAATTAATATAGAGCCTATAGAATATGAAAAAACGGCAACTTTTGGTGATGCTCCTTTAGAAAATAACGCAACCAATGAAAATAATGTTAGTGAAACGGAGAGCAATAAAATCATTCCCGAACTAGTGGATATGGAACTTCCAACGGAGAGTTCTGAAAGTTTAGATGACCATTTGGATGCGTTGGTCACTGAATTTAATGGAGATGGTTTACCTAATGTTGCTACTACAACTGTTACGCCTCCAGCTGTTCCACAAGGTCAAAAGGAATCCGTCTTTTTAAGACTTTCAAATAGAATTAAGGTGAGTTTATCAGAAATTTTTTTATTGGTATTTTAAATCGAGGTCATAGCCGGATTAGCTTAACAAAATTACTCTCTGTCACGATAAGTTTCTATGATTTTGTACCTCGAGAGGATTACATAGAAGACATCAGTTTTAATTTTCTTTCTTTTTTAAAATATAGAGTTTTAATTCAAAATTTTTCAAAAAATGAATTCATATGTTTGTGGATAATTCAGGCAACAACCAAAATTGGGAGTTTACATTTTTGGAAAATTTTTATTTTATAGTAAAGGAATAACAAATCAAATGCTATTTGGAAACTTGCCGAAGATAATTTTGGTATTTTGAATTGAAATTGAAAATTTGAAAATTGAAACTCTTTTTCCAGTTGGATTGATAAACATCAATTTTTAGCTGGTAATCCTAATTTTCTAATAGGACGTCACTGCCCGGGTAAATTTGATATTTGAAGAATATTTGATTAAGAAAATTACAATTTTCGTACTTCAAGAATATTTGTTACAGAAAATCTGAATATAAATCTATAAATTTTATTTATTGTTTTACCTCAAATACTAGAACTATAAATTTTTTCAAGACCACTTACATTTTTTAACTTTTAACTAATTCAAAATTATACTCAAATCAATTTGTGGTACACATTTATTATTAAGGAAAAGAACTTGATTTATTCAATACTTCACAAAATTATTTCATATTTTTAATTATTGACCAGAATTAGGATTTTAATAGGAAAAGAATTCCTAAGTTGCAATGAGAAACAAATTAACAATTGAATTTAAAAAATTGCATGTCATGATGGCTTAAAATTGTATCAAACATCCCAACAAATTAAAAGAAAAAAATATAATGGTTAAATTGCAAATATTTAAATGACACCAGGATGTCGAAAATAAACATAATTATCTATAAAAATTAAAAACTACTTTTAATTATTGTAAAATTAAATTAAGTATATCATCTGGGTGAATGCATGAACAAACATTTAAATAAGTTAAGAAATAAATTAAATAATAGAATTTTATATTATTCTGGTCAATAATTGAAAATACAAAATAATTCGCTGGTTGAGTATAGAGCGGAAATTCTGGGTTCAAATCGCGGATTGCACAAAATTTCTTGGCTCGGCCTTCTGGTGGACATCTACACTCTGTGGTGAATCCTGATATTTGTGTCGACGTCATTACCGTATATACGGCTGCATCACACATGCAAAAGTTTACGAGAGAAATTAAGCAGGAAAATGGCGATATATCGTCATCAGCCCTGGGCCTGCATGGCCTGTTAGCGCTTGCTTATAATACTTGAGGTAAGATAATAAACAAAATTTATAGATTTATATTCAGATTTTGTTCGACGAAATATGAAAATTGTGATTTTTTGGAGATTTTTGTTTGTTTTTTGCCTATAATTCTCATTAATCCATATAGCCCTACCGTCGTTTTAAAACTGTGGTAGAAATAAACTCTCACCAAATTAACATAATTAATATATATAACTATTGGAAAAAATAATCTCTTCCAAGGCGATAACTAGTTGATAATGATTATCAGGATATTGGACGTCAATAAGACAAATAAACTGTTGGAATAAATACTATTATTAAAGTTATACTTGACACTTGGAAGTATTGAGAATCTATTAGTAACATTAGTTCGTTAAAATGTTTGAATTTTTTAATATTTTTTACGTTTTGTTGTTGAACTGCTCGTCAACTCTGAACAGGGGTGGGGTCATCAGAAGTAATTTATTTAAGTTATTATTAGAAGTTTTTGCTTAGATTAGTACAAATTTACATACACACAAAGATCCAATTCTGCTTTGAATGAGTACCACAACTTAATAAATTTTCCAACTTCGTCAAAAACTGAGATATTAAATGAGTTGGCAGCATTGGAATTAAGTACTCTAAAAGAAAAACTCATAAAATAAAAGTTTTAGGGCATCAAAAAAATTTAAATTTGGTCAAGTACGCCTTTCCAAATTGGTAATCTCCTGATGTCTAGCAATTGGCATAAGGAACTCATGATTTGCAATTCTTCTATTAGCTTCATAAAATCGTTGGCTTTGCTATCGCCAAGAGCTACTCCTCTTCTTTAAAAAGACAGTATAGGTCCACGAATATTGCCGTTGTGTTTGATGGATACCCTTCTCAAAGTAGCATCAAAAGATCCGAGCGATTGGGGTGGAAGAAGATTCACCAATTCCCCAAAGTAATTTTGATGTAAATACAAGTAACCAAGTCGTTCAGGAAAAGTTTTTGACCAATGAGCAAAATAAAAGTCGTCTCATTGAAGTTCTGAAAAGTCACTTCAAAGATTGTGACATTGAAGTCAATCAGGCCTAAGAAGATGCCGACTTGGTCATTGTTAACACCGCCATTTCCAAGGATCACGAAAATGTCACAATAATAATTGGAGAGGACATAGACCTTCTTGTGCTTATGAGAGGGTTTGGCCAGCCATGCACCAACTTTTTCTTTCTGAAGCCTGGAAGAGGGGCTGCTGCTGCTGATGTGCAAGATTTGATATCTTTCAAATTGGACCAATCCATATCCAGGAACATCCTTTTCACCCCTTATGTTTGAAAGAACTTAAGGACATCTGCAGACTCTGCAACTGGTATGCATGTTTTCGCGGCTCTCTACACCGCCGACTCCACCAACGTAGCTCGAGACGAACTGCACCACCCCACGTTCACACTAGCAGTGGCCAAGGGAAAAGTGGACCTCGCGAGACTGTCACCTACTTATGATCCTGCACGCCACGACTCATATCAGTGTTTTCATCATAATATGGACATGGTTGGAAAACACAGTGAACCCGGAAGAGTGGGGATGGGTGCAAAGTAATTTGAGTCTAGTGCCATCAGAGACGTGGCTCCCGTCTCTATTCAAGACAGTTTCATGCACTTGCAAGATAGCGTGTAGTAGAACCTGCTCTTAAAGTGGTCAACAATAGGTTTGTTCCAACCGTACGATGTACGCTCACGTGCTATACGTAAAAATCATTCCGCACTGATTGTGACATTTTACCACTGGTAGTTGACGATGACGAAGATCACTTCAACCAGATGTTGGGGCCCAAGGAACAACCAGAGTAGGATGATGGAAGCCTCCTACCACCTCCACAACCACCAGTAGGGGAGCCAGGGCCATATAGACGGCCCAGGAAAAGATGAGGCACACTAACACCATAAAGATAAAGCAATAAGACCAACAATGAAACAAAGTAAGGTACAAAAACAGACTTGGAAAATATTAAATTTATTAATGAAAATTCAATGGGATTTGACAGAATACATTAAAATGAAGCGTTTAAGGTGAGGACTAATCCCAGATATCGATTAGTTTGACCAAAAATCCGTGTTGATTTAGTTAGGCTTCAGAGTGGGCTTGACAGTCGACTGCAAGAGCAGTAGTCGTACCTACACTATGGTCAGGAGCGTTAACATCGAACTAATTAATATTTTTACTTTTTAAGGAGAGATCCTCAGAGAGACAGTAATTACCGCATTCTATTGCCCGTCTGTGTAGAAGAAAATGAAGAACAAATACGAAAAAAATTTTGTGAAAGCGTCACCAACTGTTTTTAAAATGCACTTAGCAAAAGTTAACATGATTCACATGTTAATTTCTTTGATTAGCTGTTGGGCCTCACTCTCGGACTGATTGATGGTCGGTCGTTATTAGGGCAATACCTCAGTGTGGAGTCTACAACTTTTATTTTATGAATTTTTCTTTAGAAAAATTAGAGTACTTAATTCCAAGACTCAACTATAGTACTATATCTCATTTTTGACAAAGTTGGAAAAAATCATAGCTTTTTGACCGTGGTTTTCGACCATATCATTTAACCAAATTGTTAAGTTGTGGTATTCAGTCGACTCAGAATTTAATGCTTTTTAATTTGATATATAATAACTTTTTTGCTATGATGCACCGTTTAGGAATTATAGGCGCAAAAACAAAAAACCTCACAAGATCTGGAGTTCTCCTGAGATTGCCATTTTTGTTTTTTTTATATGTTTGCACCCATACTAAAAATTTGAAAATAATAAAAGCTTCTACACCATCTTTTGCAACAAACAGTGCCTCTATTGACTGGCCTATAAAATATTAGACCGTTTATTAATAATATTAAATATAAATAAGATATTACAACAAGATTTGAAAATTTAGTCAACATTTTGTAGACTAGCTAGGTTTTTTTAATGTGTTATTATTTTTTCCATAGTACAGTTAGAAAAACTTCTACTATATTTTAAGTGAGGAGGCCATAGTCTGTGTAAAAATTTAAACTTGTTTTTGTTTCAGGCACTTGAACGAAATATGTCATTATCTAGTCAATACTTAGAAGAGTTAAGTCGTCGATATAAGAAGCAAGTGGAAGAAATGCAACGACTATTAGATAAAACAATTAATACGTTCAACGAAGAAAGTAAAAAGAAAGACGACAAAACTCAGTTGCTAGAACAGCAAATAATTGTGTTGAGAGAGTTGGTGGAGAATATAATAGAAGATAAAAATTCTTGGTTATACATGACCTATTATTTGGTTATTACTGGATCCATGTTCCTCGGTACCGTGTTATTTTGTTGTCGCAATTTGGATAATAAACAACCCTTTCATACCAAGACACAGAATTCTGAAATACAGCGTCGTAATTCTGTTCATGTGATATCACACGAGACACCTGTCAAAAAACACCGTCGCCCAAGTGAGGAGGCCATGAAAGCTGGGGGTAGCACTTGTAGTGACTTACTTATAGGAGAAGATTCATCTTTTAGTTCTAGTAAATCAAGGGATAAAAAGAGAAAACGGAAAAAAAATGGTCATCAGGTTCCTTTAAGTAAAACGTATGAAAATAGTGAAGGGGATGATGATAATACCTTGAAGACTGCTTTTTTATTTGCTCCTAAAATGACATCCAGTATGATAATGGGTAAGAATGAAAACAACCTTGGTAATCTACAATCGGATTGGGTGGGAGAGATGGCAAAACACGATAGAATTTTAGAAAATCATGTAGTGTTGGAAGAAAGTGAGCACACTTCATTGGAGCCTCTGCCACCGCTACTGGAGGAACACACTAGTAAAACAGTTAATATAAATGGAAATGCAAACAATTTTCTTAACCCGGAAGGGGATTTAAAACCAAAAATAAATTTTTTTCAAAGGACGAGAAATGGAAGCGTAAGAAAAAAAGGTAATCATAAAAAATCGGCCAGTTTAGATGACGCAAAAACA
The DNA here is from genome assembly GCA_905340355.1 of Rhagonycha fulva. Taxonomy (NCBI): domain Eukaryota; kingdom Metazoa; phylum Arthropoda; class Insecta; order Coleoptera; family Cantharidae; genus Rhagonycha; species Rhagonycha fulva. Next base: position 14,296,001 of record HG996555.1, read on the forward strand.
TTGCAGTTGCCAAATATTATAGAAACAAATTTAAATAACAGTTACGATTCTACTGGAGACGCACCCAAAAAGGAAAAGAAAAGTACCCTCCGGAGGCTTTTTAAATCTCTTACTTCTAAGTAAACTTAATTTTTACGGACTGATTTTAATTTAATTTTATATTTAAGTTGCAAATGCATTTGCTGGATTCGGTGCAAAGTCATTTACATTACGCACGGTACAGTGCAAATGCATTTAGGAAATGTGGTTTATGCGCACCATCTTATTTTATTTATTATTTGCACATTGCAAGATATTTATACTTGTGTTCTATTTAATATTCCTTGTTCATATGCTGTGATAAATTTATTTAGTGAAGTATAAGGCTTGCGAAGCTGTGCTGTTGAAATTTCAGACAAATGTTAGTTATGTAGGTTTAGAAACGTTTGTTAGTATTTGAAAGTCAAGAAATGCCATACCTATAAGAATATTGTACTAAAGAGAAAATAAAACTCCTGCATCTCAAGGAAACATTTTAATTAACTCGTTTCATTTATTTTTAGGTCTCTTACAAATCCGTCGATATCCAACATTTCTTCCCTAAATTGATTGTTTTTAAAGAAAGTGTTGATTTGTTTACAACCTTCTTTAAACTTATTAATCAAATTAGTTTCATCAGTTTTGCTTGGTATACAAATGATAACCTCGTTTAGATCTTCGCTTAATTTAAACGTTACAATCGTGGAAAATTTTGATTTTAAACTGCTCAAAATAGATGAACGAAGGGATTCATCTCGTAGTACCAAATTTAAAATGAAGAGTCCTGTAATAACACAAATATTAGGTAAGATAATTTGTGGGTATTGGTTCATTGTTACCATTTTTGTTCAAACATTTGATGACGTTATTTAATACTGATGACTCGAGGAACTCTTTTGGTGGAAAACTCATACCAATTGAAGAATTTTTATTATCGATGTCGAATACTAAAGCATTAAACTTCTTTCCTGTGAAAAAAAATTTGTTAAAATAGTAGATCAATTTTGATTATTTCATCTTTGTTCCAACCTTTACTTGCAGATTTTTGCAAAAATTCCAAACCATCTACAATTTCCACACTCAATTGTTTGTCGGTTTTAAATCCAAACCACGTTGTGGCTACGTCTAACATATCCTGGTCAATATCAACTGCAACGATATTAATTTGGGGCAAAAATGTTCGTAAAAACATGCACAATCCACCACCACCTAATCCGATAACTGCAATCGAAGGATCTTGAATATTTGCAATAAATTGGATTGCAATGCTCATATAAGTGTGATATTTACACGACAAAAAGGCGTGGTCGATAATTTCTTTAGTCTGTCCTTTTTTATTTCTTACTGAAAACAAAATTTAATAACAATTTTCTTGTAACTGTACACAAAATTTACTTGTTTTTAACTTTGCTTCAGATTGTATGCCTGACTGTGAACTAAGATAAAAAAGTCTTCTAAATTTTGAATTATTTTTATCAACATCTTCGACTATGTAATCTCCAGAACTGGACGAACTCGACTGGTAACATTTGGTTCGACTCCCAATATCATTGCCTAGTGATAAAAATGGGATCTGCAAATATACAAAGAATTACAAATTTGATAAAATTAACAAGGTGTATTTTTCTACAATATATTGCCTTCTTCAGATGTTTCTGTAAATAAATATAATTATGGATACATGTACGAGTTTTTCCATCGGAAGTCATCCATCCAATGCTTGTTACTCAATCATTTTTAGGCCAGTTAGTATTGTATGTTAAAGATGGTGTATAAGGGGCATTCCACACCAAATCGACCACTTTTGAACCCGACCCCTTTTGATTTTCCTGAAATTTTTACATATTATACTATCTCACCAAAAACAGTTCTGTGAATTTTTTCAAAATTTTTTATTCAACCCAAAAGGAGTTACGAATTTTTAGATAAACTGATGTTGTTTTTCTTCAAACGATCGTAACTATGTTAAAAATTGACTAATCGGAACGTTTTTTTTTGTTTTTGTTTGTCTTTAAACGTACTTTTCAAGAAAAAATACAAAAAAAATATTCAAACTTGGATTCTACAAAATTTTTCATTTTTTCGGAGAAAATCATTGATTTTTCAAATTTCGACACTTTTGATTTTTGATTTTTTTATTTAAAAAAAAAATCTGATTTATTCCGCGTATAACAACGCAAACCTCATAATGGGCCGACATTTCTTTCTATTTCTTTTGTTTAATTAAAAAATATTATTTGCGTAAAAATAAAACAAAATATTTTTTAATTAAACAAAAAAAATAGAAAGAAATGTGGGCCCATTATGGGGTTTGCGTTGTTATACGAGAAATAAATAAGAGTTTCTTTTGAAATAAAAAAATCAAAAAAACTTTTTTTGGGTTGAGTAAAAAATTTTTAAAAAATTCACAGAACTGTTGTTGATGAGATAGTATAATATGTAAAAATTTCAGGAAAATCAAAAGGGGTCGGGTTCAAAAGTGGTCGATTTGGTGTGGAATGCCCCATAAGTAGAAAATTATAGAAAAAATAAAGTCCTTTCTCCCTCCCTCCCAAATTTATTTTCACTTCTCAAGTCAAGCTCAATGCCAATTATGGATCAGAAACTCCCAATTAAATTTTTTATTTTAGCTCCTATTTTTATTTTATTAGTAGGTACCAAAATTCGTTTCATGAAAAACTACGTCATATAAGCCCTATCTATTTTTACCTTTTTTTAATTTTTACATCCTATTTTAGCATTTTGGAAACTTTTTTTTAATTTCCAGTTCAAATAGAAAAAGAATCTCGCTCTTACGACGTTCCTAAATTAAAATTTCGTTAAAAAATGTTAAATTTTCAAATATTTTCTGTTTCTATCTTGTCACTAAGAGATAAAAAAAGCCATTTTTGCAATAATGAGAGATTTTTAAAAACTCAAATTTGCACCAAATGTTACTCTCCTCCAAAGAAGTTTACACCCTAAAATTCATCCCCCACAGATTTACTTTTCTCTTCTAACCTATTCGTAGATTTTTGAAAATAACCAAAGCTCTGTATCTCTGGTGGGTGATCTCCAAAAAATATTAAACTTTCAGAAACCATAATTCATTTGGTAAACTATTAATTGTAATAATTTATTTGTGTGTCAAAAAATGTGCTATTTGAATAGGCAAAAATTATGTAGTTTTTACTGCAACTTGGTAATTTATTATGATAGAAGTTTTAATAATTTTTAATTTTTTTAGTTCTGTTTTTTTGTAGATACCTGGTTTTTCAGGATTTGACCAAGACAGAAAAATGGTTCAGATCCAACAACCAGCATTGGATGATTTCCAATGGAATGAAATTGAAGTTATTAAATATCAAAACCGACAAAATAAAACAAAAATTTTGGTAAGTGTGCTTACCTTTCTTGAAACTTTCGAAGGAGTAATCTGAATAACAGCATCATTTAGTTCATCTTGCATGGATTCCAAGCTTTCATAAATTTGCCCCCTATGTGTAATAATCACAGCTAGCCGATTGAATTTAGAAACCTTTGCTAAATGTTTGCGGCCTTTCGTTGTACAAAACAACCATTCAACTTCTCTTCCTTGAGGAACTATAAACGCAGCATACGGAGAGTATTTTGAACTGTATGGCAAGTCAACCACATAAATTGTATACCTAGGTGTACTTTCGCCTTGTTTGTACAAATCAAAAGACAAATCTTCATCATCAGAAATGTTGGTTTTTCTTAAACCAGAACATACAAATGCTGCCTGCTGAACACCCAAAATTAACTCACGAACGTCTTCCAATTTCTCCATTCTCTGCATTTTACTCCCAGAACTTATGTTGACCTCTAAAACCTATTAAACTCATTTAAATTATAATTAAAAATTATCCAAGTATATATACCATTTGGGGTAACAATTTAACTTTTGAACAAATAACCATAAAAACGGGGAGAGACGTTTCACCTTCGTTTGATGCATCGGACTGGAAACACCTAACTATTCTAAACATCCAATTATGTTTAGGAAAGTAATTCATCAACACGTCCAAAATGTGACTCTGTAACAATGAAATGCACACGTAGCGGCCACCAACTTTAAGAACCCTCTCAATTTCGTTAAAATACTTTTGGATAGCTTCCACGTTTTTGGTATCACCATCAGGCATTAACGCATCAAGAGTACCTTTATCTAAAATCGCTGTGAAGGAGTCATCGTTAAAAGACATGTTGTACACATCCATTAAAAGATACTTCAAATTTGGACGGAGTTTTTTATGCAAATTTTCCATTTGTCGTATAACCACTTGCGAAATATCTATATTTGTTATTTTGCTTTAAAAAAAAACCATTAAGTGACGAAAACCTTACAGTAAACGTAAATATGTAGCTACCTGTAACCAACGTCATACATGTCGCTGCTCATCGAAGAGTTTCCGCACCCTACGACAAGGACGTCGTCTTTCGTCTTCACATATTTATTCAAGTGAGCGCATAATTCGGGATATTCTCCGTACCTGCATCAAAATAAACCTGTTAAACTTTCAAAAATTTCAAAAACATAACCTCACCATTCGAAAGCTTTGTTGCCTCGTTTCTTAAAAAAACTTTCCCAGTAATCTTTTTCGCTAAATTCTTGTCGATTTTTTGGTAAAAGATTCATGATAAATAAACTACACAACTAAAATTAAATTGAATTATAGTAAAAGTACTCCTGGAACGTCAGTTTTTAAAAACAAAACCGCATGTTTAATTTTAGGGTGCTTAATGTCGTGAAATTTGTGAAATTCCCTAGATTTTTATCAGTAGCTTCAAACATGTTATATTTAGAATGTATAAGTAAAATGCATAGTATAAAAATGTTTAGGTTAATTCAGGGTAAAGGAGGATCCAGGAAGTGGGCGATCGCTTCTTCCTTAGAAAAATTAAGCATTTTGTATAAAACATAAAAACTAAAAAAGCCTAAATAAATTTTAGAGACGCTATCAATTTTTGTATTTTTCTTTTCAATCTATAGAATTATATAGTTGTAATTTTAATTTATTACCTAGAAGTATTGCATGTAAATGTGGAAGGGAGAATTTTGGAGAATGGAGATTCATGTGGAATGGTTCATCGTTCCCTGAAAATTTTCAATGGTAAGAAGTGGCGCTGTGAAAAACTTTCGCAACATTTCAACATGGCAATTTCTTTTCTATTATGATTATGATTATTCTATGATGCCAATCTGAGATAGCCCGCCGTAACTCGTGCAAAAGTACATTTATTTTGTTAGGCTTGCTTGCAGCTTTTGACTTGGTCTCGAGTTGTAATTCCGCAAGCCAAATGCAATAAATAAGTCATTTTCTTATTAGATGCGGAAATAACTGTTATATGTCTTAGTTCAAAAATGCTTACTTTTCCCACTCACTTGTTTTAATAAGGCCGTGTGACACGTGTGTAAAACGTATCATACGGCCTTTAAAGTTAATTTTTGCAATAGCAAAAAAAGTTTTTGCACAGATAAAGCTATTTGATTTGACTGATTGATCGCAGCAAAAACCACCAAAGCTGAAATTTTTCGAATTGTGTCTTGTTTTTTTCTTCACAGAAGCTTCCATACTTCCGACGTTTGCATTTTTTATGTACTGACGATGTTTTACTTCAATTTTGTTTCTTTATTTTTTTTTTATATTGCATCTAGGTAAGAGAAGAAGAAAACCTAAAGGTTCTTATAATATTTCAGCTGCGTTTTGATTTGAGAGTGCACTTTTATATTTTAAAATGCATATAACTTGAAAGGCTGCTGTGAGAGAAATATTTGGACATTTTTAAACGTGAGCCTAGTATCTGAGAGATGAAAAAAATTGAAAAACTTGATAATATTTTGTTTTTTTTTAAAGAGCCTTCTTACCTTTGAATGAAAGGTTTATCTTCAATTTGAAACTTTTTTTGCATTTCCTGAAATAAATATTTAGACTATCTGTTTTGTCGTCCCAAATGTTAATTAATTTTGAGAATTAGTTTATGTAGAAGAATCGAAGGCAAAGATGGATTTGTAGAAGAGTGGAAAAATTTTTTCAATGCTTCTAAGAAATCACTCAAAAATTGGTAATTTCTGATTAAGTTTACTAATTGCCAAAAAAGCTTTCGGAGGCTGCATATACTAACTATAGTCAGTGGAGTGTTATCCTATAGGCACATTTTTTCCCACAAAATAGACAAGCACATTAAGAGTTTAAAATTACAGTGGAGTCGCGAAATAGTGAATACCGTATATAGTGAACTACCGGAAATAGTGAACACAAAAATTTTAACATTGAGTGTATATGGGACTCCTATATAACGAACAGCGGTAACCCCGATACAGCGAACTGCGTACTAAATCGTGCAGTTTGAATGACGTCATTTATAGGGACTTCTCCCAACATTGAGAATTTACATTACGTAACATATTTTCACTTCATTTCACGCCTAACGTTAGGATAGAATGGAATTTTTACATGTTGGTGTATCAATTTACATAATTTAAGGCGAAAAGTATTAGTTTAGGCAAAAAGTCCAGTTAAGTCAAAATTAGGTAAAAATCTCGGAAATTGAGATACCCAGCTGTAAACTCGTAAAAACTTGTATTTTGGCATCCTAAAACTTTTCTTAAAATTCACACATGATCCGATGTAAGCAACTGTAAAAGTCGGAGTTCAAAGGTAACAAAAATCGATTTTTTTGCCAATATCTCGTTTCCTACGTGTTTTACGCTATTTGTACTTATTATCAATATTGTAGAAAATTAAATTCTCTACAACTTTTGTTTCAAACATTTTTTCATACGTTGAATCGTTTTCGAGAGAGAGAGGGTAGAGAGCGCGCGGTTAAAATACCATTATTAATTGTATAGTTGTACACTACGAGATTAAATTAAGAATACCGACATAAGGAGAGATCTAAACATCTATGACATCAATGAAAAAATCCAGGAATACAGAGGTAAATGGAAAGAACATGTAAATAGAATGAATGAAGAAAGAATACTAAAACAAATTCTGGAATACAAACCATATGGAAAAAGAAATGTTGGCCGCCCGCGACGAAGATGGAAAGAAGTATGAAGACCAAACAGGCTAATAAAGCCTAACCCATGAAGTGAAGAAGAAGAATTGTATAGTTGTATTAATGCACACGTTTCCACGCAACCTATGTACTATGGAGAATACAACTTCAGTAAATTTTAGAATCGCTTTTTCTCAGAAATGGTGAATCTCAGGAAAAAAGTGCAAGGACAATTTTTGTAGATAATTAATTGATCTACAATTTTTGTCTAAATTATTTTTCGCATAAAACTAACCGTTTTGCAAAAAAATTTAGAAAACCAATTTTTGTGACCTTTGACCTCCGATTTTTACAATTGCTTACATCGGATTATGTGTGAATTTTAAGAAAAGTTTTAGGATGTCAAAATACAAGTTTTCACGAGTTTACAGCTGGGTATCTCAATTTTCGTAGGTGAACCCCTTAAATGACTGGACTATAAATTAAATAAAAAACAAATACAATCAAAAATAACATCATTTTTCCCACAGATATTGTAATTAATAATTATGTTTGTATCAATTTTTTTTTAAATAAAGCTTTAATTTTCAAAACGTGGTTTTATTGTAAATTTTGTAAGTACCGAAATAGTGAACAACCCCGAAAAACTGAAAGGTCTTTGCCATATTTAATTCACTATTTTGCGACTCGACTGTATATCAATATATTGTACTAAAATAATCTTGGCTCCAAACTTTCAAAAATAAAATAAAATTTCATCGCCCAGCTTGCTCAATCGGACTTTTTCACCCTGATAACGTGCGACCTTGCCACGTTAATGAAATTTTACTTTGCCAAGTTAAATAATTTTACTATATTTGAAATATTCAAATTATTTCAGACCACCAAAAATTTACTTCCTTTTTGCTATAAAAGAAATAACACTCAATTTTCTTTACCAAAATTTTATTTTTACACTTGTTTTTACTTTTTACAAAATCAAAAAATCTCCATGCGAAAATCACGACCATCCGGTCGAAATCGTCGTTCGCCAATCTTTTCAAATACTCCAAAACTCAAAATTCCTCACTTTTGCTATCGTAACCAGGGGTGCCAAATTCCAAATCAAATGAAAATACAAAATTTGTTATAAACGAAGAAATTTCTTCATTCAAAAATTATACTACAATATACTAGATGTTATTAAATTTGAATGCATAATAAATTGCTTTAGTACTACCAATGAAAACCAAAAATTACAATAATAAAGCAATTTTATATAACACCGATAACCAAGAGAGCAAAAATGCTGTACTGTCGCTTCTTGTTAATTATTATTTTTAGATTATAGTACTATAATAGTATTTACTAATTTAGAGAGCAAAATGAAAATCTACATATATAAGAGAATTTGGAGCAAAGAAAACCGAGTTTAGGAAAATTCTTAATAACAATTCACCCCTAGAAAATTCATCGTAAAATAGTACCTATTGATTAGCAAAGAATGCCGGACGGAACGAAATTTAGTCCCGTGTGATATTTAGTCTTGTGCGGGACATTTTATGGGCGTTTGAGCGTCAGGACGTTTGGGCGCAAGACGTTTGGCTCGACTGGTGGATTTCTCTTTCAAAGAAGGTCCATTAATACAATAAAAATTGTATCCTTACACTATCCTAACCTCGGCCGGCGAATCTCTCTTTCAACGGGATACTAATAAAAAAAATTGGGGGAAAGGTAAGAAACGTAGACTTTACAATAAAAATTTTACGATTAAAACCTCGATTTATTCTGAAAGAGCACATTTTAAATAAGAGAATTAGGTGAGGAAGAATGCCTTAAAACCACTAGTTTTTCCAAAAATTGATTTTAAAAAAGCTCGATTTTCGTAGCAATTTTCAAGTTACGTCGCTCGTGATTGGTGAATCAATGCATTCTGTGCTCCGTCCGTGCACTGTTATGCATAAGAGCCCCACTGATGATTACTTTTTCGGGTGGATCCTACTCGTGCCATGGTGGTTTTCATCAAAATTGACCCTCAGCACCCTTCGGGCGCTTCGGGCCATTTCGATGAAAACTACACTCATTATAAAAATACCCATAGGCCCGTGGATTAAGGAAAAAGGTGGATTTTTGAAGGGTGAAACTCGTTTGCGTGGATTCTAAAAGCAGGGTGGTTGTGCAAGGAAAAATTTTCCTGCACATTTACTATTAAAAAACATGATTTACGCTCAAAGTGCACTGTTGAAGTATCCCAATGCAAGTGTCGCTCCGGTTATCGTCGCTCTGTGCAAAGCTAAGACCAGTTCAAACTACACGGACTGTCAATAGAATGCATTGATTCACCAATCCCGAGCGACTAAACTTGAAAATTGCTATGAAAATCGTGCTTTTTAAATTTGATTTTAGAAAAAACTGTTGGTTTTAAGGCCATTTTCCTCACCTAATTCTCTTATTTAAAATATTTTTTTAATATTGTTTTTCAATCGTAGTTTCAAAGTTTCAATCGTAAAATTTGCATTTAAGGGTTTACGTTTCTTACCTTTCACCAAAAATTGTTTTGTGACACTAACCTAACCTCGATCTGTGAATTTCTATTTTTATTGTCCACTAATAAAAAAAATCGTTTTCTAACACTAACCTAAACTCTATCGGTAGATTTCCTTTTTTTGTATTCAAACTTAGGTTTTCTGAACCTTTCCTTTCTAAAAAAAATAAAATAAGCTTGACGCCCGGCGCTCAAAAGTCCTAGCTTCCAAACAACTCTTTGGTGAATTATTTTATTGTGAATTGATTTTTGGTGAATTGTTTTCGATGAACTTTCCGAATACCAAGAAAAACATAAGGACATTTTTTTATGAGTTCTAAAGTGAGGCGATGGCATCATCGCTTGTTAAAATTAATCATTCAAATAAAATGGAAATTATTTATGATTTGAAAAAGGCTTTATTTTATTTATTATTTATATATAGAGACATTAATAATGATAGAGATTCTTTTCTTCATTGAGAAGATCTAATAACATCGAAATATGCAAAGATGATTTAAAATTATATTATTTAATTTTATGAAGATGCTATAAGCAAAGTTCTTCTCGGTTCTTTTACCCTAATGAAGGTTTGGTGACGTATAACGTTTTTTTTTTATGAAGATTACCTTCGATGGTTTGCCATTGCCTTCCGAGAGGAGAGATAAATTTTGTATCCGGGTTGGGGATTGAACCTATATGGCTTCTGGTCCAGAGTCCGGTCTCAACAATTCAAATATTTGTTTGTTTCCTGGCAAAATTTGGTAAAGGCATTGAATTATCAAGTAAAATAATCAATGTTTAACAATTTTTTGGTGACTTAAGCGAGATCCGAGCTAAACACCACAACAAAATTTTTATTTTTATTTAAAAAAAAATCCTTGCATTCGCATGTTCAAAAAATAACCACAGAAGAATTGGGGTATACCTTGGCAGATGATTGAGACAGTCTAATTCCTCCTACTTGCAAATGTTCCAATCTTGTGATTAACAAAATAAAAAAAAGTTATCAATTCAACTAACAATTATTAATAATTTATAACGTTTGTGATTTCTATAGAAAATCGTGCCCGAAATGCAAAATATAAATCGATATCTCTTTCCTCCTGCGCTCTAGTCCTCCATACTAAAACTCAAGAGATTATAATACATAACTATCTGAAATACTCAATGTTTTTTTGAATTATTTTGAATCCAACTGATAACCGCACATGAATTTGTATTGAAATATATTTAGGGATAAGCACAAATCCTACAAACAAATTCGTGACGAATGATAAAAATTCGTTAACAAAAATCCACTGTTCAGGAAAATCAGATTCTATTGCGTAATTCATAGTTAACCGTTATTTATTAGAAGGGTGGAAAAAGATCGCACCCTCAGATGAAAAGGGTTGTAATTCAAAAATCGTCATTTTGTGTGAAAGAGTCTTAGATATTTGTTTTACTATGAAAAAGTCTTATTTAAATTTGATCTTTTTTTATTTTTAAGCCTTCCTCTCTAAGGCTGCTGTAGTTTTTATAATTGATATGATGATTGATGAGCATTGCAGCTGTTTGCTGAATTCTAGCGTGGAATTTTCATACTGTAACATAAGTAGAGATCACACCAAGCCATTTCTATAGTTGATTAAAATTTTGAACACATTAGAATTCAATCGGTGTCGAGTTTATGTATCGAGGCTAAGGACCTCCTTACATTACCGTTTATTACTTTCCTGTTTGTTTCCTTTATTTACATTTATTTTGGTAAACAATTACTTTAATATTCAATTAGACAATTACTTTATGAGTAGTTATTATTGGTAGATTTTTACATCGGTACATATTTATTTACTTTACATAATTGTGTCTAATGTAATATTTATTAAGTCGCAATCAATTAGAGTAAAACGATATAAACATAAATTATGAATAGGTAGTGTAATAGTACAAGTACTATTAACATTTAATATTATCTTTGATATGAAAAGCTCGAACAGCTTTTTACTATACCAAAAGAGAATAGTGGTCTGTTAGCAAAAAAAGGCGATGGATAATTAACTCGTGAGCGACTACATTATTCATTAATTGTGTTTCTGTAATAACGAGTGATAGAGATTGCATGTGAACAAGACAATTTTATTATGTTGATTTATAACGCACTACACCAACACAACGACTTGTTCAACATGCAACCACTTTCCTCCACTCGTCACATTCCAATTCACGAAAATTATACATACATAATTTTTATGTAATTAATTTGAAATGAAATAATTTACCTGGAAATATTTCGAATCCATGTCTAAACGGCCGGCGTATTTAGTATCAAACAAATTATAAATAAAATAATAAAGAATAATATATTTGGGTCCGTTGATTGCGCTTATGCAATTCATATAGCTTAATTGGAATATTCAGATTATCAGTTTAGAATTTATTGCTTTCAGTAAATTATAACGGGCAATTGAGTAAAAAATCTTGATTGTACTAATTTGTTATGCAAAATAATTACTATAGAGCAATGGACATAAAATATTTTCCCTTGCTACACCATTAAAGGCTTTTAACTGCAATAAAACATTGAAGTATAAATAGACAACAGAAAATTATTTTAATTTTAATCATAAGTTCAAACATTGCACATGACAAACTAAATAAAATGCAGGTTCCAAGTGTCGAAACTGATGAAATAGGAGACTTTCAGATGGAATAATAACGTATGGAAATGGCGACCGACCGTGGACACAAAGAAGAGGAAGACTCCAGAAATAGTGAGCAATGTGATGAGCACAGGATAGAAAGAATTCAAAGATGTGGAGGATGTTCATTTCTAATTATGGGAAGTTTGCCTTTGATGACACTTTTTAACAATTTATCTCCACATGCTTATTGGGTTACGAATTACGATTATATAGTATCTTAAAATTTAAAGAAAAATCTAACGTCATTTGAAATTTAACAATCCAATTTTTGTGTATGTATTTGACAAAAGTCAGCACGAAGCATACTAATCAGTGTAATCGAGCGCTCTCCACTGGACTAACCGTGGTAGGCTTCATTATGCATGTCCAAAACGAGCAAGAAAATTAAAGTCATTAAACGATTTTAAAATCGATTCGCACTTCCTAAATGTATAGGTTTCTCGATCTTTTGGCATAAATTAATGCCTTGATTTATAATTAAAATTTTATTATGACAAAAAATGTGAAATGAAAGTAGGTACTTATACTATTTATGGGTATCTGAACTACATAATAAAATTATTTATTAAAAGGCAGATGCGTTACATTCTTAAATTAAGCCGTTATTTTGAATTGTAACGTACGAAGGCATCATATTTTTCATCACGCATGAAATTGCTAATTGTATTAATTTATCGGTATCTACGTAGGTATAATAATGAAACATTTACATATACTTAACACACTTAAAAATTGCTATCATGAATAAAGTGAAATTTAAAAAAATCAATTTTATGTGGCTGTTTTAAAATAACCTCTGATGTAGTTAGGATTGAATGCATTAAACAATAAATCGATATAAGTTTACTACGTTGTCTTGAAAAGTGATTTTATTATAAATTCCATAAGAAAACATCTACACACTCATATCTGCAGTGAATGCTATAATAGGTAAATTTAATTTGCAATAATTAATTTACAATAAAAATGTGAATTATGACAGCGTTTCATAAAATGTGGTGAATCGAATAATAAATAAATAAGTAATTAATTATTTTAATGCAAAATTATAATCATACTGGAAGACTATAACTGAGATTGAGCGGCTTGCAGGCCGCACTTAATTTTTTAGATTGATCCTATTTTCTGTTGTCAAGTTGAAAAACATTTACAAAAAGCTCAGCAAAAGTTGATTGAAAATATAAAAACTAAGTTGAAGTTTCCGGTTTATTTCTTTTTCAGAAAAATTCATCTAGGTCGAAAAAACTTGATGACGATGATACTTTTTATTTTACTGGGTAAAAATTAAACTTGTTGTGTTCAGGTACATCTGTGGAAAGATTTTTCGTATGATTTCTCACTAATAAATAGTAGTCTCAGAAGTCCTACAATGGCAAAGTATCTAAACTACCATATCATTCCGGTTGCTGTTTATTTCATTATAAATGCACTTCAGTGTTTGTTTTAGAACTGCTGCAATAATATTGTTCATATATCCAGCTTAAGATCAATATGTATTCCATTTAAGTACGACTTTACAATCTTTGATGTAGACTACTTTTTATGTAATCTTATAATTCAGTTTTATATCAAATCAATCGATGAGTTATATTATGATTTATTAATTTATTATGATTGACTTCACAGCGTGTGGTCATATTTTATAGTTTCATTTTTGTTTTTATTATGAAACTTACCTTTAGATTACTTTATCTAAGATTGCAATGTTGGAAAATAAGATTTGAATAGAAATTTGAAATTATTTACCAAAAAGTTGAAACTTCTATTACTTGTTAATTAAATTACCTAATTTTATACATATTTTAAATAAATATATATAATTCAAGTATTTATTTAAAATAAATTTGTATATTATATCATACGGAAATGCAAGTAAATTAATTTACAACTTGTAGTAAGTACATACATTGGGTTCAGTTCGTTAACCCGGACTCGAAGATATATTTATTAAAAAAAATCGTATACCGATTAGTTTAGCTAATAATCGATTTTAAAGTTTCCAATTTTTGTTCAAAAAGCGATCTTATGATGCATTGTGTTGACGGTATGTGCATTCTACCTTACCCTTAGCACGGAGAGTGGAGACCGACGCCGCCAACGTATCCTCACCCTCCCTCCGCACACAACATTACCACCCTCGTTTTCCCGTTCAGTCAACTGTTAGTCAGAAGCTTAAGCTACACGCTTGTCAATTCTATAACTTTTTATTTCTAGTTCCCAGTCAATATTCAAAATTAGATGACAGAGATATATCAGTGCTTTTTTGGTTTTATCGGTGCTTTTTGGACCGTTTTTGATCATTATTTGCTTTAGAAATTTTTAAAACCGAAGTTTGGGTAAACAAACTGCTCCCGGTACCTTCTACAATTTTTTTACCGACTTTTTAAACTTCTGAAGTTGTAAATGAGGTTACAGAAATCACAAGCGGTTTCAACCTAAAAAAGCAAAAATCCTTGGTGGTTGCAGTGATTTGATTTCAATACTGTACTTACCAATTTATTTGCGAATTAAGTGAACTTTTCTCGAAGCACTCCAGAAAATAATCTAGTTCAAATTATGTTTTCAAAAGTGTCAATTTATACTCGTATAATAAATAAATACAAATGGACACGTGGAATGATGTAAGTAGAACCCTGAAAACTGGAAGTTTGAAGAAGAAGAAAAGAATTCCATTTTTTTTATAAGGATACAGTCATATTTTTGCATATAAATAATATAAAAAGGTTGCTATGCGATGTGATTTACGATTACTGGGGTCACTGTTATCTAAACAAATCGTTAGTCTCGCTTATAAACACATTAGAATAAGATTTTAAGTAACTGTTTACTTTTTTATTATTATAGTAAAATTATAATTAACGAAAAACTAGCACAAGTATAATATTTTGCTTACAATAGTAGATTACACAAGGGCACAAAATGACACTTTTCAGGGAAGGAAAAGCGGAGGTAATTAATATTTTTCATAATTTCTATTGCAAATTCTGAATTAGACAATTCGCAATTGTACGCAAATTGGACACGTATTGTCGTCACTGATGAAGTTATTGTAACCCAATAATGATAAATCATCGAAGTTATATTTTGGTAATTGTTTTCTCATTCTAAATGGTAAAAGTATTACTTTATTTGCCGAATTGCAAGATCTTCTTTATTAAATGAACGTTATTGTTCTTATTACAGTTACTTACCGTACTAAATAGTTTACCTTTTTGATTTTACGTTTTCAGGATTACAAACTTTAGAAGTAGGTACTACAAAAAAAAGAGTTGTTGCATTTTTTTAAATTTGTCTATTAAAATTGAGTTAGATATTCAGCCCCAAAACAAATTCTCATATCTAATTACTCTTTACTGCGCGTCGTTGCTACGTCGTATTACAGTATTAAGAGGCAAAATATATTTAGGAAAGTAATTACAGAACTATTATTGAAAACTGTTCGAGTGAAGTTCGAGTTTTCACAACCTTCAATTTCATCGTTTTCAGATTTTCTAGTTACAAAAATTTTAAACTGTTGGGAGTATCTAGGCTTACTTTTTGCTGTTTTCAAATCTTATAATAAATTTTATATGAATCTAAAATAGAATCCTATATGCGTAATTTAACTACCTGTCACACCACCTAATTTGTAGAACTTTCACTTTTTGTTCCTAACATTGCTACGTGAGGTCAATTTAAACGTTGGGAGTTTATTACAATGTTATTATTTACTAAAAGTTACAAATCGTTTTGAATATAGTGGCTGATGTATTTAATTTGAACTCATTTTATTCCACCTGGAACGAATTCTGATGCTTTAATAATAATTGTTAGGTTTTAACGACGAAGTAACGTTTGTATATAAATTTTGGATTGCAATTGTTGGAATCTGGAATTCTGTATGAATTCTCACTCACTCAGCGTTTCAGTCTCTCCGCTCATGCACGGTTTCATAAAATTTTTAACAACGGATTAAATTTAACTAACAAAGAGAAAACGTACCAATAGAATTCATTTTTTTGTTAAAATTTTATGAAATTTGAGGGTTATTTTCTCACTACAGTTTTTCTCTTAATAACTTGAAAAGGGTAAATCATATTAAAAATGATTCTTCAACACTTAAATATTTTTCTATATTTTCTAGTTATTTCTGAAATACTGGTTGAATCATACTCGAGCTCTTTCAGTAGAACATTTTGCTGCTAAGCATTTTCTTTCCGGATATATTCACTCAGATATATTTTGCTTCTGGGATATTTCGCAACTAAGATATTTTGCTACCATGGACATTTTGCTACTTGTTCTGCCACCTTTCCTTTTTTTTTGCCTTTTTTATCATGGTTTTTAATGTATTAACATAATGAGGCTTCTGGAATGTTAAAATTCTGACCTACTTTACTTGTTCTGCCACCTTTCCTTTTTTTTTGCCTTTTTTATCATGGTTTTTAATGTATTAACATAATGAGGCTTCTGGAATGTTAAAATTCTGACCTACTTTTTATATTATTTAGCCGGATGTTAAGGCGGTGATGGAAGCTTTTAAGTCATTTTCTGTTCATTTAGTACTCTTAATTTTGTTTTTGATAAAAGTCAGGTATGTGAACTGTGAATTATGGAAAAATCCAGTTGTCGCAGTTCTGTTGCTGGTCAAGAACAGCTATGTAAGCTGTAATTATGACAAAGGTTAGTATTTAGCGGAAGGAAGAGTAAATTGGGATAGGGGCTGCAAGTTGACAGTCCAAATTTAGATTTTCATGGTTTCAATATATAAAAAGATAGGTACAAATTTTGACACTTTTTTTATTATCTCCTAAGTGTCCATGTACCCTACTTGACACCCAGACAGTGGGACAGTTGTGGACAAATGAGTATTTTCACATAAAAATTTCGATACAAAGAAGTAATTATTTTATTTTAAAATTAATTAGCCACCGCAGCACCGTCTGGAAAACCTATGAATATTTGTGTAACTTATGTAAAGGTGGGGTAAGATGACGAAGTTAAGCTTTTAAAATTTTTTTTGGCTACTGTAAATGGATTTAAAAACTGAAATTTTTATGAAAATTTCTTTCATAATATCTTGCCGAACTCTATGATGTTTTTCAATTGTCTCTCTTATTTTAAAAGAGACGAAACACTGGTTTTCCCAAAAATTTAAATTTCTAATAGATAGGTTAGGTTAAGATGACGAATGGAGGTAGTAAGTAGTAACTGTGAGGTATTTGTTACAAAATATTTTCGGAACATGCAATGTTTGTTATGCAAACACTTGCGTTGAATATCAAAAAATCTTCACATGCTTTGCTGTAGGTCGTCTTCAAAAAACCATAAAATCCTACATCTAGGGGCTGCAACCGGTGTCTGGTGTGAGTGAAAAATTGAATAGCTTCAATGGTTACGTGGGAGGCATGGTTTTCCATGAGGAGTAAAAGTGAACGTGTAGTACTTGGGCGAGTGTGCAAGGCAAAATGTCTCAAATATATATGACAGCTCTACAGGCTTAGAAGGCCCATGGCTTTTCCCTGCTTATCTAACCTATCTTGCAAACTTTGCGTGTGTGACGCAACCGTATTTACGGTAATGACGTCGACACAAATATCAGGGATCACCACAGAGTGTGGATGTTCACCGGAAGGCCGAGCCAAGAAATTCTGTGCAATCAGCGATTTGAACCCAGAATTTCCGCTCTACACTCAACCAGCGATCACATCACTCCACTGCTGTGGCTTAAACGACTCAAATAGTTAACGAAATTGGAAGCTGTCATCCATCCTTAAATTTGTGATACTACTGGTGAGCCTGGAAGAGACTCTTTTAAAAAGTTTGGATTCATCCTTACTGTAGCATAAATAAAAAATGGATGAATGTAATTTCCAGTGACGCTCATGGCACCCACACATGTCACAGTGACCCCACGTTCAGCTGACAAAATTTTCATTACTCGGCGCTCACATTGGAAAAATCAAGTTTTATTAACGCTGTAAATTTGCTCAGCTGTGAATGAGTATTTCAATCTGACATCTCTAAGCAACTTGAAAATTTTCCCTACGTTGACTCGGTTTTAAATGCCATGAGCCGAGCAACTGACGTGGGGTCAGGTTTTATCAATGTCAGTCTACATTCTTTCATGAATTTCTTGACAAAATCTTCTCCAGCAATTGTTTTTCTGCATTAAATCTATGGCTCAGTTCATTTTTTTCAGTGTAGTTAAAAGTCAAAACACACTTTAGAGAATTGTTTTCGTAATAAACTAAAAGCTCTTTTGTCAATGTCAATCACATATTGTTTCAGTTTTTCCACTTGTGCTGCAGGAAAGGTTTTTTTAAATCTGCCTAAATTTTGGGGGAATTCTACTTCATTTTTCCTCTTTTAAAAGGCGAACTATTTTTTAAAATATCTTCTCAATGTAGGTGCAGGTTTTTTGTATTTTAATGCAGCTTCGTTCAGACTTGAAACTTTGCGTACAACATCTGATATATAGTAAACAAAACCATTTAAAACAAATGGATCTCCCGTGAGTCAGTAGCTAAAGTCGTATTTTCAGAATATTTTAGTGAGAAAGATGAAAAGCTTACTTTAGATTGCCGATTCTTTATGTTATAATATGACACACAAAAATTACATCGACACTGCTGCTTATGAACTTTTTATCACAACTAACCTTCAAGCTCCAAGTGCACGTACGTTTGTTTCTACTAGTGCGCAGGATTGTCTACCTCCAAAGACGCATATGCTAGCTAAGACATACTGCTATCTATGATGGATTATGAGAAATACTGAATTCGTCATCTTTCCCCATTTGTCATCTTATTCTACTTTACCCTACCTCAATCTGCTCCTAGAGTTTTAGTTTTGCTATATGTGAAGGTTAGCGTTGGACAAGGAAAAAAAGTTTAGTGCTTAAAAATTAAAAAAGTATTTTTTTTTAAAACTTTTACTGTTTAAAAAAGAGATAAGATTCTAATACAACAAAAACTTAGCAAAATTAAAAGTAATCAGATTTAGGTGTTTGCCAATTTTGCATGGAAGGTCTCATAGATAAAAGCAATATTTTCCTGCAGTAAAACCGAGTTATATACTCACAGGCAGAAGAGAAAGAGGATTACAAGTAAACACAAATATTTAAAAATGCGGACTAAAGGTTAACTGAAAAAAAAAGGTTATTATTAAACTTTTCATTGTTTATTATTATAGAAAGAGATAATACACTGACGAACATTATTCTTCTACATCCGACATCGACACTTTAGTTCAATAGTGTAACAAGTCAGAAACTCAAGTTCTCATAATTATAACCGTGCGTTAATTATGAGATTATGACACTTTCATATTGTACTCTACCACCGCTATAAAAATAATTCAAAATACTGGAGAAAAATTCTTTAGCCGGTAGCAGAGTAAAATTTTGAGTCGTCGCAACTAGCTCAGAAATACTTAACAATAATAATTTTTTTGAAAAAAACAGCACCAGCTGTGCGAACAGCGCTCACAAAACACTCTTGTTGAATCTAAAGCAAAACTTTAATAATTTAAAACGTAATATATTAATCCACACCTCAGTTGTGGGCTTTGAACTCTAGAAATGCAATTCATAACCAACGCTCCCTTTCAATAGGTTTCTAAACATTTATATTTAAATTCTAGATAACCAACTGCTGAGAAGCACAAGCAGGCAAAATTTATAATCAAAAATAATAAAATAAAATCTTGATCCAGAATTTTGTTCGCACATGAGTCCAAAGGAAAATTTATCTAGGTTAATGCTTAATTTTTTAAATTTAAATAATTTAACTCGATTTTTAAAGTTTTACACCTACTCTCAATGGTTGACGTACACCCATGCATCTCTTAAAATAAAATAAACTGCATTCAATGCAAAAGAGGTGTCTCTACCCAAGAGGTTGTCATTTGTGGTGCAACTGTGAAATTCTAATATAAACCAGAAGTTCTAATATAAACCAATAAATATTTGAAATTTTCTAAAACTGCATCACAAATGGTCTTCACTTCTTTGGTTTCACAGACGAGCCGTGAGGAATAATCCATTTGTTTAAGAAGTCCCTGCGTACACCCCGCTATTATGGTACGTTCAACAATCAACTTTCCAATTTTTAAAAATATATTAAAATAGATTCACACATTTGGATATACTCGGGGAAATAACTCAATCAAAAAAAAAGTCATGTTGGTCCAAATTTGGACACTTGGAAAACACAGGAAAAACGCAAGGGACGACGTCGGTCCGCCTTGCCGTGTCGCAAAGATAATCCTCTTTCCCAAAATTCTTCTTACTTCTGGTAAAGGATTTAAATATCCACCAACTATATAAGCATTTAATTTTCACTAAGAAACCAACTTTTAAATTTCCTAACATTTACAAATTAATAAATTGAAAGTTTCCTTTCTATCAGGGGATATATAGTTGGCTTTCCAAGCATCTCTTTCGCATCCAAGAACCAAATTGAGAAAACAAACTAAGTACCAAAAATTGTAAAAATTTACCCCTTTTCAAAACATTAAAAAAATTTAAATATTTTTCTTTTAAATGGTGTGACTAACTTTTATTTATTTTAGAGCAAATTTAGTCAAAAACAGCAAAAATTTTCAGGATGGTTATACAGTGGGGCCCGCTTAATGTGATCGCGGTTAATGTTATCATTCGGATATTGTTATCACTTTTGCCAGGAACGGAACGGACATATATTATTACAGACAAAAAACATCGCTTATAGTTATCATAATTCGGTTAATGTTATCATATTATTCTTAAGATTATTTTTTCCCACGAGCAAAAGAGTTGAATTTCAGTTACAAGCATTTTTTTATATTGTGTATAAGTCACCCACATAATTTAAAGTCAGGTGTTAGCAAGAAAATCTGCCTATGGTTAATTTTTTTCAAAGACGGAGTGGATGTAAATAAACCCACCGTGTGATTCTTTCTATCACCGTCACATAATATGTGATATCACATTACATTTTTATGTTTATTATGAATTCCGTCGTTTAAATACATAAAAAACATCACATTGAGTGACTATTATTAATTAATTATTGTAGATGTAATACATACTAATAAATAAGCAATAAAAATTTTTTACGTTTATTGTTATCAATCGGTTATTGTTATCAAAAACCCCAAGTCCCGATGTGATCACATTAAGCGGGCCCCACTGTATATGTAAAATTAATTTTTTTTAAACTTTATGGGCTAGCGCTAGATTATTCTTATGGGAATTAGAAAATTATACATAGTTGTGCTTATAAATCTGACCAATTGATAATAATTTGAGTAATTATCGTCTTTGATAAACTATTTAATTTTCATGATGGTAATACTTTAATTGCGTAAATCATTGCCAGTATAGTAAATATTAAATTAAGGACAATATCAAGATTACAGGATTTGATTTTAAATCTGTGAAAAGCGATTACAATATTGTATATTAATTTATGTGATTATGGTTATCAGGAAACTCGTTTAAAAATATGAATTATGCCATTATTAAAATAATAAGGTCATGTAAGCAATTAAATCGAATAAAAGTTGTTAGTCATCTATAAATCATGAACATTAGAGAAACAATTTTATATAGAAATATAATTTGCTTCTTAAGTAATTATGTATCTAATTGAGTTGTGGCACCTGCTAAAAATTATTAATGTTTAATTTGCTGCTAACTATGTGAAGAATGCAAATTTACATTTTAAATTTAACTTGAACTTGAAATTTCTGTGCTATTCTGTAATTTACATTGGATTTTTCATGCTCTTGTACCGTTAAACTAGAAAAAGTAATTTTGGAATCTTGAAAACATTTAATAGTTACGCAATAATTAATTAGTTAGTGATACTAATTTTTTCGGTTTCTTTGGTAGATAATAATCTTTCAGTAGCATCCGAGTTTATTCTCGTAAAGTTTAATTTCTAAACATTTCTAGCTTATTTCAGGCAGTCAGACAGTAGACTGCCTGAATGAAGAAAAAGAAGATTTGGTTCGTTTGGTTGCAGTGATGAAACAAATGAATATAAGTGCTAAAATTAAGATTATAAGTTAGCATTAAAGGGTAAACGGTTTATTGTTAGCTTAAATATCAATTAATAAAGGTGTTTTACATAATTTGTTGATTTAAAAAAAATAACAGGTTGTTTATGGTTATTAACATTATAATAAAGTTTAGGAAGTTACGTGAACGTTTTAAAATTTGTTTAAATTACATACGGGTATGCTAAGATTAAAAAGGCCCTACATATCTTCTTAGTTCTTGTTGAAAGAAATATTTTGCACCTGCTTTGTTCACGTTCATACAGGTACAGGTGTTTCAATTTGTGAACGTTTTTAGCTAGTGAGAAGGCACACAAATAAATCTCATCTCGCATTAATGAATTATTATAGAAAGTACAAAATAATAATTTCTTATACATATCTACTAAATAAAATTGAATGACGCAATTAATTTTTAATTATCGAGGAGAAATCGATATATAATATCGATAATACATATCACATACTAAAAAAAGAAGTACTACTGCAACGCATAAAAAGTGATAAAGGTAGTAGCTATTAACTAATAACATAATAACCTATTAGAATAAAAAAGTTTTTTGCTGACAAAAAATAGTTCGACAGTTGCAAGGGTTGTTCAACCTGATATATGTAACGGGACTCACGAGGCTTTATAATTTGCTAACGCGGAATTCGATCTGTTTTGCTAGGACAGAGGGTTATTAAACCGTTGGGTTCGATGGAAAGACGAAGACATGATTATGTACATGGAGTATTATAGAAAAGTTAAGCTATAGGACAGGTGATGTTCAGATAATCAATGGCAACAGCCTCTTCTCTGTCTGGCAGATAGAAGAGATTGTTGTCTCGGTGATTCCCGTTTTCCTTTTCTTACGGCAGTTGTTATGGCACGCGTCCGTCTGGCTCGTGTTGATATCTTTAGGTGCACGCAACCAACACCCCTATAAAACATACGGTAGACTTACACTTTCCAATTTTAAATATACTACTACGTACCTTCCTTGTTATGATTTCAGGTGCTTAATAGAAAGACATTTTCGATTTCTTTTCTATTTTTAAACCTATTCTTCATCTCTTCACTTTCTTCTTCCATTTTCAGATTTGATTGTTTTTCGAAATAGAAAATAAAAGCATCTCAAAATAAAATTTTGTTTTTGGAACCACAAGCAATTTTATAATGTGTTGTCGGAATTTCCTATACTAACTGTTTTCAAATTTATGGAATACCTGATGGTTGGTTGCCTTAATCTTGTTCCTTATTTTTCTTTTATTTTAAAGACTATTTAATTAATTTTGTAATCTGATCGTTATGAAATTAACATATTGTAAAAACCCTCATTTGGTCTGATACGGTGATACGTGAACCTTTTATTTTTATCCAACCACTACGCCATGGTATATTTTCAGACTTATTTTTAATTTATGAAACTAAAAATACAATAGGTAAATTTAAAAGTGCTTATAAACTAACGAACCCTTATCTGGTGTGATGGAGTTCCTACCTGAAAAACCACGAATCCCACATGGTGTGTCTGTTGAATTGCCTGCACTTTCCCTCTGCTGTCTAAGTAACTTTCAATCTCGATCTTGTTTGCAGACGGCATTGCTAGTTAAGAATTTAATAATTACAAATTTATACTTTTTCCAGTTTTTTACAAAATTTGTTTCAGACTAAAATTAAGATTAAGAGCTTGGTAATAATAACAACCATATATAAGATTTAATTGCTCATTTTCATTAGTGCAAATTTAAATAATAAAGGTAAAATGCAAAATTTTAGACTTTTAGCGATGACCATTATTTCATATTGCAGCTGCGATATGCAGTTAGTTATGTATAAATTTAATCTGAGCTGGCACTTTTAGTGATTATAGGTAAATTTTGCGGTTTATGGATGTTAGTAATTGGAATGCATAAATTATTAAAAGTAGGAATGCATGTAGCTCTACAAATATATTTTGTCTACCAAAATAGCAGGTGGAAAGCAATGATCATTTGTAAAAAAAAGTTATTAATTACTGATGATAGGACACAGTTGAGATGTGGTCAAGCAATCGTAACAAACAAACGAACATCTAACTGTTTCAAAAATGTGAATAACATTTAAAGAAAATTTCATATATTTCCTTCAGTTTATATATTATATGATTCACCTGCTCTTTAGCTATTCGTAAGTATTAAGTGCAAACGTGCGAACGATTTAATAATGAACTTGTCAAGCAGGCGCTATGTATACTACAACTATTTATAATAAATTAAATATAATTTTTAATCGAATTTTTTGATTTTATATTTATTGAGTCGAAAAAAGTAATTGGGATAATAAGATCCGGGAAAAATATTACTAATTAAGCCGGTTAATGGAAATTTTTGCATAGTTCAAATAGTAGGTCAATAAGATTAATTTGGGATGAGATGGGAAAAGAAAGAGTACGAAATATTACGTTGAAGATGACAATGAGTGAAAGGAGAAGAAGAAGAAAGCCAAAATCAAGATGGAAAAAGATGTACAGGACGAATTGGATTATTTACACATCACTGAGTGGAAGGAAAAAGAGCAGAATAGGAAGATACGGGCTAGTATAGTCAAACAAGCCATGAGTCCACAGAGCTTGTAGTGCTCTAATAATATAATATCAATTTAAAATTAAAAAAAAAAAATTAATAAAACCCTTGAAGTGATTTAAAAATTATTAATTAAAAAAAAATTGGATATAAAGTTACAGAATGGGTTGGTTCACAATTTTTCATATTATTCATATGACCAGCCTCTCCACATGTAGGAAAAGAAAAAAACGTATTTTATCGCTTCAGAATAGATTTCGGTAATCTATGATTCAATTTCGAAATATCGGACTCTGAAAAATGTAGAACAAAACTAGAAGAAAAAAAAATGCATGATTTATTATTGCTAATGCTCTGTGTATATAACACTTACCACCTACAAAAAATGTACCGTTCTTCTGATGAGATAAATTGAGATACATTCCTTTCAGATTATACAATGTAACACTAAAATTAGAAACTAATTTATGTAGTATATTTTCGACTTTACAATTCGATAATAAAAATTGATTTAATTTAACTAATAGGAGAGAGTGGGGTCGGATGGTGTCATAACAGTCTCCGCTGCTATTTGCCATCCTTGCGCTTTGATCTGCTAAGATCCTATTGTCGTAATTCTGCAATATTTATACGTACACATTTGCATGATACATTATAAACTTTGTGTATTGCAGCGTGTGGTCGATGTAGGAGACATAGCCTTCATAAATGACCTTAATAGGTAAACGTCATTTAAAAAAGTTGAATTTTTAATTTCAATTATTTACTGTGTTAGTGAAGGTAATTTAGATTGAATGCAGTTTAATTGTCTATCGATGAAATGTTTTAGCATACAATATGTACTTAACCGTGTCTGCACATAATAAAAAACGTAGATATTAACGTCAGGGGGATATTAATAAAAAAAAGTGCTTATCGTTAAACCGTGAAGTGTAATGTGACAATTCTTGCTAAAAATTTTAAAGTAAAACACTTGCAATTTCCAATAAATGTTGATAACTTTAAACTTAAGGCTGTTCTCTCGCAACCACTTTTTTATTTACAATTTTCTGACCTTATTTTAGAAAATAACGAGTTAAAATTTTTACAGTATGTTTGAAATGTTATTTACAATATTATGTCGGAGTGCTTTTATCGCGAATAAATAAATCGCAAAAAAAAATTTTTTAACGCAATTTTAAAAAAATTTTGGCTCCGACATAATATTAAAAATAACGTTTTAGACATACTGTAAAAATTTGAACGCGTTATTTTCAAAAATAAAGTCAGAAAATTGTAAATAAAATTAACGCTAAAATGCGCGTATCTCTTGCATTCGCGATTTTTTTTACACATTACTTTATTTTTCATTGTACGTTTTTGGTCAGCTACTGTTATTGTACACCAAATAGTTCATTTTCTATTGAAAATCAAATTTTCATTCTAAGTGAGAACACAGCCTCAAAAAGACAATAGAAAATGGTGAAATCAACTACCTTGGATCCACCACTATTATGTATACTATAGTGAAATTTTAAGTTTTTTTTTCTAATTTGAAAGCTAGTTGTGAAAAAAAGTTCTCAAAGGCTCTCGCAGTCAATCGACCCTTAAATACTATAAAGTATGCCTAATCTTCTCCAGAAGGAAAACGCGGTCTGTTCTAAACCAAAATTAATAGATCAAAAAAATCCATCAACTTTGTTTATTTTTAACGCAGGACCAATGATCATCCGGCCAGCTACTACAATTGTAGTATGTGCCCACTAGGCAAAATAACATTATCACAACGTTGACACGTTGTTAAATAAAAGTTTTTACTCACCCAGTTTCAGAAAGCTTTCATTGCTGTGATGTTTACAAAAAGTTGTGATGGTAAAAATACAATGTATTATAAAACTCTTCAAGATGTGATAAAACAGGAACCTTCTTCTGATCTTCCAAAAAGCATGATAGTTAAAAAATCCTTCCATATGGGAACCAATCAGCATCAGATGCTCGACTCATCAAAAATTGTATGACATAGGGCATCATCTGTTTGTAACATAAACACTCGCACCTCCAAAAAAATTCCGCAAGTATTTTAGATGTCAAAATATAAATGTCGTACCAGAGAATTCGTCATTAAAGGAATTTGATATCCAGAAAATTTTACACCCAAAAGAATTTATCATCAGGAGAACTTTTCTTCCAAGAGAATTTGCTACCCAGACAATTTTGCTTCTGATAAAACTGATATTAACGGGAAATTATCAAAAATTAGAAACTTTGACCCACAATAGAACGTTCAAAGTATAAATCAAAATCAGAAATGAATTCCAATAACATTCACGTGTTTTGCAAGCAATCCGATCGTATCGGAAATAAACTGATACCCAATTGCAAGGGAATACGAGGTGCGTGCACAAATTTTGTAATGTAAGTAAAGAATTTTACTAAAATTCGTTACAATACAAATACAAAATACCAATAAAGTTGTGTAAATTATCTGCAACCAGAGTCGTAAAAGTCGGGGGGGTTTTATAAATATTATAAAGACGAATACACAATAGTAATAAATACTAAACAATAGCACGTATTTGAAAATATAAATTAATATCTAATAACATTTTTAGCTAATTTTTAAGCTAAGAGATGATCTAAGTGAACGGACTAAGGACCGGACTTTAGGCTAGAAGGCGTAGGGTTGATCCCCAACCTGGCTACAAAATTTATCCAACTTTATTATGACCCTTTTCTCTTGGAAGGCAATGGCAAACCACCAAGAGTAATCTGCCAAGATGTAGCATTTAAAATGCTCGCCAACCTCCGACAGGAAACGGAACCTTAAGAAGAAGCTAATTAAGTATTAATTGGAAATTTTTGTTAAATAACTGTTAATTTTTACAACAGATGGCAGTAGTTTTGAAAATCTCCTTTTAAGCTTTTTAAGTATAGATCATTAAAGTGTTGCTATAAGACAATTCAATCATCTTTTAATCTCCTCTACGATTGCATTTGTTAACCGACCCCAGGAAAACAGCTCGACGAACCAAGAAGAAACCACCAATCAAGATATGTCCTTCAGACACTTTTTATAACTTTTTAGATTAAATCTATCGGACACAATTTTACTTTGTATTTTATTGTGTTTTTTGAGAGAATTTTCCTACTGAAAGAGGTCGCTCTTGCCTTTTATTAATTTTTTTATTTTTGAGATATTTTTTAAGCACCTACGGTACTTTGCTCTATTGCACTCTGGGGCAAGGCACCTATGGTGTTTTCTTTTTTTCTCCTTCATTTTTGATTATTTTGTTTCAAAACCAAAAACAAAATTTAGAATCATTATAACAAATGTACACAGCCGTGGAGTGATGTGACCGCTGGTTGATTACAGAGTGGAAATTCTGGGTTCAAATTGCGGACTATACAGAATTTCTTAGCTCGGCCTTTCAGTGGACATCCACACAGTGTGGTGAAATAAATATTGATTTATCGGAAATAGGTAATATGGGGACTAATCCACCCCGCTAATCGGATTTGTAATTCCCAAAAAGGGAAAAGCAATGTTCTACTTAGAACGTAAAAAGCTTAATGAATAACTAATATAGAACAATACAAAACAACAACAAAATTAATTAAAAAAAAAAGTTGAACATCACCAAATTTAAAGATTCTAATTATTTTTAACAGTTAAAAAATTCATTATTTTTTTCTATTGTTTTTTGTTTATTTTTTCTGTTGTTTTCATTCTTATTCTATTAACATGGAGGTTAAAATTAATTCATTAATTTCTTACGGTGAAATTTCAGCTTTTTCAAAATAGTCCCACTTTCGAGGGGAACTTTTTTCAGGAAGAAAAAAAATTTACAAGTCAATTTTTTTAGCAAAGAGTAAAAACCAGTTGTGCTTATACACTAAATATTAATCTCGTGACTAACCTAAATTTTTTCACCAAAAATTTGAAAATTCGAGAAAGTGAAACGTTTCAACATTAAAATATCTTTTGGATCAGAAAAAATTCTAAACTTTAGACCATAACAGAGAGAGCACAAAATGTCAAAAAATATATACAAGTGTATTCCCTATTTTCATTAAAGTACTTCAGAGATTCCAACAATAGTTTGTCTCCGAGATGTTTCTAGGTCTCAAATTTTTCCATGTTTTGTTGAAAAAAGTCTTGAAAACACTTGATTTTTGAATAAAAAAATTTATTCCTACGAATCACGCACGGAAAAAAAGATTTTCTTTAATGAAGAAAATATTTTCGTGCGGCTATTCAAGTAAGAGATTTTCTTGATTTAAAGGTTTTTTACTTGTTATTTTACAATTACTTGTTACACGAAAACAAATTACTTGATTGAAATAAAAACTATTTAAACAAGAAAATCGCTTACTTGAATAGCCGCAAGAAAATATTTTCTTCATTTAAGAAAACTTTTTTTTCTGTGTGTTATTTTTCGAACATGAGAAAATCTCATCTCAACAAATAATTGTTTTTGGAAACTCAACACTGCGTATTTTGGCGACGGACTTTTAAACTATGAAAAATTATTAACGCGATTTTAAATTTTTTTAATAAAATCTGTTCAATTTTATTACCAATTGTTCTTTTCCTGAGGAAATTTACCTACTTTGTGATATCTGGAAAAAATGCTTTGATTATTAAAATTCTGGCCCTCCTCATCCTGATAAAGAAATGAGGGAATTTTCCCATCAAATTTTTGATTATTTAATATTAAACCCAACATTTATTATGTAAACCTTCGATTTTCAAGGTGAATCCTGAAAAAATTGCACTTTTGATTTCGTTTTTCAAACAACCTGACGGATTGTGACGGCTATTTGAAAGTCCACGCCTCTGGTAAAATGAAATAATCAGGTAGTTCGAAGACCTTAATTGCTTTAAACCCATTGTTTAAATTTCATTTCTTGTCATGAAGGACGTAATTGTAATAACCTAGTTATTATTTTATTATTGATATTAAGATCACACCTGTTGAGATGGTACCTGTTACACATTTACATCATCGAATTTTATACGAAGCCTTGTTTTATCCAATAATTTTCCAAATTTTGTTACAAAAATCAAACAAATTGTAATTTCTTACTTATAATGCTGCCTACTTAGTTTAAAGTAGCAAAAAGTACAAAACGATTCGAAATCATGATGGAATCCCTCAGACATAAACACGTAGGTCGTTTACAAAGATCGGCTTGGTCAAAGCCCGCCTGATCAGGATAGTACATAATTGTTCCTTGTTTACAAGGACTTGGTCAACCTCCCACCGATATATATGGAAACCAGCGCCCATTGCGACAATCTCAGACGTTAATTAACTTCATTAGCAGCTAAGCAAATGATTTCATAGAACACTACAGTAGAAATTACTCAGTTCTTCGACCAATCACTGTACGTTTACGGATACTTAACTATTTCTAATTACTACCATTTACCTAGAATAAGCTCAACTACTGTAATTGGACGCTTTTCAAACTTAATTAATTATATCGTTTTTTTTACTAAATTGCTGATTAAGACGAACATCACCTGTTTAATTTCCTTTTTTGTTTAGCCACATATGATTTTTCTAATTATCCACAATATACCGTGTCCTTATTATTGTAAAAAGCAAAAAGTTACATCATAAATTTAATTTAATTCAACTGCGTTTACCTATAAGTAGATCGAGGCAGGATATAACAGTCATCCCTTTGGTGGATAAAGGAAGTCGGTTCAGATCCTTTGTGATAAAAAAAGAAGAAAATTTTAAAACTATTATATCCTAATCTTCTAATAACAAAATTGAAGAAGGAAAACTCGACAATTAAACTACGTCTACTCTAATCGCAGATCACCATCAAGATTTTTCAAAATTTTACCGTTATGGTTAATTAGGTTTAGTTTGCCTTACATGAATTTATAAGCTTGTCGATAATAATAAATTCCAAACTTATAAGGCTGTACCATCTTACAATTTCTTTAAAAAAATACAAAATATATTAAATGTAATATTACGTAATAACAATTTTATGCAAAGTTAATTACAAGTTTAAAAAAAAATTGATTGTATCACTATAATAACAAAATGATTAATGAAAGGTAATCACTCTACACACTTAACAAATGTAAATTTTAAGTGGACATTAACAATACCAGGATGTAGTCACGTGACTTAATTAAACGAAAAGAGTTTGGCTTACACACTTTCTGCTCTAAGTAAGTTAACCTTTTACTTCCTTTACTTCAATGTGTCTCTGTTGTTGGATAACTCAATTTAAATACGTTATCAAGGTAGGTAGGTACACATGTAATTGGTATAATCCGGATCGGCTATTAATTTCCTATAATCAGTGGTCAGGTGCGATTTGGATGTAATTTTACAAGAACCTGTACACTTTTCGTTAATATTTATTTTAATAAATTTTGGACATGTGTGCATATTAATGTAAAAGCTGAACATTTTGAAGGTGATGGCTTTACTATATCCGCCAAATAAAAATTAACAATAAATTATTATTAACTTGTCAATATAATTTTAAAAATAAATTAAAAATAAATTATAAATGCAACTTCTTCATTGTTTATGTTTTTTTTTCTTCGATATATTCGTGAAGTAAAAGTAAATGAATCCTATAATTAAAATAGCCTTAAAAAATATTTAATCCTTCAATAAATTTCAAAACTGCAACTAAAATCTCTGTTATTTTGTTAAATTTTTTCTTGAAATCGAATTTCGCGAAATCAATAAAACGCGAGTAATTATTTCGATCATTTATTTGACAAAAACATTTTAATTATCTGCAGAATGTTCCTCAAAAGTAAGTTCCGCTGAATTCAGAAGTGAAAGAGCGTGCCAATCATTCTATTGCGTTAGTTGGTTTTTTAACGACGCCGACAAGTCCTGTTAACGATCGTGATACAAGGTGTTCGTTCTTCTTGACTCTGATGAATTGACAATAGATTAATATCTTACAATAGCGGCTATAAAATATTATTATATCTTAATTTAAGTATTTTATTAAATTAAAATTTCCGCACGCGAAGACCATAAACTTGACAACATTTTCACACGCTAACAAAGTTTCATTTTACCACGAACGATGTTTTTGTTAGAAATTGTTTTATTTTACAACAAAGTATGCTGATACCAAATCGAGATATTGCATTAACTTGTTAACAACATCTATCTAGATTGGTAAATTAAAAGGACAGGTTCTTGGTTACAACTTCTTCAACCACAACGTTCATCAAAGGAGTAATTCGAGTAGTCAGTTTTTATTTTTAATATTGGTAAGGAAAAGAGTCGATTATATGTTTGTCAATCTGCAATTCAAAAGAGGTATTTAAACGTACCCCATAATTTAAAAATTAAAAAAACTCGGTTACTTAGCTACGCTTTTCTCAAATTACTTTGATACAATATAATTTTTCCTTCAAGTTGTCTTCCTACATTCGTACAGCTTTCTTGTACGTTACATTGCTTTCGATTTGTATAAGATATCTAAAATTAAGTAAGTTAATTCCTATATTTAACATAAATAATTAAATATTATGATTTAATCTTAAAATTATACAATTTTAATTTTTATTCTTATTTTATTGGAGTAATTTAAATAATTGATTATTATAATAATTTTAAATGTTAGTGCTCCTTTAAAATCGTCAAGGTAAATTCAACGTTCGTCTGGTGACCCTGTCTCGTCTAGAAAACGTATCTAGCATGTAAAAATAAAAACTTTTGTTATCATTTTACTAACATTTTTACGATAACAACTTACAACTTACAGTAAGGTAATTAGAAAACTGGTGACTCGCCTGCAGTTTAACTTCAGGAATTACTTCACATTTTTTTGCATTATAAAATAGGAAAAAGGTATAAAAAATTTGAAAAGTGAAATTTTTCTAAAATTTTTTCCACAATTTCTGCATGCGGGTCGTAGGCCGAACAATTAAGGCCTTCATGTATGCATAAGTGAGACTTATAAGTGAGAATATAACCAAAGTTTTTAAGCCTTTATTTACTACTTGTTCTTCTAGATTTTAAAATTAAAGATTTTCAAATTTTCATTACTTGCAAGGCCTTGTTTCGAGAATTTTCAATTTAACCCCCATCTTTAGTTGCAAAAAAATTACAAGATTGCTCAAAAATATAACATCCGAAGTAGGCTGGTAAAAATAAATTTTTGCAACTGAACATAGGATTTAAATTAAGAAACCCCGACACCATCAGGTCTTAAAAGTAGAAAAAACATTTTTTAAGTAAGGACTCAGAAACTTAGGTTTTCTTTAATTTTATTTCATAGGCATTATTGTAGTACTTTTCCAATTATTTTGAACCAATAATTTGTGGAATGTCTATCAGGCATGGATCCAGGTCTTGGTTTATATCTGTATATGTATGGGGAGAGGGGGTAAGTACATTTGTGTTTCAATATTAACAAATTTAACATGAAGATATGGTTGCAATTTTGAAGAAAAAATAGTTCTAACATTTTTTACGCATTAGAGTCAAACCACCTTAAGCACATAAAGAAAACGTACACAGCGTATACTTCTTGGATGAGGGGTAACTAAAAAGAGTTTTATCATAATGTAGTTTTATTCGATTCCAAAATATTAAATCTTGTAAATGTAGCTAAGATGTAAATCAAACTTTTGGAATTCTTATCTATCTCCTTCAGCGTGTTATTTTCCACCTCTGAATGATTCATGCCCTAGACAATCATATAGCGTATCCTATGCCCTCTCAAAAGTTTAACGATCGATTATATGACGGATTTATATCGACAAAGCTTTATGAACGATCTTGGGTCGATGGAACACTGTTACAAAAATTGTCCTTTTATTATATGAGCTATAAAAATGCAATGAATTTTTTGATCTGAATGCTAATTTAGGCACAAAATGGAAATTCTAAGTTTGAATTACCATACTTTATGGAATTTGTTAGCTTGGTCTTCTGCTGAACATCAAGATACTGTGTATTTAAGAATTTCGTTTATGTTTATGTAAGTCAATTAAATTTACTTTAATATTATGCTAAACTGAAATCACCGACCATGACAAAAGAAGATTTATGTTAAAGCATGTTTTGCAAAGTAAAAATACATAGTACCTATCTATACAGATTTGCTGATTTTGTTAATTTTCTAACAGTTTTCTTTTGCTTAAATCAAAAATGCGGTTATACACTAAATTAGTTTACACCATAATTGAATCAGTCAAGACAAAAACTAAATATGTCCATTTTGAGTAAATCACATAAAACTCTTGGTTACTGAACATAAAAAAATTGTATTTTTTAGTTTAGAGAGACATACTTTATTTTGTATAAATCACTAAAACTACCTCAAATTAAGGCTATCGTAAACGGCTAAGTCAAATCCATTAAGCGACAATGGACATATTCGTTTTCTGCATTAACCGATTTAATTTAGATTATAGCATTCGCATAATATGTAAACATGGTTGTATAGATATATTTTTTTTGTTAAAAAAATCCTTGGAATTATTAGTTTTTTTGAAAACATTTTCAAGTGTTATCCAAATTCACATCCTTCATTTTGTGCAAAAATTGAAAACATACTATTTGGACATTTTTATTGCATAAGTAGTCTATTTTTACAACTGATGATATCAATTCTGAAAACATTCTTTTAAAAAGTTTTGCATAGTGGATTAAATCCAACGTTTTAATTGAAAACCAGAAAATTTGGTTATCAACATTTTTTCAATCGTATTGTAAACCATGAGAATTAGTTTGTTATTTTTTTACGTTTCTTTCTAAATAATTTAATTTTATAATTTTGTAATAATTAAATCTGCAACTCAAAATTAAAAATTTTTGTTTGATTGATTTGATTTTTTGATTTAAAAGAAAGTTTTGTTTGTTTTAATTTTTTTTAATACTGATACAGCACTTATGTTCTGTGGAAAATGGAAATTGTGGTCTCAAATTATCGACTTGATCCTTTTGATTTGCAAATGAGAAGTATTACTTCGATTTTAACCGTTCAATGATATGAAATTTTTTTTTATTTTATCATATGTTTTTTATGTATTAAAATGTAAACAATAAAATAAATAATTATAATGATAATGGAATAAGCAATGAATGACCTGAAATATGAATTTCCAAATTAATTTCAAATAGTTACTGCGAATATTTAGAAATTTTTTTATTTAAATCTTTATGCATGGAGATGGGTGCTCAAACACCCTCTAATCCTAAACCCCTCATTTTTAAAATTGTTTTTGTAAAAAAATCAAAAATAATCTCTTATCTATCGTATTTTTTTGAACAAAATAGAAAATAATTATTTACACTATGAGGTAGGAAAAAATCAGACTTTTCCACGATTGACTTACATGCGTCTCAGATATAACTTTTTTTTTTGATTAAACATTTTTTGCAGCTGATATGGTCATTGTGTTGGTTGAAGAGGTGACCAAGAAATTCGAACCATAAATACTTACGGGTGACTGTAAACTGCTCCAATAATGGTATGGTAATAGAGGAGATAACATCCGAAGAATAATAGGATTTATTTCATGGGTATTTATTACAAAATTTTATATTATTACAATATTTAAAAAAAAAGTATCGTTTTGTAACAGTAACATACCGACGGATCTCTGTTTTTAATAAAATGTAACTTATTACGCAGATATTCATTCTACAACATTAATAAATGGATAAAAAATTTAAAAAAAATTTTAGAAAAACACTTTTTTTAAAATGAAGGGTAGCTGTAAAATGAGACAGATTTAACAAATTACAACCTCGATATTCCCTCAAAGATATACATTTACATCAATTCGGCTATAATGGCTATTTCGGAATTGCTGTTTTGCGTAGGACGCCAAGTCTTCATTTAAAAAAATCAATTCCTAACACGAACCTAAGCGCGATCAGTGGATTTCTTTTTTAACGGTTCTCTAATAAAAAAATCGTTATTCAACACTAACCTGAGTCATGAAAAAATTAAGCATTTTAATATAAAACATAAAAACTGAAATTACTGGAAAAAAAGTATAGATGGGTTATCAATTTTTGTATTTTTCTTTTTAATCTACGGAATTGCTCCCCAATCTTTCTTAAAAAAAGTTGCTGAATCCGCTTCTGGGTGTAAGTATAACAGCTAAAGTGTATGAACCGACAACAGAATACTCTAATACGGTCGATTCTTACATAAAAATTGGAAACTTTAAAATATATTTTTGACTGAACTAATCAATATAAATGACATTCACCGTTAACTACAACGCTTCATATTAATGTTATTTTTTATCAAAATACGTTGAGTTTTTATTAATAAAATTTAATATCTTCTGGGTCAGGTTTTCTCGTTTGTCGTGACGCCCGGTTTTGGAACCCCTGTTGTAGTATATTTACAAAGATTGAGTAATAAAGTAAAAAAACAGAAAATAATGCTTAAGAAGAGAAGATCTGGAGGAAAGAAAATTATCTTTCAATAGTAGAAAGACAAATACAGAGAATAATGAAAAAGATACTATAGCTAAAGGAGAAAGATAGGAAAAAAGCAGAGTAAAAGTTAAATATCAAAAGATCATATTAGACGGGATTACGTAGGATTTTGGATTTTGTTGTAGAGGACTGGATGAACTTGCACACACTTGGGCTTCTAAATGGGGCGTTTTGTAAAGTCTCAGAGATCCAAGCTGTGAAGTGCGCAATTTAAAGAACTATAGTAGTAGTACGAGAACCGAGCTCAAAAGATATTATTTTATTAATGAAAACTCATTAGGATTTGGTAGATAACATTACAATGAAGCGTTTAAGGAGAGGATTAATCCCAAATATTGGTTAATTTGGTCAAAAGTCAATTTTAAAGTTTGCAATTTAAAAAAAAATTGTTTGTAATGGCACCATTCTATTGCTCATCCTTGTGCATTTACTTGGACTTGCGGCTGGTTATGGCGAATGACTCTGAGTGCAGTAGTAGTACCTAGACTATGATAGCGTTAACATTAAGATAATATCACGGTATAAGAGTAATTTTTACCTTTAAAAGAGAGATCTACTGGTTGAGCTTAGGTTAGTGTTAGGAACCAATATTTTTTTAATAAAGAATTGTTAAAAAAGAAATTTACTGGTCGAACTTAGGTTAGCGTTAGACTACAATTTTTTTTATTAGTGAACAGTTAAAAGAGAGGTGAACCGGTAGAGCTTAGGTTAGTGTTAAGAAAAAATGTTTTTTAATGAATGAGTGGACGGTGCTTATCTCATGGCATTAGTCAATACACAGTATTCTCATGAAATTTTTGTATTTTAGAAAAAAACTAAGGCCTATTTTCAATAGTTCTCACAATTTTTGCTTTATAATTGCTTTTTGAAATATGTAACATCATTCTATTACTAGAAAATTGTTAAATTCATGGGTTCGGTTCTTATGCTATCTCGAAGAACGCAGAATTTTTGCTACCTTAAAGTTGAAGAAATTCAGATAAAATCAATAAAGAACATTAAAAATTTAACTGATGGAAAAACGGAGACGACTTTTGTTGATTAGTCAAAATAACAAACAATACAATAAAAAGAGAAGCAATAGTAGGAACGGAATAAAAATTAAAAGAAGAGAAAAATCTCAAAGAATCTAAAAAAAATGCAAACATGGAACATGAAGACCTTGTGAGAGAGAAAAACTTGTGAAAAAGTCGCTAAGTTAGTTAAAGAGATATGTTGTGAGTATGGCAGGAATACAAGAAAGTCCATACGAGGATAAGGTTAACTTAAATGTTTATATATCTGGGAAAAAATAATGTGAACATGGAGTGAGCTGTTCTTATTTAAAAAGGACTAAAACGTAATACTGTAGAGTTCAAACCAGTGAATGGAAGAATTGTTTATCTAAAATTAGTTTCTAAATTGGAAAACTTGTCAATTATAAACTCACACGCACCAATGGAAGATGGAAAGTGAGAATGATAAGGATATTTGTACAGATAATTAGAAATATTGGCTGAAGGCGTTTCCAGGCATAATAAGGTAGGACAGGAGGATTTATTGAAGAAGGAGGCAGCAAAACACATAATGTGTAACAAAATAAGTGATGAAAGACAAAGATAATGCAATCATGTAGAAGTAGTGCCTACATACTTTATTCAAACATCAGTTAAATATAAAAGATTACACGGATAAAGCCAGAAACGAATAAAAAACTTGAAAAGTAAGTTTTATCAGGTATTATAATATCTAACTACAAAAAAGTCAGCTTCGGATTTTTGAAACGAATCAACCCAGAATCATATTGGATTCGAAAAAGATCAACGAGAATGAATAAAGACAGAGATTGGATTACAAAATTATGGAAGAAATGAAAAAAGAGGATATGGTCAGAATCATAAAGTTGCAAAAAAATAAGATAGTTAAAGCATATTATTATGAGAAAACAACGTGAAGATAACCGAATGGGAAAAATAAAGAGAAAATAGGTTTATGTACGATGAAGTTTAGTTACGTTTTCTAAAGACAAAGTTTAGTAGATCATTAAGTTAATAGAACGAGGAATTGAAAACATTTAAAAGAAAATTTATTTCTGGATAAATATCAAATGTTTTATGTGAAATGAAATTAAAGCTTAAAAAAATATTAATTTTAGAACTTTTTTATCGAAAACGATTTGATAATAAAAAAAAAGGTTAGGTTTGCGTGTTGTAATTTACCCCACTGACTTGTTCAACTTACTGAAGAAATTTTTTCATATCAAAATTTCAGTACGCGGGAGCAGCGCTATTATTTTTTCAAGAAAAATGAGACAGACTAATCGATTTTCACTTTTCATTAAAATAAAACAATTCGATTTTAATTTCGTTTATTGGTTTTAAGCGTACATATTTTACAGTTTATTTTTCAGAAGGTACCAAAATATTTACAACTTCAAGTGGATAAAACAAGTACAATTTAGATATTGAATAAAAGGCACCAGTCGACATTGAAAATTCAATTATTACAAAACATACTTAACAATAATACAAAAAATCTTTGGTCTTTAAGCTGTATGAAGTTTTGATAAAGAAGTTTTTTTATCATCTATGTTTACTTTTTTACAAAGTCACAGCAATTATCATTTTTATTCAAAACTTAAAATTAATTATTAAAAGTGCAAATTTTATTTAGTGCTCAGCTTTATACATAATTACAATTTTTAATTTGCACCTTAATTTCAAAAGTCATAATTTTGGTCAATTAATACTCGATTAATTTTTTCTTTATTA
Source organism: Rhagonycha fulva (assembly GCA_905340355.1). Classification (NCBI taxonomy): domain Eukaryota; kingdom Metazoa; phylum Arthropoda; class Insecta; order Coleoptera; family Cantharidae; genus Rhagonycha; species Rhagonycha fulva. The sequence continues at coordinate 14,334,981 of HG996555.1, forward strand.
AGACTAGACTGGTCCTTGGTCCCAAAATGAGTTAGGTACATCAACACATTTTAAAGATAATTGGTAATTTTATTAAAAAAATATTCGAGTGCCTAATTTACAAAAGTGCTTTGTACAAAAAATATTTAAAGTACAGGTACACACTTAAAAAAAATTTATTTCACTTTTGCATTAATAACTTTGGTTTACCGTGCTTTTCACATTCTAACATTTACAAATTAACTTTTTCAATTTTTCTTGTAATTAACAATCGAAAACAATTAAGATTATCTCTTTTGGATATAATTGCTTTGTTAATTAAATATCAAATTAAAAATATGTACATATCAATTTTATTAACACTAACAATTTAATAACTTTTTACATAAAATGTTATAACATCGCATTGTTATTTTTTCTAAAAATAATGTTATTAAAAATATTACTGCAAATTGTAAAAGGACGGATTCGTTTACTTATATAGGCACTAGGTTGGATGGTAACAATAATGTCGTGCAGTTTTTCGTTAATAGTTCACTTATAGTATCACTTAATCGAAAAATTAATTTACGAAAATTAAGTGTATTTTCGTAACACGCAAAGACGAACGACTAGACAAAATCAAACAAGTTTTCGTGTTTCAATTACAGCGACTTTCAATTTTATATGTAGATACTCAATGGCACTTAATACACACGGGGTTTGAAAACTAAAATGGCACTAATTTTTTGGATGACGTTGTAAAAATAATTCGAAACTTTCAACTACTACTTGTGACTTCTTGTTTATTATCGTCTGTAACGAATTCTTCTAATTTCACGTTGGTGTATTTATAATTTGCCGAAATTGGTATGTCTGTTGCGGATGGGTGTTGAGATTCACGATGCCTGCGGAGGTCTACTTTTCTTTGAAACGCTTTTTCACAAAGACCGCACGAAAAAGGTTTGTATCCCGTATGTTTTCGCATATGGGTAATAAGATTTGAAGACTGACTGAAGGCTTTCGAACATACGATACATTTATGAGGCTTTTCACCTGAAACAAAAAGAACCATTGTTACTACTAGAAAGAATTACTTTGATTTATTATCGTAATCAATTTTAATTGTTTAAGCAGTAAAAATAATAAATTGCATTTATTTAATGAATTAACCGTGGCTAATGGAACAATTATTTGTATTTGGTAGATAATTATGGTGTTTGAAAGTGACATATTTAAAGAGTTTTTCGCATTTTTAGAAAACAATTTTCTTCTCGGGCGGCACTTCTTGAGGCAAAATATTAATTTTACTAAATGGATTGTATGTAGTAAGTGAGCATTACTATCAATTTATTTAAAATTTTATAAAAATAGCAGACAATTAAGTATATCAAAGCAATTATGTGTATTACGTTTGAAAACCTAATAATACAAATGATAACAAATTTGTATGTTATATTTTATATTAATTGTTATGCTTTATCGTCGTTAAAACATTTTATTTCATATGTTCTGTACTTCATAAGCGATAGTGAAAAAGTATGTAAATGCCTGGTAACCGTTCTATCTGACATAAAATATCACTTGTTGGATGGATAATTTAGTAATTGCTTTTGTGTATTGCGGCTAGTGTATGCATAATTTATTTTCTTTAGATGTTTACATATGCCTAGCGTTCATAATTTAAACGATTAGACTGCATTAAAACAAAATACCATTATGAATAAATAAATAAACGAGCTTGACTAAGTAATTATATAAATTGCATCTTTAGCGTTATAGGAAAGCAATTTTATATAATAAAAAAAATTTAATTTGTAAGCGATTGTATGTAAAGTAACCTCAGTTGTCATTAAGGTATATTAATTATGTTATTCCTACTTCAAGTTTCATGATACCTCAACAATCACATAAGTACCTACTGCAAAAACGAGCGCTATCGATAGTCGAAGTAGGATAATTGTTAATATTGTTGTTTAGTAACAGTTTCTAATTGTTTATTGTTTTTATCGCTAGCAATTATGTAGAAATACGTCAATTTTTCTATAGGTATATTTAATATTGTTGCGATATTGGTGTCATTCTTCTATTTATTAGCACTAATATTTTCTATTATATCTATTAGTCCTCAAAAGATTCAAGATACCACAAAAGTTCTACTATAATTTTATAATGTTTGCAAAAAAAAACCAAACTTTAATAATTATATGGAACGACCAGTTGCAGTTTTTGGAAGCTTCTTTAAATCAACTCTTTTAGGTGTTTTAACAGATTGTCATCGTCAAGACCTCCCACAAGAAGACCTGCGATGTAAAAGCAACATCTGCTAGTTGCTTCATCAACGGAATATAATAAAACAAATTTATGTTTTAAAAAATTAAATTTTGTTTCTCTTTGTTGATCAAAAAAATTACACTCCACAATATTAGTGAGGGTTAAGATGATGATATCGAAATATTATAATCTCACTATGAATACCAATCGCACATTTGCTGTGCGCGATTTTCAATAAATAAAACTTGAAATTTCAATAATTCTATTCTTCTTCTAAAAGAAATAAAAATATAGCAAAAACTTTCGCTGAACTCAAATTTTATTATAACTAATGCAAAAATTTACATTTAATCTCGCAATGCTCAAAACCGCAACCTTGCAGCACCGTGGGTTGCTCGCAAGTCCATTATACTCAATTCAAAATCAAAAATTTCTCCACTTTTGCTATCACAACCAGAGGCGTCTCATTTTAAATTTTTAAAATAAAAATATAAAATAAAATGAAGTAAATAAATTTCTTCATCCCAAAAAATATAAGACATCTCCCTCCTATCTTTTGCTAAATTCAAAAGGGATTTAAGGAAAAGATATTAGACGTCGTATCTTTGGAATGAAGAACAACTCTTAACATTTTCAACAATAACTAAATTGTAACAAATTAATTTCAAAATAAAAATCCAACAAACAAATCAAATTTACAGCTCTTATTTAGTATACAAAATTCAAACCATCAATAATGAATGCTATTTAACACCTTCAAAGTCATTAATTTTCTGATTTTCAGGTTTTAAAAATTTAAATTGCACTAATGCGTTAAGATCCCCTCTCTCTCACTGAACAGTAATTTTGTAATAATTTCTATCACCACTTCTACCATCGTGATCAAAATATTTGTACATATAATTTTGGTTTTTGAAATTTTCCAAATTACGGCTATTATTCTCTTCACCTCTGACATAATCACTGACACTAGAATTTGAATTATGTTTCTGCCCTTCATACAAAAATCTGTAATCTACACCCTGATATGAAATTTGAAAATTTCTTATATTATTTTTCCTCCATATTTCTTCTAAATTTTTATTTAGTACAGGTAATCGCTCCATCGTTTCAAAACGTTTGCTATCAATTTGCTGCATTATATGCCCAAAGCATTTTGAAAAGCCACCGCTATCCGATTCCAAAATTAACAACTTCCGATTTTTAATAAAACGCACATCAAATTTGTTTAAGACTTCATTTATTTGACTATGGTAAATTTTTATTTGCAAAACTTTATTACCTATTTCATTATTTTTGTGATCTATTTCCTGAACAAAATTATTTTTTTCAGGAATTGCAACCAACATCGAATCTACATCAAGATCAGAGCATTCCATTAAATTTTTTTTTACAACTTCCTCTATTTGAGAATCTACATTTTTATCTATTTCCAACTTTATTTCATTTAAAATTTCACTAGGTTCCTGTTTTTGAACGTCACTCTTTTCCTCTATACCAAAATCTGTAATTTGTACCGAGGGTACGCCCAATTTCTTCATACCAAAATCTTTTCTCAACTGATCAAACATTTGGCTCATACTTTGTTTAATCGATTGACACATCTGCTCCAATCCGTCTTCATAATTTTTATCCATTCGCACACTCATTTTTTAAACTTTTCTAAAAACCTCAGGGTCAAAGGTAGGTTCTTGAATAAAATTTTTAATTTTATCCACTAGGCCCCACGTTGGGTGCCAGATGATATCGAAATATTATAATCTCACTATGAATACCAATCGCACATTTGCTGTGCGCGATTTTCAATAAATAAAACTTAAAATTTCAATAATTCTATTCTTCTTCTAAAAGAAATAAAAATATAGCAAAAACTTTCGCTGAACTCAAATTTTATTATAACTAATGCAAAAATTTACATTTAATCTCGTAATGCTCAAAACCGCGACCTTGCAGCACCGTGGGTCGCTCGCAAGTCCATTATACTCAATTCAAAATCAAAAATTTCCCTACCTCTGCTATCACAACCAGAGTTGTGATACACGTTTACACGTTTAATAAAGCGTTTTAACGAAGTTACAAGAAATTTTCATTTCTGCTGTAGCTTTTTAGTTTGACATGCCATCCTGTAGAACAATTTGGCTTTTTCTGCAAAAGCATATTATGCTTTATATATTTTTTTGCTCAAGTAATCTGGGGATAGCTACACAGAAAATAATAGTTTGTGATATACCCATTCAATGCTGTGCACTTGAAGATATGAAGTTTTTAAACCCAAAGTGTGCTCTTTTTACTTAATGGTGATTCTTCTTCTTGTAGTTCTTCTCCTATCAGAGTTTGGACACCATCATGACTGTTTTCACCTTGTTGACCGTTGCTCTGAACAATTCCGTGCTGCTACTCGTGCTTCCGTGCTACGACACCCGACGCCTTCCAACGCTTTTTTTCCCTTTATCTTTCCTTGCATAATGATTCGCAAGAGGGCATATTTTGGACCTCGCATAACATGTCCCAGGTATTCAAGCTTTCTTTTCTTGATAGAGGTTTAACTTCACATTCCTTGTTCATTCTTCTCAACACCTCTATATTAGTGACTCTCTCTGTCCAGGGTATACGCCACATTCTGCGATAGGCCCACATCTCGAATGCTTGCAATTTTTTTATTTGGAGTTGTTTCGGAGTCCATGATTCAACTCCATGTAATAAAGCGGGGAATACATAGCAACGAAGTATTCTTGTTCGCAATTATATATCTCTATCTTGCTATCTCTATCTTTGTCCTTATCTCAGTTGCCTGGTCTCCCGTCTGTTCCAGTCTGGTTCCTAGATCATTACATAGATGATAATCAATGGTGATTAGATCACATAAATTTTTGTTCCTGACAAATTACAGGTATAGGTAGTTTGGTGTAGTTGTTAGGGAGTGGAGCTATAAATCGCTCGCTTTCTTTAAGTGTGCTGTAGAAAAGGTATTTTCGTAAATAAATAAAAATAAGTCAAATTCTGTTGAATATTGAAACCTAATAAGAATTTTTTTAAATTTTAATTTAAATTCCTGGAGCATAGGATAGTACAAATGCTGAAACTTTTGCCAGAAGTAAGTCTAAAATTCTTTATTTAATCATCAATGTTGATAGTGTCCCCTTCAATGTGATCTCCCTCAGATATAATGTACTTCTACCACCTTTTTTCTAATCCTCGAAATGCTTCCCAAATGCCTCTTTTAGTATAGCTATCAGATCTTGCTCAGATTTTTTCTTTATTATCTTTATGGTGTCGAAACGTTGTCATTTCAATATCTTAACTATTAATCTTTGGAAAAAGAAAAAAATCGCATGAATGCAAATCAAGAGAATACGAAGTCTGCTGCAACACAATGGTTCCGTTTTTGGTAAAAAAATAAACGATTTAATAGCGAATCGTGAGCTGGTGCATTATCGTGGTGCATTATTATGGCAAAATCCATAATTTGTGGATCCATAAGATAAATTTGTCTTTTTTTGGCAAAGTTTCTTACCCAAAAGAAGTAAAAATTCAATGCAATACTTCTTATTTCCCGTACGTGCTGTTGGTAAAAATTCATAATGCATAAAATAAAACAGTAATAAGAACCTAATGAGGCCATTTGCGGTCTTGGTTCGTCAGGAGTCTTCCGTTGAGAATATTGGACCATTTTTTGACGTCTTAGACACATTTCGTCACCTGTTATGATGCGTTTGAGAAAGTTTGGGTTCTTATCAGCAACTTTAGCTAACGATTCCCGAGATATTTTTGCGATGCAGTTTTTGTTGAAAATTCAACAATTTTCTCGTGATCTGTTAAATACAAACTACAGCTCAAATATGGCTGAAAATTGATATGTACATCACTGAAGTCTGTACCAACTTAAAAACAATTATTTTATTAGGTAAAAAAATGTCTGAGAAAAAAATAATTCCCGTTTCATTTTGAACATACCTCGTAAGTACCTACCATTTAATAATTAGAATCGTAAGATTTTATCACCCATACGTGAAAAAATTTATTGTTGTTTTTCTACTTTCAATTTTGCATGTTTCGATACTGTTGTAAATTTAAAAGAATAGCATCGTTTAATTTAAAAAAAATTCTCTTTTGGCACTGTAATTTTTAGCATAAAATTGAGTAAACAAATTAAATATAGCGGTTATTAGTATACAGGGTGGCCCTTTGAAAACGAAACAGACAAGATTGTGGCCAGCAGAATTTTTTTTTTAAGAAATGCAAAAACACGTCAATTTTATCATCGAGGGGGACAACTTTTGCGACTAATGTCACTCCCGTAGTGTTTCATCCCTTCGCGTTGCGATGACAACCTCTAAAATGTTAATAAGGATGATATGGCAAGTAACACCTCATTTGAAAGGTTTTACTTCCCTGAATTCAGTTCTATAATTTTTTTAAAAGTTTTATTAATTATTCAACAAAAAAATTAAAGCTGCAAAAATGCGAAATAAATCCGATATTTCAAGACATTTAAGAATAAAAAAAGAAAAAACGCTTAGACCGGTTGATTTAAATTTCAAGGGGGCTACTTTTACTGTTATTCATAAACATTGACAGTTTAACTCTTAAGGTAAAGGGCAAACCACCCTTAGAATTTTGAATGAAAAAATGGGTCTATTTTTTATCAGAAAAGTGAAATGCGTTTTTGAAACTTTAGCTTTGATACTTACAGAAATTTATGAAATGATGAAAGAATTGTTTCAATTCGTGATTGCATTCAAGACTGTAAGGGTGGTTCACCCTTCACTTCAAGGGTTGAACTGTCAATGTTTTAAAATAGCACTATAGCAGTAAAAGTAGCCCCTTTAAAATTAAAATCAACCTGTACAAGCGTTTTTCCCTTTTTTATTCTTAAATGTCTTGAGATACCGGATTTATTTCGCATTTTTGCAGCTTCAATTTTTTTGTTGAATAATTGATAAAACTTTAAAAAACTTATAGAACTGAATTCAGAGAAGAGAACCTTTCAAATGAGGTGTTACTTGCCATATCATCCCTATTAACATTTTAGGGGTTGTCATCGCAACGCAAAGAGATGAAACAATACGGGAGTGACATTGGTCGCAAAAGTTGTCCTCCTCGATGATAAAATTGACGTGTTTTTGCATTTCTTAAAAAAAATTCTGCTGGCCACAATCCCGTCTGTTTCGTTTTCAAAAGGCCACCCTGTATAATCCTAATTTAAAAATTGAAAAAAATTTAAAAGAACAGTAAGTTAGTAGTAATAATTAATATAATTACAATTTAATTGTGTTGGTTACGTGGGCCAAATCTCTTCGTGTTCTATATAATTAATCTAAATTTTACAATTATTTACTTGCTCAGGGGTTACTGGAATGACATCTACTGTTGCACAATTGATTAGCATTGAAAGAAGCACATAATAGTTTGCTACTGCATAGTGTCTTTGAAGTCCAACACTGGCATTTTGTAAACACTTGACACAAAAACATAAACTTTTCTTATGGAAATAAAGCGATTCTTAAAAATTCTAGTTTTTGTGCTAATTCTGTAAACTTTATTTTGTTTGTTTTATTACAATGCTCTCTAAATACTTTTTTTTTCAAATAATTTCAGTGCATTTTGTGCATAAATTATTTATCTTTTTTACATTAAAATTTTAAGTAAAAACGCACAATTTTTTAAAAAGTCATAATATTACAGTGGTATTGGCTTGCAGGGTCCGTTACCAATTCAAGAAATTTGTCTGAAAAAATGAAATACTTCGTTATTAGTTAGGTATACAGAGCATTTTACCGGAGGGTAAAATTTCACTGAGGTTAATATTCGCGGTTACAATAATTATATAAAGACTTTTATGCCTTATGAAAAATATCAAAGTTCTGGTCTTTCGCTTTCCTCATTAGTGTTAAAGAGCTTGCAATAGAATCAAACATGAAGTTAGAATTCAAAGAACAAGGAATTCAAGGAAAAGATAGTTTATTCAACTTTCAGCAAGGAAATAATCTTTATATAAAATATAACCCTACCTCCGTTTAATATTTATAAATTAACAATAAGACAAAAAACCACTTGAAAATTTTTCAGTTTTCATGGTATTAAAAATTAATTTAAAAGCTCTAGATGAATATGAACTTTAAAAAACCAAGTTACCTTTGGAAGGATACTTTTTTTACATTTTACATTCCAAAAATTTTCTGAAAATTCTCATACGCAAGTGCACAAAACCGTTTTGATAAAAAAATTATTTTATAAACGTTTTTGAACAAAATAAAATTAAAAAAATTGTTTTCAAAATTTCAAAATATTGTGCGAATTTTCCTGGTCCTTATTATCGGTTGGCACAACTATCGATACTAGCAACTGCACAAAAAAGTGAGCCGATCAACCCCACACCACCTTATGGAAGTAGGTTTTGATTTTTAAACTTTCAGTAAATTCGTTAATATTACCTTCACCGTCCTATGGTAAAAATTTACTTTAAATTTTAACATTTACATTTCAAAAAGCTTTTAGAACTGCTGTGACTTCTCGAAAATTTTCTGGAATCTTCTAGTCGACAAAAAAGTAGATGCAGTGCCAACATAGCCTAGCGTTAGTATAACTAACAATAAGATAAATAATAAATTACAGAACTAAAAATAAGAATCAGAAACTTATGATAAATATAAAAACAAAAAATTTTGAATAAAAATATGTTAAATCCTATATTTGAAAGACAAAATTTCATAGAAAACTCATATTCTAAATCGAATTGAATATTTTATCGAGTTAATGATTTGAGCTTGTTAATTTTTAAAATATTTATTTTCAATGTATCACAGTTGAGAAAGCTACTGCACTTTAATTTAAAAGCTTCAAATTATACATGTAGAAAGGATATCGCACATTATAATTAAAGTTTAGTAGTAAACCGAAACCCGTGTAACTACACCCAATTAAGGTTTCCTATCCTACAAACCTGAGCAACGTTTATTGTTTTTTTTTTTAGTTCCTTTAAAATAATTTCAGTTTTGTAGTTATAATTTTGCGCTAGATTTATTTTTAAGTACTTTCAGTTAATTATAATAATTGTAATAGATAAGGCAAATCGCGCGACCCTCGTGGTAATGATTTGCAAATATATACATAATTAACTAACCAACTAAAATAAATTAAAGTAAATTACATAGCTACTCATCGTATTTTTCCTCTGTCGGTTTACGTTGTAATTATTTACAACGCAATTCACACAAAATAATTTCTAAGTACAGGTAAGCAACGCGCGATTATATTCGCATTTTTTATTTGTGTTAAAGTATCTTACTAACTTTTCCGTTCCATTTTTCTTTATACGAGTCGATTTTATCTTTTTCTAATAAAACGCAATATTTCAAACAGGATATAATAGTATAATTTAAATTTATAATTTTTTTAACAAAAATTGTACTTACAACTTTATAACTTTGATTATTTATTTATATTTATTTATTTTTAGGAAAATTTAAATAAATGTATTTAAACCTTTTGAAGTTTGTTTACTCAAGGATAATTTACCATCCAATTTAAAACAAAAACAGTTTATCAAGTTTGTTCCAAGTTTTCACTATAATCTTTGAAAAAATTAAAGGGTAGAAAGTTTCCTAAATAATTTTTAACTTTTACTTTGTAATAAATCCAAAAACTTTCGTATCGATTTCAGTGTAGTTGTGTAATTTTACGTGAAATTTATAATTGCAACTAAAAATTTAAATTGAGGGTAATTAATTGAATGGAAGCAGCCGACGCTTGTAATGATATAGCAATAAACGCGTGGGTTCATCGGAAGGAAGTGTGCAAAGCGGCTGTCATTGTAGGGTGCTTGTTTCCGGTTTACCACGAGCCCTTTACGCTATTTTGCACGCACAGTGCACACAATCATCCCTCGTTAGCATAACATTCGTATAAGGAATATATGAATTTTTTTTTTTCTAACTGATATTCAATTTACAACCACAACTTTCTGGTATTATTTGTGATCGATGTGATCGCTCGTTGAGTTACGGAGCGGAGATTCTGAGTTTAAATGGTGGATATCACAGAATTTCTTAGCTTGAGCATCCAGTGAATGAAATAAATTGTATCGATTACTAGATGTTTTTTATTTAAAAAAATTAATTTTGACAGCATCGAAAAGTTTAATATTCAGTCTTATTATTTCAATTTTTATGTAATATAAAATTTCTTTTTAAAACCTAGAGAGCATGTAATTTTTAGTTCAATTACAGGGTCGCAGTATATACGCCTTTGTAAAGGCACATCCCATATATTTATTATTTGATTTTTTAACAAAATAGAGGGGACACGGGGACACTTACATAATGCGTACCTACTTTGTAATTTACTTTATTGATATTTTCTTTGTTACATTGCTCGAGTAATTTTTTAAAATGAGTCATAAATCTCAGGATACCTACCTGTAATCACAATAAGGCAAATTAATCAATAATTGATTTAAACAAGGGGGATTCACTAATGTAGCTTTGCGTGCTTTCCAACGCGTGGACTCGAACATGTGGCACGTGTGTTATTTTCAAAAATTTTGATTGTGTAGCATCAACGTAATTACTGATTACAATAAATTGTCGTGAACATACCATAAGTTTAAAAATTTCCCTGTGACACAAATACAAACTTTTGGGTTATTGATTTGCCACGAACGAATTTAATCACGACAGTCGTTACTGAATTAATCAGATAAATATTAAAATAATAGTCTTACCTGTGTGAATGTACGTGTGTTTCTTCATATCAGACTTCTGATGAAATCTCTTCCCACAGAATTGACATGGATAGGGTCTGGTGTCAGAATGAATTAACAAATGAGTCGAAAGAGTTGAAGATCTTTTGAAGGATTTCCCGCACTGCTGACACTGCAATTATAGAAATAAATTTTTAGAAATTAATTCGAGCACCAAAAACCGTGCTAAAAGTGTGCGCCATTTGCATATAGCTAACGGGCTCGATCTAAAAACAAGACTATTAAGCCGCCTTTGCGAAGCATGTCCAAACCTTGTATCACATCATTTATAACCATATATTAGTACCAAAAAAATTAGTATAAATAGTTTTTTGTGTGATAAATTACTTATGCTAGTTTCAAACTTCTAAGCGGCATGGATTTATGATATTTAATAATCTACACTTAATCCTATGATTACTACTATTGTAACTTTTATAGAAGTAAATAATTCAATAAAATTGTTTTCAACTTGGTATCCCATAGTATGCAGTAATATATAATTTGACTTCAATCGTGGCTAACTCGTGTAGACTTATTAATTATTATCACATTACTACTTTAACTTCGATAATTTCCTTGCATTTAAATTGCGCGTAATAATTATTTTTGATGTCCAACATTTTTTACTTCTTTCAAAACCACATAAAATTGTTATTGATTACGTGGACATTTCAATTTAAGTTTGGTCATTATTTAAATTATTTTACTTAATTACAGCTAATCTGGTTAATGGATACGTTTTAGTTCGTTTAAATTTGAGATATTTTGTTTTAACGATTATATAAAATTACGGGGTCAATTTTTGGAAAAGTTAAATAACATGCAGTTTTTTAATTTGAACATTTTCTTACTAAAACGTTACAAAGTCATTTGGAACATCAAACTAGAACTTTAAAAATTCTAATAAAGCTTTACGATAAGGACTATCAGGGAATCCTGATCCTCCAAAATAACTTGTTAATTCTAAAATTCCGTCGTCAAAAGTTTTGATAAGACTAAATTTTGCGAGTCCGAACATTTTGAAGAAACAATTCCGTCAAGTGAAATTTTCAACTCCTTCTCCACTGTCTAAAATTCCTAATAAAAAAGCCATCAAGAAATAAAATCCGACGTTTAAAATAAATTCTAATAGTGTTTTTTATTTACAATAAAAATGTCATCAATTTCATAAAATTTTTGAACAAGATTAAACTAATTTGTACCAAACTGAATCCAATCTAAACTTTTTTTTACCCCACTGATCTTTTTAGTACCTTGTATATTCTTATAAAACCTGCTCATAAAAAATCAGAGAGAAACAAGAAATCTTTACCTTGTCGAGGATTTGTGCCGCCGGGATTTTAAATTTGTCAAGATTGTGACGTTCGGGAATATCGTTATTAGAATTTTTGGTCACACTCTTCGTTTATCTACTATATTACTTAATTTGTTACGATTAGTTAAAGTTTTATTAAAATACCCTTTAGCATTAATAATAAATAGTAGTTAAAAGGTTCATCAAGATCGCAGAACGCATCCCATAAATCATTATAAAATTTTATGAAAATATTGATTCGATTTGCATTGTTTGCGAAACAATAGAATATAATTAAATAAAATGAAATCCTTTTGCCGTAATGCAATACGACGCCATTTCATGGTTATTATATGAAATTGAAATTATTTATTAAATGCAACTGACGATTAGCGACAGTCATAAAATGACACCATATTAAAATATCATGACCGTATTTCAATGTATTTAATTATATTTAATGGCATTTTCAAGCAATTTGACGAAGTAGTTACTATCAGTAAACAGTCTCGACATAGATCTTTTCAGTGTAGGGGAGAGTAGGGTAAAACCGTATGGTACGGTAAAACCGTATACCAGTGATTCCGGTCCAGACGACAGGCACTGTTACCTAGTCTAGGGTATGACCCTAGAAACTTCTGTTGACAACAAAAATTTTATAAATAATGTACTTTTCTAGGTAGTACTGACAGGTTTTCGATTTAGAGCAGTTTAATAAGCAAGGTTATCTATCACCCACTTTAATTTTCTGTTGCAAAACTTTATTTAATCGATAAGTAGTGTTAACAAAAGTGTAATTTTGTAACTTAGATTTTACCTAATAATTTCATTAATTTTGCATTTTGGGGTAAATTTTGAGTCATGTTGTTTACTTTACTTCACAGGCGAGTAAAACTGGTTACCTTACGGTTTACTAAAACCGTATACTCAGATGGTTTTATTTACCTTTAGAGCACTTGTATCACTTGTATCAGCTTTACCTTAAAAATGCGCTTTCTTGCGTTTCTCAAGCGACATTTACAGCTCCGTGTGGCCACTGGCTTAGTCTGAGGCCACACGTGCAGTAAAATGTCGCTAGCAGTCAACGGTAAAATGTTGCTTGAGAAACGCAAGAAGGTGCATTTTCAAGGTAAAGTCGCAGCTTCATCAGGAATGCACTTGTATCAGTAGCTTTTCTTCAACCGCGAAATCACTACTATTCATCGCTTCAATTGCTGTCATGGTTTCTACTGCCTTACTGCAGCTTCATTTTACCACTACTGCTAGCGACATTTTACTGCACGTGTGGCCTCAGACTTAACACGCAAAGTGTGAAAGTGTCGCAAATAAATTAATTAAAAGTTCAAAATTAACACAAATAACTTTATATTGTACAGCAGATATCGTTGTAGAAAATTGATAACTTTAGGTAAGAAAATTTTTGCACTATCGGTAACGCAATTAAATCAGTTTAAATGGGCTTCCAAGAGAAAAAAAAGCCCTCAGCGGAAAAAGCAAAAAATCAGGAATGAACTGCAGAAAAATACTTCTACATTACATGATTTGGGTACGGATCCAAAGTGCCACAAACGCCGCCCTACTGTCTGAAAGAATCCAAATATTTATTTATTTATTTTTGCCCCAATTTTTTTTTGAGTATAAACGTAAGTCATAGCAAAATTGCTCTTTTGTATTTAACAGAACGTCTTAGTTCCTGTCAAGTATGTATTTAGGGTGGATTCTATCCAATTCAAAATGCAGTCGAGGTGTTTTCTTGCAACACTCCTCTAGGATTTGCATATGGTCTGTAGTTCTTTGCCTGTTATTCTATATCTCTAATTACGCATCTTAAGAAAAGCAGAGGAAAATCTCAAGAGCTGTGGTTGGAGCTGTTTGCATTGTTCCAGTAACAGTCAGACAGACAAATCTGTGGATTTGGTGTAAAGAGATTGCTGTTGTTACCTGTTTGTTTCTGGGCTACCAGCTACCATACAAAGGTACCGTAGCATACCATGGATCTGACAACCGCGGTATACAGCCAGAGGGTGATTTTAGACATTGCCTCCCGATATTTCCAAAAAGCCAACTTTGCTTTTTTGAGTTTCATTTATAAATGTTTTCCCCAGTTTAGCTTCTTCTCAAGTATTATTTCTAGGTACTTGACTTCATCGGCTAGTTTTAGAGGAGTACCTGTTAAGCTGGGCATAACCATGGCCGGCAGCTTTTTTTTTGGTAAATAGAACGATATGTGTTTTTGCCGGCTTTACCTAGAGAGTGTTCTTTAAACTATTTTTCTGGAATCTTGAAAGCGTCCTGAATTCGGGTGCAGAAGACATCCTCGAATTTTCCAGCAAGTAGTATGACGATGTCATCTGCATAACCTAGGGTGTAATAGCTCTTTTTAATCAGTAGTTTGAAAAGGCTGTTCACTTTTTACTACCATGTTCCACAACTGCGAGGGAGAGTACTCTACCCTGAGGGCAGCCTTTTGTGACTAATCCTGTAATCTTTGTGTTTCCAATACTAATCTCCACAGCTCTCCATATCATACAACATATGAAGTTGTAGCCTACACTTTCAACAGTCCGACCTCTATTCAATTATAAAATTTTTATTTAGGTACATAAAATTTTTAAATTTAAAACTGTTTAGAATAAAGGAATTCAAATTTTAGGTAAGAAGTTAGCGAAACAAAAATATATTTTATCTCGGGGTCAAATTACTTGATGAATATCGGTCATGCAAATAACGACAAGTGTGCAACCTTTGCAGTTATTAAAATCTTTCAACTTAGATACAAGAAACGTATCTACTTTATCATTATTGAAATTCCACGCTTTAACTTGAAGTTTCACAATATTTTTGAGAAGCATGAAAAAATTACTTTCATTTTATTCTCTTTCTTGTTTTATTATGTACAGCAGTCCAAAGATTGTTTCGTTAATCTTAATGTATTGTTTTATAAAGAGTGAAACTGTTGCGGTGTTTGTAATTTTTGTAGTTTAAAATAAAATAAAAAAAAAGCATTAATTTTATGACCAATAAGCAAAGTTCTTGCATGCTGCTAAGACAGACAAAAGTTTGTCGTAAATCAAAAAACCTAGTAACTCGAGTCACTAAAAGTTGATTTGATTCGTTCCAGCATATGTATATTTTTTAAATAGATAGACTAGAATATAATAAAATAATTTTAAAAATGAGAGCATGCAAAATAAAAATTCTCCTAATTTTTTTCATACAAAAGTTTGGTCATTGTCACAGTTGTCGTTTGAAGAAAAAGATTTTTGTTTATTTTTATTAGCGACGGAATCGGAATAGCTAATCAGCTAGGTCCAATATCATCGTTCAATAGTACAAAAATTCTTTAAAAACACTAAGATAGCTAATGTGGTCATATGCAAAATTTGGATTGGATTTTCACGTGTTACAAGTGAACATTAGATTAGAGACGATCGGAGAGTAATAGTCAAGCAAGTTGACTACCAACGCTCAATACCCGGTTCGAATCCGGGTGAAGTTACAACTTTAATCTGGCCGTCTCGCTGGTTCTCCAAGTTGGGGTTCTACGTTGGGATGGCTCCTCGCCGTAGGTAAAAAATGTAAAATGCCTACAAACTAAGGAGAACCGGGAAGCCGCGTATTGCAGTATAAACCGGAAATAGTACATACATAGTACGTACATACAGATTATTACGTCAAGTTATTAAATTAAAAAGGTTTACCGCTGCCAACTATGCCACAATGAAAACTCACTCAATGGTCAATTAAAACCATTTAATAAAACTTTTATAAATAAGTGAATCCGATGAAAAGTAAAAGTTACTTTCTTTCTATAACGTGGAAAAACCAAAAATTAGTTAAATCTGTTGAACAATTTGAAGTGAACACAGAGGGAAGAGATTTGCAAGAAATATTAGACGTACGCCAATTTAAAGACTAATTTCTTTGTACTTTGAAGTAGCCAAAATTTTAATCCATTTAACTGTAGATTTTAACAACATTTAAGAAAAAGAAAAGCTATCCTGAACGCTCTTTATTAACTGGTGTCAAAAATTAATAAATGCAATCCAATATTGAAAATTTTGAGTGAAAAATATTCATACGATTTTTTGTTTGTTTTATAAGTACCTACTGCAATCTGCGAATTTAGTTCGATTTAAACTGAAGTGAGATCATTGTTTAAAAAACAACAAAGAACAACAACATTTATAATTAAAAACAGCAATCAAGGACAATCAATTCAATATTAATACGTAATTTCAAAATTAAATAGTTTCTGTTTATAATATTTAAAAAAAATATATATTCCACCAAATAAATTTTCCTAAATGTTATAATAACCAGTTGTAAATTTTAATCATTAAAATCTGACCTTAATAAGGGGACATTAAGACATAAATAATTTGAATTACTCAATTAAATATTAAAATCATTTTATTATTTAAAATGTTACTTTCTTGTCGATCATTGAATTAATCTCGTCATTTACCGCTTAAAACAATATGTAATTAGGAAATCTACTTAACAAAAAAGTGCCTTCATCAGAAATGTAATTAAATGTAACCAATAAATAATAAAACTTGAAGTTCCTTGTTGTACTTAACAATTAATAACTTTTGACCCAGATAGACAATTTTAATCTTTGATTTACCTAATTATATTTTAATAATAAGTCGAGGAAATATTAGGGGACAAGTAAGTTCAAATCGAGGGTTGATTGAAAGAACTGTGTAATTAAGAACAAAAAATTACATATAAGGGGATGAAAATTATATTCGAGGGAAACTTGGGTTCTGAACAGAGTGAGAGAGAAGAGTTTGTCTATCGAAGATGATTTGAAATTATTACGTGGCAGGAAAAGTTGACTAATGTCAAAGTTGCATAGGAAACTTCTAAGTAGCGTGATAGAAAATATATTAATAATAAACCAAAAAAATTAAAGGCTTTTAACAATTACGAACAATTAGGTGGAGAACGAAAACCTTCCATTTGAATAATTTCCAGTACGCAATTAATAATAGGAAGCACCATCCTATTTCATCGTCCCTTTGTTTAAATAAGTACGTATTTATAAGATAATTATAAAAAAAACCTGAAGTTATTTTTTTCAGTAACCTGTAATTTAATATTATTTCAATTAGAAATGCACACGATTGAAGAAAAAATTATTATTTTTCTTTGTAGTCTGTCACGTTTCACACAATATTGTCTGTTAGTCTCAATTAAACGCTTCTTGAATTATTTGTGCTAAGACTTTTTAAGATATGCTTATAAAAATATAATTAGTTACGTTTTTCTTTTTCTGTGCACTGGTATATACTTTATTTAATAGCTTCTAAATATTTAAATAGAAAAAGATTAACTGATTCTAGAAGTTATTCTTTATGTGTAATAATCGATAGATATCATTTTTACTATTAAATAATAAAATTTAGAAAATTAGTTTACATTTATGATATTTAGTAGGTAACTATACTAAAATCCTTATTTCCCATTACTGCAATGCCCTTTTTGAATTATATATTTTTATGTGAGACCACCTAGAGCTTAATGAGAAAGTGTAGATACATTAGAAACAAGGCTTCCATGTTGAAAGCAACTGAATTATTAATTTTATTTGCATATAATTTTTATAGTAATGTGTTTACATCTCTGCTGCAGTAAAACTTGTTTTTATTCTTGCCTTTATTTGAAAATCATTAGCCGACAAGATTTTTTTAATAAGTAACGAGTAAAAAATCAGTATATTGATTACCGTGAAAGTTTTCTCCCCTGTTGATCCGTTGGATGTTATTTTGACAGGACTGTCCTTTTCTAATGTATCCCACGTTCTCCATCGATGATCAAAGTTTTTGTTATTGTCCACGTTACCCACACTGGAATCAGGCTTCACTTCTATTCGAGATTTGACTTCTTGTTCGCACAAACTACCAGGAGACCAAATACTATGTGATCGAGATTTTCCCTTCAGAGATAAATTTAGAGGAGCTTCATCATCTGTAACAACACCTTAAAAGATTGTAAAAAAAACAATAGTAAAGAAGATAATCAACGTACCTGTTCTCGATTTTTCCGGATTGAAGGTTTGATCCGAATTGGATCCTCGGTCGGGACTCATCGAGCTAAGAGATGAGTAAGGCAGAAAGAGACCGGGTAAAGGGGGCCACACGTAAGATGGATAAGTTGCTGGCACCAAAGGACTAAACGCCCCGTACATTAACGCCCCCATGTCTGTAAATAAACCTTTAGTACTTTTTCTCTTTGTAGGGTGAAAACCTCACCTCTCGATGATAGGTATTCTTTTGAGTTGGGAAAATCTCGTGGACTAACTAAAGAAAAAGCGCTGTGTCTCGATGATGGTAACGGTGATCTAGGAGAAGATGGACTGATGCTTCTTGACGAAATATCTGCTGTTGGGCTAATAGATGGTGAACAATGAAGTGGAGAAGGTGGTAATAACCGGGTATCTCTAAACTGAGACATAATTGCTAATCGCGGCATCCTGAAATGAAAGATATTTTGTTACGTTTTGCAAAACACAATCGTAGTTTGCTTTATAAATCCAAATTTATGTAGTTTTGTAAACTTAATTCGTAGTAGTTTATTAATAATAAATTCATTCACTAAACGAGGAATACCAGACCATCACGCAAACGATCCATAAAAGCTACTGTAATAGTTTATATTTATTATTAAATTGTTTAGCTAAGTAAGTAGATTATTAAAGTTACTGTTGCATTTTTATTCATATCGATATTTTATGGCAAGGCAAAATTAAATTGTAGCTATGTGGAAGAACTGAAAAGGAAAGTGTCGGAATCAATTATTGTTATTTAAAACATTAAAGCTTTGTATTAGACTGTCCAGTAACGGCATGTAATTGTTTTAAGATTGTTGGCCATGCAAAGTGATCATTTAAATGTACATTTAGTTTTTTGAAATATAATGTTTTGTTAGTTTGATAGATGAACATGCATGTCAAAAATCGACATGAGTCACACCAAGCCCTATAGTTACAAAAATGTATGTACCATTGAACATTAACTTACCCACATAGGATATTTAAAGCTAAGTGCTATTATGGAACAATCACAGGGATCAATATACAAAATCGTCGCGTGATCAGGGATGTAAACAGCATTAGTGGTTCGTTGTGTCCGCATTGATTTACTTTATTACTTACGCCAGTCTATCAAATAAATTCTTTTCATCGTTTATATATTTTAACTGTTCTACTATTGCTGCAATAAACTTATATTTTATTTGATATAGATTTCGCATTAAAGTTTTAAAATATTGATAACTCGACATTACCTAGGTAGTACCTACTGAAATTTCAAAAATTTTATTTTATTTTTTAAATATTAATATTATTTTATTGTTAGTACCTACAATTTCTTACTTAAAAAGGATGGTTTTCATATTTAATGAAAATTTGTGTTCTACTAAGTTTATAACTCGCATTATAGCGTAAATTACGGAAAAACTGTTATGAAACATCGAATGTTCACAATTTCTCAAAAAATTACAAAAAAATCGAAAGTTAACTTTTTTATTCCTATAGGTATACCTAATGATTGGTGATTTTAATATTTAATGAATATTTATTTGTGTTTTACTAAGTTTGTAAATCACATTATAACGTAAATTACGGAAAAACTGTTATGAAGTAGGTAATATGGAATATTTCAGTTCAAAAAATCACATAAAATCTAAAATTAACTTTTTTAATCTTGAGAAATTTAAGAAACTTTTTTTGCTTGAATTTTAATCCACAAAATTCTTTAAAAAATTAAATCATCTTTAAGTTGTTTACAAAAATTGAAAATTAAATTTTCGTGATTTGCTATGAAAAAGCTCAGAAAAATTTTGGTATTTTCTTCTATATCTAGTATAAAATTTCTTATAGCTTTATAGTTTCACTTTTTTTCAGGTCCATTAAGTATTCTTCACAAAACCGTCGGACAAATTTATAATTCCTATCCAATTTGTTTACTTTTTATTGTTTGCTTGCGATTAGCCGACTACCGCGCTAAAATTAGGTAGCAAAAGAAAAACTAATTCTGCCGCCGGTGTAGTCAACTGTGGGGTCTAAATACCTAAAATTTCATTTCCTAGTGTTATCCACACTCAACTTCAGCATTGAAGAAGTATGTGGCAGATAATGCGGTTGTTTTATATTACAATGTGTAATTGCCTAGCACATCAGAGCGAAAAATTACTTTCGATTATTATAACAAATTTTTAAATTGCAGTAATAATTTTAGTTTTGCATAATTCGGTGGTGTGAACCTATTAAAATTTTAAATTGCTAATTATTTTTTCTGTATAAATTATAATAAATTTTATATACTTATTTTAAAATTTTAAACTATGTATCCGGATCCGGAATTAAATTGAAATTGGCTATAATTCAAAAGAATGATTTAAATTTATGATTTTTATTGTTTTGCACTAATGAGTTTGAATAATATAAAAAATAAATATTGAGAAAAAAGTAAGACACAAACTTTGAAGCAGAACCTGAAGGTACTGTTACAGAAAAATGCGAGCAACGACAAGAACCAATAAAAACCGAAAGTATTGAACTTTTGCTTCAAAAGGCTTAAAATAATACATTTATGGACAAACCATCGAAAAAAATTTGTTTTTAATAAAATTTCAAATTTGTAACTTAAAGCAGCGACTACACCGATGACGTAGTTTTAAGTTTACATCGAGGTAATAAAAAATTAAAATATTTAACAATCTTTTGAAATTAAAAGTGCAATTTTAAAGACTTTCTAAAACTTTATTTTTGGTTGTAAATACAGCAATGAATTTATTTTAAACGGAAAAAGGAAAATTTTAATTATGATATTTTTATATCAAAAACACACAATTAATAAATTAAAATTTACCGTTAAAATAGCAATCTACAATAATATACTGCATTAAAATTGTTAAAATTTTAACTACTTTCAGTGCTGTAAATGAATTTTTGTTTCGACGTCAAAAGACGCGCTTTTTGAAACGAATGAAATTTTTCTTTTATTCTTTCCGACCAATGAAAGACATAAATTCTAAATCTAAACAACCGCGTCATCTATTGAAATAGTTGTAGTCCAAATGATAGATAGGGACCTTAAAATTTTCTACGACTACTCGTAGGAAAAGCAGGAAAATTTTTTTCGTGTTCTATTATCTAATTTTAATTCCACTACTTTTTTTGTTCCTTATTGAATATAATCATAGCTTCGGAATTACTATTTAAATAACAATCTAGAAGAACTGGTTTTTAAGAAAAATATAATCTTGACACTTCGTAGACGTAATCGATAGAAACAATGCTATAAATTATGTAAGTATAGAAGCGTCCGTCACCTTCTTTATCTAGGTATACATTATTATAAAATATTGTTTATTAATTTATCAGTTTGTTATAAATAATAGGTAGGTACTGTTCCAGTTTTTTATCAATTCAATTTTAAATATTGCTTTGTTTTTACCATGAGTGGCCTCGTTTTCACTAATGTTTTTGCAAAGCTGATTTTGCAATATTATTTTTACTTTTACTTATTTTTTAAATTTTTTATCTTACGATGAGTACCAACACAATTTGTTTTCATTTTTATCTACTTAGTAGATACCTATATTTTATCTATAATAGTCTACATCGATCTACATCTACAATATAATAAGAATGTTAAAATAAATCAAAAATTAAAAATATAAAATCAAGAAATATGTTAAAAAAATATTAATAAAAAAAATGTTTTTTTTTGAATTATATACGTAGGTATGTAGGTACATTATAACATTAATAAATTATAACCTGTATTCTGTATACTAAAATTCCAAAAATATTCGTTTTTTTGAATTATATACCTACTTATTTAATAAGACAATTATTTTTATAAATTATTAGCTATTACGAAAATAATATAAAATTTAAAAATTACCAAATTAAGTATATAACGTATTACCGAAACTCATAATATAATTTCAATTTTATTGTGTTTGTTACACTTTAATTTTATATAATATATTTGCGTAGGTAAACCACTTTCCCTTTTTCAGTCATATTATGATCAAATTTTATTACTTATAAAAATTTTAAAAATCGAAAGCCCTAAGACAAAACCAAATGGTATAGCAAAATTTTTAAATTTTGACAAGTTCAATTTAAAAGACTTTTAATGCAGAAAGAGGGTCGTTAACTGTTTATTTTTTTTCAAGGCAGTTTATTTTATGAAAAGATCAAAAGATCAATTGTATATTATGTATAGAAAATATTTTTACTTTTATTTTCACTATGCGTTTCTATAATAGTTTTTCTTTTGATAATCATCAGCATCATTTACGTTTCCTCATCATCACTTGTCATTATTAAAAAAAACCGCAGATGTGGTATTTCTCATAAATCAATTGCAATATGGCACATAAAACTTTTGTGATGAATTACACCGACATCAGTCATAAGTAAGCGCAAAAGCTCTTCCTGGTTTTAATAAAGTGACCGATTTTGAGCTTCTGGTTGTGATAAATAATGAATAAGTAATTTAAAATCAATTTTACCTATAGCACACAAATTAGTGTCAACAAATAATTGCTAACGTTTTGTTTAGAATTACGTAAAATTTATTGAACCATTAAAAATTTAACGAGATATGAAGGAAATTACATACCTTTTCTATGTTGTTAAACCGAATTAAAAATCACGAACTCGTATGGACACAATTTTTTTTGTATACAAAACAACCAGTCATTACATGTAATAAATTTCACAGGCACATTTTATCACAATTAGTAGTTTCACTATGTCAATTGTTTGTGTAAAAATCACATTTTTTGTCAAAGCAAAACAAAGAAAAATAAAGTTTATATTTTATTGTTTAAAAAAAACTGGGTGGAGAAGTAAATGGTGTAAAGCGTTCGATTCCTGCATAAAATAGCATACACGTGCCCGGAGTCGCACCTGACTGAGCTCATCCGACACCGGCTCCGGAACACAATTTACAATAGTCCCTTCCCTAAGGTAAAACTATATATTAACAGATATCAGGTAATACAGGTAAGATAGTTGAACACGTGCGCATTTGTATCGCCCACTTCTCACCTGTATTGTGGAATTATTGGTTAAAAAGTAAAAGAAGGCATGGTTTATTCCAGATAATTTCTTCTATTGGTGTTTGGAAAAATTATATGAAAACCTTGATGTTTATTACCTTTTTACTTTTTTATTTATTCATTATGTAATAAATTATTAACACTTATTAATTGAGCATGTCGATAAAAGTTTTAATGATGGAAACTTACAATTGGATTTTAAATCTGTAACAAAGCTTTTGTTTTTGATTTTCAATGCTTTAACGAAAACTTTTTTTTTTCAAATAAAAATATTGAAACGCCATTTTTTATTTAGAAAAATTGTTTGTGATATACCCACCCGATATTGTGTAATTTTTAAATCCAAATTGTGCCTTTTTCAGTCCAGCGGTTGTTAGAAAAATGATAATTTCACATAATCTGCAAAATTGTGTTGATTTTCAAACAATTGTTTGAGATATTTCCACTCAAAATTGTTGACTAAATTTTGTAACTAAAATTATTAACTTACAACCAAAAATAAATTAGAACATAAAGAAGAAAAGTTAGAAAGTAAAAAATAAGATTTTTATAAGTCCCCTATAATTCATTGCTTTAAACTGGCAATTATAAATCAGGTTCGAAGTATACTAAAAGCAACATTTACCTCAAGTCACAGAGGTTGTAGGTTCAAATCTTGACTAAGGTAAATTAAATTTATAAAAATAGGTAAAATTTGTTAAATAAATTTAAAATAAAAGTTGAGTAAATATTTAATTTTGATAATATTTTCAAAATAAGTGGATTAACAGAACAATGTCCTTTTCTAGAAAAATATGCAAAAAAGGTTCTTAATAAATTTTTAAAAAAATTAAGAAAGTTTTTCCATATTCACCAGAATCTCAGCACAATATCAAACTCATCCAGACAATTCAAACTTAAATTGTACCGAAATAATGCACTCAAAAAGCTCACTTTTGCGTATAGAAGTTGCACAAATTCAAATGAACAATATTATTGGGTGGGGTATATCATAAATTTGCCTTTGTAAGATTTTAGTATACATAGTGCACTACACACAACTATTCGATAAATTAAGAACATCATAATCCAGTTTAACTAACAAATTATAACATCGATTAAGGGTATCAACCCCATAATATTATTTTTACTTAACATTAGGATACATAATGTTCTCTGCTGGACATTTTAATTAGTTTTGATTACAGAAAATACATCGTAGGCAATAAAAAAGAGGATTAAAACAAGAAAATCAAATATATTAATTGTAGGTACCTACATAATTAATATAAAGAATAAAGTACTATAAATAGTAATTCGATATCATGCTATATACTACTAAGCACCGTAGCTATAAGGGACCGCAGCTATAAGGCCAAGTAGTCTTCGCAATGCGGAAGAGGGAGAAGTTTTGAATAAAAAAAAATTAGTAACAATGTAAAATAATTAATTACCGAGAATTGTTTGAGAAGAAATAAATTTGGATGATGATTTGGAATTTCGGAAAACACAGTTTTTCACCGATTGCCTTCATTGTTAATATAAAAAGACATTTTTCATTAAGCTTTTACAGTCTAAATAGAATATTGCTTTCCCTTTCTGGGAATTACAAATCCGATTGGCGGAGTGAATTAGTACCCATATTACATATCTATTTCAGATAAATCAATATCGATTTCACCACAGCGTGTGGATGCCCACTGGAAAACCGAGCTAAGAAATTCTGTGTAGTCCGCGATTTGAACCCAGAATTTTCGCTTCGTACTCAACCAGCGGTCACATCACTCCACAGCTGTGACAAAAAGACATTTACTACTTAAAATATCCTAAAATATCTTGTATTAACAACAGAGCAAAAAAAAATTAATATTGTTAACAAATAATAGTACTTTGTGAAATGTAGGTGGTAAAAAATTGTAGGTGTGAAATAACCACGTACTTTCACAATTTGATGTAAGCTTCTGGGTGATTTTGTATTTTATATTCCCATCCAGCTTTTTTAAATCCTGATTTTCCCAGGAGGACCACCGGTTTAAAGTGTCTTTCGAAGCACGGAGACTAGTCATAAGAAAGTTTCCCTTTTCTGGATGTGAACCTGCGTTATCTGAAATCGCGTTACCTACAAGGCAAATGATTGTCTCTTGGATTTCTCGTCTCTTTAATTGGATTTGATTCGCATAAATAATGATTCGATATTTTCTTTCTTGAAAATAAAAAATTCACTTATTTTTCACCAGATTTCAAAGCAAAATAATTAAAATAACATAAACGTTGACTTTCAGCATAACACTACGTTTTATAGGTACCAAAGAGGCAAATCCTAACATATTCAATTTATAAAAATAAAAATGCACCCTATCAAGCAAGCATTTGGTCATCCAAATTTTATCCTGAAGACAAATTTCTTCTTATGAGTCATTTTTTATTTTATAAAATTTTAAGTCAATTTTTACAAAACTTTTCAGATATGAGCACTCATGGTATTGCCCTATCATCATCTCATTTGATAGAGGACAATAAAGTAGAGCATCTACACTTCGAATTTTTACTTATTATGAACACTGCTTTGTTAATATATTTTTATTTCTTTCATTTGAATTTTTATAAGTCGATAATTGACTTTAATTAATCGATAATTGATATAGATCGTTAATCATAGGTTAACCCTTTGGAGGCGTAGATCGACAAAAACGTTAGACTTTAGGCGACTTCAGTCAATTTATGCGTCTACGTACGGTCTGTTTTAAAATACGAAGTTACTTTTTCCTCATAATATCTTTAATTTTTCTAATTTAATGAAAACAAAATGGATGTACGTATAGCGAAAAACAAGTAGAGACATAGAACTCAAAAAAATTAATAATTACTGTCCTTAATCATAAACGTCCATAGAATCATTTTCAAAAGAAGGCAAAATCAAAAAAAAAATTATTATATAAAAATTGCAATCATTTAAAACCGAAAGATTTTGAAAATTTTAAAAACTTAAAGCTGGTGAAATATTAAATGTCTGAAAAAAACTTTAAGCAGCCAAAAGCAGAAGTCAATTGATTCCTTTGCTCTCCTCCTCTCTCGATGGACGCCCATGTTGACCACGGAGATATACCAGGTGTATGCAGTAATTTCCTAGTTTTACACATAAATGTCTCTAGCTACAAACGTAGGTAACAAAGATGGTTGTTTTTTTTTTTATAATATTCCTCTATAAAAATTAGTTGATAAAAAAACCAATGAGTCTCAAACAACAACATATTTTTTTATTACATTAAAAATGTCGAATTTCCTGCCAAATAGAAAGCAATTGCGGATATCATTACTAGTATGTTTTCATTTGAAGAAAACTGCTGCTGAAAGACGTCGAATACTTGAAAAAGCTTATAGTTAATATTTTCCATCAAAAACAACTTGATATGAAGACTGGTTTAAGCGTTTTAAAAATAATAATTGTAATGTGAGAGACAAAAAGCGATCAAGACAACCAAAAAAGTTTGAAAACACTAAAACCCAGTGAAACTTGCTCCAACATATATGTTAAAATCATTAGGCTCGGATTTGTCATCCTAATACCCACTTGATTCACAAGACTTGGCTCCTTTTGATTACCATTTGCTTTTATCAAAAAAATAGCCAAGGAAGTGAAAAATTAAGTGTTTGAATAACTTTCTTCGAAAAACGAACAGTTTCTTTGGCGTTGCAACCACAAATTGCCAGATAGATGAGGAAAATGCGGTGTAACTAGCAATAGAAAATATTTTAAATAAAACAATTCTTACGCCATCTGGTGAAATATTAAATGTCTAGGTACTCGGCAAATAGGCGCCCATGGTATTAATGTAATTTTCTAGAACTTAAATTTTTTTTCCTGATCCTTGAGATTCAAGTTAGGAAAGGTTCACTGCAATTCATTTTTTTCAAAAATTTTTTCTTGACCTGAAGAATTTCCCTTCAGACCTCCCCCCCCCCCACAGTACGGTTTCATTCCGATTTTGTCGAAAATAATGTGATTCGATTAGACATTCGATTGTTTCAACAAAGTGTGTTGTACTGTTCTAAAATGTAACCCCAACACACACATTTATGCAATGCAACCTGAATGTTCTTTCAAGGAACCTGTAAATAATTTAAAAGTATTATAAACTAATATTTATGATTTAATTGTAGGGATTCAAATATTTACATCATTTAGAAAAAGCCCAAAATTTACGTACGCCACTGATTAAAATTCTTCTTCTTTTAGATCTTCTTTAGATCTGTTGATCTGTTTATTTCCAACATCTGCGTCGTTTCCTTCGCAGTGCTAGATCTGGGAGCATATAAATTTTTTAACGTCCGATAGGTAGTTTGATAGACTAGCCTCCAGACGAGCCTGTAACCCTGGTTTTTATGTTAATGATGGCAATTCATTAATCCAGGAGGACCACCGGCTTAACGTGCCTTCCAAAGCACGGAGACTTGTCATAAGAAAGTTGCCCTTCTCCGAATTTGAACCCGGTACCTCGCGTTCGCAGTTGATCGCGTTACCTACAAGGCAAATGACCGTCTCCAATTTAAAATGATTAAAATTAATTAACGTAATTTATAGATTTTGCTAAATTCTAGACATTTTCAAAGTCAAAGTTCGTCAAATCAGAACGATGTTAAGATTTGAACTTTGTGTAAATAATAAAAAACTAAACATGAGCGTTCATAGATGTTTTAAATAGGGGAAGGCAACTCAAATTTTGCTTCCTTATACATAATATATGTACATATTATAAAAAGACTAATTTAAAAAAAAACAAATTAATAACAACAAAATTTTCTCAAATCTTATTTTTTCAAATAAAAGATCCCCCCCCTCGACTATTGTTATTTATATTATTTATCACCGAGTAAGTAACTTATTAATTCACTCGATCAACAGCTTTTCCTGCCTGCTCGAACCAGTTTCAAACTGATACGATCTGAAAGCTGTAGGAAAATAGTATTTTCAATGGTAAAAGAAATGGATTGTGAAAACTTCAAGGAAGTGATTATATACAGTTTGGAATGGGCACTATTTGATTGATTATTATTCGTCATTTTCTTCAAATAGTTTTTGTTGTAATAATAAGTCGCTTATACAGTCGTAAGTAAAGTTTACAAAACAATTTAAAGGTTCAAAATATTTTAAGCTTAGAGTACAAAATGTTAAAGCAGACATAAAAATAATATAGTAAAATCAATAAACAGTACCAAAAGAGGTAAACCATTGATTTGTAAACCAAAGTGTTTGATTATACTGGTAGTACAAATTTAAAAAATTTAAAAAAAGTCAATATTCGGCCAACCTCCAACTTTATATTATTCAATATTTTTTTTTAATTCGTTTTTTTTAAATATTTTTTCTTCCCCCAGAAACGGATTAATAATAAATATTGTAGTTCTACTGTATTTTTTTTTTGTAATATACCTGGTAATAAAATGTATTTCTTTTCTTTTTAATTTCTTTTAATTTACTTTATCAAACAACAAATTACATTTTTAAATTTATAGATAATATTACGTGTATATATGAAAACCTTTTTTTATGTTGAATTATTTCTGTTTTTATTCTGTTCTCTTGAATTTTCTTTTTTATATTTTTAAATTTTTACAGTAAAAAGTAAGTTTTATTATAGGTACTATTAAAATCATGTTTATAGCAATGTATAATATTATGTGAAATTTATATCCAAGTTAAATAAACTCTAATTAGGGAATAAAACAATAATTAATTTAAATCAACTGAAATTAATATTTAACACTAACAATCAATAATAATATTTCACTATAATTCTATAAATAGATTTTAGAATGTAATTAACTAAATTTAATAATAATTTCTTATATAGTTACCAAAAAAAAAATTAATGTTTTCTAAATTATAATTTTTAGATATTATACTACTATAATGAAAATTATTTAATATTTTGGTACAATTTACAATCCAACATGTGGTTTGAAGATTTATCCGCTTACCGGAAATAATAGTTAACCTAACCTATTTTTAAAAAACGCTTTCTAAAGAAACTACCCCAAACCGTGGGGTAGCTTTCACTACTTTCCCTATATTTTTAAACCATGTGCTTTTTGATTATTGGAACAGAGAAAGTATAACAGAGAACTTTTGGCAGTTATATTCTATTTTATCGATATACAGTAGTGGTCTGTTTTCTTGTCAGTTTTACATTTATTTATACTACATGATGAATTACCTTATCTATAAAATTACCTCCAATCAATTTAAATGAACTTTTTCCATTTAATAACTTTAATTGTTATTACAATTTTTATTTATGTAACTTTTTATTGTGATTGTCATTCGAACAACTCCCGATATAAACATACAACTTTTGTTGGGGTGAGTTGTAGTAATTTAAGTAATAAGGTGGAGGCGGGTCACGGGTCACACTTACTGATTTTGTAGCGTCATGTGTGATGTCTTCAACGGTCTTCTATTATCAAATTACAATCATACGCCGATTGGTTCTTTGTTACCCTGTAAGGCATCTTTTAATTCCATTATCTGGTTCGTACTGCAGGTAATGGAAGACCTATAATCACAGGATTTATTTTTGAAGCTTTTATACAAATTAATTAACTAATAAAAATTGCTTATATGTAAATTGACCTATTAAAAATCTGGTTTGGTTATAAAATAAATGCGTAGGCTCGGTGTCTAGTCGAGTGATTTAATTCGGAATAGATATAAACCTGATCTACTAAAGCGATAGGGAAAACGATGAAGACAGGACAGGGGCGTTCAGCACGCGTCATCTGGTAGACGTACACGTGCGGATTATCTTTTAACCGCCGCCGCGATTCCTCATCCGTATCCTTAAACCACTTTCGTTTATTTATAAATTGCGTTTTGTTTGCAAACGGTATAAAGAAATTAAAAAGGTATAAGTACCTAATAGTAGGTACAAATCTATGAAAATATTCAGCTGAAGTCATTAGGCTCAGAAATCACTTGGAAGTATTAAACATTTTAAAAATACTGTTATGACTTACAATTCAGCTGTACATGTTTTAAACTATTCATACAGATGCCTTTTATTGCTCATCGAGACTTTGGTGCTTCCATGCTTAATTAAGTAAATGAATATGAAAGTTAAAGATTGCCATTGGCTGTAATACGCTTTAAATGATTTTTATCACGAAAATTTGTCGTTGCTTAACACCTTCAGGGTAATCACGTACGGTTTTCTTTGAAATTAAATAATATTAACATATATGGATAACAGAAGTTATCCATTAACTTAAGTAGGTATGAAAGAAATAAAATTATAGCGCAATTTGTTTTTTTTTTGGAAATACTCTCATCAGCAGATCAAAGGTAATATTGCATAATATATGGAAAACCTTCCAACGACGCTGGACCGGTTGTGGAAATGAAAATTATCCTTAATATTGTAATTTTTGTTTGAACCATCCAGGTAGGTAGTAATACATATTATTGTATACTAATCAATGCTTATATGCAATTACTTCTGTTTACTTTAAAAATAAATGAGTCGCAAATGAACGCCATGGTATTAGATAATTAAGTTTATTTACTAATGAGTTTAATGTACTTATTTTTTAATAATCAAATATAAATAGTCAAAAACTCTCATCAAAGTGTCTCATTAATATTTAAAAAGATCAATATTTTTTTTACTGGAAAAACAAAATCACTTTATACAAATCAGCTAAACCAATTTATTCAAAATATAAAAAGAAAATCGTTGTGGTTTCTTATTTGTTAGAAATAAAAATAATATAAAATATGTAGAAAACATTATTTAATAACGCAACACTTCCGATGCATGAATAATTAAAATAGTAAATTAAATGTAAGTATATCATTTGTACAATTTAACATATTAAAATGTCTAATAAAAAATAATGGTTTGTTTTGTCGTTACTGTTCATCGGTTGGGAAATATTTTTCCCACGGTAAAATAGGTTCACTTATTATAAATTCATTATCCCGTATTTATAGGAATAGGAATATATAATTGCTTCAAATTGCAAACTTGGCACAAGTGTTAATGCCAGGGGTTCCAAACCATTTTCAAAATTTCACAATTTTGAGTCAAAAAGATTTAAATTTTTATCAAATTTTGTTTTTTACTGAAACCTGCAGAATAATGCCTAAACTGTAGAATAAATTCATTAAAATTATTTATTTCAGTTCAGATTTTCTTATTTTTAATTTTTGTTTTATTTAGAGATTTTCTTTTATAATTTGCAACATTTTTTGCTTTTATTTAGACAACTAAAGCTAAAATTAGTTTACGTGTCTTATGATTATTTTCAACAACTTTATAAATTAAATTGATTTAATGTATTTATTCCAAACTTGAA
Organism: Rhagonycha fulva; assembly: GCA_905340355.1. Lineage (NCBI taxonomy): Eukaryota > Metazoa > Arthropoda > Insecta > Coleoptera > Cantharidae > Rhagonycha > Rhagonycha fulva. Next base: position 14,366,669 of record HG996555.1, read on the forward strand.
GATCTCAATGTACACTACAAAAAAAACAATAAATTGCATGATAATTTTAAAATGAGCTCTAAAAATAAACAATTATAACCAAAACATTTTTGTTACTTCTTTAGTACTACAAGATATAATATGATATATACAGTAAATATATACGGGAAATCGTTTAAACTTGTATTATAATGCGGGGCCTCCTGCACACTTGAACCACAGAAACTGACATCTCCCAGGACATTGTTCGTTTGAAACTTTTCATTACACCTGGCTGCTTTAAAAAATTTACATCTTACTTTTATAATACCTAATCGTTATTACAATACACCAAAATATTTAAGTTAATTATTTCAAGCACACCGGTGCGGTGTATGTATACTGTGGACTCGATCGAGTCTATTATACCACGTATTATATTACGTAATTTTTAAATATTAATTCATTTTTTTACCAAGCGCTTCGATTTTTAGTTTAAAGACGATTTTATAATTTATTCATTTAGTCTGAGCCGTCAAATCATGATAAGGTTGTCTTTAAAATTTACATCTCGAGGCTATGTGCTGTGGTTCATAAAATATTTACAAGTACATTCTTTTCTTAAGTACTTAATTAATTTTCTTCGCAAAATACTTCGTAGGTGGTTTAAATAATTTCTAAACCAAAAAAATTAATTACTTTATAGAAATCAAAAGATTTCAGAAACGATGAAAAAACTAATGAAGAGAAGTCCACATACATTGTATAAACTAAAATTTAGTTACATAATATCGTACAAAAATTAAATTTGGTTTCTGTACCCCTATTATAGGTAGGATCATCAAAAATCGTAATCAAGGGTATGTGCGTTTTTTACCTCTAACTACTAATTTATTTAATAAATTAAGATTGTTGACATCGACTTTTATTTTTTTACTAGCTGGCCCGGCGAACTTCGTACCGCCTCAAAATCAAAAAAATGTTACGTTAACTTATTTGTTTTTTATTTATTTTTTAACGTGCATCAACTACTAGGTTATTAGCACCGGCGCAATAGGTGACTGGGGATTCGAACCCGCAACTACTTATTAGTAGTCGCTTACGTTTCACTCCATGCCATTCTACTGGGTTGTGTTAACTTATTAGTTGAATTAAATTTGGTTTTTTATTAAGAATACTCAAAATGAATTAAGTTCAATAAATGTACCTACAATGCCACAGCAGTGAAGTGATGTGATCGCTGGTTGAGTATAGAGCGGAAATTCTGGATTCAAATCGCGGATTGAACAGAATTTCTTGGCTCGGCCTTCCGGTGAACATCCACACTCTGTGGTGATCCCTGATATTTGTGTCGACGTCATTACCGTAAATACGGCTACGTCACATACGCAAAGTTAGCAAGATAGACTAGGTAAGCAGGGAAAAGCCATGGGACTTCTAGGCTTGTAGAGCTGTCATATATTAATGTACCTACAAAAATTAAAATGAATGATCAAAAATAAAATAATACTTGGGTGAATTCCTTCCATTAAAGCACATTGTGATGTGCCCATGAATCTTCTCATGAAAAAATTCGGCGGAAACGAAATCAAACCATTTGATTCGTCGACAGAAATACTGCCATTATTGGCAGTATCACAATGGAAAATCATTGCGCCTCCAAAACATCTTGAATCATAGCGCAGATTTTTCAAAGTTGGATTAAATGCTTTCAATTTGTTGCTATTGTGTATTCATCTCAGATGTTGATTTTACTTGCTACTAAAACTTTGACCATTGCTGAGTTTTTCGCAATGCTGCATGTCATTGTGAAGATTGAGGATTGATAGCATCACACGGTCCGTAAATCATGTTTGTAATTACAGCATTATGCAGGTTTGGATCGGTTTCGGGATCTCAGGAATCTCGCACACAATATGATGTCATGTATTTTTTTACGCAAGCCTCGTTTTTGCCATTCTATCGAATACATCCAGCATTGAGTATTCTCAAAGATGCGATGCTTAACAATGTAGTTCATATGCAACCGGATTTTTTGTTTGAAGACACGTTTATTGATGTCATATGTTTATCACTTGATGTTCGGAGAGCAGCAGTTGAACAATTTCTATCCATTTCGAATTGCACCTAAAGGTGATGAATAGATTTGATCGTAATGTAATGACTAATGACAAACATATGTCACTGCAGCGAAAAATTACTTCAGAAAAGAGATGCTTTGATTTAACGAACGGTTATTACTTTTTCGCTTGGATCCTTCTCGTGTCATGGTGGTTTTTATAAAAATTGACCCTACGCTAGCCTGCGCTTTGCTTTGGTCGCTCCGGACCATTTTTTGAAAACTACACTTATTATAAACATAGTAAAAAGGTGGTAAAAGGAAAAGGTGGATCACTGAGAGGTAAAACTCGTTTTTGTGTGGATTCTACAAGAACGGTGGTTGTGCAAGTAAAAATTGACTGGATGCACTTCTCGCTTCGCTCAAACGCCTCCAGCCATTTTTACTGCACATTAACTATGAAAAAAACATGATTTTTGCTCGAAGTGCACTGTTAACGTATATGGATGCTAGTGAGGCTACCGTTATCTCCTCTCATAGCATAGTATCAATCGTGAACAGGGTTTGTTTGGAGGCGAAGCCTTTATTACCTCTTTCAACGTCTTAGAACATCGCGGGGATGGTTTGTGAGTATATATATACTAGGGCGAGCATAAAGCCTTGTATCGCAACAAAGTGGAGTGTTGATTCGCGAAAGGCGACAATTAACCTATTATGAGCAATTTGGCGTGTTAGTTTTTCGCAGTTTGAGATAGCCGAAGCAACAGTAACCCCCCAAAACGTAGCGTCGGGAGTTCCAAAAGAGGTCCGTAGGAAGGAAAAGGGCGACTAAAATATGCTTATTCAGATTTTATCGAGGTTTCAATCGTAAAATTTGCATTTTAGCGTCTACACTACACTAACTACCTTTAACCTCACTGCATCTTGCGCATATTTATGCATATAATTCGGACTGCCATTTGATGGTGAATCGAGTCACCTTCCAGGAATCATCCTTTTTATGGATAATTAATCGATATTCGGCAACGATTCAAAAAGTGATCAAACAATTAATTTGATGTTATGATGTTTTCATATCATTTATTCTGGTCTGGTGCGAAGCACCAGGGCTGTTGCCCCATATCTTCGCAGACTTGAAGAGTAAGGTTGCGGGCTTGCCCGCAACTTTACGTCGGATGTTTTTTATTGAGACGTACCTCTGAAAATTAGCGCAAAGCTAAGTCCTGGCTGGCTTCACCCGCGAGGGATCTGCGAGAAAAAGTGATGTTTTCTTTATCGATAAATCGATTTATCTCGACAGGTGCACATAATATAACTGGCAACATATTTAAGTATCGCCCTCTGCCGAACATATTACGATTTTAATAGTTATTCTGCTATTCAGGACGGAGGCAAATCAAAAAATTATAAAAATCGGTTCAGCGGTTTTTTCTTACTTATAAATGGTGTAATAAACTAATCGGAAATTTGAGATCATCGATAAAAAAGTATATTTGGTCATCTCACCAATGAGGTCAATGCACAAAACCGCGACCTTGCAGCACCGTAGGTCGCTCGCAAGTCCTCTCCAAAATTAAAAATTTTCCCCTCCTTGGTTACTACACCATAGGCGTAAAAACTTTAAATTTTAAATATCAAAATACAAAACTTAAACAAATAAATAAATTTCTTCATCCAAAAATTATACGACAATATAGAAGAACGAAAAAAAAGATAGAAGAAGATTACATATTATATAACGCAATTTACCGGACGAGCTTTTCTACTTGCAGAAGAGTTGATTTTCCTACCAAAACGACTTGAGGACGTCTAAAACGATTTTAGGACTTTTTATATCACATAACATATCCGGCACAACCAGGATTTGAACCGCGGTTTCTCGCTCTTTAGTCCATCCGGGTTTGATTTTTGATTTACTTCAGACTGCTGGTCTTAAGTACTAGGTAAAATTAATTATTGCTAATAATTATTACTGCTGCAATTCTTCTGATTTCTGATGCATTAAGAACTTGAACGAATAATTGCATTTATGAAAATTTTACAAAAAGAACTCAAAACTTTTGCATTACGTTCTTCGAAATTGAAGCATTTAACTTCAGGGAAGCGGCTATCAAACTTTGTTTGAGTCGTTAAATTTTTTAATTAACAATATTAATTACTAGAAACGAACTTACACATAAAATATTTTTACGATAATTTAAAAATATAAATACTCGACATCAATTAAGTTTTAAGAACATAACATACCTAAATTACGCACATTAATTTTTTTGGTAACCTCACATAAAGTAGGTAACCATAGCACGTTTTTGTAAGCCGTTAGGATTAATAGTTTTGGCTTGTGCTCGGAACCAATTTAACATGAGTACCGCTTTAAATTGATTAATGATATAAATTATTTTAATGTTAATAATAGAGCTGTTTTTAATATTTTTTAAATAAATAACTCACGTTTGGATAACTCTCGTGTTACCCATGTTTTCCACTTTTCAAATTTAGAAAATTTAAAAATATTGCTGAGTTCTGTCGGGAAACTAACAATTTTTAGTTATAATTTAATTTCTTTTGATTCGACATCATCCAGGCACTGAGTCATCTTTTTGTTCTGTAAGCTTTAAATTTTTTTCTTTTTCCGAAAAACCGTGATTTTTCCACTTCCTAGCCTGGCAGCATATGTTTAACCTCACACTGATAGTTGAGACCTACAGTTTCAAGTGGAATCTAAACCACGGAGTTGGATAAATTTTGTGCCCTAGTTGAAGATGGAACCTAAGGGCCTCTCGGCCCAGAGTCCTGTTGTTAGCCTGTTCACCTACACAACTCACCTTCCTCGTTATTGTATTACGAAAACGTTGACGGTTACTTTCAATTGCATTTTTACATAATGGAATGGATCACATGAAGATATTTTGAACCATTACGACTTTTTTCTTCTTTAAAATCCTGGAGTTCTTTTTAGCGCTACGTAATTTGTAAAGAAATAGAAAAAAAAACTTGGCCATTCACATTTACATAATATTAATATAATTTTCTATATTGCTAATCATTTCATATTAATTTATCGCTTCTGAATCATTTATTAGAAATAAATCCAAACACCAACCTTGATGATTCTATTATTGTGACACTTAATTTATTACAAAAATAAAAACTGAAGATAAAACGTATAAATGTAATATATGATGAGCTCGTGCCATGTTAGGTAGTCCTCCCTCATTCGGTGATGGCCAGGTGAGGTCATTGATTTGCACACATGGTACTATTAATTATACCTTACATCCAGGGGTCTCTGCAATTGGATTTACCGATGGGTTTTGCTTATCTGGATTGAGAATTGGTTTTTATTTGTATTCTCACGCGAGTTCATAAAACCACTCAATCCCCTCATCACAAATTAATTTTTATTAATGATCATAAAATTTTAGCTATCAAGTTTTGTGCCGAATTTGGGTAACATTTGTGTAGATTAATTAAATTTTATTGAATGTAATTTTTAGTTTGGTACTCGGTTTACTGTATATTAATTGTTTAATGGTCGCCCTTATACCCCTATGTCTTGATGAATTTCCACGAAATGGTTACGATTTATAACGTAAAAGTAATAGGTACTCCAACAAAAGGATTCTTATGAGAACTAGCAGTTTTATGCTCTTGCTGGTTCAGGTGGCGATAGTATTAAAAATACCCACAGCTTTGAAGTTGTGGTAATGAATTTGAATTTTCATCATTGACGAGGTGAAATACCTTTTAATAATTATCCTGCAGTTCCAGACATCAAATATAGGATTTAAAATTTTGTTATCCTTTGGAATCCACATATTTTGTCAAAAACCTATCAGTTGAACTGCACGTAAACGATTGGAAAAAAATTTTTGCCATGTAGAATTCCTCAATAAGTATGTTAATTAAATTTTTTGCTTTAGATTTAAATTCTATAATAGCTTAAATATTTGCAGCAGCTGCTGTTTTACAATCGTTAATAGGTGGACTAGAACAACTTTATAAATTATAAAAAATTTATTTCGTACAATTCAGTTCATCTAGCCTTGCCATCGAATGAACTTAAACTGATAAAGTCTGGTAAAAGAATTTTTTAATGAAAGTCGAAAGAGTAATTTGTTGAAAGTTATTGATACAAAAAGTAAATATTTTTATCGAATTACTTAGGTAGGTACTAACAACCGTATCGTATTGAATTTGTATTATTGTACTTTGCGTAATAAGAGGAATTCGTTTGAAAGGGACCGCTACATAGGCGTTAAGAAAGTGTAATTCTACATAAAGTGCAGGTGTAGCTGAAGCACCTGCCGTCCAGGTGCCCCACCCTCATGTAACCGTTGTCAGTGCCACACGCGCGAGAACCTTTAGAGAATCTCTCTTTGGATCTGCCAGATTTACATTTCTTCCTATACTTCGACGGACAAGACATACGGCTCGAGGTTGAAGTCCTAATAACACGCAAACTTTAAGCAAAAAAGTTGCACTGATGCCACACAATTAAGGAATCCGGAAGTGTTGCTAAAACGGTTTCCAGCAAATATGTGCTAATGTAAAATTTTCAAAATTGATACAAAATTCTTAACATTTTTACTGGAATTTATAAATTGCCAAAAACTGTCAAATAACTCGTTAAATTGTAGATGTGTACCAAGATTACAGTTTTCTTATCTGTAATTTCTATTAAATAGCCAATTTATTTAAAAAATATATAAAATGACTAATTTATTCTCATTTAATCTCTGAAATAAATAACTAATTAATAGGAAAAAGTTAAGAATTAATTAAATTAACCAGTTTTTAAAATCTCAAAATTTTACTGTTTTATAAGGTAGTAGTTGCTATAGTTTTGTTAGTTGGGCAGGTGCAACTTTTTACTTTTATAGATCAAGAGTTATATCTACGTTTTGGTTTTAGGAGAAACTGAAAGTAGGTACATCTAAGTCGAGTTTGTCAAGCAAAGTTTATCAGGTTATGAGATCTAGAAATTTAATAAAACTATTTGATTTTAACAATTTTTTGGTTTGGTCGGTTCATTTCACAATGAGAAAGTTCAATTGAACCGTTGGTTGTTATGAAAATCAACATTAAATTTATTAACCTTAATAATATGGATTTTCCAACTACTAATAGTACAATAAAAAATTGAAAGTCAATTTAATAACAATTTTTTTATCTAAACAAATGTGAATATTTATGTTAATAAAATTTTAACTCTAAGTAAACATCTCCAGAAAATTTCGTTCTGTTTCTTGTGATGGGAAATGTGGCACGCGTGCCAGACATGGCACGTGAGATGCTTTCGGCAACACACGCTAAAGAATTCAATACATCAGTAAAAAAAATAAAAAAAAAAAATTATTTGAAATAAAAAATAACAGTTTAATTTTGTGTGGGGAAAGTGGAAACTTTATAGTTTTGATAGGTGGTTGCAATACTATACAGATTTCATTTAGGCTGTTTAGCAGAATTAAGCGTTATGGTTTTGGTTTCCCATCAGAAGAGTAATCATGAAAGCCTACATTTCTTTTAGTGGAAGTACGATTAAAATGAGGTGCTTACTTTGCTCGAACTTAAACCAGGTACATCGATATCAACAACCGTCTTCATCATCTCATTTTTGAAAACTACAAATAAACGATTCTTACATAACTGAACCTTCACCACCCTACAACAAACGTCTAGTTCATTAGAATAAACATTTATTTATACTAAATATTTTTAATTGTTCATCAAAAAAATTAGTCAACATTTTAAAAAGGTATAGATTTAGGCATCATCTATCGATTAAACAGGGCTTAACTTGGTTTGAAAAAAGCAGCATTCTGCGTCCCACTTGTATCTCTTTAACTCAATGATAACCTTAAAACTAAATAATAGAAAAATATAATCAAATTATCTGGATTTTTATTGTGTGGGAGAAAATAATCTCGCACGCACTTGAGCCACTTAATCAGACTCTTGGTACTATCTCCGATTTCACCACAGCGTGGAAAGTCGAGCTAAAAGATTCTGTACTTCACTTCTGTGGTAGCAGTGACCATAAAACCGTGGAAGATTTGGATACTGGAATACATTGGACAGCTTTATATGTACATAATTCCACCTCAGAATCACTGTAAATTATTTTAGTGCCTATATGAAACCATCTCAAACGATCTATCATTCAGTATTATATCTTGAGATTAAACATAACAAGTTTGTCTGTCTATCTGTGAGTAACACGTATTTTTATAAGTTAATTTACGTCCGACTGATTTTTATAAACATATAAAATCTAGAGGCTATTTTTATGATCGACTAAGCTACTTATGTGAATTTACTTTCTCAAAAGCAAAAAACAAAATTTGTATGGCAAGATACTGGATCGTATATCTTTGTATGTGACTTGTATAGTCCAAGTTTAACCGGTAACTATGGTTTAAACTCGGATTTTGACTATTGTGATTGGTTAATCTGCAGTTTAAAATTTTAAACTAGATCTATACAAGTCACCCTTAATGGAATTAAGGACCTGGACTACTTCAGGTACTTTTCCTTTTTATACATTTTTCAAACTTACTAATTTTTATTTAATTGTGACATATTCGTGAAAATTGAGACTGACCAACCTTGTTATTTTACTTACATTTTTTACCTAGGATTACTTTTTCTTATATGGATTTCCGCCAATTTTTATTAAACGGTCTCTGCACTCATGTCAGTCTGACTCGGATTCAGATGTATGGCCAGAAATTTTGTATTACTAAATCATCCACAGCTTACCGTGGAATCAAAACCGAAAAAGTATCAATCAAATCAAACTCACTCACTTGGTATAGGATTGTCGCTAAAACGATAAAATAATCCAAGAAAAAAATTAGTGAAAAAAAGTCACTCTTTAGTTTCTCAATGATTTAACGAAATCAATACTTTTTCATTGATTATGAATGAATACATCAGGTGACCAATTTAAATTTATAATTAAAATATTTTTACATTTTAAATTAATTTGTCGATGATAAATCTTTTGCAGATTAACTTTGAAGAACAAAGGCAGATTACTAATTATACATATTAATTTTTAATTTTTTTCCCGTTTTCAAAGGTGTTTATCACATCTTCACCACGCTAACCGTTCGAGATTCTCATAAAATATTTCTAAAAAAAGTAGCATAAGAAGATAATGACACGCTTCTGATGGATAATTAATTTAATTTATTATTAAGGAGTATGATAATTTGATTATTCATAATTATATTTCATATTAATTTATATTTTATATATCATTCGCATTATGTAAGAAGTACATCTTGATTCATAAAGCAGCTGCGAGTAATAAAATAAGTAACTACTTATAGCAATGCGCTTTTGCATTATTAAGAAAAGAGCGGTCAGGAAGTGTGCTTAAATGTAATTAAAGAATTATTAAATTAGTGCATAGCAATCAACATGTTGTCCTTCATATAGGTACTTAAAATTAAGATGGTGAGATTGTATCTTTGCAATGGTTACACATAACGCCGAGCATGTTTTAATGAAAGTGTCTTTCAGGCTTTATTTATAAGTTACAAATTAATACCAGTACCTACTAAAGTTTTCATTTCTGTGTTACCTGAAAGAATTCCAGACAGAGTTGACGCCATTGGTTGTAAAACAAATTATTCTTGTTTAGAATAACCGTGAGAAAAGACAACTTTTCTTATCTTAATACATCACCTATATACATCAACAAGGTGTAATCCATTCACTTAATGAAATTTTAGGTACTCCTTGTTATAAAATTAATTGCACACCTTTTCGGATTACTTTACTTTTCTAGCAATAAAATACGAAAGATTTTCACCGCTTCCGGTAGTCGTTTCTACTCAAAGAATTGTAAAATAATACAGACACTTAGCAGGTGCAAATGGACTGTAGGATGTAGTCGTTAGCTTTTTAGGATTTGTAATATTTCTAACGCACAAAAAACCGTTGCATATTTTCTAACCGAATGTTAAGGTCAAAAATTATTGCAATTTTTAATTAAGTTTATATTCTAATCGGAAGAAGATCAAATTTATAAATTAGCCAAAGACCGATAGAACCATCTAAAATTCAAATTAGTGGAGATGATTCCGATTTTTTTGTCTTTAATGTAATGAAGTTAACTATTTTTTAATTTCCCAACAGGTTTGATTAGCGATAGTATCAGTGTTTTATACTACGACACCCAAATTAAAAACCTATAATCTACGTATAGTTTAATCATTCTGTTCTAAATTGTTAATTGAAACACAAATTCGTTTTACTGGAACTTGTGCCAATTATAAATTTTACATATAAAAACTCGAGCTCAGGATGCGAAGATAGGTAAATTTTGTACATTTTGAGACTCTCATAAATATTCATTTTAAGGGCAAAATCCCTAGTAAACAGCTGACCGACTGTTTGTGGTTTTGAATTGATTATTCTAATAGCGTCGATATCCATCAAGATACTTATCTGTAAATAAAAGAGCGCCAAACTATTCTAGGATGTCCTCGGGATATCCTCATTGAGTTCATATTGTGACAATTCTGACAAAAAAGTAACACATTTTGCAAAATTAACAATTTTGTGGTAATGTTAATTTTAATAATTAAGTACATTACTAATACAATAAATTATTAATATTACCATTATAAAAGTAAATAATTTAAAATTCTAATTTTTGAATTTAATTTCAAATTCTATTACACTTTAAATCTATTTAGAATCTTTTTATGACGTCATTTATCAGTTTAACAAATTAATAATGTTTGAAGATATTAATTAATTAAAACATGCATTCCATGTTTTACGATGCTTAAAAAGTACAATCTATTTTAAAAATTAATTTGCCAATTAATGTAGCTTTTTGATGATAGGATCTGTGATTTAAATTCCAATCTAAGCGTTGAAATTTTAAAGCTTTTTATGTTTTTTCATCCTTAAAAATTAGGATGGTTGCAAGGTGCACTATCTCCATTAAAAATATTATTAGCTATTGTGTTTTTTAAAATTGCAATTCATCTGGTTGATAACATTTTTTAAGAAAAAAAAGTTACACTAAATTTTTAAATTTTAACTTGCATTATTTAGTTTAAACATTGAAGTTTTGTACAAAAATCAAGACAATTATTAGCAACCGGTCCATATTTTGATAGCAAAAATAAAATATTTTCACAAAACTTAAAAAATTCTGTTTTCATAAATTAATATTTATAAATTCCTCTAGTATGTATAATGGAATTTCAACTGATTCAGAACGTGATTTGAACACTGAACTGAACGTGAACAGAAATTAGCAATAGATATACCAAAATAAATTTGAAAAAAAATTTTAGACGACATAGCGAATAATTCATTTTCCAAAATAATTATTTAAAAAATCAAGTGAATTAGAAGATTATAATCTTTGAGTAGTTCCTAAAAAATACTAATTCGTTGGTTAAATTGATTCAAGGTAAAATAAAAATAATCAAAAGGTATAAAAATATACGTTAAAAAAAATTTTAAAATATAATCCAAGGTGAAAATTCTGCAGGTAAAAAAATCCAGGTAAAATAATCTATGGAAGAAAATATCAATAGTTATAGATAATATCATAAATTTCAGCAGTTTATTTTTATAAAAATTTTTATCTTTTATTTGATATTTATCAAACCAAAATTTTTTATTTGAAAAATTAAAATTTCAGAATTTTATATTTCACAAAGTTAATCGAATTTATTAAAAAGTTTATTTTGGATTTTCATTATTGATTTATTTTACCGATTACCCATTAGCACACTGCCGCGATGTCGTTTTAATTCTGTTAATACTGTGAATAATATTATAATTAATTAAAAATGTGTGGGTTCTAGATCAAACGGTTCTCAGTCTGTTTTTCGACGGCATTATAAATCTGGAAGAGATACATAGAACCAAAAAAATTGTTAGTTTTATTGTGATTTCCAAAAATAAAATCGAAAGATTGAATTTTCTCTTATTTTATTAGGAAAATTATATCTCGCACGGCGGTTATCGCGCGACGATGTAATTTTATACTAAAATTATTTCGCCAACTAATCCAATTATTTTCACACATATTATCAAAACTCTACTTTTCCAAAATTATGCTAAAAGAAATAAAACACATTTTTTATTCACTACTTTTGCTTTTTATTATTTTAAAAAGAAAAAATCAAACTTTTATGTAAATTTTCTCATCAAAAATTTTCTCAATCTCGAACTCTGTAGGTCCTTTCAAAACTTCTTTTCCCACTTAGGCCTTTTCAAAACCAAAGGTCCTGTACAAATTTTCAACTTTACAAAATATGATAAAATAAAAAATTACAATAAAAAACACCTAAACTTTTCATTCTAAAATAATACGACAATATGCCGTCTTTTGGGACTATTTTTCTTTTGCCTTTTTAATGGCTTTTTTTCACCTTTTACCATTTGTTTTCTATAATAAGTGAATGATGCATCTTTCTTTCTTTCTAGTTCATGTACAAAGACTTATATTTTAGATGTCAAATTTTTGGCAATGTGGCTTTCTCCACAACAGTTATAACATTTTGTCAAACTTGTATCATTTGCTTTCATAACGTCTTTTTTGTGGATAAGTCGATATCTTTTATCTGCATATCGACTGATCTTGAAAAAATGCTAAATCTAACCTATAAACAAACTACGGAAAGTTTTGAGCGATCCATTCTCTTCTATATCTGTGATGTGGCTTTTACTGGAGGGCCTACTGTTTAACGAAGTGTGGATTTTAAGAAGATTTTTTGACAGATTGTCTATTTCTTTATTATTTTGCAAGGAGTGAAAACCAGAATAATATTTTTACTTCACCTGGGTTCGAATACGGTATATCTGCATTAGCAGTAAAGGATCGCTAAGAGCAACCATATCTTTACTAACTAACCTAACCTAAACCAAATGTAACCTTACAAGTTAAATTAGGTTAGCATCTTAACCTAAATTTAATCTTACTTAAACTTGAAGTACAGCTGAATCTAACCGAAAAATTTATTATAATGTGTGTAACACAAATTGCTCTAATTTGTGCCACTTGCCCCGCTGATCTACGATGTACTGGTAGACAGGCCAACTAAGAGATTACATCCTTGTCCAGTACCACATCTTGGTTTTATTAAAAAAAAAACAAAGTTCAGATCAAAGATCGAGTTGACAATGGTTGTTTGTCACCCACACGAAATCAAGTAAAATGCAGGATAACCTTAGAATAATTAAATCAAAACTTAAAAAAAATAAAATAATAGGTACAGATGGGACATAAAACGTTGGTAAAGATTAACTACAAAATACACATTTGAAAGAAATATCATTAAATATAATTGCTTTTGAACTTATCTTTTTACCACAATCTGTTCGATTCAACTTCTCAACTCTTTTAGAACATCTTTAATATTAATGATTCATCGTTCAAACTGAGTTTTAACAAAATAATTAAGCAAGATCAATTTATCTGAAAACGTCAGTATCTCATGCGCCAATACAAACAGAATTAATGGCTTATTATTAGAGGTGAGATTTGTAGGTCGTATAAAATCAAAAAAAAGGTAGCTAAAAACGTTCTAAAAGAGCAATTTTAGGTCCTATAAACACCAAAAAAGGTCCTATAAAAGTACTAAAAAAAGATTTTACACTTAAACATTGTTAGATACCCACTGAAAATTTGTAATTTTTCTTAGGTTGGCACATACGGTATGCTGCCACCACCGAGCAACAAATTCAAATTTTAAAACACTATAAAAAAATTTTAATTTTGGTTAGAGGCGTCGTAAGGGTGAGATTTTTTTCTATTTAAACTGAAAATTAAAAAAAAGTTTCCAAAATGCTAAAATAGGTCGTAAAAATTAAAAAAAGACAAAAAAGGTAAAAATAAATAGGGCATAAAAAACGTAGTTTTTCATGGAACGAATTTTGATACCAATAAAATAAAAATAAGACGTAAAATAAAAAAAAGGTAAAAACCTAAAAATCACATCTCTGCTTATTATATAAAAAAATACGAAATAGTTCAAAAAATTTCAAAATTTTCCAACATCAAACCAAACAAGGTCTCGGCTGATAAGGTGATGATTAGAGCCCGGATTCTAAGCTTTTTGCTTATTGCTCTAAATTATAAGCAGAAGATATTCCTTTTGGATCTTGATGATTCTTAAAAATTGCAGTGATTTGAGCTAATGTTTATAGTGCTTTTTTTGCTTTTTTTTCAAGATTTTGCTTAAAACGCATGTTAGTGCTTATTAGAGCTTTTTTTTAATGTTTTTTGGAGATTTAGAATAATAATTCCAAAAATTAATAATTTATTTTCGAATGGAAAAAAATTATTGTCAAGGCGCCTTTGAGAGTTTTTAAAGAAAATTTTCCTGATACACTTCTTCTTTCCGAAGCAGTGCTTACAGGTGGAGAAAGTGGCTCAATTCTGCCCTATATTATGCGAAAAATATTATGAATTTTCAAAAAGTTGTTTCTGAATTGTCAGAATCGTCGTCGGCAGCTATAAAATAATGTCAAGAAATTTTTAAGAATACATTAATTCGACAACAATTAATTTATATCAAAGCTAACTTTTCATACGTTCCATCGTCCATCGAAAGAAAGATATTTGACTGTAGTGGAATCGGTAAAAATTATAAATAATTTTAAAAGAGAACTTTGAATGGAAGTTTTTTGATTTATAAACATATGATAATGACAGAGGACAATCTTTCAAAATGGAAAATTTGGAAAAATATATAATTAATTATTTTTATAATTATAAATCGAATGTCTAATTATTATTTAATAAAAATTATATTTTGATGTTTGATTTTTAGTGCTTTTTTTCAATTTTATTTGACTTTTTTTTCCATTTTTTAAAACTTTTTAAAGCGCTTATTTTGGAATTATAAGTGCTTATAAATCCGGGCTCTAGTGATGATGTTGGAACGGACGAGGTCAGCTGAAGCGGGGACTGATGATAACAGGAACGGATGTAGAACGTTCATTAAAACCAATCATGGTAAAAAATGATAGAAATGCCCACGCTGATTAAATGATAACAAAACGTAGGTATCAGCACCACTTATGATTTTAAAGTACGAGCTTTTTTAGAACTATAACGCAAAAAGTTTTCAAAATATTATAAAATACTTTGAATATAAAATGTTCTCAAGCATTTTCGTCGTCATAGTGACATCATTAGGCGATGAATAAACCATTGTCACGTAAGAGTACTGTATACGATATAATATAATTATTGTCATGGTATGATCAAACCAAACAGTAAACCCACACTGATGCGAAAGATGGACGATTTGAAATTACACAGAAAAACATCAGAGAACGATCTAAAAAGTTTTAAAAATATAAGTATATTTAAAAATTGCTGTAAAATCTTGAAAAAGAACGAATTGATATTCAACTATATGGGTGATCCCCGGTACAAGAAAAAATTAATTGAATAATAATTATTTATTTTGGTTATTATAAAAAAAAATTTTATTTACATTATAACTATTTAAACTGCTAATTTATGTAAAAAATTGCTAATTAATTGGTATAAAGAATTACAAATATGTAATTAACATCTTCAAGCAGCTTACAGAAAATGTGAAACAAGCTATAGAAGAACAAACTGTCAACTTATACAATCGATATAGATCGCCTAGATTAATTTGGAATTGAATAATAACAAAGGAAATGTTAGCAAAAATTTTGTTAACTATTGAATTTAAAATAGAATATTTGACCACTATAATAATATGTAATTAAATCAGAATGTTCAGATAACAGAACAGTGGCAGAACAACATTAATTAATTTAGGACAGCAGCGCAGCATGTAGGAAACTCTAGCTGTTTCTCTGTTCGTATTGCTCTCTCGCACTTCTAATATGTTGTTCGTTTATTAGTAACCCAAAAAGCTTTACTCGCTTCTGATAAGAGCATTTGAGTAAAATATATCATTAGGTCTTTCCATGTAATGCACCATATATATTTTGGTATATTCATTAATTTTATTTGTTATCAATCTAAAATAAATTTCAATTGAAGCCTTTAGGCCTCCTTTAACCTGAGCAATATAATATTTTAATAATCATGCATAGGTAGGTACTTATTTATTATTTTATAAGTACAATTTTTAATAAATATGCAGTAATGATGTTACTTTTCCTTAAATTAAATTGACCATATAATTTATTTTCAATTATATACATATATGTTAAATACCTTTAAAAGCATTTACAATATTTTTAAACCTTTAAATTCTTGTTGCGCCTAAAAGAAAATTACAATTGCAATTTAGCAAGTAAATCAACTGTAATTTACAAAATTTATTGTATATCAATTATATTAATACTTATAGTAATACACTGTAATTTGTGTACAACTTTCAATATTGAAAGGTAGGTATGTAAATTTATAACTTTTGTTTAAAAAATTGAACTAATTTGAAGTAATTATTTAGACGTTGAAAAAGTAGTTGGACAAAGTGAAATTAAGTAAAACAAATCATAAAAGTATGTAACTTAAGCACCTGCTTTAAATGTAAAATTTCTACAATTAAGATCTCATTAAATTAATGTGTACCAATTGTTAATCGGAATTTATTAAGAAGCGAAACGTATAACGCATTTTTGGTATTGCTAAAATAAAATTAAGTATTCACCTATTTTTTTTTAATTTATTGGCTCTTTTCACGATACCGTTAATTTAAATTGGTAATTTTTATAAACGTTGCTTTATATAAAATTTTATTAATAAATATAATGGAAATTGATCGGTTCAGTTATCGATGGAGATAATAATTGTAAAAATTATGTAATTTCTACACTTACCGATTTTTTGTAGAAAGCAAAAAAAAAAGGTAACATCACCTTAACAATAAAAGTACTAAAAGCTTTTATAGAAATTTTAAGTTTCTCACGCATTAAAGGTGCCTTTGTGGCTAGGTGAAGAAGTAAAAGGAGAGAAAATTTGCGGTATCAATAAAAAAGATTCTTCAACTCTTGTAAAGTTGTAAAGTTAATTTTACCCAAGAAAGTGTTTATTCTGTAGGCAGCTTTGTTAAGGGTTCTTATAATAGTTACTTTCATATAGGTCACTTTGGAAAGCGTGAGATATCTCGCCATGTTATTATGGTTATTATTGTTAAAATTATTATCTTTCTCAAAATATACAGCAAAATTTAATTCGGCCATGTGTTGCTTTCATGTGATTTAAGTTATAAATGCATTGAATTGCTATTTGTTATTTTGATTTAATAACGAAAAGTTTAATTATTATTCTCATGTATTTCATTACCAATTTTTTCTGAATTTAAAATAGTGCCCTCGACATGAATTAAGCATAATATACTCATTAATGCCTTATATAAGTTCCAAATTAGGGAAACTTATAAAAAGATAAATAATGCAACCATCAGAAGAAGACAAAAAAGCTTATGAATTTAATTGAGTTTATAATTAAGTTTACTTAGTTTGTTAATTTTTAATTTAATAATACTTTTCTTAAGCTAATAATAAACTACTAGGTATATTTTAATAAATGATATTGTATGTTGCAAACATATAATTACTGTCAAAACGTTACAAAGTTGGCATAACATGGTTTCATTTTCCTGTAGATATTAATTACACATTTATTTACTCTTATGTTAAAAATTATTTATATAATAGCACTTCAATTACTGTAACGAAATTTATACTCAGGAAACCAATTTTGATTTTTTTAACACTCAATACGACCAGGTTTTTTAATAATAAAAAGTGGAAATTTAAATTAATGAATATACAATTATTATAACTAAAAATTACCTGTCAAAGAATAAAAACAGCACATTGATATTCTGTAAATATTTAAAATATACAACCCGGAAATATTGAGCCTTTTTAGTTTTGAGATATCTTGATCGATTTTTTATGTGCTTCCATTTAGCTATTACCAAGTTCTGCTATCTGAACCACAAATCATTTAATTATTTTGGGTTGTAATAAGCGGTCCCCTTGGGCCCATCGGCTGTGATTATGTCGAGAGGCCCATCGACTTCTCTCCGCATTGACAGACTTTCCTGGTATAGCTTTTCTGCCTATAAAGAAAAAATTACTAAAAATTTTTTTAAAAATTATTAAATAATGACCACGAAAAGTAAATTTAGCATACAGCAGTGGTTTGGTATGACTACTGGTTAAGTACAGAGCGGAATTTCTAGGTAAGATCACAAACTTGCAGAATTTGTAAATATAGATAGGTACTAATAAATAATCTATTGTGAAAAAATTCTAAAATTAATTAAATTCTAAAAATAAAATAAATGCTCTTTCAGAAATCATCGAGGTTTCAATCGTTTTGCTATTTTCGCGTCAACCTTATAATTACCTTTCCCCAATTCAAATTTACCATATGAATTGCAGAATATTTGTATAATAAATGGAATCGCAATAATTAAATCCTAGCGCGATTGATACCATCCACCATAAATTTTCAAACCTTGTCACGATGTTTCGAAAATACTGCTCCTTGACTTTTCCGTTCACCACGCTATGTTCGTACTAAAATATCAAAATTTTCAATTTTCAAAATTTCTTCCCAGACTTGGGAAACTCTCGAAAAATACACTAACCAAAATAAACGCTAAAATTGATCTAAACTAGACACTTAAAAAAAAAGAAAAAAAAGCCCGTCTAACTTGACGTCACCAAAAAGATTCTCAATCTTCCGACTCTTCTGCCAAACTTCGAAAAATTAAAAATTTCCACTATTTCACTGCTGTCTCCAACATACACATTTTAACTTTCTTATCGTTTACAAAATTAACTAAAGGAACAATTTTCCTTAATCAGAATTTTTGGCTGTTCAAATTTAAGAACAGACGCCCAGCGTCATATAAAGAAAACAGAGGTGTTGAAGAGAATTCTTCTCAATGGAAATCAAAACTTAAAAAAAATTGTACAGATAAAATTTAAAAAATGTTATCCTTTAAAATAAATTTAAAGTTTGTAACAAAAAAGTATCTCTTGTAGTGCTTTCCTGAAGGTGGTTTTGCAATGTTGGACTTCTGCCTTACCTGGTTAAGTTTGCTATTGAATTTTTGTAATCAAAAGTGCTATCTCAATTTGGGTACATTATCGGCGATTTTAGTACCTACTATAAGAAAATTTATCCAAACTTTGTTTGTTATGTGAGTGATAAATACTCTTTAAGAAAAAAGTAAAAAAACATCTGATGAAGTTCAAAATGTATTCAATCACAAAACGACAGTGAATTTGAAAGAAATTCAGAAACTCGGCAATATTTTCCTCAAAAAGAACTGCATGCTCTCATTAAAGACATGAATCTCTCAAGGATTTCTTCCGAATTACGTGCATCCAGATTCAACAAAAAGAATCTACTTCATCCAGGTACTAATATTTAATATACTTTATCGTAAAAGAGATAAGAATTCACTGCCCGTTTACTCGCAGGAAAGTAGTCTGGTATTCTGTAATCTGCAATGATAAAGGGACTGTTAGAAAATATGGGTTTGTCAGAATATACACCAGATGATTGGCGCTTTTTTATTGACAGTAAAAAGCGTGATTTGAAATGTGTTCTTTTACACCAAGGCTGGCCAATAGATTTTCTGGGTAGGTAAAATTTCATACACTGCGGCGGTGCCGGGCCAAATACCATATTTATTCAAAAGTTTTATATAGGTACACATAAAGTTTATTATACAAATACACACTCCCAGCCCAAAGCAGTGCTATCGCGCGCCGGCTAGCTGGCCGACCGAAGTGTGGGCGGGCAAATTTAAATGTCTTGGCGGGCCACTTTGTGGCCCGCGGGCCTGGGATCGGCCAGCCTTGTTTTACACAATAGTAACAAATATAGTTGAATACCCATAAGTCGTTCTATCAGTATGAGAGAGAAATTAGAGATCACTAGTCCTGAAAAAACTTAAGTATGAAGAACATCGATGGGTGATTGGGTCAATCTAATAAAAAGAGAAAAATTTTTTCTCTTTTGCATATCAAATTTCAGCTTATGAAATCATTTATGAAGGCTTTAAATTGAGATAAACTTTGTTTTGGCCATTTGACACGTACATTTCTTGAGATTAAAAAAACTGGCGTTTGTTAATTGGTTCAAATGGTTCAAAGTTTCTTGGAAATCATACAGAAACAAATTATATAAAATTAGTGGTAAATAAGCTTTCCAAATGGGTGGTCATAAATGTTTTATTTTATTTCAGCGAGTTTGTTACAGCATGCGTCGTTTTTCGCAATCAATACGCCATTTTCTTTTGTCTTGGACATCTTCTGGGACCAGTCATCTACTCTGCATGGCTTTTCCTACACCTTGTGCCCACGTCCTTCGAGGTCGTCCTCTTCTTTGTTCCTGCAGGAGTCCATTCCCATACCTTTCTATTCCCATATCTCTCTTCCTCCATACGATTTAGGTGGCCATACCATACAAGCCTTTTCTTCTCGATTCGGTCTATGATGTCGCTATTCACCTTCATTTTCTCTCTTATAGTATTATTTGGAATATGCTGCATTCTTGATATTCTACAGCTACGCCTGAAGGCATCCATTTCCAGGGCTTGTAGTTTTAAGCTATTCTTTACTGAGACTTCCCACTCTTCAGAATTATATAGGGCAATACCCTCAACTATTGTCTGATATATTCTGTTCTTTGTGGTATTCCGCATTCCTTTACTCCACCATATACTATTTAATTGTTGTATGGCTCTGCGCCTCTGGTTTATTCTATTTTCAATGTCTTTTTGGCAACTTGGAATTTTAGTAAAAACCGATCCGAGGTACTTAAACTCCTCGCAGCCTCTTATCTCATCTCCGTTAATTTTTAAATTAACCACCGCAAGGTATGTATTCCGTCTTTTGGATATTTATCTGTAAGCCCCAGATTTTATATTCCTCTCTTAACTTGCGTGTCATGTATGCTGCGTCTTCTTTATCCCCGGCTATGATTACCTGGTCGTCTGCAAACGTCATAAATGTTCCAAGATATTTATATTGATGAGTGATCAACATAATGAACATGGAAATGATGGTAATAAATAGTTATAGAGGCAAAACCTTCGGTTTTGTCCATTTTTCTTGTCTACATTTTAAAAACTTTGTCTAACTTTAATTAGCTGTATCTTGGTTAATATTGAGTTTAAAAATTCGCTTAATTAACCAAATTTTAGCAAATTTACTGTTCCATAACTTTGTAATGAACTATGGTACCTAAAATATGCTCAGTTTACAAGATACAGTGGGGTTTTTCAATAGTTTTCAAGTATTGAATGTATCAAATTTAAGGCAAATATTTGTATATACAGTGGGGCCCGCTTAATGTGATCGCGGTTAATGTCATCATTCGGATATTGTTATCATTTTTGCCAGGAACGGCACGGACATATATTATTACACACAAAAAACATCGCTTATAGTTATCATAATTCGGTTAATGTTATCATATTATTCTTAAGATTATTTTCTCCCACGAGCAAAAGGAGTTGATTTTCAGTTACAAGCATTTTTTTATTTTGTGCATACCACCCACATAATATAAAGTCAGGTGTTAGCAAGAAAATCAACGTCACACATGTGATATCACATTACATATTTATGTTTATTATCAATTCCGTCGTTTAAATACATAAATGGACGATAGTTTGCTGTTAATGTGTGTTGTAAGATTCAGTCCTACTTGAAAATTTCACAATGAGTGACTTTTATTAATTAATTTTTGTAGATGTACTACATACTAATAAATAACCTATAAAAATTTTTTCCTTTTATTGTTATCAATCGGTTATTGTTATCAAAAACCTCAAGTCCCAATGTGATCACATTAAGCGGGCCCCACTGTATAAGCAAAAAACTGAAAAATTCCAAAACTTTGGAAGATTTTGGCTTCCTCTAAGTTAGCACAGGGTCCTCAAAGTCAAAAACTTAGGATAGACATCCTAGAGTACCCCCAAATAACCTGTCAAGATTCTATTAACTTTGAGATATTTTCCAGTTAAACAGTGCATTACAACCCTTAAAAAAACATTATCGGAAGGTTTCAAAAGGTTAACTTTTTACTTTTTAATATAAGAAATTCAAAAAATCCGAAAACATCCAAATCCATTCATTGTAGCTGGGTTTCGAGGTATAAACCTAATTGCACTGCATACTATTGCATTTTTTGTGTTTTTAACTAGCAGTTGGAGCAAAAATAGTATTTTAAAAGAGGCCAATTTAGCGTATCTCAAAAACTAAATCTGATCATTTTGTGATATCACCTAGTATAAAGCTAGATTTTTCTCTTGGATTATTTTACCTGCATTTTTTTATCTTTGACTATTTTACCAATTACCATTGTATAAGTTAACACTGAAGTTTTTCAGGATCCCGATTCAGCGTTGGCTAACCGTCAGCCTGATTCAGAAATTGGTAAACTACAGCTAAAATTGATAAATGGTTCATTAAAAACTGGTCTAGTTACTATGATTATTATCTATCATTTATTTGTGCAGACATTTAGTTAAATGTAAAACTTGATCACTCTTCACAACCACGTCCCAATTAATTTTTGAGAAAATCAGTTCAATACAAAATAACATAAATTTTAATTTATTTTTTTACGAACTTTTTTTTCTTCAACTGGATTTGTATTCGGTATTTTTTTATGAAAGTTGATTTCGGTAGCCCACGTAAAAAAAGTCGTCGAATTGGGCAATAAAATTCCAATAATAGTTGAAGTGCAGTTATTTCGCTGGAAATTAACATTAAGTCAAAACTAATTGGCTTCAAGGAGTTTTTATCTAGAAATACAATTATATATCTTGTAGCTACTATTTAATGCTATCATCAAATGGCTTATAAATCATTGAGCAGGTGGAGGTGATATAACGGACGCTGCCAAAGATCAAAAAACCTTGTTAGAAAACCCGAATTGAAGGGTGCAAAAACTAAAAAAAAATATCGTAAACTTGTTAAAATAAAAAAACTTGCTGTTGATACCGAAGCTTTAAATATAAAATAAATTATGAACAATGATTACCTCCAACGTATACCGCATGTTACCAGCAGCATGTTGGTCACGTGCCGCGTATAAGTCGACATCTGTGAAAATTCTGATTAGAAATATTTGCATACAAATTCTTTGCATTTTAATAGCTTCCAAGGTTTTTGTTTTTAAATAATAAATTAAAATGTCACATGCTGATTTACATTTTAAAATCTAGACTTAGGTTAGGAACTCACGGACCTTACATAACTATTTTGAATGGCCTGAATTCGCAGACCATTTTTTCCAAGTCTTTATTATAAGTAGCTATAATATAAAAAAATTGTTATTCCTTAAGTTGCCGAAAGCAGATGTAAGGAGTTCGAAATAACACGCCGTATTATCTGTTGATTGAAAACAACGGGATTTTTTAATCCTTTTGTTTTATTATGATGTCGTATCGAGTAAAATATAATAAATGTCTCTTCATCCAAAGTTTAACAAAAATCTGATTTGTCATTATTTTCCCAATAAATTGAGTTTTTTACCAAATTTTTGGCGAGGGAGTGGTGTCACCTGGACCACCAATTGAAAATTCATGCGTAAATCTAATTTGAATAAAATTTTATCTTGAGTTGTAAGATCACCATAAATTCAAAGGCGCGATATTGTTCTGAGATTATAACAATTTTCGTTAAAATTTGTTAATATTTAGATAACATCTTAAGATTCAAGGTGATATGTATAAATAACCAATGTCAAATTGGCAGGTGCTTTGCTATTTTTCTAGTTTACTATTACAGTTGCTATACACTTTAGTTAATCAGAATGGATTAGCAATTATTTAATTAAAAAGGCATAGAGAAAACAATTTTAAACAGGTTTTGACACAATTCGGCCATTTATTTTTTAAAAGTACCTACTTTAATTTTTTACAAAGGTATTTTGTTCTACTTGGGAAAAACATTAAAAAAACAGAGAGTGAATTTTAATAGAAAAAGCTAGAAATTGAAGAAAAAGAAAAAACAATTTCAAATAGGTAGCAAAACAGACTAATTGTTGCCAAAACTGGTATATCAAGCAGAAATTAATCAGGCGGTATTTAGGTGGAAGTTTTAAGTGACAATTTTGTTTAATAATAAATTACCGGTTAAAAAATGAAATAAACCGTTAAAAATAATATATAAATTTGTACTTTTCGAAAGCCGGGTAATTTATTAAAAAGACAAGACATGTACAAGTTTTGATATTGTTCGTTTAAATTGTCTCGAAATACCGCAATTACCAAGACAACCTCCTGTTAGTACAACTTGGAAACCTTATTTGGTTTAGTCATGATTCGCCACAAAATACATTCTAACTAAAATATAATAGAAGTTATTTAATTGATTTAATTTGTTGAAGAGTTACGATGCTGAAAGTATGCAGGACAGGTAAGATCACCATGCGTATCACCCTCTATATGTCGGCACACGCCAGCCAGATGCCACGGGTCGCCAATTTTACGCAGAATGAACTTTGGAAGACCCGCAGTGCATTGTTCATTGGTGTTACAATTGTTTACAACACAATTTAATTACAAAGCCGTGTCCCCTTCCAATAAGGACCGTTATGTTATATTAAATTTTGAAGTGAGTAGGTCAGTATGGGACTGGAACTGGTAACGGATTACCTACGCATCATTGTATGTTGTGCCATTTATTAGCAAAAAGTAGGATACAGACTTGACTTTTCCTTTTCATACCATCAAACCATGATGATTCTGTAGATCCGTAACTAACAAGGAGAAAAACTAATAATAACGATAATTTCAAGCACGACAGGTGTGCTTTTAGTGAATACTTTGTCAAATTAAATCGCATCATTTGTTATTGTAACCTTTCATATTTACAAACTGCAATCATCTTCATGATATATTATTATCACTGCAAAAAATATTAATTTAATCATGCAACACCATAAGAACATTTTTAGATGTTGAAAAATAGAATGTAATTTTGCACGATTATAACAGGAAAATCAGTTAATTAAAAAATTAAATAATAAATGATAGCATAAACAGGACACTAGGAAATACATCAGCTAACTAATTCAAAAAATGAATTTTTATTTCATAAAAAAATTTTCAGTGAGTTCTATTGACAATACCAAAGTTGAAAATAAAGCATATCATTTTATGAGCTTTCAGCTATTTTGGCAGCTTTCGTCACAAATTCAATAATCAAAAAAATTATATTTAATTTTTATTGTGTTCAATTAACTAGATAATTGAATATTATCAGTAATCTGGTCTGTCTGTCTGTTTTTTCAAACAATCCCGAAACATCCAACAGCTAAATAAGCGATGAAGATGATGATGTCGATATAAAAAATAGAAAAAAATATCCAAACAAATCTTCCAAGTTTTAGTCACATTCTTTTTTAGGCTGAAGGAAAACTTGCAAACCATATAAAGAATATTCATGCATTATTGGAGCCTTAAAATTCGTTATTTGATTATACGTTTGAGACGTTAGTGTTCAGCGAAGTGTGGTATGACACGTGTGGATGGCACATGTAGTGGTTCCAAGTCACACATGCGTATCGGCACACAATTTTGGCTACCATCGGTTTAACTATCGGGAATACTGTCATAAAACTTTTTTTAAATTTTTATAATAAAATAAAATTATCTAAAATGAAAAGTAAGCAATTTTACAATTTTATTTTGCTTTAAATTTTTACAACTTTGTTAAATAATAGATTAAAAATATTTTCAAATTGCTTCATGATAAAATTTCGACTTACAATTTTTTTAAATTTTTGAAATGCATAAGCTACCTACCTATTTATTATAATTATTAATATAAGTCCTTTGCAATCCTTAGTATCCTTAGAAGTAGTATAATATTACGTAAAATTCCAATTTAAAAAAAAAGGTCTTTTTCAATAATATGCCGATTTTTATTAATATAAAAAAACAAATTTTAATCATCTAGTTCCAATTTTCTTGTCGAGTAAATTTATTACCAGAAAAGAAATGAAGAAAATCGGTTTTGATAACCACAATATTTACGATTAATTTGCCGACACTGAAAATAATAAAATCATGACATTATCCATTAATTTTGAATTTAATGTTTATTGCTCTTGCATATCTGAATATAATAATGCGTATCTAAATAAGTTGCACTGTGCTTACATTTTACTAATTAGCACTGTCAAGGAATTGGGTTAATTGGATATACATAGCTTCCTGATTGTTTCACCTGTCCTTTCCACCTTATTATAAAAATTATAAGTATCTTGTACAAAATTGATCATCTGTAAAATAATGTACATAAGTTTTTGTTTGCAATAATTATTATTAGGTCACCTTAATTCTTAATGGTAATTGCAACTCAAAATCTAAATAATATATTTAACGGAATATCTACTTGTTTAATTTGCTATTTTAGTTTTTTACCAAAATTTTAACTTGAATATTGTCAAGCCTAAAAAAGCTGAAGTAATTTAAAGTTGTTTTTTTAGTGAAATTGATTGATTTATTTATCAGCTGTCAGAAAGTTTTGATTTATACAAAAAGGAGTTTGGTGACAGTCTTAACAACAATATTATTCAATAAAACTTAAAATCACATTCAGGAAAATTAATATTTCGAACTTGATATAATCTCATCAGTAGCGTAAGTGTCAATATTCATACGCAAACTGCTGATGATATAATAACTACGTACATGCTTTTAAATAATTTGTCATTTCGGTAAACTCTTACAAAATAATCAAAGATAAATTCGGTTACTTTTTAGAATCTCCTTCTAATACGCTTGTCGCTGATGTGATTGAATAAGATCGAAACATGTAATCCTTGTTAAAAATGGGTTAGTATTTTTACTCACCATCCTAGTCACTGTTATCGAATTAGTAGGAGGTAATGCAAATATTTCTATTTTTTTTTTAATAATTTTACCCAAGTGAAATATTATTTTAATTCTCCAAAAACTTTTGTTTTTAAACATATTAAAAAATTCCTTTTTTTGAATTTTTTACTCAAATGGTCGAACTCGTAAAAAAAATTTAAAATATCAACCAAAAAACAGTATTTTTCCAAAAATAAAATTTGGTATATACCCTTAAATCAATTTCTCTTTAGTGACAGTTATCAAAAACTCAGTTAAAATGAATTTTTTAATTTTGAATTGCAATACAAAAATCCCCGAATTGTTTTTTGAATTATTATCGGCTTGGATGTAATAAAATTCCTTAACTAATTTAAGTACACAGGAATCATATTGGTTGCCTACCTTCAAGTTATAATAAAATAAATTGAGTGATGCACAGGGTGCATGCAGAATTGTTTATTATTTACTCCCTTAATTATTTTAGATAAAATTGTAAACTGTAAAATACAAGCAGACTTTTTTCCAAATCCAATACCTACCTACAATTTTTTTTACATTTTTTGTTGAATAGTAAGTTTAATTTTTACAAGAGATGGTGTTTTTGTTAAATATTTTCTTCAAGTTTTATGCATAACGAATCAAAATGTTAGAATAAGAAAATCCAATCATCGAAATTTTTTTTATCATATTGTTCGGTGATAGGTCGTCTACACTCATCAGAACGAGGAGAGACAAGGATCACTTGCTGTAGGAGTAAGTTATTTTATTACACTACCCTTATTAGCTACTCTATCAATGGCTAAAAGTTAACATTCATACATCCGATGTATTGGCCATATGGCAGTTCGTTGATGAAAGCTGTACAAATGGGATGCGCATTAGATTAATAATTACTTTTTATGTGCCAAAATGTGACACACGAAGGGTTGTCCTCTAACCTTGCCGAACTGTCAAAATTATTCTAATAATAATAACTATAATAATCTTTTATATGTAACTGGAAAAACCCGGGGTCCATTTCATTACCGGAGGAAACTTCCGGTATCGTGGATTTCCACGTGCATTCTTCTTGTTGTACAACGCAAAAACTCTTTCACAATCTCTATCTGGGTTCATCCATAAAATTAAGCGGTAATAGTGGTAAAAGCTTGTTCCAAATCATCAATCAAAATCTCATCTAGCAGCCCAATAATTATTGATTTCAGAAAAGTAATGATTTCGTAATCTATCAAAATGTCGTCCTCGTGGTTACAAATTTTTCATCTTCAAATTTAATAAATTCAAGGTAGAAAAAATCTCCAATTCACACGCAGTACTAATTTATTCAACCTAAAACTTAAATCGCCCTACGAAAAATTAAATTAATTATTCTATAAATTATAAATTAGATACAAAAGCTCCGTTTCCGCAGATTAAAAATTTTAAATTCAAATTCAGGTAAGTATTAACTTCACTTTTATTTTATTTTGTAGCACATCCACGGCAAATTTTAAAATTCCGAATTCAAAAAATAATAAATGATTATTATTGATTACCATTAAGGCACTTTGATCATTTCCATTTCAAGTACACACAGTTTTTTAAGTCTTATTTTTCGATAGTGACCCAAAATTAGTAAATCCCTTTACTAATCTCCTCACCATAGATAAATTAAAAACTATTTCTGAACTCATTCTAATATTCACTTTAGAAGCAGATGATGTAAAGCATCATCTAAATCTAAAATATTGTGCATGAATAATTTTAACAAATGCTCAATTGATTCTTCTTCGCAATAATAATTTCTAAAAGAAAAAGTATGTATTGTCGTGAAACGACTTTTAAAAATCATTTTTTTGACATGAAATTAAGTCGAAATTAATAATTTTGTTTTCTTGCATTTCTTATTTTATATTACAGTTTATCAAAGAGACACACAAATGAAAGTTAATTGTAACTCTTAACACAAACAGACAAACTTTATTTTTATTTAAAATTTTTGAAGTTTGAATTTGTTTTGATTGTAAATTGTTTTAAAATTTTAAAAGTGCGCCCGTAATAACAGAGCGATAAGTGATACTTTAAAACGCAAGTTCAGAACGTTATCAAAAATTGACAAAGAAAAATTATTAAAAGGATTTCTCGGGTTGAGCGGGGATGTAAATAAAACACTATATATATAGTGTCAGTCGACGTTCCGGAATTTCTTATAATTCTCGCTCAACCCGAGAAATCCTTCTAATAATACCATATAGATCGGGGTGAGAATTTGGTTTTCATTTGAAAAGAAAAATTTTCAAAAAAGTCAGTCGACCGAGGGTTGTGAAGCAAGTCGACAGAGGGTGGCAAAGCAGTCGATCAAGGGTCGTGAGAGAGTCGACCAAGAGTCGATTGAGAGAATTAAGACAGTTGACCAAAGATCGTGGGTCAATCGACCAAGGGTCGTGAGAGAGTCGACATTTAGTCATTTTTGAGTCGATTTTGGGCCGCTTAAAAAGGCGTTGAGTGAGTGTTTAATTGGTGAGATC
Organism: Rhagonycha fulva; assembly: GCA_905340355.1. Classification (NCBI taxonomy): domain Eukaryota; kingdom Metazoa; phylum Arthropoda; class Insecta; order Coleoptera; family Cantharidae; genus Rhagonycha; species Rhagonycha fulva. The sequence goes on from HG996555.1 coordinate 14,396,038, forward strand.
GTCTTGGTCTTATAAAGACCAGAATTTTGTGAAGTTTGGATTGGCGTTTGACCAAAGTTATTGTTTGGCAATTTGGAATTGTCCAGAATTGGAGAGGAAAATTATTTTGGTTTGCGGAATTTGCACTGCGAGGATCTACTATTTTTGGAAAATTTATTGTACGTTTGGTAGATGGATCAACGTTCAATGCGTATCGAATGAGGAGTTCCAGTTGTATGGATTTTACAAGGTATTTGAGCTCAAGTAAAATATTTAACATTTTTGATAAATTTCGCGTTAGTGCATTTTAAAGTTTCGTGGCGCCAAATAACAATTTCTTTGAAGTTTTTTTTTGATAAAAAATGCTTTATTGTTAATTTAGAATGAATTGAATTGCTTAATTATTTTAGTTTTCGACTTGATTTCAATTTTTGTCTTGAAACCACGTACTCTTAGGGAGAATTACGAGTGTTCCCATTGATAACGAGCTGCTGGTGCACTTTTTTTGGAAGTATCTCGCCGATATCACTTCAGTATATTATATAAAAGATAATAATAAAAGTAAATAGATTAATAACGTATTTCTGATTTTATGTATACTTACAATGTGACTATTTAGTTTTTGACCCTAAACGAGACTTTTATATATTATTTTTTAATGTTTTAAATTTCTATACTATTACATATTTTCGTTTCTTGTAGCGTGACGACATAATATTAATTTTGCCTCGCATATGCAGAATGGCATTGTAAATATATTGCTTTCTTTTCCAAAATGGGACATTTCGGAGTCCCGAGTCCGTGCTGGAGAACAATGGGACACTTTACTTCAAAACGAAACGTCGTATTTCGTCGTAACGAAACTCTATGTATGCTTAGCAAACATAAACTCCACAGCTCTACATATGCTCGAAGTGTATTTTATACCTTCCAAACTTATAATACTTGAACCATCTTCTTCTTCTTCGTATTGCTTCTTGACAGAAGCGTCGTGACCAATTTAATACGTATATTAGTATTAAATGGCTCTCTTAGCAGATTACTCTCGGTGGTTTGCCATTGCCTTCCGAGAGGAGAGAGTCATCATAAAGTCGGATAAATTTGGGTCGGTTGCGGATCGAACCTTGGGCTTCTCGCCTAGAATCCGGTCCTTAGCTCATTGACTTAGCTCACCTCTCAACTTGAACCATAGTATAATACTTACAGAATAAATAGGTTCATTTTTTGTTGTAATTTCAATTGTACAATTGTAATTATTTATTTTCCCAATTGTTACAATTTTTATTTTTAAGTTGGCAGCATACATCAAGATTATATCTGTGGTTTTTTGGCAGAAGTTCACGTCTTCTTCTACAATAACTTCGGTCGTCACACCTCAGATACATATACCAACTATGTACATCAATTCAATACAAGGTAATTAATTAGTAATTATATACAAATATTTGCCTTTTTGATACATTCAATACTTGAAAACTTTCAAATCGCTCTCTTGAAAGATAGGTAAAAATGAATTTCGTCCTTCTTTGTTGGGATTGTCAATTTTTTAAATAATTCAACTAATTAAATAATTCTGTAAAAAATGTAAAGAGCCATGGGTGTCCAATGAAGGGGGCAATGGGGCAACTGCTCCCCCTGGCTGTTGACTGCTTAAAATTTTTAAAGACATTTATTATTTCACCAACTTAAATTTTTACAATTCTTTTATATTAATTTTTTTCATTTTATTTTAAAATAATCCTATAGAATAGACGCCCTAAGAAAAGATGGATGTCATGAATTAAGAACATGAGAAAAACGGCCATTATTGAATTTTCTTCTGGTGTAAAATCTTTATTTTTTTATATTCTTCAATACTATTAACAAGATATTGTTAATAGTATTTAAGAATCACCAAAGATTTTACACCAGCAACAAATTCAATAATAGCCGTTTTTCTCATGTTCTCATTTGTGACATCCGCCCTTTCCATTCTAAGGTACAGAATTAACCCCACTAAGTTTTGCGATAACAAGGAGATCCATATAAATGAAATTATCAAAAATAAATAAATTGTTTTAATTGTACCTTAAAAAACAACTTCCGAATGTTCCCCCTATGGATATCACTGACCTGTCATCAAAGTTCCAACTCTTGTACTTCCACAGCTTTGCTGGCAAAAACTTCCATTACATCACACAACAACATACCAATTTCTTCTCCAAAGCTGATAAAAATGTTGTACATTAGTAAGTTAATGATAAAAATTTTATGAACTCAAGCTCAATCTCCAACCTCCAAATAATCGCATTTCGACTCAAAATAACTTTCAAAGTGATGATTACTCAATTAAATATCCAACGCTAAATTTTTGCAAGATTGAAATACAAACGAATTCCTATATGATCACCATTAATAATGATCCATGTGATCTCCAACTCATAAATCAAAAATTAATCAATCTACTAGTCATCGACTGATGGATCATCAAAAACACTATCCAGATACAATTCCTCCTAAGATGTAACTGAGATTCTCCAAAAATTCAAAGAAAACCGCCTTAAATCTTAGCAAAGAAGAGCCACCCTGGTTCCCTCAACGTGGCTTTCGCCCTTCTATAAAATGACATAGGAAACTCAGACACCGCAGAGGGATTTCCCAGCAAATTAATATATTGGATATGAAATAAGTAGTAATTTTATTTTGTGCTTTTTATTTTAAGTTTTCTTCAAAATGATTCATTTTTCATATTTTGAAATCATCTATTTCTTTTTGATAAAGGATTAGTTGTGTAGCAATCCACCACTATTATTTTTAATTGGAAATATTTTTTTTTTCAAACCACAGTAGTGGAGTGATGTTATCGCTGGTTGAGTATAGAGCGGAAATTCTGGGTTCAAATCGCGGATTGCACAAAATTTCTTGGCTCGGCTTTCTGGTGGGCATCCACACCCTGTGGTGATCCCTGATATTTGTGTCGACGTCACTACCGTAAATACGGCTGCGTCACACATGGAAAAGTTTACAAGACAAATCAAGTAGGAGAAATGGCGATTTATCGTCATAAAACCATGGGCCTTCTAGACCTGTAGAGCTGTCATATATATAGTTTTTTCACATATTTAAATTTTGATACAAAATAATCATAACTAATGACAACTTTAAAAATTATTATTTTAAAATTATATTTCTAAAAGCCGGTCCTGTGCACATATTGTGTTAAAATATTTTTAAAAAGATTTCAAAATAGTTTTCAATTTTAATAGATTTTTACTTTAACCTTTTGTAAATATTTTATTAAGTTTTTTTATCGAAAGAAAGTAAACTTTAATTATACCAGAGTTAAATTTATGTATTATTTTCATTCTTATTTGTTTATGTTCACTAGTGATTTAATATTTCAGACGTTTCTCTCTCAAAAACCACGTCTACCGAATTATTAATTTTTTTTTTTTAATCTGAAGGTTTTTTTAATCTAAAAGTTTAAAATTGTTGCGTGCTTATTTTTCCATTTCCTTTTTTACGATTCTGTTATACTTTTTTTAGACGTTCCAATGACTTGATATTTTTTTAGACAGAATTTACTTCCAAGCCAAATTATTTGAGATTTATTTCAATAACTGCAGTTTTGGATTGCTCTTGATGGTTACCGGCTTAGTTAGGCTTCAATTTTAGTTGAAATATTTTTACTTTTTTTATAGGGAATTCTATCTTCACGGCATTTAAACCGTTTTTATTAGTTCAAGCTTTTCGATTTTAATTCTATTTAGGGTTTTTATCGTATCACTTTTTGTAGTACTGAAGTTCGTACCAAAGAGCTGCATTATACTGTGACAACAATATCGACCATGGTGGCCTGAAATATCTATTTGTTTTATCCAAAACTTTAACTGCGTGTAATCCATCTTGTAATCCTTTCCTCCACATCAAACCAAAAGACATCACAAAGTTGACAACAAAATTTCCCCACACCTCCGTATTTCATTTACACTGTGGAATTGGCTCGTCCGCGATTAGAACCCTTTCTAATTAAATCAACATCCAAGTGAGCCTGGTGGCAGCAAAGAAGTTGTTTAGTTAATTTGCCTTCAAGCGACAAAAAGATTAAATAATTATCTAATATTCAATTAAAAAGGTAAGAAAAAAAACCGGTGAGATGTTACAGTTTCATACATACCAAAAATTTTGTTGTACTGTACAAAATTTGTTCACAAAGGAACAACAAAATTGAATTAGAAAAATTAAAAGTAACAAGAAATACTGACATAAAAATTATTATTTTTTCACGAGTCAGCTATTCTACATTTAAAATATTTTTGTGTAACCAAAAATTAAACTAAAAAAGTAACCAAAAGTTTCGCTTTGATGAATCCTGTATGTGCTACTCGAGTAAAGATTGAACGCCCATGAATTATGTTCGTTTATGGTGTGCGTTCGTCTGTGCTGAAATGGAAATGTAATTTATGACAGCACACTTCCAACTTTCTGGTGGTGGTTGTTTTCGTTTAATTGAATTACCTGTCATACGGTTATTAATTGCCAAAGAAGTATGGGAGTAAAAAATTTACAATGTTCTAGCTCTCGACGCTGGAAATAAAGGCTAACCGCCTCTTAGAAGTTAAAACGTACATGGAGTAAAAATAAACAAAAAATAATTTAAAAACATTATATTACATGGCAGTGTTTATATAATTACAATTAATTTGAATACACAAGCTGAAAAAATTGTAACACTGTGGTTTTAAAAAAATTTTGACTAGTCACAACATAGCACCTATTTAAACAAAGAAATGCAACACCCAAACTTCACTATGTTATAATTTTTTGTAATTCAGTGTATTTAAATTACAAATATATAATAGCACCAAGAAACATTAAATTTATAAAAATAATTTTAGTATGTACTAACATATAAAATAATTATATATTACTTATATTTTTTATTTCTTATTATTACCTAACGTTTTGAGTAGTATTTTGTTATTTAATAATTGAAAAAATTGAAAAGCAATTTATTAAATAAAAAATAAAAAAAAGTTATGCTCTAATTTCAATACATACATATTATTACTACCTACACTAAGTATGATACAAATTTTTTACATTCCTTTTAAGAGCGTACAAAAGTAAAAAATAAAATGGCACATGCGGTTTCGATAAATGCATTTTTTCAAAGTTTACACTTTATAATGCATAAGTACTTAGTCATCTGCTTTTTAAATAGATATATCACATCAGATGACTATGTACCTAACACAATCAAGGAACACTTTAATTTATTTAATAATAAATTGAACACAGCTGGGTGTTATTATTGAAGTTGAATGAGAGTAGGGTGGCACTTACCTCCAGGTTTCCGTTTGATAAATTTTTGTGTCATTTGATTGTTTACGATGTCATGATTTCGTAAGAAATTGACTTATGTTAACTAAACTATTGCATTTTAATACAAATAGGCAGTAAACAAAAAAGGTTAATTAACAAAAAAAACAATAATAAACGTAATATTATTGTTGACAACAATTACATTTTACGTATTTTTAATGCATACTTGGCACCTACCTACTCGGTCTCTTACGTTACCGGCCTTAAGGGTTTGTCTTTGAGGTACTTGGAACTGTTGATTGTTTTCAATTGTTGCCAACCAAAAACTAAACTTATTAGCAAAGTAATGGCACGTTCCTCTTGCACCATTACATTCAATGAATGGAGTTGCTCGGAAGTCTTCTAGACAGGATCCGGGACTTGACAACGATTGTCCTCCCCCTTCGGCACCAGCGGCCGTATGCTACATAAAAATTTATCATTTAAAAGATCTATTTAAATTTCTTTAAAAATATTATTACCATGACGAAACTGTATCCTATCCATAATGAACCCCATCCGTTTGGACAATCGGGTAAAGTTAAGGATTGACTGTGTACAGCAATGACATTAGCAGGTGCTTCACAAACAACACATCTTGAAATGTACTGTCGTATAGCTGTCTCTTCAACAGGCATCATAGGTATTGGTGCACTAGTGGATAACCAATATGATCTATCATTCCGACTAGCGTAGTTGCAAACATTATTAAAATCGCAGAATAAGAATGGCATTGTAGAGAATTTCCTAACACAGGAACCGGCAAATCCAAGGTCTTGATGATGAGCCTTTTCATTTCCTTCAATGTACAGCAAAGAATATCCATCCCATAGCTTAACATGGCCCGGTTCACAAGATGGCACATCTACAGATTGGCTATGTCTAACTAACAGTATTCCTGTCAGATAATCAGGAGTTGCTTCGCAAGAAGCACCCGCTTCTCCTTTGGCACCAGTATATCCTATCGCACCAGCAATACCTGGCAATCCATCAAGTCCTCTCTCACCCTTCAGCCCAGGTGAACCTGGCTGTCCTGGGATACCATCTTGACCAGGATAACCTCTGTCACCCTTTTCTCCAGGTAGACCTGACAATCCATCAACACCTGGTAATCCTACAGCACCATCTCTACCAGGTGCTCCAGGAAGTCCTCGTTCACCCTTTGAACCGGGATACACTAAACCTGATTCTCCCTTGTCACCTTTAATTCCAATAAATCCTTGCAAGCCTTGAGCTCCTTGTGGTCCTGGATATCCTTTATCACCAGGAGGTCCTTGAGGACCGGTTGCGCCAGGATATCCATCTGAACCCCTATCTCCTTTAGTACCTGGTATTCCAGGTGTGCCTGGTAGTCCTGATAAACCTCGATCGCCCTTTTGACCGGGAGCACCTGTAAATTGTATTATATATTATCTGTATATTAGTACTCAATAACACCGCGTTAAATTATTTCTATTATATTCTCACCTAATATTCCAGGAGCTCCTCTGTCACCTTTCTCGCCTTGAGGACCAGGATAGCCATCAGCACCCGCTCTTCCTGGTTGACCATCTGCTCCAGGTAATCCAGGTTGACCTTGACCACCACGATCACCCTTAAGTCCAGGTGGCCCGACAGGTCCCGGTGCGCCTTGATTTCCATTTACTCCTGGAAGACCAGGGAAACCTCTTTCGCCTTTCTCACCAGGATTACCAGAACTGCCGTCTCGACCACTTTTTCCTGGCAATCCAGGAAGACCCTTCTCTCCTTTAACTGTTAATCCGGGTAATCCAGGTGCGCCTGCGTAGCCAACGTCACCTACAAATACACATGAATTAGTAAACATTTGAAAATAATAAAACTAAAAAACAAAATACCTTTTTCACCATGGTTGCCAGGTAAACCTGCCATACCCTTAAGGCCAGGATATCCAACTTCTCCCTTTTCACCTGGAAAGCCGGGTTGTCCAGTGTTGCCAGTATTTCCCTTCTCTCCTGTTCTTCCATTTTGTCCTGGACCTCCAGGTTCTCCCTTTTCGCCTTTAACTTCAATTACTGGTCCGGGTGGACCTCGTTCACCTGGACGTCCTTCGGTACCAGGAAAACCAACTGGTCCTATAGGCCCGGCTCCTCCTCTCTCTCCTTTAGCCCCATCAAAACCATTTTGACCCCGGAATCCTACATCTCCTTTAGCACCAGGATAACCGGCCGGACCAATAAAACCAACATCTCCTTTCTCTCCGGGTAATCCATCAATTCCATCCAATCCAGGGGCACCACGCTCTCCAGGGAAACCCCTATCTCCCTTGAGGCCAGATAATCCTGGTAGACCTACGAATAAAAATTCGAAAATAAAACTATAAGAAGTATACGTCTGTTGACAATATCATACCTTGATTTCCTTTCAAACCTGGAGTACCAGGAAAACCATCAATACCAGGTACACCACGATCTCCTTTCGCCCCAGCAGGACCTGGCTGTCCAATACCAGGATAACCCACTTCACCCTTAAATCCTGGTAAACCATCCCTTCCAGGAATACCTGCGGCACCTCGTAACCCTGGAATGCCAGGCTCACCCTTTTGGCCTTTTTGTGATGCTTGGCCAGGTTCTCCTTTTCTACCTGTTGCACCTGTGAAACCCAAGTCTCCTTTCATACCAGGTTGACCAATAGGTCCTGTGATACCGGGAGGTCCCGCGGGTCCTACATCGCCTTTATCTCCAGTTAAACCTTTAACGATAATACAAAAACGTTATTTAAAAAGATTTAGAATACAAATTCAATAATGTACCTGGAAGTCCTGCTGGTCCTAATAAACCAGGTGCACCTGGTGCTCCGGGATATCCGCCTTCACCTCTATCACCCTTCTCGCCCATTCTGCCGTCTTTACCACTTGCTCCCGGATTACCTGGTGCACCACGTGGACCTGGGAATCCCTTTGGTCCATCAATTCCTGGAACACCTTGATCTCCTTTTCCACCTGGGAAACCAGGCATGCCCGGTCGCCCGGATTCACCCTTAAGACCAATCTCGCCTTTAAGTCCGTTAAATCCAGGTCTTCCAGGGCCACCCGATATTCCCATAGGTCCAACCGGTCCTGCATCACCTTTCTGACCAGGAGCACCGGGTAATCCACTAATGCCAGGATTACCGATATCTCCCTTTTCTCCTTGTAAACCTGAACGTAACAAATAAAAATTCATGTAATTTTTTCATTGTATTAAGTTTATTTGAAGTTAAATTAAAAACTAATAAATAAAATTAAAGTAAATAGAATAAAGTATTTATTTGATTAATTAGTTTCAAATGCAAATATTATACGAGTATTAATTGAAATAAAAACTATGCTTTAAACTTACCTTGGAATCCGGGTGGTCCATTAGCTCCAGGTGTTCCCGGAAATCCTGGTACTCCAGCGTCACCTTTTGGCCCTGGGTAACCTTGAGGACCAGGAGGGCCCACTCCGGGTATACCAGCTTCTCCTTTATCACCTTTAAATCCACCTGGACCGGTAAAACCTCGTTCGCCGTTTCTACCTGGTTCTCCAGCAACTCCAGTTGGTCCAAGATCACCCTTATCTCCACGAGGACCTGGCAACCCACGGGCTCCAACAGGACCAGGTGGGCCGGTCTGACCTGGAGAACCTCTTTCACCAGTTAAGCCAGCCAATCCTTTCTCTCCAGGGATTCCATTAAAACCTTGAGGACCAGGTTCACCTTTAGTACCTTTCTCTCCCCTATTTCCTTTAAATCCCTGTATTATTGGCAACGGACAAATTCCACTGGCCCCTTTGGGACCTGTTCTTCCGGGTTCTCCTTTTCCTCCTGCTGAACCTGGATTTCCAGAATAGCCAGGTTCACCTTTAATGCTACTTCCTTTTTCTCCTTTTTGACCTGGTATACCAGCGTCTCCAGGTCTTCCATCTCCACCAGGAAAACCTTGATAGCCGGTGTCTCCTTTGGCTCCAGGAAAACCTGGTAAACCTTGTGGGCCTACTGGTCCTATAGGTCCAATTGGTCCTTCCGGTCCTGGTAAACCAGGAATACCTCGTTCGCCCTTATCGCCTTTTTCTGCTTGTACTAAGTTACCAGGTATTCTTGCCGGTTCGCCTTTTTCACCATCATATCCAGGAAGACCCATTTTACCATCTTTGCCCTAATTGATAAAACTTTTATACTAGGTGTATACTGATTCAAAAAATAATATAACTAATTTGAAAATTTTACTTAATATACTAAGGTCCGGTTGCACCAACGCATAATAAGGATTTAATAGAGTAATAAGCTATTACTAGATTAAAAATTGACATTTTGACATAAGATGCGTTGCACCAACGAGACTTAACTTATTACTAGATTAAAATCTCCACTAAAATGAATAACATATGTCAGTTTCCCTCGCAACAACGTTTATTAAGGAAATTATTAGCAAAATTATTAAATATTTAATAAAAATTCCTTAGTTACCAAAAAAATGCGTTGCACCATTGCGACTTAGTTTAACATGGTAATAAATTTAATAATAAGCAAATTGGCCAAAATTGGTCAATTAAAATTTTAAGTTGAAATTTTATTAGAAAAAATTTGATGAAAAAAAAAAGATTTTTAAGTTATGTAGTACATAGAACTTGAAAAATTAATCGCTGAATTCAAAATTATATTATTATGAGTAGAAAATGTCAGCTACAATTTCTTTTTCGAGTACAGATAAAGATATAAATTTGTTAATTTGTTACTAAAGCCTCACATTTTGAGTAGTTAATATTCCTCTATGGATTTACTCACAATATGTGAATATTATGACAGTAATATTATGTTGTCGTTAATACAGAAAAGAAAAAGTTATTCATTACCACTGAAAAGAATTCGTATTTAATAATATTTTTCAAATATTAAAGTCTTCAAATTATTGCAGTTAGAAAACTGTTTTCTGATTGAGTGCTAAAGCAAACGAAGAGTTACTTCACTTTTTGCCACTGGATATTGAAAACTACTATTGGGCCAAGAAAATCAAAGCGTGATGCAAAAATTATAGGATATTGTCTCTTTTATAAAAATGATGACTTGGATTGTTGCAATTTCTGCTTATATATTTTGCTCAAGAACTTTCCTTTACATTTTTTTCGTTAATTTCCATGATATATTTTTAATAATCACGTACACATTTACCTAGTGGCAGATCTAGGAATAGTTCAGGAGTTTAGGATTGAGAGTTAAGTTAATATTTAAAAATTTTTTATTAATTTTTCAACATTTGCATCTTCTTGGATAGTACTTGATTTTCCCTTTTATAGATATTATATAGATACGCTACTGTATTAACCTAAAATTAATATTTAAACAAGCGAGAAATGTCAAATTAGTATGGCGACCATTGTTGAATTTCATAATAACTAATATGAGATTTTTAATTGAGAAAAATGTTGGTGCAACGCAAAAAAATTTAACAGGGTAATAGTTTAACAGGGTAATAACTTTTACATATATTTTGACATAAATAATAGATTTTTAGGTTATGAACTACATCGAAGTTGACAAGTAATCGTTGAATTTTGAAATAAATTTTTTTAAACAACAAAACTTTTTCAAGGAAGCAAGCGAAAGATAGAAATATTAATATTTTGGACAAGCCTTATCAAAAACGAGGTAATTTTCTCAAGCTTCACAATTTTGTGGGCATAAATTTTAAACTTTGTCGCTTATGAAAATGTTTTTATAGGACCGGGCGATGTAAAAATTTTTTTACTTTTTTACATCTTCTGTGGCCGTTATACAATTCCAATATGCAATGATTTCAGCAAGAAACTCACTTCGTGAGATGTTCAAAAATCTAACAAATTGCTACGGTATATTGAAAATAATAAATTTACTCCCTGTGTATATAAAATGTGATTGAAAAAAGACAACTTAGAATGCATTTTTTATTAGAAATGAAAATTAACGTGAAAATACACCATTATAAGGGCAGTTCTAACTGCAAAGTTTTGACAATGACAATAGCGTTGCCTTAGCAATTATAAAAATATTAAACTAATAGCCTAATAACGTTATTAAAATAATTTTAACAGAGTAGTAGCTATTATGATAATAGCGCTTAATATGCCAATTTTAATAGACGTTGGTGCAACCCGACCTAAGTGAATAAACGCAACATGTTAGAATATATTCAAAAATGAAGTTGCGCTGTATCAAGTTGTAGTTATTGGATTGTATGTTATTCTTTTTGGGACATTATCGATAAATTGAATGAATTTCACTCAAAGTGTTCCATTTAATGTTAATGATTACTGCATTTAGCGCCGGTACATTTATCAAATTTTTAATAAAAAAATTATGAAAAAACTAATACTTACCGGAGCACCAGGAGCACCCGGTGGTCCAGGTAACCCATCGTCTCCTTCTATTCCTGGATAACCTATAGCACCAGGTAAGCCACGAGCTCCGTTACTTCCTGGCAAACCATCAAATCCTCGATCACCTTTGGCCCCCTTTGCGCCGGGAGAACAATCTTGACATCTGCCTCCTATATCACCCTTAGCCCCAGGAATACCCGGAATACCTGGATTACCGCCTCTACCAGGATTTCCTTTAGCACCGGGGAAACCTGGTGAACCTGGTGCACCAGGTATACCTTCCAAAGCATCTCCTGGACTACCTCGTGGTCCTGGATAGCCTTTCTCGCCTTTGAAACCTTTGGAACCATCTCTACCTGGTAGACCATCGTTTCCTTTAGCTCCCTAAAATGAAAATTACCTTTATTATAATATTTTATTATTGAATATACTCGTAAAGTTACAAACTAATATTTCGCTCCTTTGATAAAAAAAAAGTAAGACATCTCAAAATTTGAAGCAAATTTTTTATTTAATATTTTATTTTCCGCAAGTGAAACTTTAATAAAACGTAATACAGTTCACTACAGATTATGGAAAACTAAGAAAACTATTTACCGGAATCGATAGACCCTTCTCGCCCGAATATCCTCTCGGTCCTTGTGGTCCTTGAAGACCAGGATATCCTCTTGGACCTTCAGATCCTGGAAGACCAATAGCACCAGCATCTCCTTTGTCTCCTTTTTCACCAGGAAAACCTTCAGTACCAGGAACACCTGGAAGTCCTAGTCCACCTGCTGGACCAATAGGACCTCTGGCTCCTTGTTCTCCATCAAAACCGTCCATTCCTTTAGGACCCATGGGACCTGGGTAACCTCTAGGTCCAGCAGGTCCTGGTGGTCCAGGTCTACCTTTTCCGCCACCAGGGGGTCCCTGAGGGCCTCTCAATCCAATGGGTCCAACTGCTCCATCTCTTCCTGGTTCTCCTTTCAAGCCTGCTCTACCTGATAAACCAGGTAAACCTTCGACACCTCGATCTCCTTTTTGACCCGATGGACCAGGTATACCTGGAAATCCATCTCGACCCTGCAATTATGTTTTATATAAAAAAAAAGTAATGAAATTAAGCTGGGATTTTTTTACTCTTGATCCTGGTGCTCCAATTAAACCCTTCTCTCCTTTCATTCCAGTTTGACCTGGTAGACCGTAGTCACCTTCGGGACCAGGTTCGCCTTTCTGTCCTTGAGGTCCATATTCTCCATGATCACCCTTATCTCCTTTTTCTCCCATTGGACCTAGCGTATGAATATCTCCAGTATGGGGTAACACGGCAGATTCACCTTTCATTCCCAATTGACCCTTGTCGCCCTTTTCTCCTTTTTGTCCTTCATAACCAACTCCCATATTACCTTTTTGACCTTTAAGTCCGGGAGGTCCTCTTGGACCCTATTTGTTAATAAATAATAAAATAAATGTAAAATGGTACTTTAAAATACACTTACCGGTCCTCCACCATCACCTTGTATTCCGGGTAATCCTGTTGGACCCACAGGACCTGGTAAACCAGATGGTCCAGTAACTCCATTTAATCCGGGTTCTCCTTTTTGCCCTTTCAAGTTTATTTCACAGTGAGCAGGTTCACCTTTAAATCCTTTAATGCCAGGAACGCCTGGATATCCTCTTGGACCAGGTTCTCCTTGCAACCCTGGTATTCCAGAACTACCCTATTATTATAATTATAAAAGATATTATTTTATAGTAACATAATATCGTGTTTATGTGACAAAATACAATTCAATTTGCACATTTTTATGGTGTACTTTTTCAAGACAAAAAGCTAAAAATAATAATAAAATATTTTTTTTTTTATTGTATGCTCATATCACTTTTTCAATGTAATTAATTAGTGTATATTTTAGCTTTTTGTCTTGAAAAATCACAATAAAGATGTGCAAAACGTCGACTTAAAATGTAATAACTTTGCCCAATTCCAAAAATTTAATGAATTTATAATAAGTAATAATAGACGATAACATATTGATAATAATGTTACTTACGTCAGTACCATTGCAGCCGTCCATACCAGGCATTCCTGAAGGACCTGGAGGACCTTGTATTCCCGGTACCCCGTTAATACCTGGAAATCCTGGTACACCAATTTTTCCTCGATCACCTTTCGGACCTCTAGGTCCTCCTGGCCCTGGTTCGCCTTTGTCTCCTTTTGCTCCCATTGGTCCCTCAGAACCCGGAAATCCTCTTTGCCCTTTGTCTCCGTTGATACCTGGCAAGCCAGGAAATCCCTAATGAATATATTTTTATTACCGTTGGATATTTAAACAATTTATTGTACTACATACTCGAGTTCCTTTTTCTGCAAAACATTTTGGTATACACCTTTCGCTGCCATTTTTAGGTCCTAGTGCACTTCCTGGAGCTTCATAGATATCATAGCCGCTTCCGTACGGTCTACTACTTTCGTAAGGGCTTGAGGGATATGCTCTACTACCTCCACCTCCACCTCCTCCGCCTCCTCCGCTACCACCAGTACCCCCACCACCTCTACCACTTGCAGAGTTGTAAGAGTCTGAAGAGCTCGAAGACGAACTTGAAGAAGAACCTCCTGTAGGACCTTGTAAGTTAATTGACCAACTGCTTTGTGAACCACCAGTTTGTGAACCACCGGTTTGTAAACCACCGGGTTGTGAGCCACCGGTTTGTGAACCACCACTTTGTGAACCATAGGACTGGGATTGATAATTATAACCACCTTCAGGTGTACCTTGCTGTCTTCTAGAAGATTCATATGCATCATAAGAAGAACCTCCTTGCCTTCTTAAAGCTCTATAAGGATCTTCGTCTGGTGTATTTCCTGAAACTCCTCCTTGGCTTCCTGGGAGTGCTCCTTGGCTTCCTGTAGAGTCATATCCGGAAGACTGTTGTCTTCTTGCTAATTCATATGAATACTCGTTAGTAGCTTCATTTGGATTACTTGGTGGAACATATCCTGTAGGGTTACCCTGATTTCCAGATAATTCGTATCCTGGTTGTTGGTTCCTTGAAGATTCGTAGGAGTATACATTAGAGCCTTGTCCTCTCAAAGATTGGTATGGATCGTCGACTGAAATGTTGGGTTGGTTATTTCCCGAAGAACTATCTTGATTTCCAGAACCGTCTTGTCTTCTAGAATAATCATAAGATGAACTATCGCCCCTTGAATTTTGGTAGGGATCTTGTTCATAGGTATTCGGTTGTACATTTCCTTGATTGGAATCATAATAAGGATAATTTCTTGAGGGATCTTGTCCTTGTGAATTTTGCCGCGAAGTATCTTGTGAATTTGTATTTTCATATCCATTTGTTTCGTTTCTACTATTTGGCTCATTTGGATAATTATTTCCATATCCTACAGATGCGGATGCAGATGCGGATTGAGCATTAGATGTACCGTATGGATATTCTTGTGCGGTATTTGTTGATTGAAGACCTAAAACTTCCGAAAGTCTTCGTCGATCGTTGTATGCTGGATTGTAAAGATCTTCGTACCGACTGTCGGCAGATAATGAAATGCCCGTCGCGCCGTAGGCGGCGTTTGCTTGAGCTCCGGCATTTATATCTTTGTTTTCATCAAGTTTATCAAACTGATACCCTTGAGTTCTTCTATATTCGTTTTCATATAATTCTGTTCGATTTCGTTCATCGTAAGATGGTGCTAATTGCTGCAAAGAAAAGAAAATAAATAATTTATCTTTATTTTTAATAAAAAAAAAAAAAAAATTGGTGTTAAAAATTGCAAATTTGTTTGACTTTTTGGTTAAAATGATAAACGAATTAAAGGAAAAGGTAAAACTCGTTTTATTAACATTACTTTGTTAAAGGTAATTTATCTTTCGGACAGCAGCGGTAGCGTTTGATGTAAAGAAGTAGGTACTAATACTTTTATTTTTTATTTAATTTTATTTTTATTATGCACTCTTATTGTCGTAATGATTATTATTAAAATAAAATTTAAAAATTATCGAGTTAATTGAACGTAATAAAATGTATAATATAAATCTATAAATTACTGATGACTGTTGTATACTTAACCGAAAGCTCATAATAGTAGTATAATTCATTTTATTACGTTCAATTAATTAAAAAAATTTAAAATTTCATTTATTATTAATTTCACGAGTTAAAACTTTTAATAACTGACGTAAAAAATAAGCCATTGTTGAAAATTTATAAATAATTATTATTGGACTGTGATTGTTTACTTTACTTATTTTTTTACAGTTTATCATTTCGAGTAAACTTTTTCAAATAATGAGATAGCCTAATATTGATTTCAAAAATGTCAAATCGGTATATTGTGTTCTAAAGAAAAAAATCCTAAAAGTGTCTAAAATGTTGCCTAAACAACTATTAGCAATATAGTAAATGTAATTATTTGTTTGACATAAAAATTTTTAATGTTATAGATATTGTTAGATCAAAATTTTTAACTGTAAATCATTCCGTTATTTTATCAACTGAACCAATTCCCTGTCAATCAAACATTCTATAATTAATTAAATGTGCATAATGTAGGAAGTTCGTTAACAAATCGTAACTTCTAATCATTTGTATTGTTGGAAATAATATTTTGCCGCCAGAAAATTTTATGGAGAAAATTATCAACATTGGGAGTTTCAGTGTAGCAGCGCAGCTATGGTTTTCTGCAACTGCTGGTGAAACCAATCCAAAAATCTGGATTCAAAATTCAATGTAGGTTATCGGATTATTGGTAACAATTAAAACTACAATGAGTTTAACTAGGACATATTAAGTCAGACTTATTTACCTTATCTAACAACTATAAAAAGACTAAAAGAACTTCGATTTGATAATCCTAATTCTATGGTACAATTTTAGAAAATGTGTTGGAACTAAAGTGTCGATGTACATCCCACAAGAAATTCTTAATCCATGCTTAAATGTCAAGATGCCAAACATGATGTCATAACCGAAGTAATTTAATTATTATAATATAGGTACATAGGAATTAATTAGCTCGTAGGTAGTTCAAGAACTTTTCACTGTTTGCGTGACAAGTTGAATGCATTTATGTTGAAAAAGAACGGTTAATTACTCAATGAATTTGTATAAGCAGTCGTTAAATTATAAAATATTTTAATTATTTACATTTGCTAATAGCAATTCGTTAAGGAATTCCAGAAGCACATTTTGCATTGTTACCAAAATATGTAGCTGTTTCTGAAATGTCTTCCGTATATTTATAGATTATATAACTTCCGGCTTGGTAATATTCACCAAGTTTCCGTTTTCCCTGCCTGAGAAGCCCTCTGCGTGTTGAAACTGTTTGGTAAACACTAACCTACGAGTTTTGACCGTTCTCTATTAGAAACTTTCATAATCCTATTCCTATCCAAATCCAAATTTACTATGGTTTTTGATTTTATTTTTGCCTTATCAAAATTGGCATCAAGAATCTGTAAAGCTCTGCTTCATAGCAACAGATTTCCTGTTGATTGGTTGTTTCCACGAGTAACGAACATTATCAAGATTCCAAAAACTTACAGAATCGCGCCTAGTCGAAGCCATGACAAACTTTTGCAGTGTACTGAACGCTGTGCCCGAAAGACCTTGGACTTGAAGAAATCTTAGTGTTGCACAACCGTGCAAAGATCTTCGCCTGTTACACAACATCTGGTGTTGCAAGTACATTCTATTCCTGAATTAATTAGGAAATAATAACCAGCGTCCAATATCTTGCCTTTTGGATGAGTCCTCCACGAAGGGTGACTAAAATTTCCATCATATTCATATTACGTTTGGGGTTCTAAATCGTTTCTTACAGAACTACTGGTTGATCACATCTATTTTTTTCAAGTGTAGATAACCAAAAATCCAGGCCGTGGGATGAAGCTGAATCATCAAACACCTCAAACATTGTTAAAGCACAAAATGTCAACAGTTTCAGTAACAGATTCGACAGTTCGTCTCAACATTCATTTAATTGCATATTGCATGGTGTCGACTTTTATTTAATTTTACTTGCAGTAAATTTAATGCTTTACTCTTACTTTTATTGGACAGATAATAAACTGTGACTTAGTCACTTCTTATTGAAATCTCCACCGTGAATATGTATATCTTCCATTAGAGTAATAGTTCCCAACTTTGTCTTGCTAGGGACCCAAAAAGAAATAAAATCTGACACCGCCAAAAAATTTGGGTCTCAATCCACTAGAAATTGGACAAGAGTACTTTATGGTTAGAAAAGTCCAATTAAATTACATAGTTAGAAACTGATCAAATACTGAAAGAATAAACTGAAGAATAATGGAATGATTCGAAGAAAAATTAAATAAGATTTGTGTTAAAAATGGTATTCTGTAAGCATTAAAGTTTAATGCTATGGTTATACTGAAAACTGGGACATTACGTGCTTATAAAAAGTTACTTCTTTTTCTTACTGGGACATGTTGTTCGAATTAGGCAATAAAAATGCGCATGGAAAAATACTGCGGGCAAATCATGGTTAGCATATAAACGTACCATTTTAGCAAATATTAAAACAATTTTGACTAGGAGAACCAAAAGTTTCCTTGACGTTTGGAATAAAAGTTATGCGAATGGTAAACAGTCAAATATTTAAAATTACTCTGATGTGGTTCAATACCAAAAATTTTGGTCGCCTTTATTTCAATTAGGGGAGGGGGGTGAGAAGGCAAGAAGTCTAAGCAAGTAAAAAAGCAGAGTTAGTTAGTCTTTCCACCAAAAGTATTTATTCAACCTAAAATAAAGTAAAATTGTACCTACATATTTTTTTTTTGATTATGCAAAATCCATAGATACTAATTAAAAAGGAATAATAAAAAAGAAATGTCTGAAATTTTACTTTACTTTAGACTGGATATAAACTTTAAATGGAAAGACCCGCTCTTCTAAATACTTTCAATTGATGTTCAATTTATGGAATCTGCAAAACCAAATTACAAATCGTTGTTTTTTTATCCACTGAAGGTCAATGTGAGATCTACAGTTTAAGATAAAGCTTTATTAGGTTAATTAACTGTTGGTTTCAAAATTAGCATGAAAGTAACAAATTTCCATTTCTAACCTTGCAGTTTTTGAATATAACAAATTTAAAAAAATGGAAATCCTATAAATGTACCTCATTGATGAAATATTTTAAAAACAAAAAAAAATGTTAATTTTCCCCCTTTTTCCCTGAAAAAAAAAATAATGATGATCTGAGGGGTGTAGATTTTATGGAATGCATTCTACTATCGGCAAAATATTCTCAATTTTTTCTTAATCAAAAAGTATGAAAGTTTTATTTTAAACTTCTGGAAATTCTCACTGATTTTCCTCAATGGAGCGTGGGTTCAAATTGAATGCGACGTAAACTCTGCGCTACTATTTCCTAGAGCCTAGACAAACGTAATCCTACCTATGAAGCTTCATCGACATATTTATGATAAAAATAATATGAAACGTAACTTAATCGCTTTGCAAAAATAAGCAAATAAGCGATTTCTAATTTCCTTCCGTTCCATCTTTTTAAAATTTTAAACTGAACCTACATAACATTTTTATTGTAATCCAAACCCGAGATTAGCAAAATCTTCACAGCACAATTTCAGCAATGAATTAAACCGGTATAATTAGATATTACAATTAACCACATCATTATCATTAACCACGATAATTTAGATTTGATAAACTGTGAAGTTTAATTTATCGGTATTATTACCAGCTGCATGTAAACTTAAAAATAAATACAATTCTAAAATTAGATTATGTAATTTGTAATACACGCGGAACCACAAATGATGAACAAACCGAGATTTCAATAAATTTCCAGTGATATTGAGTTGTCTGACCAAAAAGAAAAGTGACAATTTAGCGGAACGTGGGCACGCGTAGGAAGAATTAAAAGATAAACATAATAAAACAAAAGATTGAACAAATTTTTGGAAACAATAAATTTTACCACTAAAGTGTCCAAAAGAACCAAAATATTTGTAGCATAGTTGATTTGTGATGTTGAAATAATTTTAGATTGCCAAAAAAGATTTTTGGAATAAAAACTGTGGACGGAAGAAAATAATACTTGCGCAATTATCTCTTTCAAACTTTTGGTCTTTATTAACTGGGCGAATATAAATTTCGAAATCATGCATGAAGATCGTTAAAATATTTTTTGTGGAAACGAAATTTGTAGGTCACAGACAACAAGCACAATTTTTATTCAAACAAAATTATATTAAATTTATCTCCAGTACGTACCAATTAATTCAAAAATTAAAATAAATTTAAAAAAAAAATTATCGTCATGAAAAATTTAGAACAAAAATAATATTATCTTTGTCAAACCAATGTTCAACTTTTTAATTTACAAAAGAACCGATTTAATATTTTTAATTACTGTTTTTACTTTATTTCCTTTTTTTTCTATTTTCAAAGTTAATTTCTTTATGTGCCAGATGGAACACATGTAATTTTTTGGAAGGATTTTGTCAATCATCAACTTTAGTGAAGAATAAATCAAATTGAATTACAAAACACAAATATTTTTTTTTCCGAGAACAAGTGACAACTAAAAAAATATAGGGAAGTTTAAAAGGCAATAAGCTACCGTTTTGTTAACGAGGGTAAATTTGTCAACAAGTGTTTAAAAGAATCTTTGAGAAAACTTACCGCCGTTGCACATATTGTAAGTCCTAGTATAGATGCGAAAAATCTGCAAAAGTAATTAAGAGATGTTAACCCAAATCGAAATCGAAAAGCTGGTTAAGTGTTGTTAACAAAAACTAAATTTAAAATTTTATTGCAAAATATAACGAAAAATAAAAATAATTATTATCGAAAAAATTTACGTTTTTTTAATTTATGAAAATAATAGTAAAAATTAAATTTGCAATAAAACATACCGCAATCTGTGGTCGGTCATGCCGACCTTTTACCCCAAAATCGGGGTTAATCACAACACTAATCCTATGTCCTATGTGATGCTGCACACGCGGTATCGCGCGCCACTGAAAACCCTTAGCTCTTGTTGAAGTCTCAGAGGCGGATCGGTCCCCTTGTGCCCCTCGCAAGAACTCCGCCAACTAAGTAAGCACTGACTTAAATCACTTTACTTAAGCGATTTGTTCTACTAACTTGTGAGTTTTACGTTTACACTGCAAGGTGAAGTACCTAAATTATCGTTAGCAGGTGACAATTTTTGGCTGTAATTAAAAAAAACTCAATTTTGGAAGACAAATCTCAAAATTCAAAACTGCGGAGAAATACAAAAACCGGAAGCTTTGAAGAAGTGGGAGAGTAGCAACAGATTTTGGATGAGGCAGAACATGGAGCAGTAAGCCATGCCGCCGTGGTCGAGATGCTGCCGGGCGCTGATCTTCGCCCTGGCAATATTTATCGTCGTCTTTATCGATAGCGCAGATTCGGAGGTGAGTAATTTAAAACTTTTTCAACCCCTAAAATAATTTTTTTTTTATTAATTGTTTTCACCCCGAATTTATTAAGTTAAAGTTAATACGAATTAATTTCAAATTAACAATTTTTTAATTTAATTTTTTTTTTTTGAATTTTTTTTTTAAACTTTTAATTGGGTCTTCACGTGTTAGATGCTTTATTATTATGTTTGTAAGCTTTTAATAGTTCGAGATGCATAGTACACCTTACTCAATCTATAAATAAGAATGCGTTTTTATTTTTATAAATAGTGAAAGTATTTTGTAAACTTCGAGTATTTCATTCATAATAATTTTATTGTTGTTTCTTACGCACGTATGTACATTATAAAGTTCATCTAAAAACAACTTTTTAATTAATTCATAAGTTTAACTGGAATTGAACTTGCTATTTAATTAAATTATCTGTTTGTTATTTGTTCGATAATATTTTATATTAATTGCTTCGATATAATGTACTACAACAATTTTATCAACAATGAATTGGAATTTAATTTATTATAAAATTAACCTTCTTAATTTACACTAACAAACTACAGTTTATTTATGTTATTGTGGTGCACTCGGTATATAACATATCAAATTGGAACATCTGATTAGTTTCATGAGGTTTTTTTTCTTCTAGCAGAGATATCTAAATATAATTAGTTTTGTTAACCAATTGCCTCCAGCAAAATTTATTATTCTTCGACAGGTTTAATACGATTAAATATTTATTTTGTATACAATCGTGAAAAATGCAAATACATTTCCACATTATTATGTATTAATTCAACCGTGTAAGGAGAGCTCTTTAGTCTATGCGAAACATTCTGTTCTTCAGCAGTTAATATTTCAGCAACGTGGAATTCTTTCATTCAGGTTATGGCTTTTCAAACAATTCCGTTGCATCATGCTGAACGCTTTAATAAAGAACTCGATTCTTGGAACTAATTTTGGCATGCATGTAATACTATCTTTCTTGTTGGCGAAAACCTACTAATATTTTCCGTGTACCTATTTAAATTTTGACACTGAAATTAAATATCTCATTAAACCAAGCTTTTACGGGTAATGTCAAAATATGGTAATTTTTCTCCTTCGATTTCCTTATTTTAAAAATACGTATTATGTTGGTTTGCTTCTTGTAATAAAAAAACTTTTTGCACACCAAGTCACTTTTATGGACCTAGTATTCAAATTGTCTGTTCACATAGGACTTATAAAATATCAGCTGTTTCATTATACAATTTGTTGCAAATATACAGGGGGACCACCTTAAGATTTGCCCAATAATTTCAAAACGTGTCAAAATCTTTTGGTAGTTCTACATTCCAATTTCCTATTGCTTAATGAATGAACTGAAGTTGCCTTGGAATTAGATTTCATCACAGGTCTGGTGACTTTTAATTTGAGTTCTTGTCTTTTCCCCGAGGTTTCAAAGACTAGGTAACTTTTTGCAAACATTTTGAGTCCTCACTATATTCGTTAATATTTACTTTGTCGCCCTAATTATAGTAAAAGTAAACTAATATTGTGACACACTTTGTCAAAACAACGCAAATTGAATCGCATAATTCCATGAGAACCCATAGATCGCGTGCAAATAACGTTAATATCCCACCAAGCTCACCTAATTGGACGCTGCATTCCAGCAAGCTTATTGTAATGTTATGCCATGATAACTTTATGAGTAATGTCTAATCTTATGAGCTTGATGGATAAGCAATGCGTTCTGGAAACTTTATGGACTTTGTATGAAACGTTAATAATTTGCATACAGTGTAATGATAGACGGGGGGTGGTTAAAAGTACCGATATGAGTTATTGCCAGGTTAGCTAAAAAATATTTAGATATTCTAATTTTTATCACAGTTTTAAATATTTCCTACTTCTTCTTGAGTAGGGTATACTTGTATACGTTTTCACGGCAAGGGGGTGAAAAAATTCGTTGTACCTTACCAGAAAAAAAAACGAAAAAAGAATTAAAAATAGGTAAAAAATAAATTTGAAATATTTTTTGCGATGAAAAATCGACTCAAAATTAAAAAATAGGTCACTTTGTAGAAAATATTTGAATTTGGTCACCAGGACCGTCGCTGGGGATACTTCCGCTTGTGAGAAGTTTCATTTGGCCACTGCTGTAGACCACAATCCAGTCTTTTCTGATTTTTTTAATACGGTTTCCTAAATTTTAGTTATTTTTTCCTTGCCGGAACGGAAATTGCCGTTTTTTTTAACTGTAGTTCACTTTTTAGGCATTTTACTTCCTTCGCTTGCAGGTGTCTCTTAAATTGTTTTTGGACCCATGTCTTTTGCATAGGTACTGTGCACAGTAGGGCGTGATGGCCCTGCTGGTCACTCTGGAGTGGAAGAAAAATATCGGTTTTTTGCGTTATTAATATAATTATTTGCTGGAAATCTTAAAATGAAATTAACTAAAGACAAATATAACTGACAAATGCTGATTTTGTCTTCTTGCAGTTGTTCTAGAAATGATACTAAACCAGATTTATTTTATATGAAACGATGCAAATTGAATCATACTGTTGCAGATTAGATTTTTGATTGTATCTTTTTTGTTGCAATGTAAAATTAAACGACGCACATCGAGACCCCTATTTCAGTCATTATAAGAGCAATTTCATTAATTATATCGCATACATTTGTACCAATTTTTTAATTCAGTAAATTTTTAGACCGTAAAACTTCTCGGCCCTTCCCGCACTGGGAGCACTGAGAAACTTTATCTACGGCACTGCGGCTATAAAAATTTTTATTAGCTTTAATAAAATTGCAAGTAAATATCTGCTGCTTATAAAAACCTCAGTTTACGTACACAGTTATTTTTGTGGTCAACAAACAAACGCAAACCTTTAACCCTTTCAACGCTCGATATAAATCATAAAATAGTGTTGTATAAAATTCCTTTTATTTTCTTATTCTTACTTTAATAAAGTACAAAAGTAAATGTTACCAGATGTTATTTTAATAAATGACGAATGGATAAAGACAAACAGATAACAGATTTTATAAGCCGTGGACTAAAGTAGAATAGGAGAGTTTCACTAGTCACAAATTCTTTGAAATAATATATAAACATGAAACTTTGATAAAAGTGCCATTTATATGTATAATTGGTTGGTCTCAAAATTTACCCTTAGATTTTTAAAAAATTATTGAAATTTGAAAGAATATTTAAACTGAGCGCCATGTTTGACCAATGCCAATTAAGCATGACTATATGCTGTCGCCAAATCATTCAGTTGGTAAATAATTATCTGATTATTATCTTACATTATTTATTTACTATTATAAAGATTTGGCAGTTTTTTTAAATTCAAAATATATTTAGCTGAAATTTTGAAGAATACCATAATTAAATCATGAAACTTAAATTTAAAATTGATATTTAATTTAAATTTCTGTCGATGTGACAACATGCCAATTGTGATTGGTTCAGTTTCGTGTGACGTCAGTAACCGTAGTCGTAAAACTACCGTCGATTTTACAACTTTTAATAATTTTTTTCTCATGTTAGGAGTACTCAAAAAAATTTTAAAAAAATTCTGTAGCTTCAGTTTGACCTCTACTTTCAAATAAACAAATAAAAAAATTTCTCTCTCTTTCATTAAGCGTTGAAAGGGTTAAAAAAATTTAAATTTGTGTTTAGTATGTTTCAACTGATTAAATAAAATTTGTGGGCGTAGAAATGGACACTCTCATTGAAATAATTAATTAAAAGAGGATTATCTGGATTTTATTGTGGACAGCAAGATAAACTCACACGCACTTGGGCCTATTTCGCCACAGTGTGTGGAACCAACACAACTTAAGTTCGTGCTAATTTTAAATTATTAGTACTTATAATTTTTACAACTTGATAAACATCGCCTTTCTTTAGTTTTGATTGCCAAGTCATGAAACATAGTCCTGGTGGTTTGGTTTTGCACCAATAATTCAACCAAAAAAATCATTTAACATTCAAAAGTAACAGCAGGACAAAAAGGGGTGACTTTCCCATCGATTATTGTTCTAGTACCAGCGCATAATGTAACCTCTTTTTAAGTGAAATTATTTATTTAGGAAACAGAAAATATGTTAAATAAAGGTTCAAATAGTAATTCAAAAGGTAGCATTAAATACTCTCAAAAAAATATTGCTTTTCTGGTCAAAATTTTAAAGGTGAAAAACTGCAGATCTTTCATTAGTCTCACCTCACAGATCATAACACTTGTAAACCAGATGAAAATTGAGACATTTAATATTTCACCAGTGTAAGTTTTTAAAATTTTCTGAAACTTTTGGTTTTAAACGATTACAATTCTTTTATAACAATTTTTTTCTTGATTTTGCCCCCCCCCCCCCACCTTCCTTGAAAATGATTCCATGGACGCCTATGGCTAATATATTAGATTGAAATATGAATGCGGCAGTTTTGAAAAAAAATACTAGATCTACCAACTTTTTAGGAATCAGTGGTGACCCCTCGGTGCAAAGTGACCCCGTTTAACCGGCATCAAAATTATTTTTTTTGCTCATATGGTCCCCTTAGTACTACAACTGGGTAACTTGAAATTACTGTTATTGAGAAAATTTGCAAAATGTAGATGAGTCCCAGATCCTTTCAATTTTTTCAATTTTCTCAATAACAGTAATTTCAAGTTACCCATTTGTAGTACTAAGGGGACGATATGGTTCCTACCGTCCACCTCGTTAAAAAATGACGATGTAAATTGTGATAAAAAAGTTGAAAGTGTTGCCTTGAAGATACACAAATAACTATTTTAAGAAAAATTTCATTATAGGAGTAATATCGACATTGAAAAGTATAAGTGGTTCAATTATAGATAGATTATGATATTTTATAATTTTTTTACAATAATTTTTATTATTTTTGTTCTAATTAGAAATCTAAACCGATAATATTTTACATTTATAGGATATGTTGTTGTGTACAATTTTTGTATCAAATTTACTTCAAATACTTGAAATTTTTAACTTTTTAATTTTATACCTAAATAATTAAGCTTGATGAACATAAAAATTTTTGGTTCCATGAAATAACAGAACATGAAAAAACAGAACAATCAAAAACAGAACGGTGAAAAATCAGAACTTGGAATAAACAGAACAATGAAATAAAAGAACGTTGACAAAAGAAAACTCTGAAAAATGAGAACATAAATTTTTTTTCTAATTTATTAATAAAAAAAAGGCACTAAAATAATAATACCTACATAAAAATAAAAAAAAGTCATAATTTACTGCAAGTTTGCCATTCTCCGCAAGAATCTCAGTTTATCACCATAATTTTCATACTCTTGAACAACGGCTGCTACTTGATTTCCGAGGTTTTCATACTTCTTCTTTCTTACTTCTGGGCGACCAGTTTGCGCATTGGCTAGCAATAAACGTTGGCAAGCAATGTCTCGCCTTAATCCATCAAAGAAATTCCATATACTGGGATGGCTGCAGTGGAACATGGAGTTCAAAGCATTATGGAAACCTTCACAACAATTTGTTGATTTTGGGCTATTCTCTGCAGTGGCTTTGAAATGGTTCCACAACGCTATAGGAAATTGCGGTGATCGTCCTGCAACGCCTTCTATATATGTGGAGAAAAAATACGTCAACACATCATTGTAGCGATCATCATCGGGAAATGTTGCAACTAGATCATCAAATACGGACCGTACTTCCTGTGGTGGTACAAACGACAGAGCAGCCAGAGACTTAAGTTTCAATTTGACATCAATGTCAGACTGAAATTCGGTTTTCAAACCAACACTATTGATTTTTCTTATTAAACTTTGACTTAAGTGGAAGTAGCAACCCTTAATTTCCGCTTCCGGGAAAGCAGTCCGAGCAGCAGAAATACATGCTTTCTCAAAGTCGACCAAAATCTTCTGGGGTGCGATGTTGGGCACCAATTCTTTCAAAATTGTGAACATTTGTTCGACGGACAACGCTCTTCCTAAGTTAAATAAAAGCTTTTAATAATAAATAAATATAAAGCCCGTATGACACGATGCATATTTTACATAAAATTTACATGTAAGTGGAAACTAACCAATAGAAACAGCGTATTAGTAGTCATCGGACGTTTTTTTATTGGTTAGTTACCATTTACATGTAAATTTTTTGTAAAATTATGCATCGCGTCATACGGGCTTCATAAATAATATATAATAAACAATAAAAAAATTTATGTTTTCATTTTTCAGAGTTCTCTTTTGTCAATGTTCTCATTTGTCAACGTTCTTTTATTTTAGTGTTCTGTTTTCTCGTGTTCCGTACTTTCATGTTCTGTTTTTTCATGTTTTGTTCTGTCCGGTTACCAAATTTTTTTAGGAGGTTTCATAAAAAAATTATACAAAATTTTTTTATTTAAAAAGAAATAATTGATTTTAATGAATGAGACGGTCGGAGAGCAATGGTCAAGCGAGTTGACTACGAACGCTCAATACCCGGTTCGAATCCGGGTAAGTAACAACTTATTCTGGCCGTATCGTTTGGTCCTCCAGGTTGGGGGTTCTACCGACGGGCTGGCTCCTCGTCGTAGGTAAAAAATGTAAAATGCTAAAAAACCAAGCGCCAATTCGCAAGGTTGGTAGTTTGGTATCGGACAATGTCGCAAGACGTTTAAAACCGACTATACATACATAATTGATTTCTTTTTCTTGAAAACATGAGGGGGTTACAAAGACATCAGTGGAGTGAGTCAAAAATTTTGAGTTTTTTATAGTTAGTTTTGCATAACATTAATTACAATTAAGTAATTATGACTTACGTCACTGTTTTTCTAACCCCTTCATGCATGAAAATAAATTTGTAAAACCATACCAGGACAGACCTAATATAAGAATCACCACGGGTGGCCATAAAAGCTTAAAAAGTTATAAAAATGGACTTTAATGAATATTACATCACTAATTGCGAAATATTTTTGTTTCATAACTAGTTTTTTGTTTCATAACTAACAAACTGTAAGATATTGTGTATTGCTAGCCGATTATAAAAATAATTTGGAAAAATATGATTACAGAAAAGTAAATTTGAAATTTTTGTTATTTAATTGCAATACTCGGTTAACCGATCGGTATCATTAAAAACAGTACTTGGTTTATTAAACAAAGGTACCTACATAATATATACGATTTTATAGTATAAGTTGATTAGTCTAATGTAATCATTGCTCTAGAGTAATTTACAACAAATTACCGCACCTCAAATGAACAAATGTTTTATAGCAACCCCATGTAATTTGTGTGTACTATCGGCCTTCTTTCCACTACTTCAAGTTTTGTTTACTGTACTTATAGGATTATTTTCTTCTGTAAAGTTTTACTTCCGCTATCATTTGTTTAACTTATTTGCTTTTCCAGTTGTTAAGACCAATTTGCTCTTAAATTTCAAGCTCTGAAATTTTTCTTAGTTAGTATTGATTGATGTTAGGGGTGTTACAATTTAAATTTTCTTTGTATTATCATCTCCCGTTTCTTCTATTACATAAACAGTACCACTAAGTTAGGTACCTACTTAATTTTTAATTTGAGGTAATCTGACTGTATTCAGGATACTGGAGAGTACGTGAACGTCTTTTATATAATTACATATCATTATTATCTCGTGCAGTTTTATCATTTATCACAATTAATTATATTCTTTAACTTGAAAGTTAAATTACACTCTACCTGCTAAACTGATTAATGATTAATTCGATTTTATTTGGTCTCATCAGGACGATGTAGTTTTAATCCTTATTATTGAAAAATGGAAATCAAATGCATAATGCACATACTCAAAGTTGCTATGTGTAACTTTTCATAATTACACATGAGATGAAAGCTTTTAGCTGTACTATACAGCTTTCATAATTATTGAGTATGGTTAAGAACACTCAGCTCATATATATGCTAATGTAGCATATATTACAGTGCTTACCATTTAAGCTACAATCCTTTAAAACCTAAAAAACGTAAAACATCATAGTTTCATAGACTTATGAACCGTTCTCAACTTAACCAATAAAATTGGCTATTAAACATCACTATACCACCGTAATAACATAAAATATAATAGTGAATTTTGCAGTTGACGTACTACTTTGAAAAACATTTTTGTGAAATACATAGCTTTCTTTACATGATGAGAATTCATGAGCTGCGATGAAAAAATATTTGAGTTGATTCAAATTTGCACTTAACTTTTAACTGGCGATATGCATATTACATAATTTGTAGTATCTTCACTGGTGTCTGTAAAACCGGGTCTCAGACAATGCATGCAATCAGCGAACACTGCGGAATTTGAAATAAACCTGTCTTCGACATTAAATTTTTACGAGCAGGTTTTGTTGGTATATACTACCACTCAAAGAGAATAGATTGCGGTTGGTTAAAGAAGCTGAACATTAGAATCCCCATCAATCACTAAATTTTTATTAAGTAATAATTACAAACGATTAAATAACCAATTAAATGAATCAAAGCACTGTCAAAAATGTCTACACTAAGTTTGATTTTTTTTTCAAACTCAGCTTCCTTAAGGTGGTGATATTCGGGAAAGAGAAAGCTATAGGTACATTTGTCAAACTGCAGTCGGCGACATTCAAAGAAGAAAATTATGATTTTCTAAATATTACCTCGTTTTCCGAAACTAGTAAAAATCTAGTGTATCAAATTTCAGAATTAAAATTAAATTTTAAATGTTTGTTTTATTGAGGAAAAGACTTCGCTTATTATAGCGTCATCTATTTTTGATTTTCAATGCAACAGGAGCAATATAATTAACACTAAAATCATGCAAGCTAACTTTATAAATAGGAAGCCAAACAATGATCGAATCAATTATTTTGAAATTAACATAACCTATTTAGCCGGTATTTTTTTATCTAAAAATTACGTAAAAGTTTAAATTTTTGGTTAAATGCAAAAATTATTTATATGCAATATTTTCACAAGTAATTGCCATGTAATTATCGGCGTGGAGATAGATAAGATGTGATGACATAATAATTAAGCTTTTTTGCATTCTTTTATATATTATTAAAATACCACATGTTGTGCACTGCTCGTAAAAACATTTCTAATTTTTTAGAATTCATATTAAGTCATACTTACTCTAAATACTTGATAATATAAAAGTTATCACTTTATTAGTAATGCGTATTTCAGGATTTGTTATCGCATCGTCCTGATAAAGCAAGGTTTTGTTGTTTCATCAACCGCAGTATTTTTGCATACAAAATAATTTGTTTTCTGTGATTTACTTCATATTTTGACCACCTGCCTTAATGCAAGCCTTTCCCTCCAAATATGGTAGCAGTTCTCGCCCATCCTTTTTATTCACCAAACACTGATACTTTGGGTTACTGGGTTATAAATTAGTAAGCCTTGTCGGATTATTCATAATATTCACTGGCATATTGTGAAATTGAAGCAAGCAGGCCGTATAATTAGTTATTACATTAAATTACCATAATGATGCGTAGCCACAGTACGATAATTATGGAGAGCGCGACTTGTAAAACTTTGATTTTACACTAGCATTTCATGTTGATCATTTTTCAAAGATTAAGCATATTATCACAAATCATGTTTGTCTTACGTTATCTTTTAAGAGAATAATAATATCCGATTTATCCTACCATCTCAGGACACATTTTCTTGCTGATGTGTTTATGCAACTTGTTCATCTTATCACAAAAAAAACTTTTCCTTCATATTATAAAATTTAAACGGTAATGAAGTCTGCTCTGAAGGTGGATCACAAATCAATCAATTTTTTCCCTTCGCTCCACACTTACTTCATCGTCAAAAACATCTCTGTAGGTAGACTTTTCTAATGCCTTTTATTACTGCAGTGTTTAATAGTTACGCCAACTGGTATGCTAAAATCCTGTCCACTTCGTTCCATATAAAATCCTTCAGCTTTTCAATTATGAAATTCTTATGAGACGAAATTTTTTGTAGAGCCAATTCAATTTATTTTATGGTAATTTTTTATACATAAGAAACCGTGACCAAATGTAACACTGCAATGACCCAACAGAAAACATGTTAAACGATGTACAGGGTTGTTGGATCGTTACAGTTCTTAAGATACAATCTTGAAGTAGGTACTACGTCTCTTGTACCGTAGACGTCGGTACCGCTAACTTGTATAACAATAAATAATTTCCTTAAGTGATTTAAATTAAAAATGTCTCGAAATTATGTATTTTGCTCGCTTCCTAAACCATCAATACATATTAATAACATTCAAGGTTATAATATGGCAAAAATATTACTTAACACTGTGACCCTATATTTAAACAACGTGGAGATTTTTATTTAAATTTATCGGTGTGATATAATCGGCGGCGTACCATCAGCGCCTGCATTCGTTATGTGCTCAAGAGCTTACCAAGGTTACGAAGTTGCGCCTCTGACTTCCGTGCACTATTATGTCATGGTTTTTATTTCACAAAATCTCATCATTAAATTGATTATTAACTTATAAATAGAACCGTAATTTATTATTTTATAAACAAAAACTGGTAGGTATCAAACGAAACGGTCTCGATTAGGTGTGTCTTAAGTTTCTAATTAAGTTTGAATAATTATTTTAAATTTGTGCATTGCAATGCAAACTTAATACTAGCAAAATTTGCAGCAAATTATAAGCCTACGTGGGTCGTAATTAAAAATTTTATGTAGTATTTTACGTTTATGTAGGTGATATTCGTTTACCTTCAAGTTTGGTTTCCTTACCATACATAACAAACTTTTATATCAATAAGCATTTTAATATGAAGTCATAGCTTAAATTTAGCATTTCCTTCGGATTTGTGCATAAAAATAACGTTAAAACTGAAAGTATTATAGTTCTAGTATTCCAATTTAGAACAGCGATTAAAAGTTTTTCATGCTTTCAGTAGTTCAAGAAATGTTTGTAACAGTGCTTGGTGAGTAACCTGGATTGAGCGCTTCAGGCTCAGCCATATTTACCAGATAATAAAAGCAATATTACAGTAGGTTTTTTCTGTTTCTTCATGAACTATAACTAATCAGTTCAGTCTAAAGCTCGAGTTATTTTTGGTTTGTCAGTAAACATTCCAGGAATAGGATTTACGATCAATCTACTATACAGTGCATAACATATTCTTACGTTCATTCCGGTATTGCATAATTAACCGAGATACTCCGCTCATCACCGTGATTTTTAAAATTTTTAATTGAAAACTACCATTAAAATTAAAATCAGAGAAGGTTATTACGACCCATTAATTATTAATTGGCAAGGATGAGGAGAACAATTTTTTCTAAAACCCAACCGAAAAGAATTTTTAATTGGGGAGAAACTGTGGCAAACGTGAGAATACCTTCTATAAAACGAAAACCCCAAAAGTACTTCAGGATCTCCTATACTTTTTCTCACACTTCCACAATAGCATCTCTTGTACATCTCTCTAACAATTTATAAAATATCATAAAGTCGTTCGGGTTGTTCACCTTTGTTACAAGTCGTTATCCCTACATAACAGGAAATTTGCATGTGACCCATTTTTAAAATTTATTAAGTTATTTTCTTTTGTTGCAAGTGCATATACTCGTTTCTTCATCAAATGCTGTTTATGCGATCGTAAAATACAATACCCCGATAACTAATCAAATTAATCTCACAACAGAAATGAAACGATTGATAAAGCAATTCATTACTTTATTAAAAAGTTATTACAAACATCAGAGTGCAATAAACTTCACTTGCTCGAAATATTCAATCTTCCATAACAATGTTTAAATTTTGCACGAAATTTTTCTTGACCAATTTGTTAATCTTAATTTGCCCGAAAATAGTAAATTAGCTTCTTATCTTATCAGACTTCCAATTACATTAATTATATAAACTAATAAATTTCAAATCCATAGTTGGTTAGCATAATTAGTTGAGGAAAAAACTCCGTTTTATTGCAATTTACGTAAAGGTTATGGAAATGAACAATGTACCTTCCACGTGATGCATTATTATAATTTTATGTCAATGAACACCCAAGCTCTCCGGAAAAAATATAAATAAACTTTCGTCGTTAAATATTTTTATGGTGCTAGCAACAAATATAAACTGATTTCAGACCGTCGTTAAAAAGGTTTACAACAATTACAAACCGATTTTAAAATGTTACGAGTAGTGATCCAATAAGTGAAATTTTACGTTTTCAGTTTTTTTGATTTATCAAGTTTTTTAATTAAAGGCCCATTAAGTCATAACAAGTTACATTATTTCTAGACACAAAAAGATAAAATATAAACATATCATTTTAGGAACGGGTTTAGCGTCTATCGCAGCATTGATATCTCTTGGCAGTAGACTATTGTTACGATACGATTATAGGTCACTTGTACATAATATTTCGAGTTTATCTATTTGAAATATTCATTCACACAACAATTCTATTTGTGTACTAATGAACCTTCATTTTAATAGTTTTTTTAATAGTTCATTCATCACATAATGATGAAGCTTCTTGTATCGAATTGACGAGTCAAAGTTATAATAATACAACAATGGGTCATTTTGTTGTACTACTACTTTTATTTTTTACTCTTTTAGTTGCCGGGGGAATTCGTAAATCTTAATAAGAATTCCACGAATTTAGACCAAAATCTAAGACGGCTTCGTCGAAACCAAGACGCATCATATTTTGCAGACTGCTGTGCAATAATTATCATTTTAACGGTTTCCCCTTTCAATTTGATGATAAAATATAATATAAAGTATCGATTGTTTATAATATGTACTCGTTCATAATTATTTATAACTTTTTATCAAAGCATTCGTTGAAATAAAAATGCAAGAGTTGTCCTCGACATGTTAACATATTAAGGAATTAAAAATCGGATAAGTTAATATTTTGCAGTGGCGTACTTCCGCGCGGATTGATAATATAAACCAGATCACGAATTGCACAAACCTTTTTTTCACGTTGCGGAAACTGCATTTAACGTGATGTAATCGGGCCATGTATGTTTAGTTACTTCCAGTGTTAATTTCTGATTCATTTTTTGAAAGATAATGTAGGTGCCTACGCTAACCGCCCGCATATTTCATGCGATATAAACCTCCCACGCGTTTGCTATTGTACAGCTTTAAAAAAGTTATGTATTTTATTTTGTACATTATTTTGAAAAAGTTTTTTGTAATTTAAGATTCAAACGTTTTGAATATGAATGAAAAAGTAATTTAACTGTGGCATTTATTTTTAAGGGCACCATAAATTTGGTTAATTTAAAATAATTGCAATATAAAGTAAATGGTTTTTTCTAGTAGGAGTGTTGCTTGACATTGCAAATTTTATGGCTTTTCATTATTTAAATAATACATTTTTACTAGGTATTTTTTTTTGTTTTAGTTGTGAACATAAAGCGACAAAAAACTATAATAGGATGTCGCGGTAACTTACAACATCAAAATCAATTTGCATTTGTAAATTTGGAACTTGAAATTTGAGATGTTTTTTCATTCAAATAATGTGATAATTTCGAAAATCAATGATTTCCTCATTGACAATAAAACATCGTGGGTTGTCTTCAATATGTTGTGTTTCAGTTTGAAACTTGAACTTTGGGTTTCATTGAAGGTTTGACCAAATAAAAATAACAAATCTAAAAATTATTTAATCACTTTATTTGTGTTAATCACAAATATTTGAGGGGTATAAAATCAAAGGTAATATTAGAACTTCAAAATATCGAGTTATTAATAAATCTTTTAATTAATTTTTAATTTATTAATAACTCGATATTTTGAAGTTTTAATATTATCTAATATCAACGAGTTAATAATTTATATATTTAAAATCAAAGGTGGCTATATCCATTTTTGGCGAAATTGAGATAGATACGTCATTTTGTTAAGAATTTAGTTCTTTATGAAACCCACTAATCAATTCCTAAAAAATTAGTCAAATTTTATACTTAAAGTTGGCCCATAGTTTCAAAGTCGCTATAATTATCCATAATAACACTATATTTTAGTCAGTTTGATTTATTTTTGCAATTTTACTGACTGATTGTGCTTATTACTGTTCCAGCAATTATTTTAGTTATTAAAAAAATTAAATTTTTAACTAATATTTTTTTTTTTTTGGTTTTTTATCTTTTTTTTGTTTTATTTCAAATAAAATTTTTTCTAAAGGTCTTGTAAAAGCAAATTAATATTAAAAAAAAATACCGATCTATCCATTCTTCAAAATAAAGGTTACTTTTATGAATTTTGACAAAATTTCCAATATTTGATAGTAAATATTTCGGAAACGGTAGAATTATTTTAAAAATTGATTATAGAATCTTATTTTGTTAGTCATTATACAACACAAAATTCATATATGAGCGACTAGTATCCTTATTAGACCCCATTATGTACTTTGTTATTTGTTTCCTTGTTTGTTCGATGCTGAGCTCAGAAATTTTATGAAGTCTGCGATCTGAGCCGCTGTAACTCAACCAGCGATCACACCACTGCACTGCTGTGGTTAAATAATGAAATGTTCTACCTATAGTTAACCTACCATTCATACATTATAGCCCGCGACAAAATATTAAATTTATAATATAAAACTCTTAATTTGCTTAATTTAACCCTCTTAATAAAGATGTTAGAAGCAAATAATCCAGAGAAAAATACAGCAGTACTTATTTAAGTAATAAAATGCTATATGAATTAATAGCCCGAGGGATGTAAATCGTTAACGTAATACGAGCACGAACTAATCAATATCTATTTACAAGGTAGATGGACTTTCTGGCCGTGAAATTGCAAGAGTAATTAACTCTGTGCTAAAGTACTTGGCAAAATACAAATAATTATTATTGAAGAAACACTGTAGACAAACTCTCAATCCATAGCTAATTCCTGAATTTTACATAATGGAGGTAATAAAATTACTTCCACAAACCAAATACTATCTGAAAAAACTTCAATTTTGATGATCTCTATGGATAAATTTACTGTTTCAATAACAGTAAGGAAAAACTCAGCTTTCCTGAACTGCAAATGGGTGGAGAGATTCTCATGGTTTGGGGTGTATTTGGACGGAACAGGAAATGTACCTTTAAATGTGAAATATAACTATGAATTTTATTACGGCAATCAAGAATACAATTACGATTTATCACCAAAATATTGGCACTAATCATTACTATGAATGGTGGAGTTACTAAGCCAAAATACCGAATTTTCCTGTCGCCTTTGATAAATTTCCTATCCAACTGAAATATTTTTACACGTTTTAATATTTGAGGAATCACCTCCAATCCTTGAAAAGAGTCCTGGATTGTCCTGGATTTTGAATAAGTCCTAGTTTAACATTTTAAATTATGGCAACCCTAGCTTATTTTTTGAGGTTACAAATTCATGAAAGGTATACTCGGGCACAGTGGCGTACCTTCAAATTTATTATGATAATCCTTGGTATTAAACTTACTTCATCATTCTAAATATAATAAATTTTAACACATCGCAATTATATCAAAAAAATATTTATATTTTTAAATATTATTAAAGTAATTACATCACATCTAAATGACGAAAATCGAATCACACATGAACTTTGTATTAAATGTTAATAAAGCTATATATTATTAAAAAAAAAAAAACGTTAAACGCTTCAGCTTAATTAACCATTTTAATTTGCCTTGCAAAAACAGTTTCTCGAAATAAAAGATAGGGCATAGTTTTGGGGTTACGAGTGGGACTAAAAACTTTTAAAAGGTACTTGGGAAATTAGGTCTCCTGAAACCGGAATTGTTTAGTGTTGCGGATTTCATTATCACTTCGAAGTAGGAAGCTTTATCATACTTCTGCTTTTCTTGGTAATTTGATTATGATTTTTTATATCAAAGATATAATAGCCAGTCGCATTATGAATTCTTTACGTTGCAAGGGATGATTATAGGTACTACAATAGCTTTAAAATTCTTCTATAATAAAAAGATTTAAAGTTTGATAAAATAATTTCGATATTTCCTCACTACTCTTTATCTTATTTTGGACTTCCTGTTTTAATATCTAATATCTTAATTAATATTTAAAAATTAGGCGTTGACCTAGGATGCAGCTAGTAATTTTAATTAAGAACATTTTAATCGATTGTATTGTATAGTAAAATCAATACTATGTTT
This sequence comes from Rhagonycha fulva, assembly GCA_905340355.1. Lineage (NCBI taxonomy): Eukaryota > Metazoa > Arthropoda > Insecta > Coleoptera > Cantharidae > Rhagonycha > Rhagonycha fulva. The sequence goes on from HG996555.1 coordinate 14,433,285, forward strand.
ATACAATTCTAATCTCTTATTATTTTTTTATGATTATTTATTGATACCATCATGGACTTCATGTTAATTAATTGTTAATTTTCATACACCTGAGCTCGTTTAAAGCAATAAAGCTCAAAGTCTTCCTGTTTATATTACCTAATAATGGGTTCCTAAATTGGAACAATTTTAATCGGGTAAAAAGATATAAACAATCAGATGTTATGTTAAATATTTGGAAAAAATTATTTTAAAATCCAAGTAATAAATGCACTTGCTTCCCGAGGTTATTGAAACCGGAAATGTTATCTGTGCAGTTTTGTTCCCAGAAGTCCGGTCATTTATACGCGTGTCTGATAATTGACATTTAAGAAATATACTGAAAATACATTAATATTTAAAATGACGTTAGACGTTCCATATTTTAAATTTACTAGTAATTATGAAGTAGAGAATGAATTACTTATTATGAAGGAATAACCTTAACATTAACATTGATCTTTTTAAAATCAATAACATTACTTAAATGCTATTGGAATTTGTTTTGGTTTTAAATTTGGACCATCGATTCATACTAATTTTTTTATCGATTTGTAATACCTAATAATAAAATAAATTATTATTGAGTGTATTGAAAACTGAATTACCTATCGTCATAAATCAATTTATGTTTATTGGAATTAACTCAATATTTGCTTTAAACTACAATGACTTATCTATTTCTTTGTGATGGAACGGGTGATGGCTGTTTATTTAACAACTGTCGACTTGTTCAGGGTTTGATGACCTTAATTTTATAATGTCGGTTTGTAGATTAATTAGAATTAAAAAATTTTCTAATTGTTTTGGTTGTACAATCGATTACAATGAAAGCCAAAATTTTACTTCCATCATGATATGGAAAAGTATTTAACTCCCTTTTTTGTGCAATTTCGTGTTGTAAAATTATATAATCCAAAGCGAAATTTCACAGTCAATGCACTGCAATCGTGCTTTAAATTCGCATCAATCACATGCTGTCTTAGAATTATAGAAAAACCCCATCATTTAGCTTGATGTCGGTAATTGCAGGTTTCAAAAATGAATGTTTCAACTTCTAAATACTTTATTGGACATAACGAAATATGTAAATCACAGTTACCTACTTGCATATTATGCATGTCTAAGCCAGTTCGGTTCTCAATATCTCATCTCTGCCAAATCTTTCATCTTGATGTGAAAGATGGATTATCGCATAATTATTTTTTTCACTTATTAATTTTATTTTAAAGATTTTCTTCTGTACTAAAATAAGTCAGAGCGAATCGGAGACTATTTTCAACGGGTAGCAAGTCAATTTCATAGGAGAATCTGGAAGCCACAATTTATGTCGGGCTCAAATATGGCATATGCCAACTTATGCATACCGAGATTTATAGGTCTGTTAAACGATTCAATTCGGTCTAAAGTTTTTTTGAGATTTAATTTTTAAAGCATGCCGCAGCGTTTTCCAACAAACAATACGCAATCAAAATAGTACCCGCCAATCTGGGGTCTGAAAATTACTACTCTCGGCAAATGAAATTACAAAATATTAAATTTTTATTGGTATATAAATAACAGCTTGTACCGAAAAAGAAAACCAAGGATTTTAGTGGACTATTTTTTTCTATTCCATTAAAACATGCATATTAATTTATACATTATGTGGGTGATCTACACTTATCAAAGGTCACGTTGCAAATATTAATGACTTATGTTATAATACTTAAGTAAAAACACAAATGTATACATGTATTTTATGTATTTGTATTTTATATTAGCTAACTAAAACATTTCAAAATAAATGTATTGCTAATCATAACTTTAACTGAAGGTATCGAATAGTTGAAAATTTTTAATTATTATTCCTTGTTCCTGAATTTCTAAAATATTAGTTCAACATTTTGAACAACAAAAGTTGTTACACTTCTTAATCCTTACGGCTGGTTCCGCTGGTTAGTAAATCGTGGGCCAGGAATTATAATGTTTTATGTTCACTGGATTTCCTAATTATATCAATAAATTGTCTGTACTATAAATAGTCCAATTTTAAACTATTCAACTACAATAGTATTAAAGAATTTTAAATAAGAGTATAAGAAAAAAGAGAAATTGATACGCTAAAAAAAAGTTTGAGAGGAACCTCCAAAGGGTCCAGTGCCGGTACTGAATATTTTATTACTGTTAGTACAACTTTGTTTAAAAATAATATTTTTAGAGAAAATCATCTTGCTTTATCAACTTATCTTCCCACAACTTTTTATTTTAAATTTGAACGTATCGGGCAGAAATGTTGTTTTCTTGCTAGTAAAGAAAATGTTTACACTTTCCTGATAATGACCATCATTAGTATTTTTGCAGCTTTTCGTAATTGGACTTTTCAAATGCCAGAAAGTATATTTTCACACCGCACAATTTTAGAATCCATAAACAAAAATTTACGATCAAGAGGCTTACTTAATATTTAATGCGTCTGTAGATATTGGACATGAAAATATTTTTTTTTTTTCGAAAAGTCATAAAACATCTTCTCAGCATCAGTTCTCAGCACCGGACGCGCAATCAAATCTTTTCAAAATGTCTGCATGTTAACTATTTTTAGCTTAATTTATAAAAGTGTTAAAACAGATTTTGTCGAATTGATTTCAAATTAATGATTTAGTTTCATTAATTAAGCGTTATCTTAATACAAAATAGCAACACTAATTAGGTTAAATCTTATGTCATAATACAATTTTATCTTTTTAAATTTGTATATAAATGGACTAATCTTTGAGCGAACTTTCGTATCAAATTAGGCCATACAAAAAAGAAATATATTATTTAATTATGATCTTGTTGTCGACTTGACAAAGTCAAGTTGATAACTATTGGTATTTCTTAACAATTCCTTATTTATGTTTATAATCGTAAATTTGTTTATATTTAACTGTTGAATAATCCTGCAAGTTCTGGCAAATGCATAATGGCATACGTTTTATTTCCTTATTATCTGTAACATATTTTTGAACTTCTGTTTTTTTGGAATATTTATTGAAATTTGTGTAATTTTGGAACAGCCAAATCGGAGTTTCACCTCTCACCTAATTAGTTGAACGCTGTTGGTCTGAAAACAGAGTCAAGGGTTATCAATCCAAATTTTTGTTAATAATAATAATAATTAATGAATGAAAATTTGATGTTTATTTTAATTAATAAATTGTACTTGTACTTTCTCGAACAAAACTAAAAAACAATTTTTTTTGAAAACTATTTTAGTATGTTGTACATCTACATAATATTATAGTAGCACATTATGGATATCAATAACTTACAGATACCACCTTGAACTTTCTTTGATTTTCACTATTTAACAAAATCTTTTCTCATTTTGTTAATGATGACAACGATTTTACTAGATTAAACTGAAAATGTACAATCATTATGTAATCAATAAAAATTTTTGAACCAGATGTTACTCTTTCAATTTGGATTATTCATCACTTTAATAAAGTTCACAATTTAATTGAACAAGAGTGAGTAAGTTAATTAAAATAAAATGTTTACATAATCTAAATATCAACCGTAATTTAATTTGCATTATTTGTTATTAAGCTTTGTAAATATTATTAGGTTTTATTATTACCTACACTTTAAGATGATATGCATTCGGTATAATAACTTAATAATTTAATTATCTTTTAAAGTACTTTCACGGATGTTGATCAGCAATTATAATCCTTCTTAAAGTTTTAGTAGTTATAAATAATATAAATCGTATTTAGAAGACATGATCACCTTTTGTTCCTCTTCCTGATATATAAAGTAAGTTAATTTTAAATTTTGTATTGTTGTTAGAAAGAAAACTACAAAGGTACATTATTTATAATATCTAATGAAATGAGATTTCAATAGGAAAGAGATACTTAGGGATACTTGATCACATGTGAGAAAGGGAGAAATGATCTCACGATGAAGTGGATTATAATAAAATTATTTAACTAAATTTACAAAACAAAGTTTTTATATAACTATGCCGAAGAAATCAGAAATTTTACAAAGTACCTTCCAATTTAATGTTTGTACAAAACAGCTGATTCGCTAGGGGTAGTTTATAATGAAGTGGCGTAAACTTGAGAGTAAATTTCCTTGATATGTTACTTTTTGTAGAACGGAAAATTACAAACAATAACTGCAGTTTTTCTCTCTAACAAAAACAGTTAATTACAGTTAATTTCGAACATAATAAATTATGGAAGCAAATCATTCTCATTCAAATTTTACTACCTATTGAAATTATTAATGTACATATTTATTCATGTTCGATACTTAGTATAAAGATTTATCGTATTATGTTTTAATTTTCTTTAATTTTTTTTTTATCCTTCTAAATATATTTTTTACTATTATTTCTATTGTCTCGTTTTTAGTTATTTTCCACTTTGCCCTCTCGCTCCTAAATGTTTTATTTTTGCGTGTGTGTAGGGACCGTTAACTATACAATTGTTTCATACCCAAATAATAAATTGTGCTATTTGGATAACAAAGAGGGAGACTTGATCCTTAAGCGTTTCTTAACCTTTTTCGTTCTGTTAATGTTATTATTGTCATTCCATAAATTATTAATGGTAATTAGAGTTTTTTTTAACATTTACCTCTTGTTCTCGATAAGCAAAATAAGAAAAAATGAACAAGTGTTCCACTTTTACCCTACTAATTCTCTCTTCATTTCTTGCTAATTTCTTTATTGTATGAATATAAAATAATAAAAATCATTTATCTGATATACATACTATTAAGTATTCAAAAAAAAGTTTATCAATTAATTAATTAAAAGAATAACGACAAAGCGTAAAGACAAATATTGTTCAATTTTTCTAAGAACGATAAATATAAAAATGGAACTCAATAATTACAGATATCAAAAATGCCTTTGTTTATTGTACAATATTGGATTTTTCGCAGTAAATTATTTTATTCATAAAATAAAGATTCTTAGTCAATTTATTATTATTAAACAGGAACTGTTGTCAAAGAACCTACTTTATTTTTTATCACGGGGGTCAATATACTTACGAATTTAAAGTAAAGATAACATAAAAATAAAATTTTTAAATAATTTCTGATTTAATTTTGAGTCTTATTTCATTTTAAGCTTACTCAGTTCCGGTGTAAACTTTTCGTCTATGATTTTAACAAAACTTGGATTGGTAGTTGTACTAAACATTAAAAATGTGGAAGCGGAAATAATATAAAAATAAAAATTTGTATAATTTAAAAGAAAAATTGTACCAATCAAGATAATTGAAAAAATTTTAAAAAAATATGATAAAAAAAAGAAAGGCAGTAGCGTGTGCAGAAAGGAAAACGAAGATTCGAAATAAGGATGATGAATTGCAATTTTTTTAACTTTCTCAGAAATATTTCTAGTCCTGCTTTGTTACAAATTAGCAAATAAATGTTTTAAATAGTTAGTATGTTACTATCTCTAATTACAGTTCAAATTTATTTGAATTTCAATTTGAATTTAATTTAAAATTTACAAGTGGATAAAAAATCCTCCGACTGGTTCATCCTCAAATAACAGGGAACAGGCATATGCATACATGGCCCAAATTACTCGGAATCTATAGCATTAGGAACCTATCCCATAATTATGCAAGCTGAAATACTTGCGATTGAACTGTGTGCCTATGAATGCTTTCGGAAGAATTTAAAGGGTAATGTCGGACAGCCAAGCTGCAATAAAGGCACTCGAAGCAAATAGCTTTGAATCCTTGTCTACATGGGAATGTCCACAATCTCTCAAGAAACTGGCAATGGGCAACAAAACTGATGCCCTACCCTGGGTGCCAAGTCACGAGGGAATTGAGGGTAATGAAATAGCTGATAAACTAGTTAGATCAGGCTTAAGAACGTCCCCGACTGGACCTGAACTCTGTGGGCTAACCAAAGCACACAGGGGGTTGGAGGTCCAAAAATGGGAGGCAGAGAGCAAAGAAACTTTCTGCAAAAATACACCAGGACAAAGACAGGCGAAGAAATTCATAGAGTACTCGACTACAGAGGCTAAAAAGCTTCTTCTTTGACAAAGAATGAAATTAGACTCATTACGGGGCTGTTCACCGAACATTGTCCGGTGACATATCAGCTCAAAAAAATGAGACTGGAAGGAAATGACAGGTGCAGACTTTGTGAATCGCAAACAAAGACGGCCGAGCACATCCTCTGTAACTGTAATGCCTTAGCCCGACTTAGCCTTAAACGTATGGGACAGATACAACTGACGCCCAAGGAGGTAAAAAGCAAACCTTTAAGAAGCATTCTGTGTTTCGCTAACGAAATTGAATTCGTGAAGATTTAATTAGTAAGGTCATGAATGAACAAAAGATCAATACTAGTCGCAGTTCTGAAAGGCTCTCGTAGCCAATCGACCCCTAAGTACAATACAATAGTTTAAAATTAAGGAGCTATTTGCTTTAAAAGCGATGAAAAAAATATTGAATTAATAATATAGCACACAATTTTTGGTACCCCATACGATACACTGATTTCATTTACGTATTTGAAATCGAAAAACCAAAAAATTTATAATCAGGAATTGTGGTATTAACTACATATTTTTCTTTTTCTCAATAAGGACGATATGTTTTTAAACTATATCAAGGGCAAGAACTTGACATTGGCGCTTCTTTCCTCTAGCATTTTAAAGATCAAATAAGTTTAAGTTTAGGAGTTCAAATATATAAAATTGGTTCCCTTTGAGCTGCCGCTCCCCACAGACACCCTGGCTGTCTCTCCGCCCCCTAGATCCGGGGTTGTTATTGGGAAAAAAGTTTGGCGAGTCCGTAATCTCAAGAAATGAAACTGTTAATTGGCTTTCAAGAAGTTGTGATTTAGCACTTTTGGATTTCCTTTTTTTGGGATATTTGAAGTCGTTGGTCTATGCCAACTAACCTCTAACTAGAGACGCTTTAAAATTGAACATCTAAAGCTGCATTGATGAAATTACACCTGATTTATTGCAAAAAGTCACCGAAAATAGGGTTCATCGAATTCGATTTTGCAAATAAAGCCAAGTACTGATGGGATTGGGTGTAACTCCGTTCTTTTTACAATTCGTTTTATGATGCATGTGGAGCAGCACCGTCGCGTTGGGTGGTTGGATGTAAATTTTGACTTTGCCTGATGAAATTGTCTCACCAAGATGTAGTAAATCTTTGATTCAAATGGCAATCATTAAAATTTTGAATTATGACGGTGTAGAGCTAAAATAGTAATTAAGTGTTGATTTCAAAATATAATTTAAAAGGCGCTTCTCGTAGCTTAAAATGCAATGTCTTGAACAGGTCAAGACTGTGCTGTTAATAATAAATATTTTTAAATTATTCAAAAATAATTAATTGGGTAAAACATAAAACTTGCTGAGAGTTAGTCATTATAGCATTTACCAAAATATTTTAAGTTTTATTTACATAATTCATTCCTTTTGTCTTGAATTATTTTGACTTATTCAAGACACTGAATTTTAAGCTACAAGAGAGGCTCCTTTAATTTTGCTATGTTTTTCTAAATCACACTCGTCAAGTGACAGAATACAATATCAAAAACCAAAACAAATTTTTGGCTTTTATATTTCTTCCTAACTCCAACTGATATTAAGTTATAGGTACTATAAAAATAACCTGAAAATTAACCCGAAATAAAGAAGAAAATTTGTACCTACTATAAAATAATTGTTACATTTCTGCAGTAACTAATAATGACACATTGCCTTCTGTGAAATCGAGAGTTGAAAAATTATATCATTATTATTTGATCGGCTAAACTGAAATTTTGACAACTTAATTAGGATAATCCGCTTTGTATTTGTAGTAGGTTACCCAACTCTGTCGACTTCAAATTGTGATTTTCATTATAAATAAAAAAACTGAGAGATGAAAATACTTCTACGGTTTACCTTGTATCTATTACTTCAAACTTGCGTCTTTTACTTATAAAGAAAAACTACTATCAAGTTCAAAATCTCTTATTCTATCTCGGAAATTATAGAAATATAAAATATCGCATTTCAGAACTTAATGACATCATTTTCAGTATAATAAAAATAAAGTTGTAAATGTTGACATTTTCTCATGTTTATTGTTTGAGAAAAACATTTTTAGCTAACACACATTAAGCATGTATCAATGCGAAAACAGCAAATTTATCTTTATTGATTCAGGATATAGGAATATCAGCATTATATCACTGCTAAATTGAAAATAATACCTACATATACAATTTTTATAATTAAAATTTAACTAAAATGTACAAAATTAGACTCGTTTAGTGGGGAGATACCTTTAAATAAAAAAAAATTCATTGATAGAAATTCTAATTTATTATAATAAAGTTAATTTCTTCTTCTAGATTAAACCAAATTTTAGATTATAATTTTGTTTTATTTAATTACGCTTTGGTTTACTTATTCAAAATTCTATAACATGCAGCTTTTTGGTAAACATCCTGAATTTAAAGATCAAGGATCACATATCTTTAATTTTTATCAGTTTTTTATGATTTAGCAAGTGAATTTGTTTTGGTAATTAATATGTACAGATATAGTACTTATGTATTTTTCATTTCTGAAGTGCACAGATTTATTATCGTGCAATATAATAATAAGTTTATGACGGCCTCATTACCTAATATAGCGAGCACATGTGCTAGTGTAGAGCAATTATGTCATCTGACCTTTACACTGAAAATGTATAAAACTGAAAGTAATTAATAACTTCATAAAATACTCAAAAAGAGTGCTATAGTCATTATGTTCATAAAACGAGCATCGCATTAATTGCCTACATAATTGCACTTGCAGAAGAAATCCTCCACCTTTGTTTTTCACAACGTCGGCTAAGAGTTGTTAAACTGCTAACTCTTAATCGTAAAATTTTACATGAGGCAAGAAAAACCGTGGAACTTGCTCAAAAATTATTTTATAGGAAAATTGAAATTCCACTTTATTAAATTACCAATCCATAAAATGTAATTTCACTTTTAAGGAGTTAGCAGTTTAACACTCTTAGCCGACGATAAGAATTTCATGTTATTGCTACTACTGAATTAACTGTAAGTGTTATTATAATTGCGTTACATTTGGCATTGAACATAAAAAATAGTTCAAAAGGTTATCGATATTAATAACTACACTTTTATCCCATATCAAAAATTACATAAAATTTTATATTTTCAAGGATTTTAAGATAAAATTGGGTAATAAGTCCCGAGTGTTTTCTTTAAAATTATATAACCTTTCTTCACTTTTTTGCATCGATATCGTATAGTTAATCGAAACAGATATTCTTTGCAAAGGTTATCAATTTCTATTTTTTTGGTTACAGTTTTTGCATGTGCTTTGACATCAACAGTGACTTTCAAGTAGTACTCATAATTATTTACGCTTATGTAATCAAAAATTCAAGGACAAAATGTGCAAATTGCATCACTGCTTTCTCTTCTGAAATTTGTTAAGAAACTCGCATGCTGAAAAACTGAAAGAATAGTAAGGATTTTGGTCTCGTTACCACAAAAATTTAGTTTTCCAAAAATATGACAATTAATTGAGTGGCTTTATGTTCACTTTATAATCACAGTTTTCCGCTTCTTAGCCTGCCAGGCTATAATGGTCTACAATTTATATTAATAAATATGATATTTCGTCTAATTTCCATTCGTTTGAATAAACACAGCTTCAAATTAATGTAATAAATTAAAGTGCTATAAATCACTAACAACAATTAATGTGCGTGATCACATTTTGCAAACCAATGTACTCAGCAATTTTATTAACGCTTTAGCACGACCGTGCTTAATTAAAACATTTACAACAAACTTATCTTCTAAATTTTTAGATTGTCGTGCATACGAGATGTTAAATGGATATATTGCCTATTATGTGATCAAAGATGATGCATTATAATTTTGTTTTATGAGCTTTTCTATTATTAACTTTTATTATACTACAACTCATGTTTGTTTGATGAAGTCATGTTTGAGAGCATTATGCAAGTTGGAGCAATATGCATTAGTGGAATACCAATAATTTAAAATTAGTATTTTAATGATCAATTTTGCAATGGAAGCTCTTTCTATAATTGTTGAATAAACTCAATTATTGTATGCCTTGTTTCCACCTTTTCCTTTAATCATTCACGATCATTAAACCGATTATAAATATTTAGATTCAACAAGTTGGTTCGAAGTGTCAGTACTCTTAATTTTTTGCACACGAGTAATCTGCAAAACTAGTTTTTGCTAATAGCTCCAAATCACATCGACTCGTGATACATATAAATTTCGGTTGTAAAAACCAAAAGAATTTATTCAAATTAATACAATCAATTCTGGAGGCGATGCACTAAACCATTAATTATTTAATCCGTGAGATCGCTGATATAATTTCTCATACGCTAAAAAATTATAACACTTGAAGTTTATAATTAAAAGAAAAATAATTGCAATTTAAAAGCTTTTTGGAGGTTTCGGTTTACTTCAGAAATTTGTGTAATGTATGAGTTATTTTTAGCACCAAAATGCATTTACTCAGGTCAACGAATCATACCTACACAATAAAAATATCTTTTTATTTATGTTTTTTATTTTAGGTTAATATTAATAATTAATATTGATAATTTTATGTTCTCGAGATGTCGTGGTTTCCTTTGATAGCGCACATGAAAATGAAATATTATCTTATTCTTTTCTCGACAAAGGAAAGTTCATAGTCCGCTTTTTGTGTTTGCAAGCAAAATTTAATTGCAGAAATGTACAAGTAATAAAATTAATCAACTGCTTCGAAAGACTCATCAGCAACAAATTACTCAAGATAAGTTCGTGTCATAGACTACAATACTCCACTATTAGAAATGGAATTTACTTATACTATTTAAGAGAGGTCATACGTCAATAAGTTTGATATCCATATTGGGAACTCAACTGCCATCCTTGACTGTGAACATCAAAACCTCTGCTTCCAACAATTAAATTTAATTTAAATTGATTTACTTTAAATTAAAAGCAACCAAGCTTTTTAGAAGTTAATAAACAAATTAAATTTGACACTATCTGAGCGCTAATTTTAGGAGCAATTCTAATTGAAAAGCATCCATAGTTTTTCCAAACCAAAAAATTTAATATAATTACAGTTAATCAAAAAATTGATTGCTACGAAGTTCAAAGACTTTGGATAAAAGTAGTTTAAATATTTACACGACACTACTAAATATTTCAAGCTTCATAAAGTTAAAAGTGGTAACACTGACAGATATAAACAGAAAAATAATAAGAAACCTTAGCTACATCATCAGATAGGAAAATAATGAATTACTGTGAGAACTTACACAACATGTGATACTCATCCCATCTTCTGACTAAAATAGTTGAAAAAGTTTTGCCTAATATGGAAGAGCTAACTCAGATTCAATTCAGTTTTGTCCGAGTACCAAATTTAAACCGCAATGAAATTTTAATTTTTTAAATAAACTTAAAATTTGGATAACCCTATCCAGTTTAATTGATTGACCCTTAGATTGTAATCTGATTATTGCTAAATATAAATTAATGATGAAATTATGCCAAAGTTTTAATATTTACGACTTAAAAATCCTTGTGACCTTTTCCATTGATAATATTTAATATTTATAGCATATTACAATTTATTATTTATTTTATCATAGCTTTTCTTTAATATTAGTTAATTTTTAAAAGTTTAAAATAAACGCTAATATCCTTCATATGAATTCACGATCCATAGTCCGAATTTACAGCAAATTTGTAAAAGAAACATTACATTGAGTTACCTACCTACTACGCTTCAAATATTTTGAATTTTGAATTTTTTTTAATGGAGCTATTCACAAAAACCAAACAATTATCATATTTCTGTTGATTTACAAGGTCTCTGTTTTTACAGGAACGATATCTCATTGGATCACTTTTTTGTTCCGATATAAATTTCAGAAGAGGTGTTATTATTTCGGATTTATCTGAATTATCATGCAAATAAAAGTCATATGCAGATCTTTCCATTTTTTTGGAATTGTTACATTTTATATTTTGAACATAATTTGTGTAATACTCGCTGTTATGAATGGTTCCACATTTAGAATCTACTGTCTGATTAATTCGATTTTTTGGTATCTTTTGAAATGGGGCGTACTCCACCACAGCAGGGTATTCTACACCTTAAAGATATTATTTTTGCGGTATTTTATTTACAATCACATATCTTACCTTTTGAATCTAAGAACACATAAGAGTCATATTTTTCTTTGAAATTGTACATTTCGGATTCTTCAACAAAATTGATGTAGGCTCTAGAGAAATTATTAATTCCATGTACTTTTTCGGCTTTCACAAAATAAAGATAGTTGTAATTTATCAACGGTGATACCTGCTCTTTAAACTGTTCAAATGAAAAATCTGGAGGCAATCGTCGAATTACTATCTTACTGCACATTTTCGATCATTTTGACATTTTTTAACTAACAATCCATTGCAACAATGGATTTATTTTTATATTGTTTTTGCCATCTTCGCTATTTTTAATGAAATCTATTTTGTTACAGTGTAGTGGTTGCTATAATGGCTTGAACGCAAATGGAGAAAAAGCTTATAAATGCAATTGTCAAGGTTTAAAAGGACAGCCTGGCATACCTGGTATTACAGGTATGCAGGCTGTTCAAGGAGACTATGGTGATGTTGGCCCCGATGGACCTTTTGGTCCTAAAGGCGAAAAAGGTGGTTCGGGTGACTACGGAGCTACTGGAGAAAAAGGATATAGGGTAAGGATTATAATTATTTGTGCTTCCGCAATTAAATAAAAATTGCAAATCGTTTTAGGGAGATGATGGAGGTCAGGGAAGACAAGGAATAATGGGACAATCGGTAGGTATTAATATTATTATAGCACCATAAAAATACTTATATCAAATGTTTTTTTTTAACTTTAGGGTTACCCTGGAGAAGCTGGCGTAAGAGGTAATGTGGGATTAGACGGTTGTAACGGTACCGACGGTGTACAAGGAACTCCCGGAATACCAGGATATTACGGAGTTCGTGGTTCTACCGGCCCAGATGGTTTAAGTGGATCACCTGGAGACGCCGGTGATGGTGGTGGAAATTCTGTTGGAACAAAAGGAGATACCGGAGATTATGGTAGAGCCGGCGGACCAGGTTTCGATGGAAGGCCTGGTTCGATAGGGCCTCCGGGTTACAGAGGTTCACCTGGATTTGCTGTGAGTATTTATTATCACATTATCTTTTTGATTATTACTTTTTTTATTAGGGATTACCCGGCGAAGAAGGTCCATGGGGTCCTAGAGGAGATGTTGGTGATGCCACTAAAGGTTTACCTGGTCTGCCTGGAGAACAGGGAGACGTAGGTGAACCTGGAGCTCCAGGTCAATTGATGGGTGGTGGCGGAATGATTATTGATCCTCCAACATATAAAGCTATAAAAGGTCCCAAGGGAATAAAAGGAATTTCTGGAATGACAGGAAATAGAGGAAGGAAAGGAGAGTTTGGTGTTAAAGGTCCACAAGGATACAATGGTGGTCGTGGCGACCGCGGCATAAGAGGAGATCAAGGTAAAATTAAAATAAAAACTAGACAATTGTGTAATACTAATAAACTATAATTTAGGTGTCGATGGTCCTCGAGGAAAGCAAGGACGTCGGGGTCCTGAAGGACCCAGCGGTGAAAAGGGCGATAAAGGAGCTCCTGGCTACGAAGGTCGTGCTGGACTTGACGGTGACAAGGGAGAGATGGGAGAATTTGGATACAATGGACCACCTGGACCTCAAGGAGCGGAAGGTGAACCTGGAATTTACAATCCTTCTTTAGATGAAGCAGGAAAATTAGGAGTCATCGGTAGACAAGGACCTGAAGGTCCTCCAGGAGAAAGAGGAATTGCTGGGACACCAGGTAGAGTAGGACCACCTGGACCTGTAGGTCCACCTGGTCCACCAGGAAAGTTAGGAGAACCTGGTAAACCCGGAAGAAAAGGCACCAGTATAAAAGGTAACAAATTAATTAAGATTAATAATTTAATAAATATTTAACATCAATTTATACTAGGTGAAAGAGGTGATGACGGATTCCGTGGATATCCTGGAAAACCTGGTTTTCCAGGTCTTACTGGAGGAGAAGGTTTAATTGGAGAAAAAGGATTTGCTGGTCTAGATATTGAGGGTCCTCCAGGAGATGACGGTTTGGTTGGTTTAGAAGGTTTCTCAGGTCCACCTGGTGATCACGGAGACAGTGGAGATGCTGGTAGTAAAGGTTTCCCTGGAAGAGCACAACCTTTCCAAGGTCCACCAGGTGAACGAGGTACCCCTGGCTTACCAGGGTTTGAAGGCGATTTTGGATTACCTGGTTATGACGGATTACCAGGAACAAAAGGTCCAAGAGGAGACGATTGCGGTATCTGCAGAGGAGGTGTGTAGAATCCATTTTTATAATGATCCTAGCATAACCTAGAGGTAATTTAACCATCTATTAATAACTACTATGAATTGTCGTCGATTTCAACTTGTTAAACAAATTATACAATTTATTGTTCTTTAGGATTTCCTGGATTAAAAGGTGAATCAGGCGATAACGGTAGAAATGGACGCGAAGGCTTACCAGGACTACAGGGTTTAACCGGTCCACGAGGTCCAAAAGGCAGGCAAGGAAAAACTGGAATATCTGGAGAAATGGGTATGCAAGGCAAGGATGGTGCAGTTGGAATTCAGGGAATTCCTGGTTCGCCAGGACAAAAAGGAGAATTAATTTATCCACCGATATCCAAAATCGACGCAGAAAAGGGATATCAAGGTTTTCCTGGACTTGAAGGCCCGGCTGGTAGACGTGGTAGACCAGGGTCACAAGGCCCTCCAGGTTTCATGGGTCCAAAAGGTGAGAGAGGTAATAATGGACCTTTTGGTAATCCTGGAAGAGATGGTAAACCTGGATTAAATGGATTACGAGGTCTTCGAGGAGATGATGCACCTTCTGATTACTTTTCTAAATTACAACTACAGGGAACTCCCGGTTTACCCGGCTTTGCGTAAGATTGATTTGAATTATAAATGGCTTGGAAATTATATTTCTCAAATTTAGGGGACCTAAAGGAGAACCAGGTGATGACGGTTATGTTGGTGAAGTTGGAGACGCAGGAAGCTTTCAAGCGGATATTAAGGGAGATCGCGGAATTCCTGGTGACGACGGGGATAGAGGTAAAAAAATAATTGTGCTAAAATATGAAAATGTTAAAGTTTTCATTAAAAAATTTTAATTTATAGGTTGGGATGGTTTCAAAGGACGATCTGGTCAAGTAGGCGATATAGGTTTCCCAGGTTTACCTGGAGTTACCGGTAATCAAGGCTACTCTTTAAATGGTCCACAAGGCTTAAAAGGTTTTCCTGGTGAATATGGTTCTCAAGGATTTAGAGGTAATCCTGGAACACCAGGACTTCCTGGCCCGATAGGTCTTCCAGGATTACCGGGACTTAAAGGAAATCGTGGAGATTTTGGCCAAAGTATGTTAAATGGAGTAATAGGCAGACCAGGTTTGGGGGGACAAAAGGGAGAACCCGGTGGTTTTGGTCCGCAAGGATATTCTGGTAGAGAAGGAGTTCCAGGTGTTAAAGGTATAAAGGGAGCTGTAGGACCAAATGGATTTAGTGGTTTGCCAGGTTTATCTGGTAATAAGGGCCAAACTGGAGCAATACTTGCTGGACCACCAGGTGGTCCAGGCTTACCAGGACCACCAGGGTTACCTGGTTTCAGAGGAGATGTCGGTTTAAAAGGAGAAGATGGCTATCCTGGTTTGCCAGGTATCAAGGGGATTAAAGGAGACTTAGGTCCTTTTGGAAGAACTGGACCTGTAGGTGACTTAGGAGCTCCAGGTACTGTATTCAATATTTTTTAGATTTATGACGTAATTAACTAAAATTAAAATATTAGGTTTTCCTGGTTGGATTGGCATTAATGGTGTACCCGGAAGAGTTGGAGAAGTAGGAGATAGGGGCTACAACGGCTTCCCAGGAGCCAATGGATTACCTGGCCAAAGTGGATTGCCTGGTCTGAAGGGATTAAAAGGAATTAGAGGAAATGCTGGTCAAAGAGGTTTCTTTGGTTTACCTGGACTTCCGGGATTACCCGGTTTACGGGGCGATACGGGAGCAGAAGGAAGAGCTGGTGAAACTGGAGAATCAGCATTCAGTGGACCCCAAGGTGATTTTGGAGATGCTGGTATAATAGGATTACCTGGAACTGATGGTAAACCCGGCATGGATGGCGCAGCTGGCATACGTGGAGAACCTGGTCAGAGTTGGCCCGGCGATTTCGGAATTAAAGGCATCTCAGGAGAACCTGGCCTAATAGGTAGAAATGGAGCTCCAGGACCTTCTGGAGAGAATGGTGCACCTGGATTTGTTGGTGCTCATGGTATGATTGGCGATAAAGGAAGCAATGGTGAACATGGAACGCAAGGAAGGAATGGTTTGCATGGCTATAAAGGTGAAAGAGGTAACCCTGGGCCTTTTGGCTATAATGGTACCAAAGGAGAACGAGGTAATAATAAATTAATATGACTTATTTATTAAATTTTTAATTTATAATCTTGATCAGGTATGGATGGTGAGCCTGGATTTATGGGTAGACCGGGAATACCAGGAGATCTTGGTCCACCTGGTTTAGTAGGACCTCCTGGTGCACCAGGTCTTAAAGGTAGACAAGGATTGCCTGGATTTACATCATATGGATTTGCTGCTAAAGGAGAAGCTGGATTAATGGGAATGCACGGATTCAACGGTGCTAAGGGCGAATGGGGCGATATTGGATTACCTGGAAATCCTGGTGTGAGAGGTGGTAGAGGTGACACTGGGTATTCTGGACTTCAGGGAGATTTTGGGCTACCCGGATTAAAAGGTTTATTGAGAACATAATTTTGACAAAATTAATTACAACTAAATTTGTAGGTTGGAGAGGAGAACCCGGATATGCAGGAGCACCTGGTTTACCTGGTTCCAACCCTGAACGTGGCGAGCCCGGAAGAGATGGACTACCTGGCTTTAATGGACTTGATGGTCGACATGGCCAGAAAGGAGCACCTGGAGAATATGGTATAGAAGGAGCTCCTGGAACTCCCGGATTACCTGGTTTTAGTTACCCAGGAGTTAAGGGTCATATTGGTGATATAGGGCTTCCTGGCTTGCCAGGAACACCTGGAAAATATGGATTAGCAGGTAACATAAATAATTAATCATTTGTCTCAAATGTAATTTTTATTATAATAAAAAGTTTAACTTCTTAATACTTTATCGTTTATAATATATTTTTAGGAATTCGAGGTCAAGATGGTCGTGCAGGTATCAAGGGTTTACAAGGAGATTATGGATTACCTTCAATTAATTTCAAGGGACAACAAGGTGATATAGGATTAAATGGAGCACCTGGATTTAATGGAACAAGAGGAGAAAGGGGTGATTCTGGTTATAACGGACTTCCGGGAATAATTGGTCCAAAAGGTTTACATGGCCCAACGGGCAATCCTGGTTATCCAGGTTTGCAAGGTTTAATCGGTCTTCATGGTGTAAAAGGAGAAAGTGGTGAAATCGGTAGACCTATACCAGGTCTACCTGGAGATGTTGGTTTTCCTGGCTTACCCGGTTTACCTGGATTGCAAGGTACCCCTGGTAGAAATGGTGCTAATGGTCTTAAGGGAGCGCGAGGAGAACTGGGATTGCCAGGAGTTTTTGGACTTCCAGGAAGACCTGGTGCTGTTGGAATACGTGGTGAAAATGGAAGAAATGGTGAAGTAGGGGCACGTGGTCAAACAGGACATCGTGGTTTACCAGGAGACAATGCTCCGTTACCACCAGCACCACCAAGCAGAGGATTTTTCTTTACTAGACATTCACAATCTGAACTTATTCCTATTTGTCCAAAAAATACGGTGAAAATGTGGGATGGATTTTCTCTACTTCATATCATGGGTGATGCTAAAGCGCATGGACAGGATTTAGGTGTGCAACTTAAATTATTATATTTGAGAAATATTATAAAAGTGTATTCTGTTTAGGTGCGCCTGGAAGTTGTTTAAGAAAGTTTAACACCATGCCATTCTTATTCTGTAACTTAAACGACGTGTGTGATTATGCACAACGTAATGATTACAGTTATTGGTTGTCAACCAATGAGCCCATGCCGGTTATGATGACGCCTATACCGGCACCAGAAGTTGGACGATACATATCAAGGTAAAATATTTACATTATTGTTTTTTATTATTTTTAAATGTATTATCATTAAAGGTGTTCGGTTTGTGAAGCTCCTACAAGGGTGGTTGCAGTGCATAGCCAAAGTATGGAAATTCCTGAATGTCCTACTGGATGGGAAGAATTATGGATGGGTTACAGTTTTCTGATGGTATTTAAATTTAAAATGGTATTGAAAAGATCGTACAATTTAATTTTTTATTATTTCAGCACACTGACTCAGGTGCAGAAGGTGCTGGCCAATCTTTGGTTTCACCAGGTTCTTGTCTAGAAGAATTCCGTGCCCGTCCGTTTATAGAATGTCACGGACATGGAAGATGCAACTATTTTACAACTGCTTATTCTTATTGGTTGGCCACAATAGAAGATTATTCTATGTTCCTCAAACCAAGGCAACAAACTTTGAAAGCTGGCATGGATTTAACATCGCGCATTAGTAGGTGTTCAGTATGTATAAGGCGGCGTTATATCATCCAGGCAACATCACACTCTGGAGGCTCTCCTACTTATGGTATTCCCCAACCAAGCGAAATTCAACGCTATCCTAATTCAGACAACAGACAAGATTCGCAAAGCGGTACGGCCAGGGGCACTTTCCGATATGAATCAAACAGACAAAATCAAAATCCAAACTCTTATGCTGGTTCAAACGCATACTATAACCAAAATGCAAATGCACAAAACTCCAACTCTTATGGCAGTGCTCCTGGTCAAAATGTGAACACGCAGAATCAAAACTCCAACTCTTATAGCAGTAGTTCTGGTCAACAAGCAAACGCTCAGAGCTCTTATGGTGGTGGTTCTAGTTCATATGGAAGTCAAAATGTAAACGAACAAAATCCAAATGCTAATTCCTATAATCGTGATTCTACTTCCTATCGAAGTCAAAATGCAAATGAACAAAGTCAAAATGCAAACACTTACAGCAGTGCTTCTGGTTCGTACGGAAGTCAAAATGTAAACGAACAAAATCCAAATGCTAATACTTATAATCGTGATTCTGCTTCCTATCGAGGTCAAAATGCAAATGAACAAAACCAAAATGCAAATACATACAGCAGTGGTTCTGGTTCGTACGGAAGTCAAAATGTAAACGAACAAAATCCAAATGCTAATACTTATAATCGTGATTCTGCTTCCTATCGAGGTCAAAATGCAAATGAACAAAACCAAAATGCAAATACATACAGCAGTGGCTCTGCTACCTACGGGAGTTTGAATGAACAAGATCCAAACTTGAACACTATTAGCGGTAGCTCCGATTCATATAACAGTCAAACTGGAAATGTTCAAAATGCGACCTATTATGCCAGTGAACGTCAAAATGTAAACCCTTACGGTGGTTCATATGGCATACAAAACAGAACCTCTGAAGTAAATGCACAGAGTCAAAATGTGAATCCATACGTTAACTACAACAGACAAAATCAGTATGATCCAAACAGACAATACAATCGTAACGCATATAACAGAAATTATAACGTAAATTCGGAAAATCCAAACAATCCAAGTAATTACGAAGTACGACGCCGACACCGACGAGTCCGAAAACGAAACCATGCAAAAACAGTAGAAGAAAATGAAATAAAAACGTAATTTGTAATTTTTACCAAGTGTGCCATATAAAAATATTTTTTTTAATTTTGGAAAATGTATGTAGATCTGTAAATAATAAATTAGTTAATTTTTGTTAACTACAAATGCCATTTTAAATTTAAGGGCATAATATCATAATGGTGCTATATTTTCAGAATTAAGCTTGCATGCATACTGTAATGTGATTTTTAATTTAGGTTCTTTAATAAATCACTGCCATTAAGGGTAGGTAAACTGCCAATTATAAATGCTGTTAGTATTCCATGTTACAATTATATCTATTAACCGTGTTATGTAAAATAGTGCAAAACAGTAATTATAGTTGGAATATTGCGTAAAAAAATTTTGTAAACTTGTTTTTTTTTATTTTTAATTAAAAAATATGTATTTATAGAATTAATAACTAAGTTTTTGTTTGTATAAAATAATCAAATAATTTTTTATTACTTATAACAAGATATAAAAAAATTTATTTTTTAAATTTTAATTTAATACGAAATATTGATAATAAACTTTTTTTAAATGTTAGTTTATCATGAACTGTGACTCGACTTGCAAAACATTTGTGTAATAAATCTGAAAAAATTATATTATAAATTTGAACTTTTTATTTTATTAAATTTTTTAATTAACATAAAAATTAGTCTGCTGTGCTCCCTGTTATTTCCTCTAGATATTCGTTGAGCAACGATTCAATTTCCAAATTGGTTGGTACCCAGAAGTTCAATTTTAAGAAAATGCAAGTTCAAATTTAAAAAAAAATTAAAAACACTTTTGTGTTGCCAAAGTTACAAAAAATGTAGAAAACCAAAACATAAATTCAAAAACCGGAAAATAGGCAAAAGCCGACCCTAGCAAAACGTCAAATAACAAGGCTTTAAAAAAGAATATCCTCACCACATAAATCCACGACAAATCATTTTAAAAAGTCTAAAGATACTATTAGATATATATGTAGGTACTATATAATTTAAATGAAAAAGTAAACCTAAAATTAAGAAAGAAACCAGGCTCAACTAAAATAAATTATAAATTTAGCATAACAATTTTAACTACATCCATCCTCTTCTTCCAAAATGTATTAGCATCTTTCGTTTAATTTCCTTTTTGGATATCATATGATTTATATGCGCCGACTAGCTCAATCGTCCAAATTTATCTCACTAGCACGGCGGTTATCGCGCGACCTTGCAATTTTCCAATAAAACTTTATTTCTCAATGCTTATTTCATAAAAATGTTCCAATTTTTTTTGTTTCCAAATTGAGGCTAAGAAAAAAACGACTTTTTTTTCTTCCACTACTTTTATTTTATCTCATTCCAAAAGGAATCAAACCTTCACAAAATTTTATGCATCATTCAAATTAACATGAGCTCGCGAGTTCCCTCAAAATTCTCGAACCCTATCCTGGCTATTCAGCACCAAGAGCGTCGTACAAATTTTGCAACTTACAAAAAATTTTTAAAAATTATCAATACAAAAAATTAAAAAATAATAAGACAACTTATTCAAAAGCTTCTTCAACCCAAAATAAAATGTTTCAAAAATATTTAAACGGCCAAGAACCGGGGGGGGGGGGGCAGTGAAGCAAAGGAGGCAGCTGCCCCCCTACTATCCTCCAGGTCAGACAAAGATTTTTTAAAGAAAATAAACTACACAATACTTAATTTTATTTCATTTTTCAATAAAATATATTTGATATAACTTTCAATAATTGTTTCTATTTTCTAAAGTGTCTGGAGCTTTTCCCCCAAAATGTAAAGAAGCGGGCGTGAAACCGGGGGGTCTGGAATACCCCCCAGGCACAAGGAAGTAACAGAAGGCTTTTCAAAATTGATAACAACACAAACTTAATTTCAAAGAAAAACTATTTTTCTTTATTATACGTAACCTCCCAGATACCCCGGACCAAACCAATTAGATATTCCAAAATGTAAAGAAATGAGCGTAAAACTGGGGGGTATGGAATACCCTCCAGCATATTTCATTTCATTAAGCTTTTTATGTTCTAAGTAGAACATTGCTTTTCCCTTTTTGGGTATTACAAATCCGATTAGCGGGGTGGATTAGTCTCCATATTACCTATTTCAAATAAATCAATATCTATTTCACCACACCGTGTGGATGTCCACTGAAAGGCCGAGCTAAGAAATTCTGTATATTTGAACCCAGAATTTTCGCTCTGTACTCAACCAGCGGTCACATCACTCCACGGCTGTGGCTACCCTCCAGCATATGGAATTTTAAAAATTGATAAAGCAGCAAATTTAATTCTAGAAAAAACACTTTTTCTTAATGGTTGGAGGGTATTCCATACCCCCAGACCCCCCGGTTTTCCGATTGTTTACTTTTAAAAATACCCTCCAGATCAGAACACGATTTTTTCATTACCATAAACTACATAATACTTAAACGGAAATTTATAGTTGAGAAGAGGTCTAAGAAATGATCTACAAAGTAGATATTTAATTTATACTTCTTACAGAATTTATAACACAACAGTAATAAATATAGTCAGGACCGTCATCAGGATTCAAAGTCCATTGAAATAATTAGCAAACAAATTATAAAATCAAAAGACACCTTATCGGATTACATGTTTCAATCTAATCCACGATTCTACTCGTGAAACTGATATCATCAGATCCGCACTGGTTTTATGAAGATATATAAGTTACTTACCAATTTTTCAAAAAAACTTGGATCCTTTTGGTCTTGACTGTACAACTACTTTTGTGATAATAAATCTGTTAGAAATTGCAGGTACCCTTTTTTAAGTTTAGGGTTATTTAACCTGCTGTTTTTGCCCACCTCGTGGAAATTAATAAAAGTAGTTTAAAATGAAATTTGAATTTCATAAAAACGTGTTATAGTTGACCTTAAACAAAATAAACGGAAATTTATAGTTGAGAAGAGGTCTAAGAAATGATCTACAAAGTAGATATTTAATTTATACTTCTTACAGAATTTATAACACAACAGTAATAAATATAGTCAGGACCGTCATCAGGATTCAAAGTCCATTGAAATAATTAGCAAACAAATTATAAAATCAAAAGACACCTTATCGGATTACATGTTTCAATCTAATCCACGATTCTACTCGTGAAACTGATATCATCAGATCCGCACTGGTTTTATGAAGATATAAGTTACTTACCAATTTTTCAAAAAAACTTGGATCCTTTTGGTCTTGACTGTACAACTACTTTTGTGATAATAAATCTGTTAGAAATTGCAGGTACCCTTTTTTAAGTTTAGGGTTATTTAACCTGCTGTTTTTGCCCACCTCGTGGAAATTAATAAAAGTAGTTTAAAATGAAATTTGAATTTCATAAAAACGTGTTATAGTTGACCTTAAACAAAATAAACGGAAATTTATAGTTGAGAAGAGGTCTAAGAAATGATCTACAAAGTAGATATTTAATTTATACTTCTTACAGAATTTATAACACAACAGTAATAAATATAGTCAGGACCGTCATCAGGATTCAAAGTCCATTGAAATAATTAGCAAACAAATTATAAAATCAAAAGACACCTTATCGGATTACATGTTTCAATCTAATCCACGATTCTACTCGTGAAACTGATATCATCAGATCCGCACTGGTTTTATGAAGATATAAGTTACTTACCAATTTTTCAAAAAAACTTGGATCCTTTTGGTCTTGACTGTACAACTACTTTTGTGATAATAAATCTGTTAGAAATTGCAGGTACCCTTTTTTAAGTTTAGGGTTATTTAACCTGCTGTTTTTGCCCACCTCGTGGAAATTAATAAAAGTAGTTTAAAATGAAATTTGAATTTCATAAAAACGTGTTATAGTTGACCTTAAACAAAATAAACGGAAATTTATAGTTGAGAAGAGGTCTAAGAAATGATCTACAAAGTAGATATTTAATTTATACTTCTTACAGAATTTATAACACAACAGTAATAAATATAGTCAGGACCGTCATCAGGATTCAAAGTCCATTGAAATAATTAGCAAACAAATTATAAAATCAAAAGACACCTTATCGGATTACATGTTTCAATCTAATCCACGATTCTACTCGTGAAACTGATATCATCAGATCCGCACTGGTTTTATGAAGATATAAGTTACTTACCAATTTTTCAAAAAAAACTTGGATCCTTTTGGTCTTGACTGTACAACTACTTTTGTGATAATAAATCTGTTAGAAATTGCAGGTACCCTTTTTTAAGTTTAGGGTTATTTAACCTGCTGTTTTTGCCCACCTCGTGGAAATTAATAAAAGTAGTTTAAAATGAAATTTGAATTTCATAAAAACGTGTTATAGTTGACCTTAAACAAAATAAACGGAAATTTATAGTTGAGAAGAGGTCTAAGAAATGATCTACAAAGTAGATATTTAATTTATACTTCTTACAGAATTTATAACACAACAGTAATAAATATAGTCAGGACCGTCATCAGGATTCAAAGTCCATTGAAATAATTAGCAAACAAATTATAAAATCAAAAGACACCTTATCGGATTACATGTTTCAATCTAATCCACGATTCTACTCGTGAAACTGATATCATCAGATCCGCACTGGTTTTATGAAGATATAAGTTACTTACCAATTTTTCAAAAAAACTTGGATCCTTTTGGTCTTGACTGTACAACTACTTTTGTGATAATAAATCTGTTAGAAATTGCAGGTACCCTTTTTTAAGTTTAGGGTTATTTAACCTGCTGTTTTTGCCCACCTCGTGGAAATTAATAAAAGTAGTTTAAAATGAAATTTGAATTTCATAAAAACGTGTTATAGTTGACCTTAAACAAAATAAACGGAAATTTATAGTTGAGAAGAGGTCTAAGAAATGATCTACAAAGTAGATATTTAATTTATACTTCTTACAGAATTTATAACACAACAGTAATAAATATAGTCAGGACCGTCATCAGGATTCAAAGTCCATTGAAATAATTAGCAAACAAATTATAAAATCAAAAGACACCTTATCGGATTACATGTTTCAATCTAATCCACGATTCTACTCGTGAAACTGATATCATCAGATCCGCACTGGTTTTATGAAGATATAAGTTACTTACCAATTTTTCAAAAAAACTTGGATCCTTTTGGTCTTGACTGTACAACTACTTTTGTGATAATAAATCTGTTAGAAATTGCAGGTACCCTTTTTTAAGTTTAGGGTTATTTAACCTGCTGTTTTTGCCCACCTCGTGGAAATTAATAAAAGTAGTTTAAAATGAAATTTGAATTTCATAAAAACGTGTTATAGTTGACCTTAAACAAAATAAACGGAAATTTATAGTTGAGAAGAGGTCTAAGAAATGATCTACAAAGTAGATATTTAATTTATACTTCTTACAGAATTTATAACACAACAGTAATAAATATAGTCAGGACCGTCATCAGGATTCAAAGTCCATTGAAATAATTAGCAAACAAATTATAAAATCAAAAGACACCTTATCGGATTACATGTTTCAATCTAATCCACGATTCTACTCGTGAAACTGATATCATCAGATCCGCACTGGTTTTATGAAGATATAAGTTACTTACCAATTTTTCAAAAAAACTTGGATCCTTTTGGTCTTGACTGTACAACTACTTTTGTGATAATAAATCTGTTAGAAATTGCAGGTACCCTTTTTTAAGTTTAGGGTTATTTAACCTGCTGTTTTTGCCCACCTCGTGGAAATTAATAAAAGTAGTTTAAAATGAAATTTGAATTTCATAAAAACGTGTTATAGTTGACCTTAAACAAAATAAACGGAAATTTATAGTTGAGAAGAGGTCTAAGAAATGATCTACAAAGTAGATATTTAATTTATACTTCTTACAGAATTTATAACACAACAGTAATAAATATAGTCAGGACCGTCATCAGGATTCAAAGTCCATTGAAATAATTAGCAAACAAATTATAAAATCAAAAGACACCTTATCGGATTACATGTTTCAATCTAATCCACGATTCTACTCGTGAAACTGATATCATCAGATCCGCACTGGTTTTATGAAGATATAAGTTACTTACCAATTTTTCAAAAAAACTTGGATCCTTTTGGTCTTGACTGTACAACTACTTTTGTGATAATAAATCTGTTAGAAATTGCAGGTACCCTTTTTTAAGTTTAGGGTTATTTAACCTGCTGTTTTTGCCCACCTCGTGGAAATTAATAAAAGTAGTTTAAAATGAAATTTGAATTTCATAAAAACGTGTTATAGTTGACCTTAAACAAAATAAACGGAAATTTATAGTTGAGAAGAGGTCTAAGAAATGATCTACAAAGTAGATATTTAATTTATACTTCTTACAGAATTTATAACACAACAGTAATAAATATAGTCAGGACCGTCATCAGGATTCAAAGTCCATTGAAATAATTAGCAAACAAATTATAAAATCAAAAGACACCTTATCGGATTACATGTTTCAATCTAATCCACGATTCTACTCGTGAAACTGATATCATCAGATCCGCACTGGTTTTATGAAGATATAAGTTACTTACCAATTTTTCAAAAAAACTTGGATCCTTTTGGTCTTGACTGTACAACTACTTTTGTGATAATAAATCTGTTAGAAATTGCAGGTACCCTTTTTTAAGTTTAGGGTTATTTAACCTGCTGTTTTTGCCCACCTCGTGGAAATTAATAAAAGTAGTTTAAAATGAAATTTGAATTTCATAAAAACGTGTTATAGTTGACCTTAAACAAAATAAACGGAAATTTATAGTTGAGAAGAGGTCTAAGAAATGATCTACAAAGTAGATATTTAATTTATACTTCTTACAGAATTTATAACACAACAGTAATAAATATAGTCAGGACCGTCATCAGGATTCAAAGTCCATTGAAATAATTAGCAAACAAATTATAAAATCAAAAGACACCTTATCGGATTACATGTTTCAATCTAATCCACGATTCTACTCGTGAAACTGATATCATCAGATCCGCACTGGTTTTATGAAGATATAAGTTACTTACCAATTTTTCAAAAAAACTTGGATCCTTTTGGTCTTGACTGTACAACTACTTTTGTGATAATAAATCTGTTAGAAATTGCAGGTACCCTTTTTTAAGTTTAGGGTTATTTAACCTGCTGTTTTTGCCCACCTCGTGGAAATTAATAAAAGTAGTTTAAAATGAAATTTGAATTTCATAAAAACGTGTTATAGTTGACCTTAAACAAAATAAACGGAAATTTATAGTTGAGAAGAGGTCTAAGAAATGATCTACAAAGTAGATATTTAATTTATACTTCTTACAGAATTTATAACACAACAGTAATAAATATAGTCAGGACCGTCATCAGGATTCAAAGTCCATTGAAATAATTAGCAAACAAATTATAAAATCAAAAGACACCTTATCGGATTACATGTTTCAATCTAATCCACGATTCTACTCGTGAAACTGATATCATCAGATCCGCACTGGTTTTATGAAGATATAAGTTACTTACCAATTTTTCAAAAAAAACTTGGATCCTTTTGGTCTTGACTGTACAACTACTTTTGTGATAATAAATCTGTTAGAAATTGCAGGTACCCTTTTTTAAGTTTAGGGTTATTTAACCTGCTGTTTTTGCCCACCTCGTGGAAATTAATAAAAGTAGTTTAAAATGAAATTTGAATTTCATAAAAACGTGTTATAGTTGACCTTAAACAAAATAAACGGAAATTTATAGTTGAGAAGAGGTCTAAGAAATGATCTACAAAGTAGATATTTAATTTATACTTCTTACAGAATTTATAACACAACAGTAATAAATATAGTCAGGACCGTCATCAGGATTCAAAGTCCATTGAAATAATTAGCAAACAAATTATAAAATCAAAAGACACCTTATCGGATTACATGTTTCAATCTAATCCACGATTCTACTCGTGAAACTGATATCATCAGATCCGCACTGGTTTTATGAAGATATAAGTTACTTACCAATTTTTCAAAAAAACTTGGATCCTTTTGGTCTTGACTGTACAACTACTTTTGTGATAATAAATCTGTTAGAAATTGCAGGTACCCTTTTTTAAGTTTAGGGTTATTTAACCTGCTGTTTTTGCCCACCTCGTGGAAATTAATAAAAGTAGTTTAAAATGAAATTTGAATTTCATAAAAACGTGTTATAGTTGACCTTAAACAAAATAAACGGAAATTTATAGTTGAGAAGAGGTCTAAGAAATGATCTACAAAGTAGATATTTAATTTATACTTCTTACAGAATTTATAACACAACAGTAATAAATATAGTCAGGACCGTCATCAGGATTCAAAGTCCATTGAAATAATTAGCAAACAAATTATAAAATCAAAAGACACCTTATCGGATTACATGTTTCAATCTAATCCACGATTCTACTCGTGAAACTGATATCATCAGATCCGCACTGGTTTTATGAAGATATAAGTTACTTACCAATTTTTCAAAAAAACTTGGATCCTTTTGGTCTTGACTGTACAACTACTTTTGTGATAATAAATCTGTTAGAAATTGCAGGTACCCTTTTTTAAGTTTAGGGTTATTTAACCTGCTGTTTTTGCCCACCTCGTGGAAATTAATAAAAGTAGTTTAAAATGAAATTTGAATTTCATAAAAACGTGTTATAGTTGACCTTAAACAAAATAAACGGAAATTTATAGTTGAGAAGAGGTCTAAGAAATGATCTACAAAGTAGATATTTAATTTATACTTCTTACAGAATTTATAACACAACAGTAATAAATATAGTCAGGACCGTCATCAGGATTCAAAGTCCATTGAAATAATTAGCAAACAAATTATAAAATCAAAAGACACCTTATCGGATTACATGTTTCAATCTAATCCACGATTCTACTCGTGAAACTGATATCATCAGATCCGCACTGGTTTTATGAAGATATAAGTTACTTACCAATTTTTCAAAAAAACTTGGATCCTTTTGGTCTTGACTGTACAACTACTTTTGTGATAATAAATCTGTTAGAAATTGCAGGTACCCTTTTTTAAGTTTAGGGTTATTTAACCTGCTGTTTTTGCCCACCTCGTGGAAATTAATAAAAGTAGTTTAAAATGAAATTTGAATTTCATAAAAACGTGTTATAGTTGACCTTAAACAAAATAAACGGAAATTTATAGTTGAGAAGAGGTCTAAGAAATGATCTACAAAGTAGATATTTAATTTATACTTCTTACAGAATTTATAACACAACAGTAATAAATATAGTCAGGACCGTCATCAGGATTCAAAGTCCATTGAAATAATTAGCAAACAAATTATAAAATCAAAAGACACCTTATCGGATTACATGTTTCAATCTAATCCACGATTCTACTCGTGAAACTGATATCATCAGATCCGCACTGGTTTTATGAAGATATAAGTTACTTACCAATTTTTCAAAAAAACTTGGATCCTTTTGGTCTTGACTGTACAACTACTTTTGTGATAATAAATCTGTTAGAAATTGCAGGTACCCTTTTTTAAGTTTAGGGTTATTTAACCTGCTGTTTTTGCCCACCTCGTGGAAATTAATAAAAGTAGTTTAAAATGAAATTTGAATTTCATAAAAACGTGTTATAGTTGACCTTAAACAAAATAAACGGAAATTTATAGTTGAGAAGAGGTCTAAGAAATGATCTACAAAGTAGATATTTAATTTATACTTCTTACAGAATTTATAACACAACAGTAATAAATATAGTCAGGACCGTCATCAGGATTCAAAGTCCATTGAAATAATTAGCAAACAAATTATAAAATCAAAAGACACCTTATCGGATTACATGTTTCAATCTAATCCACGATTCTACTCGTGAAACTGATATCATCAGATCCGCACTGGTTTTATGAAGATATAAGTTACTTACCAATTTTTCAAAAAAACTTGGATCCTTTTGGTCTTGACTGTACAACTACTTTTGTGATAATAAATCTGTTAGAAATTGCAGGTACCCTTTTTTAAGTTTAGGGTTATTTA
The DNA here is from genome assembly GCA_905340355.1 of Rhagonycha fulva. Lineage (NCBI taxonomy): Eukaryota > Metazoa > Arthropoda > Insecta > Coleoptera > Cantharidae > Rhagonycha > Rhagonycha fulva. The sequence goes on from HG996555.1 coordinate 14,463,132, forward strand.
ACCTGCTGTTTTTGCCCACCTCGTGGAAATTAATAAAAGTAGTTTAAAATGAAATTTGAATTTCATAAAAACGTGTTATAGTTGACCTTAAACAAAATAAACGGAAATTTATAGTTGAGAAGAGGTCTAAGAAATGATCTACAAAGTAGATATTTAATTTATACTTCTTACAGAATTTATAACACAACAGTAATAAATATAGTCAGGACCGTCATCAGGATTCAAAGTCCATTGAAATAATTAGCAAACAAATTATAAAATCAAAAGACACCTTATCGGATTACATGTTTCAATCTAATCCACGATTCTACTCGTGAAACTGATATCATCAGATCCGCACTGGTTTTATGAAGATATAAGTTACTTACCAATTTTTCAAAAAAACTTGGATCCTTTTGGTCTTGACTGTACAACTACTTTTGTGATAATAAATCTGTTAGAAATTGCAGGTACCCTTTTTTAAGTTTAGGGTTATTTAACCTGCTGTTTTTGCCCACCTCGTGGAAATTAATAAAAGTAGTTTAAAATGAAATTTGAATTTCATAAAAACGTGTTATAGTTGACCTTAAACAAAATAAACGGAAATTTATAGTTGAGAAGAGGTCTAAGAAATGATCTACAAAGTAGATATTTAATTTATACTTCTTACAGAATTTATAACACAACAGTAATAAATATAGTCAGGACCGTCATCAGGATTCAAAGTCCATTGAAATAATTAGCAAACAAATTATAAAATCAAAAGACACCTTATCGGATTACATGTTTCAATCTAATCCACGATTCTACTCGTGAAACTGATATCATCAGATCCGCACTGGTTTTATGAAGATATAAGTTACTTACCAATTTTTCAAAAAAACTTGGATCCTTTTGGTCTTGACTGTACAACTACTTTTGTGATAATAAATCTGTTAGAAATTGCAGGTACCCTTTTTTAAGTTTAGGGTTATTTAACCTGCTGTTTTTGCCCACCTCGTGGAAATTAATAAAAGTAGTTTAAAATGAAATTTGAATTTCATAAAAACGTGTTATAGTTGACCTTAAACAAAATAAACGGAAATTTATAGTTGAGAAGAGGTCTAAGAAATGATCTACAAAGTAGATATTTAATTTATACTTCTTACAGAATTTATAACACAACAGTAATAAATATAGTCAGGACCGTCATCAGGATTCAAAGTCCATTGAAATAATTAGCAAACAAATTATAAAATCAAAAGACACCTTATCGGATTACATGTTTCAATCTAATCCACGATTCTACTCGTGAAACTGATATCATCAGATCCGCACTGGTTTTATGAAGATATAAGTTACTTACCAATTTTTCAAAAAAACTTGGATCCTTTTGGTCTTGACTGTACAACTACTTTTGTGATAATAAATCTGTTAGAAATTGCAGGTACCCTTTTTTAAGTTTAGGGTTATTTAACCTGCTGTTTTTGCCCACCTCGTGGAAATTAATAAAAGTAGTTTAAAATGAAATTTGAATTTCATAAAAACGTGTTATAGTTGACCTTAAACAAAATAAACGGAAATTTATAGTTGAGAAGAGGTCTAAGAAATGATCTACAAAGTAGATATTTAATTTATACTTCTTACAGAATTTATAACACAACAGTAATAAATATAGTCAGGACCGTCATCAGGATTCAAAGTCCATTGAAATAATTAGCAAACAAATTATAAAATCAAAAGACACCTTATCGGATTACATGTTTCAATCTAATCCACGATTCTACTCGTGAAACTGATATCATCAGATCCGCACTGGTTTTATGAAGATATAAGTTACTTACCAATTTTTCAAAAAAACTTGGATCCTTTTGGTCTTGACTGTACAACTACTTTTGTGATAATAAATCTGTTAGAAATTGCAGGTACCCTTTTTTAAGTTTAGGGTTATTTAACCTGCTGTTTTTGCCCACCTCGTGGAAATTAATAAAAGTAGTTTAAAATGAAATTTGAATTTCATAAAAACGTGTTATAGTACTTATATCTTCATAAAACCAGTGCGGATCTGATGATATCAGTTTCACGAGTAGAATCGTGGATTAGATTGAAACATGTAATCCGATAAGGTGTCTTTTGATTTTATAATTTGTTTGCTAATTATTTCAATGGACTTTGAATCCTGATGACGGTCCTGACTATATTTATTACTGTTGTGTTATAAATTCTGTAAGAAGTATAAATTAAATATCTACTTTGTAGATCATTTCTTAGACCTCTTCTCAACTATAAATTTCCGTTTATTTTGTTTAAGGTCAACTATAACACGTTTTTATGAAATTCAAATTTCATTTTAAACTACTTTTATACATAATACTTGATTTTATTTCATTTTAAAGTGCGATTTCTAATTTTTAGGGCAGCTAAGCCCTTAGCTAACTTTGCATCTCAAATTTGTACACCCTTGCCCTACGCCACCTTTGCCAATCTTTAGTTACTCTGCTGACATTAATGACACTTTTTTCGGTTTAATATGGGAACCTCTGATTGTTATGTTTATCTTTATCCCTCCCCTCTCCTCACCGAATGAAAACCTTGTAAAACTTGCAAGGATAATTATAATTAATGCTTTATAGTACTACTTATTGAGAAAATTTGTTTAACTTTTCGTATAGTACATTTAATATAATAATACTGAAGAAAATTTAAAGTAGAGGAAATGTGCCTATGATAAAACCACTGGCTGTATTTTCAAATTTACAGTCAGTTGTTTACAAGCGTTAAGCAGTTTTTATGGAAATAAATAAATAAGTCAAAATTGGTAAGTGTCGATATAACAAAGTAGCTTGGCATGATATTAAGTAACTTTTGTTTTACGCTCAGCTAGAATCTGCTTTTATTACTGCAGTTTAAAGGAACTGTTGCATGATAATTGCCTGGTAAAAATTGAGGTTACAGCAATGAACAAAAAAGATTGGGATTTTTATCTGATTTATGCAATGTGACCTATGATGGACCCCATTGTGATGTGCATCATTGGCAATATAATAATTATATTTTATGAGTTGTTCTTCTTTTTCATTTATGGATATGACATCCCAAAAAGACTGAATGAATTATACGTGCAAGAAAAAAGTGGATTCGTTGTAAAATATGTAAGTCGTGGTGCCACAATAAGTGCGCTGGTGTTACCTTCCGTTGCAAATTTTTTATTTGTGAACTATGTACATACCTAGTGATTTATTTTGTTAGTTTGTTCTATATTTTTTCTAAAGTAATAAAAGTTACTTTTAATCATGTATTTTAAATGAGTCCGACATAGGCACCATAAAATGTGCCAATGATGGACCTCTCGACTATTTTTTTAAAATGCTTACATTATTAAACACGAAATTAATTGGTAAAAAATTCACTTTATACTTCAAATTAAGTATAGATTTTCATATAAAAAACATTTAATTCCAAAAATAAGAAAGATATAATGATATTTCATTAAAGGGTCCTTCATAGGTACATTTCCTCTAATTTGATTGTAGTACAAATTACTATAAATTGTAGATATTCTCAATTTGTAGCAAATTATAGTAATTAGTAGTACTTTTACTAGTCATTATTTACTACAAAGTTTGCCCACAAAACTTTAATGGAAGATCACTACAAATTTATACTGATCCTTATCCAACTACAAATTTGTTTTAACATAGGAATCGACTGTTGCAACATTCTGGAAAATTTCACTTTGTTTGTTGTTGGAAATGACGATGGCTTAGTAGTTCCATATTATCAACTAAATTTATACCCGTGCTTCTATATACAAGTTATTTCCTATTTATTGTAACACGGCAAGATATGGTGTAAAAATGACAACTGCAAGACTGTAGAATTTTCACAGAATGACAACAAAGTCGTCGATTTGTTCAACCAAGCACTGGCCAAATTCAAGAGGATTATGAATGATATGGACATAATGACCCTGCTTATTGAATGTTGTAATGCCTTTGTATTTATTTAATGTGTATTTTGTACTTTATATGTATTTTATTAATTATGCCTTTGTATTTAGTTATAAAATAATATAGTTAATTGCTAATCGTAAATCATATAAACACGTTGAACTTTGGTACCGATTTTAAATTAATTTTGCCCCACAACCCATAAAAAAAATCTTGTACATATACAAAAGGTAAGCAAACTACTACAAAAAATTTTGATTAAGTTTTCTTATAGTTATATATTAATTTTGATTTCAAATTTAATACAAGGAAAGTGTTTACAAAACTTAAAATTTTATTTTATTAAGATAACCTGAATATATAATACAAACACACCTCGAATAAACAATTATTACAAAACTAAATTACTAAATCTTTTACGCAACCTTTGAACCTAAAATATAAAATAAAAGCCATTGTTAATCCTTTCTCTTTTATTTCGTACAAAAAGAAGAAACAATGATAAAAAAAACAGAAATTCAACAACTGCAGTTTCATGTTTACTTACACGTGATAAGTATAATATTTAAATAAACATAAAAAATTGTTCTAAATACGTAGATTTATAAAATAATATGTTATTTTACACGTAACGATAGTTATTTTGCAAAACCATTATTAAACTCTACCGCTCTGTCTGTAAACTGCATATGACTATCAATGATTTGAAATAATTCTGCAGGTTGCGGTATTCTACCGGTTTCCAATTTCGACCACACCGGCACATCGTTCAACGTGATTTCAAATGCACCCGACTGTACTAAGTGACCTTCTATTAAATTACATAGAAGAAAGCACATCAAACAAGCGTAAATTTTATTTTCCAGACACCAAGTCCACCACGATGGCTGAGGTTGATTGATATACTGAAATACATTGATTCCACCCAACACACAACATATTATAGCCATTTTTAGTAAACCCTATAAAACAAACCGTTTTAAGGAAATCGATAAACTACAAAATAAGAACTTACTATTAATCGGGACAAGAATAGATAAAAATCAGATGGATCGTAATTTTGACCGTGGACAGTCATATAAGGATATTTTTGTTGAATAATGGTAGAATACTCTTCGTACATTTTTCGATATCCACACGAATAGCTGCATATAAGATTTATTTTTTATTATAATTCAATTAAGAAGTAGCAAGTCATGAACATACCAGTACAAAAATGTAAGTGTTGGACCAGCAAAATTAGTAGTTAGTTTTGATTTAGGTAAATCTTCTTCCGATTTCGCCTCTTGCACATAATTTAAAAACACTAACACAAATAATGCGAATAGAAGCGAAAAGTGATTTACAGTCAGTTTTTGAAACATTTTTTTACAATTAGTATCACCGACTTTGACATTTGTTCATCAAGCAAAATTGTAAATACGATGACCTTACCGACGTTGTCAGATGTATTCACATGACAACTTCATATACAGGATAGTACATCGATAAGGATGCTATTTTTACTAAAAATACATATAAGTAGATTTTTCCTGTTATCTGCCCATCAATATTTATAAGTGGTCATTGCCCACCACGCTTTTAAATAAGTCATCTTCACAATTTTTGCAGGAAAAATTTAACCCCAGACTTTAGGTTTGCAAATTTGTAGAAAAAGAAATTAAAAATTTGAATCACAAAGTTCAGGTTGGTGACTGGTCGTATTTGAAAAGATCATTGCTTCAAAATTAATTTTAAATTTAAAATTTTCAACCTATTTTTAAATAATTTGAAAATATTTATTATTATCGGCACAGTTTTGACTTGTATTTTTAATACCTTAGCCAAGAGAAGCACTTTAATTTTACATAAAAATTAATAATTTGCCTAAAGCCTAAACTATAGCCAATGAATATTTAAATTTTTTTTTATTTACCCTGTATATTGCCAAAAACATTTTCAGCCTAGCACCATTGAAAAACTATAATCTAACCTAACATTTTGTCACATTTGTAAATTGGAAGTGTTGTAAAGTGATTATTCAAAATGGCTGGTCGTGCTGGTTCTTCTCGGCGTTTGCCAGAAAGCGAATCTACAATCGCTTATGTTCAAGCTGATGGATTGGTAAGTTTTCATAAAACCTTTCAACAACGGATTTTAATGAAATAACGTAGTTTTCAGTTAAATCATGAGGTGGGTTACATTTTAACCTAACCTTGTTTTCCTCACCAGCTTTCACTAATTATTTATTTTTAATATTTACAGGCTGTTATGAAAATTGTCAAACACTGCCATGAAGAGGCTTCGAGTAATATGGACGTAGCTCAAGGGGCTCTTTTGGGTTTGGTGGTTGATAATCGACTTGAGATTACAAATTGCTTTCCGTTCCCAAAGCACACCGACGATGGTTTCGATGAGGAAGACTATCAACTATCTATGATGAGGCGTTTGAGACGTGTGAATGTTGACCACTTCCATGTTGGTTGGTACCAAAGTGCCGATGTCGGCAACTTTTTGAGTCTTCCGTTATTGGAATCACAGTATCATTATCAGACCTCAATCGAAGAATCGGTCGTCGTTATTTATGATTCGCAAAAATCCTCTCGAGGTTTCTTGACCCTAAAAGCTTATCGGTTAACTCCACAAGCTATTGAACTGTACAAGGAAGGCGAATTCACTCCAGAAATGTTGCTTAAATTGAAAGTTGGATTTGAAAATTTGTTTATTGAAGTTCCATTTGTTATTAAAAATTCTGCTTTGTGTAATATTATGATGTCTGAATTGAATGAAATGATACCTGAAGAGCAAGGTTCCAAGTTTCTCGATTTGGGTACGGCTTCTGTGCTAGAAGGACAGTTACGTTGTCTTATGGATCGAGTTGATGAACTGAATCAAGAAGCAATCAAATTCAATCGTTATCAACAGTTGGTCAGTAGGCAACAACAAGACAAGCATCGTTGGATGCAAAAGAGATCTCAAGAAAATGCTGCACGTGCTGCAAAAGATGAACCTCCACTTCCGGAAGAAGATGTCAACAAGCAGTTCCGTCCTCATCCAGTTCCACCAAGGTTGAACCCTATGATTATTGCTGGACAAATTGATACCTACAGTCATCATATTTCACAGTTTTGCTCTCAATCGTTAGCTAAATTGTACATTACTCAGGCATTACAAGGTGCCAAGGAATCGAAGAGTAACAACATTTAATAACTTCTTGTATTTGTATTACGTTGGTAGTATTAAATTTTACTACAGAAAATTATTTTCATTTATTATTAAATTTAGCTATGCATTCGTACTTTTGACAAAATTTTAAGTATTTATTTGTATGTTTTGTTTTCAATAGATATTTCTCCACTTGTGGATATTATTAATTTTTTTCAGTACCGAAGGACTTTTCAAAGTAGTATTTTACTGCTATAATGTAGATGCAAGTTTGTTCCCGGAACAAGCACATCTAATTTTTTTTCTGAAGTCTAAAAACAAAGAGCTTCAAAAATGTACAAAATTTATTCAATTTAACAATTTCAATAATGATAACATACAATTTTCATTAAGAGGGGCCTAGTAGAGATAGCAAACTAAAAGGAATTTCATATTTTCTTTGGTTTCTTAAAATCTACATAGTTATCATTGGACGGTAAAGAAAATTCAATCCATTTTGTTGAATACTTTAAAATATATATAGGACAATAATAATACAAGGTTACTAAATATTTTTTGTACAAAAGGAGAATAGGGACAACAAATGATCTTAGTTTTAACCCCTTTGCTGTGACGACATTGTCAATCCTGAAATAATAAAATTCAGAAAAGAATATAAATCTTCATTGCAAAAAAGAATTTCTAATTTATCGACCTTTTTTTCTAGTTACACAGAATGACCTATTTTTAACCTCATTGTTGCACAGTGGGGCAAGACAGGTTCAGAAGTGCTATTAAATCAAATACTATTTTAATTGACTTTTAAGTTAGATATCTTTTTTTGGAGTTGTTGGTAGTATCTCAAAAATTTATAGATAGATTCTTGAACAAGTTTTTATTAAGGAAATCGGATCTTTTCTATCAGATGCTGATGCGCATGAATGGACTAAAGAGATTCCAATACAATCAATTGATTTTTAAAGTGGATATTTCTTTTCAGGACTATTAGTACAGTATTGAAAAGATTCACAGATATATTTTTATTGAAAGAATTCATCTGCAGAATTTTCGAATTTGTTATCCTTATCATCAACATTGTCACCACTACTGTTATCATTATCCCCATGCTTATGATGATGAGTAATGACCTGCTCTGGAAGTTTCAATAAATCTTGTGCCTCTTTTGAAATGTATTGCTTTTTTTCTTTGGAAGTTTTCGCTTGCTAGTGATTACACTGGATCAGAACTCAATATTTGTTTTGGATTAACAGATTATTCGATCAATAATAATTTTTTGAATTGGTCTGTAGTATCTGGTTCCCGAAATTTACAAAATTTGATCTAGCAAAAAAGGTGGATAATGTAGGTAGAAATTCAAACGGGGTTAATGGTTATAATATAATAACCAACACCAATCAAACAAAACAAAATTCGAAACCCGGCGGACGCCTTCGTAATAAAAAAATCCAAAGACAATTAAACTTAAAATTTGAACTATGATTGGACTGACGATCGACCGTGGTTGTATTGGGTTTTAAGTGAAATGATCTTCGTTGTTTGTTTGGCGCCGACTCGAAATTAGTTACTTACATTAGTTTAGGAAGTTAGTTATTACCAGGGCTCGGAAGTTATAGCACAAAAAAAGTGAACTTTTAGCGCTTTAATATGCACTTAAAAACACCAAAATTAGCGCTATAAATAGCACTAAAAAATGGAAAATATGCAAAATAAAATTATTGTCAACCAATTTTGTTTATTTTTTAAATAAATTTTAGATTTTATAATTTTTATAATCTTCATAGAATACATTTAAATATATAAATTATTAACTCGTTGATATTAGATAATATAAAACTTCAAAATATCGAGTTATTCATATTTCGTTCTGATGACGAACGAAATATCGTTTGAAAGCTAAATAAATCTTTTAACAATTTTTAATTTAATAATAACTCGATATTTTGAAGTTTTATATTATTCATAGAATACATTGTATTATATGTTTTTGGACCTTTTTGAAATCCTCATGATGTGGTCAAAGAAGCCGCTCTGTCTGGCCACATGTTGACGACCGATTCCCGTTAGGTTTTAGGACATATTTTCTACAATACGTTTGACATAATTTTAAAAATAAGGAAATTCTTCGAATATGTACGTACCTATTATTATTTGAAAATTATAGTACGCATTAAAATACATGTGTGTTTTCGTTGGCTTATTCGTATGCAGCCAAAAAAAATTTTTTTATTAACATTTTGCTTATTTCTTTAATTATATAAAAAAATATGCCTGTATATAGCACGTAAAACGCTAAAATAGCAAAATAGCATTAAAAACCTTAAATATGCAAAAATTAGCATTATAAAATTTGGTATACGACATCAGAGAAGTGTGAAACAAATTTGTGTCTTACTTTGTACATTCTAGGACTCTCCAGAAAAAAGTAGCATTTGCTAGAACTTCCGAGCCCTGGTTATTACTTATTAACACTCAAAAGGTATATTTTATTTATTTTTTGTTCTTCAGTTTTCTTTTTCGTCGGTTTAATTTTTTGTTTTTAAATTTTTGCTACTTAAATCTATTAATTACTACCTACTCAATTTGCCAAGTCTAAAGTTCTCATCTCTGCAAAGTTTCAACAGAATAGCAATAGGTCCATAGGTAAAAAATCAATCATTTTTTATTTTTCTACTTTTAGGGGTGGAATTCTTATTTGAAATTTACATGGAATCAACTCCCGAGATATATCCTATCAAATAAAAAAAGAATCATCAAAATCGGACCATTCTGTAAAAAGTTATGCTTGAATAAAATACATAAAAAAAACATGCAGACGAACATAGAACCTCGTCCATTTTTATTATTTTTCATCGGTTAAAAAGAGTCTAAATCTTTTGTGCAAAAATTATATTAGTTTACTCTTACATTTTATAACAAAGATTTTCAACTTCCAGCATACAAGGGGGGGCGTTCGTTAGCGCCGTAGGCGATTTTTTAAAAATACTATACCTAATTTTTATAGGGGAACATTTCACTTGAGACTTTGTTTGTTTGTTTTAATACACAAACTATATTATGTAATTTTTCATAAAATTAGGTTCATGGACATTTGAAAGTTTTGTTTTCTTTCTTTTTTTAACTATTTTATCAAATTAACATCGCTAGTAATTCTATTGTCATTTTATATTGATTAATTTTCAATGTTATTTCTCCACGTCTCACTTTTTTGATAATTAAATAAAATAGTTTTTTATATTTTGATGCCCCCCCTTGATTTATTAAGCCCGAACCTTTTGCGCCTGTTCGGAAATCCGCTTCTCAACGTAAACGTCTCTAGCGTTAAGAAAGTGAACTTCTATCATGAAATTTTTCTTGCTCTCTATAATCTTTATTTACTTTGAACATGGTGAAACTCGGATGACCGCAGTTCTAAGGCTTCTGTACAGCTATCTTTCTAGTTTAAATGTTAAAGAAACCTCGACTTAATAATTTTTATTTAAATTAAATAACTCTGTATGACTATACTTGATACGGGCGGTTGGGTTCACCCTGTTCACTAATCTTAGACGTCATTACTTGGTCAGCTTATAAAGTAAGTAAGTTATAAAATATAAAGTAATAAAACTTTTATAACCCCCTACTCCCGTTAAGCGTTAACTTAAATAAATCTTTTCCCAGTAGACCTCCTGAATCCTTTAGTAGAACCTAAAACAATCAGGAACGTGCCCAACCAACTTTTTTAGAGGGGGGGGAATCCCAAATTTGCCAACTGAATTAATTCAAAATTGCCAACTTTTTGTAAAATTATACATAAAAAATGCCAAATTGATCAACTTTTGAGTGTTTTTGCCACCTTTTTAAAACATTGGAGGAGGGGGAAGCTCCCACCCTATAAGCACGTCCCTGAAAACAATTAATACATCTTTGGATTCTTTCAGCACTTTTATTTCCTTGAATGATAACTACAGGGTTTTTCTAAATAAGCCTTATTGTTCAATGGACATGGGTAAGTTCTTCTTTCTTCAGAATCCTCAATTCTAATAATGGTAACTAAGTATAAACTTCTATAAAATTTTATTCCAAAATTGTTGAAAAAATGTTATAATTTTAAATACGTGTAGAGAATTAAATTTCCTACAAAAAAGTCAAGTATGGCATAAATTTATTTTCATAAAAAATATAAGTGTGAAAAATAATAGTTTGTTTGTAAAGAATGCATATTTGGAATACTTGGTAGTAAAATAAACATTTATACAAAATAATTTTATTAATTATTACATATCATTAAAAAAGAAATACAAAAACGACATACAGTTAAATGTATCTATCGAAATTTATTTATTTTAATTCTATTGCACACATTTGGCCAAAGTAAAAAAAATTCTGATGAATTTATTTTGAAAACTAATAATTTCATTTTTTTGCCAATTAATAACAAATTATCTTTTTTTACCAATTTCTATGTAAAATTACTTTGTTTAATTATATACTAATCAGTTCAATACAGAACCATACCAATGTATGTGCAGTGCTTCCTTCATTTACGTAGCAAAAAAAATTGTACCATATTTATGCTTCTGGTTTCTAGTAGGAAACAAACATTTCTGTATAATAGAAAATTATAATTGAGGTCAGCATAGGCGTCTATAAGATATTTAGAGGAGGGAGCAAACTTAAAATTAAATGTTTTCTTTGGAAATTATTTTTGATAAGGGTCAGGCGACTGCACCTGTTACCCTCTCCTCGTAGAGACGCCTATGGAACTCGGAAACTTATTTAGTAAAATATAAATTTTTTGACGCTATTGCAGTACCACAAACATTGACTAATTACTTGAGATCGTAGATATTTTTAAGTAGCGTGCTAACGACAAAAGCTGGGCAGAGTTACTCAAAAATGTTAAAAATAATAGTTTACCCCCCCCCCCCCCCCATTATATGTTTGATAAACTTCTTAGGTTTAATTAAAACTTATAGTTGAAAAAATTTGTAAATTATAGTTACTATAACAAGAACGAAAGCAAGTAGGTTAAAGTCATTTTGAATTTTAGATTATGTTCTACTATTGTGGTTTATTTTCAGAATATTACAAAATTTGCAATAATTACTTTTTAGCATCAAACTATACACCTTTGGTTTAAGCAAATATCAGAACAAAATTCTCATCTCACATCAAGTAAAAATTCCATTTGGGGAATCCCCCAACTTTAAATTTCGTATTTCCAGCAGTGTTCCTATGAGTAAATCGAACTTTTTTTTACAGTTAGACAAAAAAAAGGTTTAATAAGAGATGCTAAATAGCGACTTTCAATGTTTGTAAAATTTTGAAAAAGAAACTTGTTGATAAATTACTGCCCAGCTTTGCTAACGACTACATATACTTAAAAAACTAGAAGAAAAAATGACTATTTTATGTGTAAATTCACCGCTTAAATATAATAAATGAAATGTTGCGTTAAAATATTCAGTTTCAGTCTTTTAAGTTTGCAGCCTAAAATAATATTAATCTTAATATTTAGCACTTCATAATTGATCGATGAAACATTTCAGGCATTACAAAATAAAATAAGAACACATCATAAAGGTTTATAAAAAAAAATAACATGCAGTCCTCATATTATAACAACGTAATTATCTACCTAATTTTTACTATTTATTATTCTTTTTTCACCGACTTCTAGTCTCTGTCAGCTCTAAAATGTCGGTTTAGATTCATACCTGATGTTCACTCAGAATAATTTGGCAAAATTATTTTCAACTCTGCGGCATGGCCCTTGAGAACACCCGGTATAAGTAATTCACTTTGTAAATCTAGCTTACAATTTTAGAATACACACACTTACATACTTTTATAGATGGCAACTTAGTTTCACGGGACCATAACTATACGTTTACGGTCTGTTTAACAACAAAAAAATATGAAATCAAATTTGCAATGTGCATTTATAATATTACTAAAAGTGTAAGTAACAAAAATTAAGTCTTGGGTTGTCGACAGATTTAGAATGAAAGGATAACGCTTCCTCGGAGTGAAATTCTAAATCCGCAACGGCATTCTTTGATAACACAAAGAAAATTTTTTAATCAAAACCACATTTTTTTTCAAATGAAATCACAATCCAAAACAAACGAAATTTGTGTAAATTTCAAATTGAACTTTATACAGGTTGCGCGTTTAAATTATCAGGAAAAGGGCGGTTTGGACTTCTATCTAATTCCGGAAATGCCTCGGACAAGTATCTTTTAATACTGGGAGGTATATAAAGTTCATTTAATTGTTCTTTTTCTTTTATGTGATTAGTAATAATGGCCCTACAACGATCTTGTAAATTAATAAAATCTCTTTTCATATTTTCTAACGTCATTTCAGTTTTTGCAGCAGTAGAACAAGCCATTGGATACAAATTTTCTTTAACATTATTGAGACCTCTAAACGCAACACCCAAGCACTTTCCATCTTTGTAATAGGTAAGAGTGCCATTTACACCGTCAAATAACATTCCTATAGTTGTGGCTTCGTTTTCCCTAAACGGTTTTGTGTAATTGTACCATGTACCACCATGCCACAAGTGCCCTTTATGTGATAAACCCCAACCATGATAATCTTCACCTATGAGATTAGTAAAACAATCCGCGTGTAAACGAGCGTCTTTGGTTCCTATTCCAAACATCATGCTAGTTCCAAAAATTCTTTGAGCTAATCGGAGTTCCCAAAAGTATTTTCCATTATTTAAAATTCTAGTTCCCCTAACTCCTGCAGTTCCGCTACTCCAATTTGGATGAAAATGTGCAGTTTTCAAATAAGTGCCGACTAATTTAACTTCGCGACTTTTTTCATAATTACTCCACGTCCACGAATCATCACAAGCTAATAACACAGGATAAGGGTGACCATCTTCGACATAGGGATATAACCCTTCTTCATCATCGTAGTCCAAATGATCATCTGGCATACTAAAACACAAAAAATAATTTTTAAAATAATGTATTTACCAACCGAAAGAATGTAAAATTTTCACCCCCTTTGCGAACTAAAATGATCAATAACTCGAGGCAGATAATGCAAGGACGTGAGCAATGAAGCAGGGGTGAGGGTGTAGGTTAAATGCGTCACTCTTTTTTGTTATTTTAATATAAATAAACCTTCGATGTTGATGCCTAAAAGTTTAACTAAACTTAAGTTTAAAATCAGAATGTTTGTGTTTACAACTTTCATTTAAATTGTTATTCTTGAAATTTAATTTAATCAATAAACAAAATTTAGATAGTAGGTACAATATTTAAGTTTCGTTTTAAAAATTAAAAAAAGTGCGAGTGGGTATAGTAAAAATAACAACTTTATTTGTAGCACGGATAAATGTAGGCTACGTTATCGATTTTTTTATTGCCGTAATATCAAATTGAGAAATTACAAAATGAACGGGGTAGTTCTTAATAATCTATTATTTACATGTTTAAAATCTTTCTCTAGAAAAGGAGCTTACCTTAATCGTCTTCCTGAGATATAACTCACTGAAATGTTTTCTGTAGAACGCTCTACAGTGGTCATTTTTTATAACAAAAAGATGTAATACACCAAGAAGAAAACAACGCGTTTGATAACACGACAAGTTTCGACTGCGCCGCGACGCCAAGTTGGGGTGGACTAAACCGTGACGTAATATCAGTATACATCAACAAAACGTGTTACAAATAAAGATAGAAGATATAAAGTGAGAAGTCAAACAGGTTCCATTATGAAAGTTGCACGCTTAAATTTTTTCGAGATATTTTGTACCTAGGCGTTTATAATTTTTTTCGTTTACTTTTCAAAAGTATGTAGGAACTGTTAGCTTAGTTTATTTACTTCAAATGGTAATACGACAAAAAAAAAGATAAAAAACCGATAATTGTATCTTTACTAGATAACAACAAATAATAATATATACACAGTGTTGTATAACAGTACGAGATGTTTTTTGTAATTATGTGATTAAAATTTATTTAATCCAAGAACCAATCCAACTGACTAAGAAGTTGGATTTTGGATTCGAACCCAATACCCTCATAAAGTCATAAATAATGAGACTATCCTTGGGCCTGGCTTAACCACCCTCTTGACATCGTAAAAATTAAAAAGAATAATAAGCCAAGTCACAAAAGCCTTTTATGACAAACGAAAAGCGACATTTGCAAAGAGCAAAATTTGAAAGCACTACGCAAAATTACCTGATAATTTCAAAAAGTTGATTAATTTTGATTCTGAAGTAAGTTCACCTTGCGGCAAACTTTTTCAATACAAATTTAAATGGGATTTCAGATATCTGAAATCTTGAGAAAACTAAAAAACGTTTCTTGGGAATTGAAAAATACTACTGAGAAATGCATCAAAAATTGCCAGAATTATAATTACTACACAAGAACACGAGAATTTGTGAAGGTGATTATTCTTGGCATGATTGTATTGTTATTTTAAATTGCTTGTTATTTCCTTATTATTTTTAAATTTGTTTGCTAGTTTTTAAAATAAATGTCGAATTGCTTAGTATTTAATATTTGTAATTGGTATGCTGGTATGTAAGCAAATCAGTCGTGTGATCGAGGCAGTCAGGATTTTTCCAAGATCATGCGGGTTGCCCAAATTAATTTATAGCTGCATTATTTTTAATTTTACGACTGAATATAATAAAAGTAAATTTGTAAACGAAATAATACAATAATGTTTCAAAATTTCTAACGTTGGGAGGGAATCACCTCCTTAGTTGCACTCTGCTAGCCCAGCAAAGAAAAATACAAAAATTGATGATCCTCTCTACGCTTTCTTCCAGTAATTTTAGTTTTATATTGCTTAATTTTTCCAAAAAGTGGGCGCCCCCCCCCCCCCCCGAATCCACCCTTGACCTCTACGGGTGATAAGACAATGGGCTTTTAACTAATTAACAATTATGTATTTTGTAATCATAATAATATAATTTTCACAAGTTAAAAACTCAAAATATTTTATTTTAATAATATCTAGAAAAAATTAAAAATTTAAATTTTTGCCTTGATCCAATGACTTTGAGCCTTAAATTTTGTGTTTTTTAAATATTCCTAATTAGAGCAAGGTCCTTACTTTCAATGACTTTGAACCTTAAATTTTGTTTTTTTTTAAATATTTCCAATTAAAGAAGATTCTTGCATTAAAATTTTTGTAGATAACCCAGAGTTTTAAGGTTGCACTGTACCAATTAATTTAATTAATTTATCGATTAAAATAGTTTCTGTCTCATTCTTAGCCACTGCAAAACTTCCATATGTCAGGATGGCCGAGCGGTCTAAGGCGCCAGACTCAAGGAATAACTTGTCCGTTATATGCGGATTTCGAGCATTCTGGTCCTCTTTGAGGGCGTGGGTTCGAATCCCACTTCTGACAACTTTTTTTTATGACCAGACTAAAATGCAATTTTGGGGATCAATTTGGAATAAAAGTTTCTTTTATTTGCTAACCTTGCATAAGCCTCTTATTTAGGATTTAAGCCTCTAAATAAAGAAAACAGAAAATATTTTAATTTATCGATTTTCATACTAATAAAATTTTAAGACAAGTTTACAGTTCATAATTTATTAGAAATGAGATATTTAGGTTTTTACCTTTATTTTTATTTTAGCTCCTATTTTTATTTTATTTTTATTTTTCTTGTTTTTTTTTAATTTTGAAGACCTATTTTAGCTTTTTGGAATTTTTTTTTAAATTTTCAGTTCAAATAGAAAAAAATTAATTTTTTTATTGTTTTTTTTTTTTAATTTAATTTGCTGTAATTAAATTGTTATAAAGGGTCTGTTTGGTACCACAGTCCTAGTGCTACACTAACTACACTACTACAAATTGATTGGTGGTACAATTACCAACCCACTTTTTACACCAATCAATTTGTAGTAGTGTAGTTAGTGTAGCACTAGGACTGTGGTACCAAACAGACCTATTATTGAAAAAATGCAGAGTTGCCACAGATACACTATTTTAACTTTTCTGAAAATCATACTTTTTTCTTCACTTTTTAATAAAAAAATCACTATTTTCACTTTATGTTAGAATTCAATAAATTTGGCTACTGAAGGTCATTTCTTCATTTTCTTTTTTTGAAGGTCATTCAAAAAAATTTTGTGGAAAAAAGATTAGGGGAGAAGGGGGCAGGTTGGGCCACTTTTTTTAAATTTTAAACAACATGGTTAATTTCAAAAGCGACCTACATGATCCCTTAATACAATAACCCCAATTAAACATTAGAAAAATTAAGCATAGTCTATTTATTTATTAGAAAAAATTGTCAGATGTGTTTTTCGCCAAAAGTGCCCCATTGGTGGCAAAATTCTAACATAGTTAAATCAGTTTTTAAAGTTTTTAATTGTAAAGAAATTTTGAAAACTACTATTTCATGTTTCCTAGAACATTTTTGATTTTTCTGAATTTTTTGGATACCTTTTAATACCAAAAAAAATGAAAAAATGTGATAAAATGTTTTTCCTTCTAAAGTCAACAGGATGAATTAAATTCAAGGACTGAAATTTTGCACACGACTGTCTTTTTATTAGTTTTTTACATAACAAAACTCTGTAAAAATCGCCACCGTAAAATTATTATTACTTAATAATATTACAATTATTTTACATAAATCTTTTTCAGCTACCCTCCCATATTGCAATGAACGTTACGCCACTGACTTTATATACAAGTCTTCGTATAAATAATACAAATAGGTAAAAGTGCAACTATTATGTTAAAGTGAAATTTTTTAAAATACAAACGAAGTGATAGTAAGCAAAAATTAGTTAAACAAGTCAGAATAATGGTAATGATAACATAAATAATAATTCAATCGCAATTTTACAGAAACATAACCTCCAAGTTGATGAGTACATTGCGCATAGTGTCCATTCTTGGTGTCAAGTTATACTAAAAAGAAACACTTACTTTGATTATTCGTCTATATCTTCATTATTACATCCAATATTGTGTAAACTTAATCACTATTTTAATTAGAAATTTAAATTTTTAACATTCAACTTGCCGAACATTTAAATAATGGCACCTCACGGTCATAGTTGTGAAGGCGACAAAAATCACGATGAAACTCCGGAAATGGGGGTTCAGTACAGCTTATACATGAAAATCGACAGAGAAAATTTAGAATGCTTAAATGAAGTTGAAGAAGGATCCGGAAAAAGCGTATTTAAACCCTGGGAGGAACGTTTAAATTTCACAAATGTTAGGTTATAAAGTTTATATTGCTTATTATTCAATAATTATTTTTTCCAGTATGTAGAATCTGATGCCGATGAAGAATTATTATTTAATATTCCATTTACTGGAAATATAAAACTAAAAGGAATAATAGTAATTGGAGAGGATTCCAATTCTCATCCTTCGAAAGTTAGATTGTAAGTTTTAGGTAAACGATTTAGTATTGTTCTAACTTGAGGGGGGGTGGGCTTGATTAACCAGGTTCAAAAATAGGCCACACATGACTTTTGATGATGTTGCACTTCATCCTGAACAAGAATTTGATCTTCAAACGGATCTAACAGGAAGTTTAGAATATTCAACTAAGTAATTCATTTCTTTAGGTTCATATATCATTTTTTGTAATTTGTAACTTTTTAGGGTGGTTACATTCAATACGGTCCATCACTTAACTTTACATTTTCCTAGCAACTTTGGTGGCGATTCTACCAGAATTTATTATATTGGGCTGAGAGGTGAATTTACGGAGGCACATCGCCATGGTGTCACCATTTGTACATATGAAGCAAGACCGAATGTTTATGATCATAAAAATATTTTGGAAGAAAATGTTTCTCATCAGATACAGTGAAGATTTCAATTGACTGTACAGACTCACTGTTGTGTAAGAAGTATTGAGTTTTTATTGCGATTTTGACTTATATGGTGATTAATTTGAATTTATAAAATATAAATTTGGTATAAGATTTCAAAGCTTTTTAATTACTTGAAATGATTTAGATTTTAGGAAAGGCGTGATTATATACCAGGTTTAGGTACCAGAACTAATTTCATTAATAAATATTACTTTATTTCAACAATTTGTTTTTATTTATTTAAAAATTATTTAGATGTTTATGTAAACTGTTTAAATAATTTGAAAAGTATTGAAATGATTTGTTTTTGATGATATAAATTATAAATAATATTTTAAGGTCACATGAAATTTAATCTCTGTATTTAAATGAAAAAAAAATAAATAATCTGGGAATTACAATAGTATTCAAAAACTATATATTTTATTATAAAATAAATACTATTACTATTTAAGAGGGGCATTTTTTTCAGGGCTCTTTTAATTTAATCAACAGATGGCGCCTACTTAAATATTTTTATAAAATAAGAGGAATTTGCTATATTTAAAATACAGCAAATTCGTTGAGATAATACTATTCTATAAACAATATTCTTGGTCTTACGCTATTTTGAGTTCGTATTGAGTATGTCAAAACACACTCACTTACAAAAAAAGATAATTAAACTTTAATCATGAATTGTGTTTTTATAAATAAATATTACAAACTCAAAATAGCTTAAGATCAAGAATATTGTTTATAGAATAGTATTATCTCAACGAATTTGCTGTATTTTAAATATAGCAAATTCCTCTTATTTTATAAAAATATTTAAGTAGGCGCCATCTGATGATTAAATTAAAAGAGCCCTGAAAAAAATGCCCTTCTTAAAAGAAAATTTTGAAAATAGGATTTTTTTCCTATTTTAATAAAATAATTTTCTCACAAACAATTAATTTATTTTGGATTTGAAATAGGGGGGGGACCCACATCCACCTGTGAGTTTATTGCACTTTAATTAAAAATATAATTTTTTCGGATAGAAATAAATTTTTTTTTGTTATTCTATCTATATTTTTGTACTAAAATATTTTTTTGTTTACAGTAAAATGAAAATCATATTAATTAATACATTATTAAACTATAAATTTATTAAGTATGATAACATTGATAATTACACACAATATGTTATATTTCAGCTTTATGTGTAAATTACTTGATAGAATTTACAAACTTATAAAATATTTTAAATCTAAACCACATTTACCTACTTCTTTTACATCAGTCATATTCATTCTTATAATTAATTGCAACACCCATTTGACTGGACGATTGATGCGATTGTATAGTAATGATTTTTTAAATATATTCTACAATAATATAATATTTAGGTTTTTATTTAACAAGAGTGCATTGAAACTATAACACTTTAGCATAGCTTATTTGGCAATAAAAAAGTGTGCTTTGTCTTGAGAACCACCCATGGATGAAACGATTTAGCATTAAAGAAATGCTTGGAGGGTGAACGATATTCAATTTTGTCATAGAAAATAGGAACTAGAAAATTAGCATTAAGATATTAGCTGGCAGCAATTTCTTATGTATTTTAATTTGGCTTACTAAAATTAGCGCTCCCAAGTTATCATCAACCGGCGCATAATCAGAGGTGGGAAAATTACAAAATACATTTTTTTTCAGGTATTTGAAATAGAAAATACCTAATTAGTAATTAAATATTTATTTGTAATTCCAAATTATTTTGGATATTCTTATATTTTCTGTTTTAAATACCTCAATTTTGAATGTATTTGAAATTATTTTGGTCACCTCTGCGATTAATATCAATGTTTTTGAATACAATTATTTTTACATCAACACTTAAATGTTATAGTTCAATACATATATACATTTTGCACAAGCAGTTTAATGGAGTCATTTAAGCAGTTTACAACAATGTAAAATTACTCAAATTCATTATTATTTTATTTACAATGATTATACACAATACAGATGTTATATTTTATGTTAAGTATGAAGTTGTTCAATATGAATTGACCCTAATGTTATTTTTATTAAACTGTTATTTCAGAGATTCAAAATAATATATGTAGGTAATGTCGTTATACCTACTATTCACTTCAACTTTAAGGGTTGAAAATAGTAAAGTTGAATTTTGTGGTAAGTATAAAATGAAACTGTTGATATGTATAAGTATTTTATTAATGCATTTTTAACACTTCAAATCATTGCATGGTATTTATTAAAGAAGAGTTGACGCAAATTTTTTGGGTTCCATTTGAACTACAATAAGTCGAAAATTGCTTTTCTTCATTAGTTATGATCTTGCTGAATTGATTCAGATAATTAGACTTTTACTGTATTTATTTTAATAAATTAATGGTTTAAATTTTAAATTATGAACAACTTCATACAATAATCTTATTGAAATAATCAACTTTATCGTAGGTATTGCAGAATGTTATAGTTCAGTCAAATTATCAGATTTGAACAAAAAAATGGTCTTTACGTCCAGCACCAGCAATAAAAATATGTACAAAAAACATATAATGGCCAAGGTCCGTAATCGGCATGGGCGTCTATAAGATAATTCTCAGGGGGGGTGGGGGCAAAATAAAAAAAAAATATAAAAGAATTTTAATCATTTAAAACCGAAAGATTTAGAAAATTTTAAAAACTTGGGTTGATGATATATTAAATGTCTAAAAAAATTTAAGCAAGGCAAGAGCCAGGAGGGGGCAGCTGACCCTTTTGTCCTCTTCCCCAATAGACGCCCATGGTAACTGCTATACTTATGGCCGGATAATATGTGGTAGAGAAGAATGCGGGATGAAAAAAATCCCGTCCCGTCCCGCGCGATGTCGATTCAATCCCGCGCGGGACGGGATGCCGATTCAGTCCCGTGCGAGACGGGATGCCGATTTAGTCCCGAGCAAAACGGGATGCCAATTCAGTCCCGCGATTTATTTATAAATTTATTTTATACAATACAGCTAGAGATGAATGCGGGACGAGACGGGATATTCCGCGGGATATTTAAAATAATTAGTCCCGCGCGGGACATTTTATCAACTCAGTCCCGCGCGGGACGAAATTTTTTCCCCTTCTATTTCATAATTTAACTTATTGAATCCTTTCCCTACATTTACTCTAAGTAATATGCGTTAACAAAAAAATCAAAAAAATTCATTCGGGCTGCGCTGTACAAAATAAATCAAACGCGGGACTGCGGGACTGAGTTGACAACATGTCCCGCGCGGGACTAAATATTCAAAACATCCCGCGCGGGACGGGATTTTAAAGCAGTCCCGCGCGGGACGAAATTTTTTCCCCTTCTATTTCATAATTTAACTTATTAAATGCTTTCCCTACATTTACTCTACTAGTAATATGCGTTAACAAAAAATCAAGAAGATTCATTCTTGCTGCGTTATATAAAATAAATGAAATGCGGGACGCGGCATTCCGTCCCACGCGTGACTGAGTTGACAAAATACCCCGCGCGGAACTAAATATTCAAAATATTCCGGTGGACAAAAAAAATATCCCGCGGGATATCCCGTCCCGCATTCATCTCTATTTTAAATTCAACAAAACAATTGCCCTAGTAATAGCCCAGTTTTTCAGCAGTTGGAAAGTAGACGCTGTCAGGCGCATGCGCAGTTTCAAAAAGTCATAATTTTTAATCTGCGCATGCGTCTGACGTGCGGGACCCGCGGGACGGGACGAGACTTACACGACGAGACGGCACTGCAGGACGGGACAAAAAAATTAGTCCCGCATTCATCTCTAATATGTGGTTGTTGGCTGACGGAGAGGGGGGGCAAATTTCAAATATTCGTTGAAGTTACTATTTGAAAAGGAATTAAAAATATTTTGCCTAAGATAATTTTCATTTTTTACTTGCACTCTAATTTTGACGGCTTTTTATGATGGCAGTTGGTTAGCAAATTTGATAAAATTACAATATTTAAATGAACAAAGCTAATTTAATTAAAAATTGCAGTTTTAAATGTTACTGGCAAAGTAAATTGAAATAATATAACTTAATATCTCAAGTATGACCGGTCCGCCCATTAGACGAACATAGGCGGCCCCCTGGGATCCAGAGTTCCTACAGATGCATTTTAACAAAATGTAACTTGTTGCTGCCAAGTTACAAGTTCGAAAAAACTTCCAATCATCTAGTAATACCACAGAACAATCGATTTCACGACTGACAGTTTTATATTTTTCATTTTTAGACTGTTTCCTGTAATTTATATAAATAGTTGTAAGCGCTTTACGAGTGAATTCAAAACAAATTAAAAATATATAAGAAATTTATACGAATGAGAAAGTAAATATTAGAAAAAAATTAATAGTACATCGAACGTGGAATCCTAGCCACGGCACAAATATTTTAGTGTCAACTTTATAATTAAATTGGTTTTAAATTTTATTAAAAAATAAAACTCAAGGCAAACAATATATTTGTTGGAAGAAAACTAAATTACTTTTATGGAATTGCATTAAAATCTTTTTCCAAATATATTTAATTTCCTTAACAAAAAAATCTGGACAACTTTTATTGTTTTAGTGCAATATTTTTTCATTCCTAATTATGAGAATAAAATAAAAATAAAAAGAATAATAGAAGCTTAATTGAAATTTACCGAAATGTGGCTTTTGACAGAGTCGGCCTAAGCGGATTTATCCGCATCCTCCATCTTGCCAGTCCGTCACTGTATAATATTGCGCGTATCTATAGAAAAGATGTAATTTTTTTAAGATTATAAATAAATATCATCAAAAATTTAGCTGTAACAGATATTTATACTCAGATTTGGATTCTTTAGTAACTGACCGTAACTTTGTATACCTTCCGAGCCTGAACTACTGAAAATAATTTTATGCTGTCGTGGACTTTGTTTTACAAAATTTCTTATCGGTTTTTGGAATGCTTTTATTTAAATCGCTTTATAGCAAGTTAAATATAATTTTAATAATGCATCAATACAATACTAATTTGTGTGTCCAAATTCTAAAATCCAATTATATGTTGGACGTATAGTAGGTCTTGGACTGCACATTTTATAGCAGGGAGTTCGAGTTTTGGTAATACCAAAATTATTAGTACCGTGAGCGTGGTTCGGATTCCACGTCAAGCTGTAGGTTTGTAAGAAAAACTATACAAACTTATAATTTTCTAGTTCATTAGTTCTAATTTATCACCAAATAAAATTGTTTATCCGTAAATAAAATAAAATACAATTATACCTACTCCATTTTTTTTTATTTTGATGCAACGTTGTTTGGTAAATTACTTTTATACAAAGAACAAATAATTAAAATGTACTTTTTGCCGTTTTCATGAAACCTACTCAAATAATAGTCGAAATTATAGTAAATTGCTTTCTTTACGCATTAACTTTTTTCTCAAAAAAATCTATAACATCCTGCAAGCCTTAAATTGAAATTTAATTGGAAACATACACACGCATTATAATTAACAACACACACTAGGTAATAAAAATGATTAACATAAAGTAACACTTGATATCACAAATAGCATCTTTAATTAGTCCATTTTGATAAACAATCAATGAAGGTGAAAGAAAAATCAATGGATATTCTCTTCATTTAGGATTACATCATAACCTTTTTTCAATAATAAAATTGTACTTATTGTAAGAGTAAAAATTTTAGCTCTCTAGAAATTCGAAATTTTTTAGTATGTCGAGTTAACAAATAAAGCAATACGAAATTATATTTGAGCTTTCAAGTGCGATTCCACTCTTTGTTTGAATTACATTAATAATGTAATCACACTTGAAAGCTCAAATATAATTTCGTATTGCTTTATTTGTTAACTAAAAATTCATTATTGATTTTTACGTCAACAATTTTTAAATTATAGTTGAGGAAAACGTCATTGAAATCCACAAAGGAAAAACATTTTTAGGGCCACATGTTTCGATCTTATTCAAGATTTTTCTCATAGTATAACTGATCTGCTTGATTCGTACAAGCAGAACGAAAATATAAAATAAATTTATTGTTTTTACTACTAAGGACCCCGATATTAGACACTGCTACCCTAAAATCAAAAAACTTTGTTATTCAAATTACTAATAGTTAATTTAATTGCGTATTGTCCCTATATTTGCCAAGTTTTACTCATGCTCTTATTTTTAAAATAGATAGACTAGAATATACTGAATTAATTTTAAAATTTACTTTTAGTAATTCGAGTTACTAGGTTTTTGGATAGTACACGAGGTTTTTTTTTGTAGACGAACGTTCCTCAACTATAATTATGTAATATTATTGTACACCAAATAATTTTACTACTAGGTACTAATTGTTTTTGTTAACCCTAGATTATTAACATTTTTGGTCCCGTTTTGTACTATCAATATCAGATAAGTGTTGTTATTCGGGTTCTTGAAATGAAATTATAAGCAATTCAATAAGCAAAATTTTGAGTTTTGTATTTTTTTGTTAATTTTGTTACTTGGACCACGACAATTTTGTTTTATTTTCAGAAGGTACTTGGATGAGCTGCAAAAACAGTAAAACGCGAGTCAAGGGATATTTAAATTGTACAACAGAAGTTAACACTTGGCTTAAGCGCTCGAGTAAGTTAACAATGTCGCTGAGATTCAGGGAGACGGTTAATTAAAATGTAGGTTAATTAAACAATATTTTGGGAAATTCAACACTATTTACACCGCACTAGCTAAGTCCCAACTGACTGAGAGGCATATAAATTCCTCAAAAGTATATTACATCAACTGAGTCGATTACATCTCACCACACGGGCGTATAATCTAGGGTTAACAATACAAGGCTGAATCCCAATTCGTTGCATGTTTTAATCAAATTGTGACTAATTAATTGAAAAATGTTTAAGTAATGTTTATCATTCTTCTTAATATAATTTACTACAATCCACAGAAATATTTCAATAGTAATCTCAAATTGACACATTAGAAAAATATTATATGCGAGAAAAGCATTTAAATATTTGGTGGAATACCTGCTTCCATTTTCATGTAAATGCCATCAGGCTTAAGTCGATATCTCTTGGGATATGGAATAATTCAAATAATTTTAAAATAAATTTTATTTTATGGTTGCATATTGATTGGTGGTTATTTTGGGTACAATTTGAGTGACGTCTTCCGTTTCGGATAGAAGAACGTCCGGTTGAGATCCTACTTCCTCAGCAATTTCTTCTGGCACAGTTTCAAAATCTACCGCTGTTGTACTGGTCGAATAAGTAGTCGTATGAGGATCAACACTTGAACTTACAAATTCTTTTTTTGTAAATAAAATCTTATCGATATAAAACATCGTCCCTAAATTATACACGAACACTTCACTTTCTACTATTGTGGCTTTATTAACGGTGACTTTATCTAAAAAAAAAAAAATTACAGTGGGTTAATGGAATACATTTAGAGTAAATACCTTTTTGGCGAGCTATCTTTATGGTGTTATTGCCCAAAGTATTTAATTGGGTGCCGTCCTTTAAGTCTTTGTCGTATAATCTTCCTTTAACAAAATGATTAAGCAAAATTTGTAGGCCTTCTCCATTTGATAAATAATTATCTGGCATTTTATCTAAACCGATTTCTTCAAAAGCCGTATCTAGCGGCACAAAAAACGTATATCCAGTTCCAGAAACGTACGGAGCCAAATCAGCTAGGTTCAAAAATCTAGTAATGTGAGAAAACCGCCTGTCTCGCTCTAAAGCAAGAAAAGCGTGCGATAAAAATTGTGCTCCAAACCAAGGAAATGCCAGTAACGGTGGTGTTTCTTTATCGCGATGTTGTTGGTGTAAACGAGACACCACAGACTCGTTAACAAACAGAACTTCTCCCGTGAACATTATATTCCCATGCAATATTGGAGTATCACCTTTAACCACTGATACGCCATTGATTGTCAAAGATGCTGCAAATAAACTTTCAGATAAAATTTAATGAAGCTAAAACAAAGTTATTCACTTAAAATAATTGATAATGAAAGTTCCAGTGTGCTCTATCGTGAGGTCTATTAGGTGTCAGTTAAGATCATTCATCATTATTAAATATTAATTTGCACAAATACTTAAAGGGTATAATAGATCAAAGCGGTGGTCTTCGCTTGCACTTTGATATGGGTCATAAGACCTTTTGGGAAAGGGATTTGCGAGACATGGTTATGAAATTTATACATTAGCAATCATAAAAATTTAATATCAACAGTATTTTTTAATAATAATGTATAGAAAACTCAAACATTTTAGAAAAAAAACCGTCACTGTCACTAGAAAAAAATTATCATTTCAAAAGTTAGCTTGTTATATAATCATAAGATGACCATTAGGAGGGGCTTTAAGGATAAAAATAAAAATATCGTGGATTTCCATTACCTTAAAGATTTAATTAGCATAATTTTGAAATATAGGGTTGTCAGAAAAAGAAGTTGCTTTGCAAATAATATTGAATATATTATGGTAATGGGATAAAGCGAAAATCAATAGTTAAATTTTTTCGCGCATTAGAAGGAGGCCTGCATGGCACATGACACAACGAAATTCATCAATCACTGTTTTTCACACTTGTTTCGGTGTCTCAAGTAATATCAGCTACATAATCAATTGTAATTTTTCGTAAAGTGCCACGATAAAACATTCGTCTCAATTTTTCCTAAAAAACATACCAAAGATTAAAGAACGATGGACTCAAAGCGAGGTAATGAATTTGTGGACAGGCTAATTTATAAAGCAAAGTTTCAGCTTCGTGACAAAGGAACTTTCCGTTATAAAAATTTAATTTTACAATAAATAAATTTAATTAAATATTTCTTACGTGTTTTTCTAAAAACGATTTCACGACCACCCAAAGTTGTTGCAATATCTTCATCCCTAATATCGTTTTGTTTAATGTTTCCTTTTACAAAGTGATTTATAATAACGTTTTCTGTAAATTCCGGAACGCTGAAGGGGTAAAAACCCCAGTCTATCGGATGCCACCTGTGGAAAGCATGATCTGTCGGAACAAAAACGGTGTAGTCTTCTCCTGCAATGAAATATCTTTATAGTAAAAAATCTTATTGCAGATTTAATTAATTATTCATTAAAATTTGTAACGGTTTTTTTTAAGGAAAAATCTAGAATGAAAAATTGTGAAACAAAATGGAATAAAAACACCGATGTGGTATTCTGAAACAATATTGTTTCAGGCCAGTAAGCGAGGAATTAAATTAACGTATTTTTTAAGTTTTATAAACTGAAAAGGAAAATTTTAATGGTCTAATGACTTTGAATTCATTAATCAAATACCCAAAACTCAGACGAATGTTTTTGTGCTATACTATGATAGCATCATCCTAAGAGATGAAGTTATGTTACAAAGGAAAAACATTGCAAAATTGTATAATTTTGGAATTTTGTGAGGAATTTATTCATTATAAATATATTTTAGTTAGGCAAAGTTGTTTACAATTAAATCTGAAATAAAGGATTAAGGTACCGCCAAAACATTCGCGCTTGGAATAGTACAATCTTAATTTTCAAAGCATTGCTTTTTGGACTTAATCTGACAAATATCGAAAAGCAAAAATTGCGAAAATCAATGATTAATTTTAAAAAGGAAATTCAATTGTTACGTGACATGGAAATACAGTTGTATGTAATTTTATTACAAACCCGAAAACGAATTTCTTGTTGGGGTTTAATATTGAATAATTGCGGTGTGGATTTTGAAGGTAAAATAAAATGTGTGCTATCGAGGTTACTTTTACGAGTAGGAGATAACAGATGAGAAAAATTTTAATTTTAGAATTCCTAAAGGTTTAAAAATTAAGCAGCATTAAAACTTTTTTGTGCAAATAAATTTAGCTTGTAAGTTTGAAACTTTATTACGTGGGTTTTATTAGATTTTATTTCGAAAATAATATTTGAAGAAATTTCAAAGTAACTAATTTCACATTCAAGTTTTTCATCGGAAAAGGTGTTACCGAGTCAAGCATGCATTAAGTATGAGATGGGGTGTCATTGTATGGCAACGATAATTGTCTTTAAATAAGTAAAAAGGTCAAATTGCAGGACGTAACATTAATGGGGTAGCGGTTTGACGTGTTAAGTGCCAGAAAATTCTTATGAAGATATATTTAGCGCATATTCAATTTGATTGAATATTTTTTCCTGACGAATCATCCGGGTATCCATTAAAGACAGTACAAAATTTACCCTTCTTCTTTCTTATCGCTCTGCTTCAGTACGACCAATTAACACACTCCAGCAATATTTCTTACATCTCCGTTTCAGGAACGAAATAAAACTCAACAGTTGGTGTTTATGGTGTAATTTCATTTAGTTACCAAGTCACACACTTCGACACTATGCGACTTCTATATTTTGCGTAGGTACTTTTAACATTTCAACACTTTTTAATATTATTTTTATAAGATTACGCACCGATCTCCGGGAAATACTGCATAATATTGCACTAAGTTGAGATAATATGGTCGGTTTCTAGTCTATCCACATCCTTAATAGTCGTTTTCAGAGCAATCTGGAAATACCTGGTTCTCAACTTGCTTTGGTTTACAAGGTAAACCCTAAAATTACCCAACGTATTTCTTTTATAGTGGTATTGACTAACACCTCTGTGACCACAATATCCAGCATTCCCTAAGTGCTTGCCCACTCATGTACTAGACCGATGTTTTCAATGTGGAAAGCTTGTGGTCACTTTTGTAAACTTTAAAAGCATCGATTAACTTTTCACTATGTAGAAGTTTAGTTTACAACTTTGTAAATGTTCAGAGACGTTCGCCATTTATTCTAATTTTTACAATTTATGTTTCAATGTTGGAATTTAAACTGTCAAAGTTGAAAATTTTCTAATACTTAATTTATTACTCTAAAGGGAAAACGTTCGAGAAGTATCTATTTTATTGAGAATAAAGAAAAATACAAATCGAATGCTTGTGGAAATTTAAGAAATAAATAGTATAGCTGATGATTTTCATCTTCATCGATTTTCAAAACGGAAACACGAGTTTATTGGAAATTAAACTTCTTGTTATGTTTCTTATAAAATTTTTGGTATGATTATTATTAATCAATATTTTTCAACTACTGAGTTATTAACACATTTTTTAATTTGACTTTGTCGGGTATTTTTTGCTTCCTCTAATCGTAAATATTTTGGACTTTATATTTTGTTCTTTTTTTTTTATCAGCCCAACAGGTGACTGGGGAATTCAAACTCACAACTACTTATTCGTAGTTGCTTACGTTTCACTTCATGCCCCTCTGCTAGGTTGTAAAATATTTGATTCTATGTGAATCACAAAGCACTTACATTATGGTAAAAAGACGGATGTTTGAGAGTATTTTGGCAAGAATATTTTATAATTTAGAATGTTACAATTTACGTAACGATCATAAAATTAACCGCAAATCTATGCTTAGTTACGTCGACTAAACTGCTGTAATCTGATGATGTCAAAAATTGGTTTTTGAGTTCAGTTTTCCAACCGTTTAATTTGGCTTAATGGTGATATTAATTCGCTAGCTTGCTCTTTCTGCTGGACACCACCAAACTTTTTTTCTAACTTCAAGGAGTGCATACAAACTAAAAAATGGAGGTTATTTTAATAATCGCAATAATCGTAGTATTAAATAAAACAATCTATGATATCGAAATTTCAATTACAGATGCAAAAATTATATTCGATGTTAAAACCGATGGCTCTTCAATCAAATTTTCAAGAACGTATCCTTTCTCTGATTACCACTGGA
Organism: Rhagonycha fulva; assembly: GCA_905340355.1. Classification (NCBI taxonomy): domain Eukaryota; kingdom Metazoa; phylum Arthropoda; class Insecta; order Coleoptera; family Cantharidae; genus Rhagonycha; species Rhagonycha fulva. The sequence continues at coordinate 14,493,779 of HG996555.1, forward strand.
TCAATATTAAAATTTTCATAATAATCCTCTTTCCCATAAAGCTTCCGCAAATAAAATTCCAATAATTATTTATCCGTTATTAAACCCTTGTTCCACTTTTTCATCAATCATGGTATTTAAAAGCATACAAATGTTTTCACCCCAATTATTAATAAATTATACCTGAAGTAATTTTATTTTATTCATCACTTTTCCAACTCTAAATATGAAATTCATTTATAACTTCTTCAACTCATAATTTATTTTAAAACCATGCCTTCCCAACTTTTATGTGTGAGACCAGTGTGACCTTCTCACCAAATCTTCAACTTTCATCCACACGAACAATTAATCGTTCATAGTTTCAAATTAAAATTTCATTTTTTTTAAATTTTGTTCTTGCCTTTGAAATTAAAAATTCTCCTCTCTCATTTACCTTGTAAGATAATTTTTGGTTCTAATAAACGATGGTTCACGTGAATGGTTAGCAAATACAATTTTAATTGAAGTGTTATGGAATTCATCGTCCGAAATGGTCTCAATATCCACTCAAATACAAGGGTTGATTGACGAGTCAGGTAAAAAGGGATGAGGAACCATCAGTGAACAGAGTGAACAGTGCTTCAGGAGTGTTGAAACAAGAATTTTAGTTGATGAGTTAATTAGTGTCGATTTTACTAATATGGAAAAAAGTAAATTTTGTATGTTAACAAAAAATAATTTTTTGCGTAAAAAACAATCATAGTGACCGGGGGATCTGGGGGGTATGGAATGCCCCCCCAGCTATAAACACAAAGCAATAATACGTTTTTTTAAAATTAATAACAACGTAAATTTGATTCTTAAAATGTCGCGTTGGTTTATTGGTTACTTACAACTCGGAAGGAGGACAAAAAAGTCTTGATAAATATTGTGGTGAGTCTTCTCCATCACTTAAGGGTATTAGGCAATGGAAAAATCAATATTTTTTTATTACATTTTCTGAAAGTACTATCTTTCTTGAACAGGATACCGTTTAGTTCATATCGAAATTCGTAAAATTGTTGATTAGGCAAGTGAAAATGTGACAGTGCGTGGACTTCATTTCCGTCTGCCGCTGGTAGTCGAGCAGAGAACATTACCTGGGGAGCTCGAAATGTTACGATCTGAGTTCCTTATCATAATAATTTGTTATAATTAAATAAGACATTTTAAAATATATAAAATTTAATAATTTATCATAATAAAGATTTTTGTAAAATTCAAAAACTTTGACAAATATGGAACAAATCGTAGACATCTGCATCATTGCATTTTCAGAGGGTTTAAAACCAAAATATCGTGGTACATAGAGATGTCCACCTATCGTTAGAATTGCGGGTTGGTTTTTACTTTATTACAAAGAAAAATATTTAAAAAAGTCAATTTGAACTTGTTCACATTGAGACAACATTATCATGATATTGCAATTTCATTTTATTTTACCTGTAGTCCACTAATAAAAATATAATTTTCAAAAACAAACTGATGCCGAAGCCTTACTAGAAACATCATTCTGTGCTTCTGAAGATTTTTAAGGAAGATAAATATAAGTAAAATCACTTTAATTGATAAAGAAACTTTAAACTCGTTTTTCTCGACTTTTCATTTTCGTTCGGTTTTGCCTTGATTCCCAGAGAACGGAGGTCTCTGGTGACTTGAAAAAAATTGAGAATACGTAAAACATGTATAATTTCAGACTAAACCTCCAAAATAACCCATAAAAATTCGAGATTTCTTTAAAAAAATTAAAAAGTCGCGATTTTTCTGTCCAGTTACAAAAAACTCACATTTTTATCGTAAAAATCGCGGTTTTTTGTCTACAAGTTTAAGAATTCCATTTCAATCGTTGTGATTTTAGGTTTAGTCCGAAACTACATATCTTATGAAAAGAAAGACTATCTGCAGACCCAAAAAAAATTATTTTTTTAGTACGATAGTAGGGAAAAATGGAAAATAAACGGGTAGATACGCCACAGATTGTACCGCCATTTTGTAAGCTTTTATGGGCTCCATGGTACAATTTTTTTCATCATTTATATATCAATAAGTATTAGTTAAAATTACACGTTTGTATTTGCTTTCTTTCTATGTTAAAATTAAGAAAAACTAAAGCGCCGATTTCGCCAATAACCATTGCCTAATACCCTTAAAATGATACATAAGTGGTATACTAACTTTCAATGTGGAAGAACGAACACAAACCCCCGCTCCGGTAGCTCGAATGAGGTAGCCACACTAGAAATGGTGGAGAAAAAACTTATGGGATCGTCTAGGAGGATCGTCTAGTAAAGTTACGTAAGATGGCCAACAGTGTAAGCATTTCACATGAACGAGTTTTTAATATTTTTCACATTAATTTGCATATGAAAAAGCAATTAAAAAAGACAATTTACAGCTATTTCAACGTAACCTTGAATTCTTGCGTGGATTTATTGTGGATGAAACTTAGACCCACTATTATGCACCAGAGAAAAAACAGCAATCAAAGCTGGCGACAGTGTCCCAAAGAAAGCGAAGACAGTTCTCTCAGCTGGAATGGGATTCACGTAGAATAATTTTTTTCAATTTTCTTAAAAAAGGAAAAACTATAAATAGAACAAATAAACCAAGAAATTCCAACAAAACGGCCACGCTTGTTAAAGAAAAAAGTTCTCTTTCATCACGATAATGGCCGTGCACATTACAACAGCCAAGCCAGTAGAGTTACGCTACAAAGTACTTCCCCATCTCCATATTCACCAGATCTAGTTCCTAGTATTTTTTTTCAAATATGAAGAAATGGCTTGGAGGAAAAAGATTTGGGTCAAATTCGGAGGTTATGCAAAATAAATATATATAAAAAAAAAAATATTGTCTGACCAAAATCAGGAGACTATGTTGAAAAATAATTAAAAAAAATTCTTTCATTTTTACCTGACTTATCAATTTGCCTTCGTACATTTGATTACACCAAGTGCTCTAAATTATTCTTACTCTACGCTTTTGTCAGTAGCCGAGGTTCAAAATCTAACTATTATTGAAAAATAATTTTTGTTGATATCTTGAAACTCATCGCAAACCACATCTTAATATTTCTTCTATAGTAGAAAGTAAATATAAAAATTATGTAGAAAACTTGGACGATTTCTCTAGTCTACCTCTGATTGGTTCATATAAACAAAAAGTGATAAAACAATGTCTGTAAACTTAGTTAGTTACAGATCCTGCGTCCTGCGAGAAAGATTATGTTTTAGTTTTTGAATTCTTTGTAGTACGGTACGGTAAGAGAAGAATTAAATACTTACATAATACAAAATAATGTAATAAATTCGTTTCCCATCATTTAAGTATACATTTTTGGGTTTATAACAATATAAAACTTGATTTAATAGATACAATACACAAAAATTAGCCAAACTTATGAGTTTGAGGTAAAGGATAATTAGTGAGGTGAGCTAAGTCAACGGGCTAAGGACCGGAATCTAGGCTAGAAGCCCTAGGTTCGATCCCCAACCCGGCTACAAAATTGATCCGACTTCATTATGACCCTCTCCTCTCGGAAGGCAATGGCAAACCACCGAGAGTAATATGCCAAGAAAGCCATTTAATAATAACATATTAAATTGGTCACGACGCTTCTGTCAAGAAGCATACACAATTTGGATTAGTTCGAGATTTTTGCAATTTTGAAAACATTTTTAATGAATATTCCACCCACTGTTAAATGTTATTTTATTGTTTTAATTAAATGTATGTGTAGATTATTGGATAGGTACATATTTATTTTCCGGTCGCTGTTAGTTAAGCAAATTTTGTTAGCAAATAGCAAAGTTTAAATATAAGAGCGGGTTACTAATAATAAGTTATTCCGTCCAGGAACAATAATCAAATTATCAAGTTTGGGACCATGCATATACATAGAATGGGCCAACTTAGCAAGAGTATCGCAAAAGTTAAATGTTGTTTTACTGTTAGTTTAGACAGTTTATTTCAATTCTTATTACTTACCTTCTTTCAACAAATGTGAAACATTAGATCGCGATAAAAAATGCTGAAAAACCCTCACTCCACTTTTAAGATATGATAAGACCTGTAGGACGTTATCTACAAAAGTCGCATTTTTAACAATTTTTAATTCTTCTTTTACTTTTACTATATGATTGATCACGTCGAGCTTATCTTGCGAAGAATTTTTCTTTATTTCGTATTCTTCCAAAAACAGATAATTTTCCAAAATTATTAAAACACCATTTGCAACAGAAACTGTGGATTTGATTACGATATCATTTGCATATAATTTATCTTCTTTACGTCGTACTCGTATTGTTCGTCCTCTCACAGTCTCAAACGATAAATCTTTTGTAGTATTTGTAATATTAATTAGAGAACCCAGAACTACGTGATCCAAAAGAATCTGTTTAATATAATTTTCTCCTTGAGTGTTGATTCCATACGGTTTCGCTCCATTCGTTGGAACCAAAATCGTAAACGGTTGATCTGAAATAAAAAGAAGGCAATTAAAATGTTGTGCATGTAATTTAAAATTTTTAAACATTTTAGAAGATAAAAAATTGTTTCAGGTGGGTAATCTAATCCCTACATAAAGCGCAAAGAAGCCTATAGAACAAATTAACTATTAAATTATAATTGAAATTTTAGTTTAAAAATAATAAACCCAATTTAATTAAAATGAATCTCTTTTGTTTTCCAATTCCGAAACTCGGTAGCGTAAAAACAATTAATTGAATAATGAAATTAACTGAATAACTCAGTTAATTGAATGACGAGTTATTAAAATTATCTGATATTTTATTAGTGTATAATATGCACCTGATTTGCGCATAATTTTTCACTATATTACCTATTATGCCGGTACAGTATCGTAAATTTAAATAAATAAAAATGCATTTTGCAACGTGGGAGTAAAATATTATTAATTTTGCATAATAAAATACACGAAATTTAAGGAACACAAATTTTCTTAGGTCGCATAATTAAGAACATCAATTAAAAATTGAAGTGATGGTTAATTAATTTTTTTTAATTAGAAAAGGATTGTTAATTCATCGTTCTTAAAATTTGGTTGTTTAGTTATAGGAAGCTGTAAGCTTCTGGAGCAATTTTCTGGAAAATAAAAATCTTAACATTGAATCGATAAAGTAATTTTATTCACGAACAATAACTTGGATTACCTTTTTTATAAAGGTTGACTGTAAAATATTATTAAGCTTTACTTAAAATTCAAAAGGATGCTAGCAACTTTTATTTGAAAGTCGATGGTGTTGACATAATTCTTTAATTACCCAGCGGCCAATTTATAAATACCAATAAAAATATGAGCAATCGTAATAACAAAAACTAATTATATCATTAATTAATAAAATAGATGATTGGAAAATCAGTTTTCTCGTGAAGGGAGGACTTTATTTAAAGTAAGGGTAGGAAACGATTAGCGTTGAAGGGGAAAATCTATTTGATAATGGCTGTACAAAACAATGGTTGTTGTGATTGTTCTATTAAGCCTGGTTTATTGTAAACTTGAAGTTACAAAATCAGTTGTCAGAAAATGTCAAATACCATGCAATTTATGTGGTTAATTAGCTTCTTTTTAATTGTTCTTGCGTTAAAAGCATAGATAGATGCAAGATTCAAATACAAAATAGAAAAACGTGCGACGCACATCGAAACGACGCAATCCAAATCACATATTTCCATAAGTTCATATAGTGAACTAATCTATGACATTATGTAGCCTTTGTAGTTTTTTTTGATACCAACCTAAGATAAATTTTGAAATTACAACTTATGATGAGGATTTCAGGATGCAACAAGACTAAAAAGACGGAAGAGATAATTCACATCAATGGGCTTGTGGTTAGATATGACTAGAACTAGACTTACGTATTGAAATTAGTTTGGAGAGAAACAGTGCCAACGAAGTTGCTTCATTAGAAGTTGTACAAATGAATTAAATTAATAATTAAATTCTTTCGGTTTGGGTTAAAAGTTAACTGATTGGTTATAATTTTTCACATTCGTTTTGCCATTATTTATTTTGAATACAATTTTCATTCGTCAATTAGGTTAAATTTAGGTAGCACGTACACCCGCTAATATATTTTGACGTACCTATTAATTTTTAAATGAATTAGAATTAAATCGGAGAGTTGTCCAAGCGAACGTGAAAATTGTACTCAGGTTGAAAAATCAAAAATGGATAAAATGATAAAGGAAGTAATTAGCTTTCCCATTTACATCTATTGCAACGTAGCAAACAATTTTTTTTCAAGCTTTCATCTTTTTACCTTTAATTAGCGTAAAAGTAAATAATTCTAATGATTTCATACTTTTAGGAATTTTAATTTCGATTTGCAATTTTATTCTGAGTAGTAATAAAATTGATATCAAATAGTTGCTTAATTACTAATCAATGAGTCATAATTCTTACAAAGGAAAGTAATTTATCAGTACAATTGTTATTAAAAACCTTGTAATATTCGTTTGAACGTGTCAAAATAACGAGAAGATGCGATAGCCAAAATAATATGTACGAATCTTATTAAGGTTAATCAGAAAATGAACAAATGACTCAAAATTTTAATTAGGAATTTAGTTTTGCTCTTGTGGTAGATTTTAGAAATACAAAATTTTGAGTTTGATTAAATACTAACATTCACAGAGTCTGAATCTGTCATTGCCTTCCAGTTCCATTTTTGTGGTGATATCTCACTGATCAGTTGCCTTTTTAGACTCTGCAGCTTTTTAGCCTCTTCAGTCGAGTACTCGATAAATATCTTCACCTGTCTTCGTTCAGGTGTATTATGTCAGAGGATTTTCTTGCTTTCCGCTATCCACTTTTGGATTTCTAGCCCCCTGTGTGTAATGACTTTCATCATCATCAACATCTGTAGGTTTTAGACCGGTGGTCCTTTACGTCACTCGAATTGGTCGCTATCTTTTTCTGGGGCGCTTTACACTTCTTCTTCCTTTCAGTCTGTATGTAAACATTTTCTTTGGTACTTGGGATTGATCCATTCTTTCATAATAACTTTTCAGGCAAATATTAAATAAAAATTCCAACGAAAAAACAGAACGAATATCAAGAAAACGAATATTAGAGTTCCACTGTACATTTAAAAACATGTTATTTTCATGCATTGCTATGCAATGATTTCAGGTGCCGGTGGTGCTTGAATCATTCAAATTATTTCGATCGACGCGACGTTTTCTTCCTAATTATTCCTAATGGCAATATTAATCAATTTACTTTCATCAGGTTGTATACTATTGGCGGCTCTTAGAGGTCCTCCGTTCTTATAACCCTTTTTTAATCATCATCTATTGCGATTAAGCAAGCAACCACGAAGGCAGCTGATAAATCTCTTTAGTTTGTTACACAATCAAAGCCTTTCTACGTGGTCTAATTTTAATTTTGGTTAAATCTTTTTATCTTTTCAAAGTCTAAGCATGGGTTTTGTTATAATAAAAAAATAAATGTCGAATAAACTGAGATAAGAAATGGCAAGTTTATCAAACGGCAAAATGTTCATTGTGTGGTTTTTTGAGTAAGAGTCTAGTGTATTTGCTCGAGATTTTAAACGTGTTCTATTGTCTCCAAATTTGTTGCGAGATTGCCACCCGCTGTTTCCAAGGATTTAATTGTTTGTACAAAGATCATAAAATAAGTAGCTGCGTAAGTCAATCGATTTTAAACTTGGAGAGTTCTCCTAAACACTTTGAATTTTTGCATTGCTTTTTGTTTAAAAACTGAAACAAATCTGTAGAAAAAAAAATGTTTAAATAATATTGAAATTTAAGTATGCAAAAAATGAGTAATTATTTGGACAATAAAAAGGTGCTATTATAATAAACCATCACCGGAAGCCCCTAGAAACTAGAACTGAATACGAAATTATGAAGCAAAACAATATGCAAATGTGTGTAAATCCGACATATAATGATAAACCAGAATATTCCCACATCCCAAATATTGGATCACGGAAAAGTGAAAACAAAAATGTTTGAATTACTAGGATGAGAGAAAACTATAGCAACAAGTGGTCAGAGGGTGTATTGCATTCCCCAGAAATTTGCAAATTTTAAGTGAAACAATATTGTTGTTTGCAAGGAATTCTAGGGATCTAGTGAAATTACAATATCCAGTTCACAAAAACAAATTCTTCTTCACGTTAACAGACCACATTGCGGAAGCTTTGTCATCGATTATTCCTGGGTAAATCTTCCAACATTGGATATTTTTTTTGGGTTAAAAGAATTTTCTGCAAACTGCTTTTGTAATTTCACTAAACAATTTTAATAACACCGTGCATCGTAAAATTTAAAAATAAAAGTATTTTTCCTAGGGTTTGAATTAAAAAGTATGAACTGCAATTTTAGATGAAACTTGTTAAAAATGGTTGGAGTAAACACTCAATATTGAATTTTCCTTGTACTTTATTATTAAAAGTCATGCTAGCAGATTTCACATTATGGAAAATGCTTTTAACATGACGTGCAAGTTTAGTTAGCAAGAATTTATAAAGGATATCTTGCTATTCGACCTAAATTAATTAACATTTTCTGAATCAAAATATTTGAAACTAACTGCATTTAGATAAATTAATGAGATAGTTTAGTTAGATATAAAGTTTTATCAGAAAATTTAACGTAAATTCCATTTTGCTCCCTTCTGACTTGGTTGATATATTAAACAAGTTATTAGAAATGTGGGGTAGTTTAATGTTTCGAATTTGATATGCAAGCCAATCTACTTGTTACGACTTTAGAACGATAACAATAATTATTATTAATCAAAATTACTTTGAATTAATTTTTTAAGTTGAAATAAATTTTTATTTAAAACGTTTACCTCTAATTATTTTTTATCTGAATTTTAGCATAATGAAAATAAAAGTTTGAACTACAATTTTTGTCTAAACCCAAACCCTCATGAGGTGGTTTTTTTAAACCAATTTGTCTTATTTTTACTTTAAAATGGCCATTGATTTGCCAGTCAGTGCTCTTCTAAAATAAATTGAACTTTTATCTAAAATCAACGATTTCATAATATCTGACTTGTAATAATTTCAGCATTTAGGTTATACCTAACGTGACCATTTATTTTTTGACTTAAAACGGGATACCCCCTCCTTCATTTCCCACTCATCAGTAAATTGACAAAAAAACACTTTTTAAGTTATTTATTTAGAAAAAGTTAGCTTTTATTACAAATTAAAAAAATATATCCAAAATGTTTAGTTATTTATTTACATTTATTATAATTGTTATAGTAGCAATATAATACGCGGTTTCCGAAAACGGGACAATTTTGCGTCCCGGAGTTCATTGTCGGGACACCGGGACAGGTAATCAAAAAAAGGGATGGTCCCGTTCAAAACGGAACGTCTGGTCACGTTAGTTATATGTACCTAACCTAAATGAGGTTCTTCATTTTTATGATTTTAAATGAGGTTATTACCGTCATTTTAAAAATTTCTTATGCATTATTTTAAACAAGTTTCTATTGGACGATTATGAGGTCAAGACAAAACGGCAAAGATTAATTGATGGGAATTTAATCGTTACGTTAAATTTTATTTTTTAGTACACCTACTGCATTCTAGTCAACCTAATTTTGTGATTCTGGAATCAGTTAATGAAGTCAATTCAAATAGTATGATTTTGTTTGACTAGCCCAAGTTGACAATCTTCAGCTTCGTTTGTTATTCTTAACTTTGTCTGAGAACAAAGTTCTTTTTTTTTACATCTGGTAGACTGACCTATAGATGTGCCTGTGGTCCTGATTTTATGTTAATAGTGGCAATTCATCAACCCAAAAGGGATTTACATATCTTCATTAGGATGCAGTAACCTGGCATTAACAGAGTTGATCGCGTTAGTTACATATTATGTAAATAACCGACTTTTGCAAAATCAGGTTAATTTACCATTTTACTTGTTCTCGTTCTTCTTCTGTTGTTAAGACTCGGCCCTGTTTATTAATTACAGTGTTGACGTTCAGCTGTCATTCCATCTTTTTAGAGCCTCCTCGTGTTAGGTCTTTGCGTCATTACTATTTTTGCAATTTTCGTATCATCCATTCTCTCTACATGGTTTCTCTAAAACTTTCTTCTCGCTCTCCCCCATCTGAAATTGTCCTGTTTTTTTGCCTATTTCGCGGGTTAACTCACTCTATCCTACAGCGTTACTCCAGCTATCGTTCTCAGTATTTTCATTTCTGTGGATCTCATTGTCTGTTTTGTTCTCGATGTTGCGGCCTTAGTCTCATCAGAACTGATCCTACGCATGTTTTCTATATTTTTTATATTATTATATGGCTTGTTGAGCCATATGATGTTTCGTAGACAACCCGAGATCATGGCTACTTTGGATACTTCTGAGATGGTACTTTGGTCGTTGGTTATATCCACAAGACATGTAAATTTCCTGACCTGCTCAATTTTTTAGATTCTTCATCGATCATAAGTTTAGAGTGGATGGGATATTTTGAGATCACGATAGATTTTGTTTATTTTTGTTTATTTTGTTTACATACTATGTAGTATATTCATTAAGCTTTTTGCGTTCTAAGTAGAACATTGCTTTTCCCTTTTTGGGAATTACAAATCAGATTAGCGGGGTGGATTAGTCCCCATATTACCTATTTCCGATAAATCAATATCTATTTCACCACACCGTGTAGATGTCCACTGAAAGGTCGAGCTAAGAAATTCTGTATAGTCCGCGATTTGAACCCAGAATTTCCGCTCTGTACTCAACCAGCAGTCACATCACTTCACGGCTGTGGCTTTGTGTAGTATATGGTAAAGTAAAAATTGGTTTTCTTTTATTTGGTTTCCTGTTAATTTATCTGACGCCTTCAAAATTATATTTACTTTTCCACAGTTCCACAAAACCGAAAATAATAAAATATGTTATTTTCCCCCTCATTGTAGTTTGCAAAAAATTTGAAAATGGATAAAATAGACCGTCTAGATCAGTGTTTCCTAAAATTTTTTGTGCCATGCTCCACCAAACCCTTTCTAAAATTTGTGTGGCCCCTATGTACCACATGCATAATTTGCAATATTTAAAATTGACACTCAATGCACTGATGAGCTCCAGTAGCGACCGAGAGTCGTCGTACGGTTAAGCTCTGAACGTGTCTATTTTCAAATTACCCCCCTTAATAATCAAATTGTTCTTTTGTGGGACGTGAGCTCTACCTTGAGAAATACTAGACTACACAGAACGTTGTGCATCGCTATCGAGCTTCCGTTTGATTTGATTTTCTATCAAGTACAGACATCTAAAATTTGCAAATTTCAATTATGGGAATAGTGGCTCATTGGAGATCAAACGAGTCTTCATCGATTGATATTATTTTTACAAAAAAAATTCAAAATACGAAACAAAGTGTAAAAATATGTCTGTTCTCCTTCCTCAAATAAAAGCTTAAAGCTCAAACGAATCTCAAACGTTCGAGACCAATTTTATTCCAAAATTATATTATTGTGGAGGGGACAGCGACATGCACTTCTGTATATTCCCCTTCAAAGTTGTAAAAAGTGTAAGCTGCGTTTTATTATTCAATTTCATTTATATTCAGCTTCATTATTTTTATCAAATTTCCGCTAAAATTACTTGCTGAAAACAACTACCCAAGTTCCCAAGTCAAAAGAAGTAATAAGATCTTGAATTTCAAAACTGGATATAAATGCAAGCTGCGTTTTTATTCGGGACCAAGTTAAACTTAAAGCTCCAAAAAACACCTTTTACTTTATAATACAAAAACTGTTGCTTCTGTGCAAAAATGTGTAAAATTGTTTTGTACAAAAATTTCTTAGCTTCACACATTAGAAGGTATCGCTTTTAGTCGTAAAACCAATAAATGGGGAGATATTTGCAGAAAAACTCAGTTTTTCTCTTTGCGGGTTTCTGTAGGTACATGAAGTATTAGATACCCACTGAAATTGTTTGAAACAACTTGGGAAATTAATATCTGAAAAAAATCGTAAAATTATTGGGTTATATGGATAATTTGGAAAACAGTCGAATTTTCAACGCAATTAAAGAATGTAAATTAAATTATAAACTTTTAAAAGAGGAAGTTTTCCCTCTGATGGCAAAAAGCATGACGTTAATGAACGGTATGATAAAAGTTAGGATTCTTAATAAGCAAGCGGTTAATCAAGATACTTTTTGGCTGCTTTCAAGTAACGCGGGGAATTATAAGAAGGCAATAAACACATTAGCACGACCGTATCTACCATCGCTGAATCCTAATTACTAGCGTCAATTGAATTTTGGTGAATATGCCGTTACGTGAAGCAAAAGTAATTTCCTTTCGTAGATGACATAGTTAGCATTCTATTTACTATATTTATTACTATTTACTGCTATAAAATTAAATAATGGCAAACATAAAAATAATATTAACATCAACTCACGTCACTTTTATTTTAAATAATCAGAATTTGAAGTAATTAATTGGAGAGAATAGATTGATCTTTTAATTAAGTAGCACTTGTTAATTGAGAACTGGCAATTAAATTATCGTATATGAAGCTTTTGTAAGTGTAATTAGATGATCACCCTATATATTGTGCTTTAATTACCTTTAGCTTAATTTTAATTAAAAGTAAACGTTAATGTTATTGTTACAGTGAGCTTGTAATTAATTGCTCACACTTTACTTTACGTACACTTTAATCAAAAATTTTAATATTAATTTTAGATATAATGAATGACTTCTATACTACAAAGCTTCATGATTATTAAATTGATTCCAGAGGTCTTCATTTTGTTTCTCGGAAATTATCCGCTGAAGATTTATTATACTAAATATTGTTAAAAATTTTAGTATCACTTCTGGAAATTAACATAAATTTGCCAAAAATTTTGGTGTTAAAATTACGAACCAACACAGCTAGATGAGACAACGCATAAGCACCAGAGATCTTAACAAGACTTCCTTGTAAATTTACATAATCTTGAAGAGGGGCAACTTATAAGTTAACTTACAGAGCTCCAGTAATGTTTTACTTTATTGTGATGAGCAAACATCTGTTTGACAACAATCAAGCAATTTTTTGTTTTTTAAACAAACCAGAACTTAATTAAAAAATTACACCAAGAGAAATTACCTCTTAGAGATAATATTTTGCAATGGCATTTATACTTATTTTTACAAAAGTGAAGGTTCTCCCTTGACGATTTAATTCTGAAACTGTGAAGTTTACACAGCTCTGCAGTCTTTGTAAGCCACATCGCTGGCAATTTTAATGCAAATTTTTATAGTACGCTGATTTTGAGATTATGCAGCAATTAACTCATCGAGATCAATAATTTCGTCCATACCGTACAATTTGAATGCTCATTTAAAATAGTCACACTTTGATGCTAATATTTTTTGATTTGTGGTTCGATTTCCGTTATCCTTAATTTTCCATTCGCTGATTTTCATATTATAACGATATTTTCACAAGTTTATTTTTCATTTAGCAACCGTAGTTGAAAGTTGGCAATTTTCTAAATTTCCTTTTCCTAATTAAAGTTTTTCATATCCTCAAATTTTCTAGTTTAAACATTTCGTGAAAGCACTTCAAAAGCTCACTTAAATTGAGCGGTATAATAATATCTGTTGTGTAGCTATTCGTTTAAATGCCTTTAAAGTTGTGAGTTATGAACTCACAAATGTCACAGATAGAGTTTGCTCATTTTGAAGTTACGACTTAATTATCTCCACTACATATAAGTTTCAAACCGCAAAGTTTGCGATTTGTATTTAGGCAATTACGGTTGTAATAATTAGTATTTGCAGTAAAGGGAAAAATACTTTATCGTTTGTATTGTTTGTAAGTTATTAATGTAAAATAGTACCTTAATTTTAAGATAATACATCGAAGCCCTGTTAAAATTAAATGGAAATGTGCTGCAACTGTTTTATTTTCAACTTCATCTGTAGTCAAGCGGAAAAATCCATATCGAAACAATAGTAGATAATATGAAAAATTGAATACATTTTGACTCTATTCCATTGCAATTTTATCACATCTCCTTGGAAATTGGAGAATATGTAAGTAATCCCACACCTTCCTCAAAACTTATACGGTGAGAAATAAAACACCAGGTATCATGAAGTTGCTTAATTTCCTTTCACAAATTAATATAAGCCGTTAGCACATGAAAGTCATTATTCGAATTAAATTATCCGGTCTAAGATTTACTTCTACATGTAACGTTTAACATCAAGTGGGGTTAGTTGATACACTTTTAATTTTTTATTTTTAATGTTGTAACATATCATAGTGATGCAATTTATTTTACTTTAGGTAAAACATTACAATTTGTCTGAGCCAACTTATTCAGTGTAGGAGAATAATTGTCGCATTTGGAGTAGTTTATGAACAACACCGTCAATCACACTTACAGAAATGCAGTCGTTTATGTTAAATTTTGAACCAGTGCACTGCTTTAAGGGGGAAGTCTACTGTGACAAGAGAAGAAACAGGCCGATTTTCCAGATTTTTTTTCTAACAAAGTTATAACTCGTACATTAAATTAAATTAAACCATCATCTTTATTATATATTCAAGTATTTTTAAAAAAATTTTCTAATCGAAATATTCAAAATTGCCGTTGTGGCACTCCTTCAACGCAGATCCGTCTTTTTTTAACGGTGTACATGAAATCTCACGTCTGGGTAATCTAAAACAAATAAAAAAAATATCGTTATCATCTACATAGTATTGACTCTATTATAAACAATAATAATATCAAATTTGGGCAAAAAAGGTAGAAAAAAAGTTCAAGAATTTTTTTCTCGGCGCCAAAATTTTTTATCAAAAAAATCCTTCGACAAACGAGAGTCAATACTGTGTAGATGATAACCATATTTTTTTTGTTTGTTTTAGATTACCCAACGTGAGATTTCATGTACACCGTTTAGGCACCAAAAAAAAACGGACCTGCGTCGAAGGAGTGCCAAAACGGCAATTTTGAATATTTCGACTTAAAATTTTTTTTACAAATACTTGAATATATAATAAAGATGACGGTTTAATTTAATTTAATGGACAAGTTATATTTTGTTAGAAGAAAAAATCCGGAAAATCGGTCTGTTAAAAGTTAAATCAGCTCTATCATTTATTGGCGGAGAGTCACACTTGCAACAATTAAAACATTGGGTTCTTTGGGAGCGTTTGTTGGTGTATTTATGTTCTAAAATTCATCGATTTCTATGTGTTAATTGTAATCACAACTTTGGATGTTCTCTACGTCTGGACGATTTGCAGTGTGTTCCACTTAAGTCCATGGGCGACCGCGGCGTGGTCTTGTGGTGTTTTGATTGGACTAAAGCTCAAGAGCAGTTATTCGATTGGATTGACAAACGACCGTGATCGTCGTGAGTTTTAAGTGGAACGCACCCATAATTGAGTTTTTGGGACTAAATTTACTTCCAAATTTTTTTCTCAATATTCACACATACATACATGAGACTTTAGTTTTATTGAGTTTATCCAAAGGAGAACTCGTCAGAGAAATCTGTTGTATGTATCAGTAATGGTAAATTAAAAGATATTCAGAAAAATCTGGAAATTCAGAAAAATTCGCTAAAAGAATATTTTACTATTTTCCACTTTTATACGGTGTTTTAAGCCATTTCATTTTGCAATAAAGATAAATATTTTTGCGTTGTAACTCAAAAGCTAAAACAAAAATGGAAATCTGACACTAAAATTTGTGCTGTAAATCCCTCCTCGGCCTATCCTTTTATAATGGCCTGGCTGTTAATTTTTTAAATTTTAGTGCTTCCATTTGTCTTTGACAAAAAATTATCCTCAGCTTTTAACCCTTTCGTTGGTGACTTAATAAAGTAACATTTTCAGTTGTTTTTTAATGCTTTTTTTGCATTTGGTACGTGGTTTTACTTTTCACTTTACCCTACTATATTCCTCTATCCGATCTTGCAATTTCACTTCATTGAGATGATAGTGATAGTGCTGGCTGGAATGCAACGTAGAATTTAGTATACCAACAGCAACAGTCAAAAACGGACTTTCTTTTGTTTAGACAGCAATTTTCTGATAGTTGATTTAGTTTGCGTTGACAAATACATAGTTTTGGTTACAACAACTTCTGTTTTTCGTGACAGTTCGTTTAAGTCAAGTGCTCTAACTATTCAGCTTATGGTTTTGACTGTTGTATCACAAACTACCCTTTCTTTTCTCAGAATTTACGGTTTTGCTTCTGCTCAAATCGAGAGTTAGTCTAATAACATCGTGGTTAAACAAACTAGAGAGATTTTCTCCAGACTGCAAGATAATCTAGACTTTGATTTGGTCAACCCTCTCATTAGAGGTTGCAATTTAGAGGGTAGTTTTTATTTCACATTATTGTTTTACAAAAAAGTTTTAATACAAGCACCCGATGAATGAAAAATTTATGAACAATTATTCTTGCAGTTTGACGTGCATTTCCTAGAATATCTTTAGAATTCTTGAGTAGAAAAAAATTAGCTTTCTGATGGTGAATATAAAAGTAACATACGACCAAGTCCAAGGGCTCTTTAAGATTAAATGTAATGAAAAACTAACAAAAAAACTTTCTGTTCGGAAATACTTGGTTTAAGAAGTTAATCCTAATATAGCCCATTAAAAAAATTTAAAATTTTTATGGGACAAGCCACATAGATAGTTCAAACCTAAAATTAATACTATAAAAGATCCCATGTATTATTATAATATTAAAAATATTCTTACAGTTATAAATAGCAATTGAAGTGCACCTAATTATTATTAATGGTTGGCTCATTGAATCTAGTGCATTTTCTATGTGTAAAAGTGAGACGAAACTTGAGCTTCAATCGCCAACTTTGTTTCTCTTGAGATACCAAAAGAAGACCAAATTGATCGCTTTTTAGAGAAAATTTTGCGACACATAAAGAAAAATTTATTGTACATATTGAGCAAGAATTGCACATTACTGATATGACATGAGAATTTTAATATTCAATTTTAAACGGATTTTTCTCAAAACGATTAGATTACAGTAAACTCAAAAGCTCCACCACATAATTATCATTTACCACGGAACCGTTTGAGCACCAAATTTTTTCAAGGTGGGTGCTAGGTAAACTCCTCACCATAGATTTATGTTTTACCGTAAAACCATTACAGCGCGAAATTATGACATATTTTATTCATGATTTGAAAAAGGTGGGTGTGCCAAGTTAACCCAGGTTATAAAAAAGTAATAAAAACAAAGCGTTTTATCAAATTTTATAATTAATCGTAACTGTAACATCATTTTTGGCTTTCAAGTTTTGTCAGTTGACCAAATTTATTTAAATATAGAACCAAATCTTAAATTTACAGTCTGTCCATGTTCATTAGAGAACTAAGCTAAGAAATTATCTGATGTTTACGATTAAAATTCAGAAATGTTGTTCAGTAACTCAATGGACGTAATTATGTAATTTTAAATAAAGTAATCTTTGCTAGTTCAAATTATAGAAAAAATTTTCTTTTGTAATAAAAAAAGTAATTGTATAATACGCAGGCGTTTAGAATATCGTTTTGCAAAATTTTATAAAAGTATGGATTTAATTTGTAACTTATCATGGGAAATTCCATTCAGATAATCAATTACATCGCAATTAGAATATTAATTTGGTATTATAGAACTTTCAATTCAATACATAGCTAATATTATAATATTGTGCTTACGAAATATTCGTTTCATTTTCTAGTGATGTATTTTAGTGCAACTACGGTGGTATTTTATTATTTGAAGTTTAAACAATATTTATTTAAAACAAACTAAAAAAAAATCTTTACTAATTTTATTGGCATAAATATGACGCGACGCTATTAAAAAATACTGATCTTTAAACTTTCAAAATTAGCGTACAGAGCGGAACTGTAAGTCTGATATAACCGCATCCAAGCAAATAACATAATTTATTTTGTACTCTTAGTTTTTACATCGTCGTTGGTGTTTGACTTTGTAGTACATAAACTACCCTTAAAGTGTTAACGGTAACATTTTCAGTATTCTGTATTTGTTTATCGTTTTTATGTTGTAGTTTAAGTGTTTGCCGAACAATTCATTTTCACGATTTCAATTTCTATGAGTTGTTTTGTTTTTGGAAGCAGTTTCCGGAATCATATAGCTTTTGCACCGAGGTGGTACTGCATTTGCATTACTGCCAGGTTTAAACTAGTGTAATAAAATGCAATATGGTTATGTTAACCAACCACGATCTCCCCTATTTACAAAAGTTAGTGTAACTGTGTAGAAATGAAAGAAAAACTAAACTCGACGGTGAAACTGCTAACTCATTAAAATGAGTTAACTTTTAAAGTGTAGTGCAATTTATACGTGCTCGGTAAAATTTTATTCTAAATTGAATTTAATGTGAAAACTTGGCACTATTATTGTTTAAAAATTACTTACAGAAAATTTTAAAACAATGTAGTACAAATTTACGTTTTAATAATTTAAGCTTTCATGAACGCATAACATTTTAGCTAAATATTTGCCATTCGCATTATGATTAGCGTTACATTTAAAAATTTATTAAATAATCAATTTTAGTAATTATTTGCATGAAACGAGTTGAAATTTATTTTATATATTTTCATGGAAATTTAAAATACTAGCTTATAAAAGTTTTTGGAATACTTTTGAAATAACACCACATTTTTAAACGTCAGTAAGAAAATAGGTAGTTAGATGTGTAAGTACAACTTGAAAGCATTCTGGTAAATTTAAAGGATCAAAAGTTTTAATCTTCTTACGCAAGGATTTGTGAGCATTTCAACAGCCAACGTATTTGGATGATCTCAAATTCAATCACGATACTTCATGCTTATCGACTTGATACTTTCCTAGACCATTTTCAGATTATGTAAACACAATCGCATAATTTATTGTAATTCTTAACACTTGAAACTTATCGTCTAAAGAATCACCCTGTAGAATATGTATCGACCGCAAAAAATAATTTACATATAAAATTTATGTTACTTTAAAATTAGAATTAAAAGAATGTGCATGAACTGGAGTTGTTACACTGAAAGCGACAATATTGGTACCATAAAGTGAATAATACAGTCAGAAATTCCGGCATGCTCAATTCGCATTTATTAAAAACCTGAAGCATCCCTTACAAGAAATGTAAAAAGAAATAAAATAAATGTAATTTTAAGTATCCGCTGGAATGCATGCATACCTACGGAGTCTTTCGTTGTTAATTAGCAAGAAAATGAAATTTAAGTAATTAAGCAAGTGCGATAAAAAACCTACTGATTAACATTTTTAATTGTTTATTTTGTAAACAACTTTCAAAATTATTTAATTCAAGTTCTTTTAAAACATAAACACTTTGTTTATCCAAACAATTACATTGTTCTTCCCGTTAATCCATCAATTAGAGGAGTAAGACGCTTCAATAAAACTTTTTTTAGATGTCTTTACGTATCAATGCTTTGAAAGTTTGCTTTAGTAATGGCATCTAAGATAAGTAGGTATAATAATACAGAAGTCCTCCAAAGTTTCGATTAAGGTAGCAAGCTTTAGAATTCTGTTTGAACTTCGTCAAGTTATCTCCTGATGAAAGGCAAGATTAAAACGATGAGATGAAATTCTTGAGAAGACGTAATTCACTTAATTTTACAAACTAAACTTTAATATTATGTGATAGAAAAAAGTAGGTTATAAATGGATTCCAATTAGCTATGTTGATGAATTTAATAAAGTTTCTGCAACATAATTTAATTAATGTAATTACAATGATATCGGAGATGGATATTTTTATGGAAATTAACAATTTAAATTTTAAACTGTTCTAGAATCGCTTATAATAACAACTTTATCATAAAAGTATTGCAAAATCAAATATATTCGCTTTTGGTAATAATATTTTTAGTTGTAAATATTAACTTCCAAATATTTGTATTCTTTCATGATCCGTTTTGTTTACCAACAGCAAGTACTTATTGCTATCATTTAGTTAAAGTGGTACTCTTTGTGGAAAAATACTTGCCTTTATTTGAAAAAGTATATTATACACATTTTTAACATAATTTTCGTTCTACTGTATTATATTTGAATTATTAGAGCAAAATACTATTGGAGTTGGATGTCTTGGTTAGGTGATATTCAATTTTATGTAATTTCTATCGTTCTGGAGAATTTAGAACGTACAGAAAAGTGGTTTTATACACATCAATGCGCGTTTGTCACAATGGAGCTTTTAACTGATGATTATAGTACTACATAGATAAGAGAGTTTTACTTTATCTAACATTTTTATCGAAATTTGAATGGTTGCGTGACTTTGCACGTAGTTCCATAATTAAAAAAAAATGATTCGCTTAAAAAACAAAATTAAAGTAAATGATCAAGTCTCC
The DNA here is from genome assembly GCA_905340355.1 of Rhagonycha fulva. Taxonomy (NCBI): domain Eukaryota; kingdom Metazoa; phylum Arthropoda; class Insecta; order Coleoptera; family Cantharidae; genus Rhagonycha; species Rhagonycha fulva. The sequence continues at coordinate 14,514,175 of HG996555.1, forward strand.
CCAGGGACACTTAATGTCCCACTTTTCACCTACTGTTTGACATCTGGAACTGAAAATAAATATGAATTTGAGTATAAGTACAACGCCTATATTGCTCAACAGCCAAAGACCATCAAACAATAACACAGTTAAAGCAAAGAAAACTTGCAGTAGTAAACTTACTATTTTTTTGATACTAAAATTGATATTTGTCTCTATTTGTAGTCCCGACGGAATTGAGGGGATATATGTGTTTTTTAGGGGTAATTTTCCTTGTTTGGATATTTGTCTGTTTTTTCATAACTTTAATATGCGTAGAGCAATTTTGATTCAGTTTACTGAAAACATTATAATATTGTTAAAGGCAGGTTATTAGATGCAAATTATCAGACTTTTACACGAGGGGGCGTTGCAGTTCCAACATAACCTAATGAAGGATGTGCATTAGGATGTGTTTTATTCAATAGCTACAATAGCGAAAAATCCAATCTGGATGAGGTTACCAAAGGCAGGTGTTAAAATAACTTAGAAAGTTCAACATTTACGATGCTGGTATAACTTACTAACCATTAATATCTGCAATGTCTATAAATTTCCACTTTGTAAAAATTTCTTTATATCTTCAAGTCTGAATATTTGTTTAAAATTTTCATATTGGAGAGAAGCGATACTTCCGTAACTAACACCACTCCACGACAAACTTAAGCTATATTTCAAGTTTCCTAAGTTCTTTATAATATCTTTATTGACGTATAAACTTATATAACACGAAAAAAGAAAAACAGGATCACGAAAGAAAACAAGATTCGAACAAAAAGCAGATTGTCTGCAAGTGTTAATAAAACAAAAGTAATTTTTAAGTAATGGAAGCAATAAGACACGGAATAGTAGTAATATATCAAATTCCTCATAAATTTTAAATCACCATGAAAATGTTAATTTCAGAATTGTACATCTTGAGAAGCAGAAGAAAAAATAAACGTAAACCGCCGATATAAAATAAGCGTTTAATTAACTAATGCGTTACAAAACAGAACATGACTATTTACAAAGAATAGAAATAATTTTTACATACCATTGCATTAATTAATAAATTAGACGAAGGTTGGACATAAATAAATAGTAATTAGAAAGAATAGTTCAGATAAAACCAAATTTTCATTACTAATGGAATTAGTACGAGAGGGTTAACTCATCTGATTAAAAAGTCAGATATTTGAAGTTAGGAACTGATAAACTAAAATGCATTATGTGGAATTAGAAAACCACATTGCCCGCTTAAGAAGTCTGCAGCTTAACCTCACAACTAATAGATTCAAGATAATAAATTATAACTTACAAGAAGTACCGTAAAAAAGTGCACCGACTAAGAAGTTGGAGTTAAAATGGGTTCATACGAGATAAAATCAATTTACGGATAAGGTCACAGAAAATCACTGACATGGAATATAACAACGCAACCAGAAATTATCTAGATCTTGCAGAGCAAAGATAAAAAATGCAGCGATAAATAAAAAGCATCAAATAATCATTAGAAACACCAAAACAATTTCTTAGACTTTCCCGAAAAATTTTCAATTAAGTCGATGAAATTTGTATACGGAACGCGGGTGCTCTCAGTTGGAAATCAAACACATCACGTAAGCAAACCATGAAAGATTTAACGTGATTTCATTGCACTGGCTTAGAAGGGATAAGCTCTTCTGAAGTTATCAGTCTAGGCATATTTTATCAAGTTAGAGACCCCAATAAGAACAAACGTATACCTGATTTAACTAATCTAAAGAAGCCAAGCGCTAATTCTTCTATAAAACCTTTTCAGACCCCTTTTGAAAAAATGCGACTGATAAAAATCTGCAAAAGCATAAATGATTTCAAAAAATTCTTTACAAAATAAAATTTAAATTTGTAAGATGACTTCTTATTTTCCACTTTCAATGGAAAATCTATCAATGAAACTGATACAGACTCTACATTTTAGGATAAAATTACTTAGCCTCGTCTTTACTTTATTTCTTTTTTTATGTACGAAAAGGATTACAACTTTTCTCATTTTATTTTCTTTAATATACAATTTGGAATCATATATTTCGAAATTTTCTTGTTATAACAAATTTTATGTCAAGTTTATTGTATAAGAAACTTTTTCTATTTGGTAAACCAGACTTTTCCTAAACTGACTACAGAAAAAAATGTTTAAATGAATATGCATGGCTTCATGTTAACAATCTTAAAAAACTTAAAAACTTTAGAAGGTAAAAGTAAGCTGCAGGTATAGGTTTTGTAAATGTATCCAATGTTAAAATTGAAAAATATATATTTCCATCCAATTCAAATATATTTTTGACCTTACTTTATGTAAATACTTCAATTCTTCTGACCACTATCTTTCTTTGAATTGAGCTAAGAAAATCCGCGACTTTGATCTGCAGCTCAAATCACTGCTGGGGGTGACATTTAATATTTATAAGCTTTATAACCAACCAACGGTTTAAGCATACAACGATAAATATAATAGATTATTGGTTATTTTAATGTTACAAATCTATAATTATATAATCAAGAAGTTTATCATTAAATTGCTATTGGAATAACCAAAAGCAATATGCATGCAAATTAGGCACACTAAGCGTGTACACGCATTCAATAATTTGTTTTTTTACAGTTTTTGAAATTTATTATCTTTCATTTTAAAATACTCATGTAAATACATTTGGAGCTAAATAAAGTAGAAAAATGTAATTTAATATACCTAATGGCTTTACGCTTCCAGGGCGAACCAGTAGCACGTAATAAAATTTAGTAGGTATGAAACCCTTATAATTTTATTTTATGAATCCATTACATCAAGTTTAATTATTTATATTCTGTTTACAAATTTTTATTTTGCATTATCCGCATTTTCAAATTGGCTGTCCAAATAAATTTTGGATACCATCAGAAGCTTTACTATTTTTCCAATTGTTTCAAGATATCAATCAAATCTTGTGTAAACGAGACGGATATTCAAATGAAATTTTTTCTTTTGCATGATGCAATTTTGAAATTAATCTCTGTTTGATTTTCAAAAATAGGGAATGCGCTGGGATGTATGGTTTAACCGGCTTGATCTATAAAATTCCAGCTATAAGTTTCAATGTTTATTCGTCGAAACCGTGATAGCTTTGTTAGTATTTTATACATAGGTTTTACCTATTTCAGTATTCATAAGATATTTATTAGATATTTTTTGATATAGATAAGGGTAACGTTAGAAGTTTCGTGAATCGTTTCATTCCGTATAAAATATTTATCCTATGATTATATGCGTATTATGACAAAATATGCTCTCAACATATTGTTTGTTTTTGATAAATTATGAATGGTTTCTTCTATTTTTTTTTACTTTACTGATCATACACATAAAATATTAATTCTGTGTACCTGTGTTTTTCTTTATCTGTTCGTAACGCACTTTTGCTTTGTTAAGAATGAAAGCACTACCAATATAAAAATCTTTTAGGAAAAGCCGAACAGTCACATCAATTAAATTAGTGATATTATCGTTAAATATAATTAATGAATTGTTATCTTTCATTTGATAATAACAAAATAAATTAGCAAAACGTAGAATAAATACGTAATTTTAGTTGATTTCGTGTCCATAAACTCAAATAATTATCGGTAAACAAGTTAAATGTAATTCTAATAATCACGGTCTTGCCGAATGAATTTTTTTCTATACATTGCAAGTATAACTGTTCAAACAAAGCCCAAATTATAAATAGATACAAAAAATCTGGGTAATTCATTCAATTATACCCCAATATTTTAACACTAACATTAAATCGGAGATGAGATCTCCACGATCTCATCTGATTAGTTCTGATAATAATTAATTTAAAACATCCGAATTCTGGCAGCGCGAATAAAATTTGGATTCGATATGAATTACTAATGCAGTCTATCTGGTCGCATTCTCAAGACTGAGTTACCATGATCTACTTTTCACATAATAGGCGAATATAGTACGACTTTTGTTCAACGTGGGCTCTCACCACGTGAAGCAAAGTACACTTTATAGTACAGGAGATATACCAAACCCTTTTTGATATAGTAAAAGTCTAGAAAAATCTTAGTGTGCAAAATGTGTTTTTTTTGACTTAGAACTTTTCAGTTTTTTGGCTACCGATAAGACATCAGAATCTCCTTAATCCATTCATGCCATGCGCTTTAAAATTTTAGTTTAAAAGTTCTAAGTCAAAAAAAAAAGAATTTTGCACACTAAGATTTTTCTAGACTCTTAGTATGTCAAAAAGATACTAACAACGAAGTGAAAAATTGAAGTCCCGTCTTTGTGGAAATTCTTCTTCTTCTTCAAGTGCCGTCTCCACTACAAAAGTTGGCAATCATCATGACTATCTGGACTCTGGATACTGCCACTCGAAACAACTAGGTAGAAGAGCAGCCAAACCTTTTTCTGAGATTTCGCAATCACGATATTCTGCGCTTGCCGACATTTCCCCTGCCTACGATCTTGCTACGACAAGGCCCAAATAGTGTAATTTACCTGTTTTAATGTTTTTCAATCCACAATATTTTTAGAGAGACGGTCATTTGCCTTGTAGATAATGCGATCAATTACGAATGCGAGGTACCGGGTTTAAATCTGGAGAAGGGTAACTTTCTTATGACTAGTCGCTGTGCTTCAGAAAGCACGTAAAATCAGTGGTTCTCCTGGGTTAATGAATTGCCATCATTAACACAAAAACCAGGGTTACAGGCACGTCTGGAGACAAGTCTAGCAAACTATACCTATCGGACGTTAAATAATTTATATGCTCACAGATCTAGCACTGCCAAAGAAAATAACAGGGTTAAATTCAGTTGAAGTAGAAGAAGAAGATATTTTTAGGATTTTCCTATACGCCTACATCTCAAAAGCTCGAGCCTAGATCTCTGGTAACATACAATTGTCTCATTGTCACAAAAGTGCATCTTGACTTTTCGATCCGAGTTCTGATTTTCTCGGTGTAGACGATTTTTCGTCGTTTATCGTGGTACCCAGGTACCACGAATGGTAGTTTTCTGATAGTAGTCGAGAGTCTCAATGTACTCGTACATTCCATTTATGTAAGAAGTTTTACTGCTTACCATGTTTTTATAGATTCGAATATATCTGTAGTCTAACTTTTCTTCCTCGATGATTTTCATGAGATGGTCGCAGGGGCGTTTCCATCCAACTGGCTTAGGGGGGGTAATTTACCTATATCGATGTAAATTTCAAAATAAATTAATCTTTATTTGTTGAAAAATGAAAAATAAAAGATTAAAAAATAATTCTTAGGGGGGGTAATTACCCAATTACTCCCCCCTGAAACCGCCAGTGGATGGTCGTGACGAACCCGATCGAAATCCTATGTTACAATCTATAAAACATACGTATACGTCTTGGTTTACATCTAAAGATCTTTGCATCAGAACATTATATGCAAATAATGCCGCTCTTGTTCCCATACCATTTCTAAAACTAAACTGTGTTTCGCTGATCTCTTCTTCAAACCTATGGTATATTCGATTGTGTTTAACTTTTAAGAAAGTCTTAAGAGTGTGACTCATTAGACTGATCGTACGATAATCACTACACTGCTTGGCTTTTGCTTTTTTTGGGATGGTTATGAAGATAGAAATTAACCATTCTGTGGGTATGTTACTGTAAAAGACCGAAATTAGTGAATGTCAACATTCGCCGGTGAATGTCGACAAATACCAAATATCTTGGTGAAAGACCGAACATAATGTTAATTTTATTATACATTCGAACTTTCACCGGTATATGTCGACAAATACAACTGAGCTTTGGTGAATGTCGACTTTGGATAACCAAAATACCATTGGAGCGGATCCGCAACCTAGTAAGTCTTCTTCTCAACCGCAGACTGATCCACAACTTAGCACGTCTTAATCTCAAGTATCGACTGGACAACACAAGCTAATTTCTTCAAAAACAGTGGCCGCAAAAGAGAATCTTCTACTTCAAGCAACAAAAATGTTGCGAATTTAAAAAAAGAAGTTTCCTCCGGGGCAAATTGGTGATACCGTAAGAGTTCAAGTCCCTGATGTCGACCGTGATCGTACAGACCTCAGATTTATTAAAAAACAATGTTTTTTTTCAACATACACCACGAGTGCATGGTGAATGCCGACATTCGCCGGTGTAAGTTAGAAATAATGATATTCGACCGATATTTCGAACATACGCCAAACAACTTAGAGAATGTTGACATTCACCGGTGTATCTCGACATTCACGGGATTTCGGTTTTTCACAGTAACAGATATAATACCGTAAGTAAGTGTACGTGGTCTTCATCTATTAATTTTAAAAGTTCGGCAGGCAATCGATCAGGTCCTGGAGACTTTCGATTTAGCATCAATTCGATCGCTTATTGCCGGTCCTTCTCTATCTTTGTGAATGGCAGCGTCATATAGTTTTCTTTTTCTTTGCATTAAATCCTCAAATAATTCCTCAATGTATGTCTTCCATGTCTGTACTTTATCTTTTATGTCAGTAACGATCACACCGTTTTTGTCTATTATCAAGCTAGCATGGTTTCATTTGTAGATGTTTGTCAGCTCTTTTATCTTTTTATGAACATTGAAGGTGCGTCATGCTCAGATTGGAGGTATTCTATTTCATAGCATTTTTCAGCACACCATTTTTCTTTAGCGTGGTGGATGTTTCTACCTATTTCTATTTCAATCTGTTTGTAATTATCCATGTCACCTTCGTGTAATCTTCTCTCCCCCATAAGCCGCATTATATCGTCTGTCATCCATCCCTTCCTCTTTTCCTTTCTTTATGTCTTAAGACGTTTCTGACTGGATTCCATAATAGCTGACTTGATATTTCTCCACTTTTCGTCTATGTTCATGTTCAAGCCATTTTTGTTTTTGGATTTTTTTTCATTCTCGTTTCCAATTATTTAACTCAGACTGTTGTTAATTTTCTATTTTAATTCTTATTTGACTGTTGGATCTTGAAGGTAACTTATATTCAGTTTATTTTTATTATTATTGGTGTTAGATTTTATTTTCTTGTGGGTACAATAAAAATAATTCTTGTGAATTATGTACTTCTTAGTGACTCTTAAAATATAACGCTTAATTTTGCAAAAACAATTATTAAAAGGTTAATAAAATTTATATTTAAACGGTGAAAAGTTTATAATTTGTTGTGTAAAGGCAGATAATTTATTAAGGGTAGTTAACTAAAGGAAAATTGCAAAGGAAGCCCCAGTGAACCCAAAGGAAGGAAGACGGTGAAAGAGGTAAAAACTTATACTCCTAATTGCTAAAATAATCGCCGAAGCAAAACACGGAATCAAAACAAGATTAATTAGTAAAAATCGGTAAAAATTATCAAATTGAAATATGTAAATAAAATTGTTTTTCTTTCTTAGTTTAAACTGCAGTGTCGTGGAAAAGTCAACAATGTTCTGTTTTTAAATTATTATTAATTTTTAAATTAATTTCGAAGCAAAAATGTTTTCAAATATGAACAAATCACTGAGAGTTGCTTAGAAATCAATTTTAAGCCATTACCTAAATAGTTTTATATTTTACCTAATTATTTTTTAATCATTTAAAAATATTTATTATTAACAGCAATTTTGAATGGTTTAAGTCCCTGCAATGCTACGAGAAAGACGCTTTTTTTTTTCAAAAATAACATAAATAAATTAAGCATAAAAAAGCATAATTTTATCTTCAACGGGTTAAACGCCGAGAGCATTAAAATTTTCAAAATCTATTAGGTTCTGTTCCTTTAAAAGTCTTTTACGCCTAAACTATTGAAGTTAAATATAATATACTCTCAAGGACTTATCTGTACGAAATTTAATGCTTTACAAAACTGTTTATAATGTACAATTTGACGTAATTGTTGTAGCGTTTCGAATGAAAGCTCGCAGAAATTTACTGCTTCATCAAATTGTTCGATTTAACTCAAATAATCCAACAAATTTCGTTGTTAAATAGGATATTTTAACAAATTTTTGTTCAAAATTTTGGATTTTTAAAGGAAACTGTGGAAGCGTGGTATTTGTTTTTACCCAGTTAGATGACCTAGAACAAGACTTCACTTCGCTTCACTCCGCTGCGTCTTAATAAAATATAATAATTAACACAAAACTATTATTTTTATTAGCATTTCAGTTAATTATTATTTTGTGTGTGACATTGGTATGAACATTTGTCATTGTCTTAAAATTTGCAGTTATTCGTTTGTTTTTTAAATCTGACCTAAATTTGCTACTTTGAGTAGAAGTTTTGCATTCCCCCCCCCCGTTTTATGCATTTCGTGTCATTCATTTCACCTATGGATGAGGCGATACGCCTGCATGTAGTTTAGGGGTAATTCTTGACAAACAATGAAGAGTCCATCAACCCCGCAGGAGTTAGAGAATTTCAGGACTTCATTTTAACTACTTTTGAATATTATGACTTTTATCAGAGGTAATAAATATAGTCTTTAGATCACAAAATTTTAAGCAATTTTGTTTAAAATTGGATTTTGTATTGCTCTACTTTCAAAATTTATCAAAATAAGTCACAACATCGCTTCTCTATGAGGTAATGCTATGCTTGATCTATCGTCTTAAATTTGGAAACTCGCAGTAATGTTCATCAAATTAATTTGTACAGAGCAAGAAAATTTCTTGTTTAGCCATTTATTAAAACAACGAATCAGTTCCATAATAATTAAATGAAATTATAAAGAAAAATCACCTGCTGCGTGCTTTATTTGGATTTATCGTGGAGTTTATGAAATATATATTTAAAATTCCTGTTCCATTTTATTATGTTTTTAATTAAAATCTGCTATTATTGCACAATATAAAATGGTAATGCCGTTCCTGTGACAGAGTATGTACCTACAAGTGATTAACCTAATTGGAATTACAAATTTTAATCTAAAAGGTCTGCGATATTATTTTGTAGCTGGTCGAATAACAATTCAGGCAGCAAACTGCTCAGCAAATTTTGCGAAATAATTTTTATTTCACGAAATACAAAACAAAAGCTCTCTGAATTCTAGCATCGTATTGCTCGGATATATTTTCCGATCACGGCCAATTATCATCATCTGAGACATCTTCCACTTTTTGGATTACGAGGACAAAACTAAGCTTGAAAGTACAACAATTTGAGTCGATTTTCGAATCTACAACATTAAAAATAAATTTTGTAATTTATTTTATGATGTTGCAGGTGCAAATTCCACCAAAACTTATATCGTTATTGACGTAAACCTAAAGTTTATAAGTAACTTCCGTGTTTTTAGTTAATGAACCTTAAAAATCATTAAAGTATTAAACTTACACAGGAGTTAATCCCACTAGAATAAATTAGCCCATTTTCTGGAGTGGCTTCTCGTAAAACTAATGCTCGAAGACAAAAAACAGAGTCTTGCGTTGCTAATAATATAGGAAATGAGAAGAAGCAAGTTAAAAGAAAATTAATTGTGATACAGTAAGAGGACAATATTTTGTCTTGACTGTGACATCAGTGTTTGGCAATAAATCTATATTATTGTTTTCTGGCTCGAAGTGGAGATATTCTATATGACGATAAATGTGCGACTGCATGTAAGCGTCCAATAGATTGTATCAAGTTTATTGTAAATTTTTTTAAATTATCAGGATGTCACATCCATCACCGACTTTTAAATGTGCAATTTTCATCTCAAAATGTTATTTTTAAATACATTTATCATCGATGCAATTTGCGTCGTGAAAATCTTATTATGTTTTCAACTTAAACCAAGATTTAAGATTACAATGGTATCGATCGCTCAACATGTCGATGTCTCGACTGAATTTAAAAAAAGGAACAAAATTTGACCCGAAGACTCCTCGTAAGCACAATTAACACACTTTATAATACAATGGTTACAACTTAAATAATTCTTCATGTTATTACATAATAACACATCTTTGTATTCTACTCGCACATAAAACTTGTATCATCTTATTTAAATTTTATATGCATTTTCGTGCATGACTAGGTTGTATTGAAGTTAAAAAATTTATTTCCTTTATGCGGATGTGTTTGAATATACTTGAAAGAAAAACTTCAAACACAAAAGCGTACGTACCTACAGTGTAGTTAAAACGATTAAATTGAAAAAGTTTTTTAATTAAGTAATTGCTTGCATTTAATTATTTACCTACAAGGATTTGAAACATTACAAATATTATTATCAGAAATTCCAACTCAAATTACACCTTCCTCTGATGTCATTACAATAATTAAAATGATTCATTTGCTTTATTAAAATGAGTAACCTTAAGAATATACAACACGAAATTTTTAAATATTAATGAACCTTAATTATGCACATACATTTTTATATTTACACTAAGCAATGTTGAAATTTCCATTTTCAAGATAGTGGCAAATTTTAGTTAAGAGATCTAATTTCTGAAATTATTTTTATTACTTTATAAAATGATCCGCATTAAACGTGTTACAATTGATTTGTACTTGTTAAATTTTTAATAAAATAAATTTAAAAGTTAACAACTTGTTAAAATAAATACTTCATAGATATTATTTCATTTTCAGGTGCATGAAAATGATTTCAAATCCTGAAATCTTCTATTTAGAGGCGTAAAAATGAGATGCAATAATTTAATAAAATAGAAATGCCAAATTTTTATTTTGCACACAAATCATCCGTAAATTGCGATTTGTTTCAGAATTTCTATTTACAAAATCGAACTTCGAACTCTTGCAGATATAAATGTAGGTATTTGCCTATTCAGCGTAGTAAAAATGCTGAAAAGGAAATATCAGAAACAAAAGATTGCGGTGGTATTTTTACATATTTACTACAAATAAACCAGATATTCCGGTCAATGGTTCACAAATCAAAAGTTTGTATTAGTTTTCAATTTGAATTGATATTCGGATAAATAAAACTTATTGTGTATATTATTTTAAAAGATTTTTGAGTTAAAAACTTACATAAAATATAAATAAATTTAAGTTTTTTCATGCAAATTTTAAAGTAGAAAAAGTTTTACAATGGTGTTAAACAAAATTATTCAAATGCTCTTTTGGTTTCAAGTGGAACATTTTAATAACATAACTGTGAATCCAGCCATTATTAAAATTTGCATAAAATGAAAGATCGTGCTTTTCTGTTTTGGAAATTCATACATGTTGGCTTTAGCCTTTACCATTATGCATATCACATTTTTTGAATCGCCACTTGGCCAAAATAAATTGCGACTTTTCTTCATTTCTACAGGAGATTATGTCCTATTAATCGTTTGATCTATAAAAAAAGTTTTATCGATAATCCTTTTATTTTTTAATCTCCTTCATCTGAAGTTAATTGAGCACCACATCAGAACATCACACCTCTTTTGTAATAATTGCATGCTTTTGTATCTTAATTTTATTCACGGTACGAAATATCATTTTAATTTGCTACTTTAATTATCACGCTTAAGTTGCAAAATTTTTCATCGTCGAGAACAAAGACCTCTGCAGTTCTTTGATCTTGAAGGAATTTTCGTTGTCCGAAAGTGTAAATTCTGAAGATGTCTCAACAGTCGAAACTTGTAGATAAACTTCAAATTGGAAAATTCTTGTGTTTATAACCAACTTCGGACGTAATCGACTTTTCCTTTGTTAGATATTTTCTTTTATAATATTTTTAGCAGTAATAAAGAAATTTATGGTATACAAGTTCATAGTGCTAAAATAAAAAAAGAGATTTTCGTCTTCACCTATTGTTGTGTTATTAACAATGGCTTCCTTTTGTTTCATTTTTAATAACAAAGTTTTATTATCAAAGTTATGTAATAAAATTTTAGAACGAATGATTTAATTACTTTCGCAATATGTAATTTGTGCTTAAGTTTTCTCCTTTTAATGAAAAATCAATAGCTCAGAAGATTTCTAATTAGTAAAATTTTTGGAAACTGTTACTTGTTTTAACAGTCGTAAAGCAGATACTTAACGGACAATTAAGCTTTTTAGTCCAATTGGTACTATTGGGTTACAATTTTTGTTAAAATCGGTCATTTCCACATCTTTTTTCTCTTTACTCAAGATTTTATTACTAAACCCAGATTAACATTTTTAATTTAAATCAGCTAATTAACATCCTTTAAGTAGTTAACAAATATCCTGTTCGCATACATAAATCTTCATAATTTATATTTTCATAAAATAATTTAATTAAATGGGTCAAGCCAAAAGAATGGTGCATCTTCGCCGACAACGTCAAAGAGGAGCCGCAAGGCAGACTCATTGTTTTCGGAGTCGGGAGAGAAGACGATGCCGCCATAAAGCAAAAAGGGGGGAGGCTGAACTATAGGTTCACCACCCTTAGCATCAGGTTGACAAGGATCGAGGACGAACCTACAACCAACGTCACAGAGCCTACAGCCACCACGGTCACTCCAATGGAGACAGGCGCAAGCCTGGGTGAGGCTGGAAGCTCCAACCAATAATAAGCTCAACAAGGTAGGCTAATGGCCTCCTTGAAAGAGCTTAACACTATACAAATTAACCTGCAGCACTGTCGAGGGGCTGTTGCAACTCTATGTCGACACCTCGACCGCTGCACGGATACAATAGCTCTTATACAAGAGCCATGGTTAGTAAAATCCCAAGTAAGGGGTCTTACAAGACTAAATGGTACCATTTTTACAGGTAGCACAAGTAAAATCAGGACGTGTATATACATACCTGACAACATACAGGCCAACCTTCTACCGCAGCTCAGTGACGGGGACCTTACAGTGGTCCGACTCAGCTGTGATTTTGGGAATGGCCAACAGAACGTAATCATGGCGTCACTGTACCTCCCAATAGATTCACCTGAACTACCACCTTCTCGGAGGATGGTGGACCTCGTGGACTATTGTGAGCAAAGGAAAGAGCACCTCATAATTGGCTGCGACTCCAACTCCCACTATGTTGCATGGGGAAGCGGGGACTGCAACAACCGAGGTAAGTCTCTATCAGACTACTTAATAAGTACTAATCTAGAAATTCTTAACCGTGGGAACGACCCTACTTTCTATGTGTCACCCACACGCAACTCGGTGATAGACATTACCCTTGCGTCATTAAGCATTTCAAATAAAATATATGACTGGCATGTGTCAAAAGAAATGACAATGTCGGACCATAAATGGATTTGTTTCAAATTTGGAACTAAAAAAGTGGAACCCAGACAATACAGGAATCCGAGAAGGGTTGACAGGACGGCCTTTTTAGACCACCTATCCTCTTCCCTGGAGGCCAATACGTCAGGGAAAAACTTCACAAAAGAACTCTTAACAACCACTGAGGAAATCGAAATGTATACTAATGCACTTCAGAATTCCCTCACAAAAGCTTACGAGCTGTCCTGTCCACTTCAGACGGCTGGACTACGGGGTCATGCAACACCTTGGTGGTGCAAAGAACTCGACCAGCTGAGAAGGGTGACTAGAAAGCTCTACAACAAGGCGCAAGTCTCTAAAAGTGACGCCGACTGGACAGCATTTAAAATGCGACAGTCGGAGTACAAGAGACTGATACGCCAAAAACAACGAGAATCATGGAGAATCTTCTGTAGTGGTGTTGAATCAACTACTGCTGCAGCAAGACTAAAAAAGATCTTGTCAAAAGATCCACACCGGCAGCCAGGCAGCCTTCGCCGAGAGGACGGCTCTTACACAGAGACCCTCTCGGAGGCTGCTGAAATCCTGCTAAAAACACACTTTCCTGATAGCAAAACTGTCTTGGACTTTGACTGGTCCGCACCTACGGGCCAGCCGCCGACTGAGGCAGATTGGGAAACTGCAAATAAAGTCGTGAATGCGGCTAAAATAACATGGGCAATCAAGTCTTTCAGCCCCTTCAAATCGCCTGGGCTTGACGGGGTATTTCCAGCCCTACTACAGTGGGGCTTGGAATTAGTGCTCAGTCACCTGGTGCGAGTGTTTCGGGCATGCATTGCGCACGGATACACACCGAAGGAATGGCGGAAAGCAAAAGTTGTCTTTATACCTAAGCCAGGTAGAAGTGACTACTCCCTTGCTAAATCTTTTAGACCAATTAGCCTCACATCGTTTTTCCTGAAAACGTTGGAGAGACTATGCGATAGAGAGATCCGTGACACGGTTCTGATCCACAGACCGTTACATGCGAATCAACATGCATACATCCCAGGGAGATCGACCGAATCGGCACTTCACAAGGTAGTGGAGCGCATAGAGTGGTCGTTGGATAATTGCGAATCCACCCTGGGCGTGTTTATTGATATCGAAGGAGCTTTTGATAAAGCTACCATCGAAAGTATGAGTGTAGCACTACAACTTCATGGGGTTCCCGTGATCATTGCAAAATGGATTCTTTTTGTACTGACTTGGAGAGCCGTGGAGATCAGTATTGGAGACACAAAGATTAAAGGATTTGTGACAAGAGGCTGCCCTCAGGGGGGAGTTCTCTCCCCACTACTGTGGAACATGGTAGTGAACAGCCTACTCAAACTCCTAAATGATATGGGCTATTATACCCTAGGCTACGCAGATGACATCGTCATACTGCTTACAGGAAAATATGAGAATATCCTCTGCATGCTAATGCAGGACGCTCTCAAGATTTTAGCACAATGGTGTAAAGAACACTCTCTCTCGGTAAATCCGACAAAGACAGAGCTTGTACTATTCACCAAAAAAAGAAAGCTGCCGGACATGATTATGCCCAGCTTAACAGGTACTCCTCTAAAACTAGCCGATGAAGTCAAGTATCTGGGAATAATACTTGACAAAAAGCTGAACTGGGGAAAACATTTACAGATGAAACTCGAAAAAGCTAAGCTGGCTTTCTGGCAATGTCGAGGAACAATGGGACGGTCATGGGGCTTGTCTCCTAAGATCACCCTCTGGCTCTACACCGCCGTTGTCAGACCCATGCTATGCTACGGTGCCCTTGTATGGTGGCCCAGAACCAAACAAGTAACAACAGCATCCTCCTTACACCAAATACAGAGAATAGTCTGTCTGGCTGTAACTGGGGCAAAGCAAACAACACCGACTGCGGCTCTTGAGACTCTCCTCTGCCTCCCACCACTTGATCTTCATGTGCAGGAGATGGCGGTTAGGGGGGCGCTTAGGCTACGTAGTTGGAAAATATGGGACAATAGGTATGGAACTACGGCACATATGCGGATTTTGGAGGAATATTCCAGAGGAATACCTCTACTGCACTTGGAGCCAGATAGAATCCAACCTAAATATATATTTGACAGGAAGTACGACGTTCTGTTAAATACTGATAGAGCACCTAACTATGACATACGTCTATATTCGGATGGCTCCAAAAACGATGCTGGATCAGGTGCAGGAATATATTCTGCAGAACTTGACCTAAGCATAAGCATAGCGCTGGGCACATATGCATCCGTATTTCAAACGGAACTTATGGGCATACTACGATGCGCAAAAATAGTTCAGGATAGACATATCCAGAACCAACATATTCATATTATTTCAGACAGCAGGGCGGCACTCGTGGCACTTCGGAACCACAAAGTCACCTCTGGTCTGGTGCTTGATTGCATTCAGACACTGAATAATATATCTAACCAAAATGTTCTTTCCCTTTGCTGGGTTAAGGGACATCAAGGTGATGAGGGCAACACAAGAGCTGATGAACTTGCAAGACGCGGTTCCAATAGTCTTCCCTGCGGCCCGGAGCCGATGATCACGCCTTCAGTTAAAGCTCTAGATGCACTCTTAAAACAACATACCCTACAACTGCACACCCGCAGATGGGTACAAATAACAACATGTCGTCAAGCAAGGGCTGCAATAACCGCACCCTCTTGGAAACATGCTAGATACTATCTGAAACTGTCCAGAGTCAATCTGCGGATAATTGCAGGGATTCTAACTGGACACTACAGACTAAACAAACATCTTCACATGATGGGATATGCAGAAGACCCAATATGTCGTGGATGCAATGAAGAGGAGGAAACAGCCGAACATGTACTCTGTTACTGTCCGGCGTTAACTTCAACGAGAGGATCTGTGTTGGGGGACTTCTGGCCTGACATGGCCAGAATCAGGGACACTCCACCTGCCAGGATCCTAGAGTTCATCCTAAAACTGGATTGGCTCAATGGGGAATGACAGGACTGGGGTGTAACTGAAACCGGAGGTAGTACAATGGGCCCGATTGGTGGCCTAAGTGCGCGCGAGCTTGTCTTGCCCTCCAGAACAAATCCAGAATCCAGAATCCAGAAAATAATTTAATTTCTGCAAACTTTAAACAATTACAACCAGCGCGTAGTTTTTAAATCACGTATAATTAATTAGTATAAGTTTTACCTTATGCTAAAGTTTGAAAAGAATATTTCAACTTTTAAACATTTTTATATCTTTTTATTAAGAAATTAGTTATTCTACAAAATTTATCTTTGTAAAGTTGCGTTTATTCAATAGCAATAAATTGATATTACGACGATATTTAATGATCCATTGTATGTAACTGAGATAGTTAATTGCTTTTTCAAAATTTCTATGAGTATTACATTCCATTAATGACGGTAGATTAAAAATAATTTTGAAAAAGTAGATTTTGGTGTCGAAATATTTCGATTGCGTTGGGTGTGTTTAGTTTCCGTTCTATGGTAATCACATAGTGCAAGTAGGAAGAGTCCATCACAAAGTTTTCAAGTATTATCACTATAAGTTAGGATTGTCTTCTGATGAGTTTTTGAGCACCCATTTAAAATCTCGTTATTATAAAAGTTATTGAAGTTCTTCTAAAAATAGCCATTACAAGGCCTTCCTGGCAAGAAAGTGATTAATTTAAAAAAGTGTAAGTCAAAATTTGTAACTTTTTCACAATTTGTTATACGCCAAAATGGCAAAAATAAGTAGATGTATCCAAAGCTCCGTATATCTGATAATTATTATTATAAGCAGCTTCAACTTAGTAAACATCAAAGTTTGAACTTATTATTTAGTTCAAATAAATCAATAATTTATTGTAACGATTAGTACAAGTACAGTTTCTTGTAATGCATAGAAAATTAGACTACAGGCTTTAGTTTTTCCAATTTCAATGTTTCAATAAATTCTTCTAAAGTTTTAGTGTCGCGGTTAGGATTACACGTCAAACTATTAATTCCAATTATAACGCTAAGTTAGTGTTGTTGACTTGTAATTCAGTTTTGAGGGTTTATCCCGAATCGAACGTCAGTCTTACCTTCTAGCATGGATTCTGATAGTGGCATCAATTTAGAAATTTGTTAAGAGTGATTAAGACGTGAGAAAATGAGGATTACGTCATAAAATTTTTAATTATTGTAAAAATGCTTAACCGTAAACAAATATTATTTTCAAGGTGTAAAGGTGTAAAAATCGCGAGTTCTGCAAAATTTAAAACTTTTATCATTCATATGGGCTTAGGAAACGAACCGTTTTCTTCGAAATCATAATGGAAAATAATTATTTTTCAATAATAATAATTTAAACTGCTTTTCTCTTTGATTTACACAAAAAATTCGATTTTTTCAACAGTTTACAAGCACTCAAGTGTCATAATAGAGACAGTAAAATTTCTAAGAAGCCCTGGGTTCGATCCCCAACCCGGCTACAAAAATTTATACAACTTCATTATAACCCTCTCCTCTCGGAAGGCAATGGCAAACCACTGAGAGTAATTTGCTTAGAGAACCATTTAATATTAATATTAATGGTCGCCAACCTCCGATATTAGGAGACGGCACCTTAAGAAGAAGAAAATTTTTAAAATTACCTAGGCAGTAAGAATAATATTGTTATAGAAACAAAAAAAAATTAGGTAGTAGAGGTTATTCTTGCCCAATCCTAAGTTTGGATGTTTCGTTACAACCAAACCTCAAAATATTCTTTGTATTTGAACTTGTTCAACACGGCAAAAATACACATTTTTGACTAGTAAAACAGATAAGTATTATTTAACCTCACTTGTACGACTCTTTCTTGTTAATGTTATTAACTTCCAATATAATAATGATGATAGAGTAATAGTAGCTTATGTTCCCAGAGTAAAAAATTATGCATTGTAGCCAGATTAGAGTACAACATCTTGTAATTTAGTTGAGTTGATATGACAATGAAAGAGATGGAAGTGTAAAATAATCTAAGAGATGTGGCAAGAAATAAAACTCAAGTTGAATACAAAAAGCTAACCATCATAAAGAAGGTACACGAATAGAGAGACCTAAAGGTGACCTTAAAAAGCCAGAAAAAAACAAAGCATGGACTGGATCCAAAAAATTAGTAAACAATCGTCGGTTTCTCAAAATATAACAACCCCTGCAAGTGCAATGGATAATGAAACAGGCAATGTAGGATATAAACAAAGAGAACAAAGGTTGTGGAAAAGAAAGCAGATTAAAGCAAAAAAAATAGCAACATAAAACATACGAACGATGCCGATGCTTGGAAAAATGAGAGGTACAAACGAGAAGCGAGAATAAAGAAGTATGTAGTGCTATATTTGGGTGAGAAAAAACAAAGTTGAAATGAAGTAGTCTTTATAATAGAAAGAATCTTTACAAGTAATATAGTGAATTTTGATCCATTTAACGGTCGACTAGCTTTTAAGTTGGAATTACTGAGGAAGCAAGAGAAGAGGAGAAGAACGAGTTTTATGAGAAAATAGAGAAGCTTTTTGAAAAGATAGCAAAAAGAGAATTTGATAGTGCTAGGTGACTTTAATGCACAAATTGGAAAAAAGATATACATATGTCATACGCTTATAGATAGTAACCACAGAATTCAACCAGAAGACCTGGATGAGACCTGGAAGTAAAGAGGGAAACCAAACTGATCATAGATTGGTGACAAAACGAAGAACTTTTAAGGTGAACAATGCAAGATTCATGGAGATCAGGAACTGGAATGAAAAAGCACTGAATAAGCAACAATGGAGAAGGGTCATGAAAGAGACAAAACCACAGAGTAGTTTGTAAAAAGGATATCAAAAAGCTAGAAGAAGAAAAATAAGGATTCATTCACATTAGAAAACGGATTGAAAAACATCTAAAGACTTGGTGATATTCCGTCAGGAATGGAGTACTGTTGTGAAAAAACTAATTTTACCGTTGTTTACTAAAGATAGTTTTACTTTTCTTTCCTAGGACATAAAAAAAGCATTTTCTACCTTAAAAGACAGGATTAAAAGTATAAATTTCTATGCGGTTGTACAAAAACGGTGCATTTTCATGACTTATATCAATCTGAAACTGTGTATTTGTAATGAGCCAGTAACTGAAAAATTATGGATATTTAAAACGGCCGAAAGTAAACCATTATTGACGAAGAAGTGAAAATGTTATCTATTTGATAACAAAACAAAACAATAATTTATTTTTACCTCTTAATTGATGAAAATAATAATTAATCTAAACTCTATAACTAAAGCTCAATTACAAAATTATACAATTTGCTAGAAAACTTCTTCGTGTCACTTATAAAAGCGTTTCTGATTGATTCCTTTGTTAGTTACCAACAAAAACAGTGTACTATTTTTAAAAAAGTTTAGTCTATGAAATAGACGCACCTCTGATTGGTCGAGTTCCCCTCAGCGCGGTCGCATGCTATAAAACTATGGCTTTCCATGAGTACTTAAAGTTATACTTAAATACTTAAAGTTGGTTTATGTGACCGGGGGGTTTGGGGGGTATGGGATACCCCCCAAGTATACACAAAGTTAAGGGGTTTAAGGTTGCTAAGCACACGTGGAAAATATAAGTTTTAGGGTTCTATAGGTACAAAATATAGCAAAATGTACCAGAATTATGTACTGGTACCGTGTCCGTCCGTCCAACCGTTAGCATGTTTTAAATTTAAGAACTATTATTCTTTTTTTATAAAACAAAAAAAAAGCGGATTAAGGAATTAAGTAGAGGTTTCCTTTATATTAAAACTAGGAAGATGATAGTTGCATAGAAGCCTTAGAACTGCGGTCATCCGAGTTCCACCTTGTGCTTCGAATAACAGTGTTTACTGCTGAATTAACACTCCTCAAATTTAGGAGTAGTTACACCTATAATTATAATAATAATGTTGACTGCAAAATTCAAATCTAAATATTAATTTGCTGGAAAGTTCCCCATCATGTCATACCTACATAAACGCGTCTCTTATTGGTTAATTAATTTATTACACACTAAAAAAAAATTGTTCTCATCAAAAACATATCAATCACGTAGGAGATGGTTAAAGCTTGCCAAAAGCCATCTATGCCTCTTCCTCTTCGTTGCAATGTAGGCGCACTTCCCAAACCAAAAAAGTTTACCAACTTAAAAAATTTCGACATACAAAACAGCCGTCTGTATCTAATTTATCATAAACTCAGACCCATAAACATGAGGTTTGTTATAGGTTTTGCAGCTTTTCAAATGTATAGTTTATTTTACCGTTTGTATTTTAAAATAAATTCTCCTAACATTTTTTAATATTTCTCTCGAAATTTTTCGAATTGCAGCAAATAAAATTTTGTAAACAACAAAAAATGTGAAAATGTATGATTGTGTTGAGACTTGAGATCTTCAATATTCATAAAAAAATTCATACATGGATATGTCCTCAGACTGGAAATTAAACAAAAGAAGCTGAACGAATGACCGGTTTCGATTTTATCCATAAAACATTGCTTTGGAACTAACCTCCTCAGATTTATTTGATGCAAAAAAATATTAATCAACTCATAGCTGTCAAGTAACTCAAAAATTTTTGAAGCATAAGCACAACTGCAAGGTCTCATCTTGATGATCTATTGGGTGAGCGTCCTCCACAAGAAGAATCTAATTAAGTCAGCATGGTCATTGGTGGGTCTCTCCAACCAATTCAACAATATTATACATTGGTCACTGTATTGCGTTGATTTGAGGGATTATTGACTGCTAAACATTTATATGCAGCTTTCAATTTCTTTAGAATTTCAATTACTAAGTTTACAGTTGTTATTGCATAAATAATGAAAAGTTTGATAAAATTACAGTTATCTAATTGAGATATGTTTTATTGGAAAATCATTTACTTGTTCATTTTATATAATTTTAACTATTTATGTTGTTTGTATAAGTCTTTAATTTTATATAATAAATTGCAGTCAATTTGGTGACTTTTTCTCGTATTTAAATTTTCAATGTGGTTCATCAGTAAAAAAATTAGTCCAAGCCTGACTAAAACGGATTTCTGAATGGAACATAAACTTTCAGGTGTATAGTGCTATCAGTCATGGATAAATTCTTATTATCCATTACCAATATTATAATGTTATGTCATCAGATTATGATGTGTAATAATGAGCAGATTATGGCCCAAATGTTGGTTGAAGTTACACCATTCATTCAGGTGAAGTCATAACGTGTAAAAGGTGTTAATTAGAAAAAAAGCACAAATGGATGGTGTAATATCAGTAAAATAAAATTTAATGAAACCGATTACACCAACCTGTTTGCAATACACAAACTAACAAGCCCTACCTACCATATGTCTGGAAAATGTGGCTCTTAATGGATTCATGTTTGTCGTGTTCTGTGTATTGTGGTATAATTTTGTTGAAATAGTTGGTTATTTATTCGAACCTGCTAGATTGTAATATTAAGGAAACCCCAGCAGCATATCTTAGTGGTTGGAAATTATCGCTAACCGACCTGTTTCGAAAATGATAAATCGGGTAGTAAGTTATCATTTGCTATTATTGGAATTGATTAATATCACTTGCGTCATCGAAGGTATCACATATTTTCAGAAAAAAAAAATAAATATAGGAAAGACAAAAAATTGTTTCACTTAACTGATGATATAAAGTTTAAACTTCACCAGACATATTGCTCAACCAGCCAGGCGTATGATGTTAAAGATTACACTTCCACGATATCCACGAATATGTATTTCGCTGTTTTCGCGGCTGGTTAAGCATTGAAACTTCTTGCTAGATAACTTAAATGATTATTAATTTGTTCAACTTGGCCGCGGGACCGCTCTTGATATTAGTGCAAAAATTCATCGCGTAATAAATCAGCTAGTATCGTCCACTTATCATTTCTCCTTTCGTTCAAAAAAATTTATCTATCTCGCTCAAGAAATACATATTTGAGAAGTAACAAATTCGTTTCTTCGCACTTATCAATTTTAAATGTTCGGACACGCAAAAGTTTCGTACATTAAAAAGCTTTTAAACCTGAATGTGTTGAAGACGATATTCAAAACTACTGAAAAGCATTACAAAAAAAAAAGAATTTGACAGTTCATTATATTTTGGTCCATTTTCATCATGAAAACTGGGGTGTACTATATAAAAATAAAAACATTCTATAAAGGAAAGCGAGTTCAATTTCAAGTGGAAAAATTATTTTCAATACAATTCTTTTCAATACGGTGCTTATTCCGTATCGATAAAAATATCGAGTAAAACTGGCGCAAATGCTAAAAGTTTTCATCCTCGAGACTCGCATTCTTAATTTTTCTTTTGGTAAGTAATTAAAAACTGCAGGTACGCTTATGTTTTGAATACAAAACTTTTAGCTAGCTAAAGGAATGTTTAGGTTTCAAAAGAATTTTTTTGAAAATCTACTTTCTAAAAGTTTCAAGTAGGATTATTGCTTGGTAAACCCCGGCTAATAATCGTTACAAGTACCATACAACATTTTATCTCTTTCGTCTCATTTTGGGAGAAACGTAACGGCAAACATTATTATTATGTCGAAATCGTGGGACACTCCTGTAGGACATTAAGGTAAGATACTGGTAACATTAACCCAAAAATGTTTTAAATTTTTTTTATCTCAACTCACGAGTGGGGCTTAAAAACAGATAATTCATTTTATAATTTGATTTCTACAAAGGATCGTTGAGTTTTCCATGTTCTGTCCTGAATTAAAACAAACCTAAACTTAACCCAACTTAAATTAAGAGCAATTCAAATATTTGTGGCAGACCGTCTCATTTACAAACATTGAAATTGCAAATTGTGATATTTGTTTTGAAACATTCGAGAAGAATAAAATGTAGGGAAAGACAAACGAAATTTTAAGTAGTCGATTATGTAACAAGTATTTTAAAGATATTTTGAAAAGTAATTTGCGAAATTTTGGAACGGAAAACTTTTGAACTAAATGTCGATTAAGTTATCTAATAGTTTATTTAATAAATTAAAATACGTCATTGTTGTTCAGGATATTGTTTATTTAACACTTAAAACCTGTAATGTTTGCTGACAATCAAGTGACCAATAATTTTATCCCGTGATTTAATAAAGTTAATGTGTAGTTTGTTAGTGCACACATAACTGGAATGAATTGTGACCTATCCCACTCACTTAGGAAAGTGCAGTGAAATTGGTATGTCAGAAAATTAGAGAGGCTTTTTATCACACTTACCAGATACTTTGATTCCGTTGTCATTCTTAAATATATCCCAATATGAGAAGAACCGATCAATTTCGAGATGTTGAAGGAAAGAATTTTCAATGTTTGAAATATTAGGTAACTCGATACTGGCTTTGGCATAAAATAGCCTAGCCAAAAATATTAACAAAAAGCCGGCGCTCGTATACATTACTAATTACGCGTCTTGGTTGCTGGTAGTTGCTGCGACTACTGAAAGAACCATTAACATCAGCAGGAGTAATCCTCATTGCTAGGGAGTCGGTTCGACTAGACACGCGCAATAATCGATCCGGGTTTCCATGTGGCACGCGCATAAGTAGATAAGTGCAAAAGAAAAGATTTTTTTTATTGTTGTTCTTATTATTTCATTTAGCTAGTTATGCATGACTTCGTACACAAATACCCACAGTAAAACCTGCACTAGATTTATTCATAGTTCTTCTTCCCTGCTATTACGTACAATTGCTGGCAGCAAACTTTCGAGTAGGTAGTAAAACTTTAAATTTCAAAATGCTAGAATCACCTTATCCAATTTCTCAACAATACTTGATTAAAGTTTGACGATCAAACTCGTAAAATTTCACTTTAAAGAGCGTAGTCGATATTTTCAGTGACGCAAAATACTGAAACAAATTTATTTATAATTGCGTGAAACTAACCAAATTACGCTATTGTACTTTTTCCTGATGTAAATTTTTTTAGCATGTTGCGTAATAAAAAGATTTATATCTTTGTGTAACATTTACTCCACAGAACATTTGACAATAAAGTAGTAGTGGCGGAAAATGCGGTTAAATTCTGTGTTTGCGGTTTACTTTATCCATGTGTCTTCTGTGGTCTTTAAACTCAATTTAAACACGAGTATACTAATACTTTAACTACACAAATAAATAACATTATTCAGAATTTTTTAGTAAGCATTTGTCCTGGAAATCTTGAATTACATTTTTGGGAAATTATTCACAAATTTTTTATTTTATCATTGTCTAACCTAACCACGATATCTTTTTTACTAACCATAAACAGCGTAATCTTCTGTGTAAAACTTGGCTTTTCACCATAAAACTTTTTGGTTATCTAGAAAAAAATTCTTTAAATTTCAAACCGATTTTATACCACCGTAACATTTGACGATAAGCTCATTTTTAATGGAAGGAATTTAAACAGTAATCAATTGAATTCAACAATTAGTTTTTTACACCTTGAGTTGGAAACCTAGCACTTTCATAATGTAATTACGTGAGTCGTGGTCCCTAGAAACTCGTTAAATAAAGTCTTTGTGTCAAATCTGGAGTGCAACTCGTTTAGTGGCTACTCACCTCCAGATCGTTTGAAGCTGTTACTAGTAACTTTTGTATAGAGATTAGTAGTTAAATTGTACTGCAAGTTTGTATGATTTTACAATTCTTGAGAGCTCGTAATCCGTTCATAATCAAGTCTAGAACATTATTTATTAATTCTTGTTCTTCAGTGCCGCATCCAATCATCAAACGTTGACCAGCAACTTAGCCAAAAACAAAATGATTTTTTAGACAATTTGTAAGTCATTGAGTAATTTTTCATTAGCTTCCGTATAAATTGCTGCCTTCCTTACTAAAAAGATAACTTAGGAATTTTTTGGTAAATGAAATTAATCAATTATAGATTTGGATTATGGTCGAAGTGTGAACATTTTTTATCCATTATTAAGATCCATCATTTTGTTTAATTAATTCATTCTTATTGATCGGAAAAGCAAACTTTGAAGATTTTTAAAAGTTTTGTAATCACGTGTTTGCATGGGTTTTGCAATAAAAATTATTCTTATTGATACAAGGAAATAAAAGCGTCGCTGGTGATTTAATTTTTTTTAATGTATGTTATGTAGTTATAGCAGAAAAAAGTGAAACTATAACTGTGACAGACTATAATAAATACGGTGAATTAATTTACAATTGGTTTTCAATAATAACAACAAACATTTTTTCATATTTAATATTACTTTAAGCAAAATCAGTCTCTGGTAATATTACATGGTGGTTTAAACTCAGTGGGGTTTTTGCAAATATTTGCAATCAATATTGGAGCGATTAATATTACAAAGCAAAATAAAATTATATAGTTTCATTCTGTTACAAAATTTGCCAGAATTACATATCAAGAACGTCCAAAAAATCTGAGGCATCTACCGCGTTGGGTGGCGCCAAATGAAATGTCATTTCAGGTCGAACGGAAATTATATAAGATGAACATACCGAATTTGAAGAATAATTGTTTTACTAAATAATGGAATTTTCGGGCTTCTTTAAATTAAATTATTATTTCATCTTGTAATAATTATTGGATATCAACTGACTGACAGATTTATTCATGAACTTCATGATCATCACCGTGTAACTAACATCATTAGAAATGAAAATGTGAAAATTTTTGTTTTCTAAAATGCCCTTGTATACTTTATGCTGCACCATTAGTTTTGGGATTCAACAGGATAAACTATTAAAACATTTTAAGATAGAGATATCCTTATGTAAATATTTTATTTCTCCTTCATGAAGAATAATTATCGTAGGAAAACATAAAAAAACACAAAAGAGAAAAACAATTAAGCATCCTAACAATCTATTAAAAATTTAAGGATATTTTTGTAAATTATTGAATAAATGAAATTTCCTTCGAAGCAGAACGAAACGTAAAGTATTCAAACTTTACCACGACTTCTAGGAAAAAAGGGATAGGTACGTAAATATTTTTTGTAAGATGGAATTTTATTAACTTTTCATCTTAAATATTTTATTATTTAGAATAATTTCAAAAATAAGTTTAATACTATAACTAGAAGGATTTTCCTATAATTTAGTAATTAGTTATCCATTATATAGTTTACACCATAAATCCTGGCAGCAATGACGTACACACACGTTCTCCGTTTACCAACCAATGCGCACAGGATGACCACATCCTGCCAGGATTTATTGTCTAAACTATGTTACCTGTACATTTTTCAATATTGTACCTTGCCAAAAGCTTGAAAGAATTTTAGTGACTTCACGAGTCACTACCGTACAAATAAATAGCTAAAATCGGAGAAAAATATACACAGTGATTAGTAAGATTAAAAAACTTTAGGTTATTCTTACGATCACGTTAAATTTTGTATGTACTCAGCAAGTATGGTTTATAATTTCTATTTTTGGAGTACTACGGATTTGCGGCATCGTTTGTTCTGATATGTTTTAAGCAACCTGATTTATTTTGATTTACCTGATTTTGTTTTAAGCAAACAAATGTTTTTTAAGCACCTATAGTTCTTGTAACGGAGTTTGAAGCAGACCGAGGTACAATATGAAACCCCCTGTGTTCAAGAGTAAATTTTCGATAATGAGAATTTTTGTGAGATAATCCAAATCTGGATTATTTTTCACACATAATTTTCAGACATAACAGAATTTGACAAAAATATCTTTGTATTTGAAATTTCACTTAATTTTCATAAGTGTACAAGAAGCATTTCATGTGAAGGTAACTAAAGTACAGGTTTATTGCTTGGTTCATAAACTGCATTTACATAATAATTATAACAAAAACAGAAATGTTGACATATAGAGAAACCTAAATATTATATTGTCCTATAGGGATAGTGAAGTTATCTTTCTACAATATGTTTTACGACAAGCTACCAAAGAGATATTCATTTTAGATAATTGTGCAAACTTTCTTGTAATCATTTGACATTTAAAAATTTATTTGATAACTGAATTTTCTTAGAAAAGGCATTTTTCAAAACTTTGGTAGCAACTTCTGATTTTGACAGTTCTTTTTACTTCTACTTTATTTTTATTTTCCAACTTTTTTATGCATAATATATTATTGTTATTGTACTCAGGAGTCGATTGGCTTCCAAAGCCTTTCAGTTGATCTTTTGTTCATAACCATTCTAATTAGGCATAAGGTATTCAATTTTGCTAGCAAAACATAGAATGCTCCCGAGGGGTTTTCTTTTCAGCTCCTTCAGTGTCAGTTGTGTCTATCTAAATATTTTAGCCTGATTCGAGTTAAGACAGTACAGCTAGAGAGATTGTGTTTGGCTGATTTGATCTCGAATTCATAGAGTCTGTACCTGTCATTCCCTTCCAGTTCCATACTTTTGAGGTGATATCTCACTGGGCAATGTCCAGTAAACAACCCCCTAATGAGTTTGATTTTGTTTTTTGATAAAAGAAGAAGCTTTTTAACCTTTGCAGTTGGGGATTCTATGAATTTCTTCGACTGTTTTTGTCCTGGTATATAATACATCAGAGATTTTTCTTGCTTTTTGATTTTATTATGTTGCAATGGAGTAGTGAATCAGCATAAATAAAAAGCAAAAAGCAAATAGACTGTCTGGAAGCATGAACAATTTAATTTGGAACAATAAACATACACAGAGAGAGGCAAGTGTAAAAATATACAAGAGCGTAATAAGGCCGATCCGCACCTACGCAGCCGAGACGAGACCAAACACTGCGACAATGAAAAGACAAACAGAAGTTGCAAAGATAAAAACATTGAGAAGAATACTCGGGAAGACTGGAAGAGACAAAATACCAAATATAAACATATAAAAAACCGGAAACGTTACTAGCATTTCGGACTGGATAACCGACAGACGACGGTTATGGAAAGATCACATAGCAAGAATAGAGAAAAACAGACTAGTAAAATGAGCAAGAGATAACCAGCCAAGAAAAAGAAGAAGAGTGGGCGTCTCAAGAAAAGATGGCGAGATAGCTTATAGTTATTACTCATCGGATAATGTTGGTTAAAAACAGGAAAATAATCCTAAAGGATGAAAAGAAAACTTTTCAACTTAAACATTTGTTTAACTTGTACCATGTATTGTTAAACTTACCCCGTATAAACAACTATGCATAATCAATCATACAGTTCTGATAGGAATTTCTGGATTTTCATTTTGCACGGATTACCCTGCAAGCACAAACTGATTTAAAGAGTTTGAGTTGGCTGAGTCCTCGTACACGTAAAATCGGGAGATACCCAATACATTCACATATTTATGTAGGTACTATGTATGTAGGTTTTATGTTTGAACAGCCGTTATAAAAAAGAATAGCATACTGTAGTTTAAAACTAGTACTTATGAGGACAATGGAAGAAATTAAGGTGAGGAGTGACTCCCCGCGCGAAATGGATGGTAAAGGTTTTGCAAAAGGTAGGAATATTATAGAAGAAATTGAGTGACATAAGTGTTAATGTGAGTGCCATAGTTATTCGTCCTTAACCCCGAGCAACCCCTAAAACACAAATTGTTCTCAATTTGAACTACAGTCGAGTCGCGAAATAGTGAATTAAATATGGCAAAGACCTTTCACTTTTTCGGGGTTGTTCACTATTTCGGTACTTACAAAATTTACAATAAAACCACGTTTTGAAAATTAAAACTTTATTTAAAAAAAAATTGATACAAACATAATTATTAATTACAATACCTGTGGGAAAAATGATGTTATTTTTGATTGAATTTGTTTTTTTGTTTAATTTAATAGTTAATACTTTTTTGTTTTTCTTGCACTAACACAATTTGAGCCAAGTTTATTTGAAATTAGCTTCATTTTGTTCTTTATTTCACATATGGAAGATTTAGCAACTCCACACCTTTTAGATAGTTCAGTCACTGTCTGGCCTTTATTAAATATTCTAATATTTGACGTTTTTCATCAAATTTTGAATGTTTCTCTTGAGACAATATGAACAATAACTATGAATTTAATAAATGCCAAGAAAGTGAAACACAAATTGCTTTTAATTTGCGCCGCTTGCCCCGCTAATCTGCGATGGAGTGGCAGACATACCAGCTAAGGGATTACACCCCCGTCCAGTACTAGAGCGTGGGTCGCGCGTACGCAGTTTGTGGGTTCTTTTACGTTGAGACTCAGACGGTCTTTAACAGCTAACTAAGGAAAACATATAATCGTTCGCCAGTCTTCTAAATAAAACTCGATAGTAAAAGAAGAGGTGGTTTGATATATAAAACAAAAGTCGAGTTAAAAGGTGGGGTTGACAATACTTGATTCCAAAACTCCATATGGGAGACACACAAACACATAACAAAGCTAGTTAAATCCAGGATACCCTGAAGAAATACCCTGGGATAATCGAATCAAAAAAGAAATAAAAATAAATAAAAAATACAAATGAGTTGCCATCTGAAGAGAACCGACCAAAAAGTATTAAATCACTCATCTAGGAAACTCAACGCAAAAATTTACTGGAAAATCACGCAAATAAAAATCTGCATGCTATCATTGACAGAATGCGATGTCAAAATTGCACATAAGCGTCGCGCAAGGGACCAATGGAGGGAACTTAATAACAATAATTATTTTAATATTGCACAACTAGTCACTAATTGATACACCAACATATAAAAATTCCATTTTATGCTAACGTTACGCGTGAAATGAAGTGTAAATATGATTGTATTGTATTGTACTTAGGGGTCGTTTGGCTACGAGAGCCTTTCAGAACTGCGACCAGTATTGATCTTTTGTTCATAACCCTACTAATTAGTTATTCAGGAATTCAATTTCGCTTGCAAAACACAGAATGCTCCTGAGAGGTAAGCTTTTTACCTCTTTGGGCGTCAGTTGTATCTGTCCCATATGTTTAAGCTTAATTCTGGCTAAGGCATTGCAGTTACAGAGGATGTGCTCGGCCGTCTCTGTTTCCGATTCACAAAGTCTGCACCTGTCGTTTCCTTCCAGCCTCATTTTTTTGAGGTGATATTTCACCGGGCAGCAAATATGATACACGGAGAGAAATCTGTAATCACTAGTTAGGAATAATGTGTTCATAAATTCCATATTTAAGAGAAATTATAAGATAGAATTATATTACCATGTTATGAATAATACGCATAACAAATTCCTAAAAGTTCAGTTTGTATGTGTTAAGATCCAACACATTTGTGTAGTTTGGGTTGCCGGCAGTTATATAAATTGTAGCGCATATATGCGCCGGCAGTATGTGCAAGCAGAGATGAACGAACATTCATGTAGTGTGGTCGTTTTAACCACAACTAATAAAGAAACTAAAATTAATAATTAAGTGTTTTTATAAATACAGTCCACAAACGAAGAACATGGTCCATTACGAACCGAATTGAATTGGTGAAAAAAAGAAACAAGAAAAACGTGGTTTTTGTGCGATTTCAGCCAAGAGATCCAGGAGCGGCATTGGCGGGAAAAGTTCATTGACACGAGGCAAGCGTAATTGTGGAACGGAAGAAATTTCCAGTGGTTCCTCTGTCCAAGTATTCCATGAGTAAGAACCTTTTTTATTCCTTATATTATTTATACCTTCGATTTGAATCAAACTTCATTTCCGCGGTCGCGTATATTTAAGTATAATGGAAGAATTAAAAAGAAAGCGTGGGGTTATAAAGGGCCAATTGACTCGCCTAAAAACATATTATAATAAAATTATTTTAGAAGAAATTACGGAAAATGTAATTTGTGAGGTAAAAGCACGGCTTGAAAAATTAGAACTTAGTTGGACAGAATTTGATGTACTTCAATGTCAAATTGAAAAAGAATTGAATAACGAAGCTGAGGTTTCAGAACGCGATAGTTTTGAAAGTCTGTATTTTGAATTAATGGGTAACTGTACCGCGTTATTTAAAAACGACATGGTTGACTCTAGTCAAAGTTCGAGTCAAAGCGACCACGGGGTCAAATACAAAAGGGGTGCGGTTAAGCTCCCAACGATAAAAATAGAAACATTTGATGGACAGTATCTGAACTGGTTAGGTTTTAAAGACAGATTTGAAGCACTAATTCATTCCGACCCGGAAATTCAAAAAATACAAAAATTCTTGTACTTGCGATCGTCGATACAGGGAGATGCCGCCGAAGCAATTAAAGCAATTGAATTATCAGCAGATAATTACGATGTTGCATATCAAATTTTAAAGGAACGATACGAGAAAAAATCTCTTATCATTCATAATCACATAAAAGCAATTTTTGAGTGTCCAAATATGCAAAGAGAATCATTTATAGAATTAATAAAGGTGTTTGATACGTTCAACAAACATTTAAGGTCGCTTAAAACGTTAGGCGAAAATGTCGACAGCTGGGATCGATTAATAATATTTATGTTGTGTAATAAATTTGATTCAACCACAAGACGAGAGTGGGAATCATATAAAATAAAAACAGAGCTACCAAGCATGCATGATATGAACAGTTTTTTAAAAGAAAAATGTGAAATTTTAGAAAAGATGGAAAATAATAAAACGGAAAAACAAAAATTTCAGAGTAACAAAAAATTAGTTAGTAATAGTTTCCATAATAATAGCTTTAAGTATGAATGTTTCCATTGTAAAAAGGAACACCCCGTGTATAAATGTGACGATTTTTTAAAATTAGCAGTTGAAGAGCGGATTGCCGCCGTTAAAAAACACAAGGTGTGCATGATTTGTTTTAGGGACTCTCATTTTTCATGGAAATGTAAGGCTAGTAAGAAATGTTTTAAATGTGATAAATCACACAACACCTTATTGCATATAAATGAAAAGGCCGTTGAGCCAGAAAGGATAACACCGGTTATCGCAGCGAAAGGTGACGATAGTCAAACATGTGCAATTTCTATAAATAATTTCAGTAACGAAATACCGATGTCAGCTTCACAAGTTTTATTAGCAACTGCAATAATAAAGATAAAATTAAATAAAAAAACTATAAATTGCAGGGCTTTGTTAGACAGTGGGTCCCAGAGTCATTTCATTAAAGAAAATTTATTTAAAAAATTAAATTTACCAGAGGAGAAGGTAAAACATTTAGTAAAGGGTGTGGGACAAACTTTAACTAATATAAGTAAAAAGGTAAATATAACATTTATGTCATGTTACAACGACTTCAACATGAACATCGACTGTCTGATTTTGCCAAAAATAACGGAAAGGTTGCCCATGGTATCGTTTGACAAAACAAAATTAAACATTCCGGAGGGTATAAAACTGGCAGACCCAACATTCAACTTGTCAAACGAAATAGATATTTTGTTAGGCTCACATGTATTTTGGTCAATAATAAGAGGTGGTCAAGTAAAATTGGGTAAAAATCTACCAATATTACAAGAGACCAAACTAGGTTGGCTCATAGCAGGGAATATAGGGGGTAGCGCGAACGGTAACGTGACGACAAGCCATGTTAGCATTGCTCCAGACAATGAGTTCATCGATAATGAACTAACTAAATTCTGGGAATTGGAAGAAGTTATTAACAAAAATAAAGCGATGATGATGTCGCCAGCCGAAAAATATTGTGAAAAACATTTTGCTGAAACAACAAAACGTGACAGCAACGGTAGATTCATCGTGAACATTCCTTTTAAGACATCATTGCAACATTTAGGTGAATCGCGAGATATGGCAATTAAACGGTTTTATCAATTAGAACGAAAACTAAACCATGACCAGGGATTAAAAAAGGAATATGTGGCATTCATGAGAGATTACATCGACGAAAGTCACATGCAGGAAATAAACGATTGCGAAGGGAAGGGGGAGGGTTATTATATACCTCATCACGCCGTCATAAAAAATACGAGCATCACCACAAAATGCCGTGTCGTATTTGATGCATCAGCGAAAACAAACACCGGTCTATCCCTGAACAACGTCCAATATAACGGGCCTTCACTGCAAAGGGACATATTTACAATTTTGGTCAGGTTTAGAAAATTCAAGCTAGTAATGACAGCAGATATAAAAAAAATGTATCGTCAAATTTTGATTGACAAAGACCAACGTATATTTCAAAAAATATTTTGGCGCGAAGAAGAAAATAAAAATTTAAAATGCTACGTATTGAAAACCGTAACCTACGGTACCGCTTCGGGAGCTTACTTAGCCATTAGAGCTCTAATGCAGGTAGCGATCGAAAACCAAGAGCGATGCCCAGCAGCGAGCAAGGTCATCGAGGAAGATTTCTATGTTGACGATTTGTTGACAGGTGCGGATACCGAAAAGCAGTTGTTACAAATACAACAGGACGTAACCAAATCGTTAGCAGAAGCAGGTTTCGAGCTAAGAAAATGGTTATGCAACGACAGGGCCGTATTAAGTAAATTTGAGGTAAATACGGAATTAGAAGCAAGCGTTTTGCACATTGGAGCGAATGAGCAGAACAAAACACTAGGTATCTACTGGGATGCAAAGGGGGATTTTATACGCTATGCGATAAATAAGATCGATAATTCGAATACGTCGAAACGAAGCATACTGTCATGTGTGTGCCAGGTCTTTGATCCACTGGGATTGGTTGGCCCGGTAATCATTGTTGCTAAACTTTTAATACAAGAATTATGGAAAGAAAAAAGAGGTTGGGATGAGGCGATTCCAAAGGAATTAATCGATAAATGGATTGAGTTCCAAAACGATCTGCTAATTTTAAACAACATTGAGGTACCCAGACACGTTCTGAGTACGGACACTGCGGAAATACAACTGCATGGATTTTGCGACTCGTCAGAGAAGGCCTATGGTGCCTGTGTATATATAAGGTGCACAAACTCTAACGGGACATTCACATCAAGGCTATTATGCGCAAAATCGCGTGTTGCACCATTGAAGCAAGTCAGCTTACCACGATTAGAGTTGTGTGGCGCGGTATTATTAGCAAAATTAGTAAAAAAGGTGATCGAGTCACTTGAAATCAACTTCAAAGGGATTTTCTTGTGGACCGATTCTACCGTAGCACTTGCATGGATAAAAGGGGCACCTAACAGATGGAAAACCTTCGTCGCAAACCGTGTGAGCGAAATTCAGTCACTCACTGACGAAAACAACTGGTATCACGTAAGGTCGGCTGACAATCCGGCAGACTTGTTGTCACGTGGCGTCAGCCCGACATCAATTATCCATTCTAAGCTTTGGTGGCACGGGCCTCTGTGGCTAGATGAAACGGAGGATAATTGGAAATTTAAAGATTTGGAAGAAGAAAAAGATGAAATACCAGAACAGCGATCATTATCAAACGTTGCATGCGTGCAAGAAAATAGAATCACCAACATAATTGATCATTTCTCATCATTGATAAAAATAAAAAGAGTTTTAGCTTATGTGTTGAGATTTATAAATAATACAAGGGGGGCGAAGGAAAGTAGAAAAATAGGGCCTCTAACTGTAAGCGAACTAGAAAATTCACTTAAAATATTGATTAAGGGTGTTCAAAGCGACTTGTTCGCAGACGAATATAAAAAATTAAGCGCCAAAAAGGACATTAGTAAGGGCAGCAAGTTATTATCTTTAAATCCGTTTTTGCACAATGAACTGATACGGGTTGGGGGGAGACTTTCTAATTCAAGATTTGCATTCGATAAAAAATATCCTATCATTTTGCCACAAGGTACAAATTTAACTAAATTAATTTTAGAGGAGGAACATAAAAGACTGTTACACTGTGGTGCACATTTACTATTATCATCAGTTAGAGAGAGATATTGGCCGGTATCGGGGCGCAATACCTGTAAGGGCGTTGTAAGAAAATGCGTGGTTTGCACCAAAGCAAAACCCGCTGAATTTAAATATTTGATGGGAAACTTACCTGAGGTGCGCATATCAAATAATCTTCCCTTCGAAAACGTAGGCACAGATTACGGCGGACCCTTTTTATTAAAAGATCGCAAGACAAGAGCGCCTAAGCTAATAAAAGCATATATTTGTTTATTTGTGTGTATGTGCACCAAGGCAGTACATTTAGAACTGGTTTCAGAACTGACCACCAAAGCATTTCTGCAAACTTTAAAACGGTTTGTAAGCCGACGGGGCAAACCATCTAATATTTACTCTGATAATGGCTCGAACTTTGCTGGGGCCAACAATGAATTAAAGGAAATACATGCTTTTTTGCAAAACCAAAATAAAAATATAAGTAATGAATTATCTATACAGGGGATTAATTGGCATTTTATACCCGCACGCTCGCCAAATTTTGGCGGTTTATGGGAGGCAGGTATTAAGAGTACGAAATCGCATTTAAAGAGGGTGGTAGGTAATCAAGCTATGACATGGGAGGAATTCAATACGGTGTTGATTCAAATTGAAGGTGTACTTAATTCCCGTCCTTTATGTCCCTTGTCTCCTGATCCCAACGACTTAACAGCGTTAACCCCAGGACATTTCCTGATTGGAAGAACCATCACCGCTATCCCGGAGGTAGATTTACAAAATATAAAAGAAAATAGATTGGACAAGTATCAAAGGCTCCAGTCCATGGTCCAACATTATTGGACGCGGTGGATGAAGGAATACGTTTCAGAAATGCAACTGCGACTTAAATGGAAGCAAAAATCCAACCAGTTTCTACGGGTCGATGCTATGGTCCTCGTAAAGGAAGGAAACGTGCACACGCAGGAATGGTGTCTTGGCCGAATCATTAAATTGCATCCCGGTGACGATGGCATTGTGCGGGTGGCAGAGATTAAAGTGCGTGGTGGAACGATAAAAAGAGCAGTGAACAATTTTTGCGTCTTGCCGATCGATTAGTGTGTGTTGTTTTTTAAGCTATTTAGTGGACTGCCATATATGTGCAGCAATATTTGTTATATATTTGAATTTTTTTTATTGTACAAAAATTGTTTTTAGGTTTTGAATTTTATATCTCTTTTATATTATGTTTTTGAAGAATGTTTTTATTTTGATGTTTATAAGATATTTATTTTGAAAATCACCTATGTATTTTCAAGAGAGGCAGTATGTTAAGATCCAACACATTTGTGTAGTTTGGGTTGCCGGCAGTTATATAAATTGTAGCGCATATATGCGCCGGCAGTATGTGCAAGCAGAGATGAACGAAC
Source organism: Rhagonycha fulva (assembly GCA_905340355.1). Classification (NCBI taxonomy): domain Eukaryota; kingdom Metazoa; phylum Arthropoda; class Insecta; order Coleoptera; family Cantharidae; genus Rhagonycha; species Rhagonycha fulva. The sequence continues at coordinate 14,550,442 of HG996555.1, forward strand.
ATTCATGTAGTGTGGTCGTTTTAACCACAACTAATAAAGAAACTAAAATTAATAATTAAGTGTTTTTATAAATACAGTCCACAAACGAAGAACAGTATGAGTAAGGTATATTCATGGATTATGAATAAGATTATATTTGAGAACATTTCTCTCTGTGTACGTAATGTAAATTATCAATGTTGGGGGAAGTTCCTATAAATGATGTCATTCAAACTGCACGATTTAGTACGCAGTTCGCTGTATCGAGGTTACCGCTGTTTGTTATATAGGAGTCCCATATACACTCCATGTTAAAATTTTTGTGTTCACTATTTCCGGTAGTTCACTATATACGGTATTCACTATTTCGCAACTTGACTGTATTATGTCGCGATGGCCACGAATATTGAGCTGAACAGATAAGCTAGGATTGACCCCCCAGTAGCTTGACATTATTAAATAAATAAATTCTGCATAAAAATAAGTATATATTAATTTTCCAGAATGTGTTTGAACCCGAGTCCTATTCGAAGGAACTATATCAACTCTCGGTAGTTAAACCATAAAACACTTTTTACAGTTGGTTAAACTACAGTTTAAATTGACACGTCTAATAATCAGTCTATAAGTCTAATCAAATCAGCATTTAAACTAGCAATTTTTGTTTCAAAGGTGGAAAGCCATACTTTACAGCCCGATAACCAAAGAACATAACTTCATTTTACGTTCAATCAACGTATATTTTAAAATTGGAAATTAATATTTTGTAATTTGAATTACCTGCTTAAAAAAATAAATTACTTTTTCTTCCATTGTTAACGATCGTTTTAATTTTCCACCTGTTGTTGAGGATAGTTTTTCTCTTTCATCTTAGAGAGTAAAAGTAGTATTTTCTAATCTGAAAACAGAACTCATCTAATCTGAAAACAGAACTCAGCACTGTGTTACCCCTCCTCTGCTATACTCACTTCTTGCGGTGGAGCGAATTTTTCGAACTTGAATTCAAAAAATACTGAGAACTTTATCTCAGGGTGGTACTCACGTGAAACAAAATATACGCTTACCTCGCTTTTACATATATACACAATCCTGAAAAGAATTCGGCGCTCTTGAAATAAAAGATATTTGATGTAAAGAAATATAATAAAGTTAAACGAAAAGTCGACACAAATACGGAACATAAATACAAATTTTCCTTAATCTTTACCTAAATGAACTAGGAAGCTTCCGCAATATTTAATTAAAATTACTTAATTTAAGCGTTATGTAGAACAAAATCAATGATAGTAAACCATTTACTTTCATCATCTTTATGGATTGATTTCCACTTCAATAATTTGTACAGATAAATACTTCTTACAGATAAAAATTATAGGTAATTGTACGATGGATTTTTAATGTAATTTTAATGTAAAATGGACCAAATAGTCGTTGAATAAGCAATACATCAAATCAATCGTTACAATTAGATACGTGCGGTTTCATACAATTAAATTAGACAAAAACTAACCTTTAACCCGGTTAAACGTGGTAAGTCGTTGCACTCTAATTATTTTTCCTGAATTCAAATTCGGAAAATCTGGTTTATCGATACCCCTGTTGATTGCACACCGTCTTTCCAAATACATTTTTCTGGTAGCCGTCGTTGATTACTTGATAAGCCAATTCTTCTTTATCCAAAAGGTATACGTTATCTTCTTAACCATCCAAATTTTTATCCATCCCATAGGTACAAGTGATTTATCGCAAATCAACACGTTGTCTATTCTATTTCATTGAATGAGCATCGTCGGTAATGATTGAAAATATTAAATTTCTTGCCTTTATTCAAATTTGCCATGATAGATAGATTCATTATGAAACACATTTTGTTCGATAGATCGGTAAAAAGTTTTAAGTTATTTCTTTAATTTTTGTTACACGAACAATTAATCAGGTATTTATTCGATTTTAGATACACGACACAATTTACACATGTTTGTTATTTGAAGGCACAAAGGAAAGTTTTAAGTTATTTATTTTTCGGTACACAGAAAAGTTTAAGTTAATTATTTGCAGCACGAGACAAAATGAACGCATCTGACTTCGATGGATGCACGACAAGAAGTTCACAACTCTTCCTTGTTGGAAGACAACGAAACCGTTCACGTCTTCATGACTCGAGGTACAGATCGAAAGTGAAGTCATTTCCAAGATGGACTCTTGAAATGTAACAGGGATTTTTACTCAAAGTTTCTTCAAAGATAAATTGGTTGCCTAGTTATAGGAGTTAAAATGAACCGATTTCTTGTTTTTCTCGTCGAGGTACATGACGTAATTCTTCGTTTTGCTTGTTAGCAATTTTGAGGACAGATTCTTAGAACTAAAGCCTACGAATGGCAAGTTTCTCACGTAGATAAGTTCTAAAAATAACTCTATGGAGACGACTGTCTATAATATATACCAGGTTCGTTCGGATAATTCTTATGATTTAATCAAAATTTTAAATGAATTTAAGGATTGTTCGACGTAGTCGTAACAAATATCCTTATCGTTAATAAAAAAACAATAAAAAAAAAGTGTAAAAGTCATAGTAGGAATATAAGTTAACTTAATTCATGTTAAGGCATAGATAGAGATACGTTACTGTTTGATCAGTATTTTCACAACTACGATAAAGATAATAAACAATTTAGTTTTGAGTTACTACTCAAACTAAATAAAAGTCAAACTGCGCATAGCTTGAAAACAAGCGCAACCGGTATAGGATCTTTCGGAAACCGAAATCTCGCGTAAATAACGCAAGTACGAGACTTGAAACAAGGAATATCTTTGTATGACCGGAAGGGGTCATTAACTAAAAATTTTGCGTAAGTAACGCAAAAAAAGTGCAAAGTTACACAATAGAAATCCATAACCTTTACGGTTATGAAGGAACGCGTAAATGAAAACGCAATGGCGCGGACAGCGCAAAGATAACGGGAAACAGCGTAAGATAACGCAGATCGCGTCAGATAACGCAGATAACTGCTTGACAATAAGAATGGTATGGGGGGCGCAGAGGCAATAATACCTCCTGTTCCATACTTGTACTTATTGTCAAGGTGAGGAACCACTAGATATCGGTATTCTCTCACTTAAATTTCGGACTTTGCCTTTTATTATTTAATCGATATTCGGCTAATGCCTTTAATTATTATTGATATTTGGCTAATGCCTTTAATTATTATTATTGTGATTTTCACAAATTTTTGCTATTTTGTATAGCAGCCTCAAAACACGTTAGCTAAGGTTTTACAGCCTTTAGCCTCAATGTAAGATTTACCAATAGACTTAGCCATAGGTTTTGTCAATATGATAGTTTTAAGATTTGTTTAATTAATGAACCATGAAACTTTTCAAGATAGAACAGTTTAACTAAAACCAGATATGGAGTTTGATTCCAAAAAAGGTGACAAACTGGCAATAGAACTGAGGAACTGTAGAACAGTTTAAGGTCATGTCTTGGACCATAATCACGAGAAACGCAATATTAGGACAGTTTTTAAAGTCATATCGGGGACTTTATTAGGACAGTTTAGGGTCATATCTGGGACCATGAGTCGAAAAGTTATTAGTTAATGAGTTAAAGTTATACAAAGTAAAGAGAGATAGATAATAGATATCTTCAATAGGAAGAGAAAAGTTAAAGAAAATGAGATAAACTTTTAAGATAAGGAAAATATAAAACGCGGAAGGGTCTAGCTCGTCGAAAAATGGTGTTGACAAGTATATGATCATCACTATTGATCTTGGAGGAATGAATTGAGATGAGCTCGGGGAGACTATCAAATTTACATGTCTATAATCATCACTATTGATTGGTTGGGGAGGAAATTCAGGGTTGTTAGGCGCCACTCAATTTTGTCTTAATTTATCTGGGAGTAAAATTAAGAAAATCAGACAGATAAATGTTGGCTATCATATTTACAGGCCGATAAAATGAATAAAAAATATAATTTACTACTAAGTAAACTTATCTAAAGACCTAATTCAGCACGCAACGACGCATAATTGTTCAAGGAGGGAGTCAATTTCTTCACGTGATCCGAAAGCGACCAGATTCCTACAAGGACAGTGTTAATAATCGTAGCGACGCATCATGTCGGAATTTAAAATTGTTTTATAATCATATTTACAAAATCCTAGTAGTTCAAGCCTATTCAACTAAAATTAATGTAGCTTTACTTTACTCGGTAGGTTAGAAAGTTGAGCAAGAATAAATAAAGAGGGCAACGATTTTTCGCACGGGATTGAAAAACTATTGTAATCCCACAAAATTAAAATCTTTTTCTAATTCCTTGGCCTTCCGAGGTTTAATAAAGTACGGATGATTCTTAAAATTAAATGAAGATGAAAAAATAAAATAAAATAAATCATCAAAGGGCTTAGGACGGACCTGTATAAAAAAATCGATGTCGATCGGTACGAGAGGGAGGTTCTCAAATATCCGAGTCAATTTGCGATCCTGATTCCCACAAGTATAAACCGTATCTTAAATTAATAAGGCAGTCTAAATTCCAAGGATGATCAAATATCAATCAAATTTACAAGTTAGGTTCGGAACAGGTGAAACACCTTGTATAAAGTTTAAAATTTCTTATGAAATTTTATGTAATAGTAATAGTATATAATCCAGACGATTAAAATGGTTGGTGAACAGATATCACCTTGTGATTCAAACAAAATGTTTGTATTCATTGGAAATTATTAACCTTGTTTAATTTTATCGCATAAAATTATTAGATAAAAAGTTATCAGATAATATTCGTTAGGTATTCGGTTTGATCAGGACCGATAAAATATCCTTAAGATAACAATAAGGTAAGATAAGGTAGTGTCTTTTTAGACAAGATAATGCGATATAAGATAATAGATAATAGGTATATATAGTTAAGTTATTCACTTCGATAACGAAACAAAATTACAATCTTATGATTGGTTTTTATTGTCCGTAGACAAGGTATGCGATATTAGGTAAAAGGTAACAGGTATAAGGTATTTAGTTAAGTTATTCAACGATAACAAAACAATTTTACAATCTTATGATTGCTTATTAAGGTTATAATAATAATTTCCATTTTTCCTTCTTCTTCACTTCTAGGTAATTCGATACGTTAAAATTCGATACAAGGAATTAATTAAGATAAGTTACTGATTCAGGTAAGATAAATTCGATAAGAAAAGAGATAATAAGGTAAAATTAATTAGATAAAGGTAATGCATTAAAAAAGGTAAATTCAATAAGATAAAGATACGGTAACAGATATAACAATAAATAAGATAATATTTTAGGAATTAGAAATTCGATAAAAGGAAAAGATAAATAGGTAAATCGATAATTATAAAGATAAAAATTATTCAGATAAAAATTGGGTTTCATTTAGATAATTCATAATTCAAAATTCAAGGTATAAACATTTAAAATTGAGGTAAAGTTAAAATTCGAATTTGCAGATAAGTAATTAATTATTAAGCAGTTTTCTTGTTTCCTCGGGCCCTGAGTTAAACAAAAAAGTTATACTAACATACCTACACACCACAAAATTCGGGATAGGTAAATTAATTTTAGTAAATTCAAGAAAAATATTTAATTATAGATAAGTAACAAAGGTAAGAAATAGTACGTTATAAGAAAGTCAATAATAAGGTAAAGATAATTAATTGAATCAGATAGGTAGGTAATAATAAGAAAATATAAGAAAATCATTTAGGGATTTGTTGATTGACAGAATGAAACGATTTAAGGTCCTTCAAATGCCAGACTCCAATCTGTTTCTGAGAATCCACTAATTTTAAACGATAGGCGAGATCACCATGTTTTGCAATTACTTGGCATTTTAAATATTTAGGCGCAAGTTTATGAGAAAATTGCTTAGAGGCATCAGATAAAGCGAAATTTCTTTTCCACACGATATCACCCACTTGGAAAACTAAAGGGCGTTTTCTCAAATCATAATGTTGTTTACTTTTTAGATAAGCTCGTTGTAAACTTTTCCGTACGTCGGCAAATAAAGTAGGGAGTTGTTGTTGAGTTTCGTCCCAACGAATCCGTTCGTCTACTTGAAAGACGTCGGTATCTGTAGGTACAGGACCGTAATAGGAACCATCGGTAGGTATATATCTACCAAAGACTAGAAATGAGGGAGAGAAATTAGTAACTTCATGTTTGGCGGTATTTATTGCTAATGCAATTTTGTAGATATTTTCATCCCAACGGGTATGATCGTTAGTAATATATGAAGAGATAGCGGTAACTAATACTCGATTTACTCTTTCGGTAGGATTAAATTGTGGATGAAATTTACAATTGTAATAAGTTTTCTGAACATCATATTTAGATAATAATTCTTTAAATAAATGAGAGGTAAACTGAACTCCGTTATCACACAAAATTACTTGTGGGATACCGTAAACTAGAAAAACTTGTTGTTCAAGGAATCGAGTGATTTGAATGGCGGTAGCTTTAGTTAAAGGTTTTACTATAACATATTTTGTAAACCAATCTGTAATTACTAACAAATGTTGATTTCCTTTCTTTGACCTAGGTAAAGGTCCTAATAAATCCATAGAAATTAACTGAAAGGGATATGAGACATGTTTGGGTTTTCCCATTAATCCAGGTCTAGCTTGCTGAGAGCTTTTCTGTGCGCAACAAATTTCACAAGAGAGGACATAATTTTTAACGTCAGATATCATTTTTGGCCAATAGTAAAGTTCGGTAACGCGAGAAATAGTTTTGGCAATGCCAAAATGTCCAGATGTCGGATCGTCGTGACATTGTTTTAATACTTCTTTCCTATTAGCTAAAGGTATAATCATTTTAAACTCAACTTGATTAGCTGAATTTGGAGTTAAAGTCGGTACTAACTTATATAAGAAATCATTTTCCACCTTAAATTGGGGATATTTTTCGGGTTCTTCTAAAACGTTAGTTTCTAGTTGATGATACCAATCATCTTTTACTAAATTTTGTGCTTTGATAAGACAAACGTCTCTAGATAAAATATCGGGAACAATGTTTAGCTTGCCCGGGCGATGGCGTACATCAAACGAGTGTTGAGCTAATTTTAGTGACCAGCGAGCTAATCTACCAGAAGATTCGTCAAATTTAGATAACCATTGTAAAGCTGAGCAATCAGTTATTACAGTAAAGTGAGTACCTTCGATATAACCACGAAATTTATTTATAGCAAAAAGGATAGCTAATAATTCACGCTCTGTAGCATGATATTTCTGTTCGGCGGACGTAAGAGCACGGCTTGCGTAGGCAATGGGGTGTTCTAAACCGTCTTTTTCCTGAAACAAGACCACACCTAATCCTACAGCACTAGAATCAGTTTGCAAAAAAAAAGGTTTTGAGAAATCGGGAGAAATTAAAATAGGAGCTGTCGAAATTAATTCTTTAATTTTTTCGAAGGCAATTTCAGCTTCGTTATTCCAGGTAATAGTTTGTCCTTTTTTCTTATTTTTAATAAGAGCAGTGATAGGAGATGAGATAGTAGATAAATCGGGTAAGAAAATTCGGTAATAGCTGACCATACCTATGAGTCGCTTTACTTCGGTAGTAGTTTTTGGAGTTTTAAAACGTTGAATACATTCAACTTTTGACGGGTCGGTACGGATACCAGTTTCGTCAACGACAAATCCAAGAAAAGTTAATGATCTCATACAAAAATTACATTTTTCCGTATTAATTCGGAATCCTGCTTTTTTCAAACATTCATATACATTATTTAAGGTATCTATGTGTTCAGAGAAAGTTTCGGAAATTACCATAATGTCGTCAAGAAATACAAAGACTTTACCGGTATGAATAAGTGATCCTAAAATTTCGTCCATGACTCTCTGAAGAGTTTGGGGTGAGTTAGAAAGTCCAAAAGGCATTACTAGAAATTCAAATAACCCTCTTCCTGGTACACAGAAAGCGGTTTTTTGTCGAGAGCGTTCACTTAATTTTATTTGCCAAAAAGCTTTGCGCAAATCAATCGAAGAGAAATATTTAGTATTTCTTAATCTGTTTAAAATTGAATCTATTCGAGGTAAGGGATAGGAATCTTTGACGGTAATTGCATTTAAAGTTCTTCCATCGAAGCAAAAACGGTATTCATCGTTCTTTTTCTTAACTAACAAAAAAGGACTTGAATAGGGAGAATTCGAAGGTTGGATTACTCCATCTTTCAACATTTCATCAATTTCTTTATGCAGATGAACTTGCATTGCCGGTGAGAGATTGAACGGGCGTTTTTTGAAAGGTTTGCTGTCCAGTGTTTGGATGTCATGGTTGGCAACTGTCACACATCCGGAAGCAGCTGTACTCAAAGTGTTAAATTTAGAAATAGTCGCTTTCAAAAGAATGCTTTGTTCATCGTTTAAGATAGCTTTATTATCGGTAACGTTAATTAATTCTTCAGAAATTAATTCATCATTAATTTCAGAAGGTGTGTTTACTTGCGCAAAAATTAATTCATTTTGATTTTTTGAAATTTCATTTATTTTTTCAAAATTAGGTTCGATATATTCGATATTTTCGGTATTCTCAGGAAAAGTTAATTCGGCAAAATAGATACTAGTTTCCGTTACTTTAGGTAAATTTAAAGTTTCTTTACTATTTGACATAATTTCGATATTTTCAGAGGGCATTTGCCATGAACGAGTTCGGAAGTTCAAAGTTAAATTAAATTCATGTAAAAAATCAGCACCTAAAATGAAAGATTGTGGTACTGCAGGGACTATTAAAAAATCAATTGTACGTTGTACATTATTTAAAGTTATTTCTAAAGAAATTTGTCCAATTACTTTCGTAAGCGAGCCGTTAGCGATATTTATTCCCAAAGTTTTTGAAAATTTTGGGTTAAATAAATTTTTATTTTTTAGAAATTCGATACCAGGTGAACCCATCAAATTATTTGTTGCACCTGTATCTGCAAGCACTGAAAAAACTTTATTCGAAAGAGTTATGTCGATAAAAGGTCGATTATCATTAAATTTCTTAAAGGTAAATTGTTTTCCATATGTAGGAAATGGACGTAAATTCATTTTTCCAAAATGTAATAATAATTCAAAAGTTTCGCAAAAGTTTGCACCTACGATAAAAGTTTCAGGTATTTCGGGCGCAATTAAAAAAATGACTGATTTTTTCCTGTCATCAACGGTACAAGTAAATTTGGTTTTACCCAAGATAGGAGAATAACTTCCGTCGGCAATTTTTATATATTTCTCAACTGTAGATGTTATGTGCTGAGTTTTAATATATTTTAAAAATTCCATTCCTTTCTTGCCCACAACATTAACTGTTGCTCCACTATCTACTAGCGCGACTATGACTTGATTTTGTAATTGAAAGGTAAGATAAATTCGGTTGTCATTATTCTGTGTAGAAAAGACAGGTTCTAATTTAGGTACTTTATCACAAAAGAAATTCGATATTTCAGATAACCAATTATTCCATTCATTCTCATCTAATTTAAAACAAAAAGATTTTTTGTTAAAATTTGAATTTATTTTACGAGTTATTTTTGAAGACGGTTTTCGTTTTCTCGAGATGACGTAATTTTGTGTTGCTTTGTAGCAATAAATTTTTGGTCGGTAAGAAATGTTGGGGTTGCGAGATTGACCTGATCCGTTCCCCTTAACAGGTTTTTTGGAACATTTTCGATATTAGTACAATGAGAACACTGTGGCTTAAATGTGTCGGCTTTGCCACACCCATAACAAAAAATATTTTTCCTTTCTATACAATTTGTATAGCTATGGTTTGGTTTATGACAATTCCAACAATTTAAAATTTTATTAGGTAACGGTAAATTATTTTTAGGAATAGTGCCGTTTTGTAAAGTATTCTTAGGAACATTTACTTCAGGATTAGTAGAAATTTTCAACTTAGCCATCGGTCGATAAGGTGTCGTAAAATTTCTTTTAATTGTAGGTTTTAAATTATCTTGACGTAATTTAAGTTCGTGTATTTGTTTACACTTATTTCTTAATTCCGTTAAGGTATGATATTCGGAAGAAACTAAAATATTTGAAAAATAGGGATCCACTCCACGTAAAATAATCTCAATAATTTCTTTCTCAGATATTTTCCGTTCGATTTTATGACCTAACATTTCAATTTCGTTAATGTAATTAAAAATATTATTAAAGGTACTTTGAGTTATATTTTGAATTTTCTTTTCCAATCGACTTTGGTAATCGAAAGGTAAATATTCTACTATTATTAAATTTAAAAATTCGTCCCAATTTATTACTTTTTTCTTTGCATTCCTACAAAAAATAGTAGCTTCGCCTTCGAATAAATCCTGTGCATTCTGGAATAAATCTTTATCCGTTGCACCCCTAGCGATTTTTAATTCATTTATAATTTCAAGAAAAGCTAAGATATCCCGAGAATCATTATGACCTGTGAACTTGGTAAAGTTCCACTTATAAATAGGTATAAATTTGGTTTTAGATATTTCTACCGGTATTTTTTGTTTAAAGAAAACATTATTTTCATTAGTAGTTAAGGTCGTTTCCGCTAATTTCAATTGAATCTTAAAATTTTCTATCGCAATAATTTTTTGTTCGTTATTTCCGGTATTCACGGTATTTAAGCGAGTCGATATATGCGCAATTTTTGTTTCCAAAAATTCTATTTGTTGGTCCGATAGTTGTCTTTCTAATTCGCGATTTAATTCCGCTAAAGATAATTTAATTTCCTGAAAATGAATTTCCCAGGTACACGGGTCTTTTGAAATTTCAATATCTTCTTCTAATGCAATTTGCAGTTGAATCCTACGACTTGTAATCGTAACTCTAGGCAAAATTGAACGTGCAAGTAATTCAAAGTTCAACTCGTGTGAAGACAAATGCTTTAAATTCATTTTGAGATAAAAAAATAATTATTAATTTACAATAAATATTTCTTGATACGCCACTGGTGGTCGTCGATATATTTTGTTAACACGCAAATACGTAATACGTGTCGGGCCCCACGTTGGGCGCCAAATGTTACCCCTCCTCTGCTATACTCACTTCTTGCGGTGGAGCGAATTTTTCGAACTTGAATTCAAAAAATACTGAGAACTTTATCTCAGGGTGGTACTCACGTGAAACAAAATATACGCTTACCTCGCTTTTACATATATACACAATCCTGAAAAGAATTCGGCGCTCTTGAAATAAAAGATATTTGATGTAAAGAAATATAATAAAGTTAAACGAAAAGTCGACACAAATACGGAACATAAATACAAATTTTCCTTAATCTTTACCTAAATGAACTAGGAAGCTTCCGCAATATTTAATTAAAATTACTTAATTTAAGCGTTATGTAGAACAAAATCAATGATAGTAAACCATTTACTTTCATCATCTTTATGGATTGATTTCCACTTCAATAATTTGTACAGATAAATACTTCTTACAGATAAAAATTATAGGTAATTGTACGATGGATTTTTAATGTAATTTTAATGTAAAATGGACCAAATAGTCGTTGAATAAGCAATACATCAAATCAATCGTTACAATTAGATACGTGCGGTTTCATACAATTAAATTAGACAAAAACTAACCTTTAACCCGGTTAAACGTGGTAAGTCGTTGCACTCTAATTATTTTTCCTGAATTCAAATTCGGAAAATCTGGTTTATCGATACCCCTGTTGATTGCACACCGTCTTTCCAAATACATTTTTCTGGTAGCCGTCGTTGATTACTTGATAAGCCAATTCTTCTTTATCCAAAAGGTATACGTTATCTTCTTAACCATCCAAATTTTTATCCATCCCATAGGTACAAGTGATTTATCGCAAATCAACACGTTGTCTATTCTATTTCATTGAATGAGCATCGTCGGTAATGATTGAAAATATTAAATTTCTTGCCTTTATTCAAATTTGCCATGATAGATAGATTCATTATGAAACACATTTTGTTCGATAGATCGGTAAAAAGTTTTAAGTTATTTCTTTAATTTTTGTTACACGAACAATTAATCAGGTATTTATTCGATTTTAGATACACGACACAATTTACACATGTTTGTTATTTGAAGGCACAAAGGAAAGTTTTAAGTTATTTATTTTTCGGTACACAGAAAAGTTTAAGTTAATTATTTGCAGCACGAGACAAAATGAACGCATCTGACTTCGATGGATGCACGACAAGAAGTTCACAACTCTTCCTTGTTGGAAGACAACGAAACCGTTCACGTCTTCATGACTCGAGGTACAGATCGAAAGTGAAGTCATTTCCAAGATGGACTCTTGAAATGTAACAGGGATTTTTACTCAAAGTTTCTTCAAAGATAAATTGGTTGCCTAGTTATAGGAGTTAAAATGAACCGATTTCTTGTTTTTCTCGTCGAGGTACATGACGTAATTCTTCGTTTTGCTTGTTAGCAATTTTGAGGACAGATTCTTAGAACTAAAGCCTACGAATGGCAAGTTTCTCACGTAGATAAGTTCTAAAAATAACTCTATGGAGACGACTGTCTATAATATATACCAGGTTCGTTCGGATAATTCTTATGATTTAATCAAAATTTTAAATGAATTTAAGGATTGTTCGACGTAGTCGTAACAACTGATTGCCAAAAAATTAAAATTGTTTTTAGATTAAATACAAACAATTGTAATGTGTACAATTGTGCATACTTTTAACACAATATTTAAGCCATACCTAATCCTAAGCACAATTAGAGGGACCGAGGAGAGGGCTTAGCCTCTGCTGCTTGCGAGGCACTGGACGGAAATCAAATCATTTTTAGAAAGTTTGAATCCAGCATATGACTATAAGGAAACTAAAGAATTATTTTCAAGGTGAAATGATAATTGGTATATCAACACTTGGTATCCAAAAACGAGTATCGGTGGGGGGGGCGAAGAGAGTAATTATTCCCTAGAGGTATTTGTATACATTTGATTTAACCCAGTTTAGCCTTAAACATTTCAATATATTCCAAAGTTTTAAAAACGCTTTTTAGCCCTATTAAAATATTCGGCCAAATTGGGTTTATGTTTATAATAAGCTACTCCTTTCAAGTTTTTTCAAAAATTTTGAACCCAAGTTAAAAAATATTGTATTAATCTAAATTACAGATTTTTTTTTGAGAATTATTATAAATTATGTATTAAACAGTAATTAAATTTTAATTGTGGTTTCTGAAATCATCGATATTTCTTTTGATTGATTGCTATCAACTTCAAAAGAAGCTTGCATTGTACCACAAAAATTGTGCACCACACGGCGAGGCAAACGAATCGAAAAACATGAGATGTTAGACTAAATTATTCATGACGGTTAATTATATTCATAAAATGCAACAATTTTGTACAGTTTCATCACAATAAATTAACAGTAAATTGTGTTAAACAAAAGACTGATCGAAACGCAAAGTTCAATGAAAACAAAAATTCGACAGTACATAAATTCCCAATGCTCTAGTAGATATATTTCTCTAAAGAAAAAAACATTCACTTTAAATGCATAGCCTATTATAAGAAATCCTGTACAATAGTCATGTAAATTAGCCTCATTGTTCGAGGTAATAAAAAATAAAAAAAATTTTATCCAATATTTAACTCATTCAAAATTTCTACGAGAAGTGCACTGTTGAAAATGCCTATGGGTATTCTCATATCAAAGCTACGTCTAGAATCACAGTCGTGTAATTTGTTGCTCCCTTGAACCAGAGCTACGTTGTAAAAAAATACCTACTTAGGTATTTATAGGTAATAAATTTAAAAAGCTTTTGGGGCCTAATAAGCATACATTTGAATATTCTAAACTCTAAATTAACAAGAGTAGCGTTCGTTAATCAAATAGGTAATTAAGAAGGTGGTAGCTGCAATTTTGGAATGATTTCAAAAGATGTAAACCAGAACTCGATTAAGTTAGTTAAATTTCAGCAAATGATGGATTAGACCAGCTAATGAACTGACTGACGTTACTAATTTTTTAAACCATATTTAGTGACAAAGTTACTAATAAAATTACATAACTTTTAGTCAACATTTTTAAAATTCGTCGAACATTTCTTTTTATAATCCATCAAGAATGCTTTTATGGTTCTTTTGTGCGAAGCTTTAGAGATGTTAGACATCTCTTGTCTAACAAAGTGAAACTGCTTGTCGTATTCGAAAAGTAGCTACTATTTTTAAATTATTTATAAAATCTTGGTTTTTCTTCTTCTAAATACTATTAGGTTCGGATGTTCAGAAATTTAAAAACGGAAGTTTCCTTGATTACTCGTATTCATCATTTCACGTCGCTTGAAACGTGAAAAACCAATTAGGTACTAAAAGTTTGTGTTGCGTTTTATGTCGTACATCAATGTTCTACATTTTTCGTGATTTTTTATTATGTTTTTTATTAATCATTAGGAGAGTGAGAAAAGAGTAAAAATGTTGTTGTAAACTTACTGAAATAGAAAAATGTTGATTCCAATTTTTAGATCAAGTTACAAAGGAACTTGAGTGGTAATGGATTAAAAACAAAATTTGCATCAAATAAATTTAATGTAAAATACAGTAGTGGTACATAATAAACGGGTAAATAATACCTCTTTATATATTTACGTAATAAACAAAGCACGATACCTCAGGGAATTGAAACCGCAAGAGCTTTACAACAGGTGTGGTTTTATCATGTCATTCGTTTAAAAACAGCCATAATTTTGTCACACCAATTTCACTACTCACTAGGTAGGGGCGAAAATTCAAAACAATTATTCATTCCTTTGTTTATACGTATTTATTAAAACTTGATCAAGTGTTAGTATCTGTTAAAATAAACTTTGCATTTGAGTTTCGATGCTTTCTCCTTGAAGAGTTTTAAATTTTCTTGTTAAAACGCGTCGATTTTTTTGCAACCTCTGAAAAAGTAATCGACAAAAATTATTACTAAGATTAGAAATTTTTTTTCCAACATAAAAAAAATGGACGCTTGGAAAACTATTTAACGTGTGATTTACTTTCCTCAATTTTTAACGCTTGTCTCGATCGGTAAAATCGTTTTGAAAGAGCAATTCTAACCCAATCTGGTTTATCTGGTATGGAAACAAAGAGAATATAGCGGATTCCAAGTAAAAAGTGCTCCAGAAATACAAATATTAGAATCCACTCCGCGTGGCTCATTTTTTCAGGTTTGATTCCAGGACTGATGCACAGAAGTCCACAATTTGTTAAAATACTTAAAGCTCCAACGAACTCAAAAGCGGGCTAAAAATAAATGCTGAGCAGAGCAGTTGCGAACGGTCTGTTCGATCACTCACCTGCCACGCTCCAATATCTTTCACTTTTTTACCCAACGGTCGTCGAAAAACAAGACAAAGTTTTAAAGCGTCAGATCTTATTTCTAAAATGTTGTTAAGCACAGCCCAAAACGCTGCAGCTGGATAAACGGAAGAAAATAGAACGACATATCCAAACTGTATAAACATTTCCAAATAATCATCGTACGTTTCATCATAATTTTCCATTTTACTTTCTTTGGTGGAACTCTTAAGTCGAGGATCGTCTTGTCGAATTTCTGGAATATCCTTGAGAAGAGTGTAACTCTTAAATGTAACAGACCCGTCCAAATTGTCTGCTTTCCTTTTCCAGAAGAGTAAATAATCCTTCAGTTGCACCACCTAAAAATTTATTGCTTAATAGAAGATTCCAAAGAAAGAATTTTTGGTACTTTAGCCGCGTAAAGTTTCAGGATTACGGGTATAACCGCCTCTTGCAGATTGTTAATTGCTTGTCGGACGATTAACATGGTTGCGAGTTGTTTTCGAAGCAGAGTTAAATCTTGCAAAACAAATGCTATGTAAAATAAGGACATAAAGTAGTTGATAAATTCGAAAAGGACCAGCTTCATCACCCGTTGTTTGTCGTATTGAGATTGAGTGCGATGGTTTTCTAAGATTAACAAATTTTAAACCTAATGTCTAAAAATAAGAAAATGTCTTTTGCTAACCCCATTCCGTTAAAAAGAGCGCTAACGATTTATAATGCGTATTCATAATGTGAATTAAGGCCGTGTAGACACCACTAGGAACCGGTACAAATTGTGCGGCTAATGGAGAATTCAAACCGACAAGGTAATCTTCCACCCAAAAAGAAGCAAACATAACAGAAGATGCGCCCGTTAGGCATAACGCAACTAATGGAAACGAAACGCAGTACATCTGGAAAAAATAAAGAAATAAATAATTTAAAAGTTTAGTGTTTGTGAGACAAACTTTTAGGTGAGTTTTCCACATCGGATATTGTGGTTCTATTCGACCGCTAACTGGATCAATGTCCATATGTCCACGAAACATCGGGCGAGGTTCATCGGTATAAGTCATTCCAATAGTTCCCCATTTGAATGCAAATTCGTTGGATCTCCGCTTCCATATCTGAAAATTAAATGTTTTAAACTGAAAAACAGTTATATAGTGTTTTTGTTACAAAAAATTAAGTTATTCAAAAACACAAAAGTTGTGACAGAAACGATTAGAAATGTTAGTCCCTTTCCGTGGATAAATGGAAAACGTTTTAGAAGTGTCACATTAAAAAAGTTTTTATAATTGATTGCTTCCGCAACAGGGGATAAACGCCTTTCCGTTTTCTTAAAGAGTCGTCATTATTTATTTCTCTTTGAGTGAATATTTAGAGAAAACAAATTTTTATGAATACGATTATCGCTAAATGATCGTTTTCCGAATTTACATAATTCCTCTTTAAATTTAAAAATAATTTGAAAAATGCTCACCTCTAAAAAGACGGTAACCCAAATGACATTAAAGATGCAAAAAAATGGAACGGTTTCTTGAGATACCAATAACTGTAGAAATCCTAATAACATGGGAACAAGAAGAGCAGTCGTATAAAATCCCAGGAAGGCAAAATAGAGTGCTATGTTTTCTCCAAAGTATAATCGTATTTCCTCTGTAAAAAATTAATGAAGGTTTTTCTTGTTACAAATTTTATTAATCTTTTTAAAAGAGAGAAAAACTCATTAATGAAGTTATCTAAAGCACGAGCCGTTCATGTAATGAAACAAATTCTCTTGGACTATTTATTCTTATGAAGCTAATCCCTTGCGAAGTAAACGAAATTCCTGAATTTCATTTTGTGCTAATCCTATGACTTATAAAAATTATAATGAAAACAACCGTATTAAGATTTTAAAATTTAAATCGAAATTCTACCCTGCTATTAATTTTGAAATCAATTAAGATGTGGGTTTATTTGGATTATAAAAATGTTTTCTAATATTAAAAGTCTGTTGAGATTGCTTTTCTAACCACATAATGTGAAGAAAAGGCGATAAATATAAAGCTTGATGCATTTTAATAAGTAATAGACTCATGTAAAAAATGAGCCTTGTTGGTTTTTTAATCCAACAAGAAAAATGACTTATTCAGATTTTCAAGAAAATTTCTACATAATATTGTTAAAATAAATACGAGGGAAAATTAACAAACTATTCGCTAGTGTATAAAATATATAGTATTCGCTTTGATTGACGCATGGCAGTCATCTTATCACAAGATTAATTGAAATTGTTATCTTCAAATAATTCAAGTAGATCATCCTCGTGATCGTCGTTTTATTTAGAAATTTAGTATTAATAATTCATTCATTTGCAATGTCATCGCAATAGAATACGATGTCACCATTTTGATCTGAGAAACACAAGTTTCCAAAGAAACGATTAAAGTTGTAAATTTCAAGACCTATTGTCAGCGTCTCAGCTCTCAAACGGAACACGGAGGATTTCTAATACATAAACCTTTTCGTGCTATCAGATATCGCTGTTTGAAATTATACAATTACAATTAAATTTGGAATGTTGTTCACTAAATACACAACCAGATACATATAATATGTAATCACTATAATGTCGGTTTGTGGAAATCTTCAGCGAGGAGCTACACGAATCAAATTATTAATAAAAAAAATTTCATTAAATATTTTTGAAATCGAGAAATTATATACAAATTATAATGTTATTTAGGTCTTTTTTTAATCTCGTCAATCTTTTTATGCGCGTCAGTGGTGGACACAACGAATAAGATACGATTTATTAAAATTGAACAATCTTGCCTGTTTGATAAATATATTAGGGAACGTACCCATACTACGTGACCTAATTTTTACAATTTTTTACCCCCTCCCCCCCCTCGGTGACCATCCGTAGTATATGTCAAGATCCCCCCCCCCTCCCCCTATTTTGTCACGTAGTAGTTCATAAATATGGTTTTAAACCATTTTCTGCAAACACAAAGTTAAAAAAAAATTAAATTGGTTCATATTTGTCTTTATTTAAAAACAAAAGTCTTCTTTTCATTTAATTTTGAATATAGTTCAAAAAAGCGCGAGATTTCCCTAAAAGATATTGACTACGTGACAAAAACTTAAGCCCCCTCCCCCGCCTCGGTGACCAAGCGTGGTATTTTGAAGACCCCCCCCCCCCCCCCTAAACGGGTCACGTAGTATGGGTACGTTCCCTTATAAGTTTTTGCCCTTAAATTTAGCTTTCAAATCTTTCTTGCAAAACTTACTAAATTTTGATGTAGCTCAGTCGTAGAGTTAAATTTCACGAGACTCTTATTTTTAAGTAACTAAATCAAGTAATTATTATTTTATCGTAAAATTAGTGCATTTATTTTCTAATTTTCAATAGTTTAATTCGTTTTGGCCCATATATTCAGAAATCTGCAACGGCATTAATTCAACCAATTTTTTGGTAAGCCCATTAAACATAACTATCAAAAAGTCTTCGCTTTGTAGTGCAATTTTTTTTCAGGATTGATTAAAAGTGCAATATCTAGATTTTCAAATTTATTTGTTCAGATTGCATAAACTCAAAAATTGACTTTTTGGTCCATCTTTCGCGGATCCAAGATAAAATTGTTCACCCCAGTCGTTTTATCCCAGTAGTTTTATCCCCAGTAGTTTTATCTAAACCACCCTTGTGGTTTAGATAAATTAAATTGGTCTATAGTTTTTGAAATGATCAAATATGTTTTTCACAACACACCAATAACAGTATTTATTTACCATTACAATAAAGTTAATATTGAGATAGGATCATTACATCGTATAGATGATAATGATGCAACACCAATTTGGGATCGTGAATAAAAGAAGAACAAAATCAAGACTTATTTTGCAAAACAATCATTAATCAATTACGGGATGGAAAAGAAGATTTTGGATTTTATCTTGATAATGAAAAAATTCTCTACAAATCAGATGGAAATCAGGAAGCATTAGTAATTCCTAAAACTTTTGTAAAGAAAGTTTTACACGATTTTCATGATCTTCCGTTTATAGGTCATCAAGGTCAAGAAAAAACATTCACCTTGATTAAATCAAGATGTTTTTGGCCTAATATGAAACAAAATGTAATCAAATATGTAGAGAGATGCCATTCGTGTAATCAAAGAAAAACTTCACCGCATCTTAAAAAGGTACCTTTACAAAATTTTCCAGAAATTACTACACCTTTTGAACGATGTTCAATGGATATAACTGGTCCATTCGTAACATCCTATAAAGGAAATAAATATTTATTAACGTTTATTGATCATTTTTCAAAATAAATCGAACTTATACCAATTCAGGACCAGAAAGCAGAAACAGTAGCACAAGCATTTTTTACAAACATCATAGCAAGACATGGAACACCACAAAAATTAATTACAGATCAAGGAACTAATTTTGTTTCAAAACTTTTTAAAGAACTTTGTAGAAAATTAAATATTGAAAAACTGCAAAGTTCAGCATATCATCCAATTAGTAACGGATCCATAGAGAGAATTCATAGAGTTTTAAAAGATTTTCTTAGTCATTACGTAAATAAAACTCAGCTAAATTGGGATGAATGGATTCCATATATGCAAATGTCACATAATATGACAATACATGGTTCAACTAGTTACAGTCCATACTTTTTACTTCATGGTAGAGATCCTATTTTTCCATTAGATCAAGTAATTAAACCTACATCAGTTAAATATGATACTGATGAAAATTATGTGTCAGAAATGATGCAACGGTTAATTGCGTATCTCAAGATTTCAACAAAAGCAAAGAAATTGCGGCACAAATTAAAAAAATTTATGGTTCAGTAGGCATTTTATTAAGACAAAATAAAAAAATTACAGAAGTAGCATTACTGCAATTACTGCCGCATTTGATAAAGCGGCAGAAAATATGAAGGTCAAAGCAGAGAAAAGGGCCGTACAGTAAACAAAACTGTAGTGAAAAAAAAGGGTAGTGCCGGGATGTAAGTGCAACGGTCGCGAGCAGAAGTCTATGAAATTTTAACATTTTTCATTTATGATTCTTTTTTTTTATTTTATAATTTAATATATTTCATATATATATTTCAATATTTCATTTATAAATTAATATAAATTTATTATTGTTGTTTAATATAAAGTTTAAAATCTAAAGTAAGCTAAGAAAGTATTGTAAAATTAATTATTGATTTTTGTATGTACAGCCAACTATCTTTATAAACGGTTTATTTTCTTTCATTTCTTAAATTGGCCTGTGTTGAAAAGAAAGACAAGTCCAAGAGAACTAGTATTCTTTTTTAAAACGGGGGAGTATTGTAACACCCTGTACATACAATAAAATAATAATTAATTGCAAAAAAAAAGAAATTGTTAGTTAAGTTACGAAATTGTAGAACAACGGGTGCAGCGTGTGGTGCTGACGAAGTAGAGAAAAATTGTGATATTGAGGTCGTACGAGGCGCTAACTAAGAAAAGTTTTGGTTAGGCAAGAAAAGATTAAGGAAAAGAACAGGCAGAAAGTTGTTGGTTCCGCGAGTGGAAAGGTGTGCCTGTTTCTTAAAGCATCCACACTGCATCCTAAGTAGAATTATAAAATTTATATTTGGTGTTAATATATAAAATTAAGTAAAATTTCGAGTATTAATTGTCTACTGGTTTAGTCATGTAACAGTGGTACGTCTCCCGAGGAGGAAGGAAGATAGAAGGTGGTTCAGGGAGGAATAAGAACCTCCAACCCCAGGGGTGAAGGGGTTACAAAATGTAGGGAGTTGTTGATTCAAATTCAAAATTTTTATACTTTTTACTTTTTATACATTTTTTTTACTTGGTTTACATTCACTGAATTAATGAAGTTACGGAGAGTTATGGGTCGTGCACTGCTCGTTTTGTGGGATCTAAAAAGTATCTAGTGCATTTACCACGACAAGGTGCTCTGTAGAGTCGTCAGTGACACTATCCGCAAAAATTAAAAAATTGGCCGCCAGTTGATAATAAGAAACTTATCACTAACAAAAAAGATTTTTTAGTTTGCATCCAAAAGATGTTAAATACAAAGTGCAAAATCACTTACGTAGACTCGAGAAAACTTTCCAACCAAGCTACCATGAAAGAAATCTGATCAATGAAATAGGATCAACAATCGATCCAAAAAGTAGCACTTGAACTTTTCAACCTCACTTCTACTTGTTCGTTCTCGCTCTCTTCCTTTCTTGTCTCAACCTCTCTTTTCAAAAATCCCTAGAAAAGATTTTTGGTTGCATACTTACAGGCGCAAAATATTCTCAAACATTTAATTTAATAAATAATAGAACCCAAAAGCATACAAGGTGTTACAAACGAATAAAGAAATTTAAGCAGATAACCAAAGTATTTACTGGATTATGAATACCCACAATAAACATCTTGATATGAAAGCGGATAAAAAAATGTAAGTGTTCAGCACCTATAACTGAAAAAGAGATGAATCATGGACACTCTCAATGACACCTTCTATGAGTTTAAATTGTAACCAAGTTTCGAATTATTTAAACTTGTCATATTTTTATTGCGTATTTTTTGAATTTAAATCTAAATATTTGGAATTATTCCATCTTCATCAATTTTGCTAACTTCTATTGCAAGAGATACATTTATTGTACATTTATTTAATTTAATATTCAAACAGGCTACGACAAGTCGAGGCTTGGTTTAGATAAGAAATTTTATGCCGTGTGAAAAGTATCATATACAGTCTTTAACACTTTCATGTTGCAAGATAATGTCTCCTAGTAGTAAGTATTCCTTTTTGCTCTATGTAAACTTATAAATCTTCATCCCTACCATTATTTAGTGGGGGTATTTTATTAGCTTGTCGAGATACGCACTTTTTGATCAGTATCGTTAGGGCTATAGTACCATCACAGTCTCTTGGATACGCTCGTCGAGTTAACAACTTTCTGAACGAACTCTTCAAGTTACCATTCATGAGTTAGTTTTTAGTGACTCCTCTAGTGACTTTTAGATAGTCACCATGACTCACCTTAGTTATGTTTATTTAAAGATTTGTTTAGTTTAATGATGTTGTCTTCATTGCTGTAGTATAATAAATTTAGTTAAGTTAGTGTTAGTTCAGTATCTAGTAAAATTTAGTTTGAAGACCACACCCTATTATATTGAAGTATCGTGTATCAAAGATAAAAACCTCATTTTAAATGACTCTTCATGGTATGGATTTCGAGACAACGTCTTGCTGCGTTGTAGGTGTATATCTTCAAAACACTACTTCAAACAAAGTGTGTGTGTCGCGGACTTTGTCGGATTAACTAACATATATCGTCTTTATTGTAAAGCATTTATTTTTCCGAAATGTTATGTCAACTTCATTAACCACTACACCGACTACTACTTTTCTCTTCTTTAACAGTTATGTTTAGATAAGTTACTTGCTAACTAGTAAGAATAATAAATTACCTGATGCTGATGTACGTAAAAACCCATTTTCGTAGCGGCCTTGAGCCGTATATTTTGTGTCAAGTGTCGTATCGTATATTTTTGGCATAATCATGCCGGATTAACAACCTAATGTTAAAGTGCTTTATAGTCGACTTTCGGTTAGATATTTCAGTATCGATTTCCTGTCCATTTTCACCCACAAATTATTTTAACTTAATATCAATTATTATCGTAGCTAATTGATCTATTTTTCAATAAGGGTTATTTTTGAAGGATTCAAACTATTTTAATATAAATCGCAAGACGTAAAAGCCGTAAGACACGTGTGTTAAATTTGTTAACAAATTTGTTAGCAAATTTGGTAATAACCCATTGATTGGTCAAACAAACCAATGTTGGTACCGATGTTGGTTGGTTCAACCAATCAATTGGCTGTTAGCAAATTTGCTAACAAATTTGTTAACAAATTTACACACGTGTCACAAGCCCTTAACAGTAGACTAGTGAGTGATTACGTTTTTCTTTTTTTTATTACAATGACTGATTGCATGCTTCGAATCTTTTAGTCGTAGGTTTGGTTTGAGGTCAAAAAGTCAGAATTGTTACCGTAATAATTGACTATGGCGCCCTTATTCTTTTTATCCCGATTGCGTCTATTTAAGCCCGTAAAGCAGAACACCGATATTTACTTCTTTTTGTTTAACATTTTCAAACCCCTCACTTTGCTTAACTGACACGTCTCTGACGCTTTGTTACAGGTGTGCAAATGTTGCTGTGTGGGAAAATCCAATAACAGAATTTTGATCTTCCTGTGAGGTAATTTTGTAATAATTTGAGAAGACCAGAAGATTTGAGTCAGATAAAGATATTTTTTTAAATAATTTGATATCATACTTCGAGATTGAATTTAATTTATTTATTAATTATTATTTATTAAAAATTAATTATGTTTTTTAGAATTTATGGAAGTAATTTAAAATTTTTGAAATTGTAAAAGTATGCATAACAGATATGCTGTATAACTCCAATATTATAATTGGTTTGGAGAAAATTTGTAAAACCACTGAATTTTAAATGCGTATTGAATACTGGAAACAAATTTTTGGATAATGCAGTAAGCAAAATTTATTTTATATGCGTTTATCATAATAAAAATTTAAATATTAAAATAACAAGAAAAAAAATTAAGTAAATAATCAAATTATGACAAAAAGTTCTAAGTCTGTTACTAATTTTCAGGTGCATTGTAAACTACCCACAAAGATAATCGCAAGCGTTGGTCACAAAAAAAAATACGTATCTATACGTACATATTAATAACTTCGCAAAAAATTCTTTGTTCTTTTATTTTCATTTGGCACTATAAATGTAGAGAAAAGGAAAATAGATAGAGAGGTTTATATGATTAGAAGGGATAAGAAATTTTCACCCTTCCCACTGCTCTCTCGACCAAGCACCCGCTTTCAACTACCACAGGAAATCCCTCGAGATGTAAGGTTAACGTTATGTTAGGTAGGTAAGGTCTGGAGTAACATAATATAATTGAGATGAAATTTTGCAATGACAAGTTTAAATATTTAAAATGTTAAGCTCGTTTACCCTAGAGGACAGCTTCACCTAACAGATTTCATGTAAGCTTGAAAACATTTCAAAGTCAAAATTTAAATTGCAACCAGGTAAGCAATTAGTAAACTGCATTGCCGTCATCATCAGAGTTAAATCTGTGTTTAATGGCCTCTTAACATTGAATACTAAATCAAGACTATGCGATAAAATCACACCACTCAGCGGCTATAACACGGCAATTCATAACTAAAATTTTGTGGAAATAATGAACACACAGTGGGACCGATAAAAACACCCCCATAAATTAAATTACAAATAATTTGGTTGTTCAAATGGTAAAATTAATGCAAAACAATAAATCTTTCTAATTAGTTTAAAATCAAAAGTGCAAGGGCTGATCAAATCATTTAATAAAGTTGCGTGTTTGGCACAAAATTTGAATACAATTTGAATATCTTACACTCACTTGTTAGCACAGAATCCAATACTCTTAGGTGTAGGAAACTGAAAACAAACTAAGCTGAGTTACATATTCAGTTGCTCAACTTGGCCTGCTGCAATTTTATAAATTATTCACGAGTTTCTAAGTAATTTTGCATTTTCCGTGACAAAATAGTACAAAAATTGTTAAATATATCTAAAGTTAACAGTTGCGCAAGATTGTGATTGATGAATATCCAAGTACCTACATTCTAAAAACTTAAATTGCATGCCACGTTTACAGGACATATTGCCGTTACGTTTCCAAGTTTAATCAATTATTAAAATATATCTATGGGCAACTTTTATTTTATATTAAAACTATATTGAACACTTAATGAGATTGGAAGAACGAACATCCACCAATTTTAATGTAATTTTTAAGAAATATTACACGTGTTGAGGTTTGAGCAGCCAAGTTGAGAAAAAAAGAGAAAAGAAACACGATAAATTACAACACATAAAGCCCATGTTAAATAACGTATATGAATTCTAGAAATTTTTCTGTAACCACCAAAAGCTACTCGGCCGAAAACTGAAATATTTGCAATATTTGTCACAATTATTACATGGAAGTTTTTCACATTTTTTCTTCTATTATTGGTAGTTTTTTACGACAAGAATTTAAATCTGTGTTTGATGAGAAATCTGCCAAAAAGTCATGAGTCAAAACGGTTCCGTTGGAAGTTGCAAAAGTAGTGGATTTTACTTTAACTTTAAGTTATATAATGGAAACATTAGATTTATCGATAATTTTTAGCAAGCCGAAGTGAGCGCAAAAATAATTCCATATTCTAAAATTCGTTTAAAAGTACAGAATTAAATGTAGTGCGATGAAATTAAACGAAATAAAAGAAAATTAAACTTTTGCAGCGACTAGGTAAGAACGGTACCTACCTGCAAACTGAAATTTATTTTGTTTATAAATTCTTAAAGCAATTTAAAAGGTCTCACAACTTGAGACCTTCTTTGAAAGCGCATTGTATATTAACAAGCTACAAGGTTTTACGGGAATAAGTAGTGACTTGATAATTTCAGAATATTGAATGTTGGAAGCTTTAGCTATGTCTTCGTTTTCTTTATTTTCGCACCCTAGAATCCATACTTTACCGAGTTTACAAAGAAAATACTTAGTTAAAAAACTAAAACGTTTAACAACAAATTCAAAATTTTTCTTCAATGTTTTGTACGGAGAAGTGTCATCGTTAGCTTTCTATAAATATTTCAATTACTCAGCACCGAAATGAAATTTTCCGACAACTCTTAACTCCGTGTAAATTCAATACTTCCACCACTTTGATATTGTCAAATTCTTTTTGTTCACTGCACATATTACATAGATAACTATGAAATTTTTACTTGAATGCGCCAAAACTCAATAACAATAACTTAGATTCAGAAGGATCGTTACTTTCTTGTAATTGACATATTGGCTGCAATTTATTTCATAAACGTCTAGTCAATAATAGTCCTAATCCCTAATCATAATTTGCCAGTTTTACTTATTCATACCAAAATTTTTGTTTAATGTAGAAATAGTAGGTCCCTTGTCCACATGGTAACATTAGAAGGATATAATTTAATTATATCATAGTCTTTGGTATTCTGGTTTCTAGCGCCTTTGTTGATTGTATTACATTTTCCAGTATGTGAGGAAATAAAGGGCAACGCTTAAGTCTATGGATTCTGTTAGTATTATAAATTTGTTAGAACTCCATCGACAATGGTGTTAAGGGTATGTCAGAATATGGTGCACCTTTAAAAATGCGATATACAAATTTCTAAGCTCGAACCAAGGATTTTCAGTTTAAAGGCTGCTTAATAAAAGTGCTTGCTAAATGTAGGTATTGTATTTATTAATACAATCACAATAAAATTATTGTTAAACCAGCATTTTTTCAAAATTGTTTACACTTTTGGTACCTGACGCAGACAAAACAAACTTCAAATACAAAGAAAAGAATTAAGAAAAAATAAAAAGCAATAAAAAGTTATTACCGTAAAGAATATTCTGCTGTTGAAATGAATATTTTATCACTAGTGACAAAAGATCTCTCGCAATCTGAATTGATTATGAAAAGTGCCACTTTACGTAGAATTTTTTAAATGTACTTTCGTTACTTCTCTTATTTGCTAGTAGCAAAACAAAAAATCAAAAAAGCGTCTAAACTGTAACTATGATAAAATTTTATATTCATTACTTATCCACATTAATTTGATAAGAAACCAGAGTAATTTTGTAATTAACGGAATTTATTCTGCAAGCAAATAATATTAAATTTTATACGGAATTTTTTGCTATGGAAAGTTTTCCAACATGTAGATAGACGATTCCGTTTTCATTGTTCTAACAATTACATTTCTCTGACATATCAAGGGCTCTAATATTACAAAAGGTGCAAAAGAAGAGCATTAATTAAAATCCATATAATATTCACACCCACACCGTGATTAACATAATTCATAACTAAATTTGAAAGGTATTGTATGCGTAGGTACCTTTTATCTGTTCAAAAATATTACTTTTTAAAATATAACTTATTATATCGTACGATTAACAATAGGGAAACCATAAAACAATAGAGTAAACTGAATGTTAGATATTATTGAATAATTATTATTAACAATGTAAATTTATATCAAATAATAGTAATATGATATACCATTAACTACTCAAAATAGCTAGATTGAAATATAACACGATATTACTATTCTCGAATATGTTAGCAGCATTCGCATAGTATTACGATACCTATCATAAAAATTATAATTGAAATATGTACAGCGAATAAAAAGGGAGCATATTGTTGGTTCACAACCAGCGCTGGATGTTCAGTTTTTATTATTTGAATTTACGAAACCTGAAGCTCAATGCAGAACATCATCCTTTTTACAAAAAATAGACAAATATGTTAACAAGTTCGAAATCATAAGAGATGAAATATCAAGAATATCACTTTAAAGAACAAATCTATAACATTCATATTGAACATAATAATATAGCTCTATTTAATGAACCACAAACAGTCGTAAGGTCAAGTAAAAATGAATCAAAATTACTAAAAAAACGCAATTTTTCTTTTTAATTTTTAAATAATAATCCGCCAGGATTATTGTATTATTGATTGTTGTAGTACTGATCCAACAGTTTGTTATTCGATTTTCCGATCCACCCATATTTATTCAAATTAAAAGTGCGCTTGTAAATTTTGAAGCTTCCTATATATTTAGTTTAGATTCTGTCGTTTGGATATTTTTTGATAACACCTCGTATAATAAATTTCTAGTTGAATTAAAATTATGTTATTAAATTACAAGTAAAGTTATTCGGTGGTTATGAAGTTATTTAAGATTCTTCTATGACGACATTATAAAAGGAGTTTCAAACAGTACAGTTCTCACATTAAGACCTTGGTATTTGTACGTTTCTGACAATTAGGTGCTAAAACATTCAAGTTTGAGACTGTTGATGTCGGTTACGCAATGTCTTCCTATCAATAACACATCTCTTTTGTTGTCCTTTGCAATTGTAGTGGCAATTAAGTTTTCAACTATCCGTTGCACACCTCAGTAACATTTTTCGGCAATTATTGGGTTTATCCTCAAACTAAATTTTACGTGAAATTTCGTGTTAATAAAATAATTTCGTTTTAAAATTAATACTTGTTTTGGTGCAATGATTCAAAATTTAAGATTAAAATCCATTATAATAATTAGTTGATATGTTAGAGTCTTTTTAGTTATTGGAGTAGTCTACGAGTGTACAAATGATCCATTATCATAATTTTGTGTTTTAAATTAATTATGGAAAAATAAGATCATTTTTATAAAGACTTTAAGTCGTTTCCTTTCAAGTTTAAGAAATTTCTGTTAATTAATCATTTTCAATTCAGATGGAGTCCTTTCAGCTTTCAGCTACAGATGGACAGACCACCTTTGTCTACTGATAGACCATTTTCAGCTGTTGATTTACTCTCTTTGGTTTCTAATCTTCGGCTATTTTGATAGAACATTTTCCGCTGCTGATGGATCATTTTCAGATACCTATAGATTATCTTTAGCTGGAAATAAACCATGTTCAGTTGATATAAATAATCGCAGCTGATGAGTCATAATTATAATTCAAGTGGCTCGTCGTCAAAGCTAAATGTCTAGTTAGGTTTATTTTAAAAGTATTGTGATATTCAAATGTCTGCCTCCAACTGAATATCAGTTATATCACGGTGTCAATAGAAGGTAGACTAAGTGCGTCATGATCCGTCTAAAATTTATCTGTGGCACCCTGTCGACTACCCTGGATTTATTATTTTTCATGGTTTCACGGCTATACGCCTTAAACTATACATTTAAAAACGTTTACGACTAAGTCAGTACGCCTAGGTCTTTACATCTAAAAGACATCAACTGCTAATGAATTCATGCTTAAATTTTTCAAAATATATAGGCAAAAATAACACCCGTGGTCCCAAAAAATCTAGCATGAAGGTCCAATCTTCATCATGATAGACTTTGAGAAGGATCAGATCAACGCTTTTGAACACACATGGGCTGATTTTTCCATTTTAGTCAATGCTTGTGGCAAAAATTGCATCCATTTCTGATCTCACTCAGACAAAAGTAAGCCAATATGGAGAACCCCGGCTTTGCTCTTTATGTGAAAAAGTTGACGGCACGTGATTTTGTTCCAACTCATGATGTTGTTATATCATTTGAAGAACTGATAAGTGTTTCTATTTTATATTGATAATGAAGATTCCCTGGAGCATCGCCTTGAATATTTCGAGAATAATTGGATTGGCCGGCTTTGTAACAATGGAACTCGTGAAGATCTCAAAGTTGGTGCTATCAACTTCTGAAGCTGTTACGAGGCAAATTTAAATAACCTACCCAAGACGAACAAACAACGCTGTTGAATGTTAGCACTGGGGTTTTCATTCGTTGTTGAGCAGATGCCATCGTTATATTTGTAATTTTATAGAGACATTAAAAATTGAACTGTGTGCAAATGAATTTAAGATAGAGCAATACGTGTCAGGGGCTGTACCTCCGCCAAGTCGCATACGTTACAGAAGAACCGCTGCAAATATCAAGAAAATCGTAAAGTTCTAAGTGAGGGATGCGAACTTTGGTATCAAAGTTTACCTTTGCGGCATCGCGCACAGCTTCACAGCTCCAGGCACTTTAAAATTTTATGCTTAATTTTATTTTTATGCTTATATGTCGTAATTGTTTAAATAAACAAAAATACATACAATTTCTCCTATTTTAGGCATTGCAATTGGCTTTCGAGTCCAAAATTATCCTTTCAAAAATTCCTCTAATAGCGTAGCAAGACTTTCTTTCACTCTTCGCCAACAAACTAAACTACCCCCCTCCCCGGAAGAAAATTTTTCCAACAGACGTTCCATTATTTCCAAACTCCAGTAGTCAGAATAAGTAGTCAGAAATTCCATCTGCTTCTTAACAGTTGACGACGGCGACGTAGGAACGACCAGATGACGAGATTGAGAAGTTTAAAGATTGTTTCAATCTACAACTCCATCTAAGCGAATGGAATGTATTCGTTAGCAGGTGATCTAATTCTTGCAAAAATAATGTTCAATTTTCTAATTTTTTAGCTTTGCCTGTAACGCAATTTGGACCATATACCCGCAGTTTTAAGACTGTCTAAAAATGGTAGTCCTTCCATTGATATGCATTCTGTTTTCAGGAAAACCCGACCTATTTTGTTTATTTTGTGAGCCGTTTCATTGCTTTAGTAAAGGATATCGATTGAATTCTTTTAACATTCTTATTTATAACGAAAAGCAATTAACACTTTGTTACAACTTTTTTTAGACCATATTTATGCCGACGCCGACGACGCGGCGAAGCGTCGCGTCGTACTGTCCTCTCGTCACAGAATTATGGTCAACCTATATCCGGATCATAAGAAACCCTGTAATTATGTATTTAGCGTATCCTATGCCTCTGCTACAGACATTAAATATTAGTGATCGAAGCAATGTGATTAATGTCAAGATTAGATAGAACTCTACCATTTAATACGGTACAAATAATTAAGATGAAACATTTTATGTTTTAAATTTCGATCAAAATCTAAATGCACTTGACAAGTTAAGGATCCCACCAAAAATGATTACTTTGCAGTGGGAGCATTTGCATCGAAGTGTATTATTATTAAAAACTGGTAAGTAAGTTTTTCTGTTTCCAATTTATCCATTGTTTTTCATCAACTTTAATTCACTCAAGTGTTCTTCTACACCGATAGCAAAATTGATGGTTGATCATCAACCTATGCAATTTGTTACATCTCAAGTCTCGGAAATACAGGCGTTTACACTTAATGAAATGGAAATATCGAAACTCTTCACGTGACAGTATACACCTATATTTTTCAAACAGACATTAATTTTCTAGCAGAACATAAATATCTTTCAGTAAATGTCAGATGTAAACCTTCAAGTTGGTATATTTTGAGTATACCTACCTAGAGAAAGAATGGATTATTTTCCATCAGCTCCAAGTCACATCTTATATTATTTATTATTATCAAAGCATAAAAGTCAATTTTGTTTAAAATTAACTTCCTGATTCCTTATTCCCAAAGCTGAAATTAATTCTCTAACCTAATCAAATATAAATATTCTTCAGAATTTTATTTTTCATTGTAAAATACGATTTCCATTTGAAATTGATACGTTGTACTATTAATATAATGATGTTTACTCTCAAATGAGTTGACTCAATTGGGAAAATATTTCTAACATTTGCAAACGCATTTCCTATCAAAATATCCAATAGCACATCGCGATATATTGTGAAAATCGATTTAAACGACAAATTGACAACTAAACGTTTCCAGTTCATATAATTGCAAATGGAATGAGTTAACGAGCGTTTTATTGCTTGTAATTTGCGTTTTAAAATTTTGAACAATTTCAAATTATTGCTCTTACCGGATATACAATTTTAATTCCTACTTTCAAACTTTAAGCAAATAACGTGAATCCAAAATAAATAAATTCAAACTAAGTCATCAAATTTTAATAATTAGGCCAACCGTGTGTTATATTAAGGTAGCCACCCTTAAATTAAATTAGCAAAACTAAATTCAAATTTCTATTGCGCTTATAGTCCAATATCAAGCCGAAACAAAGCCAGGATAAAGCAACAGGGAAATAGCACCAGGAACGCTATTGTTGACAGCTTTAATAGCAAACTTAGCAGAGCATTAACACGGGTTGTTTGGATTCCAGATGGGAGATTCAACCCTTTTGCTAATAATGCAAATGAAAATGGAAATATTGCTGCACAATTACCGTTCAAACAAGATGACACAGCGTTTGCGGATGGTCAACTACATAAATTATACACTTTTTTCAAGTTGTGGTTGTATGTAGCATAGGTATTAAAAGGTCTTTGGGTGAATATTAAAACAGCAGCTAGAATATCGCATCCACAAATTTGTTAAAGTAATTTAAAATACCAAGTGAATTTCTTCATTAAATTAGAAATAAAAAGAATTCTTACCGAAAGGTTGTTTTCTAAAGAGTGACAAGTACCAATGCCTCCCCAATTTCTTTAAAGCTTCTTGATTGTGTAAGGGATAAATACATTTAATAAGTCCCAATTGTACGTATTTATGAAAAATTGATTGTCCTTCGTGTAGTGTGTAGTCAGGATATCCCGCAATGTGGCAGTCTTCTGTTAGAGCTCGAATATTTTCCAATTCGTGCATTATTAAAGTTTGCCTCTCAGCTTCCGAAAACAGATCATCGACGCTCATACCTTCTGGTAAAAAATCTTCTAGATCGTTAACGGTAAATTCGCGCATTTCTCCATTTTTGTCGACTTTAACAAATTCCATCTGCTCAGCTACCTCAAGAAACTTACTTTTAGTAGCTGATACGTGAAGTACAAGTCCCTTAAATCCAAACAATGTAAGTTAAAATAAAATTGATTAAAGACAATAAAACAAATATAATTAATATTATTCACCTACCTACCTCATCGGCATTATAAGGTTGTTTAAAAATAAGTAACTCAGCTCCTCCATCTCGACACTTTCCTCTAATTTTATCTATCAACCATTCCAAGGTAGTTTGAGAAGCATTAGGATCTGTTCGCAAGACCAGGTAAGTTTGAGGAAGAATTTGGTCTTCATTTTTGTCGTCTAGCGAGTCGATACTATTAACAATTTTATGTTTCGACATGTGACCTTGAATTAAGTATGTAAATTAGTACGAAATTTTCAAACTTAATGAAATTAAGCATTAAAGCTCAACTTATAAGAACACTTCAGTGGATTTACTACCTACTGAAAGCAGCAAATTATGTTAATCTAATCAATGGGAGCGATGAGTTTAAGCACACTAATTAAATGACGTAATTTGGTTGAATTGAACTACATTTCATACTGATTACAAAATTTATTAAGAATTTCTTTTTTTTGTTTGTAAACAGAACAAATTAACGTAGCATTTCGTCCAGTTTTATTAATTCTCTACGTTAAGCGTTCCTACATTCGTTAGGTGTAATAATTATGATTGTATATTATGTCAAAATCTTCTGAACAATTTTCTTCCACAAAATTTATCCAAAATAAAAACTTTTGTGTGATCATTAGTAAAATCGAAATTTTTTCGGTTTCAGTTAGATCAAATTCAGTTCAGATAATATCGAATCGAAGTTTTACGAAGTTTAAACTTGTTTAATAATATTTTTCTTATGCTTATATTTTTTAGTTAAGTTTATTATGTATCATTATCATCTTTATGTGATAATATTATAGTAAATAATTTTTATTATAAGTATTAACTTCAGCAAAATAAACAAAAATTAAAGGAATTAAAAATAAATTAAAATTGTGATATGATACCTACTCATAATGGAAAAACAAACTTGATTAATTGACTTAAAAAACATAATTTTCGAAACCTCAGAGAGAATTGTGGAAATCGCAAAGATAATAATATTAGTGATATGTATGCAAATCTCATCAGCAGTAGGAATATGGGACATGCTGATACAAAACCCGAGTTTCGTAGTTTTGGCAAATGATTATTAAGTATAATTTGCTCCAAAAATAATCAAAATTATAGTTACTTTTGAAATTAATATAAAAATTTGAGAGCATGATTGATCTCAATCTACTTGTGGTTGGGAAAATAATAGGATTTTCTTAATTTTTTTAGCTCTCTAAACAATTTTATTAAAATACACTAAAGAGTATCGATTAGTATAATATGTTTCGTGTAATTTGTATACATTTCTTAATGATAAAATTTTGAGAAGTGGCGGAAATATGGTCATTGCTCCAAAACACCTTTTTTTTATCATGACTTACGAGGACCACGATAACTTTGGAACGGCTCATCTGAAATAAAAATACCAAAAAGATCTCATTAGTATATTATACGGAGTTGGTGAAGAAAAGCTTTAGCAAAATTTTCATTTAAAAAAGGATAACAATTTTCCCAACAATTTCGATTGTCGGTATTCCAAAAAATCACTCTTTTGGCAAAAAATAAAATAAAAAACCTTTCTATCACGAGCTTTGTATAAAAATGTATTAATTAGTTCTTTTTGGTTTTTCAAATTTTAGATGAACGTTTCAGAGTGATCATATGGTCATCGCAAAAAAAGGATGTTTATGAGCAATGACCGTATTTCCTGAAACTTCAGACGCTAGAGGTAACAGTTGCAATTTCATGAGACCATGATGGAAATATACGAGTACACAATGTCTTCATGACCGGAGGGTTGGGGGGTATGGAATACCCTCCAAGCAAGCATATCCCTCAGTAGCAAGGTTTAGAGAGTGAGGATAAATGGCGAAGAATCACATTAATTATTCAGCATATATAGTCATTTGTAAAATATGAAATTTTAGTAGCATCCTCTTCATGGCACATAAATCGTCGGCTGAGTATTGGTTTGTTTGAGTCCATTTTGCAAAAATATAAAGTTATTTATGCTACAAAGAGAGAAAACAAAACTAAATATATTGTATACAAATATTACATTTAGTAAAGTATACTGTTATAATTCTTTCTCTTCTTGCATGCTTAAAAAAATTAAAGAAACGGCTGGAATATATAGAATAGCAGTAGGAGGCAGGGTACAAGATAGAGATAGAAAAACAATTTGAATATATCAGAGAGCTGTTTGAAGATAGGAACCGACCAATTCACCCACCCTTACACAAAATAACAGATCATCTACCAATAGCAAAAGAAGATATAACGAAAACAATAATTTTACTCAATAATAAAAAATCACCAGGGCCGGATGTATCCGGAACGAGTTTTTCAAGCTCCTGGATGAAGAAAGCATTGAATGGCTGGCTTTTATTTTTAACGAAATATACTCGTCGGGGATAATCCCAGAGAGTTGGCTCAAGTCGACATTCATTACAATCCCAAAAAAGCCAAGTGCTAAGGAGTGTGAGGATTAGACTCATAAGCCTGATGAGTCATTTACTCAAACTTTTCCTAAAAAAAATAGTACACAAAAGAATATACCGAGTCTGTGAGGAACAGATCAGCAAAGCACAGTTTGGATTCCGCAATGCTTTGGGTACTAGAGAGGCCCTATTTAGTGTTCAGGTCCTCTTTCAAAGAGTTCGGGATGTGAACAACACCTTCGTGAGTCTTAGAGATTATCAAAAGGCATTCGACAATGTACACCACCAGAAAATGATAGAAATCTTGAAAAAAATTGGCCTCAGCAAGCAAAACATAAGAATAATTAGTAGCCTGTACTGGTATCAAACATCGTCGATATGTGTAAATGGAGAGGAGTATGAGGGTGTGCAGATCAAGCGTGGGGTAAGGCATGGGTGTATGCTTTTTAACATTTACTCCGAGTTTATCTTTTGCGAAGCATTAGCAGAGATAAATAAAGGAATAACAGTTAACGGAAAAATCATAAATAGTATACGATATGCGGAGATTCAATTGTTTTCGCAAAATATCTAAACGGCCTTCAACATTGTAATGAACAAATTAGTAGAAGTGAGTGAAAGGTATGGGCTGAAAATGAATATAAAGAAAACTAAATTTATGATAATATCCAAAAACAAACAACTAAAATGAAGTTCTGACTGTTAATAAGCAACCAATACAGAGAATTAAGTGCTGCACATATGTACCTGAGCACCACCATTACTGAAGACTGAGATCACTCTGTAGAGATTAAATGCAGCATTGCAACAGCACGATCCGCGATTCTGAAGATGGTGAAAGTATTCGAACCTAGGGAACTAGCGATGCCTACGAAAGTACAAATGCTGAGGTGCTACATTTTCCCTGTTTTGCTGTACGGGGTGGAATCGTAGACTCTGACAGAGGCTTTGTGTAAAAAATTAGAGGCGTTTGAAATGTGGCTATACCGCCGGATACTTAGAATTTCTTGGATCGATCATGTTACCAACGAAGAGGTCTTGAGAAGAACGGAGAAGAAAAACGAAATACTGTTCACAATTAAGAAACGTAAGCTGGAATATCTGGGACACGTGAAGAGAAATCCAAACAGATACAGGTTGCTCCAGTTACTTTTTCAAGGAAAAATCCAGGGAAAATAAAGCGTTGGCTTAAGAATCTGCGTACTTGGCTTAATACAACTACTACAATCGGTTTATTTAGGTCAGCAGTTGATAAGGTTAAAATAGCAATCATGATGAATAGCAATCGGTTTTTTGTTTTTGGTCATTGCCTTGCAGCTAACGCGATCAACTGCGAATGCGACGTATCGGGTTTAAATCTGGGGAGACTCAAACTTTCTCATAACCAAGTCTCCATGCTTTGGAGGATACGTTAAGCCAACGGTCCCCCTAAGGACAGACACATCTTAAGGCTAGCCTAGCAAGCTACTTACTGGATGTAAAACAACTATAGTCCAAAAAATTGTCCAAATACTTGCCAACCCATTTGAAAAGAGTGGCAAGTTATGGCAAGCACCCATTTTCCCAGGAGGAGGATAAAGGGAAGGTCTAACGTTCAGGAGCAGATGGATAACGGCTGAAGAAGAGAGATTACGAGTTACGAGATTACGAAATAAATCGTAGAGGAACAACTGATAGCCTACACTTATCCTGTAAAAATTTTAATTGTATATTTTGATTTGATACGGTAGTGTAGATTAAACCATACACCTACAGCGTATAGAGCGGAAAACTTCGCCTTCGGTTCTATGCTTGATAGAGCCGACTTCTAATGCACTGCTGTGGTCTTAGAAGCACAGGAAGAAGTGGTTTCAAAGAAATAATCCACCTCATGAAATGGATTGTAAAAACTTCAATAAAGCAGTGGTTATATTTTATCAAGAATGAAAGCCAGTAATTTATTTTAATTTGATTTTGATTAATTAAAACTGTTTGGTCCATTTTAGAAATGATATGATTAGTTAATCCAAATTAGTCATAATCCGATAGAAAGCGCTTGTTAGCGCTACCAATCGTTTTCCATTACTTTATAATTGATCTGGATTAACTAATCAGTGATTAACTTGTCTAAAAGTGGCCATAAATGTTATAAAAAAAGGTTGAGATATTTATATTTTATCCATCATAGCATCCCTGATGTTGAATGTGCTATTAAGCTTTATAAGTTTTTTTTGTTAACTATCATCGATTTTGAGATAAATTAACCTTTTCGTGGTAGAGTTGGTTTTTTACAGACGTAGAAAGCAATTGTCGTCAATTATAAACCCATTGCTTCTTCTAAATAAATATAAACGTTTTTATATTACTATAATTTTTTGTACACAACTGGGTTATTATCTACTATTATTATGAGGATCATGTACGGCTTCTTCTATTGAAGAAGAGCGATTTTTGAACTGAATTCTAATTCTGTATATATTTTTTTAGACTTGTTCGAGTTAAAGTGGACGATCTGCGTATATCACTGAATAATAAATGATAGACTTCTTGTGACAACGAATCTTGTTACCGACACCAATCATCATTAATATTTCAATGTTCTACTTTTTATTTACATGTATTTTTACATTTTAAAACTTGAAAAACCTTTTAAATAAATTGAAGAATTTTCTGTATAGGACACTTTATCGCATGTCTTTTGTTATCCTTGGTTACATTATTATTAGAGTCTACTCCAATAAAACTGATTGATTTTATAAACCGCAACCAACGATGAAGAGTTCATTTCCGTTTCCTCAAAATACTTCTTAGAAACGTACAAGCTTTTTTTTATAATAGTATTAAAGAAACGTAAAAGCTTTCAAATAATAACAAAATAATATATGAAAATGAGTTAGAAAAGTTATTTTGAAAACAGAGTGGGATTTTTATAGAGAGGTATATAATTAATTCCAAAAAATGAGGCTTAATTTTAATTTCTCTTTATTTATGGAGAAATTTTATTTTAATGTAAAATGGTCGATGTAGTACAACTTGATAGTACTTAAACATAATAATTTTTACAATAAATTTTAGAAATAAAATATAAAGTTATCACAATTTAAAATATGCTGAAAATATAATTTATTCACAAACGTTTTCGTTATACAATAACATCGTCTGGAAATATTTTAATTTTAATATTTAATTTTTTTATATTTATTTTAATAATTATATTTTTAATTTTAATTTTTTGTTTAATCATCTGACGATGTTATTGTATAACGAAAATTATGCTTTCAGTATATTTTATATTGTGATAACTTTATATTTTAGTTTTAAAAGTATTTAGCACATTTGTAGCTAGGCTAAAAATTATGATATGTTTTTAAAGGTTTAACAATTAAAATAAATTAACGCTTACAGTTAGTTATATTTCAAAAAGTATTAAATTTTTGAATTATTTAGAAAACTAATTTTTATTGAAAAAAACCTACGAATGCTTGTAAAACCTGCCCTTGATAAGAATACACTAAAATTACTATGTACACACTTAATAATAAAATTAGCAATAAAATTAACAATAAAAATATTGATGTTTCCATTTCATAAATTTTGTTCCATGCTTGACGTTTTATCAACCTATACAGGTTTTAGTAGGAAGTAGTAACGAATTAAAAATACATCATTTTTATTACACTATAATTTAATATACCAATTAAATTTAAAGTATCCTTCTTTCACGATAAGACAAGTAGAATTCATCGATGAAATAGTAAAGAAAAGAATAGGATAATAATTAACGTTGTTGTGCCTGATGAATATCGAACTCAACTTTCAATGTTCTCCAGAACATTCGTTTATTAGAAATACTTGTTTAATATCTAAACTACGTGATACGATTGCAGTAAATTTTAAAAATTCATAACATTTTGAACATTTATTGAGTTACAATAAGAAAATGATTAATCACGTAAAAGTTACAAAGACTGAAATTTATTTAAACCGAATTATCGATATGAGATACAAACGAAAAAAGATTAAAACAAAGTAAATTTATTTAAAAAATAAATTTATTATCCAGACCAACACAGTAAGGTAGGGGAGATGTGGGAGGAAGAAATTACTCAAAATTGAATTTTTGGCTGTATTTCGATTTTTTAACAGTTTTTTGCAAGGTCTTTCAAATTTTCCTATTTATGAGAAGCTAAATATAGTAACTGGAAGGTTTGATTCAAAACATTAAGAATAAGATAGTATTTTATTTTCTTGTAAATTCCTTTTACTTTTTTTATTTTATAAAATATTCAATTCACATGTGCTCGTCATAAAACTTCATAATGGATTAGACCTCTAAAGTTTTTCTTATTACATCCCACAGATCTAATAATATTATGAGTGTGTATCAAGTCTCCCTATGCACCAGATTTCCCTCGTTGCCCATACTTTACATTATATTAATATTTGGTAATTATGTTATCTGGATAATTAAAACGCATTTCCGAATGTAGTTCGTAGAAACTTTAATTTTTAAACAGATTTAATTCAGATAAATCCAACAACAAAGCATACAGACGAGAAAACCTTTGATTAATACCACAGTTATTGATACCAAAATCTTTTTCTTTTAGTCCATAGCCTGGTTGCGGATTTACAACTTTAAAATTTATTTTTCTTTTTGGAAAACGAGCGAATTGGGTATTTCGTATATATAAACTTTATAGTGCCCTTTAAATAATTTAACTTTGCTTTAAAAATATACAAGATCGTTCGATATAAAAAGAAAAATCTTTTAAACTAAAATTATAAGATTCCATACCAAGATAATTAGAAAGGTTAAATGCAATTAGCTTTTTATTGGATGAAAACTGAAAATGTTAATTCAAACTGATTACTTCAATCTATATAACACTAGAAGATCGATCTTGCTGATGGGATGGAAATAAAAAAATGTTGTTGAACTTACAATTTATTTTATAAATATCTTCGTTTCACCGTACGCGATAAAGGATTAAATATTGGCCGCTGGATACCTCTTTTTATGTATTTAAAATGCAAATTCATTGTATTGCTATCACAATACATAAATATTTTAGAACGTACAGGTTTGTTTAAAAACCGCTTAAAAGATTAGTTTATACCGAGTGCTTTCAAAA
The DNA here is from genome assembly GCA_905340355.1 of Rhagonycha fulva. Taxonomy (NCBI): domain Eukaryota; kingdom Metazoa; phylum Arthropoda; class Insecta; order Coleoptera; family Cantharidae; genus Rhagonycha; species Rhagonycha fulva. The sequence goes on from HG996555.1 coordinate 14,590,705, forward strand.
ATATATAATATAAATTACTTTCAAGCGATTCTACAATGATTTTCATTTTCATATTATCGTAAATGTTGGTGCTAACGTGTCAGATAATAGAATAATTAGAAACTGCATGTAAGAAAACCATAAACAGGAAGAAAATTAAAAATTCAAGCGGTATTTGTTCAAAAATATTATATGTTTTTAGAATATTGTATAAATATTAAAAGATAAAAACTTGATAAAAGTTTGTAAAGAAAAACCGCATACAAAATTAAACACATTCCAGAAACGAACAAAGTATCAGTTAGAGTTTGAAAAACTTTTAAATTATTAAACTTTTCAATTTTTTTAATTAAATTCAAAGAAAGATAAAAGAAAATGAAATGTTGAGAATAATTTCCTTCGACGATTATCACATTTTGAATTTGAAATTTGTTGAACTTCAAACTTGTAAACTTCAAATTTGCAGCAAGCCTCGCAGACTTAAAAGAAAAGTATAATAAATCCTTGGACTGTTATTTTAAATTGAGAATATCTTGGGGCACTTAGTAACGCACTTGAAATTATAACAAACGAAGCTATTTAAATTCCAAAAATTTACAAATTTTTTTTATCTTCTACTGCAGACAAATTCTGGTAAGTTAATTTTGCAAATCCTGTAAATTTTGTAAAGATTCGTTTTATATGCACATTTTTTGGACACGTCTGAGTGTCTTTCCCTTCTATGGTACTTTATGGGAATTAGAATTATCATTTCGGTGATTGATTTTTTTGATTGTTTTAACCGTGGAATTAAAAGCCAAAAGACGCCACTGTGCGGATTCCTTCTGGTTAAGTTTATGGGCAAATTTAGTTGCTTCATGTCAAACTGGAGCTTTTTTGTGCCATCTGTTGACCAGAATTTTGTCAGGTATTACCTTGATTCCACCCTGTGAGAAACCAGCAGTGTTTTTTTGGTTCCCTTTTGATTTTTTTATTTTAGATTTTATGCTCCTCCATGCTCTTATTACGTTTGAAGTGCTCCATACCTGCAGCACATATTTTTCAGCAGCATGGATTACAATAAAATGTTTTTCAGATCTTCATGCTAATGAAGGAATTGCTTATTTCCTACAGCCTACACTAATCCTAACATTACCAATTTCGTGAAAGGTTATAAAATAAATTTATAAATATGAATTCATATGACAAATATTAAACAACAAAAAAATTACAAAAACATAAAATAAAATTTTTGTGATGAGAAAAGTTAAAAGGTTAATAGGCAATTTAACCTGAGAAATTGTTTATATATTTTGTATTATAAATCTTGAAATCTAAATATGAAACTGTTTAGTATAATCCCAATCTTAAGTTATCCAGCTTTTCAAATGAAATTATTTAGAAGACAGCGTAAGCCTCTATTTTGAGTCTACGTTACGCGCTGAAAATTTTATTATATTGTAAACAATGCTAATAAGGTTCATTTGTATTCAGGCAAATTAAAAAAGTAATTTTACCTCTTAATTTGTTTAACTTATCATGGATACCCCACAATTGATCAATATGGGAAGCATCCTCGTCGTCGTATCCAACATCGTCCATTTCACTCATCGTCGAAGAGAAAAGTTCTGAATCAGATAACGTTGTAGTTATCATTGTTCCAAAATCGATTATTCCTTGTACACAAAAGGAAAGATTCGTTAAAGAGATAACGAATGAATTAGGGGCTAACTTATCTGAAATAATTAAGGATTCATGTCAATTAAATATTAATTGCCTTACGCCACTTCATCTAATAGGAGATTTGTTTTAGACGTTTTCGAGTATCTATCGTATGAAAGTATTGTACTGCGCCTCGTAAAATTTGGATTGAATTCAAACTGTCACTACAAATTATTGCATGATAAATTTTCTGTATAGAAAATACAAAGTTCAGTATACGTCGTAAGCAGACCTGCTGATCTGCTTGTATCTTAAACACGTTTTTTTAATGTTGGATTGTAATTATTATTTTAGTTCTTGATTGAATTTTTAATCGGAGTTTCATGATTTTCTAAAAAGAAATCTTAAAGCGGTATTTATTGTGACCTCGTAGTTTTAAAATTTTACGAGCTTTTAATTTCGAAAAAAGTTATATTTTTGACTTAACAAACACTACCAATTTAAAAAAAAATCTTCAAAAAATATATTAATTACTAAACAACGTAAATCCTTAAGAGGATATAATTTAATATTAGAAATTGTGCATACTTGTGCACTGCGCGTCTATCGTTTCATTTTAGTGCACTCCGTGTACTCTCAAAGTCAAATGAAAATGATCACGAACTATCGACAAACTATTTTCAATTTTGCAGAAGTCGGCAAATCTCTAAGAAAACTCATCTTTCAATTTTTATTTCTAGACCATTCAGTATATTATTCCAAAAATTTATATTTTAGTACCGTCAGCACTTGCATGCTTGGAAAATGATCAACTGTCATTGTTGAAATATGTACTATGTTGTGAGAAAAGAATAAAATATTTTCCTTGTCTTCCCAAAGCAAAATTTATCTACCCACATTAAACCGAAGGTAGTAATTAAAAGAGTCACTAGCTTCGATTAACTTCTAATGCAAAACCACTCAACAAGACCAGAGAGAGTCGCTCGTCACTTTCTCTCTGGTTTGCAAGATCATCCTCTGCGGGAAAGATTTTTCTGAATATTTGCAAGGTTTCTAAGTATTTTCAATTTTTTAGCCTTAAAAATGAGTAAAATTAAGTACCCGACTCTTCAAATAAATCATAACCAATATCAAAATTAATAATTTTTATTCAAAATATTTTCAAAAAGCACCAACACAAAAACAGCAACTTTTAAGGTTATTATCAACGAATTCGTTTTTAACGATTTTGACAAAAATAATTTATTTACTAGAGATGGTATTTCATAATAATCAAAACAAAACAACAAATATTAAATACTAACCAATTAACAGTCGATCAGGACTTTTCCTGTGAAAATAGTGAGAAGCAAGTTGAAATAAATTGTATTTTGAACGGCTGTAGATTTTGCTACACCGGATTTGACAGCCACATTGGAAAAACTAAAATTGCATATTCATGAGTGCGATAGCATACCGGGCTTTACGGTCAATCTGGGTTTCTTTTTTTTTGAAGTTTATGAAAGTTATTGTAGTGGCAGTGGTGGATTTTTTAATATTAGATTATTACTATCCTAAATTTATTTTAGGATAACTTAATCATTAATAGAATTTTTTAGTTTATACGATATTATCGAATAACGAAAGTAAATTTTTTTCTTGAAAGTTGCAAAAATTACATGCAACAATTACTTGGTGGAGAATACCAAAAATTTTGACAGAATATTCTTTTAATTTAATAAAATAACCTCTTAAATATTTGGAGCTCATATTTTGCGTATACACTCCTAAATTAAAAGCAAAAAATTAGTTTAAAAATTATATCTATGGAATCTCGTAAATCCATTTATGCGCGTCACTTTTACTCTCAAGCTTTCGTGAACTTATTTCAACCGAAATCTAATCAGCTCTAAGTCTCAATATAGAGGTATCTACAAAATAATATGTAATTTGATTGTGAAATTCGTATTGGTTTTTGAGCTGGAGCCTACAAAAAATTTAGTGACAGAACAACGAATTTTCTATTACTATTTTAACAGATAATATTTATATACTAATAAATATTTTTAAAATAATGTAGTGGAACGTAACGATTTTCTTGGTTTTACGAATTTCTAAATTGACATTGACTTTCAAAATATATTTAATCTGTTTTTGTGTCACTTTATTTAAATAAATTTATACTATTTTATACAAAAAACTTTTTTAAATATTTTGAAGCAGAAAATCTCACGAAGGTATTTCGTAACCGTAAATATGGTCCAGAAGCTCCAGGAACCCGCAGACAGCCAACATTTGAAAAATTTTGATTTTTATTGCTTTCATTTAAATTAAAATTTGTTTAAATTGCAATTATAATTTATTTCAAGAGTTAAAAGATTCTATTCTTTAGTTTAGATTGTTGCGCCACTGTTCACAATAATAATCAAAACAAACTAACACGGAATGAATGTTATTGATCCCATGTAATAGAATATAATAGGGGTATTCACACTGGCTCGTGTATTGGTGTTGTATTTATACATCGTTGTAATATCCTAGCAACGTCTAGTAATTCACAACTTTATTTGGCGTTACTAGGATAAATACAAAGATGTAAAAATATAAGGGTTTATACACGTCAGTGTGAATACCCCTAATAATAGATATTAATTTCTGATAATTTTTTTCAAATAGTTTTTTTGTTTAACGTTAAATTGAAGTTCATTACAGTAAACCTCCGTTAATCCGAACATTATGCTAATACGGATTTCCTTGTAATCCGGACCTCTGATGTCTTAATCCGGATCATATAGAACACACACACTTAATAATATGAACAATGTCATGTGTTTACGTCAGTGATTCTCTGATTCTCAACCTGTAAAGCGGGTCCCCTTAGAGGGGGGGGGGGCGATAACACTAAATAGAGAGCGCGAGCATATTGCAAAATATAAATTTACCTAATTTATTAGTAATTTTTAAGGATTGTCATTAAGGTCATAGTAGCTCTGATTTTTCAGCAGTTTGAACTGTTTGCAATTATTAGACGCATTGGGCAGTTTCGACTTCACTTATAAATTCAACCTGACTGAAAGAACAGAGCTAGTGTAGCTTTAGTGTCAAAAAAATATTATTATTGTAAAAGAGACATTTTTAATGTGATAAAAAATATGTTGTTGTTTGAGACGCGTTCTTCTGTCAACTAATTTTTATAAAGAAATATCATAATTACTGTCAAATGAAAAGAAAAATGCAGCCATCTTTGTTATCTGTTTATGTGTGAAACACGGAAATTACTACAAACAGTTGATAATAACTAAAGAGAACCCAAACTAAGATATTCATGAATATAATAAAAATGTCGTTTTTCGCGTAGTGTTCCCTACATTTAGGGTATTCAAATTGTGAAAATTTCTTGAGATCCAAATAAATACATTAAAATTTATTCCAGCTTACCCCTAATTATTTCCACTGACATACATAATAAAATTATAATTACTAGTAATTAAAAAAATGTTGATATTACATTTCTTTATCTTTTAATTAATGTTTGTTATATTATTTGTAGTACCCTACTTAAGTTTATTTCCTAATTTTTTGTATTAATCTTATTAATGCTTTTTTTTATATTCTTTTTATGTAACCTACTTTATCTAGTTTCCGCTTTAGCTTATCCGAAATTATCGCTTTCTTTAACCCATATGTTAACTGCTTTCAAAAATATCTAAAAATTCATAGATTATAAATAATTAAAAAAAAGTAAAATTCTATATAAATTATTCTTCATTAGATACCAAAATAGTTACGGTAAACTTAAAATGATTCACTTTCATTGTTTATTTTTTTATGACATTTGATTTTTTCATTAAGGCTTAAGTAAAAAAGTGGCCGTACAACAAAAAAACTATTTGTCACTCGACCCAATGCAATAAAACCGAAATTAGAAATGTAGGAACTGTGTGATAAAGGGTGGACGCAATAATTTTAATTATTTAATTTGTAACCTTGACTTCTAATGTATTCAAGGTGAACCTCCTAACCCAAATAATAAATTGGTCTATTCTTACATAATTATATAAACAAAGTCGGTTTATCGACAGTTTTAAATATAGTAACTAATTAACTTACCAATATTATTTTTATTTTTTCGAAAGTGATCAATGTTTCACTGTCACACAACGCAGTGCATAAATTTAAGCGCGCTCGAATGAAACTAAAATTATGTAGGTGGTTAAACTTAAATTTGTATGCGATTTGAAATATCGGAGAGCAAATCTGATATTTCTTTCGTGAATGAGTTTGTGTTAATTTATGCTATTGTTATAAAAATTGTATTTGTTAACTTCGCAAGTTAGCATAGATGGTTAGTAACGCATCTAGTGTCTAATTCGTTCTAAAAATGTAAAATTGTCCTAACGATGTATCATAAAATGAGCTATGCTTTGTAGTATGATCCAACAGAATTATTATTAACTTTTTCAAATATTTGATTACTTAACATTTAAACATACTTTCGGTTTTAATTTTACATCGACATTATATCATAGCAGTAGCGTAACTAACAAAAGATTTAAGAAGGCATTTAAAAAATATTCCTTTCAGTGTAAGTTTTGCTCATATAGCTATGTTCAGGTCTCCACATAAATACAAAATTCAAATATAGAATGATTCTATTTATCAGGTATAAAGGCCGTGCGACACAAAATCTTGTACAAAATTAACACAAGTGTCACATGACCTTACGGAACTGTAAGTGAATTTCCAATATTTGAATTTGGAACTTGATTAGCTACCTTTATTTGCTTTTATCTTCCAAGAGGTCTTCCTTTTATGGTGCTTCATTTAAGACTGATTTGATTATTCATTTATTATCATCTTTAATTACGCCCTCTACGTGTACAACTACTTTACTTCGACATTAGTCGTTATTCTCTATTGGTCCGTTTTATCGTCATTTTGAGTCTCATTTAGCTGTCACTGAACTTATGGCGGTTTTATATTATATTTTCATGACTCGATGACAGTTCGTACACGGAAGCCCAGCGCCAGTAAATATGAAGATTTTCGCATCTTTTTTGATAAAATTCACAGTGAGCTGCTTGAAACTTAGTATTTCACAACTGGTTACATAAACAGCAATTGTACTACCAAAAAAAGTAGTTTTAATTTTTTTGTGCTAATATTTTTGGTTGCAAATAATAGATATACTTTGGGGTGGAAAATAATTAAGAACTCATTTCTTTGTTTTTTTTTTAATTCTTTGGAAATAGAAATTAAAATTCATTTTTTCAAATTACAATTTATTTTGCACACCACTGGAATAAAAGATTTTTCAATTAATAATAAATTATTATAATTTAACCGTATAATTTTAAATGAAAAGAACCACTGTTGCTACATCTAATAATAAAATACTGAAACTAACATGAGAAACCTGTTAGCTCGCGCAGAATCAATATTTTTGTTGTTAGATGGCAGACGTATGTAGGTTCACTTCAAATACAATGTAAGAACATTAAATTTTATATTAATTATTAGTTCCACTGAATTGTAAAATTTACTAAATTAATAACGATTTTAACATCAACAAAAACCCATAACCATTAATGAATATTTAAATAATTCAATATTAAATAATTTATTCTAATATAAAAGAATTTTAATTTTGCTTAAAAATTTCCTTTCATTATTTTATTAAAGAAGTTAGTACCTAATTAAAAATAAATTATTGATTGCTTTAAATTTTCTGAACAAAACGAATTCCTGCAGACGTTGTAAAATATGTGCCAAGTGTTTTGCAGTCTGCAGCTATGCAGTTTAATCAGAAAGTGCCAAATGCCTCCCATCAAATCTTTTATTAAATTTTCGTCAAATTACGAGAAAAAAACCCTTTAAGCTAAAATTAAGCTTTACAAACAGCTATAAATGCACACATTGGTCGTTTATAAACTTTTTGGATGTTCAAAGTTGATAAATGCTGAATTTATCTAATACTACAGTCAGTACCCACATTATTCGTTATTAGTGGGATGAATCCCAATAAAGATATTTCGCTAACTTGAAAAGAAATGAGAAACAACTGTAGTAAAATAAAACTATGAACAAATACATTCAAGTTTTTATTCTTACTTCAGTCGCGTAAATTGAAAACACATCGAGTACTACATAGTTTTCCTAAGATTTTCTTTTTGAGGAAATGCAGTTTTCATACCTCAAATTAAATTATTTTGTAGTATTATCTATGCACAATACGGAATTATAGTGTAAGTTCCGATTAGTGTAAACGCATGTTTAGGATCAATTTAAAATTTATTTTCCGATTATTTTAATGAGCATGAACAAAAATATTGGTAAATTGGAAGTGGTAAAAATCCATTGTGATTATAGTAGTTTAGAAAATCTGTTTTAAATTACATTATATTGACAAAATGTTGACTTAATTTGATGATTTTTATTATTCATATTAATGATACTACGCCGTGGTTAATACGACATACTTACAATAAAATGACATATCATTAACAATTTTTTCAACGCTATTAGAAACCGCATTTAATGTAATAAATGAATGTAAAAACAAGTAGGTAGTTTTTGCATACATAATGTTCCTGCTGAAAAATAAATTCTAAAACGTTGAAAATCAATCCCGACCGTTCTTTTAAGTATGCAAATACTGGTACATCAAAAAATGTGTCGTCTGATTACCTCTTTTCATAAATTTTTGATGAAAACCTACGCTATTGTTTTAAGAATATTTTATTAACTGAGTTTTTAAGCTAAAGTGGGTTTGAAATAGTAATTACTAATTATTATTATATCAACTAATACACTATTTATTCTAAGGAATTGTAACAATAACATAATTACTGTTTGTAAATATTGTTAGCCTGTTGATGTTTTGTAAACAATAATAATAATTATGCATTAAATTAAATAATTTACATAAAGTTATAATGGTTAACTGCGTAGTTATGTTTTTCTTTTCGGTTTAACTGAAAAATCTGTTTAACAAAGATTTTGGTGAAGAACGTCAATTTTTGTCGTTAGAAAAGAATCAGAGGTGCGGTTTAAGGTGAGTTCTAAATAATATAAATAAAAAATGTGAATTTTACATAATTGCATGCCAAAGATTTTTTTATTATTTCACTTCTAACTGTTTCAATATTGTAATCTTAAACATCAATTTCTGATTGTACTGCAAGTTATTATAATATTACGTTAACAAAACGTAATGACAAAAAACTAAAACTAAACCCATTACAATAAAGAAAGATAAAAAAAACTATTCAATACTACAATTTTAATTTTAATTAATTTAATTGAGCTAATGCGGTCAGTTGCAAATACAAGGTACCGGGTTCAAATCCGGGGATGAATTAATAAATTGTCATCATTAACATTGCAACCAGGGTACAGGCACATTTGAAGGAAAGCCCAGTAAGCTACTTAGTGGATGTAAAATATGCTCATAGAACTAACACTGCTAAGGAAACAACGCAGATGTTGGAAATAACAAGGCCTTAAGACTTTTAGACTTTAAGACTAAGACAATTAGTATGAAGAGAAGAAGAATATTAAAATTAATAGTCACGATTTAATCAATATAAATTTAAAACCTGAATTTAATTTGTATTATTGAAATAAATTTTGTTGTTGTTGTATTATTTTGTACTTATTGTTAGTGTATTTGGATTTCACCCAGATTGATTAAAGTTGATGCATCGTTGTGCAGTGAAGCTCAGCTTCCTCTGTGAGAATTTTTCTGAATAGTAATAAAATCATAAAAGCAATGAAATCGTACACTTTTAGATGTCATTTTCTAAACATTCCTGTTTCAAGATTATAATGTTTATCTTTCAATGAATTTTTCCAAACTCATTATTCCTGTTTATTGTATTATGGCAATTATTAACTAAATTTCTAGTCTTATCTTGCTATTCGGTAAATAAAATATCGTTAAAATATTTTTGTGTCTTTAAGTAAAATTTAATATATTTTTTTATAGTTAAAATGCAAATATTTTAACGTTAGTTAAGCCTATCAAAATTTATAATTGTACAATGTTTGCTAATATTATCCCATGTTACTTTGAAAATTCTTTTTAAGATACATTTTTAACTTAATAAATTACTGACGGATTTAGAAAAGTTTAAAGGTAGTTTAAATAATATAATTTGCCAAGTAGTTAAAAATCTTTTAGAAGTTCCTTTCTAAGTAGGTATAGTATTATTTTGAAATTTTTGATCTCATAAACATTCCCGAAAGGTAGTTGATTTAATGTGATTATATTGATGCTTAATGAATTACACTAGTTTATGAATAAATTACTCTGTACTCAGCATCAGAGATATTTTGTCATCGATAATTCTAAAAAAATGGGATGAACATTTTAAGAAAGTTCTAACAGAAAATTGAGCGAAGTTCAAAGAGGTGACAGATGACAATTCTTAGGTCCAAATTGTAACAATAGGCTCATCAATGTGGCTAACGATACAAAAAGTCGAAGTCGAAGCAGCATGTACGGGTCAAAAAAATAAAAGAGCGGCTGGACCTGGAAATATTCCGGTGGAATTAATAAAGTACTGACTAGCGAAGCTATTTGAACACCTGCTAAAACTCTTTCAAAGGTACCTTAACCGAGAAACCGAGTCTTCCATGTCTCAATCGTCCATAGTGCTGTGATAACTACCTTGGGTTTTAGGTTACAAAAACAGAATTAAAAAAATGAATAAAAAAATATGAAAGCAGAAGAATAAAATGGCTTTAGAGCAGATAGATCGACAATCGATCACCTATTTTGTGTAACACAGCTGATCTAGAAAAAGATAGCATATAACCAGAAGGTTCACATGTTATTCGTCAAATTGAAAAAAGCGTAAGACAACGTCCCTTTAGGAAAACTGTGGGAGATCCTAAAACAAACAAACATTAGTTTGAATATTTTATAAGAGCCAGTGCGAGCATTGTATGAAAATGCAGCAGATTGGATTAAAGTACGAAACCAACTTACACATGGATTCCAGGTTACCAAGGGACTTAAACAAGGATTATGCATCTCACCTACATTATTTAAGATATATTTAAAATACGCTTTGAAGACGTGGAAGAAGAAATGTAGAAAAATAGGAATATCTTTGAGCAACAGCACCTTGTGTACATTATGTTTTGCTGACGACCAGATTGCATTAGTCCATGACTACGATGACTTGGAATACATAACACGCAAGCTCATTGTATAGAGTATAGCAAGTGGAGACTAGAAATTAATATCAAGAAAACCAAATATGTACATGAGCATAGGAAGACAACAACAAAACTTTCAAGGATTCGGCAGTGTTTAGAGTACAATATTTAGGATTGAAAGTCACACAAGATGGAAGCATGGATGAGGCTATAAGAGAGAGGAACACGTTGTGAAAAAAAGTCATATCACTAAAGAGTAGTTCACACTACATGATTTATCATATGACTTAGTCATAAGAACATGATTTATCATATGACTTAGTCATAAGAAAAGTCATGGCTAAAATCATACCATCACAACAGCCAATCATAAAAGCCATAACTTTTATAATATCAAAAATCATATAGTGTGAACGTAAAAAAATCCCTCATATGAGAAGTCATGTGACAAGTCATATGATAAATCATGTAGTGTGAACTACCCTTTATAAACGGTATACTATAGGAGGAAACAATTGCTGAGAAAAACTAACGGTTAATATTATATAATACAACAGAAGAGCATAACAAACCAAAACCAAAAACTCGTAAGTGCTACTGAGTTGAACTTCTGGAGACAGACCGCCGAGAAGTCTTTAAGAAAAAAATTTTTAAATAAAATAATACAAGAAATAATGGACGTTCCCCCTACAGTAGTGGATAACAAAAGAATAAAACAGCTTTAATGGTTCGGCCACGTATAGAGAATGAGTGAGAAGAACCTAAAGAAATGTTGAACTGGAGTCCAATAGACCGCATAGAAAAATAACGAGACTCAGAGAGAGTTGGAGAGAGGGTATAAAAGAGTATGTGGAATATCAGAGATGAATGGAGATTGGGTATCGTAAGATACCATCGTAAGAAGGTGTAGAACGTTTTAAATAGATTAATAGATATATAATATAATTGAATGTGTTCTTTCTTGAATGTGTGAAAAAAACTCTTTTTGGATGATTGGTACGTTATTGTTGGCATTGAAAGAGAATCAAATCACTTGAAAAAATCTAAGATAACCTGTTGATTTTTCCATCTAAGTTGAGATGTGACTTGTCCGGTTTTGCATCGTCTAGGCGACCGATTTAAGAATAATATCTATAAATATCATTTATTAATTAGTAAATAACTAAGGTTTTTTCATAATTATCATATTTTTAGCAAATAATTAATTTTATAAACCGTACTATGTATTGGTTTCCACAGTTGACCTAGCGTTATCGTACATAAAAGGCTGAGCGCTCCTGCACTTCTCGCGCTTTATCTCAAGAACAGTTAATTGTATAAAATATTTCTTAAAACCTAATTTGTAGAGAATTTTATGACCTACAAATTTTCTAATAACTCTAAATGTCGTTTAGAGCACAGGAAACGAGATATCTATAAAAAAACCGATTCTTGTGACCTTTTACCTTGAATATCTTATGATGCGGTCACGAGATGATTTTAAGAGCCTTTTGAGCCAAAGTATAGAATGACATAACAAAGGTTTATACAAATTTATAGCTTATTAGCTTTCATTCCGAGGTTAAATTCTTACTTGATGGGTTACACTTCTTTCGATCCAGAGTGACCATAGGTACCACTAGTCGGACTAAAGAGTTTCCATTTCATGTACAGTATATAAGAGAGTAAATATAAAAAATATGAAGTTTGTTAAAATACCGTAAGTCGGCCGGCCACTGGCCCTTAGGCTAATTAGATAGTTTTACAAATTCCGCCACAGTTTCATTGGTGATATTATAATTTTCTTATTATCTACATTTATACATGGAAAAACAGCTACAACCATTCATTCAACCTAGGACTGAAAACCAACCAAAGAGTAATCTGATTTAGAGCTTCCCTTCAACAAGAAAATTTTCACTGACGAAGACTTCCTATTTTTGATGTTATTTTTCTTCCAAGTGAGAGTAATGGTATTCCTGGGTACAGCACACTATCAGTTGACATTAATTTCCTTGACTTCTGGAACAATCTCTGTAGCAGTAAAATAATTGTCGCCACCGGAAGAAATTGGGCTTATTTCCAATAGAACTTCTAGGCTGCAATCCACGTCCAGAACAATTGTGTTTTACATGCAGGATTCCTTCCTGCATTCCTATGAAATTTTCAGAGCACTAACAATTCGGATCATAACAAAGTACATGTTGGAAAACAATCAGTCCAATTTACCGAATAATCTGTTAATACAATATCTTTTTACCTAAAACAAAGAAACTTTTTTTCATATGCCATGGGAACGACAGCGGGCATAAAAAAATGTAGATTTATTTTTTTTCTGCAAATAACGGACTTTAGGTCTTTAAAGCTCGCCTGAACGTCTATTCTTTTAAAAAGGTTTTGTTAATAAACAGTACTGCAGTGATGAAAAACTTTATGTGATATACGCAAACTGAGTGACCTGAAAAACTAATATCTGTGCAGGTCATTTGAGATAAATTATTATTGGTCTATTTATTATTCATGAGGAGAAATTTAATGACAAAAGTTATTTGAAAATTTTAAAATACTGCACGTATATTGCGGTCATGAAAACTTAAATTATCTGTTTATTTATTTTACTATACAAATCATCAAAACCGTAATAAGTTCAAATAATGAATTAATACCATGTTCTCCATAAGAACCATATCTATATAATTGCAGTACTAGCGAGTAGAACACCATAATTTTTCCATGACTGTAAAGTCGTTTTGGACGATATTACAAATTATGATAAACGTACTATTATTTCAAAAATTAATTTTTTGTACCACTGTCACCAGTAGATAAAATACCACATCTTGAAACTTGAACTTTGTGTACATAGCAACGAAACTAATTCTTATAAGCTAATAAACCGCTTCCGTTTTATTGGAATTTGTTTTGTTAGAAACCAAATTCAAATTAATATATAATTTTACAATTAATATGTTCAGCTCTTTGACTTTGCATAGATTTTCAATCGGCTTAAAATATCACTAAATATGACTTAGCAGGGACAGCCTATATACTCCATGCGTAAGTCCAACAGATTTTAATTAAAACTTGGTTTCGGTTGCATAAATATCGAAAACCGAATCTCACTTCAAGTATTAGTGGCATTTTGGCCAACTTTGATGTTCATTGATACCTACATAGTTACTCTGTTACATTCAAAAATTGACACGGTCATTGATTGGCCAACATGCTGCAAAAAAACTTCAAAGACAGGAAAGCTGAAACTGAATTGCATGAAATGTTGGAAATTTTGTTTTCAATTTCCACTTTTGTACCAATTTGAATCACTTTTTTTAAAATCTATCAAACAAAGCTTTGCTTTTGAAATGTTTGTTTTCAGTAGTTTACTGAAATGACAAAATTAAAATTTCATTTTGAATGTGTCCCATATCTAAATCTTTAAACGCTTTCTGTAATTGAAATTAAACATTTATTTCAATTACTTTGGAACTGTTCAAAATAGTTGAATCTAAAACTTTAGTTCAATCTGCAATATAAATAATTCATAATACAATTTTGATTCGATAGAAATATGATTATCATTGCTATTGAAATGAGGCTTAATAAAATGTATCATCTTTATTCGACTGAAATTTCAGGTTGAATAAAAACCTTTAATTTAAATTAATGCATTTTTAACCAAAAATATTAAAAATATAGCAGATGTAGATAAAATATTATTTATGATTATAAATGTAGTTTAAATTTTTAACTACTTTTTACAACCTTCATAGGGTTAAATTTGAGAAGGAAATAAAAAAGGTCGATTTCAAAATTTATCATGCAATAATTATTAAGGTAAACTCTAAAAACAGCAAAACAATTTATAATATCGAGTTTGTTAAATGATGTTGTAAATGTAACAAGTTTTCAAACATTTTCTACAAAATATACTTCTACTATTAAAAGTGTTAAAATAAACAAGACTGTCAACATCAGATTTAGTGAAGTCAGACATACGTTCAAAAATTTACTTGTCAAGCACCTGTCACATAAAGCACACCATTTCGTACTTAAAACTGAGATTTAGAAAAACTTACGCAATTTTTCTTCATGACTTAAGAAAGTACTGGCTATAAAGGTAAGCAATAAATTTTGGTCTTAACGTAATTTGCTCTTTGTTAATGGTTTCTTGGAACGTTGAGATGAGAGGACACAAATTCTTACTTTTTTGTTTTCGCACACTTTTCAAATTTCAATGTCAAATTTAATGTGTCAAACTTCTTTAAATAATCATGCTTCGTACAATTGATAACTTTTTTCGAAATGGTTGCTTTTGATGATATTTTTTGTATTAAGAATTGGTTAGTTTTCTTGTTGGCATATTTGGGCACCGTCTTTATACTTTTTTGTTACGCATGTTTAAAAGGTTATTTGATTTTTTGTTGGTTTACAATCCTTTCTAATTATTTCATTTCTAGATACTCTGCAATACATATACTGCAATTTGCTGTGTTGCCCAAATCCAATATGTATAACCGATTGTCAGCCGAAACCGAAACCGTGCAATTATGTAAGTTGTCCTCATAACACTCCATGTAGATATCCAGAACAATGCAACAATAGAAGGATGGCGTACCAATAAGTATTTTACTTTGAATGTAATAACTCAAAAACAAAAAGTGGAATAAATTGAAAAAATGTAATAAAAAGCAATTCATTGTAAACTTTTTGAAGATTTTTTTTTCAGGTAGTACTCTACACATCACCTTATAATTTTAAAGTACATATGCATACAATAAAACAGGATTTTTAAAATCCAATTTTTTAGTACTTTTACCACGCGTGAGTTATTCCAAGCCTACACTCATTTCGAGCTATTCTCTGCCGTTTAGTGTTTCCAATGAAATCAGCTGGATTTGACTTTTTCATTCGTTGTCTTCTTTACGGTTTCATTTATGATCATATTTGCGGGTGCCATTGTTTCATGCTATACTCTTTTGCAATTGGCGTTCTTTACATTTCATCTCTGTTGCTCTCTCTTTAAAGCTTTAATATAGTTTAGTGAGAGATAAACGCAGAGTCAATGAGAAATATATTCACAAAATTTCGTTCGTTACTGTTTTCATTCGACGTTCTGTATTGTTTCCAAAATGAGCTGATCAACATAAACGCGCTCTTTGTTTGTTACTATAATCAGTATCACAAAGGCTCGTAAATATATTGTATAAACTTTAACGTTATAAACCCTGCATCTGTTGTTTTAAAAACTCTTTGTGATTACATCTTCTAAAATTAAATAAAAATCTAACCCTAGAGATGTGCGATATTATTATTGTTAATATAATTTCAGTTTAATACAAAATGATTTGCTTAAGAATGAATTTAGTCAAATAATCACTTTACAATCTGTAATTTGCTTAATTTTATTTGGACTAATTTAGCATTAGATTTTAGACAAGAAATACATTTTATTTGGTCAAAACAAAATTTTATCTGTAGATTTTTTAAATCTTCTTTAGTTATTAGTGTCTATTTAACTTTTTTTGATTCTATTATATTTTTCATATTTGATACTTCATTCTTCAATAATTATATAATTATAAGCAAACGCTACAAGCCATGCAGACCCAGGGCTGATGACGATAAATCGCCTTTTTCCAGCTTAATTTGTCTTGTAAACTTTTGCGTATGTGACGCAGCCGTGTTTACGATAATGACGTCAACACAAATATCAGGATTTACCACAGAGTTTAGATGTCTACCGGAAGACAAAGCCAAGAAATTTTGTGCAATACGCGATTTGAACTCAGAATTTCCGCTCTATACTCAATCAGCGATCACATCACTCCACTGCTGTGGATTAATTATGGCAATAATTAATTAACATAATTAAGATAGAGCTCATTGCACATTAAATTGTACAGTTCAGTATGAAGTTTCAGAAGAGTAACTTCAATGTAAGGTTTTCGTATTGCCAATGGTTTTTGCAGCGCTTCTTCTGTAAGGTCACGGCGTACATTTTATTTTATAGTTTTTTACTATTTAATTAATTAGTTCATTACTTCAGCATGCAAATATATAGTTTAATAATTTTGAGTATACATAAAGGTTTACTAGTTTTCAATCAATTATGATGATATTTTTTTATAATAAATAAATTGATCTCATGAATTTGCTTTATCTGCAAAGATTTCCCATAAGAAATCGTCAAAAAATAGAAAAATGCGGAATATATTTTTAATATCGGAGGTTTGTGAACTCGATTACTGAATAAATCTGACTAAGTTATTGTATTGTATTGTATTGTACTTAGGGGTCGTTTGGCTACGAAAGCCTTTCAGAACTGCGACCAGTATTGATCTTTTGTTCATAACCCTACTAATTAGTTATTCAGGAATTCAATTTCGCTTGCGAAACACAGAATGCTCCTGAGAGGTAAGCTTTTTACCTCTTTGGGCGTCAGTTGTATCTGTCCCATATGTTTAAGCCTAGTTCTGGCTAAGGCATTGCAGTTACAGAGGATGTGCTCGGCCGTCTCTGTTTCCGATTCACAAAGTCGTTTCCTTCCAGCCTCATTTTTTTGAGGTGATATTTCACCGGGCAGTGTCCGGTGAACAGCCCCGTAATGAGTCTCTTTTCTTTCTTTATTAGAAGAAGAAGCTTTTTTGCTTCTGCAGTCGAGTACTTTATAAATTTCTTCGCCTGTTTTTGTCCTGGAGTATTTTTCCAGAAGGTTTCTTTGCTCTTCGCCTCCCATTTTTGGACCTCCAACCCGCTGTGTGCTTTGGTTAACCCACAGAATGGTTCGGGTCCAGTCGGGGGCGTTCTTGAGCCTGATCTAGCTAGTCTGTCAGCTATTTCATTACCCTCTATTCCCTCATGACCTGGCACCCAGCGTAGGGCAATTTTATTGCCCATTGCCAGTTTCTTGAGAGATTGTCGACATTCCCATGTGGACAAGGACTCAAAACTGTTTGCTTCGAGTGCCTTTATCGCAGCTTGGCTGTCAGACATTATATTGATCTGCTTGCCCTTTAAATTCCTGTGGAGGCATTCATGGGCACACAGTTCAATCGCAAGTATTTCAGCTTGCATAATTGTAGGATAGGTTCCTAAGGCTATTGATGCCGTGTATTTTGGGCCATATATGCCTATACCTGTTCCCTGTTCAGTTTTAGATCCATCTGTATACCAGTTGGAGGATTTGTTATCCATTTTTATTATTTGGCTTCTAGCCGTGTTGCGGTCCTGAATGACAACCTCAAACGGCTGTTGAAAGTCAAAAGTTTTTGGAATAATATCCAAAGGTTTTTCAAACAGATCTGGCTTTAGAAAGTCCAGTATCTTTAGGTGACCTGTCTTGTCTCCTGGTTTGAGTTTCCTGATTTGGGCAATTTTTACGGCAGCTTGTAGACCCTCCCTCTGCACTTGTATGTGTAGAGGCGGTAGATCCAAGAGTGCTTCCATAGCCACTGTTGGGGTTGTACGCATAGCTCCCGTTATGCCCAGACACACTAGCCGCTGCAATTTTTGCATTTTGCTTTGTGTCGTGATTTCTTTAGTTTTTGTCCACCACACAATTGATGCATATGTGACAATGGGTCTTATTATTGCCGTGTATGACCAATGGATCATTTTCGGTTTTAGTCCCCAAGTCTTTCCAAAGAGTTTTCGGCAAGCCCAAAAGGCTTTTGTTGCTTTGGAGAGAGTTTTATCCACATGAGATTTCCAGGTGAGTTTTGCATCCAGAGTTACCCCTAGATACTTTACCTCATCTGAAAAACATATCGTAGAGCCTTGAAGCTGTGGGGCTTTTAGGCTTTTCTTCCTACGTCTAGTGAACGGGACTATTATGGTTTTTGAAGGATTTACTGTAAGTTTCTCCTTTTCGCACCAGTCCCTTATTTTGTTTAGGGCAGTTTGTATTAGGCTTGAGATTACGCCGTCATGTTTGCCCTTAATTATAATGACAATGTCATCCGCATAACCTAACACGCAGAATCCTTTGTCAGTTAGTCTCTTTAGTAGGTCGTTTACTACAATGGACCACAGGAGAGGTGATAGTACCCCACCTTGTGGGCATCCCCTGACCGTAGCCATCGAGATTTCCTCCCCTCCTAAAGAAGCGGTAACTATTCGGCTTTTAAGCATTGCTTCTATCCAGTTTATCGTGGGTAGCTCAATGCCATGTCTTGCGGCTGCTGTTTTTATAGATTCAATTGAGGTGTTATCAAATGCACCCTCTATATCTACAAATACTCCGACCGCAATTTCTTTTGCTTCGAGAGATTTTTCAATTTCTCTTACAAGGTGGTGAAGTGCATCCACTGTAGATTTGCCCGGCTGGTAGGCAAATTGTTTTATATGAAGCGGTACCCTTTTGAGATTTTCGCTTCTGATATAATTGTCAACAATTTTCTCCATTTTTTTAGAAGAAAGGAGGTTAGGCTTATTGGGCGATATGATTTGGCCTCTTCGGGAGGCCTTCTGCCCGCTTTTGGTAAGAATACCACTTTAACCTTCCTCCATGATGTGGGTATATACCCCAGTGCGTAACTAGCTTTGTATATTGCTGTTAAGCATGGAGCGATCAAGTCCACTCCTTTCTGAAGTAGGGCTGGAAATATTCCATCACATCCAGGTGATTTATAGGGCTGAAAACTGTTAATAGCCCATTTCACTTTCTCCAGGTTGAAGATTTTACCTGCTAACCTTCTGCTATCCCTACTGGAATGTAAATTTCCATTAACTTGGGACATTTCTTGCGTCTGGTTTGTTGTCGCTACAGTCGTGGACCCCGGAAAGTGTGTTTTTAACAACACATTTAAACTTTCTCCGATGGTCTCGGTGTAAGCACCATTTGGCTGTTTTATTAGTCCAATGGTATTTGAGTGATCCTTAGCCAGGGTTTTCTGAATGCGTGCTGCTGGGGCTGTTTTATCAATCCCCTCGCAGAAGCGCATCCATGACTGTCTTTTGGATTTTCTCAATTCTATATTGTACTTTGTTAGGGCTTCTGAATAGTCCACCCATTGGCCTGTTCTTTTGGCCCTATTGAATGCTTTCCTGGCTGTGACTTTTAGCCTTTCCAGTTCTGCATTCCACCAAGGTACGTCTCTTACGGTACGACTAAGTTATTATATCGATCTAAAATTTTATGAACTGAAGAACTTTTGGATTGGGTCAGAATTATAAAGATACTTTAATCAAATTCGTATTGAAATATCTAAATAAAAGTATCCAAATTTGAGCACATTTTAGCTTCTAGTTTTTACCTGCTTTATATTTTAAATTTTGGGTACATATTCCTACTATAAGCTCATAAAGTAAAACTCCAATAACTTCTTTCGCTGGTAATTTATATCGAGCTTAACAAGTTGAAAACGTAACTTATACTTTGCCAATTCGCTCTGTGCGTAGGTGTAGAGAGGATACGAAAATCGATCGAAGCGTTTGGAGTGGCCGGTAATAGAACTGAATTGGGACTTGCTTTATGTGATTACCATGGACTTAAAAGGATTATGACCCGCAACTCCCTACCTGAAAGCTTAAAATTTGCCAGCTTTTTATATGTCAAGAGTCCCAATTATTTTGTCTATTTGAGCCACCAGAGGGCAGCAAGAGCAACGCACACAGCAAATAATTGCCTTCAAAAACCATAAAATTGCATATGGTCGTAAAGAACTCCGTCCAATTTGGTTCAAATTGGGTAAAAAGTTTGGAAGTGTCAAAAACATGCGCACTAAAGGTCAATACGAAACTTTACTGTCATGTCATTTTAATTTGACTAAACAAGTAGACTTTTTTTGGTTAAATGATCAATAGATATTGTGGTTATTAAGTGAAATTATATCTTAATATATAGCAGTGATATGAGAGCTGTTCCAAAAGTAATGGTAAAAACGATCTACTGAAAAAAATATTGATTCAGTTCTCCAAATCTTTGATGACCTCTTGATGGGTAATGAATTTCTGTTTCCTGAGCGGAAATTTGACTTTAGCCAGAAGTCGCATGGAGGCAAATCTTAACTATACTGGGGGTGTATCTCTATACTAAGCTGCGATACCGCCGGAGTTTAAAAAATCTGATTATTGTTATAATGCAGTAAATTTTCATTAATGTTCTTGTGAGACCGGTTTTTTTTGAAATGACGCAATATCGTGCTCAAAACCAATTTGGGTCTGAATTTGATAGACATCATGTTCGTACAAGAAACACTCAGAAACAAAAAGATTATCATCTCGTCGGTGATGCTCTCTGTACATTCTCCGTATGCTGTATAGAACTTTTGTAGAAGGTTACCTGGTTCATAACATCTTCACCATACACCGTAGTTAATAATTCATAGAATTTTTTTAGTTCTTCCCAAGTTTTACTAAACATTTCACGTTATACAGCGTTGTTCTAACATTTTATTCATGTTGGACATGGTAGGCAAATATTTAAATATAAATACTGCACCAATAGACTTAAAACTAGATATGTAAATGGCTAAAATAATGGGCTACATGCAGTGCTACCACCTTTCGCAACAAATTTTTTTTCAGAGTCACTATTATCATTATTTCTTAAGCAGTCCTTGTATAGAGCTCGTTAACTGGAAGATCTTACCGTTCTTACGATTACAAGAAGAAACATAATTTTTTACAAAAATTATATCTCCTTAGGGTGACTTGTATAGTGCAAGTTTAACCGGTAACTATGGTTTAAACTCGGATTTTGACTATTGTGATTGGCTAATCTACAGCTTAAAATTTTAAACTGGATCTATACAAGTCACCATTAGAGTTATTTTGCTGTAATTGTGGAGATGATATACTGTAGATCAAAGAGTCTATGTTTGAATTCCATCTGAACCCAGATTTGTTTATGATGTAATTTAAATTTTACGTTAAACTTAAAACACAAACTATCCTCTGTGATGCAAACAACCCTTTATAAAAGCCTTGCCCAAAGCAGAGATCCAGATCAATGCAATTAAACAAAATTAATGGCATTCAAAAGGCAAAAGTACATAAAATCAAAAATTGTATCTGAAGAACAAGAAACTCCCCTGGAGAACAAGTAGGGAATTTAAAATTCTTGGGCTGCACTATAGACTTTCACGAGGAAAAAGATATACAAGCAAAGATTAAAAAATTCAACTGCTTCAATGGCACAATTAAGCACTCGCTGAAGAAATGCACAAATAGTGATATTTTGTTGAAGTTCTACAAGGTAATGTCGGTGTCCGCAGTTACATATGGTAGCGAGACATGGAAATCCACAAAAATATCGAAAGCCTAATCCTCTTCTTTTTCTTTAACTTTCCTTTAGATCTGTTGATTTGTTTATTTCCAGAATTTGCGTGGTTTTATTAGCAGTGTTAGAACTGTGAGCATATAAATTGTTTAACGTCCGTTAGGTAGTTTGCTAGACTGGCCTCTAGACGCGCCTGTAACCTTGGTTTTTATGTTAAGGATGACGATTTATTAACCCAGGAGGACCACCGTCTTAACGTGCCTTCCGAAGCACGGAGACTAGTCATAAGAAAGTTGACTTGCATCTATCCGGAACCTTGCAACAAAAATCCTAATGCGCGCCCATCAATAAAAGTTATAATCAAGATCTTCAAGGTGCCAACATTTTCAACATAACCCTATTTAACTTTTATTATGTAACTGATATTAATTCAAATTTTATTGATTGTCTATTTGAGATGTACTAAAAATTAAAATTTTTAAGTAATTCGAGTTATAAGAATGATTAAAAATCAAATAATTTTATAGTTTTTATTGAGCTTTCGATACTAAGTCGTCCCTTCGTCAGAATAATTTTAAATTTAATTGCTTGCACTACTTTTAAAAACTGCTTAACGTATCAATTTAAATTTGAGCAAGGATACTGCGGTTTTCACCGCTACGGTGTTTTTTTATTTGAATTATATTTTATTTAAAAAAGAATTAAGTAAACGTAATTATCCAGCAGCAACCAATTAAAAAAAAAGTTTTTTTTAAATACAATGGGGACTTTCTACCATAAAATGAAATCAGTTAATAAAAATTAAATAGGGTTATGTTGAAAATGTGACACTTTGAAGATCTTGATCACAACTTTCATTGATGCGCGCGCATTAGGATTTTTGTTGCAGAGTTTCGGCTAGATGCAAGTAGAAAGTTGCTCTTCTCTGGATTTGAACTCGGTACCTCGCATTCGCAGTTGATCGCGTTACCTACAAGGCAAATGACCGTCTTACTTGAAAGCTTCATTCAACATGCAAAAATTAGATTTCTGAGATCTGTTCTAGGCTTCATACGTCAAAATAAAAAACAAAATAATAAAATCGAAGAATATCGTGAAGCATTTTGCAGAATTGATTTGACTATTGTGCATTAAGCAGAACGGATATGTTTTTTAAAGTAAGCCTTAGAAAATGAGCACAATGTTCTCTCCTTCTTACTTGAAAGGAGAAATTGAGAATAAACCAAATTATGAGTTGCTCCGCTTTAGCATCAAAACATTTGCTGCTGCTTCTAGTTCTTCTCCACGCTAGATAAAAATTTCAATTCAAATTTAATCATTATTTTAGTGGGAGAATACGCGAGAGAAGAAGAGAAGAGAGAAGAGGTATGAATATTGAGAGATTACGAAGAAAAGTAATCAGGAAAATAATATCAAAAATAAAAATATTTTCGTATTACTAGAATGGCCATGGACATTATCAACCAGATACATGCAATACAGAATTTACAAATTTAAAAAATTCTGTTGCTAACTTTTAATCTTTACAATCGAAATGACATTTTGATATGCTAAAAGTTTGCTTTTAAGAGTTCTTAATATTTCAGAGATTTCAAGATTCAATGTTAGTGGGGGTCAAAATTTCAATTGGTGTAATATAATATGAAAAGATATTTGTAATAACTGAAACTATTCATCCAAAAAATTCATTTTGACCATTTAGAAAAATGAACTTGAATTTAAGAATAAATGCACTCGAAATTGACCCAATCATTGGGCGTTCTGAAAGGTAAGCATAATTTAAAAATGGCAAAATTAATACAAGCAGAGGTTTATTTAAAATTAAAATAAAACTAAAGTTTTGTTCACAATGTTTTATTTATTTTCTAATTATATAATTAGTACAAATATCTTATGCTATCTAAAATATTATATTAAAAAGGAGGTAAATCCTTACGTCTACTGTAAATTACATCATTTTTTGAACTATTGATCAAGTAATTGTTTTAAAAATTAAAAGTATTTCTAGGTTCAGTTACTGTTTAATATCGCTATTTGACAAATAAAAGTAAAGAATTGCCAAGAAAATAGTTTATTTATTTACTTCCCTAAGGAAGTAAAGTAAACTTACCTTCTTCCTTACTATATAAATTTAATTTATTCTTTTATTTATTTTAAACATGAATTAATATTAAACTATAATCATTACTAACAATAAATTATTGTAATCATTTCTTTATTTAAATTCCTTAATTTTAAATTCTTGACTCTAGAAGTTTAATGTTGCATTTCTGCATCAACAGCGGACTCCCGAACGGTTTTAGAATTTTAAGGTTGCATTTCAGTATTAACAAGAATTTCCCTCCTGAACTGTTTTATTATGTAGAATTTTGTTAGTAGAAATGTGCAAACTGAATACGTACGTTGAATTTCGGTTTTCATGTCAGGTATTTTAACTATTACTACATCAGTATCTTTTATTGTTATTTTGTGTATGTACTTCATCTCAACAACAAACTTCAGCTATTCTCATTACCGTAACTACTTACAATTAGCTTAGGTATCCATTAAATTAAATAAAAAATATTGAATAAAATTATTAAGTATAATATCATCGAATTGCTATTTATAATTTATTAATTTTAATATACTGGGGACCAATTGCATTAATAGATTGGGGTCACGAGTACCAATCAAAAGCAACAAACAAAATCTTACACCTATAAAAAAGCACCTTACTTTCTTACCGCTAAGTTTTTGATTGCTTAAAAGATTCTTTTTCAACTACTAAATTTTAGATATATTCTTTCCATTAGACCCTGTACAAAAAGAGCAAAATATTTCTAAAACAAAATAAAAATTAAGAAATATTACTTTTGATTGAAATTGATCGAAAAGTATTGTTAATTTCACTCCTTTTCAATTTTCTTTAAGACATTTATGCAATTTTAGATTAGAAATGCTTTCATTGTACTCTTAAGATAATTCTAAAAATACTTTGCTAAAACACGGTTTCTCGATTAAAATTATCGAAAGTAGAACGTTTGTAATTGTGTAGACATTTCTTTAATTGAGTGACATTTGTATAAGAGAAAAATAAAAGGAATACTGCTTTCTTATATCTGCGATGCCTAACAATAAGAAGAATGAAGCTAATCTAAAATTCTGGAATAAATAGAAAATTAAAAGTTTTATATGTTATTTATCGTCGTTGAAGCTCTTAGCAAAACTGAAAAATTTCGATGGATTTTTGTTATCTCTATAAAGTACTTGACATTATTATTCATTTTAGAATGTCCATTAGAGAAGAATGTATTTAAGATCAAGTAACATAAAAATTTTATGTATATATCGTAATTTAGAATGCATAAAAGCAGACAACGAATTTATTTAATATCAAAATGCAGCAGCGCAAAAATTAATGATGCATATAGGGCAAAAAAATACTTATCGAGAAAAAGTTTAATAGGTAAAAACTTTCATTAGTCAGGATTTCGTGCCACATCCTGTACAAAGTATGAATGCAATAAATTTGTTTTTGTAGCATTAAGAAATATAAAAAGCTCGTCGACCGAGTTTTAAAATAGTAAAATATTATTGGAGACGTAAAAATATGATATCCCAATAAGGCGGACTGTAATTTTCAACAAAGTTGATCGAAATCGCAAATAAACATAATCATAATCATATCAATAACTATTACGACAACCCAAGCAAATTGATAAGGTTGTCGATAATACTTTAAAAAGAACTCAAACTCTACATTCAGTATTTCCCATAAGCACACCTTTGAGTTTAAAGTATATTCAAATTACCAAAATGAAGCTATTCTGGCTACTTCTCTTCTAAAAAGGAGAGATTGAATAAATGAGATTTTCTCAAGTGGCTCGTTTAGTGTAAAGCTTGGATGTATTATTCATACAAGATATTTTTTTGAATTGTCTGTATTTTCAAACCTTTATACATTTGCATCTTAATTTTGTCAATATCTCATCAATATCTTTTTATGCAATTTATTTTCGGTTATTTCGCAAAACTCGAACTTAAAGTTTAAAATAATTAATCGGTTTTAAAAATTAATACCTACTGTTATTGATACTTACCTAAGATTCAAAGTAGGGAACTGGGAATCATCAAACTGTTTTTAGTTTGAAAAGTCAGCAAGATGTTAAACAATGGATTTCCGTCTGTGCTCTATGTTGAACTTTATATGAAATTTATGTGCATGTATAAATTCGTTGTACACGCAATTATTCCAAGGGTTTGTTCTAATTAAATCCTTTTTTATGCGATGCACTATGACATGCTCACATTATTCTTTGTCGGTTGTGTCACTACACGTTAAACAATTTAATTTATACACATACGCAATATACGCGCTGGTGAAGTTAGCGATGCAAACAAATTTGGTTTTGAAATCTCTTTTGAGTTAAGTTAGTTTTAATTAGAAAGGAAATTATTATTTTGTTACTCTTGACGAAAAACCGGTAAAATTTTATTTTATCCCGCAGGAATTATTAAATGTAATGAAATAGCTTAAACAAGATATCTCATAACAGGAAAACTCTGGTACAATAGATGAATAGAACATACCACAATAAAACTGATTAAGGTATTCCACCTTATTTGACTATTTGGGCGTTGGATGAAAAGGCTAATTAACAGTTTAGTTGTAACTTTTCCCATTTATACGTCATAATTATTCTAGGTAGGAATAGATGATAATGTAAGATAGACGAACGGAATTGTTTCAAGACCAAAACTAAATGCATATCTTGTGTAAGTGTGTTAGATAATAATTAAATTAATTTGCCCAAAATTTAATTTAAAATTTTATTTTAACAAATTTCTATTATAGTATGGTGTAAGATAATAATTTAACAAACTTTCTTAGAACGTTTATCCAGATTAAAGGTATAATTGAATCATTTGATGCAAACACCTTCGGCTTTCATCCAATCAATATCAATTTCATGTTAATTTTGCTGCATAACTACTTTCCTTTTATTGATGTTGAAGAAATCCGATTTTATTACTAAACAAATTAAGTTACATAGTTCCATTTAATTACTACTGATTTAGTACTAGTAAATTACACAAAAGTTAAAAAAGTTGAGAATTTTTATTTATTGAACAGCATCTAACATCACCAAGTGTAAACCAATTATAAAACTTTCTTCTTATATGAAAACCCACTATCTAAAACTAAGATTGATGACTTTGTTTCGTTTGAGCGTTAAGCCGATTTATCGTAATGATTAGTAGCAAAAGTAATAAAAGCTAACACAACAACAAAGATAAAAAGAGATTATTATTAATACTTTCTTATTATTTATTGAAAAGTAAATATGTTTTTAACATGCAACGTATGGAAGTCTTTATTAATAAATGTAGTTTGTTTGAATCCACATTTTTTCTTAATATATTAAGCTTTGCGTGGAGTTGAGAAAAGCTATGTAAATTGCTTGATTTATATCTAGTATATAATTCAGTATAATTGGTTTAATAATTATTTTTTGTTTTAAAATTTATGATGATATCTTATTAGAGTAAGAAGATTGCTCACTTCAAACTAAAATTGGGTTAAGGTAATTTTCGACGGACTTCGAAGTCTGAATTATTTAAATATTTTAAATCCTTTTAATTGCAAAAAATGCTGCACTATTTAAAAAAACTATGGTCGCTACACGAAAACAAAAAGCAATAAAAATTCAAAAATGATCATTTTGACTTATCCTAACTTTTTTGGGTGGGAGAAGAGGTAAAATTCTAAAAGTTTAGTTCATAACAATACCATGTTATGAGTGCCGAAAATTTTGAGTTTAAAATATTGAAAGCAGGAAATCTAAAAACTGTACCTAAACTTTAATGGCTGAAAATTTTTGTTGAAATATTTTGAAAGAGTTTTAGTTATATCTATATTTGAGAACGATTTGATAATTTTTGACATAAAAAAATTTCAACAAAGCACAAATTATTAGAAACTCAAAAAAATACTCAAAACGGAATTCTATAATGTCCAGCAATTACAATTTTTCTTCATGTGACAAATATAAGTAAAAACATATTATTTATAACAAACTTATAAAATTATTGGTTATTATTATTAAATTGGCTTTCCAAACATCAACTGTTGGAGAATAAACAATATGCACAATGATGAATGGAGACGTCAACTAATGTGCTAAGGGAGATGTCAATACATATTATTAATCTATTTCAAATTTATTGGTAAATACTAAATCCAATAGTGAATCATAGCTATTGCGCTTTAGATGATTTAATAGGGTACCCGATAGTTGCAAAAAAGGATACCAAGTAAAAAAGACAAATTTTTATTATTTTAGATTATCTTTTGTAACGTAACCTGTTTAGAATTTTTTGACACAACTTATTTATATTTTATTAAATAACTAAATTCAAATTAGGGTACCGTTATGGATTTCCTAATACACTCATTTGGAAGGTACAGGTGCTGACTGTGCTGAAATTGCTGTTGAAACCTGGGTTGGTTGTTTTAGTAGTAAGATGAAGATCTTGCTAAAAATTAAAAAAAAAGTACTTCATGACAACTGGCCTACTGACACCTATAGATGCCCAAATTTAATTATATTTTTCTTAATAATGAGCAGTTGCTCCAACATGTAGTCCGAATGCCAAAAGATGGTTCATGTTTATTCCATTCGTTAATTGTTTTATTTGATGTACGAAAACTGTCAATAAAGTTTTAATGTTTGACTGCAGGAATTGAACAAATTGCAAAACCAAAACTAATTAGTAATTCTCTAACACAGATTCTTCCTATATACACGCAAAAAAAGTATTTTATTTTATGTAAAACCCCGGGCGAAGCCTGGTATCATCCGACTAGTGTATTATAAATCCTGGTTTGAGGTAAGCGATCGCAAAAATTATGTGATAAATGGTAGTTCAAGTCCAGTTATGAACATCCTTCATAACACAGAACGTCAGGATACATAGTATGTTATCATAGAATTTATTGATGAATTTGTTTGAATGAACGGAAATTAAGTTTTTACCTTCATTATCATTAGCTGAAACAAACTGTAGTAAGTTTTGTTGTTAGATTTCTTATTCAAATTTCAAAGGTAACGAGCAAGGTAATTTTTCACTAAAATTGCAGTTTACAATAATTTATTTAAAAATACATTTGAATTTGTACCGTTAGATGAGAGGAGCCACTGTTTATCCATTACAATTGATTGATTTTTTATTTTTTTTATTTAACCCCTGTGGCTGGGGGTATATTTTATAGTGCATCAACCACTAGGTTATTAGCAATGTGCATGTACTTAGCACCGCCACTTTTGAAAATCACAAAAATTTTAATTGTGCTGGATTGTGCCCGGTGTGTGCCGCGTTGTGCCGTATTTTTTTTTTTAATTTTTTTTCCCGGATTTTATGGAGGTAGCCTATTTTGAGGGTGGTGGTTAGCACCGCCATTTTCGATAATCTTAAAAATTTTAATTGTGCTGAATTGTGCCCGTTGTGTGCCACAGTGTGCCGTAAATCATAATATTTTACTTTGATAAATAAATTTTTTTTGAACCAAAACGTGTTTTATCGATGGTCGTTAGCACCGCCACTTTTGATAATTCTAAAAATTTTAGTTGTGCTGAATTGTGCTCGTCGTGTGCTACAGTGTGCCGTAAATTTTAAAATTTTATTTTAAAAAATAAAATTTTTTTGGGCCAAAACGTGTTTTATCGAAAGTCGTTAGCACCGCCATTTTGGAAAATCCCAACAATTTTAATTGTACTGCATTGTGCCCGTTGTGTGCCATAGTGTGCCGTAAATTTTAAAATTTTATTTTCACAAATATAATTTTTTGAGGCAAAAAATATTTTATCGATGTAAATTAACCCCGCCATTATCGATAATTTAAAAAATTTTAAATTGTGTTGGATTTTACTCAATGTGTGCAGCTGTGTGAAATAAACTATTAATATCTAAATTTTATGTAATAGGTTTTCAGCACAGTTGAGATGAAAGACACGATAATCATGTATAAGTAAACTACCTCCGATCCTTTTTTGAACCCTTTTATTTCAAGTAAAAAGTCTCAGTTTTTTCAAATTTTTCAAATTTCAGATAAAAAAAAAGTTATAAAAGGTAAAAGTCTTTAGGGGGTAAGATTATTTGGATTATCTTTTATTCGGAAAGGGATTAATATCAAACTAATTTCTATACAACCTACTATAGACTAGAGTGAACATTTTTACATAAATTACGATTACAACCCAATCAGCCGTTATTCGTCTACTCCTGAACATTAGGCGACCCTTTTTAAACTCTCCCCAACTGGTGGGAGAGAGGGTTCTTGCTCATAACTTACCACGCTGGACAGACGGTTTGGCGAGTAGTCCACAGATCAATTTTGGACTTTTTAGATCACAGCACATATCCAATCTACAATTATTACATTTAAAATAAATCAGCAGTCTGCCGTAAATCAAACGGATAGACTAGAGAGTGGGAAACCGCGGTTCTAATCCTGGTTGTGTCGGATACGTGCTGCGATCTAAAAAGTCCAAAATTGATTTGCGGACTACTCGCCAATCCATCTGCCTAGCGTGGTGAGTTATGGGCAAAACCTCCTTTTCCCCTACTTAGGGGGGGGGGGAGGGTTTAAAAGGGAAGCCTACATCCAACAGAGGAAAAACAATTGAAACGATGAAAGAAAGACATTTAAAATATATAAAATTTTATTTATTATCATTTTTATTTTACATTATATTTGGTTAATTTATTGTATAAATACATCCAACAGTGGATAGAGAAAGATTGAAAAGAAGAAAGAAAAGCATTTAAAATGTATAAAATTTTATTTATTATTATTTTTATTTTACATTATTTGTATTTGGTTAATGTATTGTATAAATACACATGTAAAGACACATGAATTTTTGCAGAATTTGCAACGTTAGATGACTTTCCTGCCTTGTAATCTCATTCAAATTTTATCCATCTCTCATATATTTGCATGTATGTAGTATAGTGGCCGATAGATCTTGAATTGAATGTACCATAATAAGCAATTATTACATCTGCTACCACCGGCTTAACGTGCTTTCCAAATCACTGATAGATTGATCGATTAGATTATCAAGTCATTTTCCAGGAATCGTCCGTTTTATCGATGACTAGATTATATCTTTTACTTTATTTTATTTTATTTTAAAGTATAATCTAAATAATCCTTACTTCTAAAAACTTTTACTTTTTTCATCTAGTTGTAATAAAAAGGTTCAAAAAAGATTTTATTTCTCAAAAAAAAAAAATTTGTAAAAATAAAATTTTAAAATTTACGGCACACTATGGCACACAACGGGCACAATGCAGTACAATTAAAATTTTTGGGATTCTCCCAAATGGCGGTGCTAACGACTTTCGATAAAACACGTTTTGGCCCAAAAAAATTTCTTTTTCTACTTTTGGCTAGGGTCAACCCTGTTTGCCTTAAATAGCCACTGCGTTGTTTCTTTGGCATCCTTAAGCATATAAATTGCTTAACGTCTGAGAGGAGTGTGCTAGACTTGTCTCCAGACGAGCCTGTAACCCTGGTTTTTATGTTAATGATGGCAATTCATTAACCCAGGAGGACCACCGACTTAACGTGCCTTCCGAAGCACGGAGACCAGTCATAAGAAAGTTGTCCTTCTCCGGATTTGAACCCGGTACCTTGCATTCGCAGTTGATCGCGTTACTTGCAAGGCAAATGACCGTCTGCAAAAATTTATTTATTTATTTTTTTTTTTTATTTTTTTTTCAAAATAAAATTTTAAAATTTACGGCACACTGTAGCACACGACGAGCACAATTCAGCACAACTAAAATTTTTAGAATTATCAAAAGTGGCGGTGCTAACGACCATCGATAAAACACGTTTTGCTTCAAAAAAAATTTATTTATCAAAATAAAATATTATGATTTACGGCACACTGTGGCACACAACTGGCACAATTCAGCACAATTAAAATTTTTAAGATTATCGAAAATGGCGGTGCTAACCACCACCCTCAAAATAGGCTACCTCCATAAAATCCGAAAAAAAAATTTTCAAAAAAAAATACGGCACAACGCGGCACACACCGAGCACAATCCAGCACAATTAAAATTTTTGTGATTTTCAAAAGTGGCGGTGCTAAGTACATGCACATTTATTAGCACTTATTTTTAATTTGTTCAGTGGGTTTTTGTTTGTTCTTATGTTCTTTTTAGTATGGTTTTTTAGTCGTTTTTTTTTTGGTTCACCACGCGCCACGGCGTGAGAATGTTCACTGGAAGGCCGAGCTAAGAAATTCTGATGCGTCCGAGATTTGAACAACCATTTAATGCAACCAGAAATCACATCACTCCATTGCCGTGGCTTAGATTGATTTTATCTTAGAGATCATATTATATTGTAAGAGATAAAATTCAAAAGTAAGACAATAAAAAGTAAAATAAAAGTAAAATTTAAAATTTGTAGATATTGTAAAGATACCTCGTTTATATCGGCCAATATTTTTGCTCAAGCTATATAAAGAACCTTTCAATAAGAACGCCCCATTTTGTTTGGAAATAAATAAAACCCATTATTTATTTAAAAATTGTGGAAATCTTTATTTAATTATAAAGAACAATGGATACCATTAGTTATGAAACAACACGTCATTCAAATGGTCTCTAAGAAATCGCTTGATGGAATTATTTGTTAAACCTGATTTTTCATGACTTCAATATTGATCTGCAAATAGTGTAAATTTGCTGGACGATTGCCTTAAACCAATAGATTTACGCATCTCTACAGAAGGAACTTCAGTGGAGTTAAATCATAGCTGAGAATGACGTTCTCATAAACTTTTGGATCATTTTTAAGTTATTCTAAGTACCAATTACTGAATATATGGCGTTTTAGGTGATCCTATGGTTTGAGTTGTTGTGTCAAAAGAATTTTGTAAAGATATAATCCATGGTCTTTCTTAAAATTCGCCAAAAAATGTCTGTGAAATGCCTAGTTCCTGCGAAGGACGAGAAATCGCTTTTTCTCGTGCAGCATAAAAATATTCTCTTCACTACTTACTACAATTTCTTTGTCTCTTAAGCACATTAAGAAAACTAAATTTATTTCAAATGTTTTAATTAAACGCGCAATTGTTCTTTGATCTGGTCAGTTATAATGACAAAAATTGAAGTTAATGCACAACAAACAACAAAACTTGATTTTTGATGATAAATTTGGATAATTTGTAAACGTTGTTGATGCGTGTAGCTTTCCTTGATTAAATTGTAGACTTTAATAAGTACAAATATCAATGTTATATAAAAAAAAATGGCTGCAGTCGTGAGAAATTCCACCTTAAAAATGGGGCGTTCCTATTGAAAGACCATTTATTTATTAGAAAAGAAGAATCAAGTAAAATTTTGCCTTTAGGGAACTTTAGTTACCAATTTTAAAGAATTAAGGCATTTCCTGTTAAATAACTGAAAGGAGGAATGGAGAAA
Source organism: Rhagonycha fulva (assembly GCA_905340355.1). Taxonomy (NCBI): domain Eukaryota; kingdom Metazoa; phylum Arthropoda; class Insecta; order Coleoptera; family Cantharidae; genus Rhagonycha; species Rhagonycha fulva. The sequence continues at coordinate 14,624,156 of HG996555.1, forward strand.
CCGAAAGAGTAAATAAAAAAAAATAAATCCAATCGTTAAAGGGGTTGGAACAACATTGGTGAACTGATATGTTACACAGTTCCTTTCATAGATTGGTTAGATTGCTTATGTTTATAATTGCTTCCTTAATCTCCAACCTCTCCAGGAGAGCCAGTATATGATCTTTGCATGCAGGATTCAGGAATTATATGATATTGGAATTTAAAGAGGAATTTAATTAGGAAAACGTGTTGATGTTTATACGTGTATGGATAGATCTCCATCTTTGGCCAATGTAGATCGCTTTGCACAAATTATAGTTGAGTTGGTAAATTTCGCTGTTAGACAGTTGGCCTCTCTTAAATTTGTCATTGTTTACTAGTTTAAAGGTGCTTTTATTTGGTTACCTATTCCAGGCACGTAGTTGATAACGCTCTAGGTAGAAAGTGGCATTATCAACTTTTCAAGTGACCGGAGCGGCTTCTAGGCTTTTGTCAATCAACTTCTGTTTTTTTGGATATAAGCGTTGATTGAGAAATATTTCGTTGATTTCTCAATCAACGATATAAGATTATCTACTAGATTCCGTGTGTAACTGTTATCATCCTGATGTTTTGCTTTTGATAAAAAAAAGTTGTCCTTGGCAAAAGGGACGTTAAAATGCGTACGAATTAAGCTATAAAAAGCAGGCATCTTTATGGTTGTGATTGGTTCAATGAATATAGGATTAATAGGGTTTATGAATAAAAGTGAGCATGAAGTATATACTCAAAATTTTGAATGAAATACCTCAAATTTTACCAATAAAATTTATAAGTAGATGCTTAGCACGAGTAGGTACGCTTATTATAAGAGTATCTACTCATATACTTAATTATTTTTAATTTTTATTCATACAATCTTCTTCTTCTTCTTCTTCGCTTCAAGTTTTAGGCAACTTTGCCTGTTACGGAACCCAACGTTTTCTCGGACGTCCTATACTTCTTTTACTTTCTTCATACAATTTTGAGAAATATTTCAAAATTTTGAGTATATAGCTCACTTTTATTCATAACTCCCATTGCGTTAATTGTGGTGGGCTTTCTAAAAATCTTGTAGTCTGATGTGCCTACTTTATTTATTACAAGTTTAAATCCAGGAAACTTAAACAATTATTCTTTTCAACCTCCATTATAAATTAAATTTTGGAATTCAAGTTTGACAAGAATAGCTGCAATTATTTACACCACAGATCTACATTACTCAAAAATGTAGTATATTTGGTTTCGAATTAACAATAATTGAAGTTTTTCATGAAAATATATGCAAAGATGGTGGAGTGGGGGGAGTGGGGTGCCATCGGTAAACCATCTTTTTGCATGTAGAACTTGTCGCCGAATCTAAAATAGCTTTGACGAAGACAAATTTCTACGCGACATTGTAACTCAGTCTATTTAATTAAGTCTAAGTCGCTGTTTTCGATTACTATTCGAGTATAAAATTTTGTGGCGTGCGAATAATAACATTCATTACGTTGATTTGGAGTTTATTTATTTTTTTACAACTGTCATTTTACTCGATTAATTACCAATACGGAATATTAAAGTCTGAAATAATTGGAACAGTTCAATTACACGTGTTTATATTATACTTGAATTTGGAGAAAATTTTCAATGGGGGCAAATATTTTACTTGTTGCTGATAACTGATAAGCCTTAATAAATTTCATTCGATTTATTTGAATTATTATATTTTATTTTCAACATTTTCTCTGGAAAGTATAAGTAGGATCAAGAGTTTTATTGTAAAATTGGCAGTTTTTCTCTAATCTGAGCTTTTTCTTCCTGTACTAATTCATCATTTTTATTTAATTTATTTTAACTAATTTTGAAATTTAGTTTTAACTTTCATTATTAGGAAAATTGTATGAATATACTGTCATATTGCAAAATTAATCATAAAGATCAGTCAAAATATCTTGAGTTTGATCCAAAATAAAATTTTGTAAATTACATTTTTGTAAGAAGTGATAGACAAGAATTATCTAAGTTACTGGTATTTTTAAATTAATTATTTAAATGTTTCATAGTTGGAAAAGCAACCTTTCCAACTTATCACCACCGTGAAAAGCAAATGAGCTCAAAATATATTAAAACTCAAGCATAGTACTAACAAGGTTTTGTTATTTGAATTGTTTCGGTTATACATTGTGTAATTGGTAATAGATAATGACACCGAGCGCGGAAATAACTCGGAAACGTGAAAATTAATTATAAAAAAATTGTAAACAAAGATTATTCTACTTACCATCTATTAACAATAAATAATTGGAAGAAAATGCATCCATGGAAAGGATAGAAAATTTAATGCTTTTGATGTGATGTGAAGGTTTCAGAATGTATTACATTTGACTTGCAACAAAATATCTCTTCATCAGTTAACATCTGCAGAATGAATGAAAACGATAACTATGAAATCAAAACCAATGATTTAAAATTTTACATAAAATCGTGTAGTAATCAATTTTGAAACTGCGATGTTATGTGGAGTAGAAGAAATTATTGTATTATCTGTTGCTAATTTTTGTACACTTTTGAAAGGGTTGCTTTTCAACTGGAAGAATCTCTGAGCCGTACAAAAAAGTTAAACGTTGCCGTAGATGATTTAAACGCTTTGTTATGTACCGATTTTAGAAAATGCTTTTGTACGTTTTTATGTACCGAAAAAAGAAATGGAAAGAATTAAGTGAAATAATATTTTATATTATATTTGCAAAAGATCAAATAATTTATGGATATTTCAGTTTGAAAATTTTTTGGGTACAGATTTAACAGTGATAAGTAATAATTATGGGATGTTGCAAGAAAACGTGTCATGAGGGAGTACGTAAATAGTTGACTCACGTATTGACTGCTATGGTTCTATAGGGTTATTTTGCACATCATCTTTGGATCTATATTTCATCCACAGTGTTTTAAAGTGCAATTTCTCCCAGGCTCTTATCAGAGTTCAGGTTAGTCACGTAAAATCGGCAACTTACGCCCTGCGGTAAAATTTAATGCCCAAGTTTATTTAGCTTTGTATCTAATCCATAGAGTGTAATTATCTGTATAGCAAACCCAATTTATGTACGCGATAAATGCATCGAAAACTCGTAAAAACTTTTTTTAATACAAAATGGAGAAATTCAGAGTTTATTGTTTAGCTTCATCCAGTTTTATGAATATACGGCAAAAAACAAACATATAAATATTCGTTAATATAAAATAAATTTTAATGCACAATTCATAATTAAACTAAATCACCAAACCCACCGATTAAATATTTTATTATCAAATACAGCTCAAATACAAAATTGAAACAATTTAACACTTACATCGATAATTTACAAAAAGTCGTTTAAATTTAATATATTCTGAAATGTCCGGATGAAATGGAATCGGATTTTTCATCGGCAGGTTTTGTATTTATCACAAAATTTCATTTGATGAACATGGATTACAGGAATTCCAAACTAACATAAATTTAATTAGGAATTGGTAAGATTTTATATACCTACTAGTACGTGATGAAACTGATTGGATTTATTAATATTATTTTTTAATTATTCATATTACAAATCACCTAATTTTACATAATAAAAATAAAACATAATTTAAAATTAGTCCAAATTTTAATACTGATTTGGGTATCAGCACAAACTTTTCAATTTGATTTGTGTGATTACGCTTAATCTATATATTAAACTGAAAAACAAAATCCGGAGAGACAAGATAAAAATAATTTGTGTCATTTCAATTTTTACTTCGTATAATATATGGAATATTAGTATTGGCTTGTAAATCCGGCCCTGCATTTTGATTATAAGTATGTAAGTTATTGATCAAACAAAATATCTCTTAACTCTAACAAATCTTCTTCGACAATTTCTTTATACGATTCATTATTATTGTAAGCATCCAACATTAACTTCACACGATCATCGAATAAAAATTTTTTGAATTCTTCGTCTGTTTTGATCGACTCACTTACAATAGCTTTAGGCATAAAAGTTGTGCATCTGTCAAGGGTGCACATAATTTTCTGTAATTTTTTGTATTCAGCACACGTTGCTAAAAATTCAGCCTTAGGTAAAATGGTATCAATGTCAAAATTTGATAAATAACTTTCTAACGATATGTAATAAAATTCTAAAAGTGCGTCATAATATTTATCTCTAATTGTTTTTCTAGTATTTGCTAGGATTAAATGAATCACATCCATCGAAGGGGGCCCAAATGAAAACAGTTGATAATCAATGATCATACTATCTACGGGTTCACCCTTATCGTATCGAAATAATATGTTGCTTATCCACAAATCACTATGAAGAACAACTCTCGTTTTGTTCTTGTTTCGTTCTTTATAACATTGAGACTCTTCGAGTATTTCCAAAACTTTTTCTGAAAATTTAATATTTGAATTACCATTTTCTGGTATTAATTCGGTCAAGGCAAGGAGTCCTTTGAGAGAATAATCTAACCATGTTTTAGCAGCATTTTCTCCTTCAGACGTAAATGGATCTTGAAAAAGATTTGGAAATTCTTCATCTATAGCACAGCCTTGTAAACCATTGGATTTAGTTCTTTCATACAAAATATAACTTGAATGGAGTTTAGCCAGTGTTTTTAAGGCAATCTTGCAGTGATCGTAATCAAATAGTTCACTTTTGGATCGAGGTGAATATCCTTTCACCGAGAGATCCTCCAGCACTATCAAGTACTTTTTAGAAAAAAATTCTCGAGGAGCAAACGAAGTGTCCACTTGAAATTTTTCAAATTCTTTTAATAAGTGGTTGTAGAAAAAGTGTTCCTTCTCGTAAATATTAAGCGAAGTGGTTATTTCAAATATTGTTTTTAAAGAACCGTTCAATATTTTCATAAAAAACCGTTCACTTTTTTGATCGTTGTTGTCCTCATATTCTATGGTAACTGAAAAGTGCTGACCTAGAAAACCTTCAACTGTATTTGACAAAGAAAGCACCGAACGGGATTTTACTTCAAAATTGCCTCTTTTAAAGCAATTTTGTAATATTTTTGTGCATTCTTGAAGCGACAGTTGTTGTTTTACGTTATCCATCGTCGTATCCTGAAAATGAAAATCAGAATGTTAATTTTATACAAATTTTAAATATTACATTTTTAACGCACACAAAAAATTGAAGAGACTGACAATCGAACATAAACTTGATGAAATAATTTTTAAATTTCATTATTCATTCCGAATTGCTTAATTACAATTCTTTTGAAATAACAACGGAAATTAAATTATACACATGAAAAATTCTGAAAACTTAGTAAACCATGATAAAGCATTCAGAAATTGTTTGCGGATTTGATGAAATAGAAAAATTTTATCAAGCAATACCTTCTTTCTAAGTAAAAATTTCTGGGGTTTAAATTTAATTTTACTTTGCGATTAAATCGTTTTTTTTTTGTATTGGGAAGACGTTCGGTTACTTATAATTTAACGACAATAAAGTTTTAAGAACGGTTTTTATCTGATATAACTCTCATGATATTTTTACGACTTTATATAATCACCATGATAATAGCATTTGGTAACATTTTCTTTTTTAAATGTATTTGCTGAAAGTGGTTCGAAAAAATTTACATTTTAAAGTAAATACTCATTAAATAATCAACAGCAGACCCAAAATTCATCGCTAGGAAATAATTTTTAATAAAATATAAGATCGTGCTTTAACATTTATTTATTTTAAACATTTAATATTGCATTAGTGCTGGACTATGTCCGCTATGACGCTGTGAGCAATTTCAGGTGGGTAATTGTATTAGGACTGAGCTTTTAACCTCTCAATATTTTCACAAAAAGTTAACATTTTAACATCTTAGCCATAGATTCACCTACTATTTATATGAATTTTTTAAATATTGTAATTTGTGCTTATCCAAGAGATAATTCAAAAATACCGCTCACCCATTGATTAACGATTGTATTGATGCTGATTCTAGAGGAACACCTTCAAAAACCGAAGACGATTACAGTCAAAATAAGATTTTGGACACAAAGAAGTTGGATTGAATTGATAATTGAAAATAAAATTAAAGAATTTTGAAAACAAAATTTAAGCACATTGCTTGCTCACCACATCATATTGCTCACCACAACTATCACATTGTTATCTCAAAACGAAAGTAAAAAGATAACTAAAATTGCGTAGATCTGACTGAACTCTAATATGCGTAATATGATATGTGGTCGTTCCAATTAAATTTTCTCGTGAGTCATAAATCATAATCAACTTATGTAAATCACAAAAATGAGAATATTCTATAACCGCCGTGTCGAAACATAATAATTTCGAAAGATGCTTACGTAGTACACATTCAACTCTGCAATAATCCCACATATGTAAATATGAATAATAATTATCCAAAATAATACAAAAACTGAATAGGCTAACTTATCGACCTTCGCGTATTATCAAATCTCTTTGGCCTTCATAATATTAAAAATTTTGTACATTATCTTTTATAACTGTTATCTTAAAATGCTATATACAGGGCATTCCAAAAAAAGCGAGTATAATAATTTTTTATTCTATAACAGCGGTGGCGAATCTATGGCACGAGTGCCAGAGGTGGCACGTACGAAAATTTTAATAGCACGTTAACGATTTACAAGTAGTGATACTGTGAAATAATCTCAATAGTCAAATTCATGCAGCTGTGTAAAAACGGCAAAGCAAGAGCAATGGAGAGCGACAAAGTTTCCTTTCAATATGAAAAAAGTTCACGACAAAAGATCACTTAAATAAAATTTACTTTTTTTAACGCTAAAAGACGCTACCGTCGAGATTTCTCACTAGTTCTCCAATAAGGGAGCGAGAAAGTTTGACGTTAGTACCTCGAGTGTTAAAAAAGTGAACTTATTTTATTAAATATTTTAACTCTAAAGGACGCTAATAGACGCTCAGCTTTCTCGCTCCCTTTGTTCGAAAGTAGGACAACATTTTGTACTTTGATTTTAAAAATTTTTACTGACCAGGATGACACAAAACGGTCCAAGAAGCAATTAAAAAAAATTGCAAACCATTGCAAATAGGGCTTACAATTAAAATTTTACATAAAATAGCATTTAACAATTGATTGGGTGCCGCTGGAAAGGTAACCTTGCCCTACCATAAGTATTTTGCAAAAATTATTTTTTTTAATACTCTTCGACTCTCCGCGCGCTCCGCTAGTTACGTCACCTTCGCTCCGCACGCTCCGAGCCGTTTTGCCTAACGCTGTACTTATTAAATATATTCCCCAAGCCGGTCCAACTCGGCAAAGTGTGCTACTAGAAAGGGGGTGAATCACCCTCGATGTGAAACCCCTGAAAAGTGAAATTTGCTTGATGTTAGCGCTACCATAGTGCAAGTGCTACTACTGCATTCGTGTTCGTTCGCCATCCACAGTTTGTGGCGTAAGTAAATCAACACATACGGTTAACAGAATGCCTCATAAAAACGAATATCGCACAGATATTAAAAACTTTAAAATCGATTATTGCTAATCGATAAGACATTCGTTCGTGGTTCGTATCTAAAACGCTTCATTTTAATGTTTTCTATCAAATCTTGTTGAGTTTTCTTTAATAAACATAATATCTTCTAGTACTAGATATCCTCGTAATTAAAATATAAATAACCCAGCAGGGTTGATCAGTGCATGTAGTGATTTCTAAACGACTAGAAATACGTAGTGTCGAGTTCGAATCCAAAGTCGCTTGTTTGCTCGGTGCATAATATCATAATAATATCATAATAAATAAAAAAAAATAATTTTCAATTATAAAGGGTGGAGAAGGTCTTAAAATTATCGGTTGCTTTAGACTCCGCATTTTCTTTTCAAAAAAAAGTTTCTCGTCGAGTAACTCTTTCCTCATTTGCTATATTCATTTTACCGTTATTTTCCTATTTTTAGTTTTTTTAAATACAGAATTCTTTAACATTTAAGTGCTATCATTACTTTGTTCATTTAGAGTAGCTCAAATCAAACTTTGTTGTCTATTCATAAAGGGCAGAGTGCAGGAAATGTAAGTCCTTGGTAGAGCTTTTTTATTTTTATTTGTCACTGTCACGAAAACATTAACTTACAGACACCAAAGTAAATCAGTAAAATTATTACCGATTACCAAAAAACTGTAAGTGAAAATTATTAAAATCTAAACGTAGAATACTAGACAATATAAACAATCACCGCTTCGTCAACAACATTTTGATTACCTTTTATTTATTAAATTTATAAATCATTTTCAATCTACCCACTATGTGTTAAATTATCATAATTATTGAAAAATCTTATTATTAAATATGATGCATCACTTAACATACGACCTTTTAATAATCACTCCAAATATAGCCACAGCTTTCGCTTAATAACACTTACAATATTATATTATAATATTGAGCCCCTTATCTTGAATGATTATGAATTTCACTGCTTCAATCAACTAATACAAAAGAAAAAAATTTTTATTTATAGGCAGTTACGAATATTGACAACAAAATGATATGACTGTAGTAGTAGGTAGCAATCAACAAAGTACGAGTAATAAACAACAAAGTAAAGTACGTAAAGCAATCATTTAATTAGCGCAGAACGTGTAACACAAAATTTTATTGGTATAAAACATTGAATTTAAATTTACCAGCACTTGAATAACTACATTAACAAAACAATTTGTCTGTTACGTTATAATAATAACAGAATTTTTAAATCTGCCCAATTAAACTCTTTATATTTTAGCTTATTTACATTTTTGCTAATTTAGTACCTCTTGTCTATATTATTTACTCATTTTCAAATATTCCACGTATCATTCGTCCGGCGATAAAAACTACGTACACAAAAGTTTCAGATTTTAACTATGCAATATTAAAACGGTAAAAAAATAATAATAAGGGTAACTTTTTTATTTGAAATTTAAAATTTTATTGAATTATATTATATGGATAAATTATAATATTTCTGTTCAACAGGTTTACACACCGGAGGTCGTTTGTTGAAAGTAAATTTCTGCCTTACTTCACTAAGAATATCACCACGCCAATTATAATATGAGAAAATTTTTCGTTACGACGGCTCGACGGTCCCTTTAAGAATATTTTCCGTTTGGGCGCTATTTTACATCTAAACGACGGCAACGTAAAGTTATACCTTCCTTTTACATTAATTTTAAATCGATTATTCTTTAAATTTAAGATATAATTCGGTGATGAGCGTAGCCTTATAACGTCAGATGCCACATTTTTGTTGACATCTTAGCCTTAATTTTGATAAAAAAGAAACCTTTGGATGGCTTCGTAAATTTTTGATGTTACTAAATCCGATTGTTATTGTATATTGGCCTTTGTTTTACTCAATTAGGTCGGGTTAAATGTTCCCGAGCGCTACCACTAACTGACCGAGATTAATTATATTATAATAGTCGTCCTCAATTGTAGCTTTGTCAATATAATGAGTTGTATTTTAATTTTGATTTCTTATGATAGCTATGAAATGGATTATTTGTGGAAGGTAAACAAAGCTTTGAGTTCGCCGAGGCCGCATAATATCCGATCCAGGATGTTACCTCCAAGTTTTTGTAACAATCCATGGCCTTTCCTACTCCTTCTGCTTTCTCAAAATTAAAACAAACTTTTTCTTAATTTAACTGCATTTGTTTTTGGCAGACTTACACTTTTTCATCTCAAATGGAAAAAGCAATTTCACTCTAAATTTTGATTTCTCTTAATTAACGCACGTTAAAACAGGGCTACCATGAGATGTTCTCGATAATCGTTTGATTTTAGTCGTATCCATTTGCATCGTTTTGATTTACGTTAGTTCAATAATACCAGGCTGTTTTGAAAGTTTTTTCAAGTCAAAATGTTATAATAATTATATAGGCAGCAAACGTTAGACAATCAAAACTAAAATAAATTAAATTTTTATTAATTATAAATTTAGTTTGTCATCTTTGACTGCCAAATCTTGTGCTACAGGATCTGTTTGATTTGAATTTTTTTGATGTTGGTAATACTTTTCCTAAATATATACCCAAAATAAAAAAATAAAATTCGAATGTTAAAATGTTCACCCTGCTCTAATTTAAAATAATTCTTAATTGGTGATTAAAGTACTATAATTAAATCAAATGACATTTGTAATGATGATTTATCACATTTGAACGTCAAATGTTTAATGATACGAAACACATAAATAACTACAAACAAAGTAAATACAACAATCAATTATAGAATTAACACTCTTAATTTGGTATATAATTAATTTTTACACAATTTTTACTACTTCCTACTGGCCTTGCTCAGACATTTAGGGAAAACTGACACCTGACAATTTTGTGCTAATTTTGTGCTCTAACAGTAAAAAATTAATTTAGGAAAGGGGTATACTGAGTTTACTTCAATTGAAGTATACTAGAATAATTTTGTAATAAATTAGTGAATTTCTTTTCGATCTGTATCAATAATTTTGTTTCATAAATAGAAAAAATTTAAGACTCCTTTTTTAAAAAAAATTTAAGCTATTTTTTCGACACTTGATAAATTGTTGTTTTTTTTAATTATTTACTATTGCTAAAAATAAAAATCTGCTTTGTCAACCAATTTTCAACCACAGGAAAATTGAACTAAACAAAATAAAAATACCAAATATTCACCTATTTTTAATGAAAATACTTTTGATTTTGTTTACCAATTTTTTGTGTGTTTTAGTGTTTATAAACATCAAAACATAAATATGTTATGCACCTACCGACTAATTAACATAACAGAATAGTTTATACTTGTGTAAATAAACTCCAGAAGGATTTTTACAAGGCTGTCTAGTGGTTTTAGTATTTTATGGAAAATGGTACAAATAAGTAACACACTTTGAATAATTATGGCTTATATTTAATACTTCTTAATAGACGTCAATGAAATGCACAATAAGCCTTGACATAGAATTATAATTCTGAATGTATTGAAATAAATGAAAGCAATTCATTCCGACTAAGTACCATTTCCTTTGGAAATATTGCATTAATTTTTACAAGTTTTTATATAAACATTATCACACAATTTAGTCTAATTTAATTTAACGCCCTCTCTCCTTCAAACGCATTGAAAAATTTTAATAAGTACAAAAATTAAATGATGAGACAGTTTTTTTGCATTCCATGGGAATCAAATGCAAAGCATTTTATAAATAGAAAATGCATTTTGCAGAATTCACTTGATGCTATCATTTTCATTAATATTATATTTATTATATTTACCCAAGATTTAAAGGTTTTGGAACTAAATTACGGATAATGAAATGTAAACTGGATGGATTAATCAAAATAAGGTTTATGATCCAAATATACATGGTGCTTAGAAATTGGATTAAACGCTATACCGCACTAAATTGTAATTTAGAATTACAGATTTGTTTGATAAAACACTTTTAAAAGTAAGTGAAACAGATAACACATAATATTTGTTTATATAATTCTTATATTAACTGCAAGTTTGTAAATTTGAATTGTTTGGTTACATTAGAAATTTGTGTTATAATTCCAGGCACTAATAATTTTTAAACAACCCCAAAAAAGGTAATTAGCACGTTAAGACTTACCGAGAAAATTTAGCGATTTAATTTTCCAATATCCTATAATTTATTGATAAGTGCAGTACAACGCGAAACTTCGTCAGTGACACTTCAGTAGTTCAACTAAAACTGTAATTGAAGTTGAGATAATATACCACGTCACGAAATTAATGATTAATGCATTTAAAGTTTATTGTTTAAGTATCCTCGTTTTTGAATAAATTATTTCTTTATCTTGCTCAAAGAACCGATTAGAGATAATATGCAGCTTATAAATAAAGCATAGTAATGCCTCAAGGAAGCAATTCAATTTTTTAAAATGTAATAATAACTTGGGAAAAATAACGTAAACTTCTATTATAATATTTAAATACGTCGCGCATTTAACCACAGAATACGATGATAATACAGAATTTAAACTCGATTTTATTAGGTAGCCGTTACCTGCGCAAGGTTTTAAAAAACTGATAAATTTCGACTTTATACCGTATATGTTATTATTAAATTTCTACTAGTTATGCAGGTGCATACAAAGTTAATCTTCTATATTTTGTTTTTTTTTAAAATTAATTTTTGCAACTCATTCAACTTTATCTCACTTAACTCCCCCTAACTCCATGATGCAAGGTGGCTACAGTCACGTAATAAATTAATGAATAAATTTTGATTTGGATTTATTCAATATTTTGTGGTTTACCTAATTATACCGGGTGGCTACCTTAAACCCGAGCATGGGAGAATAACATGGTAAATAATTTCCAATGATAAATTTCAAAATTAATTAAAACTGTTAGGTATCATCAGACGCGGAAAATGAATCTATGTATTTCAATTGATAAAATTTTTATTCTCATCCATTTTAATGGTAAACAGAAATTAAAATAACTAATTTATCATGCAATTCTCCTATGTTTATAGTAGACCACCCGGTAAATATTTTAATTCAAAACAAAAAACAAATTGTTTATATAATTCTTAATGAACACACAGAATTAACTTCAATTTAAATAGATATAATTCAGGGTTAATACATTGAGATAAGATTAAAATATTGAAAGTAATATTCTATATTTAATAATAATTAATCAGCTTGTGTAAATAGTACTCAACAAAATTGGAATTTGTTATAAATAAACATTGCTTTCAGTATCAAATTTCAATCTCTCTAGGTAAAATTTTAATGTATCCTTCTATAGCCAAAATATTAATATGGCTACCAAGGAAACGACCTTAATTAGTACGTCACTATCATCATTTTCTACAAGTTATTTAAAAATCTGTATAAAGTTAACTTTCACTTACATAACCAAAGAAAAAATTTATGAAGAGTTTGTTGCCCAGTTGTTGTCATTTCTTGACACCATTGCAAATTGCTTTCCCTCTTACAAAGTAAATTATAATTTTCTGGCATGAAGTGAAGTTGGTTAAAATGGGACTCAAAGAAGGCCAACTGTACTTTGTTTTGGTAGCATTTGTGAAACCATCGCAGTAAATTTATTGTAGATAGTCCTGCAGATATAACCGGATTGCTTCCATTATAGACGGCTTGCTTAGGAGGGTTAAGAGGGCTAACATCAACTTTACTCTAGGTGGAGTCATTGGTTAGGCTTATGAACATCTGGTTTGATAATCTCAATTTGCGACTTATTCTGAAAGGCAGTTTTTTTATTTTTGGCGGTTACAAGAGCCTCTTTATCCGAAGAGGTAATTAAGGAAATTTTTTTCTAAGAGCGGTCTTTCCAAAAGTGATCACCCATCCAAGTGTTATCTACCATTTACATTTGTCACTTCTTTGATATGATGAGAACGGCCATTTGTTCTGCAGTACATTGATCATATCATATGCCTTTTACGTAATTAAACATAAATAATTAAAAATTCAAAATCATAAACTAGAAAAGCTTTTCAGAAAGCCACTAATCACGAAGTCAGCAATACTTAACCTCCGAATATTGAGTATCGAAATGTAAATACCACGTGTATCAATAAATTAGTAAAAAAAACTATTTTAATTGGCATTACGTCAATAAGTACTGTTCATTGTTATTTATCATATTAAAACAGATTTAAAAAGAGGTCAAGAAACATTGTAAAATGATTCTTTTGACACTCTAACCGGTGAGTCAATTGATTAGTAATACAAACTATGCTACATCAATGTTACTTTGATTAAGTCTTAATCTTTATAAATGTCAAAGTCTTATTATATTTAAAGTGACATTTTTCTACGGTTTTACTAACATTTTCAGTATTTATGATGCCGAGGATTTTATTCTCAACCCAAACAAATTTTGGTCCAATATTAACCCAGCATTGCCCCAACGGTGGTCACCCCTGGGAGATCGCTGTTCCAATGCTGAAATGATAACTTCAGTCCTGCAGTTGGCGGCCAGCGTTGGTGCAACGTTGGCTCCCGGTTTTGGTCCAGTGATAATTACAGGCAAAGTAACGGTATTAGATATCTACTGGCCCAGCATTGGCTATTTATTGTACACCGATTCTTAGACTGAGTATCGGCAAATCAACGGCAAACAGCCTTGGCCCAACGTCGGTTCGAACATCGGCCGCCAACGACTGGTTGCAAGTATTAAGCGAATACTGGCTCAGCATTGGCCATCTATTGTAAGGTGATCCTTAAGCTGAGCACTGGCAAAGCAACGGTAAACAGCTTTGGCCCAAGCCTTACTTCAGCGTTGGGTGCCAACGGTTTGGTTTGCCAGTTCTAGACCAATTATTGGCCGTATTCTGAACGTCGGCAATATTTTCCTGGGAAGGCTATTATAATTATAAATACTCCTATTAATCCACTGGGAAAAGTTTACTCCGAGGCTGAGTTAAAACAATTGCTGATTTATGAATAAAATGGAACGTTATGTGCATTGCGAATAAAGTTTATGAATGGTTGAATTGCTACATTACCAAGAATGTGGGAAAAAAACTATAACGATTAGTTCAGCTGCAAAAACGTTTTGTGCGACTGGCTGGAAACTTGGTTGGACAGTGGTTTCTCCAAATTTAATAATTAACTTACAGATAGTTCATCAGAACTGCGTCAAAAGTTGTGCAACTGCTATTCAAGAAGCTCTTGTTCGAACCGCTGAGAAGGAGTTATCTGAGATAGACGACAGCAATTCCTACCTTAATTTTTTTACCCATAATTCCTCAAGGTGGCTATTTTGTAGTTGCCGATTGAACACTCTTAGAATCCCGCGTTGATTTAATGGCATCGAAAGATGAGTACAAAGATTATAGATTTACTAAATGGATGATTAAAAACGTGGGTTTGCAAGGTATTCCTATAAGTGCATTTTATAGTAAAAAGCATAAAAGTCTTGGTGAGAATTACGTGAGGTATTGTTTCATTAAAAAAAAAATTATTAAAAAAGTGGAAAAGTGAACCAAAATAATCAAAAATGTTATAGCTTATAATAAATTTCAAAATGCATAAAAATAATGAAATATTCGGACTTTTATTTAATTTTCTATTTCTAACACTGCAATGAAATTTAAAGTAAATTAAAATCTCTTCTAAAAGATTAATTTCATTCGCGTTTTGTTAAAATACCTCCCTATAGAATAATCAATTCTTATCAGTTGGTCAATCTAAATAGCTAATTTAAACAAAATAAAAGTTAAAATAGTGCTAAAAGAGCGTATCGTGATAAGTCGTCGTCAGCAAACTTACTTGGAGTTTTAGTCACCGTAGATGTTGAAAATTAACGTTGTGGAATCTCGCTATCACTACATTTCATGAATTTACAGTCAGATTAAGATAATCGTTAACCTTTATTTTTTTTTTTAATTTAATTATTTTACAATCAATTCGTCGACGCGACAACTAAATTAAAACCACGATAAGCTTAAGCAATAAAATATTAATTATTTTTTTATGAAGCATTTGAGCGGTAAAAATTTTGCCATACGCTTCGGTTTTTCAATAAAATTAAATAAAGCTGATGTGATCTGTAATTACAACTAGCAATTACAATTTTTAATTTCGTTTCTATTGAAAATGGCTATTAATTATAAGGTTGAATATCAATACTTTTAACACAAAACTAATTATAATTGAAGAGCATTTACAAAACTGCTTTGTAATCGTTAAACAAAAAATTCAATTTAAAAACTCTTGAATTAAAATTTAAATTTTGTTATAATTTGCTTTAATTTTCAATGTGCAAAATGTCCTTTGATAAATTAATTTATTTATCTACATTTAAGCTTTGCACTTTTGAATGTTCATGTTTTTATTTTTAATGAATATATTTTTTTGTTTGAACTAAGTATTTTGGATTTGATATTTTGTTCGTTTTTATTGGCTCAACAAGCGACTGGAAATTTGAATCCATTATTATTTATTTACTATACGACTTCATGTCATTTTAACACTTAACATTTTTAATAACAAGAGGAGAGCTAACTTTGGATATCACCGACTTGTACGATTATCCATTAGTTGTACGTGTTCGTCATAGTTAGGATTTCATCAGGTAAAAATTTAACAGCTTTATTTTCAATCAATTTAGAGAAAATTATGAATTTTAAAGGCAAGCGATTTATAGAAATCTCAAACAAGATTCTAAATTGAATTGATTTAGTATCAAAAATTTTTACAGTTTTACTTTATAGTTTCTCATTGTCTTCCGAAAGGAGACGTCTAAATAAATGTCTTTTTTTGGGTCTAAGCTGAGAACAGTAGAAAAGTGTATATTGACGACTTAATATTTTTTAATATTATTACGTATTATAAAACTGATCATAATCCTGTAATGTGTAATATCCGTGGACTTGAGCGACCGATTTTCAAATAATAGTATGTACACATAAATTTTAACAATGTTTTATCAATATTTATTTAAGCGTCATAATAGTACTCGGGGTCTTGTTTACTTAACATTTAATAAATCGTCATATCGATAAAGAGTATGGAAGCAAGAACTGCTTTTGCATAATACAGGATGGTCTACTTTTCACAAAGTTATATTGCTAAAATGCAGTTAAAAAAATTATTATAAGTACTATAATACTGTATCAACTTTTCAAACCAATTTTAATACCTGAAACAGCAAGACGTGCAGTTTAAAAGTTGCAATTATTAAATTGCAAATGGCCAATTCAATTCCGATCTAAAATTCTGAAATAAAAATATAATTCTAAAATAATTTTCCGGTACTGTACTGTCATCTGTTAATTTAACATAGTCAATAGCTCTCATTGAATGGTTGATCTGGAGTAGTTCATCAACCAGTACTCTTATTTTGAAACAAAAACTGCCCTCTGAGTCTCAACTCCTAATGAGAGAGTTAACCAAAACAGAGACCAGAGTCTGTCGCAATCCGGAGAGAAAAATCAAAGGCAGGCGATGTATAAAGAGAAAGTTACTTTCACACGCTCAGTGCATCTTTTTTAAAAGAACTGCTATCACCTCAGCTATGACCATGCAAGCCCAAATTTGAGAAAGTGTTAGCAGAAAGAAATTAGTACATGATTCGTACTAACTATTCTCAACTTGTGAGAGTTTGGTCTCCACTCTCCGCAGTTAAGACCAAGGCTGGGTACACGGACCGCCAATACAATGAGTCAATAGAAGCAAATTTTAAACCAAAAATGTATCTAACCTTTGATTTGATAAGCAAATCAATAATGTACCATTCAACCTTACCTAACGCTCAATTTTAAAGTTATTCATCAAATTCTTTTGAGTTTTCTTTAATAAATTTAATTTCTTCTACTACCGGTTAATGAACTTTACCTGTAAACTAATTACATTTGATTACATCACACCACCACTGCTGGCTTTTTTCTTAACAAAACAATCCAATGTTATTAAATTGCCAGTATAATATTTATATTACCTAATTATCATAAAAATTTATGAATTTTAAATTAAATTTAGATGAAATGAGAAGTTTGAAGTCGATGCGGGTTAATTATAACCAAGAAGTAAACTAAAAAATAAAAATGTGTTTTGAGTAAACTTTCTACAAAATCTCTACAAAATTAAATTTTAATTTCCTCACTGAACTGTAGCAGCATTCCTTTGAGAATGGTATATTATACTGTATATAACCAGAAGGAAATAAAATTGTTATAATATTCTTTAACTTTTGTTTTATTCTTTTCTTGTTGTTTTAATATTATAGGTAGCATTTGCAAAGATGCAAGGTCATTTGTGTAATTATTATATTATATAACAACAGCAACTTAGTTTCTTTTATAAAACTTACGTTTTACTATGCATCCATGCATAATTCGTAAAAGCTGCTATTTTTATCAAAATATGTTCTTCATTCTTGTTTAGTTTTTTTTTTAATTTCTTTTATTTCGCCTCTTTTTGTACCCTTTTTATTGCTTTTACAGTATAGCTATTATTTCGTGATAATCTAATTAACGCTTAGTTTGATTTATATTGTAGTTAAAATTTTTAGCTACAAGTTCATTTACTGAGGTTATCAAATATCTGTCAAATTAGCTTTTTAATATGGTTTAAATTTTAGGACGAATGAAAAAAATTATACCACACCACAGTGAGTTTTTGCATATGGAGGTTTAGTTTCATAAAGTATACACATTTTACTTTAACTTAATGATTTTTTTAGGGTTGTCGGTCCCGCAAAACTCAAAATTTCTTTCAATGAATTCTGATGTAGACCACTACTCTACCTTACAGATGTCCTTTTAGTATTTTATTTGAATACCGATGCAAAGGGTAGGTACTTCTGATGAGGATTTTGCTTTTTGGAGGATAAAACCTTAATGGATATCCCATTTATATTTTTCAAATTTTCAGTTCTGAACTCTTATAATCCATGTTGAAAATTCTCTTTAAGTACTAGTAATCGAAGTACATAATATTTAGTTTTGCTCGTATGTTAGAATCTATTACATATTTATTTTGAAGGACATTTTTGTGGTGTAACTAGCATAAAGACAAGAAAATGTGATTCATGCGAAAATTTTGTTGAGATTTATTACAACAGGAAATAGAAATTAATGAAGGAATGTATTAAAAAAATTGCAATCAGAAATGTTATAGTTATATCCATTTTTGTGGTTAAATAAATATTTACAATTGAATTTAAAGATTTATATGCAGTCTGCAAATAAAGTTTCTATGTTTGTCGAGAAGCTACTCGAGAGCTAACACTTGACTTCGTTGCTAATTGGCTCCTTGATTGTACAAACCCATATATAGCTTTTATTAAATTTTTAAAAAATGTAATACTTACGTTTATCTTTTGAAAGATACTAATTAGTCGCTTTAAATGTGTACTAATTTACATTTGTTATTTAAACAGTAAAAAGTTAATAAAGCACATAATTGTTTATAAAAGTAATAATTTTATTACAACTGCTACTAAATACATAAAATCTGAAAGGGTTTTACAACCAGGATGTGGCTAGCAATTAGATGATATACCGCAACGATATCTACAATTGTTTCATTTGCGAAATGCCTTTGGGGTTAAAATAATTATTACATTTTGTGATTTTATTGAATCATACTCAGCAATCTAACATGTGCTTTTCAGTTTTATATAACGTACCCGTTAAAGTGAAATAACGAGATTACAACACTATAAACCTTGCGAATGTCGGCTATAAAGGGTGTCTCAATAGCGGGAACTTATTTTGTGGTTTTTTTATTATTCATTTTAAAAGAAAAGGTGAAATGCTAACATAGTTTACCAGTAGTATTAGCTTCAAAAGTAAAATTACTTACACCAAGTGGTCCATTTCATTTGAACAGATAATATGTACTCGTATAATGTTAATTGAAACACCGGTTTATCATTTCAAAAATGTTATATTACCTACATTTTGTCAATAATTTTATTCGATAAAATGTAGAAAGTTGTATATCCACTTATAATCATTCGTTTTGATTTTTGTAACTTTTAGTAAAACTTCTTTATTTTAGTACTTTTTTGTGTCAAGTATTCTGCTTTGGAGTCAAAGTCTCAGAGTTTTTGGTTTTCTAATGTCTACATTTAGGTTTTTTGTTGGTCCTGGGGTATATTTTTTATAGGTGAACTGTCACAGAGTTCCCTGTTAATGACTTCTGTCTGTTAAAAAAATTGCGAGATAAGTAAAAAGCACCTAAACGATGAATGTTCCTTGTTTGATTAAGCAGGGGATTGTTGAATAGGGGAGAAGGGGGCAAATTGGGCCAATTTTTTTTAATTTTAGATAACATGATTAATTTTAAATAAAAAAATGCTCGATTTTGCACACAGTGATCTACAAGATACGTTAATACAATAATCCGAATTAAACATTAGAAAAATTAAGCGTAGTCCACTTATTAGAAAAAATTTTCAGGTGTGATCAAAATAAAAATTTTATTATTCCAAAAATAACAGCTGTTCTTGTATATTGTGAAATAATAAGGTTAAAGAAATATCATAATTAAATATTTAAGGACGCAAAATATTGTTCAGAAAGTTTCATAGATAGATAGAGCTGAGTGGTCTAATTTATTTACATGAATATTTCAACGATACATCAATGTTTTGTATGCATGATGTTGCACATAAAAGCTTTTTAATGTATTTGAATTTAAATAGTAATCATTCATATAGGAGTAGAATTTACATTATAATACTTCCATTGTTTTGTTAAAGTGATAAAAGAGTAATTATTGTTGATATTTTATGTACCTGTATATTTGAAAAACTGAAAAAATAACCTGTGGTAAAAGTAACCTTAAGGTTGTTACATTTTACTTAACTAATAGAAAATACTGCAACTATTGCCTTTGGACACACTCATACTGCATTTTAATGCTATTATTGTTATTTATCGATGCTGAGAGAGTTGAAGGCGAAATTCTAGAAATTTTAAACAAGATGATCAATATTGTAGACGGAATCATCGACACACTGAAAAGTAATCATCACTAAGTATTTTTATATATCAGAGATTATCGAATAATTTATTTTATTAAGTGGCTTACGTATTAATTGAGTAAATTACGAAATAGATGGTAATCTGAGTATTTTTCAAGTGTACAGTTATTGATTCGGGAAAATTTATCTTAAAGGATCTAACTAAAACCACGACACAATTATGATTTAAAGCCTTTGATCCAAAATTTATCCAAAAGGTAACAAAAGATTTTGTGTTTTAAGTGAGGGGGAGGGTTCAAGCTTTTACTGCTTGTATTTTATAGACAAATGTCATATGCTGGGTATACCATAAAGAAATTCAATTTTGTAAGAAATTATTATTAAAGTAGTTGCAATATTAAAATTGAAGCAATAAAAAAATTTAATTTTATATTTTATAAAGGTGAATGTAAATTTTATTTTGCTTTGAATAAACTTGAAGTTTTACAGGTTACAATTTCTTTGTAACATTATAATAGACTTGTAAATATTTACATTTTAATAATAATACCAAATGAATTTTTCATTAAAAAATTGTCGTTAGATAAACAAGTTCTGTTTAACTTCCCTTTAAAATTGAGATAAAATTGAAATGTTTTCCTTGTTAAATGCTTGTTATGCGTAGTAATACAATATTGAATCTGAGCCAATTTATATGTATCAGTAAGTAGTCAATATTTTTTTGTTATAGAAAAATAATATTTATGTATGTATCTCTTATGAAAATTTCCTCTTTACTTTGTTGTAAAAAGGTGATCCTTCTTTAATTAAAAAATTAGATTACATTCTTTTGGTACTGTCATTTATTTTTTATTTTGAAGATTGATTCATGGCATGTTTATTTAAAAATTGTTTCATGTAAATAACCACCTCTGCAATTCTTTCTAGAACATAAAATTTTTGTCACATTTCCACATAAATTGGCATTTATTTCACCAATTATATCAATACCGTTGGTTCACAGATCGTTGAGTGTTTGTAATTTGTTGGAGTAAACCAATGATTTTCCATTACCATTTTTAATAAAAACTTTATGTAACTGGAATACTTCCGCCGTCGACTGACTTTTCTTATTAGAAAAACAGAAAAATATTAAAGCAAAAAATTGATACAAAATAGAAACCTAGTATGGATTTACTACCACCTTATTATTTTTAAATCGTTATAACTGCTCTGCAGTATGCATCATTTTACAGAAAAGTACCCAACGACAATCAATAAGTCATTTTATACTTTTTAAACTATGTTTCATTTTCGGGTTCTTATTTTTATAAATTACCGGTCTTCAGTAGCCCTAAACGTGTATACAGAAAGAAAGCAGGTTTTTGGTTTTTGGTTACGAGTGCTGATACTCTTCAGCGTATGATGATCATAATAATTTTCATTAGATAGAACCAGCTCAGAAGAATAAATCTAATTTTTACAGAAACTGCATCAAAATTGGTGCTTTTGTTTTAAAATTCAAATGGAACCAAAAAGAACAGAGAAACATTCGACCAAATAAGATTACACACTCTCTGTTCCATCTAGGTACAGCTAGAAATTTAAACTTCAATTTATAAAATGAAAATTAAAGTTTTCTGATGAGATAAACTTGTCTAGGTTAATGGTAAGCTCATACTTAGATAAAATATTTTCGAGTCACATAATAACGAAATCAAGTTAAATTGTTCGACTTCTAGAAGTATTCTAATTTTTCAGTGACACACGGTATATTATTATAAATTTAACAAAAAACCAGATTAAACATGAAGCATGAAGTGGAAATAATATACAGTTAACGATCACCTGAATAAAAAGTAAGAGAACCACAAAACAATCCAGAAATTCCTTTCAGGAACAAGAAAAGCTCCTAAAAATTGCGTTTCTAACAAACGACCAAAAAATGTAACCTTGTATCCGATAAAACATGTAATTGGTGTATTTATAGTAGTTTTCTGACAATAACCTGACAGATACAAAGTGTTTTAATCTATGGAACTCTCGAAAAGGCATTATAACAGTTATTATTATTAAAGTTTATGTAAAATAAAAAAATTAGTTAAATTAATGCAAGGATTTTCTTTCAAATGCAAAACTGAAAGTAATGTAATTTCAGGTTTTTACATTAACTTTTAACGGTAATTTATTAAAAACGAGGGTGTGCTATTAATTTAGGTGGCAAGCCAATTAGTTACGATTTTTTTGATAATTTTTTTAGTTGATGAAGAAATAACAAAATATTACTAAATGAACTTAACCAAATTGTTCAACTTTTAAAATTGCTTTCAAATTTTAAATGCAATCTGGTACTTATCAACGGAGCTTGAATTTTAATCTGATTGAAAAACCAAAATATTTATAATGCTAAGCGGCTAAAGATTGCAGAATATTTTTAAAAATTTTATAAAAAGGTTTAATGAAGCCGAGCTTTTTTTTACTCTTCAGTTTCGTTAATAATAATTACTAAAAGTCTGAATAGAAAATGATTTTCCGAGAATATAAACTAATTAAAAATATTTTTCTTCCATTAAAATAGAAATTTAAAAAAAAATTAATTAATATTCATTCAAAGGTTGTTTTATAAAAACGAAAACCGTTTATCAATATTGTGGTTAAATCAAACCTTCCGGAATACAATTAGTAAAACCTTTACTGATTATTTCAATTTATGATGTTATTTGAATAAGGAAGGATCGTACTAAGTGGTAGTTTGTATACTGTAATAAATTTACGTTTTACTAAGAATTTAAAGATTTGTAAAAGTTGTGTCAATGTCGATTTTGTATTGAAATCAAGTGCTACATAATAATATCATTCAGTACTCATATTGTTCCAAATTGTGCTGGTTTAAATAAAAGTAGAGATTTTTCAGAAGCGATTCCTGTTGTCCTAGGTTGCCAACGTCAAAAATACAGTGACTTTCATTTACTTACAACCTCATGGTTGTTGAGAATTAGTAGCAGAATCCTTAACGATGCGCACGAATGGCTTAATAAGATTCTACTTTCCATAAATATGTATAATTGACATCAAATAAAATTAACTTGAAATGTGATTTTCTCCAAAAAAGAAGTACAATAGATAAAATATCAAGACACGTATTTTCTCATTTTCCAATAACTTTCCCTGTACAAATTTTCCTTGGTTTAAAAAGTGTGAAGAGTTCCAATATAAAGTATATTATTGTGTAGGTGATACTAGACGTCATAAAAAATGAACAAAACGATAAGCGACTACAATTTTATAAACGCTGTTATATAGATTTTAAACTTCCCTCTCAATGTTTTAATTGACGTATTTTATTTTTAAATCTAATTTCCTTAAAATCAATAGTTATAACGACCGATTAGCTTTGAAATATAATGTCAACCATTTATCTTAAAATTATATCTGTTTTCGACTCATCTCTTAATTCTGTTTTTATTTCGTTTTCAACAGTAATTATTATATATTATACGGTATTACATCATTTGCATTTAAATCTATGTTTTCAAATTTATCTTCATTATTAAAATATAACTGAACGACTAGTAGCATCTGCAATGTGCATTTTCTTGCTGGACACAAATTTTACATTAATGCCATATTTAGATAATTTCAAATTAATGTATGCCACTGACGCGACGTCAAGAGCAATATCATTAATTTTGTTTTTAAAAAGATTTTCCAATTGTAAATAATCGCTTAGTTACTCTACAGTCTACTTCTACAAACATAATATTATATTATGTATTGATGAAATTTATTGGAAGTAAAAATAATTGCTAAGCCACAGCAGTGGAGTGATGTGATCGCTGGTTGAGTATAGAGCGGAAATTCTGGGTTTAAATCGCGGATTGCACAAAATTTCTTGGCTCGGACTTCCGGTGGACATCTACACTCTGTGGTGAATCCTGATATTTGTGTCGACGTCATTACCGTAAATACGGCTGCGTCACACACGCAAAAGTTTACAAGAGAAATTAAGCAGGTAAATGGCGATTTATCGTCATCAGCCCTGGGCCTGCATGGCCTGTTAGCGCTTGCTTATAATATAAAAATAATTGCTAGAATTCCAAAATTCTGTAAAAATTGGTATCACGTTATATTTAAAAACCAAAAGCAGCAATCGGATGTTTGCTAATTAATGCATAAAGAAAAAACAAAATTTTGTAAAATAATTTCATTATGAACATAACCGTATTTTAGGTTACACAGCTAAATTTGAAAAATTTTGAGATTAATTTCAAAATTAGTATCACGGTTAATCGATGATATAAAGCAAGAAACCGAATTTTTAATAATTATTGTATTATAGAATTAGCGATATTTTTTAGCGTATACAGCTTAATTAGCAGAGAATCTTGAATTCATTTAAAAATCAGTATCACAGTAAGAGGTCAATTATTCGAAACCTATAAAGAAAGTTAGTTAATACCGAGATAAACCGCACAAGAGAAGTATATATTTCATTATGGGGTTAACCTTATTTTTAGGTTATACTCACTTAAATTTGTATAGAATTATGACATTATTTTAAAAATTATTAAGAAAGTCAGTGTTAATAAAAATAAAACCAATGACTATTATTGATTTTTTAAAGATATCACAGTTGATGGTTAATGACAAAAGATAAAAGTTTTTCATTATGTTAATTCTAAATATCCGGTTCGGCTTCGGGCGAAGTAAAAATTTTATTCTGACCGTCTTCTCTCGTACCGCAATGGAAAACCACAGAAGCTAATCTGCCCAGAAAGTCATTTAATAGTAAAATTAGTGGTCATGACGCTTCTGTCAAGAAGCATACGAAGAAGAATAACATGCGCTTATTTTTTATAGAACATTGTTCTTTAAGTAAAGAATCACCAGATTTGGTATGGCTGTACAAATATTTGAAGCTTAATCAAATTTGTATAGTAACAAAAAATTTTAAGAATGACTACGGTGTGACGCTCCCAGTCACCTAATTTAATTTTTAAAAAATTTGTTTAGATTGCCACATCTGTTATTAACATTTTCCGCTTTCAGCGTCATAGCTTAACATTTGTAAAAGTTACGCCGTTTTGGTACACCCATCTCTGTGCGTATTTTTCATTATTTACAATTTTAAAAATAGAATCAATTTTGCATCAACGAGTAATGCATTAAATTTTGTGTTAAAAATGGATTCGATGGTCGAAAACAAACGTTTATCTGTGGTACAAACGCTTTAAAAGTGGTAGTGAGTTCGTCGAGAATGATGAATGCAGTGGCAAACTGGCAAAACATTGATAAAATCACAGAAATGCTGGCTGATATACACAAATTGCTAGAGAGCTAGCAGAGAATTCAAATGTTGCTTATGAATTTGTTTAAAACATTTTGATTAATAATTTGGTCCTCAGACGTGTCGCTGTAAAGCTGGTTCCAAAAGATCTGAATTTCATGCAAAGAGGTACAGCTTGATGTCGCAAATGACATGATTTTCGAGGTTGAATCCGACCCAATGTTTATCAAATGCATCATTACTGGAGACGAGACGCGGGCTTATGGGTATGACATGAAATCCAGGCATCAATCGAGTGAAAAGCTTGCGCTGAACGAGCCAAGTCCAAAATAAAAAACCCGTATAGAAGCAGATGTACCAAAACGGCGTAACCTTTACAAATGTCAAGCTATGACGCTTGATAAATAAAGGACTGAGAGCGTCACATGGTGGTCATTCTTGAAACTTTTTAATTCGGTGAAATTAGAGGTATTATTTTTGAAAATATCGGATTTATTGCTCTCAAAATTCAACTATTTTGCAATAAAACCTCACTCTAGTTTATTTAAAGTTTGTTTAACTGCAAAGTTGTGTTTAAATTTTCAGTTCAGATAATTAATTGGATCTGTAATTAATAGAAATTTAACATAAAACTTAACCAAACATTAAAATATTAGAATTTTAACCATAAGTAAAATAACAACATACGAAAAATTTTATTTAGAAATTTTTTAAAAAACATTTTTAAACATTTGTGGCAAGTTAGAATCAGAAAATATTTAAAAATGTGAAAACAATTGTAAATACGAGGTGAGGGTGCAAAAAACTTGGAGTTTTTAAAATACCTGCCTGTGGGAATTTTTGAAATTTTTATTTAAACTTTACGTCTGTATGGAAATTCAGTTTAATTTATTGTTCTATTGCTAAGAAGTCATTTATAAATTACGTCCCACGTTCGGGGGGAAGGAGTCAACGTAATGTGACATTGTGTGACAAGGGCCAGGGGGTTAAAAGCTTTGTGACGCCACATATTAAAATTTGAAATATTCTATTATTTAATGGAAATTTAAAAAATTTTAAACTGCTGTTTTATTTTAATTATGTCCAATTATAAAATTAAAAAATATGTGAGATCACACCATGGGGAAAGGGGTTTCAAAAATGTGACCATTTGTGACAAGGACGGGGGGGGGCGTTAAGCAATTTATATGCTAAGGGATGCCAAGAAAACAACGCAGTTGCTGCGTAAGGTAAACAGGGTCGACCCTAGCCAAAAGTAGAAGAAGAAGAAAAGAATTTAAAATTTAAAGAAATTTTTAAAAAAAATACTCTGATACATGAAGGGGTTACGTACAGTTATGAGGTCGAAAAAAAAGACCCCAGGGTGTGACCACTTAAAAATGAGGATCATTATTAGGGTATTTTGAAGAAAAAAACTATTGTACCAAATATATTAAAAGTTTGGGGATATATCTAACAACGTTTTAAGATCAAGAAAAATCACAGGAAAATATTAAGCTGTAGTCTAGATATTGGTCACTTGTCAGGGCCACATTCCATAAAAGTAGCCCAACTGCTGCAGTTGTAAGTGACGTCAAAATGCTCTAAATGAAAAACAATAAAAGGTGGTTAAACGATATAGGTTTTCCTACACCATGAACTAAGACATTTGAAAAAAATTAAAAATTTTAAAAATGGCGGTGTTTTTAGAAAAAAAAGTACCTACAAAATTTTAACTAAAAAATACCGTTTGTTGTGCATTGCAAATGGACATTTTTGTCCTGCTTTCAACATTTTCTGATCATGCTTTGTTATTTGAGCTGTGACGTTTTCGTAAATTTTTTTAAATAACTCTTATTTATTTTTTACGGATTTGGATATAATATAACTTTCTGAACAAAAACTTTTTTTGAATTTTAACCTTGTATATTCAAACGAATTGTGTTTGTGTTGTCAGTGTGCTTTAATCTACGTTGCTCTGCGTTCTATAAACTACCTTAAATTTAAATTTACAAAATATGATTTTCCTAATGTTCCTTTTCATAATTATAACCAATTACTGATGTTTACTTATAATTTCTAGTGATAGGAGTTAACTTGTACAACTTTGCACCTGGCCTAGAACATATAAAGATAAACCCGTTTGGCAAACAAAGCAAGACACAAACGGCATTATGAATGCAGAAGTCGAGTACCCAAAAACAAAACAGGACAACGCAAGGCACGACTATAATATTCATGTGAACACAGCTTTGGTAGTCGCTTGGTAACAATTTATATCTTGCATTTCGAAATTTCAGTTTAAACTTCTGATCAAGTTAAAAGTGAAAACTCTTCTATAGATATTAGATAATACGTAAATGTGTTTGAATAGCTTCACGTCTAATCAGATAATGGATGATATTCAGATAAGTAAACATACGTAAACGCAATCAATATACTACATAGATGAATGAGTATTTGGGCTTAAAAACTAAGTACAAGTAGAACAATAATAAAAATACTAATATTATTTATTTTATTGATTACGCGTGATTACTTTTGTAAGAATCTATGAAATATATTAATTTTAATAGTTATTACAATTTTTATTTGTAAACTGTGGTTTATTGCTCGTAGAATATTATGTATAGAATTTTAGTTAAATGAACATGCAAAAAAAGATAGCAAATCAGAAACACAACAAAATCTCAAACACATACAAATATTTCATATAAATTATGTTATGTACCTACCTATAATAAATTAGGAGACCTGTATAATGAATGTGTAATTGTCTATTCTATAAAGTAAACAAATACAGAATTCATCATTAATATTATTTGAAATGTATTCAATATTAGTATAAGCTAATAAAATGATACTAAACTAAAATTTTATCTAAAACGATCCTCTAAAAATAATCCTCAACAATTGAATAGGGGTTTTCAGTATCCTGGGTAATATATAACTGGATTTACATATTATGTATTAACGATTGAAAGGAGGAGTAGTATATGCAGGCGTATACAAATCTAAAACAAAATTTCGCGTCGACTTGTTACGAAATATAAA
This sequence comes from Rhagonycha fulva, assembly GCA_905340355.1. Taxonomy (NCBI): domain Eukaryota; kingdom Metazoa; phylum Arthropoda; class Insecta; order Coleoptera; family Cantharidae; genus Rhagonycha; species Rhagonycha fulva. The sequence goes on from HG996555.1 coordinate 14,652,886, forward strand.
GCTCATATTTTAAAAGCTTCTAAAGAATTAATTTCTGTTCACTGTACCGCCAGGGTAGTCACTTCCCGAGGGGTTAGTTTAATTTAAAACTTGTTAAAATCAAAACATTAATTTGTCCAATAAAAGGAATTAAATCAAATATAACATTTTTTTGCGGAAAATTCTAAAATTAATTTTGAACAAACTGAAAATAGTAGCCGCTGATTTAAATTACGCAAAAGTTTCGAACTCCAATAACATTTATTAGGAAAAGTATTAACTGTTGCAAACTAAATTTAATTAAAATTGATATTAATTTAAATAAAATTATTATAGGAAAAGGATTTTTAGTGTAATTACTGTAACAATTATTAGGTACTATATAAAAATATGACTTGCGCGATTGGTTATTGCGCAATGAGAAGTTTAAACATACAAAACGCGCAACTGATCTCACCGAAGCTTCGCTGAAAACCTGAAGTTCCAGTGACGCGCTAAAGCTCGTAGATATTTGTTCCTATACTTCTAGAAGCTTACGCAAATAAATACGTACACTTCTTCGTTACGTGTTTTTGCAATTAAAAAAAATTGAATGATCATTAATTTGATCTTCTTATCATGAAGTTCCACATCACAGCCTACTATTTTATGCACTTGACTATATTAAACTATAACTAATTTTAATGATATTAAAATGACTTGGTTGTTTATAAAACTATGTGATTTTAAAGTTTGAACCTTTAAATAAGGTACTACGTAAACGGTATGTGAAAGTACCCTAAAACAATTTATAAATGAGGTGGGTCATGTTAAATTAACATAATTTATGTTTATTAAGTTAATAACTATTTAGGATTACTCGCCAAATAATTTACTTACCAAAGTAAGTAGCACTAATAATAACATTCAGGTGATTCCTTCATGGAACCAATTTCAACTATCAGATTTTGAAATTGAAAACCACGAAATTATTTATTTTGTGCATATTATATAAGCTATTTCTAACCCAAAATGTAAAAAATGGTTTTTAAGAATTTATATCAATTTATAACGTCGCTTTTTTGATCTCCATTTTATATAAATCGTATTCTATTTTTCAATAAAATAAAAAGAACGAAAAACCTGGTCGACATTTTCAATTTATAAAGTTTACATTCTTAATTCCAATTTAAAATTAAAAGGCATAAATTGGACCAGAACAAAGTGCACTTTAAATTTTCATTACGGCAATATATAAAAGTTTCTGGTTTAGATTAAAATTTAACGCAATTTAATTAAATGGACTGTGAGACCAGAGGTTTTTAAGTTTTAGAATTTTACTTAAAACGATGTTAAGTGGATGCTTATCATTCACATTACATCGCTTTTAATCCAATTAAGGTCTTCTCGGGAACAATGCACGTAATACAACATTTTTTGATTTTCTGTAAATCACTTTTGTGATGTAAAAACTTTTTATGATATAACAAATTTCACTTTATCACTTTGCTGCTGAAAATGGTAATACATTTTTGCTTTATTTGTGTTATTCAAAGAGCTAATAATAAACGACACGATGAAAATGCACTCTAGTGTCCATTTTATTTGTTTTTATGAACTCGCAGAAATTATTTTTTATCCCCAAATGAATACAATTTAAATAATTTTTTATCTGCAGTCAAAATCATTTTAATTTGTTTTAAGCTTTGTCATAATAAAAGCGTCAAAGCTCAAGGATCTTATTTTTCAGTATCAAATATTTGCGTTACGCACAAAAGTTAAAAATCGATTATCGATTTAATACTATCGAGTTAATGGACATCCGAAACTTACCTAAATTCCCATTTAGATAAACGTATTGGTTGTCTATTGTGTTGGATCATTAATATAAAAAAAAAACTGTTGATGGAAAAACAACATCGAAACTTACGACCTTAATCGGTTCCTTCTTATCTCGCACCCAAACTTTTGCATAATTAAGAATATTTGCAGCGTTGATTCTTGACCATAAAATCTTATTTTGAAACTTTTGTCTTCATGTGATGTTTTACCAGACGACTTCTTATAATGATTGAAAATTTACCCAAACTTTCAGGAAAGTATAAGAAGGCCAAACTTCTTAAATAATGGAAATGGGAAACCTCGAATAAAAAGTTGCACGTTTTCCATAAAATTGATTGTTCTGTTTTTGACAGAAGTTAAACATTACAAAAACAAAACCTTAAAATAAAGCTGGATTACGTGAAGGAGTCGAGGTTTACTTAATATTTTCTGTCGATATTTATTTTTTTTGTTTTGTTAAACCAAAATGTAGAATTTGTGCAGGAAATATTAAAATTTTTGACAATGAGTGTATGTAAATAGTACAAGGTTCGGGCGGAAAACTTACAGAGAAAAATAATGTTGACGGATATTTTCAAACGGAACGCAACCAACCAGTCAAGGTAAACACTTAAAAAAATTTGTATAGTGTAAATGGCGTTGTTAAATGATCATTGAGTAAATAAACTCGCATGTAGTGGAGAGACTAAACATAAATTATAGCTCACATTAATTTATATTAGCCAAGTATTACTTTAATTTGGACATAACTACTAGATATAATAATATTTTTAAACGTACCAAATGTAGTAAACACGAATAGTGAATGTCTTCTAAACTTTCACAGTCACTTATAAACTAAAACTTTTGTACATTGCATTAGGTTACTCACAATGTGCAACGAAGTGGTTCGGAAATATGCTGAATGCAATGCAGAAAGCGGAAAATTAATTTGTTTATATCTTAACAAATCTTGCATAATTAACCTGCTTACTTATAAAAAATATAATTCTGTTCAAAAAAAGAGTATGGAAGGTTTGTTTTTAATCTGTTCGATACTCGTTCCTCCACCACTCAATTTAACTATTAAAAATCATTGAGTTAACAAACACAAACCAGTTTTCTTGTTTTATTGCCTTGTTTATTGTTAAACAAAGTTGGTCGTAAAACATAATAACATTTGTGAATGAACATGATTAACTTGCGACATTTAGAGTTAAAAAAATGTTCTGTTACATCCTCCTTTTCCAGAGTTCCCACAAAGTTTTCCAAAACAAATTCTCTAACTATGTCAGGCTTTCTGATTATAATTTAAAATTTTCTGACTTGTAAACTTTGTAGAACCATACAAAGTATGCAAAATGAATGCATACCGATAGTATAATGGAAAATTTTTAAAATATTTAATTTTCTTACATATTTACATTCAAACTATAAGGATAAACTCGCACTGTTTATGTTTTGGCTAAATATTAAAAATTCCTTTCGTCTCTAACCTAGTTTAAAACTTTTTAAAATCATTGTCTCTTCCAAGATTTCCTTGTTTTTCAGAAAATGGAAATTCTGTCTTTATTATATTTGCTATATATTGGGTGAATTTTGGTTTATGAAATGACACCGTGGATGTTCTGCATAGCAAAACGTGGCTATAAGACTGATAAGATTGCATACCTGTAATAAGAAGTTTGTTTGAAATGAATTTTTACCGCAAAATATTTTGTCTCTTGTGTTGTGTAGTTAAAGTTTTAAAGTAAAATTTAATAATTTTTGTCTGCACTGTACGTTTTTAAAGCGTTATAAATAATGAAAATAGAAATAATTATGTGCTTCTTAGCACTTTCTATAAAATAAATGTTTTACATTTTATTACATTACATATTTTTACATTTGTTTATAATATAAAAATAAATGATTCCTCCCAGGTTTTTCTACTTTGTGTACCAAGTTCTATAAAGTAAGTTTTCAGAACAACTTTAAAAATTGTTTTAAAAAATAACTGAAAATTCAAAATTGCATTTTCCTGGACATCTTTAGTAGGTTTTGGTAGCTCTAACAAATTTTCTAGTAAATTCATTGTTGTCTATTTTAGCTTAGCTTATTAACATGCGCCTATTATTAGCTTTTAAATGGATTACCCGAACTACAAAATGGTTTAGCTGATTGGGTTATAGATATACCTTATGGTGCTTTATCAACTCTTAAAAATAAATAAATTGCAATTTGTACAAATAGTAGATACATCCGTACAATTAAATTTAAGTATTTGCATGCATGCGATAATTGCCTGCAATTTAGCTTAATATATCTGCAGATAACAAGAACACTATTTTATTAGCGGTATCGTACCTAGACATTATTCAATATTTATTCCCGCTCTTTACATTCGTCACGACTTAATAGTTATTAAATCGATCACTGAATAGGGTAAAGCAATAGAATGTATCAGATATGAACAAAATAATACAAAATTTCCCATTTAAACTTTAATTTTTAACAAACATGAAGAGATAAAAATAAATCCACAAGTTTATTGCATGATTTGGTATCTCTCGAGGAAACCATTTATTTAGAGCCGTTTTTTTACTTAATTAATTATTTTTATTTCCAAGTGTTCGAGAAGAAGTAAATTTTTTATTCTTCGGTAGGAAGTATCTCGTGTGTAGCTAAATCAATTATTAATGAAACTAAATTTGTTCGCTTTTGAGAAAAGTAACAGATTTTATTGTTTTGCGTTTAATTGGAAAGATAATAAATTTATTTGGATATTAAAATGTGTTTTATTGTTTTATAATTCGGGTACGTTGTCACAGCTGGGCAGCTGTGAGTATAGGTAGTGTTAACTAATCTAAACTGCAATTGACGCTTTCTGAATTAATATTAAAAATTTTCAATTTTGGTCTCTGATTTATTGCGACAGCGGCATCAAAAATTAAAAATTTTAATTAGTTATGCGTCGATTACGGGTTGTTTAATTATTGGATTCTAAAAACTGGCACATACCTGAATTCCCCCAGTACTTTACAATCCATATTTCAGTGTTTTAAAATATTAAATTTCGCATAGACAAATTAAAGCAAATATTTTTGTAAAGATAATATCAGGATGGAAAATAAACTTGCATATTTTAGGTAGGTACATTTTGCAGGTATTTTCGTTTTCGTTATATACGATATACCACATATAAATTACATATTCCGCTTATCTCAACAAATGCTAATGTAGCAAATTAGGCAATCAAAGAGAAATTGCAACTTTAAACCTAATTATTGATATATGTAGTTAATTAAAGCTAACTAAGTAGATTATTTTAACTCATTTACTTTGTCAAGTTAGTTAATAGACCTAAATATCAAAATAAAACATAATATTGTAAAGGTCGATATAACACTAAAATTATAACTGCCATTCTTTCAGCATTGCTGTAAATATTTCAGAAAAAGGTACATTTTCAAATAATATGTAATGTTAAATCAATAACAAATAATTTTCGTTCCATCATTCACCGGTTATATTTTCATCATAGTAGTAAAATTTTAAGCTCTCCAAATGTTTATCTTTTAGGCAATAACTACTAAGTTTCTCCCAGTATCTTCGTCTTGGTTTTCCTCATGGTACTATAATATCTAATATTTTACACACATTGAAATTGATTTAGCTTACTTTTAAGGTACATACAAACTTAGACCAGTATAGCGTCTTCTAAAGTTTTAATCACAGTGGTTCTTAAGATTTGTTAAACTTTTCCAGTTCCGGTTACTATTTCAACTACTACGTTTGTTATATTATTCAAAGTTACTTTGTGTAGCTCTCTGTTTATTCTTCCATATCATGTCATGGAAGCTGCCTTACTTTATTTTGTGCATTATTATTGTTTAACGCATTAACGCAGAGAAACTTTGTTTGCATGACTGAACTTCCATTACCCTTTAGCTTGCAGCGTTTAGAATTTTTGGTGACCAGCATATACGATTTTTGTGTACAGGGTTGAAAATCGTCTTTGTTTTCCTATGTCAAAAGTACACCATCCGTGAAGCATTGCTTTAAACCTCAGTTTTGTCAATTCTAGTGCCGTATATCTACTTCTGTAATTTTATTAAAATTTTATAAAAAAAAGTCAGTAAATCCCGAATATGAATATTACCGGGATATAATTTTTTAACTTTTAAAATTTTTAATTTGATTTTACGCAACTAAAATCAACTGCTTATTTTTCGAAATTGAGGTATGGAAAAATATTATATTGAATAGAAATCAATTAATTTTAGGTGAAAAAAACCCTCATTTTTACTTTTCAAAACAACTTTTTCAAACTTTAAATATAAAGAGCCCAAAAAAAGTTTATTTTATTTTCAAAATATCAAATGATTTAATTTTTTAGATATATTTTTGATAAAATTTTTTACTTTAGCTTCTATATTTTCAAGATCGCTATTTTTAACAAACTTTTTAATTAAAAGCAATTTTTTTAAACATTTTTGTCCCTATTTAAAAGTTAAATTTCGATTTTGTAGGATTTCTATTTATAAGATTGTAAAATTAAGTTTTAGTCTTAATTTCTTTCTTAGGTTAATTCATTTTATGTATTTGAAAAACAAAATTTTTATTTTTATTTGAAAATATTAATTTAATTTAGCTACATATATGAATTAACATTTACAAATATTTGTTAGCTTTTTTTTATTTTATATTTAATTATTTTAAGCGTTGGATTGAATGCTTTTATTAAAATATTGAATTATAATAATATGGTTTATCTACAACAACAATCTACCTCTTGGGACCCAGTGCAGCTGAGGCGTACTGCTTCCCAGTGGTGTGCGTGTGTTGTGAATATTTTATCATCGGGCTACAGTTTTGTCTCATTTTTCGAACCAGGTAAATCTAATAATGTAAACTGAAATTTATTTGTACTGAATTCTAATATAGCTATTGTGTAAAATTTATAGAATGAGCAAATATTTTGGCAATACCATAAAATAGAAATCTATTACAAAAATGTAGGTAATGGAATTTGCAAAGTTCATGTTAATTTAACAATGGACTAATGTGCCTTACTATCCCTTTTATTGCTTGAGAATGAGTTTATTATTTATGTAGTTTACTTAATCAATTGTAACACAAATTGATCTAATTTAGGGCACTTGCCCCGCTGATCTAAGATGTTACGGTAGGCAGGCCAGCTAAAGGATTACACCCCTGTCGAGTACCAGAGCATGGGTCGCGTGTACGAGGTTTAACAATTTTTCTGTTGTGATTCAGGTGATCGTTTGGCAACTACTGGATTATATAAGAAAAATATGGCCGTACCCCAGTTTTCTAAATAAGTCCCAGAAGCAATCGAAGATTTAGTTTTATTCAAAAAGTCAAGCAGAAGCTAGGGTTGACAATGTTTGATTCTAAAACTCCAGTATAAGAGATACACAAAACAAACAACAAAGCAAGGTATCTATGATAACCTGAAAGGATACCCTAGGGGAATTAAATCAAAGTAAAATATACAATTGATTTACCATCTAAAGACAACTGACAAAAGAAAACTAATTTGGGCACCCAAAAGACTGCTCAACGCAGACATAAAACGTTGGTAAAGATTGACTATCAAACACAGATTCGCAAGAGATTTCATCAACTTAACTTGCAAGTTTCAGTTTACCCTTCCACAACAATTTACACAAAAGGTTCTTTTGGAACCTTTGGAATATTAATGGTTCATCGATTAAACTGAGTGTCAGATGTAAAGCTAAAAATAACAAAAAGTGCACATAGACAAGAATAAATTCACCTGTAAACGGTGACATCTCAATGTCGATGTTTGCAATGCGGTAATCCAATGGTTTTCCAACCATCTCACGTCATTGATGCTGTCCTAATCACTAGAGATTGAATAGTGGTGTAGGCTCAAGCTGTACCACGAAAGCAAAAGACAAAATA